>CM035134.1:16047500-18447500 GCA_020205605.1 Panax ginseng
CCATTTGGTCGATAATGAGGAATGAATGACGCGAATATTTCTAAGAGGTTTGAAACCCGATATACGTCAATATCTCATTTCTCACAAACTTTATTTATATTCAGATGTTGTGAATAAGGCTCAGTTATTGGAGCGCGATAATGAGTCAGCACAACCAAAAGGCAACACGCGACCAACAACACGATAATAATCGTACCGGTGGCAACGGCCATCGGAACAATGATAACCATCGTAGAGGAAATTATTATGCCAAGAATGGTAACCACTTCAGTGGTAATCATGGCCAAGATAATAGAAGTTAAAATTTCAAGAAGAGAAGGTTCAATAATGATGGAAAGACAACAGCACCAGCACCCGTTTCAAAGGAAGGAGAACGACCGCCGGTCATATGTTTTAAATGCGCAGAGGAGGGATATATCAGTCCAAATTATGTGATGCAGTCCAAAGCATGTTATAATTGTGGAAAAGAAGGTCACCTAGTCCGATTTTGTCGTACACCAAAGTCAAGTCCAGCTGGGACGGTGGCACCAAAGGCGGATACGGACAAAACAAAGTCGGTGGTTTCAGGAAGAGCGTTTTTTGTGACTTCTCAAAAAGCGAGTAACCCGAACGAAGTTGACACGGGTTAGTTAATTATAAATTCTTGCGAAGTCTATACCTTATTAGATACCGGTTCTACCCATTATTTTATCTTTCTTGCTTGCGCTCAACGTTTAAATTTAACTCTAGAGAAGTTAGACTTTGACTTATTAATTGAAACTTCGTTAGGAGAAACCTTCATTTCATGTGCTATCTAAGTCTTGGATAAGAGTCACAGTTTTTAAATGATATTTTTATCGTTAATAAATTTCCTGACGTATTCTTGAAGACTTCTTAGCCTACCCCTAAAGCATGAAATCGAATTTTGTATGGACCCCAGTACAAAACCCATTTCTTCAACCCTTAAATATTTCTTCAACCAAAATGAACGAATAATGCGCCAAAGATGTTGGCTCGAGCTGTTGAAGATTATGACTATACCATTCAATATCATTGTGGAAGAGCGAACGTGGTAGCTGACGCGTTGAGTAGAAGATTGTATACGTTTACGAGTGCGACGTTGTTAACACAAAAACCCACTTCGTATAACTTACAAATGATGAAGATAGAGTTAAAGACTCTAGAGACCCACGTGAAGATAGCGAATATACGATTAGAATCGACTCTAATCGATAAAGTTAAAGCCATGAAAGCTACATACTCAAAGCTGATGAATGTGAAGAAGAAGGTTCAAGAGGGCGTTATTCTAGAAGCAAGAATCGATGAAGAGAGGAAATCTCAACCCTCGATTTTATTGGCCCATTTGAAATCCTTGATCGAGTAGGAACTGTGGCCTATAGACTCGTTTTACCACCAAGTATGT
The DNA here is from genome assembly GCA_020205605.1 of Panax ginseng. Lineage (NCBI taxonomy): Eukaryota > Viridiplantae > Streptophyta > Magnoliopsida > Apiales > Araliaceae > Panax > Panax ginseng. The sequence goes on from CM035134.1 coordinate 16,048,903, forward strand.
CGCTTGTTCATAACATTTTTTACGTATCGATATTACGTAAATATGTTGATGACCCGAACCACATTATTAAATTAGAACTAGACGAGATAGCAGAAGATTTAACGTATGAGGAGATACGTGTTAAAATCTTGGATAAGAAGGATCGTATTCAACACTCAAAGGTTATACCTCAAGAGTTAGAATTTCAAATGAAGTCAAGGTATCCTCATCTCTTCGGCATACCAGGTACGTACGTAAATTTCGAGGGTGAAATTTCATAAGGAGGGAAAATTGTAAGATCCCAAATTTTATGAATAAAGATTTAAATTTTTTGAAATATTTTTTTGAATATTATCGTGTGGATTGGATATAATGTTATAGTTGTGGGTAATATTTATAAATTTTACAAAGTAAACAAGTGGTTATATAATATTTAATTGGTCGGAGAATATTCTTTTTGTCGGGGAATATCCGTACGACGGCACAATCATTGGTGGACCCCACAACGGAAGTATTGTCGTAGTTAGAAAATGACAGAATTATCTTTTTATAAAAATAACGGCAAAAGTGTTACCGTTAAAAATTGTTAAACTACCCATAGTAAAAGTACAATGTCTGGCGTGGTTGCATAGTAGTACAGGTATTGGTTATTGATGCTTACGTGAGAAGTCACTCGGTTATACTCAATTATTGCTACGATAATTAACATGCATCATATCTCTCATATTATTGATTCGATTATTGTCACAGTATCATCTGCATTATATGATATATTATTAAATTAATAATTGAGACGACAAAGTTATTCATATTATTAAATTGCAATATTTAAAATGTCTAAAAGTTTTGTCAAGGAGAGGTTTGGTCATCTAATTACGCGCCAATAAGGAGAAATCCTTATCGGAAAGTCCCCTCTTTCTTGGGAACGACCTGGTTGTTAAATATTGTGAGTTATAATATTAATGATGAATAAGTTCGTGTTGATTAAAGATGAAATTGATAGTTTCATTGTGTTGGAATTATTAGTGTTAGTGGAAATCGACATTTATTTCGATATTAATTGATGTCTGGAAGTTATACTGACCAGTTGGGTAATTAATCGGATAAATGAGCAATTAATTGCTACTAATTCACATGCTTATATAACTATTTGTTCACATGTGTGTACTATTAAATCACATTCATGTACTATTAGGGGAGTTGATGCAAGATTGATAATACTTGCATGACTAAGTTAAAAATAGAGGTATAGATGGAGGTACTATACTGTAATTCATATTTTCACATGATTATAACTATTGATTCACATGATTGAACTATTGATTCACATTATTTACTATTAGGGGAGGTGGTGCAAGTTTGATAATACTTACAAGACTAAATTAAAAATGAAAGAAAAGTTGAAGGTATTGTACTGTAATATTTTGAGCCCCAAAACGTGTAATTATCGAAACTATATTTTCCTATAAATAGAAGCTCATTCTTCCTTCATTTCTCACCAATTCACTAAAGCTTTAGAGCAATTATTATAGAGAGAAATTATAGAGAGAAAGAAGAAGAGAAGTCTGCTACCTATCTATTCCAGTATCCAGCTTTATTCTAAGGTAAAGGGTATTATTTCTTTCGTATTCATGAAGAGAGATATTGTTATTCCATTCCTTATTATTCTGTTGAAATAACTTTGTATCGCGGACTCACCGTATACATGGTAAAATTCTTCATTATTCCATTCTTTATTATTATGTTGGAATATCACATGCTGCGCGGATTACGCATAACTTTGGTTCCATTTTTTATTATTCTGCTGGAATAACCTATATCCATGCGGTCTATCGCATGCACAGTGAATTCTATTGTTATTCCATTCTTTATTATTACATTGGAATATCACATGCATGCGATTATTCTGCATGACTGGTTCCGCTTCTTTATTATTACATTTGGAATATCTCATCATCGCGATTACGCATGACCTGGTTCCATTCTTTATTATTCTATTGGTAATAACCTGTCTGTGCGGTCTACCTTATGCATGGTGAATTCTTCTGTTATTCTATTCTTTATTATTCTGTAGGAATAACCTGTTTATGTGGACTACCGCATGCATGGTGAATGATCCTTTGTATTCATTCCTTATTAAATTGTGAAAATTATCTGTCTACGTGGATTACTGCATGGCGGGTGAAAATCCATTTGCAGTTTCGTAATTTTTCTGACCCTCAAAAATTCTGAAAAAATTTGAAATGATAATTTGCTGAGTTTTCTATATTATGTCCCAAGATAGCGATTTTGGATGTATAGATTAAGAGTTATGGATTTTATGAGAAAAGACTATTTTAAAAGTAAACCCTTATAACTCCTTGTGGTTATCTCCAAAATTGGTGAAAGTTTTATTGAAGTACATGTATATAACGAGTATACCACAGTAAATTTTAGAATTTTGGACAAAAGTACAATTTATGATAAATTTCTAAATATTCGGCGATTTTGGCCATATGAAAAATAGTAAATGAATTTTAAAAATTCGAGAAAAATATATGTTCAATATGGGACTATATTACGCTAAATCCCAAAAAAGAAATATTTTTGGGAATGATTTGGTTATTTTCATGAAAATGAACTAGTTATGAGTAAATGAATTAAATATGTTATGTGAAGTAACAAAATTGGAAAATAGGATTTTATGGCTTAGGAATCCTATATAGGGTATATGAAGATTTTTGATGAGGGATTTGATCATTGGTGATGAAATCTTATAAGTATGACATTTTTGAATGATTAAATGTATTATTTGGTAAAGTGTGAACAATTGAAGTAAATTGTTTATAAGTTTAAGAAGTGATTAAAATATTGTTATAATATTAATAATATTAGATTATGAGTTTATTAAGTGATTGATTGTAAGACCTCAACTTTTATGAATAAAGATAATTTTTCTATAAATATCATTTTTGAATATTATGGAATGAATTTGTTATAATGTTATAGTTGTGGGTAGTATTTATAAATTCTGCAAAGTATGCAAGTTGTTATATTATATTTGATTGGTCGGGGAATATTCGTTTTAGCGAGGGAATATTAAATACAACGACACAATTATTAGTGGACCCTGTGGAATTATTATCGGATTGAGAAAACGAAAAAAATATTTTTATAAAAATAACGGCGGAAGTTTTACCGCTTATCTTGTTGAACTACTCCGGTAGTAAAAGTATGCGATGTCTGGCGTGGTTGCATAGTAGCACACAGTATTGATTATTGATGCTTACGTGAGAAGTCACTCGGTTTTGTTCACTATTGCTATAGTAATTCTTTGCATAGTATCTCACGTTATTTGATTCAATTATTGTCGATATTTTATATATTATTAAATCAATAATTGAGATGACAAGTTGTTAATATTATTATTATCACTATTAACGATGTCTAGAAGTTACGCGAGGAGAGGTTTGGTCACCTACTTGCTGCCTGATAGGGAGAAATCCTTATTGAAAACTCCCTCTTTCCCGGGAACGACACAGTGGAATTAATATTGTGAATTATAATATTGATGATAAATGTTATTAAAAATATTGAGAAAATTTTTATGAAGTATTTGTTGTAGATTTTGGCGTATTATTTGGACCCCATTTATCCATTTATCAAAATAATTGGTATAAAAGTTATTCTATATATATATATATATATATATATATATATATATATATATATATATATATATATATATATATATATATACACACACACATATAAGCATGTGTGGGTGCATGTAAAGTTGACAAATGGGGAAAGAAAAGGATTGTCGGGTGGTTTATTTTTCAACCAACTTGTGGTTATATATATATAATGTAACATGTGGGTGGTGGTGGTCCTGGTGGATATTTTGGCAGGTTTTGGAATGATTTTTCAAGCTTGGTAATTATTGGCCAAAACTTTTCAATCATGCGATATTATTGTTAACTTGTTATTAAGGAGATTTTAATTGGTCAAGGTTTTAAAATTGGCATGTGTTCATTTTTTCATTGGACAACTCTTTGAAAAAGATTAACGATCGTTGGATCGATGAAAGTTTAATATTCTCCCCGTGACTCTGTAAATTATTTCGTCTCGAAAAAAAAAAAAAGCTATATGCGTCAAGTGATATTTTTCTAAATAAGATTGCTTCTATTCTCCTATAAATAGGATGCTTAGTTAGAATTGAAATCACACCAGAAAATCAGAGAAATTCTCTTCTATAATCTTGGCGTATTTCTTTAGAGTTTTAAGAAGCTTTGAAGCGTGGTGCAAGATTTCTTCAAGAATATCCTCATACTACCAATTGAATACTCTTTTTTTTACGGTAAGGGGTATTATTTCTTTTGTATTCATGAAGAGTACTTCTGTTATTCCATTTTTTTATATTGTTGGAATAACCTGTATACGCGGACTACCATATACTTGGTGAAATTCTTACATTATTCCATTCTTTATTATTATGTTGGAATAACTTTGTCTATCAAAATCATACATGGTGAAATTCTTACATTTATTCTATTCTTTATTATTACATTGGAACATCCTCGTGCATGCGTTTACGCATGACTTCGGTTCCGTTATTTATTATTCTATTGGAACATCCCCAATCGGTTTCATCACGACTGGTTCCGTTATTTATCATTCTATTGGAACATCCCATGCGTGCGTTTACGCATGACTGTTCCGTTATTTATTATTCATTGGAATAACTTTTTTGTCATGGTATATCGCATGCCTGGTGATTTCTTTTGTTATTTCATTCTTTATTATACTCAGTTGGTTAGAGTTTTGGCTTTTATACTCCATGAAATTAGTGGAATATCCTTGATATTTGCGCTTCATCCAGTATCTTTGCATGGAAATATTGTTATGAGCATTCTTGAATTTTACTCTATAAAGCAGTATCATGTTGACAATTTGGACGTTGTTGAATTCTAGATAAATTAATTCTTGAACTTGTTTTATTGAATTCTTATATCATTGTCATCATCCTCATGTTTATATTATGTTGAAAGTCATTTGTGGCCTGTAGTGCATAGTTGGACTTGGTATGATTATGACCAGGGATTAATCGGTATAATCATGACCGTAATGTTACAAATGATGTGGTAAAGTCCTCATTGGCCCGTAGTGCATTGATGGGCCAGCTTGTTGGCATGATCATGAGCATTGATGAATACCACGAATATCCTTGGCAGTAGTGCATGGATAATTTGTGGTTGTGATACTAATGAATATCCTTGGTCGTGGTCAGGGGAAGATGTGGATTATTTATTAAGCTGAGTCCCAACGATAAAAGTGATGAAAAACCTTTTAAATCATAAAAGATAGTAGATTTTATTCTCTACTTGACTCTTTTAATGGATTGTTTATTCCGCTGCAGTTAAACTTGATGTTTGTTATATTGTATCAATTTAACATTGTTGAAGGCTAACGATAATTTATTCTGCATTATCTTAGTCATAATATTTCTTACTGGGCTAGTTGAGCTCACCCTTTCTTTCACTGTTCTCTTTAGGAAATGAGAATATAAATTTGGAGACGAGTCGGGAACGTAGTGTGATGATTCCGGATGATAGTATTAGTAGTCCTCACTATTCTGTAAAATAATGTGATAATAAATGTATTGAGGACTTATTTTGAGTTTGTATACTGTCTAGAAGACAATGATTGTATTAAAACTCACAGCTCATGTTGTATATTTAAGTTTGTATTTGAATTTCGTACCATGTATTTGTCGACTCAAGATGGGTGATGTATACCTATTTTAGGGGCGTCACATTGATAATATTTGGATAAATTTAAAGTCTTTAATATTTATCCTTATTTTCGTTTGATTAATGCTTATATCATTGTCATCTTCCTCATGCTTATATTGTGATGAAAGTCATCTTTGGCTTACGTGCATAGATGGACGTGGTATGATTATGACCAGGGATCATTCGGTATAATCATGACCTGTAATGTTATAAATGATGTGGTAAAAGTTCTCAGTGGCCTGTAGTGCATTGATGGACAATTTTTGGTATGATTATGACCAGGGATTATTCGGTATAGTCATAACCATTGATGATTTAATGAATATCCTTGGCCCGTAGTGCAGGTATGATTCGATGATGTGGTTTATTTATTATGCTGAATCTCAGCGATAAAAATTGATAAAAACATTTTAAAACATAGAAGATAGTAGATATCATGCTCAACTTGACTCTTCTAGTGGATTGCTTATTCCGCTGCAGTTAAACTTGATGTCTATTGTATTTTATCAGTTTAACATTGTTGAAGACTAATGATAATTTATTTTGCATTATCTTAGTCATAATATTTCTTACTGGGCTAGTTGAGCTCACCTTTTCTTTCACTGTTCTCTTCAGGAAATGAGAACGTAGCCGGGACTAGTCGGGGAACGGAGTGATGGTCCAGATGATATCATTAGTAGTCCTCACTATTCTGTTAAATAGTGTGACAATAAATGTAATGAGGACTCCATTGAGTATGGATATTGTCTAGATGACAATATTCTTATTAAAACTCTTAGATTATGTTTTGTCGTATTTTACACGACTGTTGTATAATTAAGTTGTATTTGAATTTATGTACCATGTAAGTGGCGACCCAAGATGGGTGATGTATACCTGTTTTGGGGGCGTCACAGTTGATATATCAAAGCTTATGGATATGATCCCTGGCTGAGATGTGAGACAAGAACTAGGAGGGGAGAGACGAGGAATTCCTTCGCTAGTATGACCTACCTAAGTTTATTTGGTATTTAATTGGTCGGTTAGAGTATAGGGATAATATGTGATATGTTAATTAACCCTTGTTTTGTGACAGTATTTGAAAATGGAAACTGAAAATGTTGAGATCAGCAATGAAGCACATGAGATCGTTGAGTCACCAACCATCAATACCAAGGATAATGTGCAACAGAAAGACAATAATTCTTAGGTAAATAACAACACCGATCAGATGATGAACGATGAGATGTTCAGAGGTTTTATGCAATTCATGCAACATCAGGCGAAAGAGACACATGTTCAAAATACAGGTGGAAACACTGGCAACTATCGGATGGTCACTGCTAAGCAGTTCAAGGAGCTGAGACCGCCGGAGTTTTTGGGAAAGCTAGAACCACTTAAGGCAGAGACATGGATAAAGCAAATCACCAAGATATTTGATGTCTTGGGATGCTCTGAGGAGCAAAAGGTTCCCTTTGCCACCTTTATGTTGCGTGAAGAGGCAGATTACTGGTGGGAATCTATAAAATGTACCCAGCCTGACGCACTCAAGATATCTTGGGAGAAGTCCAAGAGCTGTTCAACGACAAGTACTTTCCCGAAAGTATTCGTCACATGAAGGAGGTGGAGTTTATCAAGTTGGAGTAAAATAATATGACCATGTCGCAATACGAGTCTAAATTTGCGGAGTTATCCCGGTTTGCATCCCATTTGGTCGATAATGAGGAGCGAATGACGTGAATGTTTTTAAGAGGTTTGAAACCCGATATACGTCAATAACTCATTTCTCACAAACTTTATTTATATTCAGATGTTGTGAATAGGGCTCAGTTATTGGAGCGCGATAATGAGTCAGCACAACCAAAAGGCAACGCGCGACAAACAACACGATAATAATCGTACCGGTGGCAACGGCCATCGGAACAATGATAACCATCGTGGAGGAAATTATCATGCCAAGAATGGTAACCACTTCGGTGGTAATCATGGCCAAGATAATAGAAGTGGAAATTTCAAGAAAAGAAGGTTCAATAATGATGGAAAGACAAAGAAGACACCGACCCGTTTCAAAGGAAGGAGAACGATCACGGTCGTATGTTTTAAATCTGCGGGAGGACATATCACTCAAATTACGTGATGCAGTCCAAAGCATGTTACAATTGTGTAAAAGAAGGTCACCTAGCCCGATTTTGTCATGCACCAAAGTCAAGTCCAGCTGGGACGGTGGCACCAAAGGCGGATACGGACAAAACAAAGTCGGTGGTTTCAGGAAGAGCGTTTTTCGTGACTTCTCAAAAAGTGAGTAACCCAAACGAAGTTGACACGGGTTAGTTAATTATAAATTCTTGCGAAGTCTATACCTTATTAGATACCGGTTCTACCCATTATTTTATCTCTCTTGCTTGTGCTCAACGTTTAAATTTAACTCTAGAGAAGTTAGACTTTGACTTATTAATTGAAACTTCGTTAGGAAAAACCTTCATTTCATGTGCTATCCAAGTCTTGGATGAGAGTCACAGTTTTTAAATGATATTTCTATCGTTAATAAATTTCCTGACGTATTCTTGAAGACTTCTTAGCCTACTCCTAGAGAGTGAAATCGAATTTTGTATGGACCCCAGTACAAAACCCATTTCTTCAACCCTTAAATATTTCTTCAACCAAAATGAACGAATAATGCGCCAAAGATGTTGGCTCGAGCTGTTGAAGATTACGACTATACCATTCAATATCATTGTGGAAGAGCGAACGTGGTAGCTGACGCGTTGAGTAGAAGATCGTATACGTTTACGAGTGCGACGTTGTTAACACAAAAACCCATTTCGTATAACTTACAAATGATGAAGATAGAGTTAAAGACTTTAGAGACCCACGTGAAGATAATGAATATACGATTAGAATCGACTTTAATCGATAAAGTTAAAGCCATGCAAGCTACATACTCAAAGCTGATGAATGTAAAGAAGAAGGTTCAAGAGGGCGTTATTCTAGAAGCAAGAATCGATGAAGAGAGGAAATCTCAACCCTCGATTTTATTGGCCCATTTGAAATCCTTGATCGAGTAGGAACTGTGGCCTATAGACTCGTTTTACCAACAAGTATGTCGCTTGTTCATAACATTTTTTACGTATCGATATTACGTAAATATGTTGATGACCCGAACCACATTATTAAATTAGAACTAGACGAGATAGCAGAAGATTTAACGTATGAGGAGATACGTGTTAAAATCTTGGATAAGAAGGATCGTATTCAACACTCAAAGGTTATACCTCAAGAGTTACAATTTGAAATGAATTCAAGGTATCCTCATCTCTTCGGCATACCAGGTACGTACGTAAATTTCGAGGGTGAAATTTCATAAGGAGGGAAAATTGTAAGATCCCAAATTTTATGAATAAAGATTTAAATTTTTTGAAATATTTTTTTGAATATTATCGTGTGGATTGGATATAATGTTATAGTTGTGGGTAATATTTATAAATTTTACAAAGTAAACAAGTGGTTATATAATATTTAATTGGTCGGAGAATATTCTTTTTGTCGGGGAATATTAAATGCAATGCACAATCATTAGTGGACCCCTAGCGGAAGTATTATCGTAGTTAGAAAATGAAAGAATTATCTTTTATAAAAATAACGGCAAAAGTGTTACCGTTAAAAGCTGTTAAACTACCCGGTAGTAAAAGTACGATGTCTGGCGTGGTTGCATAGTAGCACACGGGTATTGGTTATTGATCTTTACGTGAGAAGTCACTCGGTTATACTCAATTATTATTACTCGGAATTCTTTGCATCATATCTCTCTCATATTATTGATTCGATTATTGTCACGATTATCATCGCATTATATGATATATTATTAAATTAATAATTGAGGCGACAAAATTATTCATATTATTAAATTGCAATATTTAAAATGTCTAAAAGTTTTGTCGAGGAGAGGTTTGGTCATCTAATTACGCGCATGATAAGGAGAAATCCTTATCGGAAAGTCCCCTCTTTCTTGGGAACGACCTGGTTGTTAAATATTGTGAGTTATAATATTAATGATGAATAAGTTCGTGTTGATTAAAGATGAAATTGATAGTTTCATTGTGTTGGAATTATTAGTGTTAGTGGAAATCGACATTTATTTCGATATTAATTGATGTCTGGAAGTTATACTGACCAGTTGGGTAATTAATCGGATAAATGAGCAATTAATTGCTACTAATTCACATGCTTATATAACTATTTGTTCACATGTGTACTATTGAATCACATTCATGTACTATTAGGGGAGTTGGTACAAGATTGATAATACTTGCATGATTAAGTTAAAAATGGAGGTATAGATGGAGGTACTATACTGTAATTCGTATTTTCACATGATTATAATTATTGATTCACATGATTGAACTATTGATTCACATTATTTACTATTAGGGGAGGTGGAGCAAGTTTGATAATACTTGCAAGACTAAATTAAAAATGAAAGAAAAGTTGGAGGTATTGTACTACAATATTTCGAGCCCCAAAACGTGCAATTATCAAAACTATATTTTCCTATAAATAGAAGCTCATTCTTCCTTCATTTCTTACCAATTCACTAAAGCTTTAGAGCAATTATTATAGAGAGAAATTATAGAGAAAAAGAAGAAGAGAAGTCTGCTAACTCTCTATTCCAAAGATCCGACTTTATTCTAAGGTAAGGGTATTATTATTTCTTTCAGATTCATGAAGAGAGATATTGTTATTCTATTCCTTATTATTACATTGGAATAACTTTATGTATACTGCGACTACTAGTATACATGGTGAAATTCTTCATTATTCCATTCTTTATTATTATGTTGGAATATCACATGCATGCGGATTCGCATAACCTAGTTCCATTTTTTATTATTACATTGGAATAACCTATACGTGCGGTCTATCGCATGCACGGTGAATTCTATTGTTATTCCAGGTCTTTATTATTACATTGGAATATCACATGCATGCGGATTACGCATGACACAGTTCCATTCTTTATTATTCTATTGGTAATAAAATGTGCATGCGGTCTACCGCATGCAGTGAATTCTTCTTCGTATTCAATTCTTTATTATTCTATTGGAATAATCATCTATGTGGATTACACATGCATGGTGAATGATCCTTACGTATTCATTCCTTATTAAATTGTGAAAATGATCTGCTCTCGTGAATTACTGCATGGCGGTGAAAATCCATTTGCAGTTTCGTAATTTTTCTAACCCTCAAAAATTCTGGAAAAATTTGAAATGATAATTTGATGAGTTTTATATATTGTGTCCAAAGATGGCGATTTTTGGATGTATAGATTAAGAGTTATGGATTTTATGAGAAAAGACTATTTTAAAAGTAAACCCTTAAAACTCCTTGTGGTTAACTCCAAAATTGGTGAAATTTTTATTGGGAGTACATGTATATAACAGGAGTATACCCTGTAAATTTCGGAAATTTTGGACAAAAGTACAATTTATGATAAATGTCTAAATATTCGGCAGTTTTGGCTATATGAAAAATAGTAAATGAATTTTAAAAATTCTGAGAAAAATATATGTTTAATATGGGACTATATTCTGCCAAATTCCAGAAAAGAAATATTTTTGGGACTGATTTGATATTTTTCATGAAAATGAACTAGTTATGAGTAAATGAATTAAATATGTTATGTGAAGTAACAAAATTAGAAAATAGGATTTTATGGCTTGGGAATCCTATATAGGGTATATGAAAATTTTTTTTATGAGGATTTGATCATTGGTGATGAAATCTTATGAGTATAGCATTTTGAATGATTAAATGCATTATTTGGTAAAGTGTGAACAATTGAAATAAATTATTTATAAGTTTAAGAAGTGATTAAAATATTGTTATAATATTAATAATATTAGATTATGAGTTTATTAAGTGATTGATAATATTTGGATAAATTTAAAGTCTTTAATATTTATCCTTATTTTCGTTTGATTAATGCTTATATCATTGTCATCATCTTCATGCTTATATTGTGATGAAAGTCATCTTTAACTTACGTGCATAGATGGACTTGGTATGATTATGACCAGGGATCATTCGGTATAATCATGACCTTTAATGTTATAAATGATGTGGTAAAAGTCCTCAGTGGCCTGTAGTGCATTGATGGACAATTTTTGGTATGATTATGACCAGGGATTATTCGGTATAGTCATGACCATTGATGATTTAATTAATATCCTTGGCCCGTTGTGCAGGAATGATTTGATGATGTGGTTTATTTATTATGCTGAGTCTCAATGATAAAAATTGATGAAAACATTTTTAAACATAGAAGATAGTAGATATCATGCTCTACTTGACTCTTCTAATGGATTGCTTATTCCGCTGCAGTTAAACTTGATGTCTATTGTATTTTATCGGTTTAACATTGTTGAAGACTAATGATAATTTATTACGCATTATCTTAGTCATAATAATATTTCTTCTTGGGTTAGTTAAGCTCACCTTTTCTTTCACCGTTCTCTTGAGAAATGAGAACGTGGCGGGACTAGTCGGGGAGCGGAGTGACGGTCGAGATGATATCATTAGTAGTCCTCACTATTACATTAAATAGTGTGATAATAAATGTAATGAGGACTCCATTGAGTGTGGATATTGTCTAGATGACAATATTCTTATTAAAACTCTTAGATTATGTTTTGTCGTATTTTACATGACTGTTGTATAATTAAGTTGTATTTGAATTTATGTACCATGTAATTGGTGACCCAAGATGGGTGATGTATACCTGTTTTGGGGGCGTCACACACACACACACACACACACACACACACACACACACACACATATATATATATATATATATATATATATATATATGGGAATGATCCATAATATCTATATGCTATGGAATAAAAAGTTGCATATAACATCTTATCCCTTCGTTTTGTATTTGGATGGCTGAGATTAGATCTGGGGACACGCCGTCCGCTTGTATTACTAGCGGACGTGGTAAGTATGAATAATGGACGTTTATGCCCGTGTAGCCAAGATAAATTTGAAAAGTAATGAAGTCTTCCGAAATTTTTCTTATCTGCTCAATACTTTCATATCATTGATCTTCTTCTTCTTTGCGACAATCTCTTCTTGGCTATCGGATGGCCCACACTTACGCCCACATTTTTAGGATCATCGGGTGGGACAACGGTCTCTGCGGTTTAAAGGATGATAGTTCTCGACACTCTCGTGAAGGATTATTGGTTGTAACAATAGCTTGAGGTTTCTTGACACGACTTTTATTTGACTCATTTGTCGGTGGTGGCAACAATCAAGCTCTTCGATAAACAAGGGATCGAAATCTCGGAAAAAAACTCTTGTGTATTTCTTTGTTGTACTTCTCTCTCTCCATTATGGAAAGGATTGAGTGCAAGAACTTACAGATCATGAAGTAGTTGTGGAAGCTCCAACTCTTCCATTTGAGCCATCTTTTGTGCCTCCAGTGAATCAGGGGAGGATGAAGTGCCGATTCGACTAATTTCCAAGTCTTGTTGTCGATTTTGCCCTAGTTTGCTTCTAGGGTTCTTCGAAATTACCCAATTCGTAAATTCGCAGAAGTAGAATCCAAGTCTTGTTGCCGATTTGCTGTAGTAGTTTATTTCTATGAACAACGCAGAAGAATTCGCAGAAGCAACTCATAAGAATTCGCAGGAGCAGCGCCGAAGAATTCGCAGGAGCAGTAATGTTGTACGCAAAAGCAGAATAGGAATAGAATGGGTTTAATGGGTCGTTACTCCATCCGCTAGTACAACTAGCGGATGCATAAGATCTGATTTGTTTTGGCTAAAGTAAAGGTAGGGGCAAAACTGGCAAATGATTTGATTAATAACGTCCGCTAGAATTTCTAGCGAACTGTCTTAATCTCAGCCATCCAAATACAAAACGGAGGGATAAGATGTTATATGCCACTTTTTATTCTATAGCATATAGATGCTATGGATCATTCCCCATATATATATATATATATATATATATATATATATATATATATATATATATATATTGAAACCGTGTGTGTGTAATTATATATATAAGGATTAAATGCATATACTTTATGTGCATTAAATATGTATATATAATACCATACATGCATTATTATATATCTTATATGTGTGTGTGTGTGTGTATATATATATATATATATATATATATTTAAAAAGCATGCAATGATTACATTTAATATATATACACTCATGCATGTTTGAAAACCGTGTGTGTGTGTTGTGTAATCTATATATATATATAACATGCATGAGTGTATATATATTAAATGTAATCATTGCATGCTTTTTAAATATTATATATATATATATAAGACCATTTAATGAAGCTTTTGACCAAATGTTTAAATGCTGAGATTTTGAAAATCGAGTGTCACTCTTTTTAGGACAAAACCGTGTATGCTTTTCAAACAAGTGGTCAAATTGAGCATTTAATTGGAAGCCATTTTTTTCAATGGGCTAAAACATTTGGCAATCTGTGTGCTTCTCTTTCAATCCAAACCTTTGATTTTAAATTAAAGCAATCCTAGCCATTCATTTAAAATCAGATTTCAAAAATTACCATTTTACCCCTGACTTCAAAAATCTATAAATAGGAGGCACTTCTTTCATTTTTAATTTGTCAATTCACTTTCAAGAAAAACTTATTTCTCTCCCACATACTCTCTCTCTCTAAAAAGCTTTCTCTATCTATTCTTACAAAAGTTCTGATTATTTGAGAAGAGGAAATTGGTCTAAGCATTTTGAGACAAGTTATTTGATTTATTTATTTGAATGATCTCTTGCATATTTATATTTATAGATATACGAATACATATTGTTCTACACAATTCTATATATCCATATTTCATCTATTTATCAAATAAAAGGATACTTGGGCGCCGTAAGGCTACAGAGATAAACCTCTAAGGAGAGGAATCCGACCGTACGATTCTTTATAGTACTAAGTGACATTATTTATAAAAGTTCACATAATAGATAAAATATTCTTATATATTATCTGAGTTAAACAAATATATTTGTTATATCAAGTATTGCTTAATTGATTTATTTATTATACTTGATATCTGTCATCACAAGTTTGATCATAAATTCATCATAAAATACTTGTTGCATAATATAAAAGTTATTTAAACTTTTATTTCACAAACTTAAGTGAATATATCTGCTTAAATAGAAGCATATTTGATTTAAAGCTTAAAATAACTTATTTGCTTATCAGAAGCATTTTCACTCTAAAAGTTATTTAAATTTAAAGTGACTTTTTCTTTACTCATAAAGAATAAAGAATTCTTTATAAATTTGCATTAAATTTATATATCTACTTAAACAGAAGTATTTTTGGGTAAAAGCTAAAATTGACTTATTTGCTTATTCAAGAAGCATCTTTTCACACAAAATATAAAAGTTATTTAAACTTTTATAAAAATGCATAATTTACATATTTGCTTACACAGAAGCATTATTTAATCTAAGCACAAATTACTATCTGCTTACAAAGAAGGATATTTTCTCAAGTATAAAAGTCTTTGAACTTTATAAATACATTTGCTCTTTAATTAATATCTGCTTATTTGAGAATCATTAATCTGTACTAAATTATATCTTCTTATTTAAAGAAGCATCCATATGTACTAAATTCTTATATGCTTATTTGAGAAGCACATTGTTGTAAAATCATTTGTAAAAAGAGAAAAGGTCAGAGTTAGTTTATTTTATGTACCAGTGAGAAAGGCGAGTAATTCTTCAACCAAGACCGAGTCTTAGAGGAGGTCGGAAAAGTTGGGTCTCTAGTGTACTTGTGAGGTGAGGAAGAGTTGTTGTTTCAAGACCGGATCATAGAATAGAACCGAACTCAAAAAGAAGTACAACTAAGCTTGAGGAGGAGCCGGGAGCTTCTTGTCCAAGATAGATTAGTTAGAGTGCAGTTAAGTTCGACTATAAAACTTTGTAAAGGCTTCTTCGCCTATTGAAGGAGTATTTATTACTGATAGTAATAGGATCTCAAGTCCTGGAGAGGAGCTTGACACTAGACGTAGCAGCATACCCGAGATGTATGTTGTGAATCAGACAAATCTCTGTGCATTGTGTGATTAATTTTTTACTATCTTGCATATTAATTTCTAACACTGCAAATTAATTATACAAAAAATCAAAAAGGCCAAAGATAATTTTTAATCTGTAATAATCTATTCAACCCCCTCTTCTAGATTATTATTGGACTTTCACTTGTCATTTTATCTCACTGGATTCGTTTTCTTTAAAATATTTTCATCATTCTCAGTCCTAAATGGTGATATAACTGAATATCTTTGGTCTGTAGTGCAAAGATAAATGATTACCTGATGAATATTTTTGGTCCGTAGTGCAAAAATGGACAGGTGTTGAGATGAACATGACCAACCATTAATACAAATGAATATCTTTGGCCCGTAGTGCAAAGATGAATATTTGATTCAAGATGTATATTGGTTGATGTCACAGGGATAAAATATTGATGATGGACTTTTAAATCATAGAAGATAGCAGACTTCATTCTCTACTTAACTCTTCTACTGAATTGTTATTTTCGCTGCGAATATTGATCTAAAACTTGTTGTCTATTATATTTTATCTGGTTTATTGAAGGCTAACAATAATTTGATCTACATTATCTTAGTCATAATATTCTTGATTCATTCTTATTATCATAATCATAATTATGTTGAAAGTTATCTTTGGCCCATAGTGTAAAGATGAACTATTGATTGATGAATATCTTTGGCCCGTAGTGCAAAGATGAACTGTTGATTGATGAATATCTTTGGCCTGTAGTGCAAAGATGACCTGTTGTTGAATATCTTTGGCATGTAGTGCAAAGATGAACTATTGATTAATATCTTTTGTAAGACCCCAATTTTTATGAATAAAGATTAATTTTTTCTCGAAATATGTTTTTGAATATTATGGTGTGGATTTGATATAATATTATAGTTGTGGCTAATATTTATAAATTTTACGAAATAAACTTGTTATAAAATATTCGATTGGTCGGGGAATATTCGTTTTAACAGGGAATATTCGTACGACGGCACAATCATTGGTGGACCCCACAACGTAAGTATTGTCGCAGTTAGAAAATGACATAATTATCTTTTTATATATAAAAATAACGGCGAAAGTGTTACCGTTAAACTATTGAAATACCCGGTGGTAAAAGTACAATAATACGCGTGGTTGCATAGTAGCACACGGTATTGATTATTGATGCTTACTTGAGAAGTCACTCAGTTATACTCAATTATTGCTACAGTAATTACTGCATCATATCTCTCATATTATTGATTCAATTGTTGTCACAATATCATCTGCATAATATTTTATATTATTAAATCAATAATTGAGACGACAAAGTTATTCATATTATTATTTGCAATATTGATAATGTCTAAAAAGTTCTGCGAGGAGAGGTTTGGTCACCTAATTGCGCGCCAATAGGGAGAAATCCTTATCGGAAATCCCCCTCTTTCCTGGGAATGATCTGGTTGTTAAATATTGTGAGTTATAATATTAATGATGAATAAGTTCGTGTTGATTAAAGATGAAATTGATAGTTCCATTGTGTTGGGATTATTAGTGTTAGTGGAAATCAATATTTATTTCGATAATAATTGATGTCTGAAGGTTATATTGACCAATCGGGTAATTAATCAGATAAATGAGCAATTAATTGATATTAATTCATATGCTTATAAAAAATAAAAATGGAGGTATAGATGAAGATACTATACTATAACTATTTTTTTTACATGTATAGAACTATTGATTCACGTGAATGTACTATTGATTCACATGATGTACTATTAGGGGAGGTGGTTTTGATAATACTTGCAGGACTAAATTAAAAATAAAGAAAAAGATGAAGGTATTATACTATAATATTTCGAGTCCCAAAACGTGCAATTATCGAAACTATATTTTCTTATAAATAGAAGCTCATTCTTCTTTCATTCTCACCAATTCACTAAAACTCACAAGAGAAATTATAGAAAGAGAAGCTATAGAGAGAAAGAAGAAGAGAAGTCTGCTACCTCACTATTACAGTATCCAGTCTTCTTTTGAGGTAAGGAATATTATTTTTGTTCAGTATGCATAAGGAATAATATTTTCTTCCATACTTTGTAGTATGTGAGTAATATTATTTCGTCTTGTATTCTTGATTATACCCTCATTTTGTTAAAGTATTGCTTTTATACTCCGTAAAATTAGTAGAATATCTTTAAAATTTATGCTTCATCTAGTATCGTTTCAAAAGGATATTTTCTGCACAATCTTGTTAAATTTTAAGCTTTTCATACCGGAGTACTATCCATGAGTACTATTCATTTATACAGTACTATTCATAAAAGTTCTATTCACGGGTACTATTCATAAAGTACTATTCATAAAGTACTATTCACGAAGTACTATTCATGAGTAGTATTCCCAAAGTACTATTCATGGGGTACTATTCCCGAAGTACTATTCACCCAGGTACTATTCACCCGAAGTAATATTCATGACAAAAATTAATTTCTTTTCGGTCCAAATCATTTTTGATACAATATCATTCTTGAATTTTACTCCACAAAGCAGTATCATGTTGGCAATTTGAACATTATTGAACTCTGGATAAATTAAATTATAAATCTTTAAAAATTTATCTTTTGCTTGCTTTTAATTGAATTCTTATATCATTGTCATCATCCTCATTCTTATATTGTGATGAAAGTCATCTTTGGCTTACGTGCATAGATGGACTGTTGATTGGTATGATTATGACCGAGGATCATTCAAAGATAATCATGACCCGTAATGTTACAAATGATGTGGTAAAAGTCCTCATTGGCACAGAGTGCATTGATGGGCGATTGTTGGTATGATTATGACCGAGGATTATTCGGTATAATCATGACCATTGATGATTACAAGAATATCCTTGGTCGTGGTGCAGGGATGATTCGATGATGTGGTTTATTTATTAAGCTGAGTCTCAGCGATAAAGTTGATGAAAAACTTTTTAAATCATAGAAGATAGTAGATATCATGTTCTACTTGACTCTTCTAATGGATTGCTTGTTTCGCTGCAGTTAAACTTGTTGTATATTATATTCTATCAGTTTAACATTGTTAAAGGCTAACGATAACTTATTCTGTATTATCTTAGTCATAATATTTCTTACTGGGCTAGTTGAGCTCACCCTTTGCTTTCATTGTTCTCTTCAGGAAATGAGAACGTAGCCGGGACTAGTCGGGAAACGGAGTGATAGTCCGAGATGGTGTTACAGTAGTCCTCACTATTCTATAAAATAGTGTGACAATAAATGTAATGAAGACTCCATTTGAGTTTGAATATTGTCTAGAAGACAATATTCGTGTAAAAACTCTCAGCTCATGTTGTATAATTAAGTTTGTATTTGTATTCAGTACCATATATTTGGCGACCCAAGATGGGTGATGTATACCTATTTTGGGGGCGTTACATCTTTGGCCCGTAGTGCAAAGATGAATTTATTAGTATGATTATGAACAGAAACTGTGATTTGGTATAGCCATGATCTTTGATATTCCAGGTAAAGACATGTGATGAAAATTATCTTCGTCCTGGGTGCGAAGAGGAATTTAGAACCACAATTATGATTATGAGTTATTCACATGATTGTGGAAAGGAAATGTTGATTGATGTTACTGGGATAAAACATTATTGGAAGACTTTTAACATGGAGAAGATAATAGACCTTATGGTCTATTTGACTCTTCTAATGGATTGCTCGTTCCGCGGCAACTATGGTTGAAAAGTTTTATCATCTACCATATGTTCTAAATCTCTAATTGATTACTGACGAAGGCTATTGATAATTTAATTATCTTTAGTCATGATATTCTTTACTAGGCTAGTTGTGCTCACCCTTTTGCTTCACAATTCCTTTCAGGTAATAAAAGTGTAGCTGGGTCGAGCAGGGGTAACAAAGGAATAGAACGGTGGTCTATAGCTGTTAAGGTTCTCCCTAAAAAGTATAGAAATAATTTTATTGAGAACTTTAAATAAGCGTGTTGTATTTTATACGTCATTTAACCATTGATTTTGGTGAACCGAATAGGGTGAGGTGAACCCAACTTTGGAAGGGTATTTTGCTACTATCATACAAGATGTCTAATGACATACGACTTCATGTTTTCATAAGACAAGGTTGTGCACATCCACTTGCTGATTATATCTATGAGCAATACCTATATAATCTTGGAATTGGGTTGAAATATAATTCTCAACTGGATACAATGAAGATAATTATATGGAAAGAGAAGACTCACCATTGGAAAGAACATAATAGCAATCTTCTCATTTTTCTTTGGGGTCTATTGGGTCAACCAAGGATAATTCTCGAGTCATATGATATCTATTATAACTTAGATGCATGGCATCCCATGTACGAAGGTTTCCTTGAGCATTTTCCAAAGATTTTAATTTCTAAAACAGTTATTGACTGTACCTTTATGTAAGGTACCACTGTAAGGTATCAATGTGAGGTGCTATCCAAGTAAAGGGATGAGAGTCACAGTTGATATCCATAGCATATGTGTTGTCGTATTTTGCACGACAGTTGGATTAATGAAGTTTGTAGTTGTTTTCTATACCATGTATTTGGCGACTCAGAATGGGTTGTGTGGACCTGTTTTGGGGGCGTCACAAAATCCTTCGCTAGTATGACCTACCTAAGCTTAACTGTTATTTAATTGGTCGGTTGGAATATAGGGATAATATGTGGCATGTCAATTAACTCTTATTTTGTGGCAGTGTTTGAAAATAGCATCTGAATATTTTGAGACAAGCAATGGAGCACATGAGACCGTTGAGACACCGTTGATCGATAACTAGGATAATGTGCATCAGGAAGGAAATAATCGTCATGTAAACAACACCGACCAAATGATGAACGATGGGATGTTTAGGAGCTTTCTGCAATTCATTCAACACCAAACAAGAGAGATTTCTGTTCAAAATATAGTTGGAGTCAATGGCAACTCTCGGCTGGTCACCGCTAAGTAATTCAAAGAGCTGGGACCAACGAAGTTTTTGGGAAAGCCAGAACCACTTAAGGCAGAAAAGTGGATTAAGCAGATCAGAAAGATATTTGATGTCTTGGGATGCTCCGAAGAGCAAAAGGTTCCCTTTGCCACCTTCATGTTGTGAGGAGAGGCAGATTATTGGTGGGAATCTGTAAAACACACTCAACCTTCCGCACTAAAGATGTCTTGGGAGAAGTTCCAAGAATTGTTCAACGACAAGTACTTTCCTAAAAGTATTCGTCACATGAAGGAGGTAAAATTCATCAAGCTGGAGCAAAATAATTTGATCATATCGTAATACGAGGCTAAGTTTGCCGAGTTATCCCAGTTTGTATCCCATTTGGTAGATAATGAGGAGCGTATGACACGAATGTTTCTGCGAGGTTTGAAACCCGAAATACGTCAATACCTCATTTCTCACAAACTTTGCGCTTAGTTATTGGAGCGCAAGAATGTGTCAGCCCAACCAAAAGATAGCAGCCAACAAAACGATAATACCAGTAGTAGCAGTCATCGAAGCGGTGACAACAAACATGGAGGAAATCATCATGCTAGAAATGGTAACAACTTCGGTGGTAATCCTGGCCAAGATAATAGAAGAAATGAGTCAAGTGGATATTTCAAAAAGAGAAGGTTCAACAATAATGAAAAGACAACAACACCAGCACCCGTTTTCATGGAAAGAGAATGTCCACCAGTCGTATGCTACAAATGTGGAGAGGAGGGACACGTCCGTCTAAACTGTAAACAGCAACCCAAAGCGTGTTTCAATTGCGGAAGAGAAGGTCACCTCACTCGATTTTTTCCTGTAGTGAAGTCAAGCCCTGCTGGGATGGAGACACCAAAGGCTGTTCCAGACAAGTCAAAGCCGGTAGTTCAAGGGAGAGAATTTGTTGTGACCTCCCAGAAAGTGAGAAACCAGAACAAAGTTATCACGGGTAAGCTAATCATAAACTCTTGCGAAGTCTATACCTTATTTGATACCAGTTCTACCCATTCTTTTATTTCACCTACTTGCGCTCAATGTTTAATTTGACTCTGGGGAAATTAGACTTTGACTTATCTGTTGAAACTTCGTTGGGAGAAACCTTCATTACATCCACTGTTTATAAATCTTATTTGATTCAAATCGGTACCCTCACATTACCTGGTGATCTCATCTCTTTGAAAATACTTACATTTGATATGATTTTAGGGATTGATTGGTTAACTACTCATCATGCTAAAATTGATTATTTTCGTAAGGTCAATCACTAAAGTTAATCACTGTCATATCAAGCTATAAAGCCATTTGTTTATTGAAAAACGAATGTCAAGCTTTTTTAGCCCATGTCACTGATTTAAACAAAAATATGTCAGATTTGAATGATATTTCTATTATTAATAAATTTCCTAATGTATTCCCTGAAGAACTTCCTGGTCTACCCCTAGAGCGTGAAATCGAGTTTTGTATTGACCTTGAACCCGGTACAAAACCCATTTCCAAAACCCCATATTGAATGACTCCTATTGAACTTCAGGAGTTAAAAACCCAACTGTAGGAACTATTAGACATCGGTTTCATTCGTCCTAGTACATCTCCTTGGGGTGCTCCTGTTTTATTTGTAAAGAAGGAAGATGGGAATATGTGACTTTGCATTGACTATAGGGAGTTAAATCATGTCACCATCAAAAATAGTTACCCATTGCCCTGCATTGATGACCTGTTTGACCAGTTGCAAGGTGCCAAATTCTTTTCAAAGATCGATCTTTATTCTAGATATCATCAGTTAAAGATTAAAACTGATGAAATTCTAAAGACTGCTTTCAGAACACAGTACGGGCATTATGAATACCTAGTCATGTCTTTTAGATTGACTAATGCTTCTGCTTCCTTCATGGATATGATGAACCGAGTATTCAAGGAATATTTGGATCATTTTGTGGTTGTCTTTATTGATGACATCCTCATATTCTCCAAAAGCCATGAAGATCATGACCAACACTTGAGGCTGATACTCCAAAAGCTTCGTGAAAACAAGCTATATGCCAAGTTAAAGAAATATAAGTTCTGGATTGAGGAAGTCGCATTCCTTGGGCACGTGATATCAAATCATGGAATATCTGTTGACCCGACGAAGATTTAAGCAATAAAAAGCTAGGAGCAACCTAAGTCAGTGACCGAAGTACATAGCTTTCTGGGCTTAGCTGGTTATTATCGGAGATTCGTGGAAGGATTTTCTTGAATCGCTACTCCATTAACTCAGCTGACTTGAAAAGATACAAAATTTGGATGGAGCGAGGAATGTGAGAAACTTTTTCAAGAACTCAAGAGGAGACTCATTTCAGCACCTGTTCTGACAATACCATCTGGTTCGGAGGGATTTGTCATCTACAACGATGCTTCAGGCAAAGGTTTAGGATGTGTTCTCATATAACATGGGGAAGTCATAGCCTATGTCTCACGACAACTTAAAGAATATGAGAGGAATTATCCTACTCATGATCTAAAGTTGGCAGCAGTCATTTTTGTGCTAAAGATCTGGAGACATTACCTGTATGGGGAGAAAGTGGAGATCTATACAGATCATAAAAGCCTCAAATATTTCTTCACCCAAAAGGAACTCAACATGCGGCAATGACGTTGGCTCGAGCTATTGAAAGATTATGATCATAACATTCAATACCACCCTGGAAAAACGAACGTGATAGCTGACGCGTTGAGTAGAAGATCATATGCGGGTACGAGTGCGATATTGTCAACGCAAAGGCCCATTTTGTATTACTTACAAAGGATGGAGATAGAGTTAAAGACTTCCGTGACCCACGTGATGATGTCAAATATACGAGTAGAACCGACTTTAATCTGTAAAGTTAAAGTTGCTCAAGCTACAGACCCGGAGCTGATGTGTATGAAGAAGAAAGTGCAAGAAGGTGCTATTCCAGAAGCAAGAATCGATGAAGAAGGAATACTTTGAGTCAAATCCACACTTTTTGTTCCTAACAACTCTGAATTGAAGTATAAAATCATGATGGAGGCACACAACACACCATATTCAATATGTCCTGGAAGTACCAAAATGTATCGTGATCTTCAACATACATTCTGGTGGAGCAATATAAAGAGAGAGATAATGTAGTTTATCTTAATGTGTTTAACTTGTCAATGTGATCAAGGCAGAGTGCCAAAAGGTCCATTGCAGCCACTTAAAATTTCAGAATGGAAGTGGGAGCACATTAACTTGGATTTCGTTACTGGTCTTCCCAAGGTTTCTTAAGGCATAGATGCAATTTGGGTCATTGTCGATAGATTAACCAAGTCTGGTCATTTCTTACCTATATGAGAAACTTATTCACTCGAACGTCTAGCTCATATATACATAAATGAGATTGTAAGACTACATGGTATGCAAGTATCCATAGTTTCTGATCGAGACCCAAGATTCACTTCACGATTTTGGGTTAGTTTGTAGAAAGCTATGGGCATGAATTTACGATTCAGTTCGGCATATCATCCTCAGACGGCCGGGCAGTCGGAGAGGACTATTCAAACTCTTGAAGATCTATTAAGACTCTATGTCCTAGATTTCAAAGGAAGTTAGGAAAAGTTTTTGCCATTGGTGGAATTATCGTACAACAACAGTTATTAAGCAAATATAGGCATGGCTCCATTCGAGGCGTTGTATGGATGCAAGTGTTGTTCTCCAGTATGCTGGGACGAGGTGGGTGAAGCAACATTGTTGGGACCAGAATTGGTACGTATGACTACGAAAAAGATTCAAATGATCTGGGAACGTATACATGAAAGTAGTATGCACACAAGCCAATCATGTTTGATGATAAAGCATATACTTTATAACAATCTTATTCATTTATTAATAAAAAGTATTAATTTATTAAAGGCTTTTAATTATCTACATGATGCTACTTTATAATATGTGATAAACCCATAGTTTTAAGCAATGCTTTTAGAAAAATGATGATGATCATTCTAATGAGATCTAAATTCTTAGAAAGCTTAAAACTAAAATAGTTCCCAATCATTGGATTACTAAATAGGGGATTAGTGAATCTGGATAGATTGGTACATACGTTGCTTGCTTATTGGATGAGGATGATTGATCTCATGATCATTTGTGTGGAGACACTAAACACTACTAGAAAATCAACTTTATAAGCGATTATCGTGACCCGACTCGTCGCTATATAGCTAAAAAGACCGTCATGACCAGTCAGCCATATAGAACTGTCGGTAAAGCTTATAGCGACGGTCTTTTGCCCTATAACGAAGGTTACCGACCCTAGCTATAGGTTATGGAAAAATCGTGTATTTGCTCTTTACTAACGGTCGCTGAGAGTTATTGCTACGGTCATGACCGTAGCTATAGATGTCTATAGTGACACTCGGCGACCGTCGCTATAGGCTTGTATTTTATAAAACACTATAGCTACGGTCGATGACCGTCATTATAGACTTTTTAAATTTAAAAAAAAAATTGTGTACATTTATCCAATAAACACAAATACAATATAAAATAAAACATAAAAAAATATTGTATACATAATTTAAAATCATTCACATTACAACATTACAATATAATAGATATTATAAGCAATTCTTTGATTAACCATAAACTCCTCTTCAGGCTGCCTCCATTACAACATTACAACATTACAACATAATAGATATCATTCACATTAAATTACAATATTTTATATTGTGAAATTGCTAACTCCAATTGCTTGAACAAGACCCAACTAAACCAGACCTTCCATGGCTTCTCACGTTGTTTTCAACCGGTTCAAAAACTGCCTACACTCACTCCCAACTGATAATGCAGTTTTTATTGCTTCAATACAGAGGTCACCACCGCTCTGCCAAGTCCCAAGCCCTATAGCCAGTTCAAATAAGTATAAGATCCTGGAAGGAGAAGACAATGAAACAGAAACATCAATCTTGAAGTTCACATCAGTTGTTCAATTATGTGAACAAAACCCAATATTGCGGATCATAAGAACAACCAAATTAATAATACTGAAAGAATATTCTTAGACAATTCATCAAACAAGAAGATTGAACCTACTAACTATAAAGTATAACATGGTTTACTTTCATCATGACTGTTTTCCAAGTTATTCATACTCACTTCACATTCTTCATATAAGCATATATGTAATCATTTAATGGATATCTTATCATATTGACATGGTCTTGGTCTTGACTATACAGCTAGCATACATTTATCACATTCCAGTCCTTTTATCAAACACGAAATGTGCAGTCTATACTATCTCATTACATGGTTGCACATATACACATACAACACATACCTCCTATCATATCCCAACCTTATAGCTCTCGGACCCTTCATGGTCCTCAAGTTAACCACAACCATCACAGCACAGCCACAATGCACATGATTAAATAATATTACTATTTACTAATTACCAGCTTGAATAAGAAAGGGGTAGATTAAAATTACCTTTTGTTTGGACAGTTCATCAAATAAGAAGATTGAACCTACTAACTATAATCAAATTGAATTGACACTTTCATGATTCTCATTTATTATTAAATGACAAAAATATTAAAATGCTTCACCCTACTAACTATAAAGTATACATACCTGTTGTTTGATTTCTTTGTAACCGCATTAATGTGGTTGCCCTTAGAAATAGGAGCCTCTCAAATCATCCTCAGTTATACCAATCCACGGTTTTTGCCGTTGTATCGCTAAAGATATCAACTTTGAAGAAAAAGAAACGATGTAACCCAACAAACACAAAGGCATGTACCAAAAAGCATAAGAATGGATGCAAATTATTATACTTAGATATTGCCTCCTACTTGAAATTTGCGCTTCATCTAGTATCGTTTCACTGAAATATTTTACTAGACATTCTTGTTAATTTTTAATCTTTTCATGCCGGAGTACTATTCATGGGAATTATTCATACATACGACACTATTCATACATACGGTACTATTCATGGGATACTATTCATGGATTACTATTCTCGACAAAAATTAATTTCTTTTCTGTCCAAATTATTTTTGATACATGAATATTATTATTGAATTTTACTCCACAAAGTAGTTATCATGTTGACAATTTGGACATTCTTAAACTCTAGATAAATTGAATTATAAATCTTTAAAATTTATCCGTGATCTCACTTAATTGAATTCTTATATCATTGTTATCATCCTCATGCTTATATTGTGATGAAAGTCATCTTTGGCCCGTAGTGCATAGATGGACTGTTGATTGGTATGATTATGACCATGAATTATATATCGGTATAATCATGACCTGTAATGTTACAAATAATGTGGTAAAAGTCTTCATTGGCCCGTAGTGCATTGATGGACAGTTGTTTAGCATGATCTTGACCATTGGTGATAATAACGAATATCATTGGCCCGTAGTGCATGGATAATTCGATGATGTGGATTATTTATTGAGTTGTGTTATAAAGATAAAATTTTGATGATTAATTTTTAAACATAGAAGATAGTAGAGATCATGCTTTACTTGACTCTTCTAATGGATTACTTGTTCTGCTGCAGTAAACTTGTTATGTATTGTATTCTATCAATTTTACACTGTTGAAGGCTAAGGATAATTTATTTTGCATTATCTTAGTCATAATATTCTTTACTGGGTTAGTTGAGCTCACCTTTTTCTGTCATTGTTCTCTTCAGGAAATGAGAATATAGCTGAGACTAGTCGGGGAATGGAGTGATGGTCCAAGATGGTGGCTATAATAGTCTTCACTATTATATGAAATAGTGTGATAATAATTATAATGAGGACTTTATTTGAGTTTGGATATTGTCTTCAAGACAATATTCATGTTAAAACTCTCAGCTTACGTTTGTTGTATTGTGTAAATTAAGTTTGTATTTAAATTATGTACCATGTATTTGGCGACTCAGAATGGGTTATGTATACCTATTTTGGGGGTGTCACAGTTGGTATCAAAGCTTAAGGATATGATCCCTGGTTGAGATTTGAGGCTAGAACTAGGAAGGGAGAGACGGGTAAATCTGTAAGACCCCGAATTTTATGAAATAATAGTATTCAACATTTTTTATAATTATTATTTAGTAAATGGTTAAATTAATAAAAAGTTAAAGTTAAGGGTGATATATGTAAAGTTTACAAAATATGTAAGTGGTTATAAAATACTCATTGCTGTCGGGGAATATTCGTTTGGTCGTGGAATAGTCTTGCTGCCGGGGAATATTCGTACGACGGCATAGCCATTTGTGGGTCCCATAACGGAATAACTGTCAGATATAGAAAGCGACAAAAATAACCTTTTTATAAAAATAACAGCGTAGTTGTTACCGTTAAAACTGTTGGAATACCCGGTGGTTAAAATACGATGTCTGGCGGTGTTGCAATTGATGGCTACTCAGATATTACACAGATGTCTAATTATTGATTCTTACGTAAGAAGTCACTCAATAATTGATACAGTAAAATTGCACAGTTTTTCATATTATTGGTGCAATAATTGCTATAGTGATAATTGAATAGTATTTTGCATTATTGATTCAATAATCGTCACAACACAGTAACTCATATTATTGAATTAATATTATTGGATAGCATTATTGATAATGTCTAGAAAGTTCTGTCGAGAAAAGGAGTTAGGTTATTTATTTGCGCTCCAATAAGAAGAAATTTCTTATAGGAAAGCCCTCTCTTCCCTAGGAACGATCTGGTTATCAGTATTGTGCATCTATAATATTAATTAGTAATAATAATTGAGGAATTGTAAATAATTGATGAATTTAATAAATAAATATTTGTTTAATTTGTTATAAATGAAAGAATTAGTGCTGATGGTTGTTTTTATCAATATATGTATTTTGTCAAAATAAAAGTGTGGAAAAATTATCCGTATGTAAATTTGGGTCATTTTTCGTTTGAAATTTGGAAAAATTTTCTTCTACAAAGTTGTAGAGAATTAAATTTTCTATGGAATGGACATAAAATTCGTATTTTTTTTTATAAAAGGGCTATTTATTATGAATTATTGAAGTTTTGAAATAAATATTTTATTAAAAACATGGGTGGGCCCCATTCTTGTCCTTTGTTGGTGAAATGTCTTTGATTTCAAGTGGTGTGTGTGAATTGGTGGGAAGCCACAGATAGCGATTAAATCCTGCTTTGGTGTGCTAAGCATTTCCTATAAATAAGGTGCTTAGTTAGAATTGAAAAGCACACGAGAATCGAAGTTTTCTCTCTATAATATCAAGCGTATTTTTGTGAGTATTTAGATACTTTGAGAGTTGATAAGCGGTCTGAAGTTTTTTCTTGACATTATATGCGATGTTTCAACCAGAAGTACTATTCTTTTGAGGCAACGGATGTTATCTTTTCGTAAATGATATTATTTCTTTCAATATCATTATACCGAAATATTGGTATGAATTTTATTATTAAATTTTTACCTTTTCATGTCGAGGTTACTATTTACGTATACGGCATTATTCACGTATACGACACTATTCACAGTTACAGTACTATTCACGAGTAGTATTCACGAAGTATGATTTTTATTGTGGAATTTTTGTGTTGGGATTACTATTCACGTATACGGCACTATTCACAGAAAATTAAATTTTCTTTTTTTTGTCCAAGTTGTCTATTATGGTTACTATCTTTGATTGTATCCATATTTTGATCTTCATTCTTGAATTTTACTCCACAATTGTTTATTTTGGAGTATTTTTGAAGTTGGATTAACTAAAGTACGAATCCCTAATCCTTGTTGTTGGGTCTCCAACTTTTAGTTTTATTTTGATGATAACAATAATTAATAAATTAATTAATTAAAAGGGTAGAATCCTCTCCATAGGATTTATATTATAATTGTTTTATTTATCTTATTTATTTTGACCAAAAATATTTTTTAAATCTTATTTAATTAATTTTCTTGATCTTTGATAATTTAATTTGGTGACATTCTTTTTGGGACAAAAGCCTTATCAATTCATGTATGTGCTGAGATATAATTATGTGAGAATTCATTACATGAACAAGCTTTGACCGAATGGAACTTGGAAATGGGCATTAAATGAATTATTGCTTATTGACTGAAATAGAATGCATATGCTAGAGATTTTGATTAAATCATTTTTTACATATGGGCTTTTTTTATTTATCCTCAAATTAATTTTATTATTCAAAGATTTCAAAAATTATTATTTCAAAATCGGGTAAAAATTATTTTATTATATATATATTTCATATATTCATAAGTATTATATATTATATTATAACATAACCTTTATGTACATTATATATATATATATATATATATATATATATATATATATATATATATATATATATATATAAACTACATGTGTATTATATAGTGCATTTATTGTATATATACATTAAATGTGTGTGCATAACATATATTGTGAGATCCCAAATTTTATGAATAAAGATTTAAATTTCTCGAAATATTTTTTTGAATATTATGGTGTGGATTTGATATAATGTTATAGTTGTGGGTAATATTTACAAATTTTACAAAGTAAGCAAGTGGTTATATAATATTCGATTGGTCGGGGAATATTCTTTTTGTTTGGGAAATATCCGTCAATGACGGCAAGACAATCATTAGTGGACCCCATAACGGAAGTATTGTCGTAGTTAGAAAACGACAGAATTATCTTTTTATAAAAATAACGGCGAAAGTCTTACCGTTAAAACTGTTAAACTACCCGGTAGTAAAAGTATAGTAATACGCATGGTTGCATAGTAGCACATGGTATTGGTTATTGATGCTTACGTGAGAAGTCACTCAATTATACTCAATTATTGCTACAGTAATTGCTGCATCATATCTCTCATATTATTGATTTGATTATTATCACAGTATCATCTGCATTATATGATATATTATTAAATCAATAATTGAGACGACAAAGTTATTCATATTATTAAATTGCAATATTTACAATGTCTAGAAGTTACATCGAGGAGAGGTTTGGTCATCTAATTGCGCGCCAATAAGGAGAAATCCTTATCGGAAAGCCCCCTCTTTCCTGGGAACGACCTGGTTGTTAAATATTGTGAGTTATAATATTAATGATGCCATCTAAGGACGGATACCCTTCAGATTTGAGACCTAGGGCTAGATTGATGTCCTCAGCTTTTAGTCTGATTTGGACGTTCCTGACTTTCGCAGTGATGGTGTTGTTTTCAAATACCCCGTTATTGTAGAACTCTTTTACCAGCTTTGGGTAGATCAATGTGTCCATACCCAAGGCTTCTTCGAGACCTGCCTTCTTCAGTAGCGACAACGTCTTGTGAAATTGAGGTTCAGCTGACTTAAATTCGTCAAAACAGAGTCTGTAGCCGGAGATAACATTGGAAGCTGCTATTGATTTCTTTGCAGGAAGTAAGACTGACTGAGCTTGCTACTGATTTAGGGTTTCTACTTGAGAGAGAAAGAGAGAGAAAGAGAGAGATGATCTTTTGAATTTCAGATTTCAAAAAGACGGTTTCAATTTGTACTTGTAACTTCCCTCTCTCTATTTTGCTTAGTGGGACAGGTGTCGAATTTTGCTTGGCTCTACGAATTTTGACAGAGAAGGATTTTACTGAATTGCCCTTAACTTCTTCTGAGCTAATGTATTCTTCAGTGGGACTACGATCGTTGAGATGGTCCTTGGAATCGTCGAGTCTGTTCTACCATCATTGAGTCTGACTAGCAATCGTAGAGTCTGGTCAAGTCCTTATGATGAACTTTTTGACTTAACATTCTTCTTAGATTAAGGTAGCTCAGGAAGGGCCAACCTCATTGATTGTATCAAGGGTCAGGTTTGTCCCTGAGGTACTTATCAGAGAGAGATTGCTTTGATTTATGCTTGATCATCATAGGGTGCTCCTTTGGTTTTGTTGATGTAGCTCTGTTATCGTTGAGTCTGCACTACGATCGTTGATTCTGTTCAGCGTTCGTTGAGTTTTATGACACTTTGGCTCTATGATTGTGGACTTCCTTTGATCATGTCTTTAATTTCGAACATAGCCCTTAAATCTGTATGGTTAGCACAAATTAGAGCATAATATTTCATGTTTGCAAGTTAAGCATGCCTAGCTCACTTATTAATTTGTTGAATCTGGATTCATCTAGAGGTTTTGTAAAAACATTAGCAAGTTGATTTTCAGTAGGAATATATTGTAAAGATATAGTTCCATTTTGTACATGATCCCTAATGAAGTGATACCTTATTTCTATATGCTTAGTCCTAGAATGCATGACAGGATTATGAGTTATAGCAATTGCACTTGTGTTATCACAATGAATAGGTATGGATTTGAATTCAAACCCATAATCTGCTAGCTGATTTTTCATCCATAAGATCGAGCACGATGAATCGCCAAAGACAGAATGTATTCAACCTGCGCTTGAGGTGAATCTTGAGTTTTGCTTCTTACTAAACCAGGACACAAGTCTATTACCTAGTAGTTGACAAGTCCCACTGGTACTTTTTCTATCTATTTTGCAGCCTACAAATCAGCATATGTGTAACCTGTTAGCTCAAACGAGGATTCCTTGGGATACCAAAGCCCAATGTGGGTGTACCTTTGAGGTACTGAAAATCCTCTTTACAAAGAAGCTTAAATGAGATTCTTTAGGACAAGCCTGAAATCTAGCACAAATGCATGTTGCAAACATTATATCTGGTCTACTGGCAGTAAGATATAAAAGAGAGCCTATCATACCTCTGTATTGAGTTATATCAATACTTTTACCTTTTTCATCTTTGTCAAGCTTGGTTGCAGGAGCAATTGGGGTTTTCATGGGAGAGGCTGACTCCATGCCATACTTCTTAAGTAAGTCTTTAATGTACTTGGCTTGGTTGATAAAGATTCCTTCATTAGTCTGCTTTACTTGCAGTCCAAGGAAGAAGTTCAGCTCACCCATCATGCTCATTTCAAACTTGTTCTACATAAGCTTGGAGAATCTTTTGCATAACTTTTCATCAGTAGAACCAAAGATAATATCATCAACGTAAATTTGAACTAATAGAACCTTATCTTTATGCTTTCTAAGAAATAGTGTGGTATCTACTCTACCTCTAGTGAAACCATTTTCAATAAGAAAGTTAGTGAGTGTTTCATACCATGCTCTCGGTGTTTGCTTAAGGCCATATAAGGCTTTGTCTAATCTAAAAACATAATTAGAAAGAGATGGATTGATGAAACCTGGAGGATACTCTACATACACTTCTTCTTGAAGTTCACCATTCAAGAATGCACTTTTGACATCCATCTGGAAGACTTTGAACTTCATGTGAGCAGCAAAGGCAAGGAATATTCTGATGGCTTCTAGTCTGGCAACAGGTACAAATGTCTCATCACAGTCAATGCCTTCTTCTTGAGAATAGCCCTTGGCCACTAGTCTAGCCTTATTCCTGGTTATCACCCCATCTTCATCCATCTTGTTCCTGAAGACCCACTTGGTTCCAATTACAGGATGGTTCTTTGGTCTTGGAACCAATCTCCATACTTTGCTTCTCTTGAACTAATTAAGTTCTTCCTGCATGGCCTCTATCCAGCTGGAGTCTTCCATAGCATCCTCTATCTTCTTTGGTTCTATTTGAGATAGGAAGCTTAGATAGAAGCATTCATTTTGAGTAGCAGCTCTTGTTTTGACTCTTGCATTCGGATCTCCAATGATTAGATCTTGAGTGTGATCTCTAGCCCATCTGCCTCCTGTTGGGACGTCAGTTCTTATGCCTTCTTGTCTTAGATCTTCAAGATCTATTTCTTCTTCTTGATGTGGAGGCTCGTTGTCTGGCATAGGCCTCTCTACGATCTCATTCCCTTACTCAACGATTTCGCTGTCTGGTACTACGATCGTAGTATTGAGCTCGACGACCTCGTTCGTAGTGTCTGAACTGTTAGTCGTAGTTTCTTGAGGCATTGTTTTGTCTAAGTCTGTTTCATCAAACATGATGTGAATCGAGACTTCAACACTCAGTGTCTTCTTGTTGAACACTTTATAGGCCTTACTGTCTGTGGCATATCCAAGAAAGATTCCTTCGTCTGATTTTGGTTGAAACTTTGTCAAGTATTAATTTCCATTATTGAGAATGTAGCATGTACACCCGAAGACATTAAAGTAGCTGACACTAGGTTTCCTTCCTTTCCACAGTTCATAGGGAGTCTTGTTAATCGTAGAGTGTATGAGTGATCTATTCTGAGTATAACATGCAAGGTGTTCGCTTTTTGCCAGTAAGCGGATGAATGAGCTCACTAGTAGAGTCCTTCCAAATTTCTATTAATGTTCTGTTTTCTTCTCTCATGAACTCCATTTTGTTGAGGAGTTAAGTGGAGCCGAGAAGTTGTGACTGATGCCATTGTCAGAGCAAAATTGGTCCATTTCTGAGAAGTCAAATTCTCTACCATGATCAATCCTTATGGCCTTGATTTTCTCTCCTTTCTCGTTCATCACAAGCTTGAACATTTTGATCAGCTGGGAGCTTGTCTCATCTTTTGAGGTTAAAAAGAATACCCATGTAAATCTGGTGAAGTCATCGACTACGACCAGAGAGTATCTCTTTCCTCCAAGACTTGTTGTTGGAATTGGCCCAAAAAGATCCATGTGTAGCAGCTGCAAAAGCTTGTTAATTGAATTGACAGTTTTGCTCTTGAATGTGCTTCTTGTCTGCTTCCCAAGTTGACAGGCATTGCAAGGTATTTCTTTAACGAAGTTGAACTTTGGTAGTCCTGCAACTAGATCTTTTGAAGCTAATTTGGACATACTTTTGAAGTTGAGATGAGATAATCTTCGATGCCATAGCCAGCTCATTTCTTCAGATGCTTTAGCCAAAAAGCATATTGTCTTGTCTGAGCTCAGTTGTCCAAGATTTACTGTGTAGAGATTTCCTTCTCTTGTTCCGGTTAGCTTTACTGCAGATGTCTTCAGGTCTCAGACTTGACATTGATTGTTGAGGAATGTTACTTGATGACCCTTGTCGCAGAGTTGGCTAATGCTTAGAAGATTATGTTGTAGTCCTTCCACATAGGCCACCCTATTGAATGATACTGCACCATTTCCAGTTGACCCATATCCTCTTGTTTTGCCCCAGTTGTTGTCTCCAAAAATGACCGAGGGACCCTCCTTCTCTATGTAGTTAGACAGAAGGGCTTTATTTCCAGTCATGTGTCTTGAACATCCACTATTGTGTTCGTGGAGCTCCTTTCCTGAGGTAACATTAAACCTTCATTTTGGTACCCATACTTGCATGGGTCCTACTATGTTAGTACCCTTTGGGACCCAAATCTGCTTGATTTTGGGTCTCACATGCATGGAATTATAATGACAATTTGCAGCCTTGTGGCCAACTCTATAGCACACAAAACATTTGATATGATGCATGTTAGTGTGTGTGTGTGTGTGTGAAAGTTCTTCCTCCATTTAGACTTTTGTGGGTTATTTGTCATCATCTGCTTTAGGCCGATATTCCCTTTTCCATGTGTTCTCTTGTTTCATTATTTATGAGGAATGTATCTTACTTCTCTTCAGATCTTCCTCGTTTGGTTCGTAGAGTTGATTTTATTTGACTCTCTACGATCCTTGAGGTTGATGAGTAGTAGCTAGATTACTCTTCTCTTTTCTCGAAACCTAGACCACAGAGATCCTTTACTCTCGGAAATATGAATTGAATCACCAAGGTGGGTTTGACAGGCTTATCCTTCTGTGAGGATTTCACAAATATAATGCCTCTAGTGAAATCTGAGACATTACCAGTGCTAGTTTCCTTTGCTTTTTCCACACATGACTCTGAGGTAGATTCTCCAAAGCCTAACCCTGTTTTATCAGAGACACTTCTCTTGTTAGAGATTAAGGAGTCCATGGATGAAGAGGATTTATTCTATGTAGAGACTGTCTTTTCTAGATCCTCAATCTTAGAGGTTAGACTAGACTCTCTTTGAGCACTGAGCTCATTTGTCTGTCTCAAGAGCTTATTCTCAGCTTCAAACTTGGAGAGAGAATCAATATTGAGAAGGATTGTTTCCAGTTCCTCTTGAACCTTTTCTTTCTCCTTTTGAAGAAGAGAATAGTCTTTAGACAGAACCCTAAACCACTTCATGTATTGATGCAAATCAGATGTTATGCCGTGTAATGCAGTTCTAAGGTCATCAATATCTACATCAGGAGAGTTGAAGTCAAATACCTCGTTGATACTTACTTCATGTATGTTGGAGTTCTGTTTGTCCCTAGCCCTTTTGGCCATCAGGTAGAGATTAGCCATTTGAGGATCTTCATCGTCTCCGGATTCTGGAGTTGAGTCATTATCAGAGTCACTCCACGATCCTCCAGCTACAAGGCCTTTGTCTTTCTTTACTGGCCTTTTGTTGCCTTTGTATTCCTTCTTTGCATGTGATTTCTTCTTGAGTTCTTCTCTGAGAGGTTTGATGAAGTTGGCAATGAAGTGACTAGGTTTCTTGCAGTTGTAGCATAGGTCATTCATTTTCTCCTGGCTGTTGTAGTTGCCAACTTTCTTTGGCTTGCTGGTTCTGCCTTGTCTCATGAATCTTCTTAGTCTTTTAACCAGCATTGCAAAGTCCTCATCATCATCTTCATCGTAGTCAAAATCAACTTCAATGTTAATTTTGGAGGTGTTTTCGGTTACTTTGAGAGCAACACCTTTGTCCTTCTTTCTTCCTTCAGATAACGTTTCTGCTCGTTGTGTCAACTCCAGTTCGTACGTGAGGAGGTTGCCATATAACTGTTGAACAGTCAT
Organism: Panax ginseng; assembly: GCA_020205605.1. Lineage (NCBI taxonomy): Eukaryota > Viridiplantae > Streptophyta > Magnoliopsida > Apiales > Araliaceae > Panax > Panax ginseng. The sequence goes on from CM035134.1 coordinate 16,085,538, forward strand.
TTCATGTAGATTCTTTGATTCTCTAATGGCAGTGGTTTTGGCATCCCACTTGCTAGGTAAATCTCTCATGAACTTTATGATCAGATCTTTGTTTGGATAGATCTTTCCATAGGCTCATAGAGAGTTGAGAAGAATATTGAATCTCTCGTATGTAGCAGTGACGTTCTCTCCTTGAACATGAGCAAACATCTCATATTGTTGAGTCAAGAGAGATTATTTGTTTTCTATGACTTTCTTACATTCCTTCATGCATGATGAGTAAGTGCTTCCCAAACCTCCTTTCTTGCCTTTGCGATTGACCACGTTTTCAAATAGATCATCTTCTAATTATTGAAATAAGATGTTCTTGGCCTTTTTGTCAAGTTTGGAGCGACTCTTTTCTCGCTTCTCCATCCATTCTCATTTGACCTTGATCTCATTACATTTGGGTCCTCTGTGTAGTTGGTGCAAGATTTGTAGGAACATAGGGGCCCATTTTGAATGGATTTCAAATAGATCTTCATCTATTGAATCCATGTAAGCTTGCATCCTAACCTTCCAGCTTAACGAATTTATCTTTGTTGCACATGGGTGGCTTCTTTGCCTCCTCCAGATCTTTGATTAAGCTTGGTAAGTGTGCCATTGGATCTATTCAAGCTTTGTAGGTCAGTATTATAGAACTTCTTTCGATACCAATTGTTAGTTCCCGAAAGCACAATAGTTATCTAGAAGGGGGGGATTGAATAGATATTAAAATCTTTTCTTTGTTTAAGGAATGTTTTGATAAAGCTTTGTAGCACAGCGGAATTGTTGTTTCTTTAAAATCCCTTTTAGATAACAAGTTAAAGAGAGAAAGGCAGTTATAGTAGTTATAGCAGTTATAAATAGACACAGTTGTTTTTAAGTGGTTCGGAGCACTCAAAGCTCCTAGTCCACTCTTCTACTCCTTGAGTAGGAAATCCACTAAGGATGTCTTTTACACTTTCTGAATCTCACAGATTCCTTCTAGACCAGCAGTCTAGAAAGTTCTAAGTTCACTCTTGAACTCTTCAAGTCCAACAGACTTGGCTCTTCACAGTTCACTTAGAACTCTTCAAGTCTTTTTAACTTGGAACTTCTTACTTCAGTAGATTGATAGTTGTTGAGTTGTGATTGAGGCTACTCATTGCGATTAAGCACTTGTTCGAAAGAACCTGAGTAAATGAAAAAGCTTCTTCTTTTCTCGGATCAGAGTTTATCGTTGAGTGTTCTTGTGCATTTTGTTCAATACTTGCTTGTCTCTCTTATGTGTCTGTATTCTGTATGTATGAGATCTTTGAAATCTATCCATTGAAGTCATCTGATGAAGCATTAAATGCATTTGACATTTCTAAGCCTTGATGGAGACATTTCTGCACATCTTCTGAATTGCATTCTGGCCCACTGACACGGCAGACTGCTTTCTCACCTAACACCTGAAAAGGTGTTTTCCTCTGCCTAATGGTCCTTTTCTTAGCTTCTTGAATACGTTCCTTTTGATCAATACTAAGGATATCTTTTGTACCATTGGGACTGGTGAGTGCTTCTACGTTCAAAACTCATTCCTCATTTGTTGGAATTTGTCTTCAAACAAAAGTTAGGGCTCGATGCTTCTGACACAAGGCAGATGACACTCTACTATCCATATCGTAGTGTCTTGTCATATTGGTGCTTGCACTTAAGAGAACACTACGATTTCTCGCAAGGAATTGCACACTACGATCTTTTCACTCGACGATCATCACTTGCTTTCGTCTAGTAGATTCAACGCTTCCAGAGCACACTACGATCTCGAAAGTTAACTTCGTGACGCCTGAACTACTCTACTACGATTTACAAGAGGTCCTTTAAGGTAGATACACTACGATTTGTTAAGCTCTACGATCCTGCATTAGCTTCTGTAATCTGTTGATCAGCTTGATAGACTATGATTCTTGTTGAAGCCTATCTATACTTCTCAAGTCATGGATCAACCTAACATCTTTGATCTCTTTATCTATACATTCAATTATGGAATGATGAACATTCAAAGCAAAGATCAACCTAACAAATTTGATCTATCACTAAGCCCTTGTACATATATTCCTCGAAGGGCTTTACATATAATCATGATTATTTGCTTTAAACATCAAATCAAGATATGCATTCTTCCAACATATTACTAGTACAATAAGATATAAGAAGAAAACATATGCAACAATTAAAACAAAGTGATTCAATAAGTCAGAAAAAAATAACAGTAAGCAGCCATGATATTGTAAACTCCACCCTGAGAAGCAAAATAAAAGACTACAAAAAAATAGTCGAAAAATAGTCAACCCAAAAATCTAAGCATAAGCAACACCAATAAGAAAAATCTAAGCATAAGAAAAACAGCAGAAAAACATCCATGTATTGGCAGTCATCAATAAATTTAAGCATAAGCTTAATAAATCAACACCAATAAAGCTTCCCATAACCAAACACATAACTCGAATTTTTTTCCATAAAAACAGTCAACCCAAAAATCTAAACCAAACCAAGATCCAAAAAGTAGTTCCCAATAACCAACACATAACTCAATTTTTTTAAAATTTTAAAAAACAGTCGAAAACCAAAATATCTTAACCAAAAAAAGAAAAAATACCTTCGTGAGAATCATGTCCAAAAGCTCCGACCCTGCTCTTGAATCACATAACTCCGTTTGATAACTGCAAATAAACCCCCCAAAAAACATGGGTTAGATGTGAAAAACAAAATCAAAGCTCATTTTTTTTATATCATATTTAAAATAAATAAAAAAGAAAAAAGAGACATAATTTGAAGGATTCAAGAGACCAACGCAACGAGGTTTAGGGCAAACGATGCCGTCTGAAATAGAAGAACCCCTCATCCTGAAATCTCCAAGAGAAGCAAAGGCGTTGTTGTTCTGGCGATATCGCGTCTATTCATTTTCTCACTCTTAATTTCTTCACAGATCGAAGATAAATCAACGCCACAAAACACACACATGTACATATAAGAGTATATAAACAAATATATATATGTATGTGTGAATTTTCTATTATTAAAACTCATTTATGTATAGATAAAGGAGGAGGATGGTACCAGCTTGATGGCTCTTCCAGGCTTGAAACGATGGAGGGGGGAAGAGAGATAAGAATTGTGATTTGAGGATCTATTCATAGAAAGAGCGGACTAGGATACTTTGGCGAAAAAATTGGAGTGAAGATACTGAAATAATTTTGGGGAAAGTAGGTGGGTTTTTTCTTAAAAAAGCTCTATAGCGACGGTTCTGTGCCAACCGTCGCTATAGATACCCTATAGCGACGGTTCCGTGCCGACCGTTGCTATAGCTCGTCGCTATATGTCGAATTTCTAGTAGTGAAAGCAAGTATGTATGTGCTTATTGGAGAATAAGGACATTGAACGTGGCTCGCTAAGGAATACCTAATGGAGTTTTACTTACCTGTCAATAGGAATTCTTGTAGTGATAGTAGTATAAGTGATCCTTGGACTTGAGATCATCATAGTATCTTGTGTATGATGAGTTATACTTTGACTTTTTTCTTAAGACCCTTAGGGTATATCGAAGGGTATGCTTGGGTATAATAAATTGTACATGGAGATAATGTATGATCAATAAAGAATCTACCGCTTCTAGTAAAAGAAGAAAAATGTCATATGTGATTCGATAAATGACAACCCAGTAGTCCTTGGCCAAGGCGGAATGAAATTAGAAAGGAGTTTCTATTTGCATTTTGGAGTTGTACATTTAAGAGTCGAAATACATATAATTAAATAAAATAAGACTTGACAGTAATTCTATGTCTTATATTTAATTGGGACATTGTATGGTGGAATGATTGAATTGTACGGTAACTATTTACTCAAAGGTTCTTTTATGATTAATGTTAAAATCTATATTATCTGAAAAGTCGTTAATCGCTAGGGAGGTTTATCCCTATTATAGAATAAATATTATTTAAATAAATTAATAGTTTAATTTATTTATTTAAATAAAATTAGAATTGTTCTAATTGATTTATTCACAACCGGTTTAATATGGAGAACCTAAAAGGTCACACCATAAAAGGAAGAATAATTATTTAAGAAGTTAATGGCATAATCGTAATAATAATTAAGTTAAGTATATTTAATTTAATCTATGGTGATAGAATAAATTAAATAGGTTAATATTTATTATTTAATATTTTAGAAATATTAAAAATAAATTAATAAGAGGAGTCTTATTATTATTATTACTATTATTATTATTATTTAATTCCTAAAGGAGTTTGGGAATTAATTAATAAAAGTACTCTCATATATTCCTAATAAGATTAAGAGACCAATTAATTAAAAGAGTTTAATTAATTATTCCTAATAAGATTAGGAGCCTAATTAATTAAAGGAGTTTAATTAATTAAAATAAAACTCAATTCCTTAATTGTTAAGGAGGGTTGCCCACATCTCTTATTATGGGTTAGGGTGGTTAACACTTTCACAAAACACGTGAATACGTAATTCCAATAGTTGGGAGAGTACATCCTTTTCTATGAGAGATAGAAAAACTAAGATTTTGCCAAATACTCATCTTCTTGAATTTTTCTTCTTCCTTGGTGGATCACCTCTAGAAGCCAAACACTTGGGTGGCTAACATTGATCAAAGGAAGGTACCAAATCCGGTGGATTCAAGTTGCACGCGAAAGGATTTGGAGGTGAACTTGTACCTGAGGAAGCTCGAATCTTCAATGGTATAATTTTTGTTTTTTATCTTTTCTTTTAATTAATAATTATGCATAAAGTATGCTCCGGGTATATGATTTGTAAAATTTTAAAACTAAATTTTATCACATTTCTGCTTATTTTGTGCAATTTGATTGCGTTCATGAATCTTACAAACCTAACAGTAGTATCAGAGACAAACTTTTACGTGAATTATTAATTTTTCAAATTTAATATGTATATTGATATGTGTTTAGAATAATTTAATTGGGCATAATTTTATTATATAAAATTTAAAAAAAAATTCGCGAAACTGTTTTTGGTTTTACGCTGTCCTTATTCGCGCGGTTCATTTACTTTTCGAAAGCTTGATCCTATTATCAATACTTCCGTTGATATGATTAATATATTTATGTCTTTAGATATCCCCTTCATATGTGCTGGGCAACCAGATTATTATACATATTAATACTTTTATATATAAATCATATTTACATGTTTTGCAAGGTGGTGGCTACGCGGAATCAATAACATGATCCTGTATCATGATTCCTTCTGTTTATATATATATATATATATATATATATATATATATATATATATATATATAAACAGTTTTATAATTAAAATAAAAGGTTTATTTTAATTTTAAAATTGGATTTCATGCTAACTAATTAGAGTTATAATTGGATTCCATGATAACTAATTGGAGTTGAAATTGAATTCCATGTTTCCTTAAATAAAGGAGTATATTTAGATATGAAATAAAATTTCATATTATTCAAAATAAAAGATTTTATTTGTGAATAGGAAAGAGAATTCATATTTCCTTAAATAAAGAAGTTTATTTAGATATGGAATAAGATTTCATATTATTCAAAATAAAAGAGTTTATTTGTGATAGGAAAGAGAATTCGTGTTTCCTTTAATAAAGGAGTTTTTTTTTGTTTGGAATTGGATTCCATAATTAATTAAAATAAATGAGTTTATTTTGATTAAAGAATTTGATTAAAATAAAATAGTTTATTTTATTCCAAATTGGATTAATTAAAATAAATGAGGTTTATTTTGATTTAAATTTGGATTAAAATAAAGGAGTTTATTTTGATTCAAAATTAGATTTTATTCTAACTAAATTTGCCCATTAAATGATATCAATATATATATATTGAATGTTTATTATTCATGAGATGAATTTATTTATTGATGCATATGGTGATGTGTATGATAATAAATGAGATTGATTATGGACTATTGAGCAATGTGATTGGATTTTATTTTAGTTGGATGCGTGAATGTATGTGTTTTATTAAATGGGGTTTACGTACCTCGTCTTCTCTAATTTTTCTTAATGTAAATTTTATCTCCCTCCTATGTACTTCCCCTTGACTGCTAATCAAGACTTCTATTTATTTTAAATAGTTTTATAATAGGAATAGTTAGAATTAATTTTGAAGAATTGGAGATCAAGGGGCAATGAGCACTTGAAGACCCGTTTGTAATGGAGCCTGAGATTTAAATGTAATAGTTATATTTAAATTTAATTCTTCCACCCCTGGGGTTTGACCTTTTGGTTCACTTAGTGGCTCTAGTGAACCAAACTAGAATAAAAGTCTATAATCAATCTGGGTAGAATATAGTATTCTGTATGTGCATGCTTATACTATATATATATATATATGTGTGTGTGTGTGTGTGTGTGTGTGTGTGTGCATGTGCGCTAAATAAGATGAGATAAATTAATAACAAACCCCTCAAATATTTTATATTATGTTGTAACGTTCAAAGATATTTGGAATATCGAACGTCGCCTTCTAGCATGATAGAAACAATAGAGTATTGAATATTTAATATGAGTTTGTTGTGCACACACAAGGTAAGTATTAAATATTTAAGATGTTTTTATTTTATATGATATTTATAAGAAATTGAACATTACTGCTTTGTTGTGCACACACAAGGGCTGTACTTTTCTCTTCACTTATATGGAAATGCTGGGTCTAACTTAACTTAAATCATTTTAGTTCGGATGTGCACACACTTGACCATTATGATCTAAGAGGCAAAATACAAGGAGTTGCATAGTTGATGTAATTGACAAGAGTTGTCTACCTATTTATTTATATATAGTTTATTGTGCACACACTAGGCTATATACATTTGAAATAGGATCCTTATTCTCACTAGCATATCTTTAATTAGATAGCGCTGAACTATATAGATTGAGGGTAATATAGTTTGAAGAAAATAGTGGGAGATACCAATTTAAAACAAGACCTAAATTATTTTGGTAATTAATAAAAGAATGTATGCTAAAATGTTGTTAAGAACAAATTCATTTATAGAATTTTACAATATCTAAATTACTATCACTGCGTAGCATATTAGATGCTAAATTAACTGAACGAATTAAACAGATTGGTTAAAAAAATTGAGAATAGTTCTCATGACTGAAAAGTTATCTTATGTCCTTAATACGTCTTTCATGCAATGGTTGCAGACAATGCCTCTGAGGAAGAGATTGCTACTTTTAGAAAGTGGCAAGATGATGCACAGTTGGCTCAATGTATCATGCTCGCATCTATGAGTAACAAGCTTCAGCGTCAGCATGAAACTATGGATGTTCCTACTATATTCCTTCATATGAAGTAGTTGATGGTAAGAAAAGTAGGATTGATAGATATCAGATATCTAAGGAGCTCTTCTGATCTAGAATGACCAACGACACTACAGTACAAACACATGTCCTAAACATGATTAATTTAATTGAACAATTAGGACAACAGGTTTTGTCATGGATGGAGAGTTGAGACAAGATTTGATCTTGCAGTTACTCCCGGACTCCTTCTCACAATTGTTGTGAATTTTTCATATGAATAAGCTAGATCTCAGCTTCGCTGATTTGCTTAACATGGAGTCATTTTCCAACCAAGAAAGACTAAGTCTTACTGGTAGGGGTCAAAGGATCTTCTAAAAAGAAGAACGATTCTAAGAAGGTAAATAGAAAAAAAACAAAGGATAATAAGAACAAAAGCGTCTACAAGCAAAGCAAGAAAGTTTGCTTCCACCGCATAAGCACGACACTGGAAAAGAAACTGCGAGAAGCATCTTGCAGAGGCTAACCAAAGAAGCTTAGTGAACCTTCGATTACAAATATTTTTTTGTTCATGATTAAAATAAAATTTTCTTTAAGTCAAGGTTCTACTTGAGTAAAGGATACTGGCTTTGGTTATCATAAATATAGATTTATGAAGGGACCAAGTAGAAGTAGAAAGCTAAACAAGAGATAAGTAATCCTATGTGTGGAAATGAAGCAAAGGTTACTGCATCAGCCATAGGAACTTATAGTTTAGCACAGCCTACGGGCAAGTCTATTAAGTCAATAAGTTGTTATTGTATTCCAGTTCTCGTTGAAAATATTATTTCCATTTTATTGTTGGACAATGAAATCTTTGATATTATATTTAAGAAAAATTATTGTTCTATTTATAATAATAATAATAATGTTTTGTATAGAACTAAAATATTACTTAATGGATTTTGTGTACTTGACTTACGTAAAAATTATTTTGCAAATTGAACAAACTAGTATAAGAAAAGGAGATGATCGTTCAAAAAGTTGAATGTGTGTATTTGCTGAAATACAATTGTGAATTATTTGAAAGGTTCAAAGAATTCAGAAATGAAACAAATTGGCAAAGAATTAGGATTCTTTGATCGGATCAAGGAAGGAATAATTGTGCAATGAGTTTCTAGATCATCTCAAATGATTTTTCACGATGACGCCTTCCTCGATCTGCAATAATTGATTGATGTATCTGAAAGGAAAAATCATACCTTGTTGGACATGATGCAGTCCATAATGATTTTACCGACATTCCAGTATCCTTCTGGGATAATGTCCTAGAAATGACTGCATATCTACGAAAAAAGGTAACCTCAAAATCCAGCCACAAAAACTCCATAAACGTTATGGACAGAAAGGATTCCTAATTTTAAGTATGTTAAGATAAGGGGTTGTCTAACTTATGTGAAAAGGTTTCAAAGGATAAGCTTGGGACAAGATTTGACAAGTACAGATTTGTGGGATATCCTAAAGTAAGTTTAGGGTATATGTTCTATAATCCTACTTAACAAAAGGTGTTTGTTGCGAAACACGCTGTCTTCTAAGATAAAAATGTTTATCATTAAAGGGGCTAGTGGGAGGATAATAGATCTTGAAGAGTTCAAGAACCACAAAACACTATAAGTCAAATAAGAGGAACCTGTAGATAGACCTATTGTACCACAACTAAATCATAAATCTGGAATAGTACCGAAGATACCTGGGCGGTATAGATTCATCATGGATGATGATGATGAGGTACGTATCATAGAAGATGATGATCCAGTTACATACGATGAGGTAAGAGTTGTAGATACTCAGAAAAATGGATTGAAGCAAGCTTCTCAAAAAAAATGGAACATTCATTTTGATGAAATAATTCAAAAGAGTTTGATTTTATCAAAAACAAGAATGAACCTAGTGTGTACAAAAGGGTTAGTGGGAGCGTCGTGACATTCCTAGTATTATATGTTGATATACTACGGATAAGGAATGACATATCAATGCTACAATCAGTAAAAAATAAAGTTGTCTAAACATTCCTCCATTTATGATTTGGGAAGAGTATCGTAATTGGGGATACAAATCTAAATAGATAGATTTAAAAGGATGTTTGGTTTAACCCAATGAACGTATATTCATTTGATGCTAAAGTTGTTTAGCATGTCAAACTCCAAGAGTTGTCTAATGTTGATGAGCCATGGAGTGTATCTCTCTTAATAGTCCCCATAGACTCATAAAAGAGAGATCGCATGAGTAACTATCATGTATACAACAAAATGTAAGAGACCTGATGTTGATTAGTCATATTCTGGAGAAGTTCACTATGAGTCAGTGAAAAACATCTTAAAGTACTTAACCGGCACTAAGGATGTGATTAAAATTTATGGTGAGTCTAAATTAAAACTAGAGGGCTTAACAGACTCAAGTTTTTCAAACAGACCAAGACGACAGAAAATCCACTTTAAGGTAAAGCGTTACCTTGAATGATGGTGCAGTGAATTGGAAAGGTTCTAACCAGCAAAGAGTTGCTAGTTTAGTGATAAAGACAAAGTATATAGCTGTAAATGAAGCTGCAAGTTGATTGTTTAGATAAAAGTTCATTAAAGAACTAGGAATAGTTCCTAAGTCTCATCTTGGATCTAAACATGTGTTGTGGCACTTTCATTTGATTATAGGAATCATTGAAAGATGGTAAATCACTATAGAGATAGTGGACTCTCAAGAATAACATTACATATCCATTAACTAAAGCTTATCCAACAGCAGGATAATCGTCACTTAGAGAAGAAGGGTATGAGATACCATGGCGATTGGATTTAGTGCAAGTAAGAGATTGAAAGTAGTATGCACACAAGCCAATCATGTTTGATGATAAAGCATATACTTTGTAACAATATTATTCATTAATTAATAAAAAGTATTAATTTTTTAAAGGCTTTTAATTATCTACATGATGCTGCTTTATAATATGTGATAAAACCATAGTTTTAAGCAATGCTTTTAGAATAATGATGATGATCATTCTAATGAGATCTAAATTCTTAGAAAGTTTAAAACTAAAATAGTTCCAAATCGTTGGATTACTAAATAGGGGATTAGTGAATCCGGATAGATTGGTACATACGTTGCTTGCTCATTGGATGAGAATGATTGATCTCATGATCATTTGTGTGGAGACACTAAAGCAAGTATTGATGAATGGGTAGTATACCCATAATTCGGATATATTTAGACTTAAATTATTGTATTCTTAAGTTATTTAGTAGCATTTTTATTGTGTTTATATCTTATTTGGCAGATTTGGAAGCTGGAAGGGCAATTATGGGAATTTCAAGCATTGAATGGCAAAACTGTAATTTCAAGGAAGTCCAGTAGGAAGTATTGAAGTTAATGTCTAACCTCAGCTGGCCGGTATTGAGCCTCGGCAGGCGTTGACCGGATTAGCGCGTTTGACTTCTGGTTGCCTATTAAGGGCTAATAATAAACCCTAATTGGAAGAGGATTGTGGGGGACTATAAAAAGAAACTAATTGCTGAATTAAAAGGGGGATTGGATTTATTTTGGCAGAGAGGATTGAAGGAGCTTTTCCATTGAAGATTACAGAGATTACTTGGAGCTTCAAGATTGGCTACAGAGTTTCTTCTTTTTCTCCTTATTTTTAATTTGTAATTCTTTAAGGATGATTTATCAACAAATAATGATTCTTATTTCCGTGATGAACTAACTCTTTAATTAAGATTTCAATTGAACCTTTTATGATTATAACTTAGTTATTCTGTCATTATAATTACTTATGTTGAAGTGGATTGTTTATCATGTTTGATTTTAATGATTAATTATTTGGCCAATAATTAGTGTGTTACTCTATAAGGAATTGGGAGAGGAATTCTAGGGTTAGAACTGAGACATGATGACATGTGACTCGATTATTTACGGTAAATAATTAGGTTTGTGAATTGAATGGAAATATCTGCTCACCGCATGTAACATATAAGGAATTGGGAATTTGGAAGAGTTTAATCCAATTGTCTTGCATAGGAATATAGCAAGGTTAATCTGGGTTAAATAGAAGTCAATTGATCACTTGGAAGAGGGCTTTTGGCATTTGAAAATTCCTGTTAACAATCCATGAGACATAGTAATTGGTATGAGTAGATAACTGATTTATAATTCATAATTGGGGATATTGAAGTCTTAATATTTACCTACCGGAAGTCATTCACTCAAGTAATAGCTTAGTTAATTGTTTATCTTAGTACAGTATCTTTAAATGTTTAATTTTGAGTTACTAATTTAGAAAATCGCAATTTCTCGTTGTTTGAATAAAATTGAATTGATATAGTATTAGTAGTTGAAATTTATTAATTAGAATTCCCTGTGGGAACGATACTCAACTTATCACTTTATTACTTGTTGACCACGTATACTTGCGTCTTTGTGTATAACCGGATTTTACTCAACAAGTTTTTGGCGCAGATTCTTGAAATTTCTTTTATTAATATTAATTTCATATTAGTTATAATCAATTCGATTTTAATTTGAACACTACTTAATCTTTCTTCTTGGATTGGCGAGAATTCGTGTATGCACACTAGATCGAAAGCTAGAAAGGAACTTCTTACGATATCTGAGACAACCTTGAGAAGGAGTTCGAGACGGTGCGATTGAATAGTGAGGTGATACATTTGGAAGATGAACTGACAACCCAAGAATTACTCTCATGAACATGGCGGAGAGAACGAACGAAATCACTTAGGGATTACATACGCCAAATGTTACAGATTCTGATCAAGTATTAAGAGGCCGTGAATCAATGCTGAGCAGTTTTAGATAAAACCGGGATCAATTCAGATCTTCTGAAATACGTGCCGGTTTGGGGTAATTCGATGATTTATCCTAATGAACATATCTTGAGTTTCTTGGAAGTTTGCGATACCTTCAAATTTAACAATGTATCGGAAGACGCTTATAAGGTTGAGGATGTTCCGTTTACTTTAAAAGATAAAGCACGAAGTGGCTACACTCCTTGCCTCTGGATCAATCACCACAGGATGACTTAGCTCAAAAATTTTAGCTAAGTTCTTCCCACCAAATAAATCGGCAAAACTACGGAACGACATTCATACTTTCGCACAACTTGAGTCGAGAATCGTTATATGAGGCGTGGGAAAGGTTTAAGGATATGCTCGTAAATGCCCTCATCATGGAATTCCGCGATGGATGCAATTAGGGATATTTTGTGATGGTTTGCACGCATCCACGAGGTCTAGTATTGATCAAAGAAATGGAGGAGCGATTATGTCCAAAAATTTTGATGAGGCATATCAATTGTTAGAAACAATGGCCACCAACAACTATCGATGGCCCATGACGAGGACCAACCATTCAAAAGCATCGAGAAAATATGAAGTGGACGCCTTAATGACATTAACACCTGATGTTGATGCAATAGCTAAGCATATAGAAACATGGCATCCACAAGCCACAATGGTGGCGATGGTTTGTGAGTTGTGTCTTTGAGGTCATCTTACGGATCAATGTGCCATAAATTCGGAATCGGCCGATTAAATAGGAAATTATAATCGTTCAACCCAACCGTATCCTACCCAAAATGCCTATAATCCGAGTTGGAAGAATCATCCGGGGTTCTCATGGAGTAACAATCAAGTCATATGACTCAACCACCTGAACAACAACACACCTCCGGTTCCAAAATCAACCTCAACAACCGGAGAGGGTATCAAGTTGGGAAGCGACCTTGGAAAAGTTTATTAGAGCCTCGACAAAAGAACGAGAACAAGACAAGAAATTGAATCAAGTAGATATGACGTTGCAAAGTCATGGGGCATCGTTAAAGAATCTGGAAAATCAATTGGGACAAATAAAGACATGCATTGAATACCCGCCCACTAGGAGCGCTTAGAGTGATACGAGAAATAAATCCGGCAGAAATGAGCACTTTGCAAGGCGGTAATCTTCTGACGAAGTGGGAAGCAATATGAAGCGATTAAGGATAAGGACAAGGGGATAACGCAACAACCGAAATGCGAAGAAGTTGTGGAAACCGGGAAGATAAAGAGGAAATAGGAGAGGAAAATGCAGGGGTCATCTACAACAATGCCACCCATACCATATCCGAAGATTTGAAATCCAAGTTAGATAAGCGGTTTTTAAGATTTTTGGATATTTTAAAAATTGCATATCAACATCCCATTCGTAGAAGCTTTAGAACACATGCTTAGAGTTACGCTAAGTTCATGAAGGATGTCTTTATCAAAGAAAAAAAGCGGGGATTTTGAAACAGATGGCGCTTAATCGAAGAATGTAAGCGAATTATTCGAAACAAGTTACCTCTAAGTTGAAAGATCCGGTAGCTTTTCTATTCCATGCGACATTGGTAATCAATTTTCGGGGAAAGCGTTGTGTGATTTGGGGGCCAGTATTAATTTGATGCCATTATCGGTCTCTCATCAATTCGGGCTCCAAGCACCTAAGCAAACAAATATCGATTCTTCATCATTAGCGAGCCGATCGATTACATATCCACGAGTATCGTTGAAGACGTATTAGTAAGGGTGGATAAATTCATCTTTCCATGCAGACTTACGTTATCTTGGATTGTGAAGCGAGATACTGAACTTCCCATCATTCTCGGGACGACCATTCTTAGCAGCAGGGGAGAGCGTTAATCGGCGTGAAAAAAGGAGAATTAACGATGAGAGTTGACGATCAACAGGTCACTTTCAATGTGTTTAAAGCAATGTCGTATCCAAAGGAAAAAGGTGAGTGTTTGCGGGTGGATGTAATGGAGGAGATGGTGAATCACAAGATTTCTTTGCAATTACTCGGAGGATCCGATAGAATCCATGATGGTTAGAACAGAACAACGATAGTGCGGATCACGAGATAATGAAGCGGTCAAATGGCTAGACACACCATCATTCTACCTAAACATAATCAATCATTCGACACCACAGAAGGCCTAAAAGCGGAAGAAAAAAAAGTGCAAACCCTCGATAGAAGTGCCACCGGTGTTGGAATTAAAGCCACTCCCTCTCATCTTGAATATGCTTACTTAGGAAAGACTCGACTCTACCGGTTATTGTTTCGACAACGTTAAGCGGACACCCAAAAGAAAAAATTGCTACGAGTTCTGCATGGGGTTCAAAAACAATGATTGGGTGGACTATAAGCGGACATTCGAGTATTAGCCCCTCTTTACTGTATGCACAAGATTTTAATGGAAGAGGATCAAAACCAACCATTGAGATGCAACGAAGGTTAAATCCCATTATGAAAGAGGTGGTGAAGAAGGAAATTATAAAATGGTTGGATCTTGGGTATTATCTACCCAATCTCGAGGGCAGTTTCATGGGTAAGTCACATGCGATGTGTCTCAAAAAAGGGCATAAGCTGTGGTAAAAATGAAGCGCATGAGCTTATCCCGACTAGAATCTATTACGAAGTGGAGAGTATGTATGGATTACATGAAGTTGAATAAAGCCACACGCAAGATCACTTTCCTTGCTGCTTCATTGATCGAGATGTTGGACGGAGTTAGCGGGACATCAATTCTCTTGTCTGTTAGATGGATATTAAGAGGTACAATCAAATTGCCATAGCAGCCCGAAGATCAAGAAAAGACCACGTTCACATGTCCATACTGATGCGTTTGCATTCCGACGTATGTCCTTTGGTTTATGTAATGCGGCGACCTTTCAACGTTGTATGATGGCAATCTTTTCCCGATATGGTCGAAGCGAAATTTAGAGGTGTTCATGGATGATTTCTCGGTGTTCGGCGATAGTTTTGACTCGTGTTTGAATAATCGATCTTGGTGTTAAAAGATGTATGGAGACTAACTTTGGTACTTAATTGGGAAAAATGTCATTTTATGGTACAAGAAGGGTTATTACGGGACATAAGGTTTCCGCATCCGGATTGGAGGTGGATAGAGCGAAGATTGATACAATTGAAAACCCTCCTCCTTCATCTGTAAAAGGCATTCGAGTTTCTTGGGACATGCGAGGGGTTCTATAGGCGCTTTATTAAAGATTTTCAAAAATCTCAAACCCCTATGCTCACTCTTGGAGAAAGATGTACCGTTTAAGATGGATCATGCATGCATCGAGGCATTTGAGGTATTAAAGAAGAAATTGGTCTCTGCACCGGTCGTTTATGGCCTTGGATTGGTCTTTACCTTTTGAATTGATGTCTTTGCGCCTTGATGATTACGCGGTGGGGAGCCGTATTGGGACAACGTCATGATAAGATTTTTCATACTATCTATTACTCTAGTAAGACATTGACGATGCCAAATTGAACTACACAACAACCCGAAAAGGAATTACTTGTCATGGTGTTTGCTTTTGACAAATTCGAGCTTACCTCCTCGGCACTAAGGTAATTGTCTACTTGATCATTCAAATATTAAATATCGATTGAGAAGAAAGATGCTAAACCACGATTAATCTGGTGGATCTTTGTTGTTACAAGAATTTGATCCGGAGATCCGGAACGAGAAAAGGTCTGAGAAAATCAAGTGGCGGATCATCCTCTCTCGGTTGGAAAATAAAAAGGAAACAGAAAGAAAACAACTTCGGTGATTAATGAGGAATTTCCGGATGAGCAAGCTGTTAGGGTAACTACCATCTTGCCTTGGTATCTTGACTATGTCAACTATGTGGTTGCCAAGGTGTTCTGGCCGGTTGACATCACAACAACGGAAGAAGTTTCTCCACGATGCGAAACAATACTTTTGGGATGAACCATTTTACATTTTAAAGCATGTGCGAGATCAAATGATAAGACATTGTGTACCTCACGAAGAAATGGATAGTATATTAGGCCACCGTCACTCCTCGATTACGGAGGTCATTATTCCATGATCGTCAATGACCAAAGTACTACAATCGGGATTCTTACGGCCTCTTTATTCAAAGATGCTTATCTTTTGTGCTAAAATCGATCGATGCCAACGCGTGGTAAATATCTCCAAGCGATGAAATGCCACTTAACACAATTTTAGAGGTGGAACTATTAAGCGTGTGGGGTATCGACTTTATGGGACCATTCCCATCTTATTTGAATAATCGTTATATCTTATTAGCGATCGATTATGTTTCCAAATGGGTAGAAGCCGCAAACATTACCCACGAATGATGCCAACGTTGTCACCCGATTCTTAAAGAAAACATTTTTACGATTTGGGACACCAAGGGCTATAATAAGTGATGAGGAGCGCACTTACGTAATAAGCGATTCACTAAATTGCTTGTAAAATATGGAGTTCATCACAAAATTGCATTTGCATATCACCCACAAACCAATGGCCAAGCGGAGGTGTCGAATCGGAAATTAAGAGGATCACCGGAAAAAGTAGTCAATCCAAATCACGAAAAGATTGGGCGTTGCGTCTTGACGACGCTCTATGGGCTTATCGAGCAGTACACAAAAACCCGATCGGCATGTCCCGTCTGAAATGGTCTTTGGAAAGGCGTGTCATCTTCCTTCGAGCTAGAACCACGATGCACATTTGGGCCATTCGAAATTAAACTTTGATCTAGAAGCGGCGGGTGAAAAACTATTCTGCGGTTGAGCGAGATGGATGAATTCGGGTTCAACGCCTCTCTGAAAAACGCTAAGCTATACTGAGGAGAAAGTCAAATCTTGGCACGATAAAAAATTCTCAATAGAACATTACGCATTGGGCCATCAAGTACTCTTTATTCAACTCACGCTTTGCGTCTATTTCGAGAAAATTGAAATCCGAATGGTGCGGACCATTTGTAGTCATATCTGTCACTCCACACGGAAACATTGAGGTTGAGGAACCGAATTCAAAGCGTACATTCAAGGTCAATCGGTCAACGTCTGAAACACTATTGGGCGGACCAATCGAACACCAAGCTACGGTCCGGTACCTCTCGGACCCGTGGCAATGGCCCGACCAACACCGCAAAGTCGGTGACGACTATAAACCAAGCGCTTCTTGGGAAGCAACCCATGCGATTTCATAACTTTTTCGTTTTATTTGATTTTATGCTTCTTAGAGTTAAACTTTTCTTATTTTCACTGTTATTCTGTAGTAGAGAAGACTCCACGTTTATTAAACTAATTCCTACACTGGTCCAGGTATGCACATACACAGGTCATTCCCAGCGCCCCGGCGCCCACATCACCAAGGATCACAGCGCCCCGGCGCTAGGCTCCAGAAGGTGAAGACAAGGCCCAGCGCCCCGGCGCTGGATTCTAGTTCAATCACAGCGCCCGTGGCTAGGCTCAACGAAAATAAGGCCCGGCGCCCGTGGCATCTTCGATTCAAACCAGGCGCCCGTGGCTGAAAGCATCAATCGATTCTCACGCTTGCTTCCGGCACTCCCTGCGAGTTATAACCCAGTGCCCGTGCCACTGAGGTCAAAGTTACTAGTACTTTAAAACCTTGCCGTGCCCTTCTATCCCAAATTCTTCCCACCTTGCAAGCGAAAGCGGTCGTCACCACCCTCTCTCCATCTTCATAGCACAAAGTCATTAAACCTTGGATAATTGTCTTCCACTCATCCACCACGCATCACTCCCTTCCTTTCATATTGGTCGTCTGCATCTTGTGTGCCGAATTCTACTCCTCCAACTTCTTTAGAAGTAACAAAGGTATGATTTGATGTGTTTTTCAATTATTGCGAATTAAGATGCTCTTCATTCGTTATTCTTGTCATCTGGAAATCTAATGGAGCATATAGATAACGCATTGATGTGTGACGTACTCCTACACACGAGATTCATGCACGCTACATGCATGGCATGAATAGACAGGGAATTAATAATGGATTGAACAAGTTCTCGGTTGCCATCTAGGTGTTTGACAAATTATGCGACTCAATAATCTGTGTAGCTTACATACTACTTGGTTTCATGCCTCACCCCCACTGCGTTCTTACACCACCCCGGTGCTTTATACAATTTCTATGTCTTTGCTAGGCGCATATTTATCCAACCGTACATTCTTTTAAAGCTTAACGATGAATATGTTTTATTTGCGAAATTCTCGACATGGCATCCAAACGTCATCGCAGCTTCGAGGTCCGGCCGCTTCAACTTCCCTTGAAAATTTGGCAAAGAAGCGTTTTGTTAGTGTTGCGGCTCAAGAACGCTACAGCCGCATGGCCACCCGCTCACTAGTCCCCGAACGGGGTCTCCGTCCCGATCAAAACAAGGATAGAGACATAGCGCGATGATGATTCTTTGGCGTAATCGGTTAAATCGTCCTCACCAAAACGACTGACATAGCGATGATTACGATTGGTCAAAGAATTCTATGCCAACTTGCTGAGCATGACCATTATGGGGTGTTTGTAAGAGGTAAGGCCGTGGAATTTGGCGAGGAAGATATCAATGGGTGCTATCAACTACCCTTAGAGGGCCTTCATGATGAATATGCTACTTTAGTGAGTGATGGGCCGGACTATGAAAAGATTATTCGGGAGTCGTGTGTCAACCGGCACTACTTGGTCCATCCATGGCGTGGCGGCATGACCTTCCCATTGTCTCACCTCGATCTATATGGAAAGGCATGGTATGCCTTCATATCTTGTGAAATTGATGCCTGCGCACACATGTGAGTCACGTTACCAAAGAAAGGGCGTGTCTTATTATACTCCATCATCTGAAGGCTCTACGAATCGATGTATTACCATCTTATTCACAATCGATGCTCCACAAGCATCTCGCATGGCGGGACCACAGGGAGGGCTACCACATCCGTCCCCGATCTGCGTCTTATGTGCTAAGTTTGGGGTCAAATGGAAATCGACGAGATGATTCAAACTCCTATGCCGTGTTGGACCACAACTTGATCCGTCGTTATAAAGTGTGGTCCGGTGGTGCTAATCACCCTAGGGGACTGGGTTTCATAATCCCCCACGTTACGTCTCCACGAGCCCCATCACCTCAGGCTCCCCCTCCTTACGGCCCCTCGACAGCTGCTCATCGATGTGTGGTCCCCGGCCGTCCAAATGAGAGATGAGGCAATTTGGTTTTACAACATTGAGTCCCGAGAATGTGCGCTTATCAACATCAAGACGTGATTTACAAGTATTTAGTCGACCAATTTGTTTGCACGAGAATGCACCGACCATCCGGACCCATCCGGCATTCCACTTAGCCATTTCCCTCGGCTCCCTGATTACGCGATGTTTCCCCCCCGTCCGTCAAGAGATGAGCGAGGGACGATGATGCTCCCAAT
Organism: Panax ginseng; assembly: GCA_020205605.1. Taxonomy (NCBI): domain Eukaryota; kingdom Viridiplantae; phylum Streptophyta; class Magnoliopsida; order Apiales; family Araliaceae; genus Panax; species Panax ginseng. Next base: position 16,105,091 of record CM035134.1, read on the forward strand.
GAGAATAAATTAAATCGTGAAGTCCTCTGTTTATTTTGACTTATTTTTTTCGCATGAGGACATTGCTTCTAGCTTAGTTTGGGGGTGGTTACGTTTTATTTTCACCGGTTGTGGTTTATTATTAGTTTGTGGATTGATTATTAGTAAAGTTGCATTTAGGATTGCATGTTAATTCCAGTTTTTGAGAGTCGCGATATATGTCGGGCCAATGAGGAAAGTAGAATTGCATGAACACGTCTAGTAAGGATTGTTGATTCGATGATATGATTTTCGTGACTTGAATTGGATCTTTATCTGTTTGACATTGATATTATAAGAAGGCACTTGGAAATAAAACGACCATGTTAGCTATGATAGTTTAAATGGTTAGAGAATAGAGTTCTAAAGGGGGATTGCTAGTGATATGGAAGAACAATTTGAATAACTAGATAAGACTGAATTCATGCATAAACTCGAGTTTGGGGGGAAACATTTGGAATATAAAAAAAAAAAAAATGTTGAGTCTTGTGGTGGGTTGAGGGGAACCACTCCCCATAAACACAAGCGTGAGATGGAGCGTAAAACGCACTCACTAACCATCTGTCAAAAAAATAAAAAAAAATAAAAAATAAAAAAAATAAAAAAAAATAATAAAAAAAATAATAATAAAAATATATATATATAAATAATAATGATAATATATGTAGGTGACTAGTCTTGTTTAGGGGCTGTGTTACTTGAGCAAAACGCTTAGAAGAAATATCTTAAAACCTAAGCGCCTAAGGTCTTAAATGGTGCAGGAGTCGTTGGTGAAAAAGCTCATTGAGGGTAACACTTGCTAGCCTAATGGGATGAGACATTGCACAGATCATTTACATAAAAAAATAAAATAAAATAAAATAAAAAAAATAAATATATATTCTAGTTTGGTTGTTGAATTCGGGTAAGTGTTTTGAGTTCAATGAAACAAGTTTATTTGATGAGTTCTCAAGTTCACATTTGTATGATGCCTACTAAGAAAGTTATTCTCTCTCATATTTTTGTCTTTCATGGGTTCGCATGGTGGTGGACACACACGCACAATATCGATAATAATGATTTAGATCCGTTGATTGTTGGGATATTGTCGATCTGTTTTTTACATGAGGAATTAGCATGTTTACGTGATTTTACGAGGCATATGGATCTCGTGAGCTCTTGGATTCTTTGGAATTACTGAACATATAAATATAAATAGTTGCATGTGCATGATGTTTAGTTTTGTTTGGTGATCTTAGGTTTTGTCGCATGAGGACCGCATGACGATTTAAGTTTGGGGTGTTTGATGAATGGGTAGTATACCCATAATTCGGATATATTTAGACTTAAATTATTGCATTCTTAATTTATTTAGTAGCATTTTATTGTGTTTATATCTTATTTGGCGATTTGGAAGTGGAAGGGCAATTATGGAATTTCAAGCATTGAATGGCAAACTGTAATTTCAAAGAAGTCCAGCAAAAGTATTCGAAATTGTCTTAACCTCGGCCAAAGGCCGAGCCTCAACAGCGTTAATAGGATTAAGCGTTTGACTTCACGGTTTCCTATTAAGGGCTAATAATAAACCCTAATTGGAAGAGGATTGTGGGGACTATAAAAAGAAACTAATTGCTGAATTAAAAGGGGAATTGGATTTATTTTGGCAGAGAGGATTGAAGGAGCTTTTCCATTGAAGATTACAGAGATTACTTGGAGCTTCAAGATCGGCTACAAAGTTTCTTCTTTTTCTCCTTATTTTTAATTTGTAATTCTTTAAGGATGATTTATCAACAAATAATGATTCTTATTTCCGTGATGAACTAACTCTTTAATTAAGATTTCAATTGAACCTTTTATGATTATAACTTAGTTATTCTGTCATTATAATTACTTATGTTGAAGTGGATTGTTTATCATGTTTGATTTTAATGATTAATTATTTGGCCAATAATTAGTGTGTTACTCTGAAGAATTGGGAGAGGAATTCTAGGGTTAGAACTAGACATGATGACATGTGACTCGATTATTTACACTAAAATAATTAGGTTTGTGAATTGAATGGAAATATCATTCACCGCATGTAACATATAAGGAATTGGGATGGAAAGAGTTTAATCCAATTGTCTTGCATAGGAATATAGCAAGGTTAATCTGGGTTAAATAGAAGTCAATTGATCACTTGGAAGAGGGCTTTTGGCATTTGAAAATTCCTGTTAACAATCCATGAGACATAGTAATTGGTATGATTAGATAACTGATTTATAATTCATAATTGGGGATATTGAAGTCTTAATATTTACCTACCGGAAGTCATTCACTCAAGTAATAGCTTAGTTAATTGTTTATCTTAGTACAGTATCTTTAAGTGTTTAATTTTGAGTTACTAATTTAGAAAATCGCAATTTCTCGTTGTTTGAATAAAATTGAATTGATATAGTATTAGTAGTTGAAATTTATTAATTAGAATTCCACAATAGGAGCGATACTCAACTTATCACTTTATTACTTGTTGACCACGTATACTTGCGTGCTGTGTGTAACTGGATTTTACTCAACAAGTATGTAGGTGCTTATTGGAGAATAATTATACTGAACGTGGCTCACTAAGGAATACCTAATGGAGTTTTACTTACCTGTCAATAGGAATTCCTGTAGTGATAGTAGTACAAGTGATCCTTGGACTTGAGATCATCATAGTATCTTGTGTATGATGAGTTATACTTTGACTTATTCCTTAAGACCCTTAGGGTATATCAAAGGGTATGCTTGGGTATAATAAGTTGTACATAGAGATAATGTATGATCAATAAAGAATCTACTGCTTCTAGTAAAAGAAGAGAAATGTCATATGTGATTCGATAAATGATAACCCAGTAGTCCTTGGCCAAGGTAAAATGAAATTAGAAAGGAGTTTCTAATTTGCATTATTTGGAGTTGTGCATTTAAGAGTCGAAATACATATAATTAAATAAAATAAGACTTGACAGTAATTCCATGTCTTATATTTAATTGGGATATTGTATGGTGAAAGGATTGAATTGTACAGTAACTATTTACTCAAAGGTTCTTTTATGATTAATGATGAAATCTATATTATTTGAAAAGTCATTAATCGCTAGGGAGGCATATCCCTATTGTAGAATAAATATTATTTAAATAAATTAATAATTTAATTTATTTATATAAATAAGATTAGAATTATTCTAATTGATTTATTCACAACAGGTTTAATATGGAGAACCTAAAGGGTCACACCATAAAAGAAAGAATAATTATTTAAGAAGTTAATGGCATAATCGTAATAATAATTAAGTTAATTATATTTAATTTAATCTATGGTGATAGAATAAATTAAATAGGTTAATATTATTATTTAATATTTTAGAAATATTAAATATAAATTAATAAGAGAGTCTTATTATTATTATTACTATTATTACTATTATTATTATTATTTAATTCCTAAAGGAGTTTGAGAATTAATTAATAAAAGTACTCTCATATATTCCTAATAATATTAGGAGGCTAATTAATTAAAAGAGTTTAATTAATTATTTTTAATAAGATTAGGAGCCTAATTAATTAAAGGAGTTTAATTAATTAAAATAAAACCCAATTCCTTAATTGTTAAGGAGGGTTGCCCACATCTATAAATAAGAGGAATCTTATTATGGGTGAGGGTGGTTGACACTTTCACAAAACATGTGAATACGTAATTCTAATAGTTGGGAGAGTACACCCTTTTCTATGAGAGATAGAAAAACTAGGGTTTTGCCAAATACCCATCCTCTTGAATCTTTCTTCTTCCTTGGTGGATCACCTCTAGAGGTCAAACAGTTGGGTGGCTAACATTGATCAAAGGAAGGAACCAAACCCAATGGATTCAAGTGGAACGCGAAAGGATTTGGAGGTGAACTTGTACCTGAGGAAGCTCGAATCTTCAAGGGTATAATTCTTGTTCTTTATCTTTTCGTTTAATTAATAATTGTGCATAAAGGATGATCCGGGTATATGATTTGTAAAATTTTAAAACTCTATTTTATCACGTTTCTGCTTATTTTGTGCAATTTGATTGCGTTCATGAATCTTACAAACCTAACAATACAAACCTCACAAGATCAACAAAAGATTTATGTTGATCTTCATCGAAGGGACGTGAAATTCAATGTTGGAGATCATGTGTTGTTACGTGTTTCTCCATGGAAAGGAGTTACGAGATTTGGAAAGAGAAGAAAGCTCAATCCTCGATTCATTTGCCCATTTGAAATCCTTGATCGAGTAGGAACTGTGGCCTATAGGCTCGCTTTACCGCCAAGTATGTCTCGTGTTCATAACATTTTTCACATATCTATGTTACGTAAATATGTGGAAGACCCAAACCACATTATTGAATTAGAACCAGAACGAGATAGCGGAAGATTTAACGTATGAAGAGGTACTGTTAAAATCTTGGATAAGAAGGAACATATTCTACGCTCAAAGGTTATACCTCAAGTCAAAATTTTGTGGAGAAACCACGATATTTAGGAAATGACCTGGGAGTTAGAATTTGAAATGAAAACAAGGTATCCTTACCTCTTCGACATACTAGGTACGTACACCAATTTCGAGGATGAAATTTCATAAGGAGAGGAGGTTGTAAGACCCCAACTTTTATGAATAAAGATTTTATTTTCTCTAAATGTTATTTTGAAAAATAAGGTGTGGATTTGATATAATGTTATAGTAGTGAGTAATATTAACAAATTTTGCAAAGTAAGCAAGTTGTCATAAAATATTCGTTTGGTCGGAAAATATTCATTTTATCATGGAATATTCGTACGACGGGACAATCATTGGTGGACCCCACAACGGAATTACCGTCGAATTTAGAAAGCGACAAAAATAACCTTTTTATAAAAATAACGACAAAATTTTTACCATTAACTGTTGAAATACCCAGTGATAAAAGTACAGTAATACGCATGATTGCACAGTAGTACACGATATTGTACAGTATCTTTGATTATTGATGCTTACGTGAGAAGTCACTCAGTTTTATTCAATTATTACAACAGTAGTTGATGCATATTATCTCATATTATTGATTCAATTATTGTCACAGTATCATCTGCACAATATTTTATATTATTAAATCAATAATTGAGACGACACAATTATTCATATTATTATTTGCATTATTAACAATGTCTAGAAAGTTCTGTCAAGGAAAGGGTTTGGTCATCTAATTGTGCGCTAATAAGGAGAAGTCCTTATCGGAAAGCCCTCTCTTTCCTGGGAATGATCTAGTTGTTAATATTGCGAGTTATAATATTAATGATGAATAAATGTGTTTAGTGAAGCCAAGTGAATTGTGATAAATGGAGGGGTTTTTATGAAGTATTTGTTGTAAGTTTGGCTTATTACATGGATCGACCCCCACTTACTCATTTTTCAAAAATTACCGGTAGAAAGTTATCTCAGTTTTATTTTATTAGTATTATAATAGTAATAAAACAGAAAACTTTTTATATAAAATAGAATATATTATATTTTATTATATTGCATAGTGTTTGCATAGTACTGCATAGTGTTTGCATAGTAAAATCAAATTTTTTCAGCCGATTCTGCGTGCACGTGACTTCTCCTATTGTGCAGTTCGTGATTTTTTTTTCTTCTAAATAAAATCCAATCATTCTCCTATAAATAAGATGCTTAGTTTAGAAATGAAAATCACACCAGAATCAGAGAATTATTCTTCTATAATATTGAGCATTTTTCTTTTGAGTTTAAGGAAGTTTTGAGTGTAGAAAACAGTACAAGTTTTCTTGAAGAATATTGTGAGCTGTCGTTTACACTCCTAAATTAACCTCACTTTCACTTTACAAATTCAAACAATTAGCACAGTAGTAAGCAAGGATCGATCACACAGAGAGTGATTTATTTTATATTTATTATATTATTTTGATAGAAAATAAAGATTGGGGATTTTTTGAAAATTGTTTTGAAACTAAGAAAACAAGAATTAATGATGAAGTTTACCAAAAATGTAAAAACTCCAGTTCTGCAGTTCAGTTTCACCAAGTACAACAATCAATTAATCAAGTTATTATTATTTTCCCTTCAATGAAACTCTTAGTCCTAGATAACAATAAGCTCTGATATCCAAAATTCTCCTTAGATTATCACTGTATGAAACAAGTTCTCCACCAGATTCTAACTAGCATACAACCTAGAATAAGCTCTCTAGATTTAATATGATAGAAGCATTAAGAAATACAGAATTAGGCTAATCCAAGCAACAAACACATAAGCTCGATTTGTTTAACTTGTTTTCTAATAATCTTAGCAATACACAAAAGCTTATCCACAATTAGTATTACCAAGTTGCTACTTGTGATGAAGAAAGATATCAATTACACGTAATACCAATCTTAATTTAGCATATGATAATGATCAAATTAACTCAATTGGCCATATTAAATCAATTAGATCAATTAGCATGCAATCAATGAAAACAAATTATCAGAAAAAATTTCATACAAGGAATAAATAATAATACTTAATTAATCAATTACTTATAACAAGGATTTGCCTCCTTTTAGAACTGAATGAAAAGAACTAGCCTGACATGCTCTTGAGTCTACACTCCAATAGATGATAGTTGAATGAATAAAATCTTGACTCTCATCCTCTATTTATAGTGCTAGATAAAGTCATAAATCCTATAGAAAGTAGAAATCCAAATCCTAAAAGGAATTACAAATCATAACTAGTTTTCATAAAGAAATAGAATTCAATTTGAAAATAAATCTTAGTCTAAAGGAAATCCTAAAGATAATAGAAATATCAATCCAATTCCATGTAGAAGTCTACCAAAGTTTGCATTTAGAAACTTTCCAAAAATCCAAGATTTCCCGATTTTCCCGCTCAAATTCGCTGGGGCGAATTTCCATTTCCTGTTGCGACGTCCTTTGGTAAAATGAGCATAACTTTTGATCCGGGAGGAGTTATAGGGCCTGCTACCTATCAAAATGAAGATATCGACGAGATCTACAACTTTCATTCTTTGAGAATTAACAAATTCTTGCTGTATCAAGGTCTAAATCGGGCTCTAAGTGAATGTTGTGTAAATTGCAACTTCCAAACTTTGAGGTTCAACGTCCGTTTAGTAAAAATATCATAACTTTTTCATATGAACTCCAATTGGGACGATTCAAGATGTTCCGAAAAGCTAATGAAAAGCTCTACAATAAAATTCAAGTCCCAAGATGCATCCAACTTAATGCTAAAAATCCTGCAATTTTCTCTTTTTCCTCATTTCAGTTCCAATTCTTCTTGAAATCATTAAACACCTTAATAAACTCATATACACATGAAACATGCAATAAAACTAAATATAATGGAATCAAAATAAATGAATAATATGCACTCATCAAATATCTCCGTTATACCAGTCAGAATTACTCTCCTACTAAGGTAAAGGATATTATATTTGTTCAATATTCGTAAGAAATAATATTTTCTTCCATACTCTGTAGTATGTAAGTAATATTATTTTGTTTTATATTCATAATTCTATACTTATGTTGATAAGTATTGCTTCTATATTCCTTAAAATTAGTGCACATAGACAACTCCACAAATAACTTAGCCAACTAAATATGCTTCTCATATTCAAGTACTCATGTATCACAAATTCAATTTAAATCAATTACTATGGATCGTGGCTTAGTTGTCATCATTCATTAACAAAATAAGCATCAAATAGATTCTGAATTTTAGCATCAATTTTCAATCTTTGACTTTAACCTTCGAACACATAGGCAAATAGAACCATGGAACCCAAGTTTTCAGATTTTTTTTTCAATTTTTTTTCAACTTCCCATCAAAATTGGATTTTTTATTCCTACATAAAATAAAACCTAAATCTCCCCCCCCCCCCCCCCCACACTCAAACCGTACATTGTCCCCAATGTAAGAAAATCATGCAAAGAAGAAAATACTACTAGCTAACATGCAATAAAAATAAAATAAAAGGTAAAGGGATAGAAAAATCAAATCTGAGATCTTGGGTTGCCTCCCAAGCAGCTGCCCTTGTTTATTGTCATTGGCTTGACATCATCTTTCTCATCTTATGTAATTGGACTTGTGTACTTCAAGTGGACTGGTAACAACTTCAATTCTTTATTAAAAGCATCCTTCATATTCTGATTTTTCTTCATTCCAACCATCAAATCTTTTTTGTATATTTGCTCAAGAGATTTCTGCACTTTGGTTAGATTACTAGTAATAATTACAGGCAAAGTGACATTAGTCCCCAAATATGCATATTTCAAATGAGCAGGTAATTGTTTCAATTCTAGAGTTGGGGCTTGTACAACAGAAGGTAATAACTTTTGATGAGGAGCAGGAAATTGAATAGAATATTTTGTTAACTTATCTGAGAATTTCGACAATGAGTGTAGTGCAACCACAATTTCCTTCAATTCCTGAGTTTGCTTAATTTCATCTTCCTTGTCCATATCCATACAGTTGGAGATAGCTACCTCCAAACTATCCCGATGCATTTTTTCAAAGGCTCTATATACTAAAGAGTCTCTCACATCGATAGCAAAAACCTGTCCTATATCACTAGGTTACCTCATGGCATCATAGATGTTAAACTAAATCTTCTCACCATCAAACTCCATTGTCAAGGTCCCATTATGCACATCAATCATGGTTCTTGCTGTTTTCAGGAATGGTCTTCCTAACAAGATGTGAGAAGGGTTTGGTGATGTATCATCTTCCATATCCACAATGTAAAAATCTGCAGGAAAGATTAGTTCATTCACCTGCACTACGACATCTTCAATTACCCCTCGGGGGTAAGTGTTAGTATGATCTGCCAATTGAATAATCACACTAGTATTTTTCAAAGGACCTAGATTTATGGAAGCATAAATAGATAAAGGCATAACATTAATTGAAGCTCCTAAATCTAGCATGGCTTTTTCAAATCTGGTGTTTCCTATTTTACACGGGATTGTAAACATTCCTAGATCTTTACATTTAGGAGGCATTTTTCTTTGAAGAACAAACGGATACATTTTCCCCGACTGTGACTTTTTCATTATTTTGCAATTTTCTTTTATTAGTGCATAATTCTTTCAAAAACTTTGCATACCGTGGAACTTGTTTAATTGCATCAAGGAGAGGGATGTTCACTTCTACTTTCCTAAAAGTTTTCAGAATTTCTTTTTCTTGTTCATCTTTCTTTAGAGTTTTAGAATTTCTGGGGGGAAAGGGTAGAGGAATGTTTTTAAGCTTACAAGGAGAGTGAGATTGTACCTTGGATTTTTTAGTTTCCTCCTTAGCTGCTTCCTTTTCAAACTCAACGGTGGCCGATGGTATATCCATTTGTTTTCCACTCCGCAAAGTTATGGCACTTGCATTCTCCCTTAGGTTGACTACTATTTGAGATGATAATTTTCCTGAGCCTCTGGATTCCAATATCCCCACAGTTGTAGCCAGTTGTCCTACTTGGTTCCTCAAATCTTGAACTGAAGTTTTTGTCTCTTGCTGGAACTGTTGTGTCTAATTCATGAACTGTTGTGTCTGTCCCATGAATACTTTGAACATATCCTCTAATGATGTTCCAAAGAGAGTGCGAGGGACCGCTTGCTTGATTGTTATTGAGGTCAAATTTGGTTGGAAGCCTTCTTTGCTAGGTGGAAATACAGGTGGTGCCGCTTGCTTGCTCCCATAACTCAGATTTGGATGATCCTTCCATCCTAGGTTATATGTGTTTAAGTACGGATCATACTTTTTCTGAGGTTGTGACTGATAATTTCCCATTGCATTAGCTTGTTGCACAGCCTCATCATCTTGTAATGTTGGGCATTCATCTGTATTGTGATTTGGTTGTAGACATATTCCACAAACCTTTGCAACTGGCAGTTGACCTGTAGCTAATTGTCTAACCATAGTAGTTAATTCAAAAATTTGTTGACCATAATCACAAGTGCTTACCTCGCTTACCCTTACTGGTGCATGATTTATTCTAGTGCCATATTGTTGCGAGTTTGCTGCCATGTTTGCAATTAAATTCCTTGCAGCCTCTAGGGTTTTGTCAACTAGTGTTCCTCCGCTAGCTACATCAATCATGCTTCTATCCATCGGTACCAATCCTTCATAGAAATACTGGATCAGGTGTTGTTCATCTATTTGATGCGGTGGATAGCTGGAACAAAGCTTTTTGAATCTTTCCTAATACTCGTATAGTGTCTCCCCACTGAATTATCTAATCCCACAAATCTTCTTCCTTATGTTAGCTACTCTTGAGGCTGGAAAGTATCTCTCCAAGAACAACTGCTTCATGTCATTCCAAGACTGTATTGAACCTGAGGGTAGGTAGTACAGCCAATCCTTTGCCAAATCTGCTAGGGAGAATGGGAATGCCCTCAACTTGAATTGCTCTTCGGTGATTCCATGTGGTTTCATAGTGGAGCATACCACATGAAATTCTTACAGATGTTTGTAGGGGTCCTCACCTGTAAGACCACGAAAAGTAGACAGTAAATGGATTAGTCCGAATTTAAGTTCAAATGCAGCATCTAAATTAGGATATTCAATGCATAGAGGTTGTTGATTTAAATTAGGAGCTGCCAATTCCCTGAGAGTTCTATTGTTGTTTTGAATCGCCATATCTTCTTTTTTATCGGATTCGGTGGATGATTCGTTAGATAATAATTCCAAAACTAAGTTGAGGCCTGGTGATGATGCAGAAGCCTCGTCTATATCTGCAGAAGACTGTTGAACATTAAGTTTTTCCTTCCTTAGCCTCCTTGCAGTCTTCTCAATCTCTAGATCAAAATCTAATATAGTAGCCTGAGAAGATCGAGTCATAAAACAAGAGAAGAAAAACAAAAACAAATAATAGAATAAAAACAAAATGAGAAATTACTCCCCGGCAACGGTGCCAAAATTTGGGAGCTGTCGTTTACACACCTAAATTAACCTCACTTTCACTTTACAAATTCAAACAATTAGCACAGTAGTAAGCAAGGATCGATCCCACAGAGAGTGATTTGTTTTATATTTATTCTATTATTTTGATAGAAAATAAAGATTGGGGATTTTTTGAAAATTATTTTGAAACTAAGAAAACAAGAATTAATGATGAAGTTAACCAAAAATATAAAAACTTCAGTTCTGCAGTTCAGTTTTACCAAGTACAACAATCAATTAATCAAGTTATTATTATTTTCCCTTCAATGAAACTATTAGCCCTAGATAAAAATAAGCTCTGCTATCCAAAATTCTCCTTAGATTATCACTGTATGAAACAAGCTCTCCACCGGATTCTAACTAGCATACAACCTAGAATAAGCTCTCTAGATTTAATATGATAGAAGCATTAAAAAATGCAGAATTAGGTTAATCCAAACAACAAACACATAAGCTCGATTTTTTAAACTTGTTTTCTAATAATCTTAGCAATACACAAAAGCTTGTCCACAATTAGTATTACCAAGTTGCTACTTGTGATGAAGAAAGATATCAATTACACGTAATACCAATCTTAATCTAGTAGATGATAATGATCAAATTAACTCGATTGACCATATTAAATCAATTAGATCAATTAGCATGCAATCAATGATAACAGATTATCAGAAGAAATTTCATACAAGGAATAAATAATAATATTTAATTAATCAATTACTTATAACAAGAATTCACCTCCCTTTAGAACTGAATGAAAAGAACTAGCCTGACATGCTCTTGAGTCTACACTCCAATAGATGATAGTTGATAGTTGATAATTGAAAGAATAAAACCTTGACTCTCATCCTCTATTTATAGTGCTAGACAAAGTCCTAAATCATATAGGAAGTAGAAATCCAAATCCTAAAAAGAATTACAAATCATAACTAGTTTCCATAAAGAAATAAAATTCAATTTAGAAATAAATCTTAGTCTAAAGGAAATCCTAAAGACAATAGAAATATCAATCCAATTCTATGTAGAAGTCTACCAAAATTTGCATTTAGAAACTTTCAAAAAATCCAAGATTTCTCGATTTTCCCGCTCAAATTCGCTGGGGCGAATTTTTATTTTCTGTTGCGACGTCCTTTGGTAAAATGAGCATAACTTTTGATCCGAGAGGAGTTACAGGGCCTGCTACCTATCAAAACGAAGATATCGATGAGATCTACAACTTTCATTCTTTGAGAATTAACAAATTCTTTCTGTATCAACGTCAAAATCGGGCTCCAAGTGACTGTTGTGTAAATTGCAACTTCCAAACTTTGAGGTTTAACGTCCGTTTAGTAAAAATATCATAACTTTTTCATATGAACTCCAATTGGGACGATTCAAGATGTTCCGGAAAGATAAAGAAGAGCTCTACAATAAAATTCAAGTCCCAAGCCAAGAACATGCATCCAACTTAATGCTAAAAATCCTGTAATTTTCTCTTTTTTCTCATTTAAGCTCCAATTCTTCCTAAAATCATTAAACACCTTAATAAGCTCATATACACGTGAAACATGTAATAAAACTAAATATAATGGAATCCAAATAAATGAATAATATGTACTCATCAAATATCTCCGCTATACCAGTCGAAATTACTCTCCTATATAGGTAAGGGATATTATTTTTGTTCAATATTCGTAAGAAATAATATTTTCTTCCATACTCTGTAGTATGTAAGTAATATTATTTTGTTTTATATTCATAATTCTACACTTATGTTGATAAGTATTGATTCTATACTTCTTGAAATTAGTAGAATATCCTTAAAATTTGCCTTCATCTAGTATCGTTTCACTGAAATATTTTTCTGGACATTTTTGTTAAATTTTAATCTTTTTATGCCGGAGTACTATTCATGGGTACTATTCATACATACAGAACTATTCATACATACGGTACTATTTATACATACAATATTATTTATAAGATACTATTCATAAATTACTATTCACGGGGTACTATTCACTCGGGTACTATTCACCCGGGGTACTATTCACGATAAAAATTGATTTCTTTTCTATTCAAATTATTTTTGATACATGAATATTATTCTTTAATTTTACTCCACAAAGCAGTTATCATGCTGACAATTTGGACATTCTTAAACTCTAGATAAATTGAATTATAAATCTTTAAAATTTATCTTCGATCTCACTTAATTGAATTCTTATAACATTGTCATCATTCTTATGCTTATATTGTGATGAAAGTCATCTTTGGCCCGTAGTGCACAGATGAACTATTGATTGGTATGATTATGACCAGAAATTATGTATCGGTATAATCATGACATGTAATGTTACAAATGATGTGGTAAAAGTCCTCATTGGCCCGTAGTGCATTGATGGACAATTGTTTGGCATGATCATGACCACTGGTGATAATAACGAATATCCTTGGCCCGTAGTGCATGGACAATTTATGGATGTGATACTAACAAATATCCTTGGCCCATAGTGCATTGATAATTTGATGGTGTGAATTATTTATTGAGCTGTGTTACAAAGATAAAATTTTGATGATGAACTTTTAAATCATAGAAGATAGTAGACATCATGCTCTATTTGACTCTTCTAATGGATTGCTTGTTCCGCTGCAGTTAAACTTGTTGTCTGTTATATTCTATCAATTTTACACTGTTGAAGGCTAAGGATAATTTATTTTGCATTATCTCAGTCATAATATTATTTACTGGGCTAGTTGAGCTCACTCTTTTCTTTCATTGTTCTTTTCAGGAAATAAGAATATAGCTGGGATTAGTTGGAGAATGGAGTGATGGTCTAAGATGGTGGCTATAGTAGTTCTCACTATTCTATGAAATAATGTGATAATAATTGTAATGAGAACTTCATTTGAGTTTGGATATTGTCTTCAAGACAATATTCGTGTTAAAACTCTCAGCTTACATTTGTTATATTGTGTGACGCCCCCAAAATAGGTATACATCACACATCTTGAGTCGCCAAATACATGGTACAGAATACAAATAAAAACTTAATTATACAACTGTCGTGTAAAATACGACAAAACATAAGCTGAGAGTTTTAACAGGAATATTGTTTTCTAGACAATATTCACACTCAATGGAGTCCTCATTACAATTATTATCACACTATTTTAGAGAATAGTGAGGACTACTAAAGCCACTTATCCTGAACCATCACTCCATTCCCCGACTCGTCCCTGCTATATTCTCATTTCCTGAAGAGAACAACGAAAGAAAAAGGGTGAGCTCAACTAGCCCAATAAGAAATATTATGACCAAGATAATGCAGAATAAGTTATCGTTAGCCTTCAACAAGTTAAACTGATAGAATATAATAGACAACAAGTTTAACTGCAGTGGAACAAGCAATCCATTAGAAGAGTCAAGTAGAGCATGATATTTACTATCTTCTATGATTTAAATAGTTTTTCATCAACTTTATCGCTGAGACTCAGCTTAATAAATAAACCACATCATCGAATCATCCCTGCACCACGGCCAAGGATATTCATGTAATCATCAATGGTCATAATTATACCGAATAATCCCTGGTCATAATCATACCAACAACTGTCCATCAATGCACTACAGGCCAATAAGGACTTTTACCACATTATTTGTAACATTACGGGTCATGATTATACCAAATGATCCCTGGTCATAATCATATAAATCAACAGTCCATCTATGCACGTAAGCCAAGATGACTTTCATCACAATATAAGCATGAGGATGATGACAATGATATAAGAATTCAATTAAAAGAAACAAAGGATAAATTTTTAAAGATTTATACTTTAATTTATCCAGAATTCAATAATGTTCAAATTGCCAACATGATACTGCTTTGTGGAGTAAAATTGAAGAATGATATTGTATCAAAAATGACTTGGACCGAAAAGATATCAATTTTTTGTCATGAATAGTACTTTGGGTGAATAGTACCCCGTGAATAGTATTTTGTGAATAGTACTTATGAATAATACTTCATGAATAGTACTTTATGAATAGTACTTTATGAATAGTACCTATGAATAGTACTTTTATGAATAGTACCGTATAAATGAATAGTACTCATGGACAGTACTCCGACATGAAAAGCTTAAAATTTAACAAGAATGTGCAAAAAATATCCTTGTGAAACGATACTAGATGAAGCGTAAATTTCAAGAATATTATACTAATTTCACGGAGTATAGAAGCAATACTTTAACAAAATGAGGGTATAATCAGGAATATGAGACGAAATAATATTACTCACACACTACAGAGTATGGAAGAAAATATTATTCCTTATGAATACTGAACAAAAATAATATCCCTTACAACTGTTGAACGAAAATAATATTCCAACGAATATTGAACGAAGATAATATTCCTTACGAATATTGAACGAAAATAATATTCTTTATGAATATTGAACGAAAATAACATTCATACGAATACGAAAAATAATATCTCTTCTGAATATGAAATAAATAATACCCCTTACGACTGTTGAACGAAAATAATATTCCTACGAATATTGAACGAAGATGATATTTCTTACGAATATTGAGCGAAAATAATATTCATACGAATACGAAAAATAATATCTCTTCAGAATATGAAATAAATAATACCCCTTACGAATATTGAACGAAAATAATATTCCTTACGAATATTAAACGAAGACAATGAATATTGAACGAAAATGATATTCCTTACGAATATTGAATGAAAATAATATTCATACGAATACGAAAAATAATATCTCTTCAGAATATGAAATAAATAATACCCCTTACTTTGGAAGAAGACTAGATCTCGGAATAGTGAGTAGCGTTAGTATCACTCTTCTTCTTTCTCTCTATAGCTTCTCTCTCTATAATTGCTCTTATGAGTCTTAGTGAATTGGTGAGAATGAAAAAAGAATGAGCTTCTATTTATAAGAAAACATAGTTTCGATAATTGTACGTTTTGGGGCTCGAAATATTACAGTATAATACATTCATCTTTTCCTTCATTTTTAATTTAGTTATGAGTCTTAGTGAAGAGACTTTCCTTTGCGTTTGGTTTATCAGAGGTTGACCTATCTTAGGGTTACTCTCGCGACTTTTTGGCATGAAGGTTCCCAGATCATCGCAATTTACTTGACGGGAAGTTAATCCGGTCTTTCAACAGGAGCGAATCTGGGTGGTGCCTTTCTTGAGCCTTGCTGGAATTATTCTTCCTGCGAGTCCAGTAATCAAACACCAATAGGATAGCCTCCAGATGGAGGAACCACACAACATACATTCACATACAACATGTCTCACCGTTTATGCAAAATGATGATATATGCGAAGCACTAATATCACAGATAGATATAGTATAGTGCAGTAAGTGAAAATGCATTCGTACACATTCATCATAAATGTAAATGCAACATTCACACACAAGCATATACTAATTTTGAAAAGCTTGTAATAGCGGCTTAAGCCCTCTTACTGGAGTCCCCAGCAGAGTCGCCACCTGTCGACGTCGGGATTTTTGAGTGTCCCTTTTCGTTACTTGTTCTTTGGTGTTCTCATGTTAATGTGAGATTTGTTTGAAAAAATAAGTGAAAAGGTCCGAAGCATGTATAATGTCGACGATTTGACTTTAAAGAGTCGCCATTGGTGTATTTAATTGGTTGCACCAACGCAATGAAAAGTTTTGCACATTGACCCAATGATTTGACAACGCTAAACGGATTACTCAGAAAACCGAGATTCATTTAGGTCCGGGGGCTTGATTATGCGGAGGAAGGTGTTAGGTACCCTCGACATCCGTGTTGCCACTTATATGACCGCCACTTTTCAAAAGAAAGCTGTTATATGAATGTGTGTGTGTGTGTATGTGGATCAATGTGCAATTATTTGAAAGTAGTGTGAGGCCTCATTCGCACCTATGTACATAGGGTTTGAATTTATGAAAAATTCAATTTTAAACAGGATATAGCAATGAGGTTTTGTAAAAAGAGGTTTTTCAAACCCTGTGCTCAATAGTAATTGAGGCCTTTGATACTTCTATTTTATTATTAAATGTTTGGCTTGTTTTCTTTTATTTTTGAGATGCGAGGCATCTTTGAGAAAATAATATCAAAGAATCTTTAACTCCTCATGGGCATGACAAACCATCCAAGGAAATTCGAGACACTATAAAATAATGTACAAGCTCGCTCACAAATTTGAAAATGTCCATCATGGGATCGAATCTAGATTCATGAGATCAATCTATGATCACATGATTCTTAAGCTCACATGATACCGCAGTTTGTATGGAAAGCAGTAAGTAGTTATATATATAAAAGCTGTAAATATATATATACAGACATGATCAACCACCACGAAACAACTCCATGGGGGATCAGAAATATAAATATATAAAAGCGGTAAATATATATATATATATATGGACACGATCAACCACCACGAAGTAAACTCCAGGTGGGACGAAATATAAATAAAGCTGTAAAAGCGATCAACTGCCACGAAGTAAACTCCAGGCAGGACGAAATGTAAATAAAGCTGTTAAAGGCCACGGAGGAAACTCTAGGCCTAACAGAAATGTAAATATATATATATATATATATATAAGCAGTAAACGCACTGGATGTGAATCCAGGCTCATCGGATATGTCCGACAACAATTATATATATAAGTATATATATAAGCGAGTAAATGCATCGGATGTAAAATCCAGGCTCATCAGATATGTCTCACAACAATTATATATATAAGTATATATATATATATATATATAAACAAGTAAATTCATCGAATGTAAAATCCAGGCTCATCAGATATGTCTGACAACAATTATATATATATATATATATATAATATATATATATATATATATATATACAAAAGCAGATAAACGCTCCAGACCGAAGTCTAGGCTCAATCGAGGAATAAATCGATAATGTTAATCCATATATGAAATATATACATATATAAGTATATATATATATAGAGACAGAAATGAAAACTACGGACCGAAGTCCGGGCAAACGCACACAACACGACTCTCAATGTGTATAACAGTGTGTGCTAATATGAGAAGAAGACTTTATAAAATGTGAGAAGGCTTACAGTGGGTTGCCAAAGTAGACTTCTATGACTTTATATGGATAAACACTCAGCTTCCGCCGGATAAAAAGATAGCTATATGTGAGCTAACAGATGTTTATAGAAGAGTAAATACTCAATAGGGGTGTATACAGAGTAAAATGGACAGGGTTTCCTCACCTTTTTCTCTCCTTCTCCTTCAAAATGGCTGACCCAAGGTCTATATTTATAGATCGATGGCCATGGTGTATACTATGGCACCCATGCTACACCTACTGTTTGATCGGTCGTGGTGGGGCTAGGATTCGCGTGTCCCATCGTCTCGAAGTACATGTACTCATGCACTGTAATGTCCGTTCGAACTTGCAGAACTTCATTCCAAGCATTCGAACGAGGTATATATGACCTTCTTCGGACCGCTTGTGTCGAGAGTTACGCAATGACATGGATTAGAGGTTGTACGAATTCAGGAAGAGGGGTCCATTCCCATGGTCTTCAAGCTTTAAATTTTATCCAAAGTACTGTCATGCGCAATAGTCACTCGGGATTGTTAGTCCTCGGTTCTTGTGGGACATTATTGGATGTATGTATGTATGAAGTGTTGAGACGACGCGCAAGTGTTGAAGGGGAAAGATGACATTTGACTCTTCGCTGGGGTTATCGCCGGTTTGAGTTGAAAGTAGACGTTGATCAGGGTTACATCTGAGATTGGACTACTTGTTGGTATGTTGCGACATCATCTTGTGAGAGAAAACGTTGAGGTGGTAAGATGACGTTTGACTCCTCACCGGGGTTATCGCTGGTTTGAGCTGAAAGTAGATATTGCTCAGGGTTACATCTGAGATTGGACTACTGTAAGTATTTGAATGCCGCAAGGTCATCTGTGGGTGTGCCTGTCTGCCCGTTGTTAGCTCCGGGTCTGAGGTATGAGTGCCTCGGCAGGAGGTCTGAGCTTGAAGCTGATCGCATATATCTGAAACAAGCATTTTTGGAGTTATCGTCGGAACTGTAATGGCATCCCTTGGGGCTATCACCAAGGCTGGAGTTTCTACTCCCGGTGTTGTTTCTGGACCGAAATCGAAAGTCGTGGTGTTATCGCCGAGACAGAATCGCCTCTCTCGGTGTTGTTGTCGGTCTTTTGATCTGCGTACCTCGGGGTTATCTCCGAGATTGGAAATGACATTCCCGGTGTATGTTCTGGGTTTGAAATGAAGTTCCCGGTTTGTGTTCCAGGTTGGAACTGAACTTTCGGTAGTATCCAAAATGGATGTAAGTTGTCTTCCAGGGTTATCTCCGAAAGACGAATATGCCCTCCTACAATGTTAGTAACAGGCATGCAGAAAATTTCGAGTGTCTACAGATGCCCCTTTTTATCATATTCATGCAATGCAAGGCATGGATAGGATAAAGAATCCTAGACACTTGAAATGCAAGAAGGATAAACATGATGCTATATGCAGCAACATGATGCAAATGTATGTAGCATGATTGCCAGGTAATCCTGTTGGGATGACAATCAGTGATGGCTTGGA
This sequence comes from Panax ginseng, assembly GCA_020205605.1. Classification (NCBI taxonomy): domain Eukaryota; kingdom Viridiplantae; phylum Streptophyta; class Magnoliopsida; order Apiales; family Araliaceae; genus Panax; species Panax ginseng. The sequence goes on from CM035134.1 coordinate 16,124,684, forward strand.
CATGCGATCCAAGTCTTCAAGGATGCTGACGTTGGGGCTATCACCAAAGTATTGAATCCTAGACATTGGCTTATATTCCATAGAGGTACCTCTTGTGTGTAAGAGATCCGGGGGGATAAAGCTCATGCATTTGAGGATGTGTATAACATATTCCCTCATTCATTGCGGATTCTATCGCCAACAGTTTTTGTCGATGTCGGGGTTGCCCGACCTTCGTTGATGTGTGTATCACCGGATAGATCCTCATTGGGTGCATTGTCAAGGTTGCTTGACCTCCCATTGATGTATGTGTCAATGGTCGCATTGCGTTATAAACCCCATGCCGGGATATGTGGATGAGTTGCTTGATGGGTTTACTTTGCCATCTACCGACATGACGTCAAGGTTGCTTGACCTTCATTAATGTGTGTATCAATGGTTGCGATTATTGTAACCCCATAGGGGATATGTGGATGCTTGAAAGATGTGCGTTGTGACCCCCGCCGGGGATACGCAATCATTTGATAACTTCGGCATTGTAACCCCCGCCGGGGAGGTTTGATATTTCGTGGTTTTGCGTTGTAACCCCTGCCGGGGAGGTTTAGGGTTGTGACCCTGCAAATGACGGCATCGGACCTTTGTGGGGTATTGCCAAGCATGATCTATGAAAGCTGAGCTCATTGGTATAGTATACCCTGCATTTAGGAGAATACCATTGAGACGACGGGAGTTTAACTCTGACCGACAAGAAACCAAGATTTTCGGCTATTCCGCTCAATCGTGTAGCACTTTTATTCCTGATTTGGCCTTTTCAGCTTGTGAGACCTCCTTTGCAACTCTAACTGGAGTGAGCCAGAGGTGTGGGACCCATATAGAAGTGCCTATGTATAGGCAAATGGTTGCTTTCATAAGTCATTTTCAAGTTGCGCAGCGAAGGAAATCTGAGAGCTCTTCTTCAGATCTGCTTGAGTTCGGGCAACTTTCTCGATATTCTCGCCACCGCATAAGCGTTCTTCATCGTCTCCGTAACGTATGCATGTATTTTTTCCAGTTTCTATTCGTTGGAAAATGACTTATCACATGAAATGCATTTAGACACATAGTAGTGAATATGCATGCTGATATGACTTGATAAAAAATATTCAACATAGCAAATGTTAGTATTAAACCATGCTGAACATAATAATGTGAAAAAATTTAACTTTTGAAATAGTCAAATTGGCACCTTTTACTGTCATTTCTTATCCTATCTGAGGACAAATGAGTAAAGGTAGAAAAGTAAAATAATCCTGGTAATTAGACTACATTTACGAATTTTTTATTGTGATGTGATAATGCATGTAGGATGTATATAACTGTGTACAGGTGTGCTACTGAATGGTCACCTAGTCATGCCTATGTGCATGTGGATAGTCCCATTTACAAAGGGGGCTATGGCAAAATTTTCCCAAAATGTAGGTATTGGGTAGTCATGCATTTTTAACTCTACTGTGGATATATGTTAAAATAATGCATACATGCATGTAATCATAAAATGCATTTTGAAAAGCTCCATGTAAGAATTTACCACACCCTTTCTGAGGTGATTTGGAGATTTGTTGTCCAGATATTATGGATCCGGATCAGCCGAGTAGTTCCCGCAGGACCACTTCTGGTGTACGGAGGAGAGCTTCTGAAGAGCCTCAATGCCGTTCTGTCAGACAGCCTCGTCGTTTAGTGGAGGCGGTTGTGACGCCCCCAAAATAGGTCCATTCCATCCAACCCATTCTGAGTCGCCAAATACATGGTACATAAATAACTACTACTTTATTATTACAACATATAAACTGTGAGTTTAAATACAGATATTGCCATCTAGACAATATCTACACGCAAATAAATCCCCATCATAATTATTGATACATTATTTTACAAAAATGGTGAGGACTACTAAACAACTCTCTAAAACCATCATTCCATACCCCACACTGCATACTCGCTACATTCTCGCCTCCTGAGAAGAAAAATGGAACAAAAAGGAAATGGGTGAGCTCAACTAGCCCAGTAAAGAATATTATGACTAAGATAATACAGAACAAATTATCGTTAGTCTTCAACAGGGAAAAATCTAATAGAATACAATAGACAACAAGTTTTAAATTAATACTCATGAATGAAAATATTAATTCATGTAAAGAGTTACGTAGAGGATGAAATCTACTAATATCTATGAATTTAACAGTCCATCATCAATATTTTTATCCCTGTAACATCAATCAATATACATCTTTTAATCAAATATTCATCTTTGCACTACAGGCCAAAGATATTCATTTATTTCACCAAATCGGTATGTTCATCTCAACACTGCTCATCTTTTGCACTACGGGCCAAAGATATTCATCAAAATCATTCATCTTTGCACTACAGGCCAAAGATATTCATCGAAATCATTCATCTTTGCACTACAGAGCCAATATATTCCATAATATCATCATTTAAGGCCGAGGATGATGAAAAATATTTTTTTAAAGACGAATCCAAAGTGAATCAAAATGACAAGGATTAAGGATTAAGGATTCGTACTTTGTTTTATCCACGTCCAAAAATACCTCAAAAATAATCATAGTGGTGTAAAATTCAAGAATGATCAAAACATGGATACAATCAAAACTAGTATCCACAATAGATATTTTGGACGAAAAAGGAAAATTTTTATTTTTTTCGATGAATAGTCTAGTCAGTATTCGTGAATAATCTAGTATATGTGAATAATGTCGTATCGTGAATAAAGAACTCCGACACCAAAAGTTCCAAATTTGATAAAAACTTCAGATCAATATTTCAGGACAATGATATTGAAGAAATAATATCATTACTGAAAAAAATAATATCCACTTACCTCGGAAAGAAAATACTTAACCGAATCTTTGGATATATAGGCTATAACTTGAACTTTCACCGTATAACAATACTCAAAGTATACTCAAAATACTCACAAGAATACGCCGACAATATAGAGAGAAAACTTCAGTTTCTGGTGTGATTTTCAATTCTAACCTAAGCACCCTATTTATAGAAAATTGCTTAGAACACCAAAGTAGAAAATTTAATATAATAATAATATATATATATATATATAAATTTTCTTACGCACACTAAATGAGATTCAAATATCAAATTTAGCCACCAATAGTCAACTACATCAAAAAAAATGTTTTTCATAATTATTTAATTTAAAACTCCAAAAAAATAATAATTAATTAATCCGGAACTTCAATAATTCATAATAAATAGCTCTTTTGTCAGACAAATTCGAAACTCGCAACTTCTCATAGGAAATTCCATTATCTACAACTTTACAAAAGGAAGTTTTTCCAAATTCCAAACATAAATTGACCGAAATCCACAAACAAAAGCGATTTTACAAAGCTATAATCAAATTTCAATCAAGAAATGGGGTCCACCGACATGAAAAACATGTTTTAAATATTTTGGTAACAAAATACTCCTCCTCCACATATACTCATATATCCCACATTCATCGTAAAAATATCATCATTATTATATTATTAAAATATAATAATATATTTAAATGAATTATTTTATCGAGAAAAGATAAAATTTCAGATTTTCAACAATTGTCACATTAAAATTTTCTCCATCTATATCCACATAAAATCAATATTTTTCTCATCATATGAATCAATAATTAATTATTCACAAATAATATTACGAAACACATTATTGACAACCTGCATAGTTCCTGGAAAGAGGGGCTTTCAATAAGAATTTCTCCTTCTTGGCGCAATTAGGTGACCAAACCTCTTCTTAGACAGAACTTTCTAGACATTGCCAATAATGCTATCTAATAATATTATTCAAATAATATAAATTATTGATCTGATAATTAATGAAAAATACTGTGTAGTGACAATTATTGAAACAACAGCAATATAAAATATCAACGCAGCAATTAATAAAATACTGAACAGTAATTACTGTAACCATTATTGAGTAGTGCCTTCTTACGTAAGAGTCAATAATTGGTGCAATACTGCGTGTATTCTTGTGCAACAACGCCAGATTCGTGTGTTTTAACCACCGGGTATTCCAACAATGTAATTCAGTAATAACTACGCTGTAGTTATTTTTAAATAACTTATATCATCGCTGCTTTTCTTCCTCCAATCGCTTTCAGTTATGGGCCCACACACATGGTCATGTCGCGTCGTCAGCATTTAATATTTCCCGAACGATTTAATAATATTCCACGACCAAACGAATATTCCCCGACAACAATGAATATTTTATAACCACTTGCTTATTTTGTAAAATTTATGCATTTTACCCATAACTAACCACATTAATCAAATCAACCTTACTATTTCAAAATAATAAATAAAGGAAATTCCATTTTATTTATAAAAAATTCGGTCTTATAATGATGTACGTCTCTATTCGGGTTGAAGTGCCGAATATTGAGGACGAGGAGGAGGATGTACCGATCAAGGTTCCTGCTCCTGCTGTACGTGTTCCCCGTAGGGAATTTCCAGGTATTCAAGTGACAAACCCAGATCTTCTGGGTGACTTGAGTAAGCATCCTTCAGTATACCTGCACGCAAACGAGGTATAAGTTAGATCTTTAATCTTCCTTATTTCCTATTGATGAGGAGTCAAGGATTCTGATGTTGATCTGCATTTGATGTAGGTTCCCGACTTCACACAGCCTCGAGGGAACTGGTTTAGCATCCACTCTATGTATTAGGCTTTGCATGATGACTACAGAGCGATCGTCCATGGCTGGGGATTTGGGATGTTCTTCTCCATTCTACCCCATCGCTGTCCCTGGGGTTACCTCAGGGCATTGTCTGAGCGGTGGTTTCACCAGACTTAGTCACTCCATTTACTGGACTGTGAGGTGATGATAATGCCGATGGATTGACGGTTTATCACAGGTATGGAGTTTAGAGGGGCGCCGGTGCCTTGCACGGCAGATATCACCCCTACTGCCGTCAGATCCTTGTTAGGAGTTCGGCGAGGCGCTTGCGGGGTGGATCTGCATGCGTGGGGTCCTCTGAGCGTAGATGCTATGAGCGGGCTATTGAGTGAGCCCATACCCGATGATGTGAGAGTCAGGGATTGCATTCTTTGGCGATTGTTCCTGATGATCATTAGGGGATGCTTCATATCAGATAATTCCTCTACGATGTCCTACGCTTTGATCAGCGTCACTCGACACGTGGACCGTATAGGAGAGTATGATTGGGGTTTCTACACCTTTGGCTACTTCCTTAGGGGAATACGCATGCGATCGCAGGGCTTGACCAAGGCGTGGTTAGGATTCTACTCGTTTCTGCTGGTGAGTGTTTCTCTTGTCTTTTCCCATGTATAGGTTAAGAGTGTTGACTGACAGCAGATGTTGCCTTTGTGTTGACAATGGATGCCTAGCTTTGTGCTTCTGAAAACTTTCCCAAGACATGTTCAGTGCGGCTGGTTGGGTACGCTTCACAGATTCCCATCAGTAATCTGCCTCTCCATGGAACATAAAGGTGGCGAATAAAACCTTTTGTTCCTCCGTGCATCCCAAGACATCGAATATCTTGATAATTTTCTTAACACACGTTTCTGCCTTAATCGGATAAGGCTTTCCCCAGAAATCTGGTGGTCCCAACTCCTTGAACTGCTTGGCTGTAACAGACCGCGCGTTGTCATCATTTCCACCCGTATTTTGTATATGAGTCTCCCTCGTCTGATTTTGCATGAACTGCAAAAATCTCCTAAATATTCCATTATTCATCGTTTGCTTGGTAGCGATGTTTACAGGAGGAATATTGTCTTCCTGTTGCACGTTATCCTGGTTTGTGACTAAAGGTTGTTCCAGAGTCTCATACACTCCATTGTTAACGTTCTCAACAGTCATTCTTAAATATTGCCATAAAACAAGGGTTAATTAAACAAATTAACATATCACATAATATCCCCTATATTATGACCGACCAACAAATAAGCTTAGATAGGACACACTAGCGAAGGATTTACTCATCTCTCCCCTCCTAGTTCTATTCCCCGATCTCCGCCAGAGACCATATCCCTAAGCTTTGATACCAACTGTGACGCCCCCAAAATAAGTATACAACACCCATTCTGAGTCGCCAAATACATGGCACAGAAAGCAAACTACAACTTCAATAATACAATTGTCGTGTAAAATACGATAACACATACTGTGAGTTTAAATACAAATATTGTCTTTTAGACAATATCCACACCCAAATAAGTCCTCATTACAATTATTCATACACTATTTTACAGAAATAGTGAGGACTGCTAAAACATCTTTCTAGAACCATCACTCCATACCCCGACTCAATCCTTCTATGTTCTCACCTCCTGAGAAGAAAAATGGAACAAAAAGAAAAGGTGAGCTCAACTAGCCCAAGAAAGAAGAATATTATGACTAAGATAATATACAACAAATTATCATTAGTCTTCAACAGGAAAAATCGATAGAATATAATAGAAAACAAGTTTTAGATTAACAAATACAAGAAATAAGAATCCATTAGAAGAGTCACGTAGAAAATGAATTCTACTATCTTCTAAGATTTAAGAGTCCATCATCAATATTTTATCCTCAGAACATCAATCAATATACATCTTTTAATCAAATATTCATCTTTGCACTACAGCCAAAGATATTCATTTATTTCACCAAATCGGTCATGTTCATCTCAACACTGCTCATCTTTGCACTACGGGCCAAAGATATTCATCGATTAATCATTCATCTTTTACTACAGCCAAAGATATTCAAAGAATATCATCATTTAGGACTGAGGATGATAAAAAATATTTTAAAGAAAACGAATTTAGTGAGACAGAAGGACGAATATTAGGAATTTGTATTACAGTTTATCCAAGATCAATAATACTCCATAATAACCAAATTTTGAAGCAGAATTCAAAAATAAAGATCAAAACATGGATACAATCAAAGATAGTAACCATAATAGACATCTTGAACAAAAAGAAAATTTTATTTTTTGGTGAATAGTCTTGCGATATCGTGAATAATACCAGATATCGTGAATAGTAACTCCCAAACACAAAAGTTCCAAATTTGATTAAAAGTTTACCAATATTTCTAAGATAATGATATTGAAGAAAATAATATCATTTAAGAAGAAAATAACATCCCTTACCTCAAAATAATCTGCTTACGATGAAATATCGGATAGAAAACCGAAGGAAACTTGTACCAAACAACAACTCTCAAAGTATCAAAATACTCACAAAAATACGCTCGATAATCTAGAGATAAAAAGAGAGAAATTTTATGTTTCTGGTGTGATTTTCAATTCTAACTTAGCCCTCTATTTATAGGAAAATATTAGCACGTTGAAAGCGGACTTGACTTCTTTGATGATGGCTTTACTGCTACTATTTCCACCCACCACATTTGAAATAAAATTCAGACACATTTTTTTCACCAACCACAAGTGGGGCCCACTCAATTCTAGAATTTTCCACCAAAATCATTTATAAACCTAATTTTCGAATCACCACCTCTTAAAATTCGCAACAAATCATACGTTCATTTTAACGGTTCAAAATTTGTGGACATATACTCAACTTATATATATATATATATCCAAAAACCACAACGATCCAACTGGTTGGATTAAAAAATTATAACTCACGCAATATATCGTAAAGATATCTTGATTTAATTTTTAATACCTCCATTCCGGCTAAAAAAATCGATAAAATACCTCAACATTAATTCCTTCAATTATAACCACATAAAATAAATAAATCCATCATTTATATCTGCATCAAATAAATATTTCCTTATCAATAATTAATTATTCACAAATAATATTACGTAATCACAATAATGACAACCAGTGCCTTCCTGTGAAAGAGGGGCTTTCCAATAAGGATTTCTCCTCATCGACGCCAAGCAATTAGGTGACCAAACCTCTCCTTGAATGTAACTTTCTAGACATTGCCAATAATGCTATCTAATAATATTATTCAAATAATATGAATTATTGATATGATAATGAGAAATCATCGCGGTGAAATTATTGAAATAACAATAATATCAAATATCAATGCAAAGAATTATTGAATCAATAAAATAAAATATTGAATAATAATTATCGTAACAATTATTGAGTAGTGCCTTCTTTACGTGGATCAATAATTCAAAAATATTGTGCAATATAGTGTCTATCAGGCAATCACGCGTATTATCGTATTTTTAACCACCGTGTATTCAATGAAGGTTAATTGATATAACTACGCTGTTATTTATAAAAACTCATACTTTGTCGTTTTCCTTCATCCAACCGTTTTCCGTTATGGGGCCCACAAATGGTTGCGCTGTCGTACGAATATTCCCCGACAACAAGAATATTCCACGACCAAACGAATATTCCCCGACAGAAATGAATATTCTATAACCACTTGCTTATTTTGCAAAATTTGCACATTTCACCCATAACCAAAGCATTATATTAAATTAACACCTTATTAATTTAGAATAATGAATAGAAGAAAATTCAATTTTATTTATAATAAGTTGGGGTCTTACATGTATGCTGATTTTGCCTCCTTTCAGGCGTTATTGGCCTATTTTGCAGTCACCCGTCATTGAAATCTCATTGTTGGGGATTGACGGTTTTACATTGTCGAGAGGGGCTCTGGTCTCGGAGATGTTCCAAAGATTGGTGGATCCCTCGTCTTATCGAGAGCTCGCACGCGCCACACAATTTATGGGGATATGGTTCCGGGATCCGTGATGATGACGGATTAGCTAGCTTTATGTTAGAGATCTAACTCATGTGACATAGATTAGACAGATTGACCCGGCAATTTGGATCGGACACATCTTTTCATTCGGCATTTTCGGCGAGTTCCTTGAGTCGAATTTTTTGATTCTTCCAGCTCTGGCTGGCCGCCCCTCGGGTGACCCATATGGCTTTCTTAGGTCAAGAGATCCTCCTTGATCGGCCGACATCCCCGAGATAGAGATCCAGTGACTCGATGAGAGTTACATCAATTGGATGCGATGTCGATGATGTGAACATCGACACCATTGACTTTTTCGATGTATTTCTCGTTATCTCTTTTGATAGCCTCTGTTAGTCATTGGGTAGCTTCGCCCTATTCTCGCTATATCTTTTGATAGGCCTCTGTTAGATGTTGGGTAGCTTCACCTCATTTTCCGTATTTTTAGTCATGCACAGAGATGTATTAGATGATAATATACTTAGGAATGTAAAATGCGATTTTCATTCCCTATATCATATTGCCATCTATTGTATCATGCATGTTATTATGTTATGCATATGTATGTATGTCCAGAGATATTCAGCATTGACCCCTGAATGGTCTTATGACACGGCCCGTACAGATGTCTTCTTCGACAGTTAGCCGTATTAATTATACCTCACCATTTTTGATAGTATCTGGTATGCGCTTATGGTATGATAGTATCACTACTACAAAATAGTAAATAGACAACACTTAAATCATAATATTTTTTATAAAAATGTTGTGATATTTTTTTTTATAATATTTAAAAAAAAAATATTGTAGATATATATGAAAAGACATTATGTATTTAAGGTTATAATCTTTTTTTAAAGAAAGCGTTATGCATGTAAAAAAGCACGGAGGTAGAGTCGGGTAATAAAAAAAACACGGAGGTCTTCATTCGTCCCTTCTCCTTTTGGAAGTCCTGAAACCCTAACTCTTATCTGATTACAAAGAAAAATGGCGAATCTAAAGTCCCTTCTTCGTCAGTTGACATAGCAATGTCAAGAAACCCTCTTTCTCTCTCACACTCAAAACACACACACAAATAGTGTTTGTTGACATAGCAATGTCAAGAAACCCTCGTTCTCTCACTCAAAACACACACAAATAGTGTTTGTTGATGGACTGCTTCCTTTCATACAACAATCCCTCCGTTTTGAAATCGTTACCTTCCTCGGTGAAGATTCGATTCTCTTCTTCTGTCTCCACGACCACCATCGCCTATAATCGCCGTCCGACACAATATTACCTCAAAATCCCTAAAACCCCAATTTCTTCCTATAGAATTTCGTCACAGGAAAGACAGAAAAATCGTTGAGGGAAAGAGATGGATCACATGGCAGCTGCAGAAGAACGAATCGTAACAGAGAGATTGAGGCAGAAACTCAACGAAGTGAACTCTGCTGCTCAAACCCAACTGTCGCCCATCCAAGACCATGTCAATTTCACCCTCCAGGTCCTTGTCTCTCTCTTCCCTATTTTTTTCTCTCCATCTCTCTCTCTATATATATGTTTCTTTTTTCTCTATGTAAATAATGGGTTGTGAATTGAGAATTGAAAAAGACCCATTAATTGAGAATTGGAATATCATGAATTTGCTGGGTTTTGTGTTGCTTAGCTTGATTCATCTTTTTATTGGTGTTTCTCGGATGTTTGGTTATGCACGGATGAATACAGGGCTAGTTTTTAATTATATACAGTTTTGCAGTTTTTATATTATAAGGCTACTTTATTTAGTTGTTGGTTTATTTCTTCGATTGCATAAGTATTATCATTTGGATTTGTTTGCGGAGTGCCTTGTGTTTATTGCCTAAAAGGCAGTAGTTTTCCCATTTTGCGTTATATGGTCAATTTGAATTGATTATTTATAGTTGCTATTTCACATTTTTCGCTGTAACTGTTTTCTTTGTTCAATTTGGTAGGTAAGACCGGAAGAAGCATACTTTTAATATAGTATGCACACTTTCTTGTTTGTGCATTCTTCAGAAATTGTTGCTGAATGGGTCAAGCAAGCAAGGAACAGGGCAATCACAGAGCAAGCATTAACTCTTCTGCCGTCATATGCAACTGCAGTCAGCCTTACTTGTTTTTAGATTTAATTGAATCTTTATGTTACTTGTGTGGCATGGGTGGGTGTTTATATAGTGTGGGTTACAATTAAAACTGTTTCTGAGAAGTATTTATGTCACTTTTGCTGGACAGGAAGTGACTCTTTAGCTTGATCAATGAACTGCCTACTGTCTTTGAAGTTGTAACAGAAAGGAAGACTTTTAAAGACAAGCCCAGTGGAGATAGCGGAAGCAAATCTCGGGGAAGTACAAAGGTGAGACCAAAAGAAGTTGACTGATGTGTTTCTTATTTTATTTTTCTTGTTTGTTTTTTGTTTGTGTTGAGATGAAAACTATAATTGGAGAGAAGTTTTCCAAAAAGACAAACTTTTTATGAGCATATACTATATACTGCACAATGGTGGTGTGCTATTTTATCAACACTATTGAAGTAATGCAAGGTTAAAGAAGTTATTGATGGCTTTCAGATCTTCATCTCATATGCTTGACTGGCTTGGTTTTAGTTGTGGTCTCCTTATGTTTAGAGATTTAAGTTGATCGTTGAAGCTGGATTGTAGCTTGGGTTCAAGGCTTGTTCATTTGATTGGCCTATCTTGTAGTGTTCATTTGATATTGGATGGAAAAATTTTTTAAGTTTTGTGAATAACATGTAACAGTACACATTCATCCTAACTGCAAGCAAAGCATTACCAAAATCGTGTACAAGATATGGAACGACCACTTCCAAATTTATATCTCGGAAAAACGTAGGTGTTCGAATTCCTGATGATGCTGTATGTCAAGCAATTCTTGAGAAGATGGGTGCCCCTTTGCTGTCTACAAGGTAGTCAGGAATTTTAGCTATAAGTTGATATTTGAAACAATTGATACTTTAGCAGCTTACACATTTGACTTGCGCTGACTCTATAATCCTTGCTTATAGATGTTACACCACTGATACTTAATCATCTCTACTTAACTGTAGCTCTGCAATTAACTTTCAAATCTCATTACTTTTGTTTGACTGTGCATATTCAGCTGATACAGAAATGATTGGTTTAAGAGTTTTTTCCCCTCGTTCCTTTTGTATTATTGGATTGAGGAGTCTTTGCTCGGATTTTTGTTACTTCTCTTTATATTTTTGTACCGATAAGGTGCTTGTTTATATCTAATCGAGAAATAAGATAATTAATATTAACAAGGTGTTAAGGATGTATCTTCAATTGATTGAGCAAGTTGTTAAGTCTTCCCAGTGGGGTGCTTTAGCAGTGTGGTTGTTTTGCTATTTTTTGAGGCATTTGGTTAGAGAGGGATGATTGGCTTTTTAGTGACCAGTGCATGTCTTTTGCTATGGGACAGGGTCATATACTTGGTTTCTTTTTGGTCTTCAGCGATGGGTGCTTGTGGTAGGATTAATTTTCATTTTAATAGTTATAGAGGGGGACCTGAGCACTGCCTGTTTCTAAGGCTTTTGTAAATTTTCATTTTTATAGTTTTGGAGCATATTCTCTCTCTCTCTACCCTATCTCTATTATGATAAAAATCTTCTTATCTATTTAAAAATTCTCCCCAGTGGGGTTATTAAGCACTCATTCAATTCTAAAGCTTAAAGTTGATAGGGATCTTTCTTTCCTAACTTGGTCACCACATCACATGCCTCTCTTACTTAAATTATCTGGTGTCTGCTGCCTCACACTTTCATTTTGTTTGTTGCACATCATCACAGAAGTTAACACATCATGCTTAGAAATTAAAATCTTTCCCTCCTGCAATGGATCTAGAATTGAGATTAAGGAATGGCATGAATCTAAAAATACGTTAGTGTGATTGTATTCTGTTATAATACCTCCAGGGTCTTGTTTGGTAGTCTGTTAATCCTTTTTGGATGTTCCAAAACACTGTCCAAAATTTGGTAGTCTGCTTACTTTAATTAAGAATTATCCTTTGTTGCTTTTCATGTATTGGTAGACTGTCTTTGGGAGTTATTTAGATCGTGCGGTGCATTTTATGGAACTTCCAGGAGATATACCAAACAGGCAAGCACACCTTTTATTCATTAATTTAAAGATGATGTTTTACATTATACTGCATAAAATTGCAAACATTAGAGAAGGTTATTCGCTTTACAGTTTACACTCCTGGTAATATCTCTTAAATTTAAAAACCTGAAAAAAGATTGCTTTTGCTTTATGACTATGCTAAAACTCATTTGAGCATTGATCGTTTGCAATTTGTTCTATAAAGGTAGACATTCTGTGGAGAAACTTGGCTGATCAAAGCTATACCTTTTGTTTTTGTAAAGAATTTTATGTTTGATTACTGGCCTCTGTTGGAACCCCAGTGAGCATCTTGCTGGTAAAATCTAACTAATCCAAATGAATTTTCCCCATCAATTAAACTGGCAAAGGTAAAAAAAAGAAAAAACCCAGAAAAGTTTGATTGCATGTGTTGGATGATGTTTAATACTTTAATTGTTTGTAGGCTTTCCATTTGACTTGAATTAATTCTGTGTATTAGTCACATCTTATAGAGCTTTCTACCTACCTTCCCCCACCCTTTTAATTGTATATTTGTTCAATCTCATTTTAGTTGAATGCTGATTGATTCATGTGAATATACCTCAAGGCTTGAAATCAGTTCTTTGAAATTAATAATTAACAATTGATTGGCTTTAGATGTTACACCACTGATACTTAATCATCTCTACTTAACTATAGCTCTGCAATTAACTTTCAAATCTCATTACTTTTGTTTGACTGTGCATATTCAGCTGATACAGAAATGAGATTTGGTGGACAGCACATCAAATATTGTAAAAGGAGAGATCATAACTGTGAAATCCGATTCTGATCTTTGGACGATATCGATAAAGAAACAATGAAGAATATTAATGGCGAAATGAAAGACTGAAGTGTTCTCTTGAACTGTATTGTTCTGGTTTCCTACAATTGAGGTGACTAGCAACAAGTTGTCTTGAAATTTTAGTGATCTAATGAGTCTTATTTATTGGTTTGGTTAGATTAGATGTTAGATTAGTCTTTTGATCAAGTTTAGTTTTTGTTTAGATTGAATTAGATTTGTAAGGGTTTTAAGTTGATGTATTTTGAATGGTTGATACATTTTGGCTTTAAATTTAAATGAGAAATTATATCTTTTTTAGCTATATATTATGGCATTAGCAGATTGCAGGTGCACTGGTAATATAGGTGAACCACATTTTTTTATTTATTTTTATTTTTTTAAGTCAATCTACAACATTTTATAAACGTTGTCTGTTGTTACTTTTTATGGTCGATATTTAAATAGATGACACATTATAAACGTTGTGTGAAAGTGCCTAAATGTTGTCTGATATTTTAAATTACAACGTTTTTATTCAGAAAACGTTGTGGAATCATACATTCTACAACGTTTTTAAGCATCTGTTAATTTATGAAAAATAAATCTACAACGTTTTTTTCTTAAAAAACGTTGTGGAATGTGATTAACTACGCCGTTTTAAAAACGTTGTGTAAGGGTGTCAAATAGATGACACTTTTAACCACGAAGTTTTTCTGACTGAAATCACTTTTTTTCGCGTTATCTATTTACTGTTTTGTAGTAGTGTATATCACCATCAGACATGGTGATCGTAGATGATTTATTGCAGCATACTATGACCTTGTTAATGTTTCAGGTTCTCACAAGATTTGTAGAGGGTATGTTAGAGCACTAGGTATCGGAGAGACAGGTTTTTCGATTTGGGACCCAGGAGTTGACTCTTACTTTGGAGGAGTATGCACTATTGACGGCATTCTTGTTGGACGGACCTTGCGTATACGTATATTTATCGGAGACATGAAAGCGGACGCCTCATGACCTCATCGGATTGAGGCGTGAGACCGGTCCAGGATGAGATTACATCCGCCACGTGATATCCCAGCATTTTTTGTTTTGACAGATTTGACTCTGAGGATAGTTATGCACGGCATTCCGGGGATTCACCACACCGGAGGACCATTGACGTTCAGCTATGGTGGATGTACTGCTTTTGTGCATATTGTCATACGTCTTCATGCCGCGCAGACATGGATGAGCCGGATATCGCCGTCATTATGGCGATGGAGAGCTCTCGAGGAGGGTCATACCATTGTTCGATGATCATTGCAGAGACTCGAGGTCACCTACATATCTTCTTGCCTTATCCCAGGAGTGTTCATGTGTAGCTCGGTGCTATGTCAGATGTGATTTATGTTACACTTGAGACCAATTGGCACATTTAGACTGCATGAGTTTTGTTTCACCCATGATATAGCCATGTCGTACTCCTTTGAGCTCATGGATTTGTCATGATGCTTGCCGCATCGTTGTCGCCTTTTCCGGCGAGGATTAGAGACCCGCTTTGCTATATTGCCGTGTTCGTGGCTTAGCTCACCCTACAACTTTATTACTCATGCTCCGGCATGTATTATCTCCTCCGGGTTTGGATTGAGGGCATGATTACTTACCACCCATCGACCGTGATGTGTCGGTTTGACCGATTCAGATTTTCATCCTTATGAGGGGCAAGATGAGTCAGCCGCTTCGCTTCACAATCGCTTATCACGTGAGACGATCTAGGTTGTATGCCTATTGGAATCAACCGAGTAGTCGGCTAAATTTTCTGTCGGTCATCCCAAGTTATTCTGCAGAGTATTCCGCATGGATGGAGACAGAGATCAAGCGATCGCTGCAGAGTATCCACAGTCTGAGACCGATTCTCGATGATGAGGAGCCTATGAGGAGGCCGACATTCCCATCGATGATTTGGCTCACTTGGTCATGAACATTAGTGATGGATTCTCCCACCCCGAAAGCCACATCACTTCAAGATTCTAAGACAAGATTTGGAGCAGAGCTTACATCCGATGACCTATGAGAGAGATCGTGCTAAGGGCCGCGATGTTGATGACTCTTGATGAGAGAGATTCGCTCTGTTAGAGAGGGATGAGGCTAGATCGACCGGGATGCATTGATTGCGAGCGGGATGCACTTTATCTGCTAGGGATGTGGTCATTCAGCAGATAAGACTTCGCTTAGATACCATATATGATCAAGGTCTTTGCCGGCATGATGAGTGCTTACATTGATGAGCATTATGCCACCATGCGCTTAGCCTCCGATCCGCTAGTTCGTGTAGATACCCTTGGGCGAGAGCTTGCGTGCTACTGCTCGTCTTGAGAGAGGGATGCTTATGTTAGATCCGATAGTCCGCATATATACTGATCTGTAGATAGCTTTGTATTTTTCTGCACAGACTAGCTTAGCCATTTTGTCATGTACAACACATATGTATATGTCAAACAATATTATGTATGGTAGGAAAATATATTTTGATTCACTTTCCTTTTAGTTATGCCTTAATACTTACTTGATATTTGCCTGTTTCTTCAGAGCCTTGTGATCTTGATGCATTCTGAACTTATCCTTGATAGATGGACATTGAGACGTCGCAAGATCTCTCAGAATGGATCATTGATTTCTGTATATCCCTACCATCTTTGGTGTTTTGGGACTGGTATCTGTATGGAAAAATGGAGAGGAGGGTGGTTTTTCCTCTCTGAGATTGAAAGCACCACAGATGGTCGCCAGTACTTCTATTTGTGAGAAGCCTAGTTAATTCCATCTCTTATGAGTTGGTATTGCTTTTTGAGGCGTGATCGCAGCTTAGATGGTCACCGAATCTTCTATTTGTGAGAAGAGGTTGGGTAATTCCATTCCTTTGATCTGAAACTGATGAAATGTGGTGAATTGAAGGTTGATCCCAGTACCGTGTGCAAGAATTTTTGTTCTAGTAGGGGTTAGACTGAACCATGAATGGCTGCCTACGTACTTCTATTGAAGAGGAGATCAAGTCTGCGTAGTTCGAACCTGATGTAAGAGGTTCAACGCTGAATGTGAAAGGCACAAGCTTTATTGATGAAGAAGGGTGTAGAAGTATTTTTATTGTTTTTGTTGTTTATTGCGACCGGGCCATATAGCATATGGTTGCCTACGTACTCCTATTGAAGAGGAGATCAGGTCGACATAGTTCGCCCCTCAGGAGGAATCGCAGATAAAGAGAAACGTGAATCTCATGTGCAGGCTATACTGCGGGGAGAAGAAAGTTTGATCTCATAATGGAGATAAACTGCATGTGTGGAAAAAGTTTGATCCCGTCTTCAGGACCAACTGCAAGCGTAGGAAAGTTTAATCCCGTCTTCAGGATAAACTGCAGGCGTAGAAAAGTTTAATCTCGTCTTTAGGATAAACTGCAGGTGAAAAAGTTTAATCCCGTCTTCAGGATAAACTGCAGATGTGAAAGGTTCAATCTCGTTTTCAGGATAACCGAAATTGTATGAAAGGTTTGAAATGAGGTGAAACCAGGCTGCTGGTTTGAAGTGTATGTTTCCCTGAGGGGCAGAAAAGTTTGTAAAAAGGAGAGGGTTCAAAACCGGAATGACTGGTTTTTGATGATCAAAACCAGGATGTTTGTTTGATGGTAACTTCAGACATAGTACCGTTTCACGGTGTCTGAGTTGATAAGCTGCAGAAATTCATCGCCATCCATTTCCTGCAATCTGAGAGCACCTCCTGTCAATACCTCCTTGACAACAAATGGGCCTTCCCAGTTAGGAGCAAATTTTCCCTTAGAATGATCTTGGTTGTCAATGATCTTCTTCAAAACCAAGTCATGTTGTTTGAACTGCCGCAGTCGGACTTTTCTGTTGTAAGATCGTGCGATCCTTTGCTTATATAATTGACCATGGAAGATAGCTGCGGTTCGCCTTTCGTCTATTAGAGACAAATGGTGATACCTGTCTTGTACCCATTGGTCTTCATTCAACTGAGCATCCATCAATACTCTGAGAGATTACATTTCCACCTCTATAGGGAGCACTGCTTCCATCCCATAGGCTAATGAGTAGGGGGTTGCCCCAGTGGAAGTTTGCATGGAAGTTCTGTAGGCTAATAAAGTCAGAGGCAAGAGGTCAGACCATCTTTTGTGATTAGCGGACATTTTTTGCATGATGTTTTTGATGTTTTTATTAGCCGCTTCAACAGCACCATTCATCTTTGGACGGTAGATAATGGAGTTAAGGTGTTTGATGTGGAATTTTCTGCATAACTCCTCCATCATTTTGTTGTTGAAGTTTTTAGCATTGTTTGACACAATGATCTCTGGTTTTCCATATCGACAGATGACATTGTTTCTGATGATAGCAATGATAACTTCTTTAGTAACCCTGGGGAAAGAGGCTGCTTCTACCCATTTGGTGAAGTAGTCGATCATGGTGAATATGAATCGATGTCCATTATCGCTTTGGGCTCGATGGGCCCGATCACGCCCATTCCCCACATTGAGAAGGGCCATGGCGAACTCATATCAGGAGTTCCTCAAGGGGCGTGGATATCATTCCCATGAATCTGCATTGATAGCACCTCTTGACGTGATCATCACAATCGACTTTGAGTGTAAGCCAATAATGCCCCGTCCCGAGGATCTTCTTGACAATTAGGGGTCCGCCATGTGAGGGCCACATACTCCACCATGGATCTCATCCATGAGTCTCGAGCTTGGTCTTTATCTAGACATCCGAGGAGACCTAATCCAAAGATCTCTTTTGTAGAGTGCATCTCCGCTTTCGTGAAATTTCATAAAGAAGTCGATGAATCCGCCTCTTCTCGCTTAGGCTCGCATCGGTGGTGTAGATCCATCTCGTAGATACTCCTTGATGCATTGATACTAAGGGTTATGGATGAGAGGTAGTTCATCCGATACTTCTCCAACATAATTCCCATAAACTGGGGCTTTTTGCAGAGCAAACGTGATGCTTGACATGTTTTCCTTGTCAGGTATGTAAACCAAGGAGGCCAACGTTACTAATGCACCTGCAAAATCATTCGTATTACGAGGAATGTGTAGAAAAGAGATTTCTTTGAACTCCAAAGTCATCTGTAGAACTTGCCGATGGTAAGGCAGTAAATATAATTCTTTGGTTTGATAAATTTCTGTGGATTGTTTGATTACCAATTCGGAATCCCCAAAGACAGTTAACCACCGACGCCCGTCGAATCTGGCAAGTTTTAGCCCTATGATCATGTGATCTTTATACTTAGTCGTGTTGTTGGTGCCGACAAATTACAATTTGACGGTGACGGGATATCGCTCCCGTGCACGGATATTAGAACCGCTCCAGCTCAGAGCCTTCGCGTAACAACTCTATCAAAATACATTTTTCACGTGCGGATGTATCGTCTCGATGTTGTTGTTCTTTGAATTCATTATCCTTCATCGGGGAAGTATGTTTCCAAGGGTTTGTAGTCCCCTTGCAGGTGCGGCTGGCATGTTGATCCGTAATTCCTTGACCTTTGACAGACTTTTGCGTCACGTAGACGATGTCAAATTGTTGTAGGATCAACTGCCATCTGGACAATCGACAATTCAGTATGGGCTTACTGAACAAATACTTGAGAGGATCCACGCGGGATATGAGATGGGTTGTGTGACCGTGGAGGTAATCGTCAGAACCTCATGGAAGCCCATGCTAAAGCACAACAAGTCTTCTTAATCGAGTGTACTTGTGTTCACCGATCTTTGAATCTTTTGTTGAGGTAATAGATAGCTCGCTCTTGCCTCTATCGTCTTTTTTGCCCTCAAAGATACATCCATCCATGTCATTGTCATTTATGGACAGGTACATGAACAGGGGAACATCATCCCTGTGAGGTACCAAAACAAGAGCGTTAATCAGTTGCTCTTTGATGGTAAGGAAGGCTTTCTGACACTCATTGTTCCATTTCATGGAGGAGTTCTTCCTTAATAGCTTGAAGATGGGATCACAGGTTACTGTGAGTTGAGAGATAAACCTGCTAATGAAGTTGATTCTTCCCAAAAATCCCGTATTTCCTTCTCCGTCTACAAGGAATGGGCGCTTTCCTCGATGGCTCGGATTTTGGTAGGATCCAGCTCAATCCTTTGTGGGTCGATTAGAAACCTAGCAACTTGCCTAACTTAATACCAAAGGCGCACTTGGCTGGATTCAACTTCAAGTTGTACTTACGCAACCTGTTGAAAAGTTTTCTGAGATGGTCTAAGTGGTCCTCCTCCTTTCGGGATTTGATAATGATGTCATCCACGTAGATCTCTATCTCCTTGTCTATTAAATCGTGGAAAAGAGCCATCATAGCTCGCTGATAGGTTGCCCCGGCATTGATGAGGCCGAATGACAACCGTCTGTAGCAAAAGGTCAGTTTTCTCACGATCTTCCTCAGCAACCATAATTTGATGGTACCCCGCAAAGCAATCAATAAAGGAGTACATGCCGTATTGAGCAGTATTGTCAATAAGAATGTGGATAAATGGCACGAGAAAGCTATCTTTAAGGCAAGCTTTGTTCAAATCCCGGTAATCCACGCATACTCATACCTTTCCTCCTAGTTCAGGCACGGGAACAATGTTGGATATCCACTCCGGATATGTAGACACCATGATAATGCGAGTTTGAAATTATTTCACAATTTCTTATTTAACTTTTAAACTCCATTCAGGTTTCAATCGCCTGAGTTTTTGCCTAACTGGCTTGAATCCTTCTTTAATGGGAAGGCGATGAAGAACAATGCCAGTGGACGAACCCACCATGTCTTCATAAGACCATGCAAACACATCCTGGAATTGGGTTAATAGTGCAACCATGTCATTCCGCTGATTTGTGGTAAGGTCTGAACCAATCTGGATTAGCTTAAGGTTGTCTAAGGTTCCAAGATTGAAAGAAGTGGTTTGATCAAGATTGGGTTTGGGTTTGTCTGCGACCCATTCCTTAATCTCCTGAGGTGTCTCAATGTCCTCTTGGATGTCCATAAAGTCTGAGTCCAACTTTGCATCAAAGTTACAGCCCTTGTGGAGAGAAGGCACCTCATCAGCAAGTATAGACACATCTAAATTCAGAGTCCTGAAACAAAAAATATGCTTTCACTTAATATATGCAACTGTTCGATCATACAAAAGTGTTAGCATGTACTTGATAAAATAACTGCTAGTACTGTAAAGGAAAACAAGCAATTAAAGTTATCTACAGGGCAGAGGGATTTTTCTACCCATTTTACCCTCATCGACCAATGCATGGAGTGCTGCTCCAATTGTCGAAGGCAAAGTCCTGATGGACTGTAGTGATCGAAGGATCATCATTGTCCTCCTTTTCCCGAATAATAACCATGATATCTGGGCAATCATCTTCTGGGGTGTATCTGTTTGTATGTTCATCATGAACAATGACGCGTATGCTTGCCATCATCAAGGCAATGTCATGTTTGCGTTCCTTTTCTTCCACTTCGGGATCAGGAATCAGCACCTCTTTAGCTTTGATTGGTACTAGTTTAGGAAATAGCATGGCCATAACATGGGCTGGCACCTTTACTGGAGACTGTATCAACTCATGAGGTAAAGGTATAGAAAATCGTTGTGCGGCAGAAGCTTGAGGAACCTGCTTGTGTTTATGAGGATTCCTGTGGATCGAATTGCGTAATAGCCTAGTCCTATTGCTCCAATTTGATTGGACGTTTGAATAGGGTGCTTAATACCCTGCTTATCTTTACCAAGCCCTTGTCCAGGTTGATAACCCAATGACATCATTTCTTGAGTGGCCGACATAACCTCGGCAGAAATCTTGGGTATGGGAAGTGGCGCTCCAATAGAATGGTATTGCGTGGTACTCACTTCCAAGGTATGAAAACTGGCCAGCTCAACTTCAGAGTTGAAACTGATGATTGGCAGATCTCCTTGTTCAGGATACTCCGACTCAGCATTAACAGTGACTAGACTATTGTTGATAATGTATTTGAGTTGTTGATGTAACGTGGAGGGAACAGTTCCAGCCATGTGTATCCATGGTCTCCCTAATAGCAGGTTGTATCCTGAATCTATCTTTAGGATATGGAAGGATACATTGAATGTATTTGGACCAATCTCAATAGGCAACTCAATCTTTCCGACGAAATTTCGTCGGGATCCATCAAAAGCTCTGATAACCGTATGGCTGCTTTGGATCCTCTTGAGATTGACATTCATCTTTACCAAGGTGGCATAAGGACAGATATTCAGAGATGAACCTCCATCTATCAAAACTCCAGCTAACATATACCCGGAAGACAAAACTGCAATGTGTAATGGCTTGCAATGACCGGTCCCTTCGGGCGATATATCGTCATCAGTGAAGGATATCACATTGTTGTTGAAAATGTGATCAACCAAATGTTGTAATTTTTCCACATCCACTGATTTTGGCAAGTAGGCTTCTTCTAAAACCTTCATTAAGATCTTTCGATGATCCTCGGAAGAGAAAACCAAGTCCACTATAGATATCTAGTGTGGAGCTTCTTGCAAGCTTAAAACTACTTTGGCTTCATTATGATCCATAGTGCAGAGGAATTTTTCAATCTTCTCCATGGAAAACTTCCTCTTTGCTTCGCAGATAGGTTTCATAACCCGTTGAGGAAGATAAAGTGGATTGTCCTTCGTCACTGTAGTAGTGGTATGAGATGTGGATCCTTCAGCTTCTCCATAATTCCATGGAATTTTGTGTGTCGACAACAGAGATATTAGGTCCCAAAGGTAAAGAAATTGGCTCGTGCGGTCATTTTAAAGGATTGTCGACTCCTTTGAGTTGAATTGGTTGTATGGGAAATACTTTGATACCTCATCATCCACTTCGGATATAATCACTCTCGATCCCTTCCATTTGGTAGACATGCATTCCCTCCTTGAGTTGCACAATGTAATCATCTGCTATTTGCGGGACACCCAGATATCAATAAGATTACGAATGAGATGGCGGAGTGCCAAGCATTCTTCCGTGTTTGTGGACCATGAGAATGTGAATGATATCGACACACTTCATCGTAATTGAAACGTCCCGAAAGGGGATTGATTGGAGGAGAAGGAAAGTAATTCTTCATTCGTTGATCAACATCTGCAGTATCTCCTCCATAGATTGACCAAGATATGTAAATTCCCTTTGATTGGAAAAATCCCGACGGGCTTTAGCATTTGCTCTCTTCGCAATCTTATCCTCCATAGCTTCGCTTTCTGAAGGTGGTAAGGAAGCATTCATAACAAAAGGAAGGAGATAGGCATGCTCCTGCCTGATTAATTGGCGTGTGACTTGATGATGGTGGGTCACCAGTTTTGCTAGTTGCTCAATTTGTTTGCAAAGAGCTTTCATCTTTCGTTCCATTGTGAACTAGAACTTTGCATAATCCCATCTGTCAACACCGTCTTTGATGGTTTGGGATGACTCGCCATTAGAATTGGAACCCTGTCCAATGCTCCAACTGATCATGTTGACCTCTTCTTCTTTGTGTTGAGGAAAAGGGTTGTCTTGCACATGAGGTTAATCTGGCTTTGTGACCACGATCTCACCGTTTTCTATTAAATCTTGGATCTTGTGTTTCAAGGCCCAACAATCTTGAGTATCATGTCCAGGTGCTCCGGCATGATAAGCACACTTTCGGGTAACATTAAAACCCCTCCCATTAGGGTTAGCTGGTGGAAGAAGATGTGTAATTTTCTTCTGAGCAGTCAGAAGAGCAAGAATATTCTCGAGCGAGTCCCCTAAGGGTGTGAACGTTCGAGGACGCTTTGCATCTCCACTTTTAGGTAATGGAGGATTTGAAGATTGTGATTGAAAAGGGGAGTAGTTTCTCCTCTGCATAGGCATGCTTTGATTGCCTTTTTGACCTTGTAGTATCAAAGAAACATCCTCCTCTTTCTTTTTATGGACCCTCCGGGGGTTGTTTCCATAAGATCCGGACTAGATGTGCTCAGTAACAACTTTAAGAGCGACTAGGTCTTGAATTTTACCAGACTTCAATCCCATTTCAGCCATCTCTCTGTGCTTGATCATTTCAGAGAATGGTTTGCCAATACCAGCTAAGACTCTTTCATAGAAAGGAGCTTCCTGTACATCTATGAATGTCATAACCATTTCTGATTCCGTCATGGAAGGAATAACTTGAGCAACAAGGCGCCTCCACCTTTGAGCGTACTCTCTGAAAGACTCATTAGACTATTTCTTGACCTTGGTAATTTGGTACCGGTCAGGAGCCATCTGAGATTGAAAACTGTATTAAGTGAGGAAGGCGTGAGCCACCTCTTCCAAATGCATGGATCTTTGAGTTGTCTAACTGGTATACCATGAACGGGCTTCTCCAGTCAGACTTTTCTGAAACAGCTGCATTCTGAGCTTTTCATTTTCTGCGTAAGACCCAAGTTATCCAATGAACACTTTTAAATGTGTATATAGATCCCCTAATCCATCATACTTTTACAAGTAATTAAAAATGGAAAGTATGAAGAGACTTTTTCTTTCGTTTGGTTTATCGTAGAGTTGACTTATCTTAGGGTTACTCTCGCGACTTTTTGGCATGAAAGGTTCCCGATCATCGCAATTTACTTGACGGAAGTTAATCCTGGGTCTTTCATCGAGAGCTTAATCTGGGTGGTGCCTTTCCAGAGCCTTCTTGGAATTATTCTTCCTGCGAGTCCAGTAATCAAACACCGATAGGATAGCCTCTGGATGGAGGAACCACACAACATACATTCACATACAACGTGTCTCACCGTTTTATGCAAAATGATGACATATGCGAAGCACTAATATCGCAGATAGATATAGTATAGTGCAGTAAGTGAAAATGCATTCGTACACATTCATCATAAATGTAAATGCAACATTCACACACAAGAATATACCAATTTTGAAAAGCTTGTAATAGCGGCTTAAGCCCTCTTCTTTGAGTCCCAAAGCAGAGTCGCCACACCGACGCGTCGCCGGGATTTTTGAGTGTCCTTTTCACATTTGTTCTTTGGTGTTCTCATGTTAATGTGAGATTTGTTTGAAAAACAAGTGAAAAAGGTTCGACATGTATAATGTCGACGATTTGACTTTAAGAGTCGCCAGTTGGTGTATTTAATTGGTTGCACCAAAGCAACCGAAAAGGTTTGCACATTGACCCAATGATTTGACACTGCTAAACGGGTCTGTAAAACCGAGATTCATTTAGGTCCGGGGGCTTGATTATGCGGAGGGAAGGTGTTAGGTACCCCTCGACATCCGTGTTGCCACGGTGACCGCCACTTTTCAAAGAAACTGTTATATGAATGTGTGTGTGTGTGTGGATCAATGTGCAATTATTTGAAAGTAGTGTGAGGCCTCATTCGCACCTATGTACATAGGGTTTGAATTTATGAAAAAATCAATTTTAAATAGGATATAGCAATGAGGTTTTGTAAAAAGAAGTTTTTCAAACCCTGTGCTCAATAGTAATTGAGGCCTTTGATACTTCTATTTTATTATTAAATGTTCTATTTTTTTTCTTTTATTTTCTAGATGCGAGGCATCTTCGAGAAAAATAATATACAAGCAGCGATCTTAACTCCTCATGGGCATGATGACCATCCAAGGAAATTCGTACAATGTAAAATAATGTACAAGTTTCACAAATTTGAAAAATGTCCATCATGGAATCAATCTAGATTCAAGAGATCAATCTGATCACATGATTCCTAGGCTCACATGATACCACAGTTTGTATGGAAAGCGATGGTCGTTATATATATAAAAGTCAGAAATATATATATATCTGAGACATGATCAACCACCACGAAGCAACTCCATGGGGATCGTAAATATAAATATATAAAAGCGGTAAATATATATATATATATATATATATATATATATATATATATATATATATATATATATATATATATATATATATATATATATGACATGATCAACTACCACGTAAGTAAACTTGTGTGGGACGAAAATGTGAATAAAGTCAGAAAAGCGATCAACCGCCACGCAAGTAAACTCCGCATATGACGAAATATAAATAAAGTCATAAAAGCGATCAACCGCCACTTAAGTAAACTCGAGGCGAGACGAAATGTAAATAAAGTTGTAAAAAGACCATGGAGGAAATTAACTCTGTGCCTAATGTAAATATAAATATATATATATATATATATATATATATATATATATATATATATATATATATATATATAAAAGCGAGTAAATGCAATCAATGTAAAATCTGGGCTCATCGATATATTCGATAACAATTATATATATATATATATATATATATATATATAAATAAGTAAATGCACCGGATGTAAAATCCGGGGCTCATCGATATGTTCGATAACAATTATATATATATATATATAAGTATATATATATATATATACAAAAAGCAAATAAACGCCTCCTGCATCAAGTTCAGGCTCAATCGAGGCATAACTCGATAATGTTAGTCCATATATGAAATATATACATATATAAGTATATATATACAGACAAAAATGAAAACCACGGACCGAAGTTCGGGAAAACGCATAAAACACGACTCTCAATGTGTATAACATTTTGTGCTAATATGAGAAGAAGACTTTATAAAATGTGAGAAGGCTTATAGTGGGCTGCCAAAGTAGACTTCTATGACTTTATATGGATAAACACTCAGCTCCCGCCGTATAAAAAGATAGCTATAGGTGAGCTAATAGATGTTTATAGAAAAGGAAACACTCAATAGGGGTGTATACAGAGTAAAATAGACAGGGCTTTCTCACCTTTTTCTCTCATTTTCCTTTAAAATGGCTGACCCAAGGTCTATATTTATAGACTAATGGCCGTAGGTGTACTGCAAGGCGACCGCAGCTTACACTCAACTGCCGGTCGTAATGGGCCCGGCTTTGCGGGTCCCGTCGTCTCAAAGTACGTGCACTAGTGCACTGTAATGTCCGCTTGAACTTGCAGAACTTCAATTCGAGCATCTGAATGAGGTATATGTGACCTTCTTCGGACCACTTGTGTCGAGAGTTACGCAATGACATGGATTAGAGGTTGTACGAAGTCAGGACGAGGGGTCCATGCCCATGGTCTTCAAGCTTCAAATTCTATCCAAAGTATTGTCATGCGTAATAGTCACTCGGGATTTTTACTCCTCGGTTCTTGTGGGACATTGTTGGATGTATGTATGTATGAAGTGTTGAGATGACGCGCAAGTGTTGAAGGGGCAAGATGACGTTTGACTCTTCACCGAGGTTATCGCCGGTTTGAGTTGAAAGTAGACGTTGCTCAGGGTTACATCTGAGATTGGACTACTTGTTGGTATGCTGCGATATCATCTTGTGAGAGAAAACGTTGAGGTGGTAAGATGACGTTTGACTCTCACCAAGGGTTATTGCCGGTTTGAGATAAAAGTTGACGCTGCTTCGAGGTTACATCCGAGATTGACTCATCGCAAGTGTTTGAATGCCGCAAGGTCATCTCGTGGGTGTGCTTGTCATGCCGTTGTTAGCTCCGGGTCTGAGGTATGAGTGCCTCGGCAGGAGGTCTGAGCTTGAAGCTGATCGCATGTATCTGAAACAAGCATTTCCAGAGTTATCGCCGGAACTGCAATGGCATCCCTTGGGGCTATCACCAAGGATGGAGTCACTGCTCCCAGTGTTGTTTCTGGGATTGGAACTGAGCATCGTGGTGTTATCGCCGAGACAGAACTGTCCTCTCTGGTGTTGTTGCTGATCTTTTGATTTGCGTACCTCGGGGTTATCTCCGAGATTGGAAATGACATTCCCGGTGTGTGTTTCGGGTTTGAAATGAAGTTCCCGGTTTGTGTTCCGGGTTGGAACTAAATTTCCGGTAGTATCCAGAATGGATGTAAGTTGTCTTCCATGGTTATCTCCGAAAGACGAATCTTCCCTCCTGCAATGTTAGTAACAGGCATGCAGAAAATTTTAAGTGTCTACAATAATGTGATAATATAATAGTATTATATACAATCTTGCCCACGGTTTAGTGTTGAATGACTATTCAACAATCTTGTGCTATTTATTATATACATACATTTTTCTCTAACTCTGTTCACATTTTTGTCATCTAGTGTTCCTTGAGTTGTTGATCCCCATAAATGCAACTTTTATTATAACAACTATAACAAATACTTGTATACTTACATATAAGGTTGTTCAACTGGTAAAAATTGGTCCGAATTAGACCGGTATCGAACCGATATCGAAATCAGTCAAATTTTGATATCGATATCTGATATCGATTGATTGCAGATATCTTAATCCCATGATAAGGTTTCGGATCGATTGATACCTAAAAAATAATATAATTATTTTTTTATTATTGTTATTATTTTTATTAATAATATTATTATTTTTTATTATTATAATCATTATTTTATTATTACTATTATTATTATTAATTATTTATTAATAATAATAAAAAATTTAAAAATCGGCATATACCGATCCGGTTCGATAAAATCGAATCATTAAAATTCTGTACCGAAAAATTAGTATATATTGGGTTTTTTGTACCGAACCGGACCGATTTTTTTTATACCGAACCGATCAATTCAATCAGGTCCAGAAAACCAGAAAAATCGAAATATTTGAACAGGCCTACTTACATATAGTGTTAACCTCATAAAACTCGAATCTGTGTTATATATTTTGAACCACTGCCAATTCTCTATACAGTAGAACTTCTATAAATTAATACTGTTCATACTGAATTTTTTTATTAATTTAGAGAGTTATTATTTAATCGATAAATTAATTATTTATTAATTTAAAGAGTGTTTTTTTATTCTATGAACATAAATTTAATTACATTAAAATTATTGTATTTTATTGATGTTTATATCATACTTTTTTTTGATGTAATGTATCATACTTATTAAATTAATGTAATAATAGAATTCATTGTAAGTGATATAAATTATTTTTAATAATTATATAATGTTCATTGTATCCACTTTTCAAATTACATTCAAATTTTATTTCCAAAAAAATTATATTCACATTAAGTTTAATTAATTTGTATATATAAGTTAATTGTACTAGAATTTAATACATTCCATGTATAATGATAAAGAAAACTATTATATAAACATCAATTTACCCTAGATATATTTGCAATTTAAAAATTATTAATTTATGATTTTGATGGGACCATATATTTATATAAGGGTCTTTTTAAAATTATTATTTTATTATTTTATCAAAATTATTAATTTATCCCATTAACCCATGTCGGGACTGGGAAAAAAATTATTTTAGAGAAATTATTAATTTATCGAGTATTAATTTATAGAGGTTCTACTGTATATATACATGCCAAAGCTATTATAGTTAATTTGAGAAATGTTAAATTTGAAATCGATGTGACTCAGTTAAATGATTATATTTTATATTATTAGTAATAGAGATTTTATTTATTTATTGGCAAAGGGTTAATGAATTTTATTTATAAAAAAAATCAATAACCTAGGAAGATACCAAGTAATAAGATAGCAAAATATATACCTTGGTTTAACTTTGAATATACCGAAAAATAATAATCAAAAACATCATTAACACTACAATGTCATTAGTATCTGGACTCTTTCAATTGCACCAGACATGCATGTCACACATGCTAGCTATAAATCGTTCCATTCAATTCGATCAGGATTTCCTAAAACCAAGTTGAGCATTTAGGGGATCAATATTAAAAACTTCAAGAACTACACAAGATTTTCTCATAAAATAATTTTATGATATATATATATATATATATATATATATATATATATATATATATATATATAGGATCCTATCCTGGACTTTGACACGGTCTCTAAAATACGGACCTTTTTTTTTTTTTTTTTGCTTTTTTTTTGAAACAACTAAAAAATAAATAAATAAATTATGGAACTGGAATTTTTACATCACTGTACATACATTTTTTGGTATAGGTATCCAAAACACACCCAAAACACTTCATTATGTAAAAATTCCAGCCCATAATTTATTTATTTATTTTAGTTGTTTAAAAAAAAAAGCAAAAATAAAATAAAAATGGTCCGTATTTTATAGAGTCCCGGATTCCTGATCGGATCCTGGCTATATATATATATATATATATATATATATATATATATATATATATATATATATATACAGTAGGGGAAGTTCAAGAGCATAACTTTTAAACATCATAAATTCTTAACTAGCATAACTATTTAAAAGCCTTCCTTCTGTGTCTTTTAAAAAACCCAAATCTGAGAATTCACGTCTCTCCTCTCTCCTCTGTAGCCTTAGTCGACCTTTTATCCCCAAATTCGCGAACTGAATAGAGCCAAATCGGAAGTCCAGGACAAATAGGAATCGCGAACTGAACAGAGCCTTCCGATTTAGGCAAGTCCTAGCTTCTGCGAACTGAAGCTTCTTAACTGAACAGAGCCCAGGACAAATCGTTGCGTTTTCGAAGCTTCTCTAACTAAAGCTGAGTTCCGATTTAGCCCAACTGAAGCTTCTCTAAGATTTAAAAAAATCACTGAGAATCGCTATTTAGGCAAGCCTAGCTTCTGCGTTTTCTCTTCTCTCTTCTCTCCAAATCAGGTATGTGTAGTACAGTTCCTCTGTTTATATGTATTAAAAAAATATAGGATTACAGTAAGAACCCCATCATTTATGTAGCATATAGGATTAAGATGAGTTTTGTTTGTTTTGACTTTTTTTGCATGTCTTTGTATTCAGTCTTATAATTCAGTTTTGTAACTTTTTGTTATACAGTAACAGGGACGCTGAACCTGGTCTTGAATGAAGCCCTAAGGGAGTTGTTTGACAACTGGTCAGTATGCTCTTCAACCTGGTCTTTATTGATTTCCTCATACTTCAGGTTGATAATTAAACCCTTGGCAATGTGATGATTCTTTTAGGCTACCTCTCAGGAACCTGCTTTCTTACTGTATGCACTGGATGCTTAATACTGCTTTTTAAAAAAGGCACATTATATCATTTAATATGGCAAGACATTAGAGAATGTTTCAAGCCATTATTATTTCTAAATATGCAGTCCCTATTTATATTGTGACTCCTGTTTGACAATTTAATCTTTGTTTTTGGTCACATTATGCCTCATTTCTTGTAAATTTCTTTATAATATTTCTAAACATCTTTATGTTCTATTAGCAGCATTTGTTGGGTCTCAACCTGTTAGCCCTGTCAACCAATAAACAGTTAACTGCATAGCTACAAAATAAGAGAGGGTTATGTGCAGTATATGAAGATCAGTTAATTGCGTTTGTGAAAGAGGTTGAAGAGCATACTGACCAGTTGTCAAAGAAGATGGGCCCGGTGCAAGCCAGAAGAGCTAATTACATATTATCCGAGTGGTCTTTTTGAGACATTGTTGTTTGTACATTAGATATTAATTTGAACGCTTGGAAAGCTGTTGTGATTGAGAGAAGTGTCTACTATGGCATTTCTTCTTTTTGTTATAAGCAGGAGTTGTCGCTTTCAATTCAATTTTGCTTTAATTTGATGTATGAATAACAATGGTATCCATTATAATATGAATAGTAGGAGATGTATGAATATGATATCCATTATAATATTGTGTTAAACAGAGATGTATGAATACTGAAGTCCCATATATTGACAAAAACCTGTCTAATTTTATTGCCATTATATATAGTGACAGTTTGTAAATTAACGCAAATATATGTATAATTAATTAATGTGTCTACTCGCAACAAAAATCAATATGCTTTCACCAACATAGATCCTTTTCCAATGTAAAGAATGCAATATATAATAGTAGGTCAAGAGTTCAAGACAAAGTATGAAGCTTAACATGAGAAGTAAATAGAATCTTCTTCCTCTCCACAAAACTATCTTTCGCGTATCACCTTAGGCGCATCAAAGTTCTAGTACCACCTTACATAAAAGCATCACAAACATCTACATAGTGCAAACCGAGATGCCAAAGATTTGAGCACAGGGAGCATTAACATGAATAGACTGGATCTTACATAGAATCAACGAGAAAAAAATACAACAGTTTCCAACGTTGCCAAGAGGAAGCAAATTGTTTCAATGTAACCAAATATGCTCTAGAGAAACCAATGTAGACAAATATTTCCGAGCCAGATATAAAGTGAGAACTGTGCAAAAGCTATAAAGAGCAAACGAAAATGATGCTTGCTTGAACCACAGCTTCTCACTTCGGCAAATGAACTCTCTTCATTGTCTTCACCAAGAAAATTCTCATGCATAAACACGTCCAAGGCATCAAGAAGTAGTAGGAGTGGCGCCAGATAATCCTTCCAAGAACGACCAAACACATCCCGTGAAAAGTATATCCCATATAAAGCAACTATGTCCAAGAATGGTGCCTCCCCACTACCTAATGACAACAATGTCATTTTAAGCGTAAAAATTTGCAAAAACCACCCTACCAAATCCTCTCATGAACAACAAATTTAGAGCTCCTGCAGTGAACCTGCAAGAATTGAAGATAATTTAAGACAGTCGGATATAAACAAGAGAGTAATATGATATCCATTATAATATCATGTTAAATAGTGATTTGCTCGACTAGGGCTTCAATCGCGATTATCGATTCAGCAATTTGGAACTCGATTCATGATTCTCCGTGATTTGCGGATCTTAGAGAAGCTTCAGTTGAGAAGAGAGATTCTTAGAGAAGCTAGGGTTCTCCGATTTGGAGAGAGGAGAGAATAGGGAAGGAAGGCTTCCGATTTGTCCTGGACTTCCGATTTGGCTCTGTTCAGTTCGCGAATTTGGGGAGAAGAGGTCGACTAGGGCTAGAGAGGAGAGACGCGAATTCTCAGATTTGGGTTTTTTAAAAGACACGGAAAAAAGGCTTTTAAATAGTTATGCTAGTTAAGGATTTATGCTGTTTAAATCGTTCCATTCAATTCGATCAGGATTTCCTAAAACCAAGTTGAGCATTTAGGGGATCAATATTAAAAACATCAAGAACTACACAAGATTTTCTCATAAAATAATTTTGTGATATATATATATATATATATATATATATATATATATATATATATTTTTGTATTAATTAAACTAGAATTAATATCTGACTCTCATCAAGTCTCTTTGGCCATTGATCAAGATATTCATGATAACTTGAAAATACATTTCAAGATAACCAATTTAATTTTTACAATGAAAACAACAACAAAATACATAACAAAAGGTACAAAAAGAAGTCCAAATTAACATTAAAGATCTTAATTTCCCCTTCAAGTTTATGCAATATTAGGAGAATTCATTAGAATCCTCCTAAACCACCTAATAACCCTTGAAGCAAGTCTCCACCCCCACCACCACCACCAATTAATGACTGCATAATATCTGCCACCCCACCACCACCTCCACCCATCAATGCCTGCAGCGGATTCCCACCGGCACCACCACCACCCATCAATGCCTGCAGCGGATTCCCACTGGCACCAGCACCACCCATCAACGCCTGCAGCGGATTCCCACCACCACCACCCATCAATGCCTGCAGTGGATTTCCACCACCACCACCCATTAGTTCCTGCAGCTGGTTTCCACCACCCATCAGCGCCTGAAGCTGGCTACCACCGCCAACTCCGCCAGCACCACCAGCCATTATCTGCTGCAACAACAAATGATCCGCTTTCACATTATTCCCCACTTGCTGAAACATCTGGCTGGACAACATATTCTCCTGCCTAGTCCTCGCATTCGCAAAAGCCGCCAAAACATTAGCACTCACATTGTCATGATAATTTCTCATAAAATCATGTGAACCAAAATCCACCCCATTTTGTGCACCATGAGTCTGTTGAACAGCGGCACTAGCGCAGTTCAAATGAGCATCAAATTCACATGAATCACACCGATAAAGCCAATGGTTCGAGCCCACATTCTTGCAAATATCACAACAAAAGCTTTTGTTTTGATAAGGAGGAGAGAGAATGAGGTTTAGGTTATGGTGATGGGATTGGTGAGTGATTTTTTGGGGCAGTTGGGAGCATTTTGCATGGAGGAAATAGTTGCATGTAAGGCAAGCATACATCCATTCGGAAGGTTTGTTTTTGCAGCAAGAAGGTGGGGTTAGGGTTAGGGTTTGTTGGGGTTGAAATTTTAGGAGTTGTAAAGGGTGTGGATGGCTAAAATGGTGTAATATTGCTGATGATGCAGGTATTTCATAAGGGGAATGTTCAGAACTCACTTTTCCCATATTTCTCTTTTTCTTTCTTTCTCTTTTTAGTTTGTTTGGATGTTTGTTTTTGAGATTAGAATTAAACCATGTATGTATTTAATGGAGTATAAAGTTCTTGGTAAGGAAATAAAATTATCTAGTCAACTAATAACGTGAAGCAATTATGAGGAAGGTTGGTTTAGTTAGTTGACTATGATCAGCTGTGTGAAATGGAGTTGATGGATGATATATAAGAGCTAGCCAATTCAAACTAAAACTCTGATTGAAATCTCAAACAAAAGGAAAAAAAACAAAACGGTTTTAAAAGTCTACAATTTCAACTCATAGTGTATATATATTTGAATTTGATTTAAAGGTTGATAATATATATGCAAAAAGTAATGTTAGCTGAATAAGCATCGGATGAGTTGTACTATATAATTCAGTAATTAAAAATTTATTTAGATAAATTAGATAATTTTTGTTTAGTTATCTAGCATTATTTTTTATTTAGGACATTTTATGCCGCATAAGAATATGAATAATCTAAAATGTGGCATGGAAAGCCCTATAATTATCTACTAACTAATTATGATTGTGACATTGATTTTGTTTTCTTGATATATAGTTCATAAAAAATATTAAAAAAAATTAAAAATTTGATTACACTTATGACCACACAGTGGAAGTCAAGTATGACATAATTATCCTTGATTAATTTATATCAAACTATTTAATTATGATGTGGAATTTTAGTGGACTAATTCAATGTTAGTTTGCAAGTTGTAATCATGAGAGATTTCATATATATATATATATATATATATATATATATATATATATATATATATATATAACCAATTAATTATGCATATATCTTAAATGGTATAATTGGAGAAGATACACATGTCCCTATTTCAAGAATGGATCCGGTTAGCATGAAGTTTATTTTTGGGTAGAATTGAATTGATTGATTATAGAATCTTCTTGTGTAGCATGGGCCTCCGCCTGCGTGTCGGACTCCATTAACCAATTGACCAACTTACTCAAAAATAAACTTCATATTAACCACTCCCTTCAAGAATATATAGTTGACAAACTTGGATTTAATTAAAGTTGACCCGCAAGACTTGCTCCCAATTTCCGATCCAGGGATTGTGATTGAAGACATTTATGATCTCCTGCAAGTCCATGATCATGAAATCTCTTAATTTATTTTTAATGGTAAATTAAAGGTTCGTTAATATTAGAATTTTTTTTTAAAAAAACTAAAAATAGAAATTAAATAAAAAAAACAGTAAAAGATAAATAAAAAACTGATTCAATTTTTTTCAAACAAGAAATTAATAATTTTATAAATAAATATTATTTTCAAGAAAAAAAATTAGAAAATTCTTTATATTTTAAAAAATGAGTAAAATTTTATAAAATATAGATTCAAAAAATAAACTTTATTTTCAAAAGAAAAAAATTTTTTTAAATCAGTAAGGTTTCATAAAACTTTAATTTTTTAAATCTATATTTTTATGAAACTTTACTCATTTTATGGAAAAATTTAAGTTTCTAATATTTTTTTATCTGAAAATAATAATTATTTTTAAAATATTTAAAATAATCATTTTTAATTAGTTTAATGGGGTAATCTGAAAAATTAAAAGTTCAATGGTGTAATCAAGAAAAACGTGTCAACTACGATTGGGTAATTCATTAGTTTTGTAGATAAAAATTAACGTCTTATATTTTTTTAACGCAATAACCCAATTTCAAAATAATAATTAGTTTAGTGGGGTAATTTAAAAAATTAAAAGTTCAATTGTGTAATCAGTAAAACTTGCCAACTACCGTGGGTATTTCAATAGTTTTATCGATTTCATTGATATTTTTATTTTATAGGTACATGTGATGATTCTTTGCTTCGATGACATTTTAAAGTGTTCTTCTTTATCTTTTGTAAATTTTTATAATTTTAATAAAATTAATTAGTTGATAATTTATTTATTTTTTATTTAATTTATATAAAAGGAAACACTCGAGAAAATTTGCTTCAGGTCTTAGAAAATCTAGGACCAGCTTTGGAAGGGGAATCTTAAGAACTCACTTTTTCCATATTTCTCTTTTTCTTTCTTTCTCTTTTAGTTTGTTTGGATGTTAGTTTTTGAGATTAGAATTAAATCATGCATATAATTATGTATTTAATGGAGTTGATGGAGCTAGCCAATTCAAACTAAAACTCTGATTGAAACCTCGAACAAAAGGAAAAAAGACAAAACTATTATAAAATATTATTAAAAACAAAAACAAAGATGATATATAATTAAGGAAGAAGAGCATTCTCATTTCATATATTGTAATTGTATATGTCACTAACCCATCCTCTTTACAATGCCACTATTTATTGTACAAGGATATCAATACTAAGAGGTTACAAAACTCAAAGGTCATGAGTTTCAAACCTTAAAGGATATGAGAGTTACAAAGCTTAAAGTTAATTACAATATTAAAGAGGGGTATGAATGTATCTAGACATGGGTAAGAATGTATCTAGACATCCACACACTATGTATAATTTTATAACACTCCCCCTTGGATGTCTATTGTATAGCCATACGCATTGAAAGCTGCCTCATTAAAAACCTTAGCAGGAAAAACCTAATGGAAAAAAAAAACTTGGTTAAGGAAAAAAGAGTGCAGCTCATATTAGCTCCTCCTCATGAATATATCCTTAAGTCCTTCAGCTGTCGCATTCTAATATTGTGACTCAATCCTTCAAACGTTGCAGTTAGTAATGCTTTTGTGAACAAATCTGCTAGATTATCTTTTGAGCGAATTTGTTGAACATCAATGTTACCACACTTTTCAATGTCATGTGTTAAAGAATTTTGATGAGATGTGCTTTGTTCTATCTCTTTTGATGTATCCTCCTTTTAATTGAGCTATACATGCAGCATTGTCTTCATATAGAAGGGATGGAGTTCTTTTGTAGAAATTTTCTAAGAATATGCCTCGTTAAAAACCTTACCAAATAAAAACACAGTGGGAAAAAATTTGGCGAAGGAAAAGAGTACAATATTCTTGTATAACTTCTAGTGTCTTGGGATTGCCTCATTAAAACCTTACAAAGGAAAACCCAGTAGGAAAAAACCTTAGCGAAAAAAAAAGAGTACAATCAGCAATATCCTTTTTACTCCCTTTCATAAGTACATAGAATTTTCATTGTTCATGGTAAAAATATCATTAAGTTGAAGTATGCCAATATTGTGCACCATCTTCTTCAAAATTATAGTTGGTAATGACTTAATGAATATATCAACCAAATTATCACATGATCAATATTGCCATTCTTCTGGGGCTCATGTGTATAAAATAATTTTGGTTCAATATGCTTGGTTCTGTCACCATTTGGATTAAATAATCCTAAATCAATAGTCTCACGAAGATAATGTAAAATATGTTTAATTTTATTACAATATCTTCGAGTTGGTGCATAACTATACATTGCTAGTAAGTTAACAACAAATGTTATATCAGGTCTTGTCAAATTTACAAGATACATCAAAGTACCAATTACATTAAGAAATAGTACTTCAGGACCAAAACACCAATTTCACAAAGATATGGTACTTCAAGACCAAGGGTTTCTTTATTATTTTTTTGTGGTCAAAATGGATCTTTCTTGATATCAAGTGACCAACCCATCATTGGAGTACTCAAAGGATTAACATTATCCATGTAAAGTTACTTCAAGACTTTTTTTGTGTATGTTGATTGATAAACAAGAATTTCATAGTTCAATTTGTAGGTCAAGACAAAAATTTGGCTTACCAATATCTTTCATCTTAAATTAGTTGTTTTTGTCGACTCTTCTGGAACAAGATCTTTCATCAATAAATACAATAATAATAACAAATCCAGATTATGATTTTTTATATAAAAATGCATGCATAAATTGGATTATTCTCAAATACTTCTTTCAAAAGATATCCACTTAGGCGATTATACCACAATATGCATCTGGATTGCTTTAACCTATATAAAGATCTTTATAGCTTAATAGAATACATATTTCGAGATGTAGAATTATATGTTTCAGCCATTTTATATCCTTCAGGGATTTTCATGTTTATATAATGATCCATACAGATATGATGTAACAACATCCATTAATTTCTCTTTCTACCAAGCTAATTAAAAATTTGAATGTAATTGTGTCCATTACAGGAGCACATGTTTCTTCATAAATAATACCATGTCTCTGCGAAGAAACCTTGTTCTATAAGTTGCGCTTTGTACCATATAATTTTATTTTTCTTATTTCGTACAAATACCCATTTGTATTCAGCAGGCATTACACCTTTAGGTGTTCGGACTACAGGTCCAAAAATTTCACATTTACTTAGTGAATTTAATTCTGCTTGAATCGACTCTTTCTACATTGGCCAAATATTTCTACATTCATCAATGATTTGTGGTTCATATATATGATCATTACTTATGGTAATATCCATAGAAAATTTATATGAAAATATGCTGACGACAATGATTTTATTTCTATCCAATATATACGTCTCCTTTATATACATAATGTATCGAGATGTCGTTATTTTCAGGTACCTGATCCTCTTCAGGGGATAACTCATCCTCTTCAGGGAATAACTCTTCAAGAGTTTTATTTAGATGAGATTTTTATTCATAAGTTTTGGATAGGTTGATAAATTTTGTAGCCTGTTTCATGGGTATAGCCTCTTTATAGGCTGCAACTTATTTTTCTTGTACTTTCTTCTTCTGGGAAATTTTATTTTATTTTTTAACACCGATAGATCTTCCACACTTTAGATGTGGCTTTAATTCAATTTTCTCATCAGATTAATCGATTGTCCTATTGTGACTTTCAATCTCTCGCTAGAGTATTATTAGCGGCTAGAATGTGAGATATCACTATTTTCTTATTATCGATGAATAATTCTGGTAATTGATTTGCAATTCATTGCAAATGAATTATCCTTTGAACTTCTAGTTCATATTGATTTGTATAAGGATCAAGATTAAATAACGTTGAAACATTCCAATTAATCTCCCGTCGTGCTTCAGGCAATGATCTCACGTCATGCTTTAGGCAACGACTTTTCTCCCCCTAATGGTGGTAAGACTATTAAAATAACAATCCTCAAAATATACCTTAAAAATATCACTCTGAATTCTTTCTTAGAAGATGAACACCAAATAACAATAATTAAATGTGATAATTTGGTAATTAATTTACTTTGATATAATCAACAGGTAAAGGAATCTTCTGGTTCTTTAAAGGATGTTCATGTGAGTTTTCAATAATTTAATGCATCATTATTGATCCTAGATGATCATGCCAAATCATAAAAACATTTGGATCCAAACACTTCTGGTGTATTGCACACTTCTGGTGTATTACAACATTTGTTTTAACTATTCTCATTTTAGTATAATATAACCCAAAAGAGAAAAATATACAATTTTTCTAATATGAGCTTCTGGCCCGATACTATTGAAGTAATATAAAGAAATTCTTCACTGCCTTCGTTATTGATTTCAATATGATAAATATTATAACGTATATCCTTAAAGCTGAGCAAATTTTTGTTTGTCTCAAAAGAATATAAAGAATCATCAATACAAAGTTTTGTGCCCTTTGAACATTATAATCGTTCTTCCAGAGACTTTAATTAAATTTGATGAATAATCACTCTTCAAGAGTCTTCAATTATGTTTGATGAATAATCGCTCTTCTAGAGCCTTTAATTAAGTTTGATGAGTTTCTGACCCATACAACTTCATATATGCAAAACATAAATTTAACTTTATTACTTGAAACATATAATAAAAATACTTATTATAATGTCATAATATAATGAAATAAAAATAATTAATTGGTATGAACATTTCTATCAACATATCATCAAGGAAACCATAGATATCAAAATTAGTTATATCCACTCCATTTGAAAAGTCAAAATAATTCATGAGATCTTCAGGATCATTCCATTTCCTTTTCTTTTATGGAGTCTTGGTACAAATCTACCAAATGTTTAGGAGTACGACGGGTACATTCCCTTTTATATATTGATTGTTCTTTTCAAGTCCACTACCACAATCACAACCACAACCATAATTTCCTCTATGATTATCAAATGAGGTTCCATTCACTTGAGGAATGTAATAGAATCGATCGAAATGCGAGATTGTTGGTTTTTCAGCAAAAACTCATTATTTTGTACAGCCACTAGAAGAAATGATATCACTTTTAGGAATATAATTTCCTTTATCGCTTCATGGAATATATTATGAACTTACACTCACAATATTGCTACTACAGGAGCATATTCGAGGCATGAAATATAGTAAATATTTTTTCTAACATGTCTTTATCAATATTTTTTTCATGGAGATGATAGCGAATAAAAATAATTAATTTTGCATGATCCTACAGGGATGCATGATTGCCAACTTTAATTGTATCTCCAAGGTTCTTTGCCTTTATATGAATCTCAGCATCAAGATTCCATTACAAACAATTCTTGCTGGATATAAATCAAGGGCAACAAATTCAAATTTATAAAATTTGAATATTCAATAACTAAACATATTCTCCATCAAATTAAATAATTATATATGTTCAGATTTAATTATAATGAGACAATTCATAGAAATACAGTAAAATACGAAATTAAAATTTTCCACTAAAACTAAATAAATAGTCCTTATATATTCAATTACAATTATATAATAATAAGAATAATGATATCATTAGTGCAGTAATTGAAATGCAGTAATTTTACCCTCACTTTATCTCACTAAATAAATAGTCCAAGTGTTTAAAAGAAATTACACTCGTAAGTTCTAACTGTCTACAAAATATGTCCTGTAACTCAATATTCAGCTCATTAAGAAAAAATTGAAAATCATGCCCTCCTCTCATAAATAGCGTAATACAAAAACCTCAGTGATCCGTAAAAGAGTAATTCCTGCCTATTGTTATATTGCTTAGCTGCCAATATTCTAGCAGGGATTACAATACACTAAGAAATGATATTTCAACTTTCAACTCATTTATAAAATATTACTAAGTGTATATCTCAAAAGCACATATATCATTATAAGAATATATTAACATATTTTATAATGACAATACATCAAAATACACCGATATACTAAATAGATAATAATAAAAAAAAAATTATTCTTACACATTTTTATCATTAATCAAATCATGACCATGCAACAACTTTAATTGAGTGTTAGTCCAAGTGTAGTACAAGGTGGATTCCAAAAACATGGTAAGACTATGTAAATGCATATTTAGATATGTATAGTAAATTTTCTCCTAGCAAGAGCATGTTCACTTGTAAGCATAGTGGTGATTGAACACTGTGAAATCATACTTACTCCATTCTTCAAAAATAAAATAAAATATTGACACATGAAAATCATATATTCCTACTGTGTTAACTTATGTCAAAATATATATGGGTATCATATTTGTTAAGATCTTGTGGAGCATTTTAAGTCGTGAAATAAATAACTAAAACTGAAAACTGACAAATATATTATAGCAGCAAAAATAATCAACCTCTTTTCTAGTCTTGAAGATTTAACTTCCAGCTCTACTCTTGCTATTGAACTTCTATAGAGATATCTGAACTTTTCTTTATATTTTTCGTGAAGCATCCGAAAAATTGGATCTTTGAGTTTTGAAAAGATGAAACTAGTATAGTATCACAACTTGAAATATTAGAGACTCGTGCTGATAACGTATTATAAAATATTATTAAAAACAAAAACAAAGATGATGATTAAGGGAGAAGAGCATTCTCATTTCATATATTGTAATTGTATATGTCACTAACCCATCCTCTTTACAATGCTACTATTTATGGTACAAGGATATCAATACTAAGAGGTTACAAAACTCAAAGGTCATGAGTTTCAAACCTTAAAGGATATAAGAATTACAAAGCTTAAAGTTAATTACAATAAAGAGGGGTAGGAATGTATCTAGACATGGGTAAGAATGTATCTAAACATCCACACACTATGTATAATTTTATAACAAAAACGGTTTTAAAAGTCTACAATTTCAACTCATAGTGTATATATATTTGAATTTGATTTAAAGCTTGATAATATCTATGCAAAAAGTAATGTTAGCTGAATAACCATCGATGAGTTGTATTATATAATTCAGTAATTAAAAATTTATTTAGATAAATTAGATAATTTTTGTTTAGTTATTTAGCATTATTTTTGTTTAGGACATTTTATGGCGCGTAAGCATATGAATTGTGACGCCCTCAAAATAGGTTTACATAACATATTCTGAGTCGCCAAATACATGGAACAGAATATAAATAAAATCTTAAATATACAACATGAGCTGTGAGTTTTAATACAATCATTGTCTTCTAGACATTATACAAACTCAAAATAAGTCCTCAATACATTTATTATCACACTATTTTACAGAATAGCGAGGACTACTAATACTATCATCAGGACCGTCACTCCGTTTCTCGATTCATCCTAGCTATATTCTCATTTTTTGAATACAAAAGAAATAATACCCCTTGTAGACACTCGAAATTTTCTTTCCCTGTTACTAACTATGTAGGAGGGCAAAAACGTCATTTTCACACTCTAGAGATAACCCTGGAGGACCACAACATCAATTCTAACCCCGGAGATAGCCCGAAAAAGAGATTTTCCAACCCCGAAAATAACCCCGGGAAATCAGTTGCCAACCCCAGAAATAACCCCGGGAAAGTTAGTTTTAACCCCAGAAATAACCCTGGGAGATCAAGTGCAAAGCCCGGAGTCAACCCCAGGAGGTCAAGCTAACCTCAGAGATAACCCTGAGGACATCCAGAGTCAACAAAATGACAATCTCAAAGATATCCCTGCGAAAAGACGGCTACAAATGTGTGAAAACCGGAGATAACCCCAGGAGGGGCAAAATGGTCATTTTGCCAACTCAACTTCACTTCAAATCAAATACACTCATGTCAACTCAATTTGATTCAAAATTAGTCTCACAAGACTCATATTTTAACTTCGGAGCGAAAACTATGCAAAACGGCTCACCGGATTGCTTGACGGAAACCCAAGAATGCTATTTCGATCATGGACCCATCTTCCCAGAATCAAAAAAGGGAAAATCATATGTCATTTTATAGATCTCGAAAAGAGCTTTCCAGAATGGTATGGCACGCTTCCATCAGACTCTCGGATTGAAAGTTATGAACGACCGAGCGAACAACGCGTTGTCCGAGCGTACGAACTGTGACACGGCGGGACCCACACCGCGTTGGGTAGCTTGGGCAGCTCGGGCAGTCGCAGGTCTACCTGCTCCAATCAGTTCTATAAATATGGGGCTTGGGGTCAGCCATTTGGGAGAGAAAATAGCGAGGAAACCCTGTCCAATTGGCTTTGTACACACCATAAATTGAGTATTTGCTTATTTCAAACACTTTTGAGCTTATATTCTGTCATATTTTTATCGGCGGGAGCTGAGTATTCATCCATCTAGAGTCATAGAAGCCTTCTTTGGTAGTCCACTATAAGCCTTCTTACACACTATAAAGCCTTTCTCTTCATCTTTGCAAATACTATTCTACACATTGAGAGTCGTGTTGTGTGCGTTTGCCCGGACTTTGGTCCGTGGTTTTCAGTTCTGTCTGTATATATATATTTATATATATGTATATATTTTTATACGAACTAACATTATCGAGTTATGTCTCGATTGAGCTTAGACTTATGTCTGGAGCGTTTACTTGCTTTTCTATATATATATATACTTATATATATGAACTGTTGTCTGACTTTGTCTGATGAGCCTGGATTTTACATCCGGAAGCGTTTACTTATATTATATATATATATATATATATATATATATATTATTGCTCGGACATATCCGATGAGCCCGGATTTTATATCCTATTGCATTCTTGCTTTTATATATATATGTGTGTGTATATATATATATTTATAT
Source organism: Panax ginseng (assembly GCA_020205605.1). NCBI lineage: Eukaryota > Viridiplantae > Streptophyta > Magnoliopsida > Apiales > Araliaceae > Panax > Panax ginseng. Next base: position 16,168,594 of record CM035134.1, read on the forward strand.
TTCTGTCAGCACGAGTTCACTTCGTGGCCTTTTACAAATTTCTTTACATTTCGTCCCGCCTGAGTTTACTTAAGTGGCGATTGATCGCTTATGACTTTTATTTACATTCAAGTCCCTTTGAGTTCACTTCATGGCGGTTGATAACATTCTTCGCTTTATTTACATTTCGATCCCCATGGAGTTGCTTCGTGGTGGTTGATCATGCACACACACACACACACACACACACACATATATATATATATATATATACAGCTTTTATATATATATAACTGCTTACTGCTTTCCATACAAATTGGAGTATCATGTGAGCCTAGGAATCATGTGATCACAAATTCATTCTATTGAATCTAGATTCGGTTCCCATGATGGATATTTTTCAAATTTATAGCGACATACATTATTTACATGTGTCGAATTTCCTTGGATGGTCATTATGTGCCCATGAGGACTTGACATCTTGTATATTATTTTCTCGAGAATGCTTCGCATCTCGAAAATAAAAGCAAACAAGCCGGACATTTAACAATAAAATGGAAGTATGAAAAGGTCTCAATTCATATTGAGCACAGGGTTTGAAAAAACCTCTTTTACAAAAAATGTCATTGCTATATCTTGGATAAAACAGAATTTTTCTATAATTCAAACCTTGTCTATATAGGTGTGAACGAGGCCTCACACTACTTTCAAATTATTGCACATTGATCCACACACACACAAACACACACATTCATATAATAATTTCTTTGAAAAGTGGCAGTCACCGTGGTAACACGGATGTCGGGTGGTGCCTAACACCTTCCCTCTGCATAATCAAGCCCCCGGACCCAAAATGAATCTCAATTTCACAGACCCATTTAGCAGTGTCAAATCACTGGGTCAATGTGCAAACCTTTTTTGGTTGCGTTGGTGCAACCAGTTAAATACACCAACTGGCGACTCTTAAAGTCAAATCGTCGACATTATACATGTCAGACCTTTTTCACTTGTTTTTTCAAAAAAATCTCACATTAACATGAGAACACCAAAGTACAAGTAACGAAAATGGACACTCAAAAATCCCGACGTCGACACCCCTTACCCTAAAAAAAACTGGATATAGGAGTAGTGAAGTAGCAGAATACTTTTCTTCTTTCTCTCTATAATTTCTCTTTCTAGAGTTTCAGTGAATTCATAAGAAATAATGAAGGAATGAGCTTCTATTTATAGGAGAATGGACTGAATAGTAACAAATCCATGAACAGTACAAATTGATTTACTTTTAATCGGACGGTCCATAAAATATTCTAATAAAACAAAACTTTTAAATAAAATATAATATATTATATATATATATATATTATATATTAAACATGTGCAGAGAAAAAAAATTCACGGGTGGAAACCCCATGAATTGATCATCTTACTCCCTCATCCACTTTTCAAACTTCATATATATATATATATATATATATATATATATATATATAATAATAATAATAATACACCCACTGAATACCATATTCTCCCCACCCCACCAAAACCCACTACCACATACACACTCCTACACACACGTAAACACACACACACATGTCAAATATATATATATATATATATATATATATATATATACATGTATACATTATAACTTTTTGATTTTTTTTTAAAAATAAGTGGGGGTGGGGGGGGGGTCTAAATAATAAGCAAAATTTTCCCATAAATACATCATAAAAATCTCCTCAATATTTTTAACAACACTTATCATCATTATTATAATTCACAATATTAATCAACCAGGTCGTTCTCAGGAAAGATGGGGCTTTCCAATAAGGATTTCTCCCTATTGACTCGCAATTAGGTGACCAAACCTCTCCTTGACAGAACTTCTAGATATCATTAATATTGCAAATAATAATATTAATAACTTTGTCATCTCAATTATTGATTTAATAATATATAAAATATCGACAATAATTGAATCAAATAACGTGAGATACTATGCAACAATTACTGTAACAATAATTGAACAAAACTAAGTGACTTCTCACGTAAGCATCAATAATCAATACCGTGTGCTACTATGCAACTACGCGTATTACTGTACTTTTAACACCGGGTGTTTCAACAGTTAACGGTAAAACTTCCGTCGTTATTTTCATAAAAATATTTTTTGTCGTTTTCTCAATCCGACAATAATTCTGTTGTGGGGTTCCCAATGATTATGTCATCGTACGAATATTCCCTATTAAAACGAATATTCCCCGACCAATTGAATAATATATAACAACTTGCGTACTTTGCAAAATTTATAACTATTACCCACAACTATAACATTATATCAAATTCATTCCATAATATTTAAAAATGATAATTATAGAAAATTCATCTTTATTCATAAAAGTTGGGGTCTTACAATCTCCCCTTCTTATGAAATTTCGCCCTCGAACAATTCCTGCAGTTGGGTCTTTGACTCTTGAAGTTCAATAGGAGTCATTCGATATGGGGCTTTGGAAATAGGTTTTGTACCAGGTTCAAGGTCGATACAAAATTCAATTTCACGCTCTGGGGGTAGGCCAGGAAGTTCTTCAGAGAATACATCTGGAAATTCATTAACAATAGAAATATCATTCAAAACTGACGTATTTTTGTTTAGATCTGTGACATGAGCTAAGAAAGCTTGACATCCGTTTTTCAATAAACAAATAGCTTTATGGCTTGAGATGACAGTGATTGATTTTAATGGTTTGGTTGCTTGAATTCGCATAATAGGTTGGTTAGGAATATGAAAGCTAACAACCTTATGAAAATAATCAATTTTTGCATGATGAGTAGTTAACCAATCAATCCCTAGAATTACGTCAAATGCAAGTATTTTCAATGAAGTAAGATCGACGGGTAATGTGAAGGTACCGATTTGAACCAAACAAGACTTATAAACAGTAGATGTAATGAAGGTTTCTCCCAACGGAGTTTCAACAGATAAGTCAAAGTCTAATTTCTCCGGAGTCAAATTTAAACGTTGAGTGCAAGTAGGAGAAATAAAAGAATGGGTAAAACCGGTATCAAATAAGGTATATACTTTGCTAGAGTTTATGATAAGCTTACCCGTGATGACCTCGTTCAGGTTCCTTGCTTTCTGGGAAGTCACGACAAACGCTCTCCCTTGAACTACCGGTTTTGTCTTGTCTGGGACGGCCTTTGATGCCTCCATCCCAGCTGGATTTGTCTTCGGTGCACGACAAAATTGGGCCAGGTGACCTTCGCTTCCACAATTGTAACATGCTTTGGATGGCATCGCGCAATTTGGACTTATGTGTCCCTCTCCTCCACATTTGAAGCATATCATAGGTGGTCGTTCTCCTTCCTTAACGACAGGTGCTGATGCTAACGTCTTTCCATCATTGTTGAATCTCCTCTTCTTGAAATGTCCATTCTTATTATTTTGGCCATGATTACCACCGAAGTGGTTACCATTTCTGGCATGTTGATTCCCTCCACACTTATTTTCACCGCTTCGATGACTGTTATCACTGGTATTATCATTTTTTCGGCTGCTCTCTTTTGGTTGGGTTGATTCATTATCACGCTCCAATAATTGAGCCCTATTAACAATATCTGAATACAAACACAATTTATGAGAAATAAGATATTGACGTATCTCGGGTTTCAAACCTCTTAGAAACATTCGCGTCATTCTCTCATCATTATCAACCAAATGGGACGCAAACCGAGACAGCTCGGCAAACTTGGCTTCGTACTGCGACACGGTCATGTTGTTTTGCTTCAATTTAATGAACTCTACCTCTTTCATGTGACGAATACTTTCGGGAAAGTACTTGTCGTTGAACAGTTCTTGAAACTTCTCCCAAGACATCTTCAGTGCGGCAGGTTGAGTACGCTTTTTCTGATTCTCACCAAGAATCACCTCTTGCTTCAATAACATGAAGGTGGCAAAGGGAACCTTTTGCTCCTCGGAGCATCCCAAGACATCGAATATCTTGTTGATCTGCTTTATCCACATCTCCGCCTTAAGTGGTTTTGGCTCTCCAAAAAACTCCGGTGGTCCCAGCTCCTTGAACTGTTTGGCGGTGACCGTCCGAGAGTTGCCAGTGTTTCCACCTGTATTTTGGACAGGAGCCGCTCTTGCCTGATGTTGCATGAATTTCATGAAGCCTCGGAACATTCCATCGTTCATCATTTGGTCTGTGTTATTGTTGCATGAGGATTGTCACCTTCCTGATGCACATTGTCCTGATTATTGATCTGTGGAGACTCAATGGTCTCCTGAGCTCCATTACTATTCTCAACATTCTCGGATGCCATTTTCAAATACTGCCACAAAATAAGGGTTAATTAACATATCACATATTATCCCTATACTCTGACCGGCCAATTAAATACAAATAAACTTAGGTAGGTCATACTAACGAAGGAATTCCTCAACTCTTCCCTCCTAGTTCTTGTCTCACATCTTAGCCAGGGATCATATCCCTAAACTTTGATACCAACTGTGACGCCCCCAAAATAGGTATACATCACCTATTCTGAGTCGCCAAATACATGGAACAGAATACAAATAAAATCTTAAATATACAATATGAGCTGTGAGTTTTAATACAATCATTATCTTCTAGATAGTATACAAACTTAAAATAAATCCTCAATACATTTATTATCACATTATTTCACAGAATAGTGAGGATTACAAATACTATCATCAGGACCGTCACTTCGTTCCTCTCACTCATCCTAGCTATATTCTCATTTCACAGAGAAAAACGGTGAAAAGAAAAGGTGAGCTCAACTAGCCCAGTAAGAAATATTATGACTAAGATAATGCAGGATAAATTATCATTAGCCTTCAACAATGTTAAAATGATAAAATAAAATAGACATCAAGTTTAACTGCAGCGGAATAAGTAATCCATTAAAAGAGTCAAGTAGAGAATAAAATCTATAATCTTTTATGATTTAAGAAGTTTTTCATCACTTTTATCGCTGAGACTCAACTTAATAAATAATCCACATCATCCCTGCACTACGGCCAAGGATATTCATTAGTATCACGACCACAAATTATCCATGCACTACGGGCCAAGGATATTCGTGTATTCATTAATGGTCATGATCATGCCAACAACTGTCCATCAATGCATTACGGGCCAATGAGAACTTTTACCACATCATTTGTAATATTATGGTCATGATTATACCGAATAATCCCTGGTCATAATCATACCAAGTCTATCTATGCACTACAGGCCACAAATGACTTTCAACAAAATATAAACATGAGAATGATGACAACGATATAAGAATTCAATAAAACAAGCTCAAGAATTAATTTATCTAGGAACTAATAACGTCCAAATTGTCAACATGATACTCCTTTGTAGAGTAAAATTCAAGAATGCTCAGAAGAATATTTCCATGAAAAGATACTGGATGAAGCGCAAATATCAAGGATATTCCACTAATTTTATGGAGTATAGAAGTCAAAACTTTAACCAACTGAGTATAATAAAGAATGGAATAACAAAAGAAATCACCAGGTATTCGATAGACCACACAAACAAGTTATTCCAACTGAATAATAAATAACAGAACCAGGTCATGCGTAAACGTACAGACAGGATGTTCCAACAGAATAATAATAAAGATTTTACCCAGTCCGCGTAAAACGCATGATACATGATATTCCAATGTAATAATAAAGACGGAACCGTGTCCGACGAAACGTCTGAGATAAGATATTCCAACATAATCATAAAGAATGAAATAACAGAAGAATTTCACCAAGTATAGGGTAGCCACAGATACAAGTTATTCCAACAGAATAATAAAGAATGGAATAACAGAAGTACCCTTCATGAATACAAAAGAAATAATACCCCTTACTGTAGTAAAAGAAAAGCTGGATATAGGAGTAGTGAAGTAAATGTAATACTTTTCTTCTTTCTCTATAATTTCTCTTTCTAGACTTTCAAAGAATTAAGTAAGAAATAATGAAGGAATGAGCTTATTTATAGGAGAATGGACCTAATAAGTAACTAATTCATGAATGATTCAGATTGATTTACTTTTAATCGGAGGGTCCATAAAATATTCTAATAAAACAAAACTTTTAAAATAAAATATATTATATATATATATATATATATATATATATATATATATATATATAAAACATGTGCAGAGAAAAAAAAATTCACGGGTGGAAAACACACACACATATGTCAAATACATATATATATATATATATATATATATATATATATATATATATATATATATATATATATATATACGCGTGTATACATTATAACTTTCTCGATTTTTTTTTTAAAATAAGTGGGGGGATCCAAATAATAAACAAAATTTTCCCATAAATACATCATAAAAATCTCCTCAATATTTTTAACAACACTTATCATCATTATTATAATTCACAATATTAATCGACCAGGTCATTCCCAGGAAAGAGGGGACTTTCCAATAAGGATTTCTCCCTATTAGCACGCAATTAGGTGACCAAACCTCTCCTTGACAGAACTTCTAGACATCGTTAATATTGCAAATAATAATATTAATAACTTTGTCATCTCAATTATTGATTTAATAATATATAAAATATCGACAATAATTGAATCAAATAACATGAGATACTATGTAACAATTACTGTAACAATAATTGAACAAAACTAAGTGACTTCTCATATAAACATCAATAATCAATATCGTGTTCTACTTATCGAACTACGCCATTCATCAGACTTTTAACACCGTTGTTTCAACGATTAACGATAAAACTTCCGCCGTTATTTTCATAAAAATATTTTTGTCGTTTTCTCAATCCGGCAATAATTCCGTTAGGGGGTCCACCATGATTGTCTTGTCATCTGAATATTCCCCTGTTAAAATGAATATTCCCCACCAATCGAATATTATATAACAACTTACATACTTTGCAAAATTTATAACTATTATCCACAACTATAACATTATATCAAATTCATTTCATAATATTTAAAAATGATAATTATAGAAAATTCATCTTTATTCATAAAAGTTGGGGTCTTACATGAATAATCTAAAATGTGGCATGAAAATACCCTATAATTATCTACTAACTAATTATGATTGTGACCATTGATTTTGTTTTCTTGATATATAGTTCATAAAAAACATTAAAAAAAATTAAAATTTTGATTACACTTATGACCACACAGTAGAAGTCAATTATGACATAATTATCCTTGATTGATTTATATCAAACTATTTAATTATGATGTGAAATTTTAGTGGACTAATTCAATGTTAGTTTGCAAGTTGTAATCATTAGAGATTTCACACACACACACACACACACACATATATATATATATATATATATATATATATATATATATATATATACTGCAAAGATCACCAATGAATAAAATAAATCTAATTCATTTTATTTTTAATTAAAAGGACACATGGGTCAAAAACGGGTCATAAAATTGAAAATGGGTACCTTAGAATTGAAATTCGTACAATTTAGACTTAGAACTGAAATTCGCTGCTTCCTCTCTCACCCCAAACCCATCCCCAATCTTCCGATTCTCTCACCTCAAACCCATCCCCAATCTTCTATTTTGTTTCAGTTTGGTTCTAAGATTGGTCCATCATATAATCAATTTTAGCTGGTGAACAAGAATACCCACTGGGGTTTCCCGAACTAGATCTGAATCTTTTCCTGTGACTCACAAAGTCCCAGTTGGTGACACTCCTTACGATAGAGCCAAAAATGTTCAAGTAAGCATCTTTGGATTTCTTAGTATTTGCATATTTGGCGATAATCAGTCATCATTTATCCGGTTATCTTTGGTTTTGGAGTTCATTTTTTCTTTTTTTTTTAAGAAAATGGATATACTTAATTTGGATTTATTTTTGTAGTTCCTTGATTCTGAATACTGGGTACTCCTGGTTATGAATTATTATGGTGTTGTAAATCTACATCTATTGATGGGTGTATGAATTAATATTTGCACAGTTGTCTAGATTTGGGCTCTAACAAATATAATTTTTCTGGGTATGTTTAGTTTAATTTAGTGATCTTTTTACTTTATTAAGAAATGGGTACTCTTGATTTTACTTAATTTTTGTAAATTTCCTTGTTTGAATTGATGGGGTATTCTTCTGGTTACGATGTTGTTGATCTATAATTTTTCTTGATATCTTTGCATTTAGTGCTCTTTCTTTTTTATGAAATGGTTACTCTTGATTTTATATATTATGATACTTGTGGTTAATATGTTGTTGATTGATCCTATAATTTTAATGGGTGTTTCTTGGTTTTTTATCAGTTGGTGGAAAAGGATCCGGAAAAGGCGATACCTCTATTCTGGGCAACCATAAATGCAGGAGATAGAGTGGATAGTGCTCTGAAAGATATGGCTATTGTAATGAAGCAACATAATAGAGCAGAGGAAGCCATTGAGGCCATTAAGTCATTGCGAAATCATAATTGAAGCTAAGGATGGGATGGGCACTTATGCAGCAGAACAACTACATTGAAGCTGAGGATGAGAAGGGCACTAGTGATTGCAGCAAACAATAACAAGATGTGCAATTTGGGCATCTGTTTGATGAAACAAGGCAGAATCCGAAATGATGAACAAGGGAGTTGATAGAATCGAACAACGTAAACTATTTGATGCGTTCTTGGGTTCTTCTGCAATTTGATAGCCTCAGCCTTGTAGAGAACTTAATACTGCTCCAATTTCTTTAGCTAGACCCCAAGATGATTTTGCTGATGAGAATGTTACACACTTTACGTGCGACTTTGTCATGTTTTTGGCAAACCTCAGTTGTCATGTTTTTAGCAAACCTTTATTGAGGCGAGAATTTAACCTGTATAGATTTACCTTTTCTTTTGTTTAGCTGCTGTTATTATCCTAAATTGGGTAGCCTGTGTATTTTGGAATATTTTGAAATTTGTACCATTCAACACTAGTCTTTTAAAATAAGTCACTTAATGAAATTTGTACCATCAATTTGGCTAGCAATGAGATTCATGATTTCAGACAATTATTGTTATGTTGTATTGTATTGTGTTTGTTAGTTTAAGTTTAAATATTTGTGGTGTTGCATGTGCTGGTATTTATTGTGTAGTATATCTGGTGCAATGTGTGTCTTTTTTGAGAATTTGTGTGCAGCAACACGGGCAAAATGTTTTGTGTGATGTGCAGGTAAATAAAGCAATCATGTCAAATTTTCTACAGGAAAAGTTTCCTCTTCATGTCACAAAGCCTGCAACAAAATGGGCAAACAAACTATATCTATTGCAGCAACTAGTAAAGCTGCTGGCAGAATTTTTTCATTTCATTTGCATAGAGGTGGCTAAAAGTGATTTGGTTCAAAAATTGAAAAAGAACCTTAGTAAAAAAGAAAGGTCAAGGCTTCAAGGTAGCCATTACAAAATTAAATAGCCATTACAAAATTAAGTAGTCATTACAAAATTGAATACATGTCTATAAGTAGCCATTACAAAATTAAATTGCAATCTAATAAACACGTAAGTTCAGGCTTCAAGGTAGCTTTGTGAACCATTGTTTCCTTGTGAATCTGGTGGCAACTCTTCTCCACAAGGTCAAGCAGCTTCTCCAGGTTCATGGCCCATGAATTTAGAATGTCGTTACTATCTTTCGCTGTTTGGAAACAGACAACACCTATTGGTCTGTCAACCTTTGCCACCGGTGCTTTGGAAACAACCATATCTGAAAGTTGCTTTTCAATTTCCTGAGAAGCAAGAAAGACGATAAGAACCACAATAACCTAGAGATTGCATAGTCAGCTTTAGTCCAACTATATCACCACATTAACAATGCTTTAGAAAGAACATTTCGTAATACATCATGATAATTGTAACAATTGTAACGTTCTTTGGTAGAATCAATAGGCATGGATATGTGCAATGGAATCAGTCAATTATATTCATTCGCAAAATAATCTAACTTAGCATGCTTGAAATTAGAACACAAGATATAATTGAATAACACATGTTTAAATAAACAGAATACTTATTTCCATGTACCAATTAATTGAATAAGAAAAATAAAATAAATTCTGAATTTCAAAACTCAAAAGTGTTATATTCTAAATAAGAAACAGTGATATCCTTGAAATTAAAAAATAATAATAAAATAAAAAAAATAATGAAATTGTGCTCATCAATTGTTAAAAGAAAAGAAAATACCAACAAATTATTCGGTAAAAGCAAACATGTCGTATTAGTTCCTGCCTCTTTCCACATCAAAAAAACAATTAAGTAAAAGTCTAAAGCTCTCACCTTTAGCAAATAGTTTCTTTAATTAATGAAATCTTCATACTCCCAAGTCAGATGCACAAATCTTCATACCTCCTAAATAAAGGGCAGATTCTGTTTTTTGGGTTTTGAGTTGTGCAAGCAACAAAGTAAGAAAGTAGTACTATTGAATTAAAAAGAGAAAAACAGATCATATGATCTGTTTTCCTCTGCTTTACCTTCCGATCTGTTTAGCTTTGCCTTATGATCTGTTTAGCTTTACCTTTCGATCTGTGAAGGAGCGAGAATCGGGGAAAGAGAAGATGGAAGACCCGGCTGAGTGAGGGAGAGAGAATCGACAATTGGAAGGAAGAAGGAAGGAAGGATTGCTGTGGATCGGCAAGTGTAAGAGAGGGAGGAAAGATCCGGATTTCTTCCCCTTTTTTAATTGACCCGCGTTTCTTCCCCTTTTTTATTTGAGATCCGCGCGTCTTTTTTTTTCTTTTTTCATTTGGTCTGTCTTTCAGTCCATTGCTTCAGTCCGTTTCTGAACGGCACTGTATATATATATAGAGTCCGGTTCCTATCCGGACTCCCGCATTTTCTTAAAATGCAGACTTTTTTTTTATATTTTTAAAACAACTAAAAAATTAAAATAATTATGGAACTTAGATTTTTACATAATACAGTATTTTGGGTGTGATTTGGATACTTATAATAAAATATGCATGCGGTCCTATGCATCGTATATACATTTTTAGTATAGGTATCCAAATTACGCCTAAAACATCAGTATTATGTAAAAATTCAAGCTTCCATAATTATTATTTTTTTAGTTGTTCTACAAAAAAAAAAAAAAAAAAAAATTCGGTCTGCATTTTATTAGGTCCGGACTCCCGGACCTGATCCTACTTCTATATATATATATATATATATATATATATATATATATATATAAAGCCCAATTAATTATGCATATATCTTAAATGGTATAATTGGAGAAGATACACATGTCCCTATTTCAAGAATATATAGTTGACAAACTTGGATTTAATTAAAGTTGACCCGCAAGACTTGCTCCAAATTTCCGATCCAGGGATTGTGATTGAAGACATTTATGATCTCCTGCAAGTCCATGATCATGAAATCTCTTAATTTATTTTTAATGGTAAATTCAAGGTTCGTTAATATCCAATTCAGTATATATGTATTATATGAAGTCAAATAAACAAGTTGGCTGATCATCGTGTTTACTTGAATAAATTATTGTAATCTAAGCTTAGTTTAGTATGAGGATTATTTAGATTACTTTTGGTGGAGCTTGTGCGGTGGAGCAAAAACACTTTTAAATTAAAGATAAAATTATTTTATTTACAAATTTATTCGTAAATTGTTGAAGTAAAATTTTATTAAAAATCCACACCATACACTTTAATATAATTTTTATCTTTTATTTATTCAGAAGCATTTATACAATTTTGTAACTAAATATTATTTTTAACTTTCTTACAAGTATATACTTGTTTAACAACTATTATTTTACATTTTAAAATTAAGTGTTAAGTATTTCACGTGGTCGCATCACTTTAATATTATTAGTTGTATGTATTTAACAATCGAAAAAACAAACTTCCATCTAATGTTTAATGTATACAAAGACTATGTCTGTCTTGAAGATATATAGAGCATATTCATATGCATCTTCCTATTGTTGCAAAAACAATGAAATTACTCATCCAAATTACAAGTACGTACCGTTGACAAATTAGGCTCAAGTTAGAGTTGACTAGACTTGGCTCCAATTAAAGGAATATATGGTGGTTGAAGTATATATATATATATATATATATATATATATATATATATATATATATATATATATATATATATATATATATATATATATATATATATATATCGAAAAATTAAAGACAAATGGATTGGCATATCATTAAAAAATTTGGAAGCCAAGACTTTGTTGCATAGAATCAAACTCAATCGCCTACATATATGTTGAAGGTGTCATTTTTATTATCTTACATGCCATGGTTGATAATTTAACTATAGTTACAAGAAATAGACAGAGAAAAGTCAATGAGTTAAAAGCCAACCTAGCCATGCATGTAAACCAATTATCTATACATTGCAAGCTGGTCAGATTGAACTAGTTGAAATTAATTTAAGGTGCCCAAAAGTACTTGAATAATGTACATATATAGAATTGTAGTATATATAGTATATACTAGTGGGGATAAATGATACTATAGAATTCATGTAATGCTAGCATAATTCCTTATTCACAAAGTTTGAAGCTACAAGAGTTTACACCCTTGCTTGCAAAAAGTGTGTGTATATATATATATATATATATATATATATATATATATATATATATACACATAGTTTCTTACCGTGAATACCCACAATTAAACAAACAAAAATGGAGAACAAGCACTTTAGCCACATCCATAACCTAGGTATACACCAAATGCCCCAAGGAAATCAAATATCTTGCTCAGGTTGTAAATTTCAGGACTCGGGCCCGGGTTCCGGCTTAGGCATAGGTTCAGGCTTGTTTTACATATGTTGGGAATGTAAGTTCTTTCTTCATGAACAATGTTTTAAGGCAAGTCGCTACATGCAACACCCTTCTCACCCTTCTCACCCTTTAACCTTAGCCCCATACCCAACTTATCCATCTAATTCCTTTTTTTGCAATTCTTGCAATTTAGTTGGAACTGGCTTATCCTACAGTTGTTCCCTTTGTGAGTTTGATCTCCATGTTCATTGTGCTTACATGTCCAAACCCCATGAATCTTTTCCCAATAATCCTTACCAAAATCACCCTATCCCAAATAATATGCATCAAAATTCCGAATCTGGACCCAGTTATCCTTATCCAAATTATAATCCTCAACATGATCATAATAACTATCATGCTCCAAATTATAACCCTCAACATCCATACAAGCCTCAAACCTCAAGTCCACACGCAAATGACAATGTTCCTGCATACTATGCTCCAAATTTAAACCCCGAATCGCGAGAGATAAAAAAGCATTTCAGCCATGTTCATCCCTTGCATATGTCTAATATGAGAAAAAATGAGATAAAACTTTGTTCAGGCTGTGAGGAAAACATTCAAACCTCAGCCTACAGTTGCATGGAGTCTCAGTGCGACTTCAACCTCCACATCTCATGCTTCAACATGCCACGCGAGATTCGACACAATTCTCATCCCAAACACCACCTAACCCTAATCACCTCCTCCCCAGAAACCAATGGCTTCACTTGTAATGCGTGTCTTAGAAAAGGCTTCGCGTTTTCTTATAGTTGTTCCGATTGCCATTTTGATCTTCACGTTGATTGTGCATCGCTACCAACAGCCGTGAAGCGCCAAGATCATGAACATGCGCTCTCTCTTTTGTTTTACTCCCCTTACAAAAAGCCGGGAGAAGAAAAGGACATCATGGGTGAATGTGATGTTTGTCATGAAATAGCCCCGGATGCCTCTTGGATTTATTATTGTAGGAAATGTGATTTTGGTACACATACCTATTGTGTCAATTCTAAGGCGCAAAAGCCAGTATTAGGAAAATCAGAAATGGCGCATATTTCAGGTGCTCAGACAGTGATGGAGAAGCTTATGGAATCTAAAATTAAACATGATACTAATGCTTTTATTCTCCATTACTTGATTTAGTCATGGCCAGTACTAGAGTTTGTCTTGGTTTCTTCTGTTGAAAATTGTTTCAGTTTCCTATTCAGTTTGTTTTTGGGGTTGCAGTTAATAATTTTTCTTTGGATTAATTGTATGTTTTTTTTTCATGGAATGATTTGGTTTTTTTAGTTGAAAAGTTATAAAACATATGTTTGAAGTCGGTAATATTTTCTTACTGATTTCCTTTCGTTTGGAGATAGAGCCTTGTGCAAACTTATATAATGTTTATTTAGGTAATTTCATAAGCCAAGCATGGAAATTGACCAAAAGTATTTGAATAATCACTAACACTGTGTTACTGATTTTAAAAGGAACGGAATAGAAAACTCAAGTTCTTTTTGATTTTTTATTAATGAAAGGAGAAGAAATTAAAAAAAAAGGGGTCTCCGGTAAAATTGCTATTGCCAGGTGAATTCATATTGGCCGAGATGAGAGAAGAAAATGAAAGGAAAATATAACAAACTTATAAGGGTCAGCTGATACAAGACTTTCTATACTGCAGTTTTACAGGAAAGCAAGCACAGAAATGGAAAAAATAGTAAGAAAAAGTAGTAGAAATGGGGGAAGATTTAGACAGATTCAGAGATACTTTGAGAGAGAAAATGATAACTAATTTCAATCATACTCATTTCACACCATAAGCTCAGTACATATACTCCAATTCACATGATCCTAGATTTTCTCCGACTCAGCCATGTGACTGCTAACAGACTGCTACTTGAGTAACATGATGAAGAAATGAAGAGAAATGGAAAATACTACCTTACCCTTAATTAATAAAATCAAAAGACATTATTGACCCTTCTAACCAACTTAGCCACCTTACAGTCTACCCCCATGAAAACAACCTTGTCCTCAAGGTTGGAAGTGGGGAAATTTCTTGTGGAACTCATTCCAGTCTTCCTAAGTTGCTTCATCGGGCAAGGTGTTGGACCACTGTACCAATACTTCAACTGAGGCTGCATTGTTCTTTTTAATCATCTTTCTATCCAGAATGGCCACAGGCTCCACCAAAAATTGACCATGCTCATCCAACTGAGGAAGAACTACAGAAGTAGTGTACTTAGAACTGACATTTTTCTTCAAAAGGGACACATGAAAGACAGGGTGAACCTTAGCTGGAGCTGGCAATCTGAGCCTATAGGCTACCTTTCCCACTTTTTCTGTAATCTGATAGAGACCAAAATATTTTGGAAGAAGCTTTCCAAAATTAGTTTGAGTGATAGTAGTTTGCTTGTAAGGCTTGATCCTTAAGTACATCCAATCTCCTACCAGAAAGGTCCTTTTACTTCTTACTTTGTCTGCATAAGTCTTCATTCTGGACTGAACTGATGTCAAATTTTTCTTTAATAGCTGCAATTGTTGAGTTCTTTTCCTGCAGAATGACTTGGTAGTAGGATCCTTAATTTGGCCATATTGGTGGAAGTTGAGATGAGGAGGCTTGTAACCATATAATGCTTCGAAAAGGGTCACCTTGAGCCCACTGTAGTAGTGAGAATTGTACCAAAACTCAGCTAATGGTAACCAAGTAGACCAATTATTAGGCCTATTAGCAGTCATGCACCTTAGATAACATTCTAGCACCTGATTAAGCCTCTCAGTCTGGCCATCAGTTTGGGGGTGGTATGAGGTGCTTAAATGAAGTTTAGTTACTACTAGTTTAATAAGAGATTGCCAAAATAGACTGATGAAAATTTTATCTCTATCAGACACAATAGTTGAAGGGAATCCATGTAATTTGTAAGTATGATCAATGTATACCTGGGCCAAATCTGCAGCAGAAAAAGGATGATGGAGAGGAATGAAGTGTCCATATTTGGTTAGTCTATCAACCACTATACCCATATGACTGATTGCCCTTTAGATTTTGGCAGACCTTCAATAAAATCCATGGATATATCATCCCATGGTTTGTCTGGAATAGGAAAGGGCTGCAGTAAACCTGGAGAAGCTACATTTTCATGCTTGTTTTGTTGGCAGACATCACAGCCTTTTACATACTGGATAACATCACTCCTCATAGTAGACCAGAAAAATACTTACTAATCCTCTCATATGTTCCAGTGATACCATAATGGATAACATCACAGCCTTTTACATACTGGATAACACCACTCCTCATTGTAGACCAGAAAAAATACTTATTAATCCTCTCATATGTTCCAGTGATACCATAATGACCCCCAACATGAGACTCATGTTAATTCAGATAAAAGCTTGGCCCTTAATGCATCATTTGGACCAACTACCAACTTCCCTTAAAACTTTAATCTTCCATTCTGAAAGCAGTACCTTGGTAAGGACTGAGGGTCTAACTGGAGCTGCAGTATAAGATCCTTAAGCCCTTGGTCAGATTCCCAAGAGTGAATACTTTCCATTATCCATTGAGGAGTACAAGTATATAGTGATGAACAGCTTAGTTCAGAACCAGGACCAGGTATCTGTCTTTATAGGCAGTCTACTGCTAAATTTTTCCCCCCTTTTTATACACTATTTCATAATCTAAACCCATCAATTTGGTAATCCATTTTTGTTGGTTAGTGGTGGTGATCCTTTGATCAAGCAAATACTTAAGACTATGATGATCGATTTTAATTAACACTTTATTTCTCAATAAGTAGTGCCTCCATTTATTGACAGCATAAACGACATCCATTAATTCCTTCTCATATGTGGACCATCCCAAATGTTTAGGTGATATAACCTTGCTTAAGTAAGCTATAGGCCTACCTTGTTGCATCAAAACTGCTCTCAACCTATAATAAGAAGCATCAATTTCTAAAGTACATGGTAAATTGAAATTGGGAATAGCTAGAACTGGTGCTTCCACTATAGCATCCTTCAAAGCTAAAAAAATAGCAGTAGCACCCTCATTCCAATGGATTTTTTTTTAGTAAATATGTCAAATGTTTGCTAATAAGGCCATAGTTCTTAATGAACCTTCTGTAGTAGCCAGTTAGGCCTAAGAAGCCCCTCGAACTCTTAATGTTCTGAGGCATTGGCCATTCTTTCATACAAATGATCTTCTGAGGGTCAGTGGAGACTCCCTTCTGGGTGATAATGTGTCCAAGGTACTGGATATGTTTTGTACCAAATAGGCACTTGCTCCTTTTTGCACATAAAGAGTTATCCTTAAGCAGCTGTAGAGTCATTTGCAGATGTTTAAGGTGTTCCTCATAGCTGGAACTATACACTAGGATGTCATCAAAGAAGACTAGCATAAACTTCCTCAAATAGGGCTTAAAGATTTGATTCATTAAGGATTGAAAAGTGGCTGGGGCATTAGTGAGCCCAAAAGGCATCACTAGGAATTCAAAATACCCAGTGTGTGTTCTAAAGGTAGTTTTAGGAATCTCTGGGGGGTGTACCTTAATTTGGTGATAACCTGACCTGAGGACCAACTTGGAGTACCATTTAGAGCCATGAAATTCATCTAAGAGAGCTCATTAATAGAAGGAATGGGGAACTTATCTTTTACTGTCATCTCATTCAAAGATCTGGAATTACCCCTTAATTTCTCTGTTAGATTGTTAAAGAGTGGAAGAAAACTTCTTAATCCTCCAATTCCTTCTTCAATTCTCTCAAACTCTCTCTCTGTTTTCTCAGACTTAGGTTTTTGGGAAATGAAAATGCGAAGAACACAAGACTGATATAATGCGTGCACAAATAATTGACACAACATGGGTATCAGTTAAGCGCATCATAGCATAACTGATCCCATGTTCTTAAGGCCCTGTTTGGCTTGATCATTAATTTTCTTTTCCAATTTATTTTAATTAACTTATTATTATATAGTTTATTTGTCACACTTTATTTAATCAAATATTATTATTTAAACTCAATTAAATAAAAGGCAAAGTTACTTATTAAATCAAATCATCACATAATTAAAATTCTCATTTATTAATTATGTCAAATCATTAATTCTCTAATTAATTATAATAATATTATACTTATTAAATAATTCATTTAATTAAATAAGCTCAATTAAATACATACTTTTGAATAATAAATTCTCCACATTAATTTAATCAATGTAATACATATGATTAATTTAATCTACCATAATTTCATCAATTAATTATTTAACTCACACTACAAAAAAATGGAACTTCAGTAACAACCGATTTTCGTTGCTAAAGGTGCCAAATTTTTTTGCTAAAGGGTTTTGGCAACGACTTTCTTTATCGTTGCGTCTTTTTCGTCATGTAACGAATGAGCGTTGCTAATTATTCCAGAATGTAACGTATTTTTTTCGTTGCCAAAAGTAATACATTTTGCAATAAAATTTGGCTTTCGTACAGAGACATCGATCCTTTAGCAACAAAATGTAATCTTGTAGAATAATTAAAATGTCGTTGCTAAAAACCCCATTTCGTTGCAAAAGCTTGCTAATTGGCAACGAAATGAACTCTTTTTTTTTTGCAATGACCATGCATTTTCGTTGCAATTGACACCATTTTGCAACGACATTTTTCGTTGCAGTAAATTATGAAAATTATTGCCTAAGCTTGCTTTCGTTGCGGAATGTAAATTTTTTAGCAACGATTTTCGTTGCTGATTATATTATTTAGAAATGACATTATACTGAATTAGCAACGAAAATGTTTATTGTTGGTTATTTTTCAATACCAACGAAACTCGTCGATTAGCAACGACATTATATGTTGCCGTTTCTTTATATGTGCAACGAAAGTTGATATGATTTGCAACGATAAAAAATGTTACCTTTTATTTTAGTATTAGCAACAATATCCTCTCCGTTGTTATTAGGTTAATTTTTCGTTGCCAAATATTATATTTTTAATGCCATTAGCAACGAAAATTTGTTGCTAAATGTATAAAAAATTATTGTTATCTTAAAACTTGTTCAATGCTTTGGTAACGAATTATATTGTTGCCAAATCAAAATTTGACATTCTTTTTGTGTACCTGGCTGACTCAATGTCCCCATAGAAAATAATGGCAAAAATACAAAAAAATATATTATTAACTTAATAAAATCATCCACTACATAATCATTTATTATTTTTACAATTAACCATCTAAAGTTATCACAGTTCTTCAACCAAAGTATATATCTACATATATAGAAAAGTACACTTCATAATTTCGTCCCTTGTCTTACTCAGAACGTAGTACGAAAATTTGATACCCAAGATTGTAAAAGCGCAGTCGTCGAAGGCGGTCTTCTGCACATTTACAAATAATAGAAAGTCAGAAAAATAAAGCAAATAGGTCACCAGAGGCACTTAGTGCCAAAATCAATACATAAAGATAATAGAGTTGCTACGTGGTACAATGTCAAGGCTTGGCTCCTATTTTATAATACTTTAGAATACCACCAATTTCTTGTTCAATTTGAGTGACTAAACAATAAATATGGTTGGCACATCAATGCATAATCACTCTCCAACCTGGTTATAGCACAAGTTAGAACAAGTACTCCACTTTCCATTGCAAAATTTTTTTCCCATCATTGCATTCAATTTAATAAGGGGATGGGTTATCTTCAAAAATCATGCAAAAATACTTGAAAAATGATATCTTGTGAAAAGCATTTATGAGCTGAATATTGAGACTACATACCATACATGCGAATCATAGCTGTTGTTGCGATTATCACCCATCACAAAAACTGAGTTTTCTGGTACACGCTGCACCACAGTATAAAAGCATCAGTTTTATAATCAATATTGGTTGGCCAATAACAGTTCATTCCTATAAAAATCATCTACATCATTCTTCCACCGGTGCTTGCCCTTTTACAACATACATAGGCTAAAATCCTAGGCCACTTATAATTTAAAAAGTTTTATGTATGCACATTTTCCAAATTTTGAGACAGAATAGGAAAGGAACAAGAAAATAAATGAGGAGTTAGAAGTGCAAAGAAAATCACATATACAACCTGTGTCATTTCATATTTAGGTGCTCTGAGAATGAAATCTTCTTCCTTCATGAACGTGAAACGTAACAGATTACACAAAAACCATGACTACCAAGACATATTATAGGGTGGAAAAAACATACAGATAAGAAAGAACATTGTCACATTATCTCGTATACATCAAAAAACTAGCATATTTACGGTTTATATGGTAGAATAAATATTCACCCCAAGATGTGTTTAGCATCAAGCTCAATATTAACCTCAGTTTGGTTCTTCAGAAATAGAAATCTACATTCTAGAAGTGAAGCAAAACTTACCTCCTCCCATTTGGAATTTTCAATTCGATGGTATACTGATAATATGATATAGCCAGGTCTGATGTAGCTTTCAATATCCGTAGGACTGTGCTTTAACCAGTCCAAAATCTAAAAAGTTATAAATTTGATAGCATCATACATTCACTGAAGGAGATCATAAAACTTTAGTCAAATAGGTTAGCTTCCCATAAATATTAACATACCTGACTTCGCAAGACGAGGGAATTCACTAGGATCTTTTCCAAAAAGTTTGAAAACAATACGATCAGTACGACTCTGAAATCAGTCAAAAACATATTTAGTTAAGAAAAATATCCTTTTGAGGCCAAATTCAAATGACAAAGGAATAATTAATCTTCGAAGAAGTATATAACAATACTTTTGGCCATCTCATGTAGCACTACACCAACTGACTAAGGTGTTTTTGTACAAAAAGAAAAAAAAATTAAACATAACAAATGAAACTAAACATAACCCAATTCTTATAAAATTCAAGATACAAAACTTAACTTTCATTATAAGAGAAACACAAAATACAGGAAGAATATTGACTAAAAAACTTGTTTAACTTTGATTTATTCAAGGCTTTGATTTATTCATGTTAAAATTTAGCTACTATATGGGTGATATATCCACCCTTTATAATTCAAGTATGTTAATTGAATGCCAAGGGAGGCCCCACCTTTTTTCCATTAAGCTTCATCGCTTCCTGTAGAAGCGTAGCTTTACACTTCACCAAGCAAGATTTTGCTCCTTATGATAGCTCACAAATTATAGCAACGTGTAACCTATATAAACCCAAGATAGTATCCTATATGAGTTAAACCAAAAGAAGTATATAATTTAACAACTGAGAGCTCAAAAAGAGCCCCCCACCCACCATCTCATGTCATTGCTATCATCATTGTTGTTGTTGTTGCGCCACAAGTGACCACCCTCATATTTCAACATAGCTACTTTCCTAATTTCTTACTTCTAACCCCTATGATCAATTATATCCATTATTAGATATATTGCACATAGCATATGGTAATATTTTTAGAAATTATGAAACCTCTATTTTAGTTTCAATAAGCTCCCCAAAACAGTGGGTGAAAGTAGCTTAACACATTGAATTACAATCTTTCGTTTTGGCTGGAAATTGAATTTCGTTATAAGCTAGTAAGCTTAAACTCTCTAATTATTACAACATGTGTTAACTAAATCAGACCCATGCTTTACTTTGTTCTAATATATATTCAGTTTTTTTAACAAAAGTTCTTTTAGAACTTTTATTGAACAGGTGGTAGGCACAGTTTTAGATTCCCAATTTCACAGCCATTGGTTTACATCATAAACCCATATCACCATCCTTATGTCTCCTCAGCCCAACCTAAACTCCTCTAGCTATATATCATACAATAGCAGTCCAAAACATTAACAAAACATGAATATTCAAGCAATTCTTTTGATTATCACATAACCCAATAACATAGAAATCTCTATTATTGAGCATACTTGACATGCACTGAAATACTATTCTATACAAGTAGTTGCACAAAACTCAATTAACTTACTATCTAATCATATGCTAACCAATTTTATGCTCATACACGATATATATAAAAATATATAAATTACCTTAAGTTGAATTCGGTCCTTCAGCCCCTTGGTAATTTAATTTCTTCCTTTGCTAAAACTCTGCCCTAAATTGTTCTTCAACTTCTTTTAATAACTTCAATTCTTACTAATTTGATGAATTCTGGTATTATATCTTGATGTAAATGAGAGCTAGCATGAAGTTAATTTCGAACGGAGGAGAGAAAGAAAAATAAGGAAGCTGATGTCTGATCAAAGCTTAAGCACTCAAGACTTCCTATGCATAGCTCATCTAAGTTTGCTGGCTTATGTAAACTGTAGAGAGACAACTCCTAATTGCCGAAAGCTGATTCAGCTAATCTCCCCCAAATTAATGACAACTCATGCTACTATTTTACATAACTGATAAGGTAGCTTAAGGCTATGTTTGGATTACCACATAATATAACCCATTTGTTCCCTCTCCTTACTTATCGCATCCTATATACTGTATTTTAAATATACTAAAATTCACTTCAAAAATTTAGATAAAATATCCTTAAATCATTTTCGTCAAAGGAAAGGGTATTTATTAAATATAATAAATATTAATTATTATACTTGACATATCACCCTATCACATATTATACTATACATGATAATATATGCAATATAATAACACATACTTAAATAAAAATAAAAATTTATTCCAGTAAATTCTTATTTTATTTACTTAGGAAAAATGTAATTCGCTACAGTGTGTAGTTATATTTATATAAAGAAAATGACCATCCACACAAATTAAATTCATATTCATCTTCAGATGATATAGGGCAGATTTTATTAACTGGATATTTCACACAATCTCGTCTACAAAGAATTAATATCATAACTTTTGAATAGACAAGAAAATTAAAATAACATGAAATAACACACAAATAGCCTAACATTATAGAAACAATTAAAGATATGATTAAGAGTGATGAATGGTTTGACTTACACATTAATGGCATCTTACTTTTCAGCATCCATGTAGGCATTGCTATAATATTGATGTAGCGTTCTTAATAATTCATGGGATTGAGTTGCTGCTTTCCATTGACCTCTTTTCTGAGAGAATATATGTTTACATGTGCAAAAGGATGAAAGTTGAGGAGCTCTATGAATATTATAGATGTACATAAGATATTCTTCAATTGAACATTATTAGTAGAAAATAAAATAAAATATTGTATTACACTAATGTTGGGACTCCATATGCATTTCCAATACAACTACCTGAATTACATTCACTTCCAATCAATGGGTCTTTGAGAAATGTATCAACATCTAATATTGTTATACCTAATTCAGGAAGAAGCAGTCACTTTTAAGTCAAAAGTACAAAAAAAATATATCAAAATTTTGATAAAATAGAGATATTATGCCAATATATCAACACCATACATATTGTTGTTATGTATCATCCAATATTTTTTTATTGTGACGCTTTCAAAAGTTCCATCAAACACCTTTTAGACAGACATCCTACATCTTGGATCTGAACTATTGGCTTCAGAATACTAGTTTTACAAAACCATGTTTTTCAATTGTTACTAAAAACTAAATTAGTAGTATGGGCTCCGGGTTCCTACTTTCCATTTAACATCATCAAATGCTCTTCTTAGACACAAGGATTTAAATTTTCATGCTTAAGCTGTGCAGGAAGTTCCATTCAGGCTGAGCTTTTAGGTGTGGACTACTTGATGCTGAATTTTACCCATAGTGAGAGACTGATAGTCTTTAAGATCTTATGATAAATTTTTTAACTAGGTCATCTGAATGTAAAGCTGCATGTCCAACTGTTGCAATTGTTAAAAGTTTAACCAAAACTAGTACCTGTTATGGAGCCAACAATGATGAATCGTTTAAATGGATAGTCTGATTCTTTCATGTCATCTAACAGTAGCCGTGAGAGGAGGAAGTGTCCAAGATGGTTCGTGCCAATGCTTACTTCAAATCCTTCAACTGTATAAGTTGGATCTTTTGCAGTTGGCAAGTAAATGGCAGCGTTGCATAATAGCGCATCAAGTGGTCTCCCTGAACATTTAAAGGAATCTGCAAATTACCGGACACTTTCAAGGGAAGAAAGATCAAGGTGCATAATTGTGTAGTTTTCTTTAGCAATGCCAACTGATTGAGCAGCCCTCTCAGCCTTGAGAAAATTCCTGCATGCCATAATTATGTGACATTTCCCTGTTTCAGCTAGTGCTTTGGCTGTAGCTAGTCCCAAGCTCCTCAGTGTTTTCTTCCCTTCTGATGCAGCCTGATTGATAGCTGGAGTTGTAGTTGTTGTCTGGGTTCTAATGGGGCCAACTAGTACTTTCTTATTGAATCCCTGTGACCAAAGACCACTAAAAATAGTCATTATTGATTGTTGTAAAGGTTCTCAATCTTCAACTGTTCCTTTTAAGAACAAATAACCCCCAGTTTTTCATAGTTTTAAGGGTTAGCATGCTACTATTTCTGCTTACATATAAGCATATCCACACCCTTCTAAACCCTTCTAAATAGTTTTTGTGCACAAAATAGGAAATTAGTAGTCTAGCAATGAATCTTGGACACAGTGATACTGAGTATCAAAGACATTCTTGAATTGTGAAATTCTATCTTGCCCACGACAAATTAACCTATAGTCACCCTTAACCTATATTTAAACTCTTTCCATTGTGTTTCCCTTTTTGTCCTTTGCATTCCAAAGACAAATTAAATTTGTAGAACCAATGCAGAGAAGTAAATAGGCTGAAGCTCAAGCTCTTCATAATAATCCAGCTAAAACTTCATTTATCAATTGCTTCAATATACATAATCCAAATAATTCGAGCTAAATTTCCCTTGGGAGACGTAGCTCCATAAACACAAAGCAAAAATGTAGAAGTACAACGCAGATAATATAGTGATTTACGCTCGTCTCAATAAAAAATTACAATTAACTATGGCTTTGTTCTTTTCTCCTATTCCCGTCTTCCCCAAAAATCAAGTACAAAAAAAGACCCACCAAAAGCAGCAACTGTCACAACCTGTAAGTATCTTAACATGTTCCTCTGACTGATAATCAACAAAGTCCATGCCTCCTAGTTATGACTCTCATCTTCATTTAGATAAAAGAATAGACCAAGAGAACATGACAATCTACATCCATATCTTAGCATTTTACTATGTTATCAGGTAATAATGCTCAGTTCTAAAAATTGAATAGCCAATTTTAACCCCTCTAAACACTTCAAGAAGGTGCTTGCTAGGTGAGAATAAATCTTTTTGGATAGGTATATGTTAATATGCTAATACTTTCTATAACCCCATAAGTCTACCTTCTTTCAGATTTCTTTAATTTTATGTTGTGCATCATTTTGAGAATGCTAGTAAGAGCATAATCCACCAAATAAGGAAAATAACTGGTTAATTTGATGTGAATTCTTACTGAAATTTAAGGTTTATTAAGAATTTAACATTGTTTAAAGCTTGTACCAGGCAAGTTGTTCATGTGGAGTGTGAACAGAGGGATTAACACTATTTACCAACAATGAACCATCTACAGTTTCCTAGTTGGTAGTATACACTGGGAAAATGCGCTAGCTGAAGAACTGGTGCACAAGTAGGAAATGAAGATATATGTGTGCATGAGCTGTATACAATATTAGATTGATTCTAATTGTCTATAATTAATCCTAGAAATCTGGTTAGTTGAGCAATCATGTATATAATTATAGAAACAATCTATTTCCTTATTTTTAGGACCTAATTTGTAGGATGTAATTGTACTCTATATATTGCCTCTGTTTGAGATAAGAATACACATTCGAAAATATTCTGTAGAATCCTTATTGGCTAACATGGTATCAGAGCAGGTCTGATTCCAAAGAAGTCTGCATCAAATAATTGTATTCGTATTTCTTTTGAAGTTCATCACCCTCGTGAAAGCTAGAACGAGTTTGATGGCGACCACTACAAGCGTACCAATCGAACTTATCCCAGCACCAACACAACAGATTATCGTACACCAAGACAACTCCCCTTTTCCAACCAGAATTACCCTCGATGAGATCAATTACCCATTATGGTGTCAACTCATGGAGATGTGTATCGGCGCTCGCAACAAAGCTGGATATCTCACCGGAGAAACGAAGAAACCAAAATCTGGAGATCCTAATCTTAGAGCATGGATTACTGAAAATCACAAAGTAAAAAGTTGGCTAATTGATTCAATGAGTCGATCACTTAATGCAAACAATTTATTAAATCCTTTTCCACCACCATGAGGAGATATGGGAGGCTGTATCAAAAATGTTCTATGATGGATCAGACGAAACCTATATTTTTGAGTTGAACCAGAGATTGTTTTCTACCAAGCAGAATGGTCGACCATTGGCAACATACTATAATGAACTTGTTAGTATTTTTCAGGAAATTGATCATAGAATTACCTCTCAGGAAGGAACAATCGAAGGGGTAATCCAGTTGCTTTTTACGATGGCAAGGCTTCAAGTTCATATTTTTCTAAGTGGACTCGACTCTGAATTTGATCAGGTTCGTGGAGAAATCTTGCGGAAAGACCCAAAACTGGATCTGAAGAGCACATATGCATATGTAAGGAGAGAATATCAGCAGAGACAACCAATGGGGAGCGGGAGCTATCGTTCAATATCAGAGAACTCGGCTATGTTGACCAACCAAACTCGACGAGGATCGTCGTCTACATCATTAAACAATCGAAACAATCAATCATATGGAAAGGCTAACAACCTGGAATGCACTCACTGTGGGGAAAAAGGTCATTCAAAACAGCGTTGTTATGAAATTATGGGCTATCTAGAGTGGTGGGACTTCTCAAAGAAACCTCGTAAAAATATTGCAGGGAAAGCTATGATGACATCCACAGAAGAAAATCAGTTGATGCATACGACAAATGTTGCTCATCCAAGTATTATTGGTAAAGCATATGTATTCTCTGCAACTTCTAATAATAGAACTTGGATTATTGATACAGGTGCATCCAATCACATGACGAGGGATTCCAATCAGTTAAAATCGATTTTTCCTTCTTCTCAATCAGTCATTTCCACTGCCAATGGTAGTACCTCTCCTATCACTGGGGAAGGATCTGTAATCTTGTCTAATACTCTCACATTAGACTCTGTTCTTGTTGTTCCATCTCTTGAATACAATATTTTGTCTGTTAGCCAGATTACTTCAACTCTTGCTTGTACTGTAACTTTTTGGCCCTCATTTTGTGTCTTTCAGGACATTCAAACTCGGAAGACTCTTGGTTATGGTGTTAGACGAGGAAAACTCTACTACTTGGAATTGACAGAGAGTGGGGGATCGAAAATCAGTCAGGAAAATCAAGCTAGCAGTGAAGACAAGGCTAGAGCGACTATATGGTTATGGCACCGTAGATTAGGACATCTTTTTTTGGTTATCTTAAGAAATTGCAACCACAATTATTTTCAAGGTTGAATGATTTGGATTTTCATTGTGACATTTGTGAACTAGCTAAGAACCATCGTACTTCTTATTTACCAAGTTTGAATAAAAGTTCTGAACCTTTTGAACTTATCCACTCTGATGTTTGGGGCCCTGCAAAAGTTCCCTCTATTTCTAGAGCTCGGTACTTTGTAACATTTATTGATGAATGCACTAGAATAACTTGGTTGTCCTTGCTTGAAAGAAAGAGTGATGTGTGTCTAACATTTCAGAAATTCCACAAAATGATACACACTTCGATTACAAAAAGCAAATCCGCATTTTCAAGCAGAATGATGGCACTTTGAGTTTGTAGACACCCCTTTCCATATTTTTTACGGCGACCATGGAATTAAGTCATCAAACCTCATGCACCTATACTCCGCAGCAAAATGGATTGGCAGAGAAGAAGAATAGACAACTTTTGGAAATAGTGTGTGCCTCCCTCTTCGGCATGAACATGCCTCGATTTTATTGGGGTGAGGCTGTGAAATCTGCTGCCTATCTCATCAATCGCACACCCTCTCGAGTAATAAACTTTTAAACTCCTCAACAAAAATTGCAATCCTTCTTCCCAGTTCCCCATCGTCCAAATCTTGAACCCCGAGTTTTTGGATGTACCGTATACATTCACATCCCAAAGGTCTTACGAAATACTTGATCCATGTGAAAAACGATGTGTCTTTGTTGGCTATTCTGAATTTCAGAAAGGATATAAGTGCTATGATCCACAAACCCGAAAGCTACATGTGACTCTAGATGTATCTTTCCGTGAAGTAGAACCTTATTACTTCGGGGGAATTGTTAAAAATTCTCTTCAGGGAGAGAACTCATCAAATGAAGAGAATGTTCAACAAGAGAATGGAGAAGATGAGTTTATTGAGTTAGAAGAGGTGAGTGAACAATTTAAGCAACAAGGTTGTAATGATCTGCAACAAGGTTGTGGTAACAACAATGAAACTGAGAGTGAACCATCAATTCCTCCCGAAGAAGCTGTGTTAGAATCATCACTGATATCCTCAGAGTCGCTCCCCTCTACACCATTAACTGAAGAGTCAACCCAGAATGTTCCTCCTCCTTCTCCTCGGGTAACTACAAATCCTGTGCTTATTGAGTCTAATGAAACATATGCTCCTGCAGAAAATATAGCTCATAGATACCCACAAAGATTGAATAGGGGAGTTCAAAAAAAACAATATGAACTTGACCTTGCAGCCAAGACCAAATACTCCATTAACAACTATGTGTCCTCTCATAGGTTGACGGAATCGTATGCATTTACTGTTAATCAACTATCCACGTTTTCTATTCCTAGTAGTGTGCAGGATGCATTGGCTGATCCAAAATGGAGAAAGGCGATAAACGAAGAAATTGAGGCCCTACAAAAGAATGCCACTTGGGAACTTGTTCCACTACCTAAAGGAATGAAGATAATTGGGTGTAGATGGGTGTTCAATGTGAAACTCAAACCAGATGGAGTTGACAGATATAAAGCCCGACTAGTTGTGAAGGGATATACACAACCGTATGGAGTTGACTATCAGGATACTTTTGCACCAGTAGCCAAGATCAATACAATTCGCATTCTTATATCCATAGCAGCAAATCGAGACTGGTCTCTAAAACAATTTGATGTTAAAAATGCTTTCCTCAATGGAGACTTGGAAGAAGAGGTCTACATGGAGCTAACTCCTGGAGTTAAAAGTAGTTCTTCATGTAAAGGTGAAGTCTGTAAATTGAAGAAGTCTTTGTACGGGCTGAAATAGTCACCTAGAGCTTGGTTTGGGAGATTCTCGACTACAATGAAGGAGTTTGGCTATAAGCAAAATAACTCAGATCATACTTTGTTTATAAAACACAAAGAAGGAAAAGTAATAGCTTTAATCGTGTACGTTGATGATATGGTCTTGACAGGAGATGACCCATGCGAAATGAAAGCTTTACAGAAGTATTTAGCCACTAAATTTGAAATGAAGGATCTCGGACAACTTAAATATTTTTTGGGAATTGAGGTAGCAAGGTCGAAACACAGAGTCTTTCTTTTACAGCGAAAATATATGCTAGATCTTTTAACCGAAACTGGAATGCTTGGATGTAAACCAATAGAGACGCCCATAAAAATGAATCATAAGCTCGAGATTATGCCAGATCAAACCCCAACAGACAAGGGTCGTTATCAATGATTAGTGGGGAGATTAATCTACTTATCACACACAAGGCCAGATATAGCATATGTGGTGAGCATTGTAAGCCAGTTCATGCATACACCAAGTGAAGAGCATATGGATGCGGTCTATCGGATTCTACGGTACTTAAAGAGTGCTCCAGGAAAAGGGTTGTTGTTCCCAGAAAATAGTATCTCTAACATTGAAGGATACACAGATTCTAATTGGGCAGATGATCAAACAACCAGAAGGTCCACATCTGGCTACTTTACTTATGTGGAAGGTAATCTAGTCACGTGGAAAAGCAAGAAGCAGAAGGTAGTAGCAAGATCAAGTGCGGAAGATGAATTTTGAGGTATGGCTCATGGTGTTTGCGAATTGTTATGGATAAGGAATATACTGAGGGACTTGGGGATTGAATATGCTAAACCTATGAATCTCCACTGTGATAATAATGCAGCCATCGAAATTGTACAAAATCATATTCAACATGATCGTACTAAACATGTTGAAGTTGATCGTCATTTTATCAAGGAGAACCTCGATGGAAAGGTTATACAATTCCCATTTATTCAATCCGAGAGTCAGCTGGCTGATATTCTCACAAAGGCAGTTTCAGGGAAGGTGTTTCATGGTACTATTGACCAGTTGGGTATGATGGATATCTATGTACCAACTTGAGGAGGAGTGTGTGCATGAGTTGTATACAATATTAGATTGATTCTAATTGTCTATAATTAATCCTAGAAATCTGGTTAGTTGAGCAATCATGTATATAATTATAGAAATAATCTCTTTCCTTATTTTTAGGACCTAATTTGTAGGATGTAATTGTACTCTATATATTGCCTCTGTTTGAGAGAAGAATACACATTCGAAAATATTCTGTAGAATCCTTATTGTCTAACAATATAGGGTTTTCGCAGTTCAACTCAATCGAGAAACAACCAAACAAAAGAAAAATTGTGTAATTTAAGCATTGTAGTAAACAGATGGCAGAAAGTAACCAAATACCTGAGATCAGAAAGGAACAAACTCCCACAAAATTAAGAAGCCATCGGTCACCCCCACCAGTTAAACCCCAACTTCATATGCCGCATCCGGCGATGGAGTACCGACAACCGATAATAATCTACGATGCCTCTCCAAAAGTTATGATACCATGAAAAACAAATTCATGAACTTAGTCCTAAGCCTAATAGGCTCTTCTTCTTACTCCTCCACCTCCACCTCTGCCGCCTTCACAACCTGTGAAGATATCTCATCGACAGTGAGAGTGGCTTCCATAGAAAAAATAAATTCGACGGAGGGAGAGAGATGGAGTAAAATCTAGGGAATTTATGGGTATGGATGAAGGCTTTGAAATGGGTTAATTTCACTGGATCTCTCTAATTAAAACATTTGAATGTGAATTTTGGTTAAGGAAGAGAGGAGAAACCTAAATAGCTCTCTATTTCATGCCTTGCTCTTTTCCGAGACCACACACATAACTCCTAAATTAGGGACTCTGTTCCAAAAAAAAAACTTTGATAACATTTTTTTTTCAAAAAAAAACTCTTAGAATTAAAATTATATGTTAAATTATTATTTCAAAAACTTAAAGATAAATCTAAATTTAAATTTTAGGATATCATAAATTAATTATAACAAACTGAAATATAACTCTTTTGTAGAACAAAGAGGTAATATTTTAACATTTGTAATATGTTCCAGAAAAAGAGTCATAATTATTATAATTTTGTTTATTCTCAATTTACAATAATTTAAAATATAAATTATTGTAACTTAATATTTTAATTAATATTGTAAATTACTTAAAATTATTATTAAGAATAAAATTTATATTAAAATATTAATTACATTACGATTTGAATTTTAGTATATTATAAATTAAAAAAAACTCAAACTTAACTCTTTCTATAGAGCATATGAGTATTTTTTTTTGGCTTTTGTGCTCAATTCTACAAAAGAGCATCAATATATTCTCTCTTTTTTTTGTCACGGTCAATGTATGAAATTTAAAGTTTAACGTAGTGTAAAGTTATTTACTTTATAGTTTATTAAAGTAAATAGTTGATATTGTAAGTTACTTAAAAAATATTATTAAAAGTAAATTTACTACTGTAAAAAAAATAATGTATTTATATTACAATTTTTATTCAACGCAATTAATTATAAAAAAATTATTTAAAACAAAATAGCGACCAATTTTATCTCTCGCAAAAAACTTCTGAACAATAATATATAGTGAGTAATAATTCATTCACTAATAGATTTTTTTCCTCACAAATTTTTATCATAAATTGGCACCAAAAATACTTTTATCACCTCAATTTTGCGAGAGAAAAAATATAAATTGTGAAGGATGTTTCTTTCGCTAATAACTATATTGTCACTATAATATTTTTCTTCACTGTTCCTTCGCTATAAAACTCATCGAAAAATATTTATTTAATTCAATAAATATTCAAATTGAATTACAAAAATCTCGTTCGTCACATCCTTTATGCACAATTATTAATTAAACGAAAAGAAGAAGAATAAGAATTACACCCTTGAAGATTCGAGCTTCCTCATGTACTAGTTCACCTCCAAAAAAAAAATTGCGTTCTACTTGAATCCACCGGGTTTGATTCCTTCCTTTGATCAACGTTAGCCACCCAAGTGTTTGGCCTCTAGAGGTATACTACCAAGGAAGAAGAAAGATTCAAGAAGGAGGGTGGTTAGCTAAACCCTAGTTTTCTATCTCTGTAGAAAAAGCGTACTCTCCAACAATTAGAATCACGTCACTAGATATCTAATATAAGACTCTTCTTCTTATATAGATATCAGTTAACCCTTTTAATATTATTAAAATAGGGTATTATTTAATTAATTAAACTCCTTTAATTATTTAGGCTCCCTAATCTTAGTAGGGATAATTAATTAAACTCTTTTAATTAATTTGCCTCCTAATCTTATTAGGAATAAATGAGAGTACTTATATTAAATTAATTCCCAAACTCTTTTAGAAATTTAAATAATAATAATTGTAATAATATTAATATAAAATTTTTGAATAAACTCTTTTATTCAAACAAATGTGGAATCCAATTCCAAGTTATTATAAAACTTTTGAATAAACTCTTTTATTCAAACAAATGTAGATTCCAATTCCAATTAAAATAAATAACTTTATTTTAATCCAATTCCAAATCAAAATAAACTCTTTTATTTTTAATTCAGAATTACTGAAACAACATTTAATTTAATTTTAATTAAAATAAACTCTTTATCTTAATAAAAATCAAAATAAAAAATTTATATTTTGTTTTTTGAGAGTAAGCATTCATATAGCCTAGTGAACTAAAGATCAAAATATATTTCCACGTCATCGATATCAAAAATACGAACTTGCAATTGCGCAACACCACGTCATCTTTAAAAATTTGAAGCGGTAAAGTAGCGCAGCCGTGATTGTCTCAGAATCAAACTGCAAGGCTTCAGTCTCCGTAATCTATTTTTCCAGTTTGCGAATTGTGCAGTTTTTCTCCAAAAATTCAATTCTATGCAAATAATTATGCCCAATTTTTTTTTCTAAACACATATCAACATACATATCGAATCTGAACAATTAATAACTCACATAAAGGTTTGGCTCTGATACCACTATTAGGTTTGTAAGATTCATGGACACAATCAAATTGCACAATGTAAAGCGGAAACGTAATAAAATAGATTTTTAAAATTTTCCAAACCGTATACCCGGATCATCCTTTGTGACACCCCCAAATCCGGGTACTCTAATTCCCACGAAATTTGGTGTTCACTGAACAAACATCATACGTCTATCTACCCATATTAAATGAAAATAATAAATAGATATAAATAAATCATCTCCTTATGGAGTTACAACATCTGATTTTAATACATCAATCCCAGGTCATACTAACCTTAAATCTCAAATACGGAAGCATAAACAAATATTAAGTCTTACACAATTTAAATATAAGTTTGAAACATATATAACAAATAAACAACAAGTCTTCATCACTTGTTAACCTTGCCCTTGCCATTGCTAGTAGAAGGCTCGTTGGATCTTTCGTTCTTAAATGTAATGTTATTATTATGTAAGAGTGAGCACGATTGCCCACAAGTATAATATTGTAACAATAAAATAATAACATGTTAATGAATCAAAGACTTCTGAAAGAAGAAACTCAACTTTTGAATCAAGAATAAATAACAAGAATCAAAAAAACTTCTGAGGGTCATAAAACCTTGAACTATGTCCTAGGTTGTCAAGTGTTTATACTTTAAACCTTTAACAGTCATAAGACTATGGAGTCTTCTTCTCGTACTTAGGGGGATCAACCCTTAGTACCATACTGTGCACAATATCTTAACGCTAAAGCATAATTAATCCCCTATAATAGGGTTGTCCATCTCAGTTTGACATTAGAGTCCGCACCAAAGGAAGTTTGGTTTGGATAAGCTCAACAATGGTTCTGAAATTTAGAACGTTCATCAACTATGGACTAGTCGAATTAATAAGGGTTCGCTAGTCTTACAAGGTTCAACAATAATTGATATTCAATTTGAATAATGAAATTCAAAAGATATACAATCGAATAAGTATTGTATAACAGAAATTATGCTTTGAAAGAATGATAACATCTAATGTGACGCCCCCAAAATAGGTCCACACAACTCATTCTGAGTCGCCAAATACATGGTACAGAAACCAAATACAAACTTCATTAATACAACTGTCGTGCAAAATACGACAACACATACGCTGTGAGTTTTAATACAAATATCGTCTCGTAGACAATATCCAAACTCAAATAAAATTCTCATTACAATTATTATCACACTATTTTATAGAATAGTGAGGACTACTATAGTAACCATCTTGGACCATCACTCCATTCCCTGACTAGTCCCAGCTATATTCTCATTTCTTGAAGAGAACAATGAAAGAAAAGGGTGAGCTCAACTAGCCTAGTAAAGAATATTATGACTAAGATAATGCAGAATAAATTATCCTTAGTCTTCAATAGAGAAAAATTTGATAGAATACAATAGACAATAAGTTTTAGATCAACAACTGCAGCAGAAATAACAATCCATTAGAAGAGTCATGTAGAGCATGATGTCTACTATCTTCTATGATTTAAAAGTCCATCATCAATATTTTATCAATGTAACATCAATCAATAAATATTTCACATCAATGAATTATCCATGCACTACGTGCCAAAGATATTCGTTTATATCACCAGTGGTCATGATTATGCCAAACATCTGTCCATCTATACACTACGGGCCAAAGAGGACTTTCACCACATCATTTGTCTGTAATATTATAGGTCATGATTATACCAATACACAATTCTTGGTCATAATCATACCAATCAACAGTCCATCTTTGCACTACGGGCCAAAGATGACTTTCATCACAATATAAGCATGAGGATAATGACAATGATATAAAGAACCAATCAAGTGAGATCAAAGACAAATATTAGAGATTTCTAATTCAATTTATCCAGAGTTCAAAAATGTCCAAATTGCCAACATGATAACTATTTGTGAAGTAAAATTCAAGAATGATATTCATGTATCAAATATAATTTGGACAGAATAGAAAATTAAATTCTGTTTTAAATAGTACTCATGAATAGTACCGTATGAATAGTGCCCATGAATATTACCATATGAATAGTACCCAGAAATAAAAAGATTAAAATTTAATAAGAAAGTTCAGACTAATATTCCAATAAAATGATATTAGATAAAGCGCAAAACATAAGGAATTTCTAATCATTCCAGGAATTATAGAAGCAATACTTACCATAGTAAGTTTAAATTTAGGAATATGAAACGAAATAATATTCCTTAGATAATATGGAATATGAAAGAAAATAATATTTTATACGAGTATTGAAATAAAATAATATCCTTTACCTCAGTAGAAACTGGATATGACTGGAATATCAGATATTATTCTGAGAAAATCTTGCACAAAAAGCTACACCCAAAGTATCCTTATACTCAAGAGAAATACTCAAAATACTATAGAATAAGAATTTCTAATATTGAAGTTGTGTTTAGGAAGGAGGGGTTACCCCCTATTTATAGTGCAATCGAGGGAAAAAAATAATGCATTCTACCTAATTTTTCTTTTTCAATCATGTCTAACCTATCATTCTTCTCTGTCTAACAATTCCTTATTTCCAAGGTTGAGGCCCCACGCATGAGAAAACATAATTTGCAATGCCCAACATTTTTTTTCTCCAGGCCTAACTTTGCTAACTTCTTATTTCTTTCTCTTTTCCTTTCCTAACCATCACTTCCTTAAGGGCCACACAAATTTGGCAACAAATGCTTTGCAGGCAATTATTCCACCCATTTGCAAAGGAGGAGTGCACAGAAGGAATTCAAAATAAAAATGACAACCTTCACTCCACTTTTATTCACATGTTAAAAATTATATATTATAAAGATAATATTACCATTTAAATTATAAAAAATTATATTAATATATTATCACATTATTATAATGAAATATTATAATAACATATTTGAATGAATATTCTATTGGAGAAAATAATTGTCAAACTTTTAACAAATTCCTTCATTTATATCAAAATTGAACCAATATCCACCATATAATAATTATTCATAAATAATATTATAAGCTCATAATATTAACAACCAGATCATTCCCAGGAAAGAGGAGACTTTCCGATAAGGATTTATCTTTATTAACGCGCAATTATATAACCTAACCCTTTTCCTCGACATAATTTTCTAGATATTGCCAATAATGCTAACTAATAATATGAATAATTATGTCGTGTCAATTATTGATTTAATAATATGAGATATTGTGCAGATGATACTGTGATAATAATTGAATCAATAATATGAGACACTATGCAATAATTACTGTGACAAATATTGAATAAAACTGAGTGACTTCTTACGTAAGAATCAATAATCAGAAATACTGTGCAATACCGTGTGTTACTGTACTTTTATCACCGGATATTTCAACAGTTAATGGTAAAATTTTGTCGTTATTTTATAAAAAGGTTTTTCTGTCGCTTTTTATATCCGACAGTTATTCTATTATGTGGTCCACCAATGATTGCGCCGTCGTACAGATATTCCCTGACCAAACGAATATTTTATTAACACTTGCTTACTTTTCAAAATTTGCACATTTCACCCATAACTAAAGCATTATATCAAATCAATACCTTATTATTCAAAATAATAATTAGAGAAATTAAATCTTTATTCATAAAAAGTTGGGGTCGTACAACCTCCCATCCTTATAAAATTTCATCCTCGAAATTGATGTACGTACCTGGTATGTCGAAGAGGTGAGGATACCTTGTTTTTATTTCAGATTCTAACTCCCAAGTCATTTCCTCAATATCGTGGTTTCTCCATAAAACTTTGAGTCGGAGGTATAACCTTTGAAGCGTAAAATATGTTCCTTCTTATCCAAGATTTTAACAAGTACCTCTTCATACGTTAAATCTTCTGATATCTCGTCTGGTTCTAATTCAATAATGTGGTTCGGTTCTTTCACATATTTACGTAGAATGGATATGTGGAAAATATTATGAACACGAGACATACTTGGCGCTAAAGCGAGTCTATAGGCCACAGTTCCTACTCGATCGAGTATTTCAAATGGACCAATGAATCTAGCGTTGAGATTTCCTCTCTTCATCGACTCTTGCTTCTGGAATAACACATTCTTGTACATTCTTCTTCATATTCATCAACTCCAGGTCTGTAGCTTGAACAGCTTTAACTTTATCGATTAAAGTTAGTTCTACTCGTCTATTTGACATCATCATGTGGGTCCCTAGAGTCTTTAAATCTATCTCCATCATTTGTAAATTATACGAAATGGGTCTTTGTGTTTGACAATATCACACTCGTACCCGCATATGATCTTCTGCTCAACGTGTTAGCTACCACATTCGTTTTTCCAGGATTGTATTGAATGGTATGGTCGTAATCTTTCAACAGCTCGAGCCAACGTTATTGGCGCATGTTAAGTTCCTTTTGGGTGAAGAAATATTTTAGGCTTTTATGATCTGTATAGATCTCTACCTTCTCCCTATACAAGTAGTGCCTCCAAATCTTTAGCGCAAAAACGACTGCTGCCAACTCTAGATCATGAGTAAGATAATTCCTCACATATTCTTTGAGTTGTCGTGAGGCATAGGCTATGACTTTCCCATGTTGCATGAGAACACATCCTAAACCTCTGCCTGAAGCATCGCTAAAGATGACAAATCCCTCCAAACCTGATGGTATTGTCAGAACAGGTGTTAAAATGAGTCTCCTCTTGAGTTCTTGGAAACTCTTCACACATTCCTCGCTTCATCTGAATTTTGTATCTTTTCGAGTCAGCTGAGTTAATGAAGTAGTGATTCGAGAAAATCCTTCCACGAATCTTCGATAATAACCAACTAAGCCTAGAAAGCTACGTATTTTGACTACTGACTTAGTTTGCTCTTAACTGTGACTCATATCATAACTTTGGATAGCACCTCATAATGGCACCTATCAGTTTACCACCGCACAAATATGGCGTCCCCTACAAAGAGTTTGGCTTTAGTGCATTCCACAAAGGAAGTCACCAGATAGAGGCTTGGGTACCAGTTCCTGTAGTTGGGTTATTAACTCCTGAAGTTCAATAGGAGACATTCGATATGGGGTTTTGAAAATGGGTTTTGTACCAATTTCAAGGTCAATACAAAATTCAATTTCATAATCTGGGGGTAGGCCAGGAAGTTCTTCGGGAAATACGTCAAGAAATTTATTAACAATAGAAATATCATTCAAATCTGATGTATTTTTGTTTAAAATCCGTGACATGGGCTAAGAAAGCTTGACATCCATTTTTCAATAAACAAATGACTTTATGACTAGAGAGGAAAATGATTGACTTTAGTGGTTTTATTACCTGAACTCGCATAACAGGTTGGTTAGGAATATGAAAGCTAACAACATTACGAACACAATCAATTTTAGCATCATGAGTAGTTAACCAATCGATTCCTAAAATCACATCAAATACAAGTATTTTCAAAGAGATGAGATCAACATGTAATGGGAGGGTGCCAATTTGAATCAAAAAAGATTTATAAATAGTGGATGTAACGAGAGTTTCTCCCAACGGAGTTTCAACCGATAAGTCAAAGTCTAATTTCTCCGTAGTCCAGTTCAAATGTTGAGCACAAGTAGGTGATAAAAAAAGAATGGGTAGAACTGGTATCTAATAAGGTATAGACTTCGTAAGAGTTTATGATTAGCTTATGTGACGCCCCCAAAATAGGTATACCTCACCCATCTTGGGTCGCCAAATACATGGTACAAAATTCAAATACAACTTAATAATACAGCTGTCATGTAAAATACGACAAAACATAAATTGAGAGTTTTAATAAGAATATTGTTATCTAGACAATATCTACACTCAAAGAAGTCCTCATTACATTTATTATCATACTATTTAACAGAATAATAAGGACTACTAATACTATCATCTGGACCGTCACTCCATTCCCCGACTAGTCCCAGCTATATTCTCATTTTCTGAAGAGAACAATGAAAGAAAGGGTGAGCTCAACTAGCCCAGTAAGAAATATTAGGACTAAGATAATGCAGAATAAATTATCATTAGTCTTCAACAATGTTAAATTGATAAAATACAATAGACATCAAGTTTAATCTAGCGGTGAACAAGCAATCCATTAAAAGAGTCAAGTAGAAAAAATCTACTATCTTTTATGATTTAAAAGGTTTTCATCACTTTTATCATTTGAGACTCGACAATAAATAATCCACATCATCCACCGCACTACGACCAAGGATATTCATTAGTATCACAACTATAAATTATCCATGCACTACGGGCCAAGGATATTCGTGTATTCATCAATGATCATGATCTTGCCAACAATTGTTCATCAATGCACTACGGGCCAATGAGGACTTTATCACATCATTTGTAACATTACGGTCATGATTATACCGATTAATCCTTGGTCATAATCATACCAAGTCCATCTATGCACTACAGGCCACAGATGACTTTCAACATAATATAAACACAAGGATGATGATAATGATATAAGAATTCAATAAAACAAGTTCAAGAATTAATTTATCCAGGAACTAATAACGTCCAAATTGTCAACATGATACTTCTTTGTAGAGTAAAATTCAAGAATGCTCAGAAGAATATTTTCATGAAAAGATACTGGATGAAGCGCAAATATCAAGGATATTCCACTAATTTCGTGGAGTATAAAAGTCAAAACTTTAACTAACTGAGTATAATACAGAAGGGAATAACAAAAGAAATCCACGCATGTGCATGCGATAGATGCATGAGAGGTTTATTCCAACGTAATAATAAATGATTTGAACCGGTCGAAGAAATTACACCGGCGGGATATTCCAATGAATAATAAAGAATGGAATAACGAAAGAATTTCACCATGTATGCGGTATTTAGCGTATACAAAAGTTATTCCAACATAATGATAAAGAATGGAATAACGTAAGAATTTCACCAAGTATAGGGTAGCTCATGCGTATCTGAGTTATTCCAACAGAATAATAAAGAATGGAATAACAGAAGTTCTCTTCATGAATACGAAAGAAATAATACCCCTTACCTTAGAAGAACTGGATATTGGAAAAGTGAGGTAGCAGAATACTTTTCTTTTTTCTCTCTATAGTTTCTCTCTCTAGAGTTTCAGTGAATTCGTAAGAAATAATGAAGGAATGAGCTTCTATTTATAGGAGAATGGACTGAATAGTAACTAATTCATGAAACAGTCTAGATTGATTTACTTTTAAATGGATTTATCCATATTGATTTACTATGCAAATTATTAATAAATTATTCTAATAAAACAAAATCTTTTAAATAAAATATAATATATTCTATTTATAGTCTAATAAAACAAATAACTTTTTTAAAATATTACATTTTATATAAAAAGATTTTACTATGCAAACACTATGCATAATAAAATATAATATATTCTAATTATTGTCTAATAAAACAAATAACTTTATAAAAGTATTCTATTTTATATAAAAAGATTTTACTATGCAAAACACTATCACAGAACACTATGCAACCACTATGCATAATAAAATATAATATATTCTAATTATTGTCTAATAAAACAAATAACTTTATAAAAGTATTACATTTTATATAAAAAGATTTTACTATACAAAATACTATGCATAATAGAATATAATATATTACATTTATAGTCTAATAAAACAAATAACTTTATAAAAGTATTACATTTTTATATTAAAAAGCTTTTGCTTTATTATATTAATAATAGTAATAAATTTTTTTATATATATATAATATATATATATATATATATATATATATATATATATATATATATAAACTTCCGTGACTTCATAAAAAGACACCTCAATATATTTAACAACATTTATCATCATTATTATAATTCACAATATTAATCGACCAAGTCGTTCCTGTGAAAGAGGGGATTTCCAATAAGAATTTCTCCTATTATGGCGCAATTAGGTGACCAAACCTCTCCTTGGCAGAACTTCTAGACATCGTTAATATTGCAAATAATAATATTAATAACTTCGTCGTCTCAATTATTGATTTAATAATATACAAAATATCGACAATAATTGAATCAAATAACGTGAGATACTATCAAAGAATTACTATAGCAATAATTGAACAAAGTGAGTGACTTCTCACGTAAGCATCAATAATCAATACCGTATTGCTACTATACAACCACGCCAGACATTCTTGTACTTTTAACACCGGGTGTTTCAACAGTTAATGGTAAAACTTTAAATCGTTATTTTCATAAAAATATTTTTGTCGTTTTCTTAATCCGACAATAATTCTGTTGTGGGGTCCACCAATGATTGTACCGTCGTACGGACATTTCACGACAAAAAGAATATTCCCCGATCAATCGAATATTATACAAAAACTTGCATACTTTTCAAAATTTATAAATATTACCCACAACTATAACATTATCTCAAATTCACACCATAATTTTCAAAAAAATATTTTGAGAAATTTAAATCTTTATACGTAAATTTTGGGGTTTTACAATCTCCACTCCTTATGAAATTTTGCCCTCAAAATTTACGTACGTACCTGGTATGTCGAAGAGGTGAGGATACCTTGACTTCATTTCAAATTCTAACTCTTGAGGTATAACCTTTGAGCGCAAAATATATTTTAAGATTTTAACAGGTACATCTTCATACGTTAAATTATCCGCTATCTCGTCCGATTCTAAATTAATAATGTGGTTCGGGTCGTCCACATATTTACGTAACATCGATACGTTAAAAATATTATGAACACGCGACATACTTGGCGGTAAAACGAGTTTGTAGGCCACAGTTCGTACTTGATCAAGTATTTCAAATGGGCCAATTAAATCGAGGGTTGAGATTTTCTCTCTTCATCGACTCTTGCTTCTAGAATAATGCTCTCTTGAACCTTCTTCTTCACATTCATCAGATTTGAGTCTGTAGCTTGAACGACTTTAACTTTATCGATTAAAGTCGATTCTACTCGTATATTCGTTATCTTCACGTGGGTCCCTAGAGTCTTTAACTCTATCTTAATCATTTGTAAGTTATACGAAATGGGTCTTTGTGTTAACAACGTCACACTCGTAACCGCATACGATCTTCTACTCAACGCGTCAGCTACCACATTCGCTTTTCCACGATGGTATTAAATGGTACGATCGTAATCTTCAACAGCTCGAGCCAACGTCTTTGGCGTATTATACGTTTGTTTTGGTTGAAGAAATATTTAAGGGTTGAAGAAATGGGTTTTGTACTGGGGTCAGTACAAAATTTGATTTCACGCTCTGGGGTAGGCCAAGAAGTCTTCAGAAATACGTCAAGAAATTTATTAACGACAAAAATATCATTCAAAACTGTAACTCTCATCCAAGACTTGGATAACACGTCACATTGATACCTATCAACTTGCCATCGTCATTCACAATGTCCGCTACGGAAAATTTTGCTTCGGTGCATTCCACACAAGGAAGTCAACAATGAAAGGATCGGGGCTCTTTACTTATGGCTTGATATAACAGTGATTAACTTTAGTGGTTTGGTTGCTTGAATTCGCATAACAGGTTGGTTAGGAATATAAAAGCTAACAACCTTACGAAAAAAGTGATGAGTAGAAGTTAACCAATCGATTCCTAAAATCACATCAAAGGCAAGTATTTTCAAAGAGATAAGATCGACAGGTAACGTGAAAGTGTCGATTTAAATCAACAAGATTTATAAACAGTGGAGGTAATGAAGGTTTCTCCTAACGAAGTTTCAACCAATAAGTCAAAGTCTAACTTCTCTGGGTCAAATTTAAACATTGAGCGCAAGCAAGAGAGATAAAATAATGGGTAGAACCGGTATCTAATAAGGTATAGACTTCGCAGGAATTTATAATTAACTAGCCCGTGCTAACTTCGTTCGGGTTACTCGCTTTTTGAGAAGTCAAAAAATGCTCTTCTTGAAACCACCGACTTTGTTTTTTTCGTATCCGCCTTTGGTGCCACCGTCCCAGCTGGACTTGACTTCACTATACGACAAAATTGAGCTAAATGTCCTTCTCTTCTTAAAATTTCCACTTCTATTATCTTGGCCATGATTACCACAGAAGTGGTTACCATCCTTGACATGATAATTCCCCCACGATGGTCATCATTGTTCTGATGGTCGTTGCCACCGGTACGATTATTATCGTGTTGTTGGTCGTTACCTTTTGGTTGTGCTAACTCATTATCGCGCTCCAATAACTAAGCCCTATTCACAACATCTGAATATAAACAAAGTTTATGAGAAATGAGGTATTGACGTATATCGGGTTTTAAACCTCTTAGAAATATTCGCGTCATTCGCTCCTCATTATTGACCAAATGGGATGCAAATCGGGATAACTCCACAAACTTAGCCTCGTACTGCGATACGGTTATATTATTTTGCTCCATTACTTATCTCAACATTTTCATATGCTATTTTCAAACACTGTCACAAAA
This sequence comes from Panax ginseng, assembly GCA_020205605.1. NCBI lineage: Eukaryota > Viridiplantae > Streptophyta > Magnoliopsida > Apiales > Araliaceae > Panax > Panax ginseng. Next base: position 16,212,136 of record CM035134.1, read on the forward strand.
CAAGGGTTAATTGACATATCACATATTATCCCTATACTCTGACCGACCAATTAAATACCAAATAAACTTAGGTAGGTCATACTAGAGAAGGAATTCCCCATCTCTCCCCTCCTAGTTCTTATCTCACATCTCAGTCAGGGATCATATCCCTAAGCTTTGATACCAACTGTGACGCCCCCAAAATAGGTATACATCACCCATCTTGGGTCGCCAGATACAAGGTACAGAATTCAAATACAAACTAATTATACAACAGTCGTGTAAAATACGACAAAGCCTAAATTGAGAGTTTTAATAAGAATATTATCATCTAGACAATATCCACACTCAAAGGAGTCTTCACTACATTTATTGTCACACTATTTAACAGAATAGTAAGGACTACTAATACTATCATCTGGACCGTCACTCCATTCCCCGACTAGTCCCAGCTATATTCTCATTTCCTGAAGAGAATAGTGAAAGAAAAGGTGAGCTCAACTAGCCCAGTAAGAAATATTATGACTAAGATAATGCAGAATAAATTATTATTAGTCTTCAACAATGTTAAACTGATAAAATATAATAGACATCAAGTTTAACTGCAGTGGAACAAGCAATTCATTAAAAGAGTCAAGTAGAGAATAAAATTTACTATCTTTTATGATTTAAAAGGTTTTTCATCACTTTTATCGCTGAGACTCAGTTTAATAAATAATCCACATCATCCCTGCACTACGGCCAAGGATATTTATTAGTATCACAACTATAAATTATCCATGCACTATGGGCCAAGGATGTTCGTTTATTCATCAATGGTCATGATCTTGCCAACAACTGTCCATCAATGCACTACAGGCCAATGAGGACTTTTACCACATATTTATAATATTACGGTCATGATTATACCGATTAGTCCCTGGTCATAATCATACCAAGTCCATCTATGCACTACAGGCCACAGATGACTTTCAACATAATATAAACATGAGGATGATGACAATGATATAATAATTCAATAAAACAAGTTCAATGATTAATTTATCCAGGAACTAATAACGTCTAAATTGTCAACATGATACTTCTTTGTAGAGTAAAATTCAAGAATGCTCAGAAGAATATTTTCATGAAAAGATAGTGGATGAAGAGCAAATATCAAGGATATTCCACTAATTTCATGGAGTATAGAAGTCAAAACTTTAACTAACTGAGTATAATACAGAAAGGAATAACAAAAGAAATCACCATGCATGTGATAGACCGCACAGACAGGTTATTCCAACAGAATAATAAATGACGGAACCGGTCAAAGTAAATTTGCCTTGGTAGGATATTCCAATGTAATAATAAAGAATGGAATAATGTAAAGATTTCACCATGTATGCGATACTTCGCATAATAAAGTTATTCAACATAATGATAAAGAATGGAATAATGAAGAATTTCATCAAGTATAGGGTAGCTCAGCGTGTCTGAGTTATTCTAATGAATAATAAAGAATGGAATAACAGAAGTTCTCTTCATGAATACGAAAGAAATAATACCCCTTAGCTTAGAAGAACTGGATATTGGAAAAGTGAGGTAGCAGAATACTTTTCTTCTTTCTCTCTATAGTTTCTCTCTTTAGAGTTTCAGTGAATTCGTAAGAAATTATGAAGGAATGAGCTTCTATTTATAGGAGAAATAATGAAGGAATGAGCTTCTATATATATAAACTTCCGTGACTTCATAAAAAGACACCTCAATATATTTAACAACATTTATCATCATTATTATAATTCACAATATTAATCGACCAGGTCGTTCCCAGGAAAGAGGGGGCTTTCCAATAAGGATTTCTCCCTATTGGCGTGCAATTAGGTGACCAAACCTCTCCTTGGCAGAACTTCTAGACATCGTTAATATTGCAAATAATAATATTAATAACTTCATCATCTCAATTATTGCTTTAATAATATACAAAATATAGACAATAATTGAATCAAATAACGTGAGATACTATGAAGCAATTACTGTAGCAATAATTGAACAAAACTGAGTGACTTATCACGTAAGCATCAATAATCAATATCGTGTGATACTATGCAATCACGCGTATTACTGTACTTTTAACACCGGGTGTTTCAACAGTTAATGGTAAAACTTCCGCCGTTATTTTCATAAAAATATTTTTGTCGTTTTCTCTATCCGATAATAATTCCTTTGTGGGGTCCACCAATGATTGTACAGTCGTACATACATTCCCCGACAAAAAGAATATTCCCCGACCAATCGAATATTATACAACAACTTGCATACTTTTCAAAATTTATAAATATTACCCACAACTATAACATTATCTCAAATCCACACCATAATTTTCAAAAAAATATTTTGAGAAGTTTAAATCTTTATTCGTAAAATTTGGGGTTTTACAGCTTACCCGTGATAACTTCATTCGGGTTCCTCGCTTTTTGGGAAGTCACGACAAAAGCTCTCCCTCAAACTACCGACTTTGACTTGTCTGGGACAGCCTTTGGTGTCGCCATCCCAGTTGAACTTGACTTCGCTGCATGACAAAATCGAGCTAAATGGCCTTCATTTCCACAATTGAAACACACTTTGGGTTGCTGTGTACAGTTGGGACTGATGTGTCCCTCCTATCCGCATTTGTAGCATACGACCGGTGGTCGTTCTACTTCCTTGGAAACGGGTGTTGGTGCTGCTGTCGATGTCTCTCCGTTATTGTTGAATCTTCTCTTCTTAAAGTTGTTCCACTTAGTTCACATCTTATATTATCTTGGCCATGATTACCACTGAAGTGGTTACCATTTCTGGCATGATAATTTCCTCCACGATGGTTATCATTTTTCTGATGGATGTTGCCACCGGTACGATTATCATTGTGTTGTTGGTTGTTGTCTTTTGGCTGAGCTGACTCATTATTGCACTCCAATAATTGAGCCATATTAACAACATTGGAATATAAACAATGTTTATGAGAAATGAGGTATTGACGAATTTCGGGCTTCAAACCTTGCAGAAACATTCGTGTCATTCGCTCCTCATTATCCATAATATGGGATACAAACCGGGATAACTCCACAAATTTAGCCTCGTATTGCGATACGGTCATATTGTTCTGTTCCAGTTTGATGAATTCTACCTCCTTCATGTGACGAATAGTTTCTGGAAAGTACTTGTCGTTGAAAAATTCTTGGAACTTCTCCCAAGACATCTTAAGTGCGAAAAGATGAGTGCGTTTTACATATTCTCACCAATAATCTGCCTCTTCACGCAACATAAAGGTGGCAAAAGGAACCTGTTGACGTCGAGATTTTTAGTTATCCCTTTTCGTTACTTGTTCTTTGGTGTTCTCATGTTAGGTAAGATTTGTTTGAAAAAACAAGTGAAAAAGGTCCGACATGTATAATGTCGACGATGGACTGTTAAGAGTCGCCAGTTGGTGTTTTTAACTGGTTGCACCAATGCAACCAAAAAAGGTTTTCACATTGACCCAGTGATGTGACACTGCTAAACGGGTTTGTGAAACCGAGATTCATTTTGGGTTCGGGGGCTTGATTATGCGGAGGGAAGGTGTTAGGCACCCCCCGACATCCGTGTTGCCACGGTGACCGCCACTTTTCAAGAAACTATTATATGAATATTTGTGTGTGTGTGTGTGGATCAATGTGCAATTATTTGAAAGTAGTGCGAGGCCTCGTTCGCACCTATATACAAAGGGTTTGAATTTATCGAAAAATTCAGTTTTATAAAAAGAGGTTTTTCAAACCCTGTGCTCAATAGGAATTGAGACTTTTCATACTTCCATTTTATTATTAAATGTTCGGCTTGTTTGCTTTTATTTTCTAGATGCGAGGCATCTTGAAAAAATAATATACTACAGATCTTAGAACTCCTCATCAAACATAACAACCCATCCAGGAAATTCGAGACAATAAATAAATAATGTACAAGTCGCTACGGTGAAAATGTCCATCACGAAGAATCGAATCTAGATTCGATGAGATGAATCTGTGATCACATGATTCCTAGGCTCACATGATACCGCAGTTTATATGAAAAGCAGTAAGCAATTATATATATAAAAGCTATAAATATATATATACAGACATGATCAACCACCACGAAGCAACTCCATGGGGGATCAGAAATGTAAATATATAAAAGCGGTAAATATATATATATGGACATGATCAACCACCACGAAGCAACTCCATAGGGGATCAGAAACGTAAATAAAGCAGTAAATGCGATCAACCGCCACGAAGTAAACTCTAGACGGGACTAAATGTAAATAAAGCAGTAAAAGGCCTCGAAGTAAACTCCAGGCTTAATAGAAATGTATATATATATATATATATATATATATATATATATATATATAAAAAAGATAGAAACGCATCGGATATAAAATCCGTGCTCATCGGATATGTCCGATAACAATTATATATATATATATATATATATATATATATATATATATATATATATATATATATATATATATATAAAGTAAACGCTATGGATGTAAAATCTAGGCTCATCGGATAAAAGTCGACAATAGTTTATATATATATATATATATATATATATATATATATATATATATATATATATATATATATATAAAAGCAAATAAATGCTCAAGACATAAGTCTAGGCTCAATCGAGGCATAACTCGATAATGTTAGTCCATATATAAATATATACATATATAAGTATATATATACGATGTAAAATGAAAACCATGGACCAAAATGCAGGCATACGCACACAACACGACTCTCAATGTGTAGAATAGTGGGTGCAAAGATGAAGAGAATGACTTTATAGAGTGTGAGAAAGGCTTACGGTGGGGCGCCAATGCAGAGCCTATGACTCTATGGGATAAACACTCGACTCCGTGCGTAAATGTATAACTATATGTGGGCTAACAGTGTTTAAAATGAGGAAACACTCAATATGGGGTGTGTACAGAGCAAATTGGACAGGGCTTCCTCGCTTCTCTTTTTTTCTAAATGGCCACCCCAAGCCCTCTGTTTATAGAGGGGGGAGCCACAGTGTATCTACTGGCCCAAAGGTGCACTCTCAGTGAGCTTGGTGCCGGGCTCCACGGGTCCTATCGTCTCGAAGTACGTGCACTCGTGCACTATAATGTCCGCTCGAACTTGCAGAACTTCAATCCGAGCATCCGAATGAGGTATATAAGACCTTCTTCAGACCGCTTGTGTCGAGAGTTATGCAATGACATGGATTAGAGGTTGTAAGAAGTCAGGAAGAGGGGACCATGCCCATAATCTTCAAGCTTCAAATTCTATCCGGTGTGCTGCCACGCGTAATAGTCACTTGGGATTGGAACTCCTTGGTTCTTGTAGAACATTGTTGTATGTATATATGTATGAAGTGTTGAGATGATGCGCATGTGTTGAGCTGGCAAGATGACGTTTGACTTCTCACCAGGGTTATCTCCTATTTGAGTTGAAAGCAGACGTTGCTCAGGGTTACATCTGAGATTAGACTGCTGTAAGTGTTTGAATGCCGCTAGGTCATCTGTAAGAGTGACTGTCTGCCCGATGTTTGGTCTAGGTCTGAGGTATGAGTGCCTCGGCAAGAGGTCTGAGATTGAAGCTGATTGTATGCACTTGAAATAAGCATTTCCGGAGTTATCGCCGGAACTGCAACAACATTCCTTGGGGTTATCTCCAAGGACGAAACTCGTGGTTATCTCCGAGGTTGAAAATGATCCTCCCGGTGTGTGTTTCGAGGTTGGAAATGATACTTACGGTGTGTGTTCCGGGGTTGAGACTGAATTTCCGATAGTATCTGGTATGGATGTGAGCTGTCTTCCAGGGTTATCTTCGAAAGGCAAATCTGCCCTCCTGCAATGTTAGTAACAGGTGTGCAGAAAATTTCGAGTGTCTACAGAACCTTTTGTTCTTCAGTACATCCCAAGACATCAAATATCTTGGTAATCTGCTTAATCCATGCCTTTGCCTTAAGTGGCTCTGGCTTTCCCAAAAACTCCAGTAGTCCCAACTCCTTAAATTACTTAGCAGTAACCAGTCGTGAGTTGCCATTGTTTCCACCCACATTTTGAAAAAGAGTCTCTTTTGTTTGGTGTTACATGAATTTTAGAAAGCTCCTAAACATCCCATCATTCATCATTTGGTCGGTGTTGTTGTTTACATGAGGATTATTGCCTTCCTGATGCGCATTATCATGGTTATTGATTGGTGGTGTCTCAACGGTCTCATGTGCTCCACTGTTTCTCAAAATTTTTAGATGCCATTCTCAAACACTGCCACAAAACAAGGGTGAATTAAAGAAATTCATGTGCCACATATTAACCCTATATTATGACCGACCAATAACAAATAATCTTACGTAGGACACACTAGCGAAAGTTTTACTCGTCTCTCCCCTCCTAGTTCTAATCTCAGATCTCCACCAGAGATCATATCCCTAAGCTCTGATACCAACTGTGACACCCCCAAAATAGGTCCACACAACCCATTCTGAGTCACAAAATACATGATACAGAAACCAAATACAAACTTCATAAATGCAATTGTCGTGCAAAATACGACAACACATACATTGTGAGTTTTAATACAAATATCATCTCGTAGACAATATCCAAACTCAAATAAAATCCTCATTACAATTATTATCACACTATTTTATATAATAGTGTGGACTACTATAGTAACCATTTTGGATCATCACTCCATTCCCTGACTAGTCCCAGCTATATTCTCATTTCTTGAAGAGAACAATGAAAGAAAAGGGTGAGCTCAATTAGCCCAGTAAAGAATAATATGACTAAGTTAATGCAGAATAAATTACCCTTAGTCCTCAACAGAGAAAAATATGATAGAATACAATAGACAATAAGTTTTAGATCAACAACTGCAGCGAAAATAACAATCTATTAGAAGAGTCAAGTAGAGCATGATGTCTACTATCTTCTATGATTTAAAAGTCCATCATCAATATTTTATCCCTGTAACACCAATCAATAAATATTTCACATCAATGAATTATCCATGCACTACGGGCCAAGGATATTCGTTTGTATCACCATTGGTCACGATCATGCCAAACATCTGTCCATCTATGCACTACGGGCCAAAGAGGACTTTCACCACATTATTTTTATGTAACATTACAGGTCATGATTATACCAATACACAATTCTTGGTCATAGTCATACCAATCAACAGTCCATCTTTGCACTACGGGCCAAAGATGACTTTCATCATAATATAAACATGAGGATGATGACAATAATATAAAGAATCAATCAAGTGAGATCAAAGATAAATATTAGAGATTTCTAATTCAATTTATCCAGAGTTCAAAAATGTCCAAATTGTCAACATGATAACTATTTATGAAGTAAAATTCAAGAATGATATTCATGTATCAAAAATAATTTGGATAGAAAAAAAATTAAATTCTGTTGTGAATAGTACTCGTGGATAGTACCGTATTAATAGTGCCCATGAATAGTAGTACCGTATGAATAGTACCCAGACATGAAAAGATTAAAATTTAATAAGAAAATCAGACCAATATTGCAATGAAATAATATTAGATGAAGCGCAAAACTTAAAGAATTTCTAATCATTTCAGGAATTATAGAAGTAATACTTACCATAGTAAGTTTAAATTTAGGAATATGAAATGAAATAATATCCCTTACATAATATGGAGTATGAAAGAAATTAATATTTCATACGAGTATTGAAATAAAATAATATCCTTTACCTTAGTAAAAACTAGATTTGATTGGAATATCGGATATTATTCTGAGAAAATCTTGCACAAAAAGCTACACTTAAAGTATCCTTATACTCAAGAGAAATACTCACAATTCTATAGAATAAAAATTTCTGATATTGAAGGTGTGTTTAGGAAGGAAGGGTTACCCCCTATTTATAGTGCCACGGAGGGAGAAAAACAATGCATTCTTCCTAATTTTTCTTTTTGCAATCATGCCTAACCTATCATTCTTCTCTGCCTAACAATCCCTCATCTCCAAGGTTGAGGCCCCACGCATGAGAAAACATAATTTACAATGCCTAACATTTCTTTTTTTTTTTCAAGGCCTAAATTTGCCTAACTTCTTATTTCTTTCTCTTTTCCTTGCCTAACCATCACTTCCTTAAGGGCCCACACAAATTTGGCAAAAAAAGCTTTACAGGCAATTATTCCACCCATTTGCAAAGGAGGAGTGCATGGAAGGAATTCAAAATAAAAATGATAACATTCACTCCACTTTTATTCACATGTTAAAAATTATATATTATAAAGATAATATTACCATTTAAATTATAAAAAATTATATTATTATATTATCACATTATTATAATGTAATATTATAATAACATATTTGAATGAATATTCTACCGGAGAAAATAATTGTCAAACTTTCAATAAATAATATCAAAATTGAACCAATATCCACCACATAATAATTATTCATAAATAATATTATAAGCTCACAATATTAACAACCAGATCATTTTCAGGAAAGAGGGGGCTTTCTGATAAGGATTTATCCTTATTGGCTCGCAATTATATAACTTAACCCCTTTCCTGGACAGAATTTTCTAGACATTATCAATAATGCTAATTAATAATATGAATAATTGTGTCGTGTTAATTATTGATTTAATAATAAAAGATATTGTGCAGATGATAATGTAACAATAATTGAATCAATAATATGAGATACTGTGCAACGATTACTGTGGCAATTATTGAATAAAATTGAGTGACTTCTTACCTAAGAATCAATAATCAGAAATACTGTGCAATACCATGTGCTACTCTGCAATCACGCGTATTACTGTACTTTTATCACATGGTATTTCAACAATTATCAGTAAAAATGTTGCCGTTATTTTTATAAAAAGGTTATTTATGTCACTTTCTATATCCGACAGTTATTCTGTTATGTGGTCCACTAATGATTGCGCCGTCGTACAAATATTCCCCGCCAAAAAGAATATTCCCCGACCAAACGAATATTTTATGCAACTTGCTTACTTTGCAAAATTTGCACATTTCACCCATAACTAAAGCATTATATCAAATCAACACCTTATTATTCAAAATAATAATTAGAGAAATTGAATCTTTATTCATAAAAAGTTGGGGTCTTACATCTAATATGAAATCTTGACTTGAACAGTAATAAACAAGATATAATAAGGAACTTGCTTTATGTAAAGAAACAGGGTGTAGGAACTTGCTCAAATAAAGTTAGGGTTAGAGAACATGCCTCGTGCGCAAGCTACAATTATAGTTACAAATCAACTTTTTCAACGTCCTACACATTACATACACTCACAACATTCATTAGCTACCGTCATGTTAACCTTATAGGTTTAGTTCCTTCTTTTAAATCCAATTTATTAATATAATTCAAATTCTAACTTTTGCATTAACGTCACATCATCAATTTGAAATCATAAGGCTATCAAAGAAATGTAACCTATAAACACATCTCAAGACTTAAACAATTAACAAATTAAAGCTTTTCACAACTTATTAACTTCACAATTTGAAATCATTGAACACATGCTTACAATTAATTATAGAACCTCATTACATGTTTAACATACTATCTTGCACCTTAGACTAGGTTAGGTCAACATATCATGGACTACAAACTAAAAGAAAACAAAATGTTCTGCTCAGGGTAGGTCGCAGCTGCGCCACCCTAAGCTTTAACACTGACGCAACTACGCTGGTGTTCAACACACAGAATACTCTGCAGGTAGCAATGCTAACATCATTTCATCTCTGGTATCAGTGCAAATTTGCCAAGATACTCAAACAGAAACTTGATTGCGTTCCTCGCCTTCACGATTTACTCCAAGCAAGCCAATTTTTTTTCTCTAATCAAGCAGAAATTCACAATTCCAAAGGCTATATACTAACATACAACAACACCATGCATATATGCATATCATGATTCTAACAACATAAACATCTTGCATAACAAATTTTAAAGGATCAAAACCATGTTTTTACTAGTTTTATTCATATCCCAACATGTTTAGCGAATTTAATCACCAAATCTTCGTTTCTTAACCAAATCAAGCTATTTCAGTTGCATTATTTTTGTAATTCAACATACTAAACATATTCTGAAATCAATTTACATGTTACAATAAGAATTAAACACTAATTTTGGTTCTAAAATTAGTTTTTTGTACTTTTTATAACAAAACCTAAATCTTTACTTAAAAAACTTATTTCATACAAATTTAACTTCTGAAAATCATTTCTAATTCACTTATAACAGATTATATTTATTAAACAAAATAAACATCCATTATTCTAGCAAATCATCGATCAAAACTCAGATTTTTGACTTAAAAATCATATATTGGTACTATAAACATAAAACACCTCTTTTTAAAGCAAAGTACATGGATTAATTCACCCAAAATCGTTTATAAACATCATGTATTAGATTATTCATGCATATAATAATTTATAACAACTTTTCAACAATTATTCATGAAAATTCCAATTACAGAAACTAAAAGCTAATTTTCATGAAAAGTTTCTAAGTACGTAAAATAAAAGTATAGGTTAAAGAATTACCCCTTAATTTCTCTGTTAGATTATTAGAGTGGAAGAAAACTTCTTAATCCTCCAATTCCTTCTTCAATTCTCTCAAACTCTCTCTCTCTGTTTTCTCAAACTTAGGTTTTTGGGAAATGAAAATGCGAAGAACACAAGACTGATATAATGCGTGCACAAATAACTGGCACAATATTAATTAAGCGCATCATGGCTTAACTGATCCCATGTTCTTAAGGCCATGTGTTTGGCTTAATCATTAATTTCATTTTCCAATTTATTTTAATTATCTTATTATTATATAGTTTAATTGTCACACTTTAATTAATCAAATATTATTATTTAAACTCAATTAAATAAAATTCAAAATTACTTATTAAATCAAATCATCACATAATTAAAATTCTCATTTATTAATTATGTAAAGTCATTAATTTTCTAATTAATTATAATAATATTATGCTTATTAAATAATTTATTTAATCAAATAAGCTCAATTAAATACATACTTTTAAATAATAAATTTTCCACGTTAATTTAATCAATGTAACACATATGATTAATTTAATCTACCACAATTTCATTAATTAATTATTTAACCCAATAATTAAATCATCAAAAAATATTTATTTAATTCAATAAATATTCAAATTGAATTATAAAAATCTCGTTCGTCACATCTCTCCCCCCTTAAAAGGATTCTGTCCCGAGAATCACGACTCAATCGATTCGTCCCGTTACATTCTCTCCCCTTACAAATATTTTGTCCCCAGAATCGTTACACAAATTAAGTAAATAAATGTGGGTAATTCTTCATCATATGCTCTTCGAGTTCCCACGTAGCTTCTTCAGCATTGTGGTTCCTCCAAATTACCTTAACGGAAGATATTACTTTATTTCTGAGAACTTGCTATTTCCTATCAATAATTTGAACAGTAACTTCTTCATAGGATAGATCTTTCTCAAAATGCAGGGGTTCATATTAGATAACGTGCTTGTAATCTCCTCTTTTTAAAATCTCCTCCTGACTCGCTTTTTCTATTTTCATGGCCATGATTACCACCAGAGTGGTTACCATTTTTGTCCGTCTTTTTCTTTCTCCACTGGTTATTGTTGTTTTGTTGATACTTATCTCCTAGTATGATCCCGATTGTCTACCTCGGTTGGTAGTACTTTCGTTATCTCGCTTCTAACAATTGAGCCCTATTAACAACATCTGAATAGAGAAAAAATTTATGAGAGATGAGATCTTGGCGTATCTTGGGGTTTCAAACCTCTCGAAACATCCGCGTCATCGTTCCTCATTCTCCACCAAATGAGGTGCAAACACGGATAACTCGCAAACTTCGCCTCGTCTTTGAGACACCGTCATGTTGTTACTGCTCCGGTCTAATAAACTCCACTTCCTTCATATATGAATGAACACTTTCGGAAAGTATTTGTCATTAAATAGTTTTTGAAATGTCTCCCAAGACATCTTTGAGTCTTGTTGGATGGAGTGGTACGCTTCACGAGACTCCCACCGATGAGTACGCCTCGCCACGGAACATAAAGGTGGCGAATGGAACCTTCTGTTTCTCTCAGCATCCCAAGACATTGAATATCTTGGTAATTTGCTTGACCCATGTTTACGCCATAATCGGATCTCGGCTTTCCCTTAAATTCGTGGTCCCAACTCTTTGAATCGCTTGCATTGTGACAACCCGTGAATTGCTATCATTTCCTCCTATGTTTTGAACACGAGTCTCCTCGTCGATTTTGCATGAACTGCAAAAGCTTCTAAACATTAAATGTCGTTCATCGTCGATCGGTGGTGTTGTTCACGGGAGGAACATTGCCGACTGTTGCGCGTTCTCCTCGTTGGTGAGTCTGAGCGTCTCCTTCGGTCTCATTTCCATTGTTAATATTCTCATTGACATTCTCAAATCTCGTCATAAAACAAGGGTTAATTAAGGAAATCAATATATCACATAATATCCCTATATACTGACCAACTATCAAATAAGCTTAGGTAGGACACACTAGCGAAGGATTTACTCGTCTCTCCCCTCCTAGTTCTATTCCCCGATCTTCGCTAGAGATCATATCCCTAAGCTCTGATACCAACTGTGACACCCCCAAAATAGGTATACATCACCCATTTTGAGTTGTCAATACACGGTACAGAAATAACTACAACTTTATTATTACAACAAGAAAGCGTGAGTTTAAATCGAGATATTGCCATCTAAACAATATCCACATACAAATAAATCCTCATCATAATTATTGATACATTATTTTACAAAAATGGTGAGGACTACTAAAAACTCTCTAAAACCATCATTCCATACCCGACTAAATTACTTCGCTACATTCTCGCCTCCTGAGAAGAAAAATGGAACAAAAAGGAAAAGGGTGAGCTCAACTAGCCCAGTAAAGAATATTATGACTAAGATAATATACAACAAATTATCGTTAGTCTTTAACAGGAAAAAATTTAATAGAATACAATAGACAACAAGTTTTAAATCAATACTCAATGGAAAATATTAATTCATAGAAGAGTTACGTAGAGGATGAAATCTACTAATATCTATGAATTTAACGATCCATCATCAATATTTTTATCCTCAGAACATCAATTAATATATATCCGAATCATATATTCATCCTTGCACTACTGAGCCGAGGACATTCACCATTGGTCATGTTCATCTAAACACTGTTCATCTTTTTGCTTACGGGCCAAAGATATTCATCGAAAATCATTCATCTTTGCTTTACAGCCAAAGATATTCATCAAAAATCATTCATCTTTTGCACTACTGTGCCAAAGATATTCCATAATATCATCATTTAAGACCGAGGATGATGAAAATATTTTTTTAAAGAAGCGAATCCAAATTGAATCAAAAAGACAAGGATTAAGGATTAAGGATTAGTACTTTGTTTTATCCACGTCCAAAATACCTCAAAAATAATCATAGTGGTGTAAAATTCAAGAATGATCAAAACATGGATACAATCAAAGCTAGTATCCACAATAGATATTTTGACGAAAAGAAAAAATTTCATTTTTTTCGATGAATAGTCTTGAGTGATTCAGTGAATAAGATCTGATAATCGTGAATAGTCTGATACGTGAATAGTAACTCAGAGACCAAAAGCTCCAAATTTGATAAAACTTCAGATCAATATTTCAAAGATAATGATATTGAAGAAATAATATCATTACGAAAAAAATAATATCCTTACCTCGGAAAAGACAGTACTTTAAGCTGGAATCTTTGGATATAAAGCTATAACTTGAACTTTCACCATATAGCAATACTCAAAGTATACTCAAAATACTCACAAGAATACGCTCGATAATATAAAGAGAGAAAACTTCAGTTTCTGGTGTGATTTTCAATTCTAACCTAAGCACCCTATTTATAGGAAATTGCTTAGAATACCAAAGCAGAAAATTTAATATAATAATATTATTTATACAAATATTATACGCATAATTTGAAATCTGAATTTCAGCTCTCAACACATTTATATCACATGTTAATGATGTCCCCAAACATTCCAAAAACATTTTTGTTATTTAAATCATTTTAAACTTCCAAAAATCAATTATTTCGGAGCTTCCGAACTTCAATAATTCATAATAAATAGTCCTGTTGTCAGAAAATTCTAATCTCGTGAGTTTTTATAGTAAATTTAATTCTCTACAACTTTACAGAAGAAAGTTTTTCCAAATTCCAAAATGAGAGATTGGCCAAAATCCACAAACGGGTGATTTTAGAGGCTATAATCAAATTTCGATCGATAAATGGGGTCCACCAGAGCATGTTTAACATGTTTTAAACATCTATTGCAACAAAAATACTCTTCCTCCTCCTTGTATACTCATATATCCCACATTACGTTGTAAAAATATCACCATTATTATATTATTAAAATATAATAATATATATATATATATATATATATATATATATATATATATTTAAATGAATTATTTTATCGAGAAAAGATAAAATTTCAATTTTCAACAATTGTCACATTAAAAATTTTCTCCATCTATATCCACATAAAATCAATATTTTCCTCATCATATGAATCAATAATTAATTATTCACAAATAATATTATAGAATCACAATATTGACAACCGAGCGGTTCCAAGAAAGAGGGGCTTTCAATAAGAATTTCTCCTTCTTCGCACGCAATTAGGTGACCAAACCTCTCCTTGAATGTAACTTTCTAGACATTTCCAATAATGTTATCTAATAATATTATTCGGATAATATGAATTATTGCTTCGATAATGAAAAATACTGTGTAATGACAATTATTGAAACAACAGCAATATAAAATATCAACATAATAATTATTGAACCAATAAAATACTAAATAAAGAATTCTGTAACCATTATTGAGTAGTGCCTTCTTACGTAAGAGTCAATAATTGGTGCAATACTGCAGCTATCGTCTTGCAACAACGCGTATTACTGTGTTTTAACCACCGGGTATTCCAACAGTGTAAACGGTAACAATTATGCCATTATTTTTAAACAACTTATATTTGTCGTTTTATTCCTCCAATCGTTTTCCGTTATGGGGCCCACACATGGTTGTGCCGTCGTACGAATATTCTCCGACCACAATGAATATTTTATAACCACTTGCTTATTTTGAAATATTTGCGTATTTTACCCATAACTATCCACATTAATCATATCAACCCTTACTATTTCAAAATAATAATTAGAGGAAATTAAATTTCATTTATTAATTATTTGTGGTCTTACAACCTCCCCTCCTTATGAAATTTCGTCCTCGAAATTGACATACGTACCTGGTGTTTTGAAAAGATGAGGATACCTCGCTTTCATTTTCGTTTCCAATTCCCAGGTCATTTCTTCTATAGCATGGTTCCTCCACAAGACTTTAACTTTTGGTATGACCTTCGTGCGTAGGACATGCTCCTTCCTATCCAAGATCTTGACAGGTACCTCATACGTTAAGTCTTCAACTATCTCGTCCGGTTCTAACTCAATAACGTGGTTCGGGTCTTTCACATATTTACGAAGTACAGATATGTGAAACACATTATGAACACGAGACATACTTGGAGGTAAAGCGAGTCTATAGGCTACATTTCCTACTCGGTCAAGAATTTGAAATGGACCAATAAATCGTGGATTGAGCTTTCCTCTCTTTCCAAATCTTATAACTCCCTTCCATGGGGCAACACGCAACAATACATGATCCCCTATACTAAACTCCACGTCCTTTCGATGAAGATCCGCATAACTCTTTTGTCGATCTTGTGCCGTTTGTATGCGTTGTCTAATCATTTGGATCTTTTCTGTGGTCATACGTACCAACTCGGGTCCCAACAATGTTGCTTCACCCACCTCGTCCCAACATACTAGAGAACGACATTTTCGTCCATATAATGCTTCGAATGGGGCCACACCTATACTTGCCTGATAACTGTTATTGTAGGAGAATTCCATCAATGGTAAATACTTATCCCAACTGCCCAAGTCTAGGACACAGAGTCTTAATAAATCTTCAAGAGTTTGAATAGTCCTCTCTGATTGTCCGTCCGTTTGAGGATGGTATGCCGAACTGAATTGTAAATCCGTACCCATAGCTTTTTGCAAGCTAACCCAAAATCTTGAAGTGAATCTTGGGTCACGATCCGAAACTATAGAATCTTGGCATGCCATGCAACCTCACAATCTCATTTACATACATACTAGCAAGACGTTCAAGAGAATAAGTCTCCCGTATCGGCAAGAAATGTGCAGACTTGGTTAATCTATCAACAATAACCCAAATAGCATTTATGCCTTGAGAAACCGTGGGAAGACCCGTAACAAAATCCATGGTAATGTGTTCCCACTTCCATTTTGGAATCTCAAGTGGTTGCAATGGTCCCTTAGGCACTTGATGCTCCGCCTTTACACATTGACAAGTTAAACATGTTGAGATAAACTTTGCAATCTCTCTCTTCATATTGCTCCACCAAAATGTATGTCAAGATCACGATACATTTTAGTACTTCGAGATGGATTGCAAATGGTGTATTGAGTGCCTCCATCATGATTTTGTACTTCAAATCGTAATCGTTAGGAACACAAAGTGCGAGTGGACTCAAGTATTCCTTCTTCATCAATTCTCGCTTCCTAATAGCACCTTCTTGTACTTTCTTCTTCATATGCATCATTTCCTGCCTGGTGGCTTGAGAAACCTTAACTTTTTCTATTAAAGTTGGCTCTATCGTATATACTTGACATCATCGCACTCGTTCCTCGCATATGATCATCCACTCAACGCGTCGGCTACCACGTTAAACTTTCCGGGATGGTATTGAATAGTGTGGTGGTGTGTAGTCTTTCAATAGCTCGAGCCAACGTCATTGCCGCATGTTAAGTTCTTTTGAGTGAAGAAATATTTAAGGCTTTTATGGTCTGAATATATCTCCACTTTCTCCCCATAAAGATAGTGACTCTAGATCTTTAGCGCGAAAACAACTGCTGCCAACTCTAGATCATGAGTAGGATAATTCCTCTCATATTCTTTAAGTTGTCGTGAGGCATAGGCTATGACTTTCCCATGTTGCATGAGAACACATCCTAACCCTTTGCCCAAGCATCGTGTTGAGATAACAAATCCATCCGAACCGGATGGTATTGTTAGAAACAGTCTTAAAATAAGTCTCCTCTTAAGCTCTTGGAAACTCTTCTCGCATTCTTCACTCCAAACGAATTTTGTATCCTTCCGAGTCAACTGAGTTAACGGAGTAGCGATTTGAGAAAACCCTTCCACGAATCTCCGATAATAACCAGCTAGACCCAGAAAGCTACGTACTTCAGTCACCGTCTTCGGTTGCTCCCAACTTTGTATTGCTTCAATCTTCGTCGGGTCAATAGATACTCCATGTTTTGATACCACGTGCCCAAGAAATGCTACTTCCTCAAGCCAGAACTCGCATATCTTTAACTTGGCATATAACTTATTTTCATGAAGCCTTTGTAGTACCAGCTTCAAATGGTGCTTATGATCTTCATGACTTTTGGAATGTATGAGGATGTCATCAATAAAGACAACAACGAACTGATCCAAATATTCCTTGAATACTCAGTTCATCATATCCATGAAAGCCGCAGGGGCATTTGTCAATCCAAAAGACATGACTAGGAATTCAAAATGCCCGTACCGAGTTCTAAAGGCAGTCTTTGGAATATCCTCAGTTCTAATCTTCAGCTGATGATATCCAGAACGAAGATCGATTTTTGAAAAGAATTGTGCTCCTTGCAACTGGTCAAACAAGTCATCAATACGAGGTAGAGGATACCTATTCTTGATAGTGACATTGTTCAATTCCCGATAGTCAATACAAAGTCGCATACTCCGTCTTTCTTCTTTACTGAATAAAACAGAGCACCCCAAGGAGATGTACTAGGACGAAATGAAACCGATGTCCAACAACTCCTGTAGTTGTACCTTTAACTCTGAAGTTCAATAGGAGCCATTCGATATGGGGTTTTAGAAATGGGCTTTGTACGGTGTTCAAGGTCAATAAAGAATTCAACTTCACATTACGGGGTAGGCCGGGAAGTTCTTCAGAAATACGTCGGGAAAGTCAATAACAACAGAATATTATTCAAATTTGACGTGTCTTTATTCAAATCCATAACATGGGCTAAGAAAGCTTGACATCCGTTTTTAATAAGCGAATAGCTTTATGATTAGATATGATAGTGATTGATTTTAATGGTTTAGTTGCTTGAATTAAATACAACAAAGTTGTTTAGGAATATAAAAGCTAACAACCTTACGAAAACAATCAATTTTGGCATGATGAGTAGTTAACCAATCAATCCCTAAAATCACATCAAAAGCAAGTATCTTTAAAGAGATAAGGTCAACAAGGTAAGGTGATGGTGCCAACTTGAATCAAACAAGATTTATAAACAAAGGGATGTGATGAAAGTTTCTCTAACTGAGTTTCCACAGATAGGTCAAAGTCTAATTTCTTGGAGTCAAGTTTAAGCGTTGAGCACAAGCGGAGAGATAAATGAATGGGTATGCCGGTATCTATTAAAGTATAAACTTCACAAGAATTTATAAATAGCTTACCCGTGATCACCTCGTTTGGGTTCCTCGCATTTTGACCCGATCCACAACAAACGCTCTTCCAGAACCGCTTGACTTTGACTTTTACGGGACGATCTTTTGAGTCACCGTCCCCAGTTGAACTAGGTTTTGCTACTGTGAAATCTCGGCGATATGTCCTTCCTTTCCACAATTATAGCATACCGGCTGTTGTGGGCGGTTTGGTGATATGTCCCTCTTTCCGCATTTATAGCATATATGACCGGTGGTCATTCTCCTCCTTGGAACCAGATTCTTCTTTGCACTTATCGTCTTCACATGGTCGTTGTTGAATCTCCTCTTTTAAAATCTCCTCCCGACTCGCTTCTTCTATTTTCATGGCCATGATTACCACCGAGTGGTTACCATTTTTCGTCCGTCTTTTTCTTTCTCCACTTTGGTTATTGTTGTTTTGTTGATTTGCTATCTCCTAGATGATCCTCGATTGTGCTACCTCGGTTGACCGTACTCGTTATCTCGCTCTAACAATTGAGCCCTATTAACAACATCCTGAATAGAGAAAAATTTATGAGAGATGAGATACCGGCGTATCTTGGGTTTCAAACCTCTCGAAAAACATCCGCGTCATCGTTCCCCATTCTCCACCAAATGAGGTGCAAACACGGATAACTCTGCAAACTTAAGCCTCGTCTTTGAGACACACGTCATGTTCTTACCTCCAGTCTAATAAACTCCACTTCCTTCATATGACTTAACACTTTCGTGAAAGTATTTGTCATTAAATAGTTTTGAAATGTCTCCCAAGACATGCTTTGAGTCTTGGTGGATGGAGTACGCTTCACAGACTCCCACCATGATCCGCTTTCTCGCCACGGAACATAAAGGTGGCGAATGGAACCTTCTGTTCCTCTGTGCATCCCAAGACATTGAATATCTTGGTAATTTACTTGACCCACGTTTTCGCCTTAATCGGATCTGGCTTTCCACTTAAATTCGGTGGTCCCAACTCTTTGAACCTGCTTGTTGACAACCCGTGAATTGCTATCATTTCCTCCTATGTTTTGAACACGAGTCTCCTCGTCTCGATTTTGCATGAGCTGCAAAAAGCTTCTAAACATTGCGTCGTTCATCGTCGATCGGTGGTGTTGTTCACGGAGGAACATTGCCACTGACTGTTGCACGTTCTCCTCCTGGTTGGTGAGTCTGAGGCGTCTCCACGGTCTCATTTCCATTGTTAATATTCTCGATCGACATTCTCAAATCATCGTCATAAAACAAGGGTTAATTAAGGAAATCAATATATCACATAATATCCCTATATCTTGACCAACTATCAAATAAGCTTAGGTAGGACACACTGGCGAAGGATTTACTCGTCTCTCCCTCCTAGTTCTATTCCCGATCTTCGCTAGAGATCATATCCCTAAGCTCGATACCAATCGGTGACACCCCCCCAAAATAGGTATACATCACCCATTTTGAGTTGTCAATACACCTTTTGCTGAAATAACTACAACTTTATTATTACAACAATAAAACTGTGTGAGTTTAAATCTGAGATATTGCCATCTAAACAATATCCACATACAAATAAATCCTCATCATAATTATTGATACATTATTTTACAAAAATGGTGAGGACTACTAAACAACTCTCTAAAACCATCATTCCATACCCCACTGCACTCGCTACATTCTCGCCTCCTCGAGAAGAAAAATGGAACAAAGAGGAAAAGGGTGAGCTCAACTAGCCCGATAAAGAATATTATGACTAAGATAATATACAACAAATTATCGTTAGTCTTCAACAGGAAAAATTTAATAGAATACAATAGACAACAAGTTTTAAATCAATACTCATGAATGAAAATATTAATTCATAGAAGAGTTACGTAGAGGATGAAATCTACTAATATCTATGAATTTAACAGTCCATCATCAATATTTTTATCCCTGTACCATCAATTAATATATATTTGGAATCATATATTAATCCTTGCACTACAGGCCAAGGACATTCACCAGTTGGTCATGTTCATCTAAACACCTGTTCATCTTTGCACTACGGGCCAAAGATATTCATCAGAAATCATTCATCTTTGCACTACAGGCCAAAGATATTCAATAATATCATCATTTAAGACTAAGGATGATGAATTTTTTTTTATTTTTTTTTAAAGAAACGAATCCAGTGAAACAAAATGATAAGGATTAAGGATTAAGGATTCGTACTTTGTTTTATCCACGTACAAAAATACCTCAAAAATAATCATAGTGGTGTAAAATTCAAGAATGATCAAAACATGGATACAATCAAAACTAGTATCCACAATAGATATTTTGGACGAAAAAAAGAAATTTTCATTTTTTTGATGAATAGTCTTAGTATTAAGTGAATAATCAGAGTATCGTGAATAGTGTCATATATCGTAAATAGTAACTCAGAGCACCAAAAGTTCCAAATTTGATAAAAACTTCAGATCAATATTTCAAAGATAATGATATTGAAGAAATAATATCATTACGAAAAAAATAATATCCCTTACCTCGGAAAAGCAAGATTTAACTGGAATCTTTGGATATAAAGCTATAACTTGAACTTTCACCGTATAGCAATACTCAAAGTATACTCAAAATACTCACAAGAATACGCTCGATAATATAGAGAGAAAACTTGATTTAAATTGTAATTTTCAATTCTAACCTAAGCACCTATTTATAGGAAATTGCTTAGAACACCAAAGCGAAAAATTTAATATAATATTAATATATAATTATTAAATTCTTACGCACACTTTTATCAAATTGAATTCAGCATTCAACACAAGTAGCCCACCTCACAAAACTTTTAAAAAACGTTTTTGTTATTTTAAACAATTAAAACTTCCAAAAATCAATTATTTCGGAACTCCGAAACTTCAATAATTCACAATAAATAGTCCTTTTGTCAATAAATTCGAATCTCGCGAGTTTTTATAGAAAATTCAATTCTCTACAACTTTACAGAAGAAAGTTTTTCCAAATTCCAAACAGAGATTGACCGAAATCCACAAACGGGTGATTTTAGAGGCTATAATCAAATTTCAGTCAATAAATGGGGTCCACCGACATGTTTAACATGTTTTAAACATCTATTGCAACAAAAATACTCTTCCTCCTCGTATACTCATATTTCCCACATTCGTTGTAAAAATATCACCATTATTATATTATTAAAATATAATAATATATATATATTTAAATGAATTATTTTATCAGAAAAAGATAAAATTTCAATTTTCAAAAATTGCACATTAAAAATTTTCTCCATCTATATCCACATAAAATCAATATTTTCCTCATCATATGAATCAATAATTAATTATTCACAAATAATATTATAGAATCACAATATTGACAACCGTGCGGTTCAGGAAAGAGGGGCTTTCCAATAAGAATTTCTCCTTCTTGGCGCAAGAAATTGGGTGACCAAACCTCTCCTTAGACGAGAACTTTCTAGACATTGCCAATAATGTTATCTAATAATATTATTCAGATAATATGAATTATTGCTTCGATAATGAAAAATCTTGTGTAATGACAATTATTGAAATAATGACAATATAAAATATCAACACAACAATTATCGAACCAATAAAATCTTGAGCGAAGAATTCTCATAACCATTATTGAGTAGTGCCTTCTTACGTAAGAGTCAATAATTGGTGCAATACCGTGTGTCTTCTTGTGCAACAACGCCAGACATTCTTGTGTTTTAACCACCGGGTATTTCAACGATGTAAATCTGTAACAATTACGTCGTTATCTTTAAACAACTTATATTTGTCGTTTTCTTCCTCCAATCGCTTTTTTAGTTATGGGGCCCACACATGGTCGCTGGCGTAAATTTAATATTCCCCGACCACAATGAATATTTTATAACCACTTGCTTATTTTGAAATATTTGCGTATTTTACCCATAACTATCCACATTAATCACATCAACCCTTACTATTTCAAAATAATAATTAGAGGAAATTAAATTTCATTTATTAATTATTTGGGGTCTTACAAAATGTGTGGATTTCGTCAATCGGTCATCAATAACCCATACTGCGTCATATCCTTTCTGAGTTGTCGGAAGGCCAACCACGAAATCCATCGTGATATGTTCCCATTTCTATTCTGAGATCTCTAAAGGTTGTAATAACCCACTCGACCTCTGATGTTCTGCTTTCACTTTCTGACATGTTAGACACTTGGCAACCCACTTTGCAACATCTCGTTTCAAATTTGGCCACCAAAAATGTTATCGAAGATCTTGGTACATCTTGGTACTAGAAGGGTGAATAGAATATCGTGAGCTATGAGCCTCACTCAAAATGTCTTCCTTAATCTCTAGCACTAGCGGTACCCAAATTCTACTCTTAAATCTCAGTATTCCCTCACTGTCTATCTAGAGTCTCGGTTCGGTTCCTTTAGATATCTTCTTTCTCACATTATTTGTCCTAAATTTGAGCCTCCTTAACTTTATCCAATATAGTTGTACTAGCTTGCATCTAAAACAACTTCTCTTCAGTCTTCGTAGGATACTTCACTTCTAATTCCAGCTTCTCCATTGCTAAAATTAGCTCCTCTTAAGTGGTCAACATCATTAATTTCTCCCGAGCATTTCTACTTAAGGCGTCAGCAACCACATTTGCTTTACATGGATGGTATAAAATCTCGCAATCATAGTCCTTAATTAACTTCAGCCACCTTCTCTAGCGCATATTCAAGTCCTTTTGTATAAAAATATATTGCAGGCGTTTGATGTCTATATATATTTCACACTTCTCTCCATAGAGATAGTGTCTCCATATCTTCAAGGCAAAAACCATAGCAGCTAACTCCAAGTCATGGGTCGGATACCCCTTCTCATAGTCCTTCAATTGTCGTTATGCATATGCAATGACCTTGTCGTTTTGAATAAGCACACAACCAAGTCCTTTG
Organism: Panax ginseng; assembly: GCA_020205605.1. Lineage (NCBI taxonomy): Eukaryota > Viridiplantae > Streptophyta > Magnoliopsida > Apiales > Araliaceae > Panax > Panax ginseng. The sequence goes on from CM035134.1 coordinate 16,235,793, forward strand.
TGCGACACATCACTATAAACCACAAAATTTCTTGTGTCATCCGGAAGAGATAACATAGGTGCATTACTCAACCTCTTCTTAAGTTCTTGAATGGTTTCCTCACACGTCTCCGTCCAAACGAATTTCACAGTTTTCCTAGTCAAATTCGTCAGCGAGGTTGCGATCTTGGAAAAGTCCTGAATGAATCTTCTATAATAACCTGCCAATCCAAGAAAACTTCTTACTTCCGAAAGCATTTTCGGCTGATCCAAGTTCATCACAGCTTCGACTTTGGAGGGATCTACCAAAATTTCGTCCTTAGCAATCACATGTTCGAGAAATTGTACCCGCACAATCCAAAATTCGCATTTTGAAAACTTGGCATACAACTTCTCCCTTCTCAACGCCTCTAAAGCTACCTTCAAATGCTCTACATGTTCTTCCTTGGTTTTTGAGTATACCAAAATGTCATCGATGAACACCACCATGAATTTATCCAAAAACGGTTTAAATACCCTATTTATCAGGTCCATAAACACTGCAAGAGCATTTATTAGACCTAATGACATCACCAAAAATTCGTACTGACCGTATCGAGTCCTAAATTCTGTCTTCGGAACATCCTCCGGTCTCACCTTCAATTGATGATAACCAATCCTCAAGTCTATCTTTGAAAAGTATCGTGCACCCTTCAATTGATCAAACAGGTCGTCGATCTTCGATAATGGATATCTATTCTTAATCGTGACCTTAGTTAGTTCTCTGTAGTCGATGCAGAGTCGCATCGTCCCATCCTTCTTTTTCACAAATAGCATCGGCGCTCCCCAGGGCGATACGCTCGGTTGAATGTATTTCTTGTCCAGTAACTCTTGCAGTTGTACCATCAATTCTTTCATCTCTACCAGAGCCATCCAGTACGGTGCCTTCGATATTGGGGCCGTTCCAGGAACGAAATTGATCACAAACTCTACCTCTCTGTCTGGCAGAAGTCCTGGCAGATCATTTGGAAATACATCTATAAAGTCCCTCACTACTGGTATCTCCTCCATCTTCGGGTTCTCTTTACGACTATCGACTATGTAGGCTAAATATCCTATACAGTCCTATCTTAAAAACTTCTAGGCCTGCATCATCGTCAGATAACTCGCTTGTCTAGGTGATTTACTATAATAAAACACAACCTTTGACGGAGTCATAAGGTTAATACATTTCTTCTGACAATCAATTACAACCCCATAATTGAATAGTCAATACATTCCCAAGATAACGTCAAATTCCTCAAGTTTGATAGGGATAAGATCTACGTTCATAATGTTACCCTTAATATCCACCCTACAGTTCTTATGTATGTACTTAACAGGGATTAATTCTATATTCACAATCTCTATGTTCATGGGGTATTCTAACTCATCCTTAAGCAATTCCAAATTCTTAGCAAGGTCATCGGATATAAATGAACAAGTAGCACCCGAATCAAATAATACATAAGCATTAACTTTATTGATCGGAATGATACCTGACACCACATCGCGAGACTGCTCAGCGTCCTACACTGTCATGTTGAATGTCCTGGCGGTTGGTCTGTTGCTTGTGGTTGGTCTCGTGATAGTTAGAGCATTGCCACCGCTACTTCCCTTGTTCCCTCATGTTCCTGTCACTCCAGATCCTTTCTTTGGGCAGTCCCTAGCCAGGTGGTCCTTTGACCCACATGTGAAGAAGGTGTCCTTCTTTGGGTTAGGACAGTTAGGTGTTATGTGACCTTCCTGATCATAATTGTAGAAAACTCTTTTTCCTTTCATACAAACCCCAGGTGAGATTTCCCGCAGGTCGAACATGCTTCAATCCTTTTCTTCTGACCTCCTTGCTGAATTCCAGTTGACGAGTTGTCAGTCCACCTCCTCTTCTGATTGTTACTTCCTCCCGTGTTGCTGCTACTGGCCTTGTTATTTCCCTCATTTTCACTCTTCTTCTTCTTCTTCTGATCCTGATTGTACTTGGTCATCGCATCGCTTCCACCTTCAGCGAGGATGGCTTTTCCAGTACTCCAACAAAAGTGTTCAGCTGAAACATTGACACTTTGCTATATAATCAGGGCTTCAGTCCATGTTCAAACCTTCTTGCTTTTCTCTCATCCTGTGCACTTGATATGTGGCGAACCTAACCAACTCATTGAATTTTGCCACATAGTCTAATACAGACATATTACCTTGCTTCAATTCTAGAAATTGTACCTCTATTTGGTTCTGCGAGTTTTTCGAGAAATACATCTTGAAGAACATCTCTTTGAACCTCTCCTAGGTGATCAAACCTTTTCCTCTATGGACCTTATTTGCTTGCCACCAATAATTGGCTTCTGACTTCAGCATGAATGTTGCATAGGCGGTTTTTTGGTCCTCTGTAACTCTGGCGACGTCAAAAACTTTTTCCATCTCCATAACCAAGTTTGAGCTTCTATCGAGTTCATAGAGCCTTTAAACTCTGGCGGTCCCACCGCCTTGAAGTCCTTGAACGTTGTATTTAGTGGAGCGTGAGGTTGATTGTTAATCGCTCCAGCCAATAAGTTCACCAACTGTTGAACGGGGTTAGCATTAGCTTCATTGTTGTTGTTCGTCGACCCTTCTTGGGCCGGTTGACGGATTGGTCTTCTTCTTGGCGGCATATTTCTGTTAAAATATACACTTATTAGGTCTTTATTTAATCCTCTTAAACATTTAAAGGCTTAACTTAAACATTTAAACACAATCACTTAACACATTATCTCAAATAAACTCTGATATTTTATTTAAATCGAAAGTTTTTAACATAATGCGATAGCATCACTACTATTTAGATCAACTATCCTGAGATAAAGAATCTTCAGGATTAAATCATCATATTCCATTAATTTTATTTACACTGAAATTAACATCATTAACTAACATGATATTCACATAATTTATATTGTTCCTATCACGGCCTATTAAGATGTCGAACAGCTTCTCTATGCTCTTCTTCCATGATACGAAACATCCTCCTGCGATCCAGCATGTACCATGGTAAGTCCTCGAAGTGAATTGGATAGTACATAACTCGATCCTGGGCCTTGTTCACCGCAATGTTTAATACACCATCCATTTCCACCATCTTAAACTTCTTTGCTTGTACCTTTTCCTCGGCTGCATCTACTCACTGGGAAGCCTCCTCGTAAGCATCTTCAGCTCTGGTTCGCTTAACAGACTCTTCTTTTAGATCATCCTCCAACTTCGTAACCTCTGCCACCAGCTCCTCATCGTCACCCTCTAAGTGGACTAATATCCACTCCACATTTCCAAGACGTGCATCAAGACTAGACCTGGCAAAATTGGCCCAAGACGTGGTAAATGTAAAACCACCGTAAAAAAGTGGGCTTTGGGCCTCATTTTTTTAGCCCACCAAAATCCGAGCCTTTTTGGCCCTACCACAAAAAGTTCAATTCGTTTGGGCTAGGCCCAAAAATATGTCAAAATTGTTCTTAATCAATCTAGACTCATGGGTCGACCTTTACCACCAAAAAAAGCGAGCTTTGGGCTTAAGTTTTTCAACCTTGAAACCCAGTAGTTTTGGTCCCATAAGCCATGGCTTGACCCATTTGGGCCATCCCACTGCTTTCCGTGTCTAATCAAAACATTGGATTTCCTCATTCTTCTGACCTATAATATCCTGACGTCTATCTGCCAGCTCTTACAATTCTCTGACTCTATTCTAAAGCTCAAGGTTACGGTTATACACATCGTCATACATATGAGCTGCAATAGAGTTCGGTGGGAACTCCTCTTCCTCCTCAGGATCCTCCTCCGGATCAGTCTCAGGCTCATTCTCCTGACCCACGACAGTGATCAATGGAGATGGCTCTCTCTGTACCAACTGCTCCCGAACAACATGAATGTCTCGGGGCTCCTCCTCTCTAGGTACTCAGGGTTTCTCCTCCCCAGCTCGACTAGATCTTCCAACATCCGACATCCTGACAACATAGTTTTAAGTTTCAGTTACTAATCGATACTCGCGAGCACATAGGTTTATCACATAAGCACATAAAGTGTTTTATTATCTTCAATGAATTAATGAATTCATTTCTTAGAACTCGATAAGAGTTTATCACCACTATGTTCACGATCTCTTATAAGGCTACTACCTAAGGTTTTTCTGCCACCTAAGGTTCATAACCTACAGCTTTGATACCAACCTGTGACACCCCCAAATCTGGGTACTCCAATTCCCACGGAATTTGGTGTTCACTTAACAAACATCATGCGTCTATCTACCCATATTAAATGAAAACCATAAATAGATAGAAATAAATCATCTCCTTATGGAGTTACAACATCTGATTTTAATACATAAATCCAAGGTCATACAAACCTTAAATCTCAAATACGAAAGCTAAACAAATATTAAGTCTTACACAACTTAAGCATAAGTCTGAATCATAACATAACAAATAAACAACAAGTCTTCATCACTTGTTAACCTTGCCCTTGCCTTTGCTAGTAGAAGGCTCATCGTACCTTTCGTTCTTAACTGCAATGTTATTATTACACAAGAGTGAGCACGATTGCCCATAAGTATAATATTGTAACAATAAAATAATAACATGCAAATGAATCAAAGACTTCTGAAATAAGAAACTCAACTTTTGAATCAAGAATAAATAACAATAATCAAAAGAACTTCTGAGGTTCATAAGACCTTGAACTATGTCCTAGGTTGTCAAGTGTTTATACTTGAAACCTTTAACAGTCATAAGACTATGGACTCTTCTTCTCGTCTAAGGGATCGACCCTTAAGTAGTACCATCTTGTACACAATATCTTAACGCTAAAGCATAATTAATCCCCTATAATAGGGTTATTCATCTCAGTTTGACATTAGAGTCCACACCAAAGGAAGATTGATTTGGATAAGCTCAACAATGGTTCTAAAATTTAGAACGTTCATCAACTATGGACTAGTCGAAAGGTTCGCTAGTCTTACAAGGTTCAACAATAATTGATATTCAATTTGAATAATGAAATTCAAGAGATATACAATTGAATAAGTATTGTATAACAGGAATCATGCTTTTAAAGAATGATAGCATCTAATATGAAATCTTGACTTGAACAGTAATAAACAAGATAGAATAAGGAACTTGCTTTATGTAAAGAAACAGGGTGTAGGAACTTGCTCAAATAAAGTTAGGGTTAGAGAACTTGCCTCGTGTGTAAGCTATAATTATAGTTACAAATCAACTTTTTCAACGTCCTACACATTACATGCATTCACAACATTCATTAGTTACCTTCATGTTAACCTTATAGGTTTAGTTCCTTCTTTTAAATCTAATTTGTTAACATAATTCAAATTTTAACTTTTGAATTAACGTCACATCATCAATTTGAAATCATAAGGCTATCATAGCAATGTAACCTTTAAACACATCTCAAGACTTAAACAATTAACAAATTAAAGCTTTTCACAACTTATTAACTTCACAATTTGAAATCATTGAACACATGCTTACAATTAATTATAGAACCTCATTACATGTTTAACATACTATCTTTCACCTTAGACTAGGTTAGGTTAACATATCATGGACTGCAAACTAAAAGAAAACAAAATGTTACTTTCAGGTAGAGGCGCATTTACATCCACCCTAAGCTTCTTGACACCGAACCTTAATCGTGCTTCGTGTTCAATACACAAAATACTCAATGAAAGCAAATTTGCACCTTTTTCGCGCTTTGTACCGTAGCAGTTGATTGTGCCGAAGACGAAACATAAACTACAGTTGCATTCCCTACTTCACAGTTTACTCCAAGCAACCCAATTTTTTTCTCTAATCAAGCAGAAATTCACAATTCCAGAGGCTATATACTAACTTACAACAACATCAAGCATATATGCATATCATGATTCTAACAACATAAACATCTTGCACAACAAATTTTAAAGGATCAAAACCATGTTTTTACTAGTTTTCTTTATATCCCAACAAGTTTAGCGAATTTAATCACCAAATATTCGTTTCTTAACCAAATCAAGCCATTTCAGTTGCATTCTTTTCGTAATTCAACATACTAACATATTTTGAAATCAATTTACATGTTACAATAAGAATTGAACATTAATTTTGGTTCTAAAATCAGTTTTTTTATACTTTTTATAACAAAACCCAAATCTTTACTTAAAAAACTTATTTCATACAAATTTAACTTCTGAAAATCGTTTCTAATTCACTTATAACAGATTATATTTATTAAACAACATAAACATCCATTATTCTAACAAATCATCGATAAAAACTCAGATTTTTGACTTAAAAATCATATATTGTTACTATAAACTTAAAAACCCTCTTTTTAAACCAAAGTACATGGATTAATTCACCCAAAATCGTTTATAAACATCATGTATTAGATTATTCATGCATATAATATATAACAACTTTTCAACAATTATTCATGAAAATTCCAATTATAGAAACTAAAAGCCAATTTTCATGAAAAGTTTTTAAGTACGTAAAATAAAAGTATAGGTTAAGGAATTACCCCTTAATTTCTCTGTTAGATTGTTAGAGAGTGGAAGAAAACTCCTTAATCCTCTAATTCCTTCTTCAATTCTCTCAAACTCTCTCTCTATTTTCTCAAACTTAGGTTTTTGGGAAATGAAAATGCGAAGAACACAAGACTGATATAATGCGTGCACAAATAACTGGCACAACATGGGTATCAGTTAAGCGCATCATGGCTTAACTGATCCCATGTTCTTAAGGCCCTGTTTGGCTTGATCATTAATTTTCTTTTCCAATTTATTTTAATTAACTTATTATTATATAGTTTATTTGTCACACTTTAATTAATCAAATATTATTATTTAAACTCAATTAAATAAAAGGCAAAATTACTTATTAAATCAAACCATCACATAATTAAAATTCTCATTTATTAATTATGTCAACTCATTAATTCTCTAATTAATTATAGTAATATTATACTTATTAAATAATTCATTTAATCAAATAAGCTCAATTAAATACATACTTTTGAATAATAAATTCTCCACATTAATTTAATCAATTTAGCACATATGATTAATATAATCTACCACAACTTTATCAATTAATTATTTAACCCAATAATTAAATCATCAAAAAATATTTATTTAATTTTATAAATATTCAAATTGAATTACAAAAATCTCGCTTGTCACATCTTTTATGCACAATTATTAATTAAACGAAAAGAAGAAGAATAAAAATTATACCCTTGAAGAGATTCGAGCTTCCTCAGGTACTAGCTCACCTCTAAAAAAATTTTGCGTTCAACTTGAATCAACCGGGTTTGATTCCTTCCTTTAATCAACGATAGTCACCCAAGTGTTTGGCCTCTAGAGGTGATCCACGAAGGAAGAAGAAAGATTCAAGAAGGAGGGTGGTTGGCTAAACCCTAGTTTTCTATCTCTGTAGAAAAAGCGTACTCTCCAACACTTGGAATCACGTCACTAGATATCTGATATAAGACTCCTCTTATAAAGATATCAGTTAACCCTTTTAATATTATTAAAATAGAGTATTATTTAATTAATTAGGCTCCCTAATCTTATCAGGGATAATTAATTAAACTTTTTTAATTAATTTTCCTTCTAATCTTATTAAGAATAAATGAGAGTACTTATATTAAATTAATTCCCAAACTCCTTTAGAAATTAAATGTGACGCCACCAAAATAGGTCCACACAACCCATTCTGAGTCACCAAATACATGGTACAGAAAACAACTACAATTTCATTATTACAATTGTCATGCAAAATACGACAACACATATACTATGAATTTAAATATAAATATTGTCTTCTAGACAATATCCACACTCAAATAAGTTCTTATTACAATTATTGATACACTATTTTACAAAATAGTGAGGACTACTAAAACAACTACCATGAAATATCACTCCACACCCCGACTAGTTCCTGCTATATTCTCACCTCCTGAGAAGAAAAATGGAACAAAAAAGAAAAGGGTGAGCTCAACTAGTCCAGTAAAGAATATTATGACTAAGATAATGTAGAACAAATTATCGTTAGGCTTCAATAAACCAGATAAAATATAATGGACAACAAGTTTTAGATCAATATTCGCAGTGGAAATAATAATTCATTAGAAGAGTTAAGTAAAGAATGAAATCTACTATGTTCTATGATTTAAAAGTCCATCATCAATATTTTATCCCTGTAACATCAATCAATATATATCTTGAATAAAATATTCATCTTTGCACTACAGGCCAAAGATATTCATTTGTATCACCAGTTGGTCATGTTCATCTCAATACCTGTCCATCTATGCAATACGTGCCAAAGATATTCATCAGATAATCAATCATCTTTTCACTACAGGCCAAAGATATTAAGTTATATCACCATTTAGGACTAAGGATGATGAAAATAACTTAAAGAAAACGAATCTAGTGAGATGAAGGGACAAAGATTAGGGATTCATACTTCAGTTTATCCAAGTTCAAAAATACTCCATAATAATCAATTGTGGAGCAGAATTCAAGAATTAATATCAAAACATGGATACAATCAAAGATAGTAACCATAATAGACAACTTGCACAAAGAAAAAAAAATTTAATTTTTGTGTGAATAGTATCGTATTCGTGAATAGTGTCGTATACGTAAATAGTAACCTCGACACGAAAAGGTAGAAATTTCACAAGAAAAATCATACTTCGTGAATCGTACTCATGAATAGTATTATATTCGTGAATAGTATCGTATACGTAAATAGTAAACTCAACACAAAAAGGTAGAAATTTCATAATAAAATTCATACCAATATTTCAGTATAATGATATGGAAAGAAATAACATCATTTACGAAGAAAATAACATCCCTTACCTCAAAAGAATAATACTTCTGGCTGAAATATCGGATATAATGCTGAAGAAAACTTGCACTGCTTATCAACTCTCAAATTATCTAAATACTCACAAAAATACGTTTGATATTATAGAGAGAGAAAACTTCTAATTTTGGTGTGATTTTCAATTCTAACCAAGCACCCTATTTATAGGAAAATGCCAGAACGCCATAGTTGACAAAATTACCTACGGAGGCTTCTCTGCAGCACTCCATCTTTGAAGATTCAAAGCCCATCACTTTTGAAAAATGAATTCTCAGCACATTTCACCAACAAAGGACAAGAGTGGGGCCCACCCATGTTTTTAATAAAAATATTTATTTCTAAAACTTCAATAATTCATAATAAATAGCTCTTTTATCAGAAAAATATGAATTTTATGTCCATTCCATAGAAAATTTAATTCTCTACAACTTTGTAGAAGAAATTTTTTCAAATTCCAAATAAAAAATGACCGAAATCCACATACGAATGATTTTTAATACCTCCATTCCGATAAAATACTGATAAAACACCTCAGCATTAATTCATTCATTTATATCCACATAAAATAAATATTTCTTTATTATATAAATCAATAATTAATTATTCACAAATAATATTACAGAATCACAATAATGACAACCAGTTCGTTCTCAGGAAAGAGGGGGCTTTCCGATAAGGATTTCTCCTTACTGGCGCGTAATTAAGTGACCAAACCACTTTCCTAGACAATACTTCCTTAGACATTATCAATAATGATATCTAATAATATTATTCAAATAATATGAATTATTGATCTGTTAATGGGAAATACTGTGCAGTGACAATTATTGAATTAACAATAATATAAAATATCAATGTAGCAATTATTGAATCAATAAAATAAAATATTGAACTTTAATTACTGTAACAATTATTGAGTAGTGCATTCTTACGTAAGAATCAATAATCCAAAAATAATGTGCAATACTGTGTGCTACTGTGCAACCACGCGTATTACTTTACTTTAACCACCAGGTATTCCAACAGTGTTAATGGTAACAACTACGCCGTTATTTATAAATAAAACTCATACTTGTCGTTTTCTTCATCCAACAGTTTTCCTTTATGGGGCCCACAAATGGTTGCGTCGTCGTACGAATATTCCCCGACAACAAGAATATTCCACGACCAAACGAATATTCCCCGACAACAATGAATATTTTATAACCACTTGCGTATTTTGCAAAATTTGCACATTTCAACCATAACCAAAGCATTATATCAAATTAACACCTTATTATTTCAAAATAATGAATAGAGGAAATTTGATTTTATTTATAAAAAGTTGGGGTCATACAACCTCCCCTCCTTATAAAATTTTGTCCCCGAAATTGACGTACGTACCTGGTGTTTCGAAAAGGTGAGGATACCTCGCTTTTATTTTTGATTTCAACTCCCAGGTCATTTCGTCAATAGCATGGTTCCTCTACAAATCCTTGACTTGTATTATAACCTTTGTGCGTATGACATGCTCCTTCCTATCCAAGATCTTGACAGGTACCTCCTCGTACATTAAATCTTTGGCTATCTCATTTGGTTCTAACTCAATAATGTGGTTTGGGTCTTTCACATATTTACGAAGCATAGATATGTGAAAAACATTATGAACACGAGACATGCTTGGAGGCAATGCGAGTTTATAGGCCACATTTCCTACTCGGTCAAGAATCTCAAATGGACCAACAAATCGTGGATTGAGCTTTTCTCTCTTCCTAAATCTTATAACTCCCTTCCATGGAGCAATACGTAATAACACATGATCCCCAATATTAAATTTCATGTCCTTTCGATGAAGATCCGCATAACTCTTTTTTCGATCTTCTGAGGTTTGTATACGTTGTCGGATCATTTGGATCTTTTCTATAGTCATGCATACCAATTCTAGTCCCAACAACATTGCTTCACCCACCTCGTCCCAGCATACTGGAGAACGACACTTTCATCCATACAACGCTTCGAATGGAGCCATGCCTATACTTGCTTAATAACTATTGTTGTAGGAGAATTCCACCAATGGAAAGTACTTATCCCAACTTCCTTTGAAATCTAGGATACAGAGTCTTAATAGATCTTCAAGAGTTTGAATAGTCCTTTTCGATTTCTCATCTGTTTAAGGATGGTATGCCGAACTGAATCGTAAATCCATGCCCATAGCTTTCTGCAAGCTAACCCAAAATTATGAAGTGAATCTTGGGTCACGATCAGAAACTATGGATACTGGCATGCCATGCAATCTCACAATCTCATTCATGTACATACGAGCAAGACGTTCAAGGGAATAAGTCTCCCGTATCGGTAAGAAATGAGCAGACATGGTTAATCTATCAACAATAACCCAAATCGCATCTATGCCTTGAGAAACCTTGGGAAGACCCATAACGAAATCCATGGTAATGTGTTCCCACTTCCATTTCAGAATCTCAAGTGGTTGCAATGGACCCTTTGGCACTTGATTCTTTGTCTTTACACGTTGACAAGGTAAACACCTCGAGATAAACTCTGCAATCTCTCTCTTCACATTATTCCACCAAAATGTATGTCGAAGATCATGATACATTTTGGTACTCCCACGATGGATTGTAAACGGTGTGTTGTGTGCCTCCATCATGATTCTATGCTTAAAGTCAGAATTGTTAGGAATGCAAAGTCTGGAGTTGACTCAAAGTATTGCTTCTTCATCGATTTTTGCTTTGGGAATAACACCTTCTTGTACTTTCTTCTTCATACGCATTAGCTCTAGGTCTGTGGCTTGAGCAGCTTTAACTTTATCGATTAAAGTAGGTTCTACTCGTATGTTTTATATCATCACGTGGGTACTTGGAGCCTTTAACTCTATTTCCATCCTTTGTAAGTCGTACAAAATGGGTCTTTGTGTTAACAATATCGCACTCGTACCCGCATACGATCTTCTACTCAATGCGTCAGCTACCACGTTTGCTTTTCCAGGATGATATTGAATGGTATGGTCATAATCTTTCAACAGCTTGAGCCAACGTTGTTGCCGCATGTTAAGTTCCTTTTGGGTGAAGAAATATTTGAGGCTTTTATGATCCGTATAAATCTTCACTTTCTCCCTATACAGGTAGTGTCTCCAGATTTTCAACGCGAAAACGACTGCTGCCAACTCCAGATCATGAGTAGGATAATTCCTCTCATATTCTTTGAGTTGTCGCGAGGTATAGGCTATAACTTTCACATGTTGCATGAGAACACATCCAAACCCTTTGCCTGAAGCATCGTTGTAGATAAAAAATCCATCCGAACCAGATGGTATTGTAAGAACAGCTGCCAAAATGAGTCTCCTCTTGAGCTCTTGGAAACTCTTCTCGCATTCCTCGCTCCATACGAATTTTATATCTTTCTGAGTCAGCTGAGTTAACGGAGTAGCAATTCGAGAAAATCCTTCCATGAATCTCCGATAATAACCAGCTAAGCCCAAAAAGCTACGTACTTCGGTTACCGACTTCGGTTACTCCCAACTTTATATTGCCTTAATCTTCGTCGGGTCAACAGATACTCCATGTTTAGACACCACGTGCCCAAGGAATGCTACTTCCTCAAGCCAGAACTCGCATTTCTTCAGCTTGGCATATAGCTTGTTATCACAAAGCCTTTGAAGTACCAGCTTCAAATGGTGCTCATGGTCTTCACGGCTTTTGGAATAGATGAGGATGTCATTAATAAAGACAACAACGTACTGATCCAAATATTCCTTGAACACACGATTCATCATATCCATGAAAGCAGCAGGAGTATTAGTCAATCCAAAAGACATGACTAAGAATTCATAATGCCCATACCGAGTTCTGAAGGCAGTCTTCGAAATATCCTCAGTTTTAATCTTTAGTTGATGATATCCATAACGAAGATTGATCTTTGAAAAGAATTGTGCTCCTTACAACTGGTCGAACAGGTCATCAATGCGAGGTAGCGGATACCTATTCTTGATGGTGACATGGTTCAATTCCCGGTAGTCAATACAAAGTCGCATATTATCATCTTTCTTTTTTACGAATAAAACAGGAGCACCCCAAAGAGATGTACTACGACGAATGAAACCGATGTCTAACAACTCCTGTAGTTGGACCTTTAGCTCTTGAAGTTCAATAGGAGCAATTCGATATGGGGTTTTAGAAATGGGTTTTGTACCAGGTTCAAGGTCAATAAAGAATTCAACTTCACGTTCTGGGGGTAGACCAGTAAATACATCAGGAAATTCACTAACAACAGAAATATTATTCAAATCTGACGTATTTTTGTTCAAGTCCATAACATAGGCTAAGAAATCTTGACATCCATTTTTCAATAAACGAATAGCTTTATGGCTAGATATGACAGTGATTGACTTTAGTGGTTTGGTTGCTTGAATTCGCATAATCGGTTGGTTAGGAATATAAAAACTAACAACCTTACGAAAATAATCAATTTTAGCATAATGAGTGATTAACCAATCAATCCCTAAAATCACATCAAATGCAAGTATCTTTAAAGAGATAAGATCAACAGATAATGTGATGGTGCCAACTTGGATCAAGCAAGATTTATAAACAGTGGATGTAATGAAAGTTTCTCCTAACGGAGTCTCAACAGATAAGTCAAAGTCTAATTTCTCTGGAGTCAAGTTCAAACATTGACCACAAGCAGGAGAGATAAAAGAATGGGTAGAACCGCTATCTAGTAAGGTAAAATCTTCATAAGAGTTTATGATTAACTTACCCGTGATCACCTTATTTGGGTTCCTCGCGTTTTGGACAGTCACGACAAACGCTCTTCCAGGAACCGCTGACTTTGACTTGTCTGGGACAGCCTTTGGAGTCACCATCCCTGCTGGACTTGGTTTCACTACAGTACAATCTCGAGCTATATGACCTTCCTTTCCACAGTTATAACACACCTTGAATTGTTGTGGGCAGTTTGGGTTGATGTGTCCCTCTTTCCTGCATTTATAACATACGATCGGTGGTTGTTCTCCTCCCCTAGAAATAGTTGATGTTGGTGCTGACGTCTTCACGTTGTCATTGTTGTACCTTCTCTTTTTGAAATCTCCCCCCGACTCATTTCTTCTACTATCATGGCCACGATTACCACCAGAGTGGTTACCGCTTTTATCCGGATATTTTCCTCCCCGCTGGTTATCATTGCTCCTATGACTGCTGCCATCGGTATGACCCTGGTTGTGGTCCCTCGGTTGAACATACTCATTATCTCGCTCTAATAATTGAGTCATGTTGACAACATCTGAATGTAGAGAAAATTTGTGAGAAACGAGATATTAAAAAATTTTGGGTTTCAGACCTCTCAGAAACATCCGCGTCATACGTTCCTCATTCTCTACCAAATGAGGTGCAAACCTGGATAACTCCACGAACTTAGCCTCGTACTGGGACACAGTCATGTTGTTCTGTTCTAATCTAATAAACTCTACCTCCTTCATATGACGAATACTTTCAGGAAAGTACTTGTCATTGAACATTTTTTGAAATGTTTCCCAAGATATATTGAGTGCGGCTGGCTGGGTACGCTTCACAGATTAGTAATATGTCTCACCACGGAACATAAATATGGCGAATGGAACCTTTTGTTCCTCCGTGCATCCCAAGATATCAAATATCTTGGTAATTTACTTAACCCACGTTTCTGCCTTAATCGGATTCAGCTTTCCCAAAAACTCTGGTGGTCCCAACTCTTTGAACTGCTTGGCTGTGACAAGACGCGCGTTGTTATCATTTTCACTCGTATTTTGTACATGAGTCTCCCTCGTCTGATTTTGTATGAACTGCAAAAAGCTTCTAAACATCACATCATTCATCGTTTGATTGGTGGTGGTGTTTACAGGAGGAACATTGTCGTCCTGTTGCACGTTCTCCTGGTTGATGATTAAAGGTGTCTCCACGATCTCATTCACTCCATTGTTAACATTTTCAGCTGTCATTCTCAAATACTGCCATAAAACTAGGGTTAATTAAATAAATTGACATTTCAAATATTATCCCTATATTTCGACCGACCAAATAAACACAAATAAGCTTAGGTAGTACACACTAGCGAAGGATTTACTCGTCACTCTCTTCCTAGTTCTAACCCCAGATCTCCATCAGAGATCATATGCCTAAGCTCTGATACCAACTGTGACGACCCCAAAATAGGTCCACACAACCCATTCTGAGTCGCTAAATATATGATACAGAAAATAACTACAACTTCATTATTACAATTATCGTGCAAAATACAACAACAAATATACTGTGAGTATAAATACAAATATTATCTTCTAGACAATATCCACACTCAAATAATTCCTCATTACAATTATTGATACACTATTTTACAAAATAGTGAGGACTACTAAAACAACTGTCATGAAATATCACTCCACATCCCTGACTAGTTCTCGCTATATTCTCGCCTCCTGAGAAGAAAAATGAAACAAAAAGAAAAAGGGTGAGCTCAACTAGCCCAGTAAAGAATATTATGACTAAGATAATATAGAACAAATTATCAGTAGCCTTCAATAAACGAGATAAAATATAATGGAAAACAAGTTTTAGATCAATATTCGCAACGAAAATAACAATTCATTAGAAGAGTTAAGTAGAGAATGAAATCTACTATCTTCTATGATTTAAAAGTCCATCATTAATATTTGTTCCCTGTAACATCAATCAATATATATCTTGAATCAAATATTCATCTTTATACTACAGGCCAAAGATATTCATTTGTATCACCAGTTGACCATGTCCATCTTTGCAATACGTGCCAAAAATATTCATCAGGTAATCATTAATCTTTGCACTACAAGCTAAAGATATTCATTTATATCATCATTTAGGTCTGAGGATGATGAAAAATATCTTAAAGAAAATGAATCAAGTGATATAAAAGGACAAAGATTAGGGATTCGTACTTCGGTTTATCCAAGTTCAAAAATACTCCATAATAATCAATTGTGCAGAATTCAAGAATGAAGATCAAAACTATAAAACCCCGAATTTTATGAAATGAAAGTATTCAATTTTCTTATAATTATTATTTTATTTAGTAAATGGTTAAATTGATAAAAGGTTAAAGTTAAGGGTGATATTTAAAAAAATTTCAAAGTAAGCAAGTTGTCATAAAATAATCGGTGATAAAAGTACAGTAATACGCGTGATTGTATAGTAGCACACGGTATTGATTATTAATACTTAGGTGAGAAGTCACTCAGTTTTATTCAATTATTGCCACAATAATTGTTGCATAATATCTTACGTTATTGATTCAATTGTTGTCATAATATTTTATATTATTAAATCAATAATTGAGACGACAAAGTTATTTATATTATTATTTGTATTATTGACAATGTCTTGAAAATTCTGTCGATGAAAGGGGTTTGGTCACCTAATTGCACGCCAGTAGGGAGAAATCTTTATCGGAAAACCCCCTCTTTCCTGGGAATGATCTGGTTGTTAATATTGTGAGTTATAATATTAATGATGAATGTTATTAAAATTCAAATTTGAGTTCGGAGTTGAATTTGGAGACGCGAACAGGATATTTGAGTCCGGGACGATGAAATTAGTTAAAATAGACTATAAACACAAAATTTACCGGGGTTAACTGTTTGGTCAAAAAGTCAACAGTTGACATTTTCAGAAAAAGTCAAACTTTGAAAATTCAAAGATGAAATTGTTGATAAAAATATTTCCATTGTATTGGGATTATTAGTGTTAGTGGAAATCGACATTTATTTCGATAATAGTTAATTTCTGGATGTTAAATTGACCAAAACGGACAATTAATCAGATAAATGAGCAATTAATTGCTATAGGTTCACATGCAAATTACTGTTGGTTCACATGCATGGAACTATTGGTTCATATTCACTCGGGATATTATTCACTCGGGTACTATTCACTCAGAGTATTATTTATAGGGTACTATTCACTCGGGTAATATTCACTCAAGGGTACTATTCACAAAGTACTATTCACGAAATACTGTGACAACCCGGAAAATCGGATTGTCCATAATTTAAGATTTAAAGAATTAGTTATTAATAAAATGAATTTTATTAATACTATCATGTGCTATGTGTTTGTTAATCATTCTATAACCTAGAATGATTATAAATCGGGAGGATTCTGGCTACGAGCTAAACTGAAAAAGTAAGAATTTTCAAGACAAAAATAAAATTTTCCCGAGAATAAAATATTTTTGGGAAAAAAGACGAAATAGGCATTATTCACCCAACGAAACCCTAAGGGTTAGGGTTTGAATAATCTAAGCCCTTTCGAAAGATCGGTATATCGAAATGATATTCTATCAAAAGATTTGACGATAATATATCGTAAAAAGTTAAGTAAGCCAATAAAAGTTTTTTTCGAAAAGCGTGCATAAATCAGATGAAATAAAAACGACGAAAAGTACTGTTATGTACTTTTCATTCATTTAGCTATATTAGGGGAAAAGGTGAAGGAAAACGATTATCGTGGAAAAGTGTTTTTTAGTTTTTCGGAGATCCGAAGAATATGTAAAAGTTAATCGGTAAAGGAAAGACGAAATATCCAAAAATATTTGGATTCTGAGAATCACAGTTTTTAAAACTGTCAAACGAAAATAGAAAGATGGAACCACAAAACTTAATGGCTAAGAAAACTTGGGGGCTAAGTTAACTTAGTCCTTAAGCCATGAATAGTAAGGAGGTTAAGGGGGGCAAAATGACTAAAATATCCCTAGCCTTGAAAATCTATAAATAGGAAGCTAACTTCATTGTTTTGGAATTTTGAAAAATCCTACACCTTGAGAGAGAAAGAGAGAGAGTTCGGATGTGGGAAGGGAAGGGAAGGAGAAGAGGGAGGAAAAGCTTTCCCGAGTGCACGCTTTGTCCGACGGAATGAGATTAAAGAAGAAAGGTAATCCGAAAACCTAACTTCTAGATAATTTTCTTTAAGTTTATATGTTTAAATCATAACTTAATGAGAATAAGAAGTAGATGATGTTAGGAAGGGTTTCATATGGTTGAAATCATAAGAAAATGAAGAAATAAGAATTAAAAATTTAGTTTATAAATTTTTTAAGGAAATGTAAGATTCGTAATGAATTAGAACGATCCGAGTGGATTATATGAATGAGTAGGTGAATTAAGTAAGGAATGATATTCTATAACATCAAATTCTAAGAAAAAGTAAAATCGTAATCAAAATATCGATTAAAAATGAAGAACGAACGAAGAACGTGAAGAACGTTGTTGATGGACAAATATAAAACCATCGTAGGATAATTGTTGTTGATGGACAAGTTTAAAACTATCATCTATAAGTTAGTTTCTTATTGCTAGTTTAGGAACTTTGGAAACGTTCTTAAAGAACAGATTAAAACTGAGTTATAACGAAGTTATGGCGAAAATTTTGTAAAAGAAGAACGAGAACTAGAAAGTTAGTAAATGAACCCGAATGTGTAGGGTTTCATAAGAATGCAAGAGAACGTATAAAACGTGAGTCATGAACTCAAGAACGAACAAATTCCAAATTCGGATGACCGAATTATGGACGAACGAACGAAGAGCGTTAAAAACGTAAAACGAATGAAGAGCGAAGATTAAGCCAATTGAATGGCACATTAACCGATTCCTAACAAAGTCTGTTCGAGGGTAGTCGAAATATGTAAGATAAGGAAGAGAATGGCTTTGGAACGACCTCGTTCCGAGTTATAATGAATAAGATACGAGATTTCAAAGTACGCGTCTCAAACTTGTTACAAGACTTAGAAATATTTTCTAGATTTTGTGCTCGTAGCATGTGCTGAAGTCAGTTAAGCCTTGGGAGGCGATCTTTGCATGATGAGAGGCGCCATCGACCTTCATCACGAGAGGGCGCCATAACACAAAAAATAGAGAAGGGAGTGGTGCCGCAGCGCTAGCCTCGGCAGTTTGACAACTTCTTGAGTAATGACTGCGGTATGAGGTAAAGGAGGGGCGGCGTCGCTGCCGTGCGCAAGGAAAAAGCCAGTGATGAGCTTTTAACTGCTAATTTACTAGGTGATGTGCAAGAAAGAAATATGAACATGTAGTTCAACTAATGTAACACTTAATTAAGTGTATTAAACCTTTAATGAAGGTTAAACGAAGATTAAACGAGATTAAAAGATAAAGAATGTAGACGCGGGGTACGGAACCAATATCTGGGGACCGTAGTCGCGATAAACGAACGTGAGGGATTGCTATGATGGTGATTCCTTAGACGTTGATTGACGAGGGTAATGAATAACATTTCAATGTTATGTCATGGTAATGCGAGATAAATGTAAAATGTTTAAACGTTGTGAATAACGCTGTTGTGATGAGCGATCAATCTTAACATACAACGAATCGTATGACTTCGACATTAAGAAAGAATAATGAACATGGGGCTCAGGTGATGAGCAATGAATGAAAGCGATTAAAACCTTAGGTAAAGGTTGAACGAGAGATTAAGGGATGAACAATGTAAATGTTGAATACGTAAACGATGCTCGTGAATCGAATTCACGTCCGGCGAACGTTCTAAGTATACATTGGTTGTATGACTTAGACGTTGACGAAGGTAGTAAGTAAGATATGAATTATCAAGAAAGCCATAGCGATCGATAAGAAGATTAATGAAAGCCGAATGTGAGTCGGATGAGAATGTTAGAATGGAATATAAGCATTGAACACTTTAACCGACGTGAAGGTTGAGGGTACGCAAATATTAAACGGGTAGAACCTACACCCCGTGTATAGTTTGACCATAAGATAATGAAAACTAACGATTAAACATGTGAATGGTGAAGAAGGTTAATTAAAGACAAGTACGTATAACGTAAAATAAGCCGAGTTAATGTTTATAACTTGGATGACGTTCCGAGTCGAATGAACCGGACGTTGTAACATAAGAATAAGGTAACATAAAATGGTTAACGCTATAAATGCGTAAAATAAATATTGAATGATCATTCTGAGTATACAAAGGACTGTATGACTTAGACGATAAAGAATGAATCCTGAGGTATGGCATTTAGTTGGCAGAAAGCCAGAGGGAATAAGAAATTAACTTAACGAACATTATAGTTTAATATTTCGAATAAGTTAGATAAATTTAGGTTGTAGTACAATCGTAACATTTGATGGTTGACATATGGGAGCTGGGCTAAACAATTCCTTCAGAGAGCGAAGGTATATACAAAACTGGCAACCGATCTAACTCACTGTTGTGGGCAATATAGATGAGATGGGAACTTGTTTGTTGGTTATTTGTGGGAAACCACTCAGAGTACCATATGGACTACTAGCAGAGACACGATGTGTGCTGAGTCCTAGAGAAGTTATAAGAAGGAGATAAGAATGTAAATCATCAAAGATGGTGAACGTATTGAGTAAGACATCTCCGTATGTCATGAAGCCGTTAACCGGTAAAGGAAGTTGGTCGCGTAAACTTAGTTTATAAGAATGCAAACCCTAAGAAATGAAGTTAAGTAAACCAATGTGTAAGTCAATTATATGACTAATTGGTGTATGTGTTATTTCCTTATGTGCTACATAGGAATTAGAATGAGCAGTTCAGCGTAAACTATAAGTTGTAGCTATGCATAAGGCAAGTTTCCTAACTTCATTCATATTTTAAATGAATGCTAGTTTCTAAAACTTCTCAAATGTTGAACTTGAGAAGTTCTGTCTATGTTCAAATGTGTGATATTTGTACAATGTGTTAGAATGTATGAGGCCTTGTGCCACAATTTGAACACTTCAGTGTTTCTATGAGATGAATTGTTATGTGATTTAACTCTTCAATAAGAGAATGTTTTGTTTATACATGAACCGTTATTGTTAAGTCTGTGCTATTAATTCTAGCCAAATAGAATGTGTATGAAAGAGAGTAGAGAATGAAAGTATTTCAAAGTGAATGTTACTAATGTTCTAAAATGATAGGAATCGAGATTATTCCTATTATTCAAGCTGCTTCATAACCTTTGTTCGGTTATTGAAGTCTTAAAAGAATGTTTGAATTCTTAAAGTTGTTTGTTCAACTGTTATGACTTGTTGGGCAATTGAATGCTCACACTTGCTTAAAATAAAAACATTTTCAGTGAACGATGTTAGAAGAACTTAAGGATCCCGTAAAGATCAAGCTGATCGGTATGCAAAAGAAGTATCATTCATTATATGAATGAGCATGAAGATCAAGCGAAGACTTGTAATATACAATGATAGAATTAAACTATAGAATAGTTTAATGAATGATTATGTATCCTTGGTGGCAGATAAAAGTCACTTGTACAAGATGTAAAGAATAATGTAATTATCATTATTTGTAATGGAAGAGCTTATAAGGTTTTAGAACCTAGGATTTGAGAATGTGTGTTGTTATATTTAGTTATATAATGATGTATGTTTGAAATAAGATGGGATCGTGACGTACGGAATCCGGATGTGAAAATAGACTGGATTTTGGGGCGTTACAGATTGGTATCAGAGCTGATAGGCTATAAACCTTAGGTATGAGTACCTATGACTATAATCATAGAGAGAAGTATAAGAAGATCACCACATGATCATAGTAAATCGTAGTAACAGATGAGCTGTTAAACGATGAATGATTTATAACCAATGCTATGAAAGAATGGTACTACGAAGTAGTACGGGAAGAAGAACTCAAATTGAGTTGTAAAGGATAGCATACGAATTAAAGAAAATTCATATTAAGTAAAGATAAAGTTAGAATTTGTAGGATTTCAATTGAGGACTGATGTGATAGCTGAGTTGTATGAACCTTTGTATGGGCAGAGGTTTGTGCTTGGTGTGACAATTGCTCAGTTTATTACAGTGATAATCATTAGAATTGGTCGCACTATCAATATGTATATGACGAGAAGGTGAATCTTTTCTCATGTATATGCTTGATAGGTAGAGAACGATAAGGGAGGTACGAGTTCTTGAAACTCATACATATGGTAAGTTCGTGACTCATAATTATATGGTATGTTTTTGAACTTCTCAGCGAATGGACGCTTATGGTCTATCTGGGATAGTTCTTAAACTCATATTATTGTGGAAAGTTCCTGAACTCATAGTGTGGTAAGTTGATGGACTGTATTAAGGTATAGGAATGTGTAGACTGAAAATGAGTTATTTTTAGTAGACTTAACATTGAAGGTGATAGAGAAGATTAAGTATTGTCACAAGTAAGACAATGAAGGAAGATGGAGAATATGATATTTCAAGTCATCTAGCTATGCTAGATTTCAAAGTTTCTTGAAATCGTGCTGAAGTGCCCATTTTGAAAAGGAAAGAATTGGTTCAACTTTTGGAACTAATGGATTTTAAAAGAACTATTCTTGGTATGTCTATGTTAATTATTTCGGCTAGACAGAAATTAATTTGAAATATCAAAATGAATTTTATATCATCAGTGCATTTGAGGCAAGGATGATAAAAGGATGGAGTTATTAATGCAATTAAACCTGGTGTTGGATTTGATCTTAGGATCAAAATCCAGCTATGGTATGATGTATAATGATGAAGTTATAAACTGATGAAGTCCTCAATGTACTGTTAAAAGTACGGTATCATGACGTCTTAAAACGTTTTGATGTATTGCGAAAAAATTTAAAGAAGTAGTCGATGTCAATTGATTTGACTAGACGAATGTTTCAAGTTGATGTCCAATTTATTGGTATGGTCGAAGCTACTTGATTTGGCTAAGAAGAATGGTATGTCATAATTAAAAGAAAATCAAGCTTTCTTGGAAGAGTTATGTCGAACCAAATTGTTTTGGTACAGAATCTAATGATTAAGTCTGAGGTGAACATACCCTGAAATGGGGTTATACGATGGGTTGATCGCCTACGTATGGAAGAGGTAGTTTACATTCTGTGTGATTGTAAACTTACCGTGAAAGAAAGGTTTACGGTGAAATGTTGTTAAACCTAGTAAGAGTTCATGGTCGATTTGACCCCTAAGCAAAAGAATGAAATGATTTAAAGGAATCTTTATATTCCTATTTATTCCTTTCACTTCATGATTCTTGATAAGTTATGAAGGGTAGGGAATGTATGAACGATAAGACTTCTTTGAAGAGAAGTTGAGAAGAAGGGTAAGCTAAAATTTCGAGGACGAAATTCTTTGAAGAAGGGGTGAATGTGATGACCCTGGAATGGGTGTGGTTTTAGAAATTCCGAGGACGGAATTTTTATAAAGTGGGAAGAATGTGACAACCAGGAAAATCGGATTGTCCAGAATTTAAGATTTAAAGAAATAGTTATTAATAAAATGAATTTTATTAATACTATTATGTGCTATGTGTTTATTAATCGTTCTATAACCTAGAATGATTATAAATCGGGAGGATTCTGGCTACGAGCTAGACTGAACGAGTAAGAATTTTCAAAACAAAAATAAAAATTTTCCGAGAACAAAATATTTTTGGGGAAAAAGACGAAATATGCACTATTCACCCGACGAAACCCTAAGGGTTAGGGTTTGAATAACCTAAGCCTTTTCGAGAGTTCGGTATATCGAAATGACATTCCGTTGAAAGATTTGACGATAATATATCGTGAAAAGTTAAGTAAGCCAATAAAAGTTTTTCTCGAAAAACGTGTAGAAATCGACGAAATAAAAATGACGAAAAGTACTGTTATATACTTTTCATTCGTTTAGCTACGTTAGGGGAAAAGGTGAAGGAAAAAGATTATAGTGGAAAAGTGTTTTTCAGTTTTTCGGAGATCCGAAGAATACGTAAAAGTTAATCGGTAAAGGAAAGACAAAATATCCAAAAATATTTGGATTCTGAGAATCGCAGTTTTTAAAACCATCAGACGAAAACCGAAAGACGGAACCACGAAACTTAAGGGATAAAAAAACTTGGGGGCTAAGTTAACTTAGTCCTTAAGCCATGAATAGTAAGGAGGTTAATAGGGGGCGAAATGACTAAAATACTCCTAGCCTTAAAAATCTGTAAATAGGAAGCTAACTTCATTGTTTTGGGATTTTGAAAAATCCTACATCTTGAGAGAGAAAGAGAGAGAGTTCGGATGGGGGAAAGGAAGGAGAAGAGGGAGGAAAAGCTTGCCCGAGTGCACGCTTTGTCCGACGGAATAAGATTAAAGAAGAAAGATAATCCGAAAACCTAACTTCTAGATAATTTTTTTTAAGTTTATATGTTTAAATCATAACTTAATGAGAATAAGAATTAGGTGATGTTAGGAATGGTTTCATATGGTTGAAATCGTAGGAAAATAAAGAAATAAGAATTAGAAATTTAGTTTAAAAATTTCTTAAGGAAGTGTAAGATTCGTAATGAATTTGAACAATCCGAGTGGATTATATGAATGAGTAGGTGAATTAAGTAAGGAATGGTGTTCTATAACATCAAATTCCAAGAAAAAGTAAAATTGTAATCAAAATATCGATTAAAAATGAAGAACGAACGAAGAACGCAAAGAACACGCGAAGAACGTTGTTGATGGACAAATTTAAAACCATCGTAGGATAATTGTTGTTGATGGACAAGTTTAAAACCATTGCGTATAAGCTAGTTGCTTATTGCTTGGTTAGGAACATTACAAACGTTCATGAAGAACGGATTAAAACTGAGCTAAAACGAAGTTATGGCAAAAATTTCGTAAAAGAAGAAGGAGAACTAGAAAGTTAGTAAATGAACCCGAATGTGTAGGGTTTCATAAGAATGTAAGAGAACGTATAAAACATGAGTCGTGGACTCAAGAACAAACAAATTCCGAATTCGGATGACCGAATTACGAACAAACGAACGAAGAGCGTTAAAAACGTAAAACAAACGAAAAGCGAAGATTAAGCCAATTGAATGGCACGTTAACAGATTCAGAACAAAGTTTTTTCGACGGTAGTCAAAGTACATATGATAAAGAAGAGAATGGCTTTGGAACAACCTCGTTCCGAGTTATAATGAATAAGATATAAGATTTCAAAGTACACGTCTCAAACTTGTTAGAAGACTTAGAAATATTTTCTAGGTTTTGTGCTCGTGCCGGCATGCCGCCAGCAACCTTGGGAGGAGTCTTTGCGGTTGCGAGGCTGGGCCATTAGCTATTGCTGAGTGGCATCGCGGCGTGAGAAATAGAGAAGGGAGTGGCGCTACTACGGTCTGCGAGGTAAAGGAAGGGCGTGTGGCAATGACAATAAATGTAGGGAAAAAGCCAGTGATGAGCTTTTAACTACTCATTTAGTAGGGGATGTACAAGAAAGAAATATGAACATGTAGTTCAACTAATGTAATACTTAATTAAGTGTATTAAACCTTTAATGAAGGTTGAACGAAAAGATTAAACGATATTAAAAGACAAAGAATGTAGACGCGGGTTACGAAACCAATATCCGGGGACCGTGGTCGCGATAAACGAACGTGAGCGATTGCTATGATGGTGATTCCTTAGACGTTGATTGATGAGGGTAATGAATAACATTTCGATGTTATGTCATGGTAATGTGAGATAAAAGTAAAATGTTTAAACGCTTTGAATGCAACGCTGTTGCGATGACCGATCAGTCTTAGCATACAACGAATCGTATGACTTCGACATTAAGAAATAATAATGAACATGGGGTTCATGTGATGAGCAATGAATGAAATCGATTAAAAACTTAGGTAAAGGTTGAATGAGAGATTAAGGGATGAACAACGTAAACGTTGAATACGTAAATGTTGAATCGTATTCACGTCGGACGAACGTTCTAAGTATACATTGGGTGTATGACTTAGACTTTGACGAAGGTAGTAAGTAGGATATGAATTATCAAGAAAGCCGTAGCGATCAAAAAGAAGATTAATGAAAGCCGAATGTGAGTCGGATGAGAATATTAGAATGGAATATAAGCGTTGAACACTTTAACCGATGTGAAGTTTGAGGGTACGCGAATATTAAACGAGTAAAACCTACACCCCATGTATGGTTTGACCGTAAGATAATTAAGACTAATGATTAAGCATGTGAATGGTGAAGAAGGTTAATTAAAGACAAGTACGTATAACATAAAACAAGTCGAGTTAATGTTTATAACTTGGATGACGTTCCGAGTCGAATGAACCGGATGTTGTAAGATAAGAATAAGGTAACGTAAAATGGTTAACGCTATAAATGCGTAGAATGAATATTGAATGATCATTCTGAGTATACAAAGGATTGTATGACTTAGACGATAAAGAATGAATCATGAGGTATGGCATTTAGTTGCCAGAAAGCCAGAGGGAATAAGAAATTAACTTAACGAACATTATAGTTTAATAGTCCGAATAAGTTAGATGAATTTAGGTTGTAGTACAATCGTAACATTTGATGGTTGACATATGGGAGCAGGGCTAAACAATTCCTTCAGAGAGAGAAGGTATATACACAACTGGCAACCGATCTAACTCAACATTATAAAGGTGTAGATGAGACAGAACTTGTTTGTTGGTTATTTGTGGGAAACCACTCAGAAGTACCATATGGACTACTAAGCGAGACACGATGTGTCTTTGAGTCCTAGAGAAGTTATAAGAAGAAGATAAGAATGTAAATCATCAAAGATGGTGAGCGTATTGAGTAAGACATCTCAAGTATATGTCATGAAGCCAGATTAACCCAGTAAAGGAAGTTGGTCGCGTAAACTTAGTTTATAAGAATGCAAACCCTAAGAAATGAAGTTAAGTAAACCAATGTGTAAGTCAATTATATGACTAATTGGTGTATGTGTTATTTCCTTATGTGCTACATAGGAATTAGAATGAAGCGATTCAGTAAAAACTATAAGTTGTAGGTATATATAAAACAAGTTTCCTAACTTCATTCATATTTTAAATGAATGCTAGTTTTTAAAACTTCTCAGATGTTGAACTTGAGAAGTTTTGTCTATGTTCAAATGTGTGATATTTGTACAATGTGTTAGAATGTATGAGGCCTTGTGCCACAATTTGAACACTTTGGTGTTTCTATGAGATGAACTTGTTATGTGATTTAGCTCTTGAATAAGAGAATGTTTTGTTTATACATGAACCGTTATTATTAAAGTCATGTCTTTATTGATTCTAGCCAGACAGAATGTGTATGAAAGAGAGTAGAGAATGAAAGTATTTCAAAGTGAATGTGACTAATGTTCTAAAATGATAGGAATCGAGATTATTCCTATTATTCAAGATGCTTCATAACCTTTGTTCGGTTATTGAAGTCTTAAAAGAATGTTTGAATTCTTAAAGTTGTTTGTTCAACTGTTATGACATGATGGGCAATTGAATGCTCACACTTGCTCAAAATAAAAACATATTCAGCGAACGATGTTAGAAGAACTTAAGGATCTCGTAAAGATCAAGCTGATCGGTATCCAGAAGAAGTATCATTCATTATATGAATGAGCGTAAAGATCAAGCGAAGACTTGTAATATAGAATGATAGAATTAAACTATAGAATAGTTTAATGAATGATTATGTATCCTTGGTGGCGAATAAAAGTCACTTGTACAAGATGTAAAGAATAATGTAATTATCATTATTTGTAATGGAAGAGGTTATAAGGTTTTAGAACCTGGGATTTGAGAATGTATGTTGTTATATTTAGTTATATAATGATGTATGTTTGGAAGAAGATGGGATCATGACGTATGGAATCCGGATGTGAAAATAAACTAGATTTTGGGGCGTTACAGATTGGTATCAGAGCTGATAGGTTATAAACCTTAGGTATGAGTACCTAAGACTATAATCATAGAGAGAAGGATAAGAAGATCACCACGTGATCATTGTAAATCGTAGTAACAGATGAGTTGTTAAACAATGAATGATTTATAACCAATGCTATGAATGAATGGTACTACGAAGTAGTACGGGAAGAAGAACTCAAATTGAGTTGTAAAGGATAACATACGAATTAATGAAAATTCGTATTAAGTAAAGAGAAATTTAGAAGTTTTAGGATTTCAATTGAGGACTGGTGTGATAGCTGAGTTGTATGAACCTTTGTATGGGCAGAGGTTTGTGCTTTGTGTAATAACTGCTCAGTTTATTACACTAATAATCATTGAAATTGGTCGTGCTATAAAGGTGAAGGAAAACGATTATCGTGGAAAAGTATTTTTCATTTTTTCAGAGATCCGAAGAATACGTAAAAGTTAATCGGTAAAGGAAAGACGAAATATCTAAAAATATTTGGATTTCGAGAATCGCAGTTTTTAAAACTGTCGGACAAAAATCGAAAGACGGAACCACGAAACTTAAGGGCTAAGAAAACTTGGGGGCTAAGTTAACTTAGTCCTTAAGCCATGAATAGTAAGTAGGTTAAGGGGGGCAAAATGACTAAAATACCCCTAGCCTTGAAAATCTATAAATAGGAAGCTAACTTCATTGTTTTGGGATTTTGAAAAATCCTACACCTTGAGAGAGAAAGAGAGAGAGTTCAGATGGGGGAAGGGAAGGAGAAGATGGAGGAAAAGCTTGCTCGAGTGCACGCTTTGTCCGACGAAATGAGATTAAAGAAGAAAGGTAATCCGAAAACCTAACTTCTAGATAATTTTCTTTAAGTTTATATGTTTAAATCATAACTTAATGAGAATGAGAAGTAGATGATGTTAGGAATGGTTTCATATGGTTGAAATCATAAGAAAATGAAGAAATAAGAATTAGAAATTTAGTTTATAAATTTCTTAAGGAAGTGTAAGATTCGTAATGAATTAGAACATCCGAGTGGATTATATGAATGAGTAGGTGAATTAAGTAAGGAATGGTGTTCTATAACATAAAATTCCAAGAAAAAGTAAAGTCTTAATCAAAATATCGATTAAAAATGAAGAACGAACGAAGAACGCGAAGAACACACGAAGAACGCAAAGAACGTTGTTGATGGACAAATTTAAAACCATCGGAGGATAATTGTTATTGATGGACAAGTTTAAAACCATCGTGTATAAGTTAGTTGCTTATTGATTGGTTAGGAACATTAGAAACGTTCATGAAGAATGGATTAAAACTGAGCTATAACGAAGTTATGGCAAAAATTTCGTAAAAGAAGAAGGAGAACTAGAAAGTTAGTAAATGAACCTGAATGTGTAGGGTTTCACAAGAATGTAAGAGAACGTATAAAACGTGAGTCGTGGACTCAATAACGAACAAATTTTGAATTCGGATGACCGAATTACGGACGAACGAACGAAGAGTGTTAAAAACATAAAACGAACGAAGAGCGAAGATTAAGCCAATTGAATGGAACGTTAACAGATTCAGAACGAAGTCTATTCGAGGGTAGTCGAAGTACGTAAAATAAGGAAGATAATGGCTTTAGAACGACCTCATTCCGAGTTATAATGAATAAGATATGACATTTCAAAGTACGCATCTCAAACTTGTTACAAGACTTAGAAATATTTTCTAGATTTTGTGCTTCTCGGTCTTGCATGACACCGAGTTAAGCCTTGGAGGCGGCAACTGCGGTGCGAGACCCGAACCATCGACTCTCGTTGAGTGGCGCTTGTGCCATGAGAAATAGAGAAGGGAGTGGTTCATAGCGCCGCCAGCTTAGCAGCTTGACATCTGCAGAGTGGTAATATTACGTAGAAGTAAAGAAAGAGGCCCAATCGTCGTCATGGGTCTGAGGAAAAAGCCAGTGATGAGCTTTTAACTGCTCATTTACTAGGGGATGTGCAAGAAATAAATATGAACATTTAGTTCAACTAATTTAACACTTAATTAAGTGTATTAAACCTTTAATGAAGGTTGAACGAAAAGATTAAATGAGATTAAAAGACAAAGAATATAGACGCGGGTTACGAAACCAATATCCGGGGACCGTAGTCGTGATAAACGAACGTGAGGGATTGCTATGATGGTGATTCCTTAGACGTTGATTGATGAGGGTAATGAATAACATTTCGATGTTATGTCATGGTAATGTGAGATAAAAGTAAAATGTTTAAACGCTTTGAATGCAACGCTGTTGCAATGAGCGATCAGTCTTAGCGTACAATGAATTGTATGACTTCGACATTAAGAAAAAATAATGAACATGGGGTTCAGGTGATGAGCAATGAATGAAAGCGATTAAAACCTTAGGTAAAGGTTGAATGAGAGATTAAGGGATGAACAACGTAAACGTTGAATACGTAAACGATCCTCGTGAATCATATTCACGTCGGGCGAACGTTCTAAGTATACATTGGTTGTATGACATAGAGGCGTTGTGAAGGTAGTAAGTAAGATATGAATTATCAAAAGCCATAGCGATCGGTAAGAAGATTAATGAAAGTCGAATGTGAGTCGAATGAGAATGTTAGAATGGAATATAAGCGTTGAACACTTTAACCGGCGTGAAGGTTGAGGTGCATGAAATATTAAGCGGGTAGAACCTACACCCCGTGTATGGTTTGACCGTAAGATAATGAAGACTAATGATTAAACTTATGAATGGTGAAGAAGGTTAATTAAAAATAAGTACGTATAACGTAAAACAAGCCGAGTTAATGTTTATAACTTGGATAACGATCCGAGTCGAATGAACCGGACGTTGTAACATAAGAATAAGGTAACATAAAATGGTCAACGCTATAAATGTGTAGAATGAATATTGAATGATCATTCTGAGTATACAAATGACTTTATGACTTAGACGATAAAGAATGAATCTTGAGGTATGGCATTTAGTTGGCAGAAAGCCAGAGGGAATAAGAAATTAACTTAACAAACATTATAGTTTAATAGTTCGAATAAGTTAGATGAATTTAGGTTATAGTACAATCATAACATTTGATGGTTGACATATGGGAGCTGGGCTAAACAATTCCTTCAGAGAGCGAAGGTATATACAAAACTGGAAACCGATCTAACTCACTGTTGTGGGCAGTGTAGATGAGACGGGAACTTGTTTGTTGGTTATTTGTGGGAAACCACTCAGAGTACCATATGGAATACTAGCAGAGACACGATGTGTGCTGAGTCCTAGAGAATTTATAAGAAGAAGATAAGAATGTAAATCATCAAAGATGATGAACGTAATGAGTAAGACATCTCCGTATGTCATGAAGCCGTTAACCGGTAAAGAAAGTCAGTCGCGTAAACTTTGTTTATAAGAACGCGAACCCTAAGAAGTGAAGTTAAGTAAACCAATGCGTAAGTCAAGTATATGACTAATTGGTGTATGTGTTATTTCCTTATGTGCTACATAGGAATTAGAATGAGCAGTTCAGCGTAAACTATAAGTTGTAGCTCTGCATAAGGCAAGTTTCCTAACTTCATTCATATTTTAAATGAATGCTAGTTTATAAACTTCTCAGATGTTGAACTTGAGAAGTTTGTCTATGTTTAAATGTGTGATATTTGTACAATGTGTTAGAATGTATGAGGCCTTGTGCCACAATTTGAACACTTCAGTGTTTCTATGAGATGAACTGTTATGTGATTTAAATCTTCAATAAGAGAATGTTTTGTTTATACATGAACCGTTATTGTTAAGTTTGTGCTATTGATTCTAGCCAGACAGAATGTGTATGAAAGAGAGTAGAGAATGAAAGTATTTCAAAGTGAATGTGACTAATGTTCTTAGATGATAGGAATCGAGATTATTCCTATTATTCAAGCTGCTTCATAACCTTTGTTCGGTTATTGAAGTCTTAAAAGAATGTTTGAATGCTTAAAGTTGTTTGTTCAACTTTTATGACTTGTTGGGCAATTGAATGCTCACACTTGCTTAAAATAAAAACATTTTCAGCGAACGATGTTAGAAGAACTTAAGGATCCCGTAAAGATCAAGTTGATCGGTATCCAGAAGAAGTATCATTCATTATATGAATGAGCGTGAAGATCAAGCTAAGACTTGTAGTATAGAATGATAGAATTAAACTATAGAATAGTTTAATGAATGATTATGTATCCTTGGTGCCGGATAAAAGTCACTTGTACAAGATGTAAAGAATAATGTAATTATCATTATTTGTAATGGAAGATGTTATAAGGTTTTAGAACCTGAGATTTGAGAATGTATGTTGTTATATTTAGTTATATAATGATTTATGTTTGGACGAAGATGGTATCGTGACGTACGGAATTCGGATGTGAAAATAGACTGGATTTCAGGGCGTTATAAATACTATTCATGAAGTACTATTCATGGGGTACTATTCACGAAGTACTATTCACAATGAAAAATTGATTCTTTTTTGTCCAAATTAATTTTTGATATATGAATATCATTCTTGAATTTCACTCCATAATTGGTGATCATGTTGAGAATTTAGATATTCTTAAACTCTGGATAAATTGAATTATAAATATTTAATATTTATCCTTTATCTCACTTGATTGATTCTTTATATTATTGTCATGATCCTCATGCGTATATTGCGTTGAAAGTCATATTTGGCCTGTACTGCATAGATGGACTGTTGGTTATTGGTTTTACAGTTGTATGTCTTTGGCCCGTAGTGCAAAGAAGAACTGTTGATTGATATCTTTGGTCGTAGTGCAAAGATGAACTGTTGATTGATAGCTTTGGCCCGTAGTGCAAAGATGGATAGGTGCATGACATGATCATGACCACTGTTGATACTAACGAATATCCTTGGTTGTAGTGCATGGATAATTCGATGATGTGATTGGCAGGATTATGATCATTAGTTAACAGTTGAATGTCTTTGGTCGCAGTGCACTGACAAGAAATTGATTGGTATGATCATGACCATTGGTTTTATAGTTGAATATCTTTGGCCCGTAGTGCAAAGATAGACAATTAATTGGTATTATCATTGTTATTACACTTGAATGTCTTTAATCTTTGGGGTAAGGATATTGAGTGAACGTTCTATTAAGCCTTTGTGGTAAGGAGAAACTGTTGATTCACATTATTATAAACATGAATTGTGAATTTAACTAAAATCTTTGGTGGTTTAGGTGAAGACAGATGATGAAAGTTCTCTTTGTCTTAGGTATAATAAAGAACTGTTAATGGGTATTACACGGATAAAATTGATGATAAACTTTAAAATCATAGAAGATAGTAGATATCATGCTCTATTTGACTCTTCTAATGGAATGTTTGTTTCGCTGCAGTTAATCTTGTTATCTATTGTATTCTATCAGTTTAACAATGTTGAAGTTTAACGATAATTTATTCTGCATTATCTTAGTCATAATATTTCTTTCTGGGCTAGTTGGGCTCACCATTTTTTTTCATTGTTCTCTTCAGGAAATGAGAATATAGCTGGGACTAGTCGGGGAATGGAGTGACGGTCCAAATGGTTGCTTTAGTAGTCCTCACTATTCTGTGAAATAGTGTGATAATAATTATAATAAGATTGAATTTGAGTTTAGATATTGTCTAGAAGACAATATTCATGTTAAAACTCTCAGCTTATGTTACACGACAGTTGTATAATTAAGTTTGTATTTGTATTTTGTACCATATATTTGGTGGCCCAAGATGGGTGATGTATACCTATTTTGGGGGCGTCACAAAAACATGGATACAATCAAAGATAGTAACCATAATAGACAACTTGGACAAAGAAAAAAAAATTTAATTTTGCTTTGAATAGTGTTGTATTCGTGAATAGTGTCGTATATGTGAATAGTGATGTATACGTGAATAATAACCTCGACACAAAAGGTAAAAATTTCACAAGATAAATCATACTTTGTGAATCATACTGTATTCGTGAATAGTGTCGTATACGTGAATAGTAAACTTAACAGGAAAAATGTAGAAACTTTATAATAAAATTCATACCAATATTTTGGTATAATTATATGGAAAGAAATAACATCATTTACGAAGAAAATAACATCCCTTACCTCAAAAGAATAGTACTTGATTTGAAATATCGGATATAATGTTGAAAAAAACTTGCCTTTGCTTATCAACTCTCAAAGTATCTAAATACTCACAAAAATAAACTCGATATTATAAAGAAAACTCCACGATTACGGTGTAATTTTCAATTCTAACTAAGCACCCTATTTATAGAAAAATGTCAGAACGCCATAGTTGACAAAATTACCTATGGAGGCTTCTCTGCAGCACTCCATCTTTGAAGATTCGAAGCCCACCACTTTTGAGAAATGAATTCTCAGCATATTTCACCAACAAAGGACAAGAGTGGGGCAAACTTATGTTTTTAATAAAAAATATTTATTTCTGAAACTTCAATAACTCATAATAAATAGCCCTTTTATTAGAAAAATATGAATTTTATGTCCATTCCATAAGAAATTTAATTCTCTACAACTTTGTAAAAGAAAGTTTTTCCAAATTCCAAACAAAAAATGATCGAAATCCATATACGGATGATTTTTAATACCTCCATTCCAATAAAATACTGATAAAATACCTCATCATTAATCCCTTCATTTATATCCACATAAAATAAATATTTCCTTTTCATTTTTTTTTATCAATAATTAATTATTCACAAATAATATTACAGAACCACAATATTGACAATCAGGTCGTTCTTATAAAAGAAGGGGCTTTCCGATAAGGATTTCTCCTTACTGGCGCGCAATTAAATAACCTAACCCCTTTTCTCGATAGAATTTTTTAGACATTGTCAATAATGTTATCTAATAATATTATTCAAATATTATAAATTATTGATCTGATAATTTGAAATACTGTGCAATGACAATTATTGAATCAATAAAATAAAATATCATCGTAGCAATTATTGAATCAATAAAATAAAATATTAAATGATAATTATTATTATTAAAATAATAATAATTGTAATAATATTAATTGTAATAACATTATTTTGAAATAAAAAGGTATTACATCAAATTAACACCTTATTATTTCAAAATTAAAGCATAGAGGAAATTTAATTTTATTTACAAAAATTTGAGGTCTTACATTAAAATAATAATAATTGTAATAATATTAATAAGACTTCTCTTATTAATTTATATTTAATATTTCTAAAATATTAAATAAAAATATTAAGCTATTTAATTTACTCTATCACCATAGATTAAATTAAATACACTTTACATATTATTACGATTATATCATTAACTTCATAAATAATTATTCTTCCTTTTATGGTGTGACCCTTTAGGTTCTCCATATTAAATCAGTTGTGAATAAATCAATTAAAATAATTCTAATCTTATTTAAATAAATAAATTAAACTATTAATTTATTTAAATAAATAATATTTATTCTACAATAGGGATAAGCCTCCCTAGCGATTAATGACTTTTCAGATAATATAAATTTCAACATTAATCATTAAAGAACCTTTAAGTAAATAGTTACCGTACAATTCAATCCTTCCACCATACAATGTCCCAATTAAATATAAGACATGGAATTACTGTCAAGTCTTATTTTATTTAATTATATGTATTTCGATCCTTAAATTCACAACTCCAAATAATGCAAATTAGAAACTCCTTTCTAATTTTATTACATATAACTAAGGACTCTTTGGGTTATCATTTATCGAATCACATAGGACATTTCTCTTTTTTTATTAGAAGTTGTAGATTCTTTATTGATCATACATTATCTCCATGTACAACTTATTATACCCAATCATACCCTTTGATATACCCTAAGTGTAAGACCTCAATTTTTTTTTAATGGAATTTCTTCTATTTATTATTTTGAAATAATAAGGGGTTGATTTGATTAATGTGGTTAGTTATGGGTAAAATGTGCAAATATTTTAAATAAGCAAGTGGTTATAAAATACTCATTGTTATCGGGGAATATTCGTGTAGTCATATAATATTCTTCTGTCGAGGAATATTCGTACGACGGCGCAGCCATTTGTGGGCCCCATAACGAAAAATTGTTCGATGAAGAAAACGAAAAAGTATGAATTTTTTATAAATAACGGCTTAGTTGTTACCGTTAACACTGTTGGAATACCAATTGATTAAAATACAGTAATATGCGATGTTGCACAGTAGCACACGGTATTGCACCAATTATTGATTCTTACGTAAGAAGCCACCACTTAATAATTATTACAGTAATTACTGTTCAATATTTTATTTTATTGATTCAATAATTGCTACGATGATATTTTATTTTATTGATTCAATAATTGTCATTGCATAGTATTTTAAATTATCAGATCAATAATTTATATTATTTGAATAATATTATTAGATAACATTATTGACAATGTCTAAAAAAATCTGTCGAAAAAAGGGGTTAGGTTATTTAATTGCGCGCCAGTAAGGAGAAATCCTTATCGGAAAGCCCCTTCTTTCATAGGAACGACCTGGTTGTCAATATTGTGGTTCTGTAATATTATTTGTGAATAATTAATTATTTATAAAAAAAAATGAAAAGGAAATATTTATTTTATGTGGATATAAATGAAGGGATTAATGATGAGGTGTTTTATCAGTATTTTATCGGAATGGAGGTATTAAAAATCATCCGTATATGAATTTCGATCATTTTTGGTTTGGAATTTGGAAAAACTTTCTTCTACAAAGTTGTAGAGAATTAAATTTCTTATGGAATGGACATAAAATTCGTATTTTTCTAATAAAAGGGCTATTTATTATGAGTTATTGAAGTTTCGGAAATAAATATTTTTTTATCAAAAACATAAGTTTGCCCCACTCTTGTCCTTTGTTGGTGAAATATGCTGAGAATTTATTTTTCAAAAGTGGTGGGCTTCGAATCTTCAAAGATGGAGTGCTGCAGAGAAGCCTCCATAGGTAATTTTGTCAACTATGGCGTTCTGACATTTTCCTATAAATAGGGTGCTTAGTTAGAATTGAAAATCACACCAGAATCAGAAGTTTTTCCTTTATAATATCGAGCGTATTTTTGTGAGTATTTAGATACTTTGAGAGTTGATAAGCATTGCAAGTTTTTTTCAGCATTATATCTGATATTTCAGCCAGAAGTACTATTCTTTTGAGGTAAGGGATGTTATTTTCTTCGTAAATGATGTTATTTCTTTCCATATAATTATACCAAAATATTGGTATGAATTTTATTATGAAATTTCTACCTTTTCGTGTTGAGTTTACTATTCACGTATACGACACTACTCACGAATACAGTAATATTCACGAGTACGATTCACAAAGTATGATTTATCTTGTGAAATTTCTACCTTTTGTGTCGAGGTTATTATTCACGTATACATCACTATTCACATATACGACACATTCACGAATACGGCACTATTCACAGCAAAATTAAATTTTTTTTTCTTTGTCCAAGTTGTCTATTATGGTTACTATCTTTGATTGTATCCATGTTTTTTGTGACGCCCCCAAAATAGGTATACATCACCCATCTTGGGCCACCAAATACATGGTACAAAATAAAAATACAAACTTAATTATACAACTGTCGTGTAACATAAGCTGAGAGTTTTAACACGAATAATGTCTTCTAGACAATATCTAAACTCAAATTCAATCTTATTATAATTATTATCACAGTATTTCACAGAATAGTGAGGACTACTAAAGCAACCATCTGGACCGTCACTCCATTCCCCGACTAGTCCCATCTATATTCTCATTTTCTGAAGAGAACAATTAAAGAAAATGGTGAGCCCAACTAGCCCAGAAAAAAATATTATGACTAAGATAATGCAGAATAAATTATCGTTAACCTTCAACAGTGTTAAACTGATAGAATACAATAGATAACAAGTTTAACTGCAGCGAAACAAACATTCCATTAGAAGAGTCAAGTAGAGCATGATATCTACTATCATCTATGATTTTAAAGTTTATCATCAATTTTATCCATGTAATACCCATTAACAGTTCTTTATTATACCTAAGACAAAGAGAACTTTCATCATCTGTCTTCACCTAAACCACCAAATATTTTAGTTAAATTCACAATTCATGTTTATAATAATGTGAATCAACAGTTTCTCCTTACCACAAAGGCTTAATAGAACGTTCACTCAATATCCTTACCCCAAAGATTAAAGACATTCAAGTGTAATAACAATGATCATACCAATTAATTGTCTATCTTTCCACTACGGGCCAAAGATATTCAACTATAAAACCAATGGTCATGATCATACCAATCAATTGCCTGTCAGTGCACTACGACCAAAGACATTCAACTGTTAACTAATGATTATGATCCTGCCAATCACATCATCGAATTATCCATGCACTACGACCAAGGATATTCGTTAATATCAACAGTGGTCATGATCATGTCATACACCTATCCATCTTTGCACTACGGGCCAAAGCTATCAATCAACAGTTCATCTTTGCACTACGACCAAAGATATCAATCAACAGTTCTTCTTTGCACTACGGGCCAAAGACATACAACTGTAAAACCAATAACCAACAGTCCA
This sequence comes from Panax ginseng, assembly GCA_020205605.1. Lineage (NCBI taxonomy): Eukaryota > Viridiplantae > Streptophyta > Magnoliopsida > Apiales > Araliaceae > Panax > Panax ginseng. The sequence continues at coordinate 16,274,022 of CM035134.1, forward strand.
TCTATGCAGTACATGCCAAATATGACTTTCAACGCAATATACGCATGAGGATCATGACAATAATATAAATAATCAATCAAGTGAGATAAAGGATAAATATTAAATATTTATAATTCAATTTATCCAGAGTTTAAGAATATCTAAATTCTCAACATGATCACCAATTATGGAGTGAAATTCAAGAATGATATTCATATATCAAAAATTAATTTGGACAAAAAAGAATCAATTTTTCATTGTGAATAGTACTTCGTGAATAGTATTCTGTGAATAGTACTTCGTGAATAGTACCCCATGAATAGTACTTCATGAATAGTATTTGTAACGCCCTGAAATCCAGTCTATTTTCACATCCGGATTCCGTACATCACGATCCCATCTTCGTCCAAACATACATCATTATATAACTAAATATAACAACATACATTCTCAAATCCCAGGTTCTAAAACCTTATAACCTCTTCCATTATAAATAATAAAAATTACATTATTCTTTACATCTTGTACAAGTGACTTTTATCCGCCACCAAGGATACATAATCATTCATTAAACTATTCTATAGTTTAATTCTATCATTCTATATTACAAGTCTTAGCTTGATCTTCACGCTCATTCATATAATGAATGATACTTCTTCTGGATACCGATCAACTTGATCTTTACGGGATCCTTAAGTTCTTCTAACATCGTTCGCTGAAAATGTTTTTATTTTAAGCAAGTATGAGCATTCAATTGCCCAGCAAGTCATAACAGTTGAACAAACAACTTTAAGAATTCAAACATTCTTTTAAGACTTCAATAACCGAACAAAGGTTATGAAGTAGCTTGAATAATAGGAATAATCTCGATTCCTATCATCTAAGAACATTAGTCACATTCACTTTGAAATACTTTCATTCTCTACTCTCTTTCATACACATTCTGTCTGGCTAGAATCAAAAGCACAAACTTAACAATAACGGTTCATGTATAAACAGAACATTCTCTTATTGAAGAGTTAAATCACATAACAGTTCATCTCATAGAAACACCAAAGTGTTCAAATTGTGGCACAAGGCCTCATACATTCTAACACATTGTACAAATATCACACATTTAAACATAGACAGAACTTCTCAAGTTCAACATCTGAGAAGTTTATAAACTAGCATTCATTTAAAATATGAATGAAGTTAGGAAACTTGCCTTACGCACAGCTACAGCCTATAGTTTACGCTGAACTGCTCATTCCAATTCTTATGTAGCACATAAGGAAATAACACATACACTAATTAGTCATATACTTGACTTACGCATTGGTTTACTTAACTTCACTTCTTAGGGTTCGCGTTCTTATAAACTAAGTTTATGCGACCGACTTTCTTTACCGGTTAACGGCTTCATGACATACGGAGATGTCTTACTGAATATGCTCATCATCTTTGATGATTTATATTCTTATCTTCTTCTTATAAATTCTCTAGGACTCAGCACACATCGTGTCTCTGCTAGTATTCCATATGGTACTCTGAGTGGTTTCCCATAAATAACCAACAAACAAGTTCCCGTCTCATCTACACTGCCCACAACAGTGAGTTAGATCGGTTGCCAGTTTTGTATATACCTTCGCTCTCTGAAGGAATTGTTTAGCCCAGCTCCCATATGTCAACCATCAAATGTTATGATTGTACTATAACCTAAATTCATCTAACTTATTCGAACTATTAAACTATAATGTTTGTTAAGTTAATTTCTTATTCCCTCTAGCTTTCTGCCAACTAAATGCCATACCTCAGGATTCATTCTTTATCGTCTAAGTCATAAAGTCATTTGTATACTCAGAATGATCATTCAATATTCATTCTACACATTTATAGCGTTGACCATTTTATGTTACCTTATTCTTATGTTACAACGTCCGGTTCATTCGACTCGGATCGTTATCCAAGTTATAAACATTAACTCGGCTTGTTTTACGTTATACGTACTTATTTTTAATTAACCTTCTTCACCATTCATAAGTTTAATCATTAGTCTTCATTATCTTACGGTCAAACCATACACGGGGTGTAGGTTCTACCCGTTTAATATTCGCGTACCCTCAACCTTCACGTCAGTTAAAGTGTTCAACGCTTATATTCCATTCTAACATTCTCATCCGACTCACATTCGACTTTCATTAATCTTCTTACCGATCGCTATGGCTTTCTTGATAATTCATATCTTACTTACTACCTTCGTCAACGTCTATGTCATACAACCAATGTATACTTAGAACGTTCGCCCGACGTGAATACGATTCACGAGGATCGTTTACGTATTCAACGTTTACGTTGTTCATCCCTTAATCTTTCATTCAACCTTTACCTAAGGTTTTAATCGCTTTCATTCATTGCTCATCACCTGAACCCCATGTTCATTATTTTTTCTTAATGTCGAAGTCATACAATTCATTGTATGTTAAGACTGATCGCTCATCGCAACAGCGTTGCATTCAAAGCGTTTAAACATTTTACTTTTATCTCGCATTACCATGACATAACATCAAAATATTATTCATTACCCGCATCAATCAACGTCTAAGGAATCACCATCATAGCAATCCCTCACGTTCGTTTATCGCGACTACGGTCCCCGGATATTGGTTCCGTAACCCGCGTCTACATTCTTTGTCTTTTAATCTCATTTAATCTTTTCGTTTAACCTTCATTAAAGGTTTAATACACTTAATTAAGTGTTAAATTAGTTGAACTAAATGTTCATATTTCTTTCTTGCACATCCCCTAGTAAATGAGGAGTTAAAAGCTCATCACTGGGTTTTTCCCTGCACCGGCGTCGCGACGCTGGGCCCTTTCCTTTACCTTGCGCTGCAGCGCCACTCTGCAGTGTCAAACTGCCAAGCCTGGCGCTGTGGAGCCACTCCCTTCTCTATTTCTCGCATCATGGCATACCACTCAAAGAAGAGTCGATGGCGGACCTCGCTACAGAGTAGCCGCTTCCCAAGGCTTAATCAAGGCCGCAAAGACCAGGGCACAAAATCTAGAAAATATTTCTAAGTCTTGTAACAAGTTTGAGACGCGTACTTTGAAATGTCATATCTTATTCATTATAACTCAGAACGAGGTCGTTCCAGAGCCTTTATCTTCCTTATCTTACGTACTTCGACTACCCTCGAACAGACTTCATTCTGAATCTGTTAACGTTCCATTCAATTGGCTTAATCTTCGCTCTTCGTTCGTTTTATGTTTTTAATGCTCTTCGTTCTTTCGTCCGTAATTCGGTCATCCGAATTCATAATTTGTTCGTTATTGAGTCCACGACTCACGTTTTATACGTTCTCTTACATTCTTGTGAAACCCTACACATTCAGGTTCATTTACTAACTTTCTAGTTCTCCTTCTTCTTTTGCGAAATTTTCGCCATAACTTCGTTATAGTTCAGTTTTAATCCATTCTTCATGAACATTTCTAACGTTCCTAACCAATCAATAAGCAACTAACTTATACGCGATGGTTTTAAACTTGTCCATCAATAACAATTATCTTCTGATGGTTTTAAATTTGTCCATCAACAACGATCTTCGCGTTCTTCGCGTGTTCTTTGCGTTCTTCGTTCGTTCTTCATTTTTAATCGATATTTTGATTAAGATTTTACTTTTTCTTGGAATTTGATGTTATAGAACACTATTCCTTACTTAATTCACCTACTCATTCATATAATCCACTCGGATCATTCTAATTCATTACGAATCTTACACTTCCTTAAGAAATTTATAAACTAAATTTCTAATTCTTATTTTTTTCATTTTCTTATGATTTCAACCATATGAAACCATTCCTAACATCATCTACTTCTCATTCTCATTAAGTTATGATTTAAACATATAAACTTAAAGAAAATTATCTAGAAGTTAGGTTTTCGGATTACCTTTCTTCTTTAATCTCATTTCGTTAGACAAAGCGTGCACTCGGGCAAGCTTTTCCTCCCTCTTCTCCTTCCTTTCCCCCATCCGAACTCTCTCTCTTTCTCTCTCAAGGTGTAGGATTTTTCAAAATCCCAAAATAATGAAGTTAGCTTCCTATTTATAGATTTTCAAGGCTAGGGGTATTTTAGTCATTTTGCCCCCTTAACCTCCTTACTATTCAAGGCTTATGGCTTAAGGACTAAGTTAACTTAGCCCCCAAGTTTTCTTAGCCCTTAAGTTTCGTGGTTCCGTCTTTCGATTTTTGTCCGACAGTTTTAAAAACTGCGATTCTCGAAATCCAAATATTTTTAGATATTTCGTCTTTCCTTTACCGATTAACTTTTACGTATTCTTCGGATCTCTGAAAAACTGAAAAATACTTTTCCACGATAATCGTTTTCCTTCACCTTTATAGCACGACCAATTCCAATGATTATCAGTGTAATAAACTGAGCAGTTATTACACAAAGCACAAACCTCTGCCCATACAAAGGTTCATACAACTCAGCTATCACATCAGTCCTCAATTGAAATCCTACAACTTCTAAATTTCTCTTTACTTAATACGAATTTTCATTAATTCGTATGTTATCCTTTACAACTCAATTTGAGTTCTTCTTCCCGTACTACTTCGTAGTACCATTCATTCATAGCATTGGTTATAAATCATTCATTGTTTAACAACTCATCTGTTACTACGATTTACAATGATCACGTGGTGATCTTCTTATCCTTCTCTCTATGATTATAGTCTTAGGTACTCATACCTAAGGTTTATAACCTATCAGCTCTGATACCAATCTGTAACGCCCCAAAATCTAGTTTATTTTCACATCCGGATTCCATACGTCATGATCCCATCTTCTTCCAAACATACATCATTATATAACTAAATATAACAACATACATTCTCAAATCCCAGGTTCTAAAACCTTATAACCTCTTCCATTACAAATAATGATAATTACATTATTCTTTACATCTTGTATGTGGTGACTTTTATTCGCCACCAAGGATACATAATCATTCATTAAACTATTCTATAGTTTAATTCTATCATTCTATATTACAAGTCTTCGCTTTATCTTTACGCTCATTCATATAATGAATGATACTTCTTCTGGATACCGATCAGCTTGATCTTTACGGGATCCTTAAGTTCTTCTAACATCGTTCGCTGAATATGTTTTTATTTTAAGCAAGTGTGAGCATTCAATTGCCCATCATGTCATAACAGTTGAACAAACAACTTTAAGAATTCAAACATTCTTTTAAGACTTCAATAACCGAACAAAGGTTATGAAGCAGCTTGAATAATAGGAATAATCTCGATTCCTATCATTTTAGAACATTAGTCACATTCACTTTGAAATACTTTCATTCTCTACTCTCTTTCATACACATTCTGTCTGGCTAGAATCAATAGCACAGACTTAACAATAACGGTTCATGTATAAACAAAATATTCTCTTATTAAAGAGTTAAATCACATAACAGTTCATCTCATAGAAACACCGAAGTGTTCAAATTGTGGTACAAGGCCTCATACATTCTAACACATTATACAAATATCACACATTTGAACATAGACAGAACTTCTCAAGTTCAAATTAATACTGAGGTGTTTTATCGGTATTTTGTAGGAATGAAGGAATTTTTTTAGAAAAGTGACAATTGTTGAAAAATGATATTTTATCTTTTCTGATAAAATAATTCATTCAAATATATTATTATATTACATTATAAATGTAGAATGTGATAATATAATAATATAATAATGGTGATATTTTTACACTAAATTCACGGTATATGAATAAATGAGGAGGAAGAATATTTTTGTTACAAAAAACATGTTAAACATGTTGGTGGGCTCCATTTTTGACTGAAATTTGATTATAGCGTGTAAGATCTTTCGTATGTGGATTTCAGTAATTTTCCCTTTAGAATTTGGAAAAAGTTTCTTCTACAAAGTTGTAGAGAATTAAATTTCCTATGAAATAGACATAAGATTTGAATTTTTCTGATAAAAGGGCTATTTATTATGAATTATTGAAGTTCCGGAATAATTAATTTTTTGAGTTTTAAATATTTGTTTAAGAAAAATATTTTTTTTATGTTAGTGGGCCCACTGGTGTGCTGAAATCGGATTTTCAAGGAGGTGTACGGAATTTTTTTTTTATAAATTATTATTTTATTAAATTTTCTGCTTTGGTGTTCTAAGCATTTTCCTATAAATAAGGTGCTTAGGTTCGAATTGAAAACCATACTAGAATCTGAAGTTTTCTCTCTCTATATTATCGAACGTATTTTTGTGAGTATTTAGATATCTTGAGTGTTGCTATACAGTGCAAGTTTCCTTCAGCGTTATATCCGATATTCCAGTCAGAAGTACTGTTCTTTTGAGGTAAGGGATGTTATTTTTTTTCGTAAATGATATTATTTCTTTCAATATCATTATACCGAAATATTGGTATGAATTTTATTATGAAATTTTTACTTTTTCATGTCGAGGTTACTATTCACGTATACGACACTATTCACGTATATGGCACTATTTACGTATATGGCACTATTCACAAATATGGTACTATTCATGAGTATTATTCACGAAGTATGATTTTTCTTATGAAATTTTTGCCTTTTCGTGTCGGGGTTACTATTCACGTATACGACACTATTCATAGAAAAATTAAATTTTCTTTTCTTTGTCTAAGTTGTCTATTATGGTCACTATCTTTGATTGTATCCATGTTTTAATTGATCTTCATTCTTGAATTTTGCTCCACAATTGATTATTATGAAGTATTTTTAAACTTGGATAAACTAAAGTACGAATCCCTAATCTTTGTCCTTTTATTTCTCTGGATTCGTTTTCTTGAAAGTATTTTTATCATCCTCAGTCCTAAATGGTGATATAACTGATTATCTTTGGCTTGAAGTGCAAAGATGAATGATTACCTGATGAATATCTTTGGCCCGTAGTACAAAGATGACAGGTTTTGAGATTAACATGACCAACTGGTGATACGAATGAATACCTTTGGCCCGTAATGCAAAGATGAATATTTGATTCAAGATGTATATTGATTAATATTGTGATGCCCCCAAAATAGGTATACATCACCCATCTTGGGTCGTTAGATACAAGGTACTGAATACAAATACAAACTAATTATACAACAGTCGTGTAAAATACGACAAAACATAAATTGAGAGTTTTAATAAGAATATTGTCATCTACACAATATCCACACTCAAAGGAGTCCTCAATACATTTATTGTCACACTATTTAATAGAATAGTGAGGACTACTAATACTATCATCTGGACCGTCACTCCGTTCCCCGACTAGTCCATTACGTTCTCATTTCTGAAGAGAAAAGTGAAAAAGAAAGGGTGAGCTCAACTAGCCCAATGAAGAAATATTATGACTAAGATAATGCAGAATAAATTATCATTAGTTTTCAACAATGTTAAACTGATAAAATACAATAGACATCAAGTTTAACTGCAGCGGAATAAGCAATCCATTAGAAGTGTCAAGTAGATCATGATATCTACTATCTTCTATGATTTAAAATGTTTTCATCAATTTTATATCATTTGAGACTCGACAATAAATAAACCACATCATCGAGTCATCCCTGCTTTACGGGCCAAGGATATTCATTAAATTATCAATGGTCATGACTATATCGAATAATCCCTGGTCATAATCATACCAAAAACTGTTCGTCAATACACTACAGGCCACTCAGGACTTTTACCACATCATTTATAACATTACAGGTCATGATTAAATCGAATAATTCCTGGTCATAATCATACCAAGTCCATCTATGCACGTAAGCCAAAGATGACTTTCATCACAATATAAGCATGAGGATGATGACAATGACATAATAATTCAATAAAATAAGTTCAAGAATAAATTTTAAAGATTTATAAGTTAATTTATCCTGAACTCAATAATGTCCAAATTGTCAACATGATACTGCTTTGTGGAGTAAAATTCAAGAATGCTCAGAAGAATATTTCCATTAAAAGATATTGGATGAAGCGCAAATATCAAGGATATTCCACTAATTTCATAGAGTATAGAAGCCAAAATTTTAACCAAATGAGTATCATAGAATACATGAAACTACAATGGATTTTCACCCGCCATGCGGTAATCCACGTAGACAGATAATTTTCACAATTTAATAAGAAATGAATACGAAGGGTCATTCACCATGCATGTGGTAATCCACATAGACAGGTTATTCCAACATAATAATAAAAAATGGAATAACAGAAGTTCTCTTCATGAATACGAAAGAAATAATACCCCTTACCTTATAAAGAAGAGTACTCCGACGGGTAGGGCGGGGATATACATGAAGAAAACTTGCACTACGCTCAAAGCTTCTTAAAACTCTAAAGAAATACGCTCAACATTATAGAAGAGAATTCTCTGAATTTCTGGTGTGATTTCAATTCTAACTAAGCATCCTATTTATAGGAAAATAGAAAGGATACTATGCAATAAAATATACTATAATATATATATATATATATATATATATTAAAATCTAATAAAACAATTAACTTTATAAAAGTATTCTGTTTTCTATAAAAAGATCTTACTATGTAAATACTATGCAGGTACTATGCAAACACTATGCATAATAAAATATATTATATTCTAATTATTGTCTAATAAAACAAATAACTTTATAAAAGTATTTTGTTTTATATAAAAAAATTTTACTATATCTGAAAAACACTATGCATGCACTATACTGAAACACTATGCATAATAAAATATAATATATTCTAATTATTGTCTAATAAAACAAATAACTTTATAAAAGTATTACATTTTTATATAAAAAGCTTTTCTATTTTATTACATTAGTAATACTAATAAAATAAAATTATATATATATATATATATAAACTTCGTGACTTCATAAAAAAACACCTCAATATATTTAACAATATTTATCATCATTATTATAATTCACAATATTAATCGACTGTGTCGCTCCTGGAAAAGAAGGGCTTTCCAATAAGGATTTCTCCCTATTGCACGCAATTAGGTGACCAAACCTCTCCTCGATGTAACTTCTAGACATCGTTAATATTGCAAATAATAATATTAATAACTTTGTTATCTCAATTATTGATTTAATAATATATAAAATATCGACAAATAATTGAATCAAATAACGTGAGATAATATGCAACAATTACACGATAGCAATAATTGAATAAAAACCGGTGACTTTAAACGTAAGCATCAATAATTAATACTGGTAGTGCTACTATGCAACCACGCCAGATTCTTGTACTTTTTAACATCGGGTGTTTCAACAGTTAATGGTAAAACTTCCGCCGTTATTTTCCTATATATATTTTTATCATTTTCTCAATCCGACAATAATTCCGTTGTGGGGTCCACCAATGATTGTGTCGTCGTACGAATATTCCCTATTAAAACGAATATTCTCCGACCAATCGAATATTATATAACAACTTGCATACTTTTTAAAATTTCTAAATATTATCCACAACTATAACCTTATATCAAATTTACTCCATAATATTCAAAAATGATACTTATTGAAAATTTATCTTTATTCATAAAAGTTGGGGTCTTACAACCTCCCCTTCTTATGAAATTTCGCCCTCGAAATTAGGGTACATACCTGGTATGTCGAAGAGGTAAGGATACCTTGATTTTATTTCAGATTCTAACTCCCAGGTCATTTCCTCAACATCGTGGTTTCTCCACAAAACCTTGACTTGAGGTATAACTTTGGAGCGTAGAATATATTCCTTCTTATCCAAGATTTGAACAGGAATCTCTTCATACGTTAAATTTTTCGCTATTTCGTCCAGTTCTAACTCAATAATGTGGTTCGAGTCTTTCACATATTTACGTAACATGGATATATGAAAAACGTTATGAACACGAGACATACTTGGCGGTAAAGCGAGTCTATAGGCCACAGTTCCTACTCAATCAAGGATTAAAAATGGGCCAATGAATCGAGGATTGAGCTTTCCTCTCTTTCCAAATCTCGTAACTCCTTTCCATGGAGCAACACGTAATAATACATGATCTCCAATATCGAATTTCGCGTCCTTTCGATGAAGATTAGCATAACTCTTTTGTCGATCTTGTGAGGTTTTTATACGTTGTCGGATTGTTTGAATCTTTTCTGTAGTCATACGTACTAACTCCGGTCCCAACAACGTTGCTTCACCCACCTCACCCCAGCATACTGGAGAACGACACTTTCTTCCATACAACGCTTCGAATGGAGCCATGCCAATATTTGTTTGATAGTTGTTGTTGTAGGAAAACTCCACCAATGGTAAGAACTTATCCCAACTTCCCTTGAAGTCAAGGACATAGAGTCTTAATAAATATTCAAGAGTTTGAATAGTCCTCTCTGATTGTCCGTCCGTCTGAGGATGATATGTCGAACTAAATCATAAATCTGTGCCCATAGCTTTTTGCAAACTAACCCAAAATCTTGAAGTAAATCTTGGGTCTCGATCAGAAATTATGGATATTGGCATACCATGCAGTCTTACAATCTCGTTTATGTACATACGAGCAAGACGTTCAAGTGTATAAGTTTCTCGTATTGGTAAAAAGTGAGCAGACTTGGTCAATCTATCAACAATGACCCAAATTGCATCTATGCCTTAAGAAACCTTGGGAAGACCAGTAACAAAATCCATGGTAATATGCTCCCACTTCCATTCTGGAATTTCAAGTGGTTGCAATGGACCTTTTGACACTTGATGCTCCGCCTTGACTCGTTGACAAGTTAGACACCTTGAGATAAACAACGATATCTCTCTCTTCATATTGCTCCACCAAAATGTATGGCGAAGATCACGATACATTTTGGTACTCCCGAGATGGATTGAAAACGGTGTGTGTTGTGTGCCTCCATCATGATTTTATACTTTAAATCGTGGTCGTTAGAACACAAAGTCTAGAGTTGACTCAAGTATTCCTTCTTCATCGATTCTTGCTTCCCAGATAAGCACCTTCTTGCACTTTCTTCCTCATACGCATCGAACTCCAGTCTATAAGCTTGGCGGCTTTAACTTTATCAATTAAAGTCGGTTCTCTCGTATATTCACCATCATCACATGGGTCCCTAGAGTCTTTAACTCTATCTCCATCCTTTGTAAGTCATACAAAATGGGCCTTTATACGTTGACAATATTGCACTTGTACGCGTGATATGATCTTCTACTCAATCGTCGCCTACTACGTTAAACTTTTCCGAGGTGGTATTGGAAGGTATGATCATAATCTTTCAACAGTTCAAGCCAACGTCATTGTCGCATGTTGAGTTCCTTATAAGTGAAGAAGTATTTGAGGCTTTTATGATCCGTAAAGATCTCCACTTTCTCCCCATACAAGTAATGCCTCCAAATTTTAAGTGCGAAGACAACAGCTGCCAACTCTAGATTATGAGTAGGATAATTCCTCTTATATTCTTTGAGTTTCCGAGCGGCATAGGCTATGACTTTCCCATGTTGCATGAGAACACATCCTAATCCTTTGCCCGAAGCATCACTGTAGATGATAAATCCCTCCGAGCCAGATGGTATTATCAGAACAGGTGCTGAAATGAGTCTTCTCTTGAGTTCTTGAAAACTCTTCTCACATTCTTCTCTCCAACCAAACTTTGTATCTTTCCGAGTCAGTTGAGTTATTGGAGTAGCGATTCGAGAAAATCCTTCCATGAATCTCTGATAATAACCAGCTAAACCGAGAAAGCTACGTACTTCAGTCACTGATTTAGGTTACTCCCAGCTTTGAATTGCTTCAATCTTTGTTGGGTCAATAGATATTCCATGACTTGATACTACGTGCCCAAGGAACGTTACTTCCTCAAGCCAAAACTCGCATTTCTTTAACTTGGCATAAAGCTTGTTTTCATGAAATATTTGGAGTATCAATCTCAAGTGTTGCTCATGATCTTCACGGCTTTTGGAATATATGAGAATGTCATCAATAAAGACGACCACAAAGTGATCCAAATATTCCTTGCATACTCGGTTCATCATATCCATGAAGGCAGCAGAAGCATTAGTCAATCCAAAAGGCATGACTAGGAATTCATAATGCCTGTACCGAGTTCTAAAAGTCGTCATTTGAATGTCATCGATTCTAATCTTCAATTGGTGATATCCGGAACGAAGATCAATCTTTGAAAAAAATTGGGTGCCTTGCAACTGGTCAAACAGGTCATCAATGCGAGGCAATGGATATCTATTTTTGATAGTGACATGGTTCAACTCCCGATAATCAATACAAAGTCGCATATCTCTCTCTTCATATTGCTCCACCAAAATGTATGACGAAGATCACGATACATTTTGGTACTCCCAGGATGGATTGCAAACGGTGTGTTGTGCGCCTCCATCATGATTTTCTACTTTAAATCAGGATCGTTAGGAACACAAAGTCTGGAGTTGACTCGAAGTATTCCTTCTTCATCGATTCTTGCTTCCGGCATAGCACCTTCTTGTACTTTCTTCCTCATATGTATCAGCTACAGGTCTGTAGCTTGAGCAGCTTTAACTTTATCGATTAAAGTCGATTCTACTCGTATATTCGCCATCATCACGTGGGTCCCTAGAGTCTTTATCTCTATCTCTATCCTTTGCAAGTCATACAAAATGGGCCTCTATGTTGACAATATCACACTCGTACCCGCATATGATCTTCTACCCAATGCGTCAGCTACCACGTTTGCTTTTCCAGGATGGTATTATATGGTATGATCATAATCTTTCAACAGTTCAAGCCAACGTCGTTCTCGCATGTTGAGTTCCTTTTTAGTGAAGAAATATTTGAGGCTTTTATGATCCGTAAAGATCTCCACTTTCTCCCCATACAAGTAATGCCTCCAAATCTTTAGTACAAAAACAACAGCTGCCAACTCTAGATCATGAGTAGGATAATTCCTCTCATATTCTTTGAGTAGTCGAGAGGCATAGGCTATGACTTTCCCATGTTGCATGAGAACACATCCTAACCCTTTGCCTGAAGCATCACTATAGATGACAAATCCCTCCAAGCCAGATGATATTGTCAAAATAGGTGCTGAAATGAGTCTCCTCTTGAGTTCTTGAAAACTCTTCTCACATTCCTCGTTCCAACCGAATTTTGTATCTTTCCGAGTCAGCTAAGTTAAGGGAGTAGTGATTCGAGAAAACCCTTCTACGAATCTCCGATAATAACCAGCTAAGCCGAGAAAACTACATACTTCGGTCACTGATTTAGGTTGCTCCCAGCTTTGAATAGCTTCAATCTTTGTTGTGTCAACAAATATTCCATGACTTGATACCACGGGGCTAAGGAATACTACTTCCTCAAGCCAGAACTCGCATTTCTTCAACTTGGCATAAAGCTTATATTCACGAAGTTTTTGAAATATCAGCCTCAAGTGTTGCTCATGATCTTCACGGCTTTTGGAATAAATAAGGATGTCATCAATAAAGACGACCACAAAGTGATCCAAATATTCCTTGAATACTCGGTTCATCATATCCATGAAGGCGGAGGAGCATTAGTCAATCCAAAAGACATGACTAGGAATTCATAATGCCCGTTACCGAGTTTTGAAAGCCGTCTTTAGAATGTCATCGGTTCTAAGCTTCAATTGGTGATATCCTAACGAAGATCAATCTTTGAAAAGAATTTGGTGCCTTGCAGAATGGTCAAACAGTCATCAATACGTGGCATTGGGTACCTATTTTTGATGGTGACATGATTCAACTCTCGATAATCAATACAAAATCGCATACTCCCGTCTTTTTTTTTTCACGAATAGAAATGAGAGCACCCCAAGGAGACGTCTTGGGGCGAATAAAACCGATGTCTAACAATTCCTACATTGGGTCTTTAACTCCTCAAGTTCAATAGGAGCCATTCGATATGGGGCTTTGGAAATAGGTTTTATAACGGTTCAATGTCGATACAAAATTCAATTTCATGCTCTCTGGGGTAGGCCGAAAGTTCTTGAGGAATACGTCCAAGAAATTCATTAACAATAGAAATATCATTCAAAATCGGCGTATTTTTGTTTAGATCCGTGACATGAGCTAAGAAAGCTTGACATCCGTTTTTCAATAAACGAATAGCCTTATGGCTTGAGATGACAGTGATTGATTTTAATGGTTTGGTTGCTTGAATTCGCATAATAGGTTGGTTAGGAATACGAAAGCTAACAACCTTACGAAAATAATAAATTTTTGCGTGATGAGTAGTTAATCAATCAATCCCTAGAATCACATCAAATGCAAGTATTTTCAAAGAAATAAGATCGACAGGTAACGTGTGGTTACCGATTTGAATCAAACAAGACTTATAAACCGTGGATGTAATGAAGGTTTCTCCCAACGGAGTTTTAACAGATAAATCAAAGTCTAATTTCTCCGGAGTCAAATTTAAACGTTGAGTGCAAGTAGGAGAAATAAAGGAATGGGTAGAACCGGTATCAAATAAAGTATAAACTTCACTAGAGTTTATGATTAGCTTACCCGTGATCACCTCGTTCGGATTCCTCGCTTTTTGGGAGGTTATGACAAACGCTCTCCCTTGAACTACCGGTTTTGTCTTATTTGGGACACCCTTGGATGCCTCCATCCCAGCTGGACTTGACTGCATGACAAAATCGGGCTAGGTGACCTTCTTTTCCACAATTGTAACATGATTTGGACTGCATCATGCAGTTTGGACTTATGTGTCCTTCCCCTCCACATTTGTATAATACGACCGGCGGTTGTTCTCCTTCCTTAACAGTGGGTGCTGGTGCTGACGTCTTTCCATCTTTGCTGAACCTTCTCTTCTTGAACTTTCCACTCCTATTATCTTGGCCATGATTACCACCGAAGTGGTTATCATTTCTGGCATGTTGATTCCCTCCACGTTTGTTGTCACCGCTTCGATGACTGCTACCACTAGTATTATCGACTTGTCAGCTACTCTCTCTTGGTTGGGTTGACTCATTATCGCGCTCCAATAACTGAGCCATATTCACAATATATGAATACAAACACAGTTTATGAGAGATAAGATATTGACGTATCTCGGGTTTGAAACCTCTTAGAAACATCCGCATCATTCTCTCCTCATTATCAACCAAGTGGGACGCAAACCGAGACAACTCGGCAAACTTAGCTTCGTATTGCACCACGGTCATATTATTTTGCTCAAGCTTGATGAACTCCACCTCCTTCATGTGACGAATACTTTCAGGAAAGTACTTGTCGTTGAACAATTCATGGAACTTCTCCCAAGACATCTTCAGTGCGGCAAGTTGAGTATGCTTTACAGATTCCCACCAGTAATCTGCCTCTGTACACAACATGAAGGTGGCAAAGGGAACTTTTTGTTCCTCGGAGCATCCCAAGACATCAAATATATTGTTGATCTGCTTTATCCCAAGACATCCGGTGGTCCCAGTTCCTTGAACTGCTTAGCGGTGACCGTCCGAGAGTTGTTAGTGTTTCCACCTGCATTTTGGACAGGAGCCGCTCTCTCCTGATGTTGCATGAATTTCATAAAGCCTCTGAACATCCCATCGTTTACCATTTCATCGGTGTTATTGTTTTCATGAGGATTATTGTCTTCCTATTGCACATTACTCTGGGCATTGATCGTTGGTGACTCAACGGTCTCATGTGCTTCATTGCTTATCTCAACATTTTCGGATGCCATTTTCAAATACTGCCACAAAACAAGGGTTAATTAACATATCACATATTATCTCTATACTCTGACCGACCAATTAAATACCAAATAAACTTAGGTAGGTCATACAAGCGAAGGAAGTCCCCGTCTCTCCCCTCCTAGTTCTTGTCTCACATCTCAGCCAGGGATCATATCCCTAAGCTTTGATACCAACTATGATGCCCCCAAAATAGGTATACATCACTCATCTTGGGTCGTCAGATACAAGGTACTGAATAAAAATACAAACTAATTATACAACAGTCGTGTAAAATACAACAAAACATAAATTGAGAGTTTTAATAAGAATATTGTCATCTAGATAATATCCACACTCAAAAGAGTCCTCAATACATTTATTGTCACACTATTTAACAGAATAGTGAGGACTACTAATACTATCATCTGGACCGTCACTCCGTTCCCCGACTAGTCCCGGCTACGTTCTCATTTCCTGAAGAGAACAATGATAGAAAGGGTTAAGCTCAACTAGCCCAGTAAGAAATATTATGACTAAGATAATGCAGAATAAATTATCATTAGTCTTCAACAATGTTAAACTGATAAAATACAATAGACATCAAGTTTAACTGCAGCGGAATAAGTAATCCATTAGAAGAGTCAAGTAGAGCATGGTATCTACTATCTTCTATGATTTAAAATGTTTTCATCAATTTTTATCGTTGAGACTCAGCTTAATAAATAAACCACATCATCGAGTCATCCTTGCTTTACGGGCCAAGGATATTCATTAAATTATCAATGGTCATGACTATACCGAATAATCACTGGTCATAATCATACCAAAAATTGTCCATCAATACACTACAGGCCACTGAGGACTTTTACCACATCATTTATAACATTACAGGTCATGATTATACCGAATAATTCCTGGTCATAATCATACCAAGTCCATCTATGCACGTAAGCCAAAGATGACTTTCATCACAATATTTCATCACAATATAAGCATGAGGATGATGACAGTGACATAATAATTCAATAAAATAAGCTCAAGAATAAATTTTAAAGATTTATAAGTTAATTTATCCTGAACTCAATAATGTCCAAATTGTCAACATGATACTGCTTTGTAGAGTAAAATTCAAGAATGCTCAAAAGAATATTTCCATGAAAAGATATTGGATGAAGCGCAAATATCAAGAATTTTCCACTAATTTCATGGAGTATAGAAGCCAAAATTTTAACCAAATAAGTATCATAGAATACATGAAACTGCAATGGATTTTCACCCGCCATGCGGTAATCCACGTAGACAGATCATTTCCATAATTTAATAAGAAATGAATACGAAGGGTCATTCACCATGCATGTGGTAATCCACATAGACGGGTTATTCCAATAGAATAATAAAGAATGGAATAACAGAAGTTCTCTTCATGAATACGAAAGAAATAATACCCTTTACCTTATAAAGAAGAGTACTCCAACGGGTAGGGCGGGGATATACTTGAAGAAAACTTGCACTACGCTCAAAACTTTTTAAAACTCTAAAGAAATACGCTCAAGATTATAGAAGAGAATTCTCTGAATTTCTGGTGTGATTTCAATTCTAACTAAGCATCCTATTTATAGGAAAATAGAAAGGATACTATGCAATAAAATATAATATAATATATATATATATATATTATTTAAAATCTAATAAAATAATTAACTTTATAAAAGTATTACTGCTTTTATATAAAAAGATTTTACTATGTAAATACTATGTAGGTACTATGAAAACACTATACATAATAAAATATATTATATTTTAATTATTGTCTAATAAAACAAATAACTTTATGAAAGTATTACATTTTATATAAAAAGATTTTACGATGCAAAACACTATGTAGGCTTTATGCAAATACTATGCATAATAAAATATAATATATTCTAATTATTGTCTAATAAAACAAATAACTTTATAAAAGTATTACTGCTTTTATATAAAAGTTTTTCTGCTTTTATTACATTAATAATACTAATAAAACAAAATTTATATATATATATATATATATAATATATATATATATATATATATATATATATATATATATATAAATAACCTGACTTTATAAAAAGACACCTCAATATATTTAACAACATTTAGCATCATTATTATAATTCATAATATTAATCGACCAGGGGCGTTCCCAAGAAAGAGGGGCTTTCAGATAAGGAATTCTCCCTATCATGCCATGATTAGGTGACCAAACCTCTCCTCGGCGTAACTTCTGACATCGTTAATATTGCAAATAATAATATTAATAACTTTGTTATCTCAATTATTGATTTAATAATATATAAAATATCGACAATAATTGAATCAAATAACGTGAGATACTTGTGCAACAATTCTTTGTAGCAATAATTGAACAAAAGCGAGTGACTTCTCACGTAAGCATCAATAATAAATACCGTGTGTTACTATGCAACCACGCGTATTACTGTACTTTTAACACCAGGTGTTTCAACAGTTAATGGTAAAACTTCCGTCGTTATTTTTCTAAAAATATTTTTATCATTTTCTCAATCCGACAATAATACCGTTGTGGGGTCCACCAATGATTGTGCCGTCGTACGAATATTCCCTGTTAAAATGAATATTCTCCGACCAATCGAATATTATATAACAACTTGCATACTTTTCAAAATTTCTAAATATTATCCACACTATAATCTTATATCAAATTTACTCCATAATATTCAAAAATGATACTTATTAAAAATTCATCTTTATTTATAAAAGTTAGGGTGATAAAATATTGGTGATGGACTTTTAAATCATAGAAGATAGTAGACTTCATTCTCTACTTAACTCATCTAATGAATTGTTATTTCCGCTGTGAATATTAATCTAAAACTTGTTGTCCATTATATTTTATCTAATTTATTGAAAGCTAACGATAATTTGTTTTTCATTATCTTAGTCATAATATTCTTTACTGGGCTAGTTGAGCTCATCCTTTTCATTTTTGTTCCATTTTTCTTCTCAGGAGACGAGAATATAGCGGGAACTAGTCGGGATGTGGAGTGATGGTTCAAGACAGTTGTTTTAGTAGTCCTCACTATTTTGTAAAATAGTGTATCAATAATTGTAATAAGGACTTATTTGATTTTGGATATTGTCTAGAATATAATATTTGTATTTAAACTCACACCATATGTGTTGTCGTATTTTGCACGACAATTATAATAATGAAGTTGTAGTTATTTTCTGTACCATGTATTTGGCGACTCAGAATGGGTTGTGTGGACCTATTTTTGGGCTTCACACTAAGGGTCTTAAGGAATAAATCAAAGTATAACTCATCATACACAAGATACTATGATGATCTCAAGTTCAAGGATCACTTGTACTAGTATCACTACAGGAATTCCTATTGACAGACAAGTAAAACTCCATTAGGTATTCCTTAGAGAGCCACGTTCAGTGTACTTATTCTCCAATAAGCACCTACATACTTGTTTTAGTGTCTCCACACAAATGATAATGAGATCAATCATCTTCATCCAATGAGCAAGCAACGTATGTACCAATCTATCCGGATTCACTAATTCCCAATTTAGTAATCCAACTATTTGGAACTATTTTAGTTTTAAGCTTTCTAAGAATTTAGATCTCATTAGAATGATCATCATCATTATTTTAAAAGCATTGTTTAAAACTATGGGTTTATCACATATTATAAAGCAGCATCATGTAAATAATTAAAAAGCCTTTAATAAATTAATATTTTTTATTAATAAATGAATAAGATTGTTGCAAAGTATATGCTTTATCATCAATATGATTGGCTTGTGTACATACTATTTTCAGTTAGTCCTTTCATAGGCAAATTCTTCCCAAACTCCATATTATGCAAAGCAGTATTAGTCAGTCCAGGTGTACCATCTCCTACTGGTTTATTTCCCAACACAAAACTGGGTTTCTATTGGCTACCAGGCATGCCCATTTTAAATCCCATTCTGCTCCTTTTAACCCATGCTTCTAGCTTTGCTTTTTCAACTCTAGCCATTCTAATCACCTCTTTGAGAGATTGTAACTTCAACTCCTGAATGCCCAACCTTATTTCCTCTTTAAGTCTCCCCCAGAAACAGTCCATAAAAAAAGCTTCATTCAAAGAGGAGTTCCCAATCAAGGACCAACCCTTTAATTCTTCAAACTTCTTCCTATACTCATCCACAATTCCCAATCACGACATTTTTCGGTTCCCCTATAGGGTTCATCTGGTTCTCTGGACTGAACCTAGCAACAATCTCTTCCACAAACCCATCCCAAGTCAAATCTGGACCCCCTTGCACAAACCCATCATACCATTCTTCAGCCTCCCCTTCCAAATTCATTGTGGCTAAGTAAAGTTTGTGATTATCAGCCACTGAATGATGAGAAAATAGTTTATTGCATTTTCGGATCCATGACCTGGGATTACTACCATCAAATCTGAGAAATTCAAACTTGATTGATTTGAATATGCTAGGGATACCCTTGTCATCCTGATTTAGATTTTCAAAAGTCCCTAAAACTGAACTAGCATGGGTTTGTGAATTGCCTGTGTTATTTGGAGGAGGAGGAGGTAGCCTAACTGAGAGCAAAGCATCAAAACCCTTCATCATTTGCTCCATCTTCTGATTCAATCTCTCTTCGAAATCCAACTTCAAACTGCTGACAGAATCATTCAATTGGGTCTGCAACTTCTGGATGGAGTCAGCCTATTCACTGACAAAACCTTCCAAATTAGTGATTCTCTGTGTTATTGGCTATGGTTGGAATCGTTAGTCACTTTGATACCAATTTGTAACAAACTGATAAGGTCAGCTGATACAAGGCTTCCTATACTGCAGTTTTACAGCAAAGCAAGCACAAAAAGGGAAGAAATAATAAGAAAAAAGAGTAGAAATGGGGAAAGATTTAGACAGATTCAAAGATACTTTGAGAGAGAAAATGATAACCAATTTCATTCATACTCATTTCACACCATGAGCTCAGTACATATACTCCAATTCACATGATTCTAGATTTTCTCCATTTCGGTCATGTATTTCGCTAATTGATCGCTACTTTGTAACATCTTTGAAGAAATGAAGAGAAATAGAAAATACTACCTTACTCTTAATTAATAAAATCAAAAGACATTATTGACCCTTCTAACCAACTTAGCCACCTTAGGTGCTGTTTGCTTATATCTGATTGCCTCTTAATGGACTGTCTCTTATTCGCTAAGAGGCATGATGTTTTTTTTTTGTTACCTCTGAATGCCTATTAATCTGTAAGACAGAAAATGAAATCTTAATAATTAAAAGGTACCTCTTAATGAAATTTTTTTGATAATTTTTTTTATATAAATATATTCATTAATATTATGCACTCATTTTTATTAAATTGAATATTTAAAATTATTAAATAAAATTTTACCCTTTAAAATTATAAAATAGTGTTATTAAGAGACAACTTACTTTTTAGTTATTAAATAATTTTTTAAATTCAGACCTTATAACTATTCAAATGATCTAATTTATTAAGACATGATAAATATTTATCTCAGATTTATCAAACACAACCTTAGAGAAAATTCGTCATGGTGCTCATTGAATATGTAATATCTAATCAGTCGAGTCTTATGTCGATCATATATATATAGAACCCCCAAAGCATATGAAAATGGTCGAGAGAACCAATCCATGACTTGACATGATCGATGAAATGCTACGTACCTCCAATTCAGTATGTTAATTATCTTCTGTTCTATGCTTAATAATTTTTCCCCTTTTAAGTTTTGTGCTTTTGTTTTTCAAGCTAGCAGGATCTAAAATATTAGAGATATTTCCTAAGTTTATATCCATAGCAACCGGGTGCCACCGAACTATTCTATAACCCAAAAAAAGGAATGCTTTTGTTTTTCCCCACCAATCAACCAATTCAGAAAAGAGAAGGGGGCATCCTAAACCCCTTTAAAGTTTAATGTGTGAAATATGTGAAAAATTTAAACAGGGAAACAACAATAATTAAGTTAGGGACTAATTAAGGAATTATTCCAAAAAGAAAAAAAAAATAGTGATTGAGAATTGAGACTTGAGGCCTTTATCGTCGATTCGTCTCTCTCATTAAAAGCCTTCCCTTTCCTTCTTACCCTTTCCTCTTTCATACCCAACTTTCCTTTGTGTGTCGAGGTTCGAGAAAATCCAAATGAAGATGAGAAGTCCCTGCTTACCTTGAGGTACAATCAATTTTGTCAATCTCTATTTCATTTACACAATCCATTGTTTTCTTAGTCAGATATGAATTTTTTATTTTTGTTCCAGTTTTTGGTTTGTAAAACCCTTTTATCTTATGGGTCACTGAATTTGTACATAGAAGAACCATAATCTTCAATATTTTGAGTTGTTTAGAAAAGGGTTTTGTGGGTTATGGATTTGGAGTACTCTGATATAATGGATTTTATTAGGGGTAATATGGCCATGGATGTTGATTTGAACTTAGAGCCTACTGGTTCAGGGGTAGGGGTAGATCTTTTAAGTGGATTATCAGCCCGTGGTCGAATTCTTCGAGATCGAACTCGGCTAATTGAGGAGGCTACAGCTAGGATCACAGAACAGCAGAGGTTACTGGAATCTCAAAATCCTTCTCCCGAGATAAGTAATTCTATTGCAGTTGAACCAGGAGGTTTTGTGGGAATTGGGAGTGAATTGCCTAATGGGGAAGATAGTAGGGTTGGTTTAGAAAGGACTATTGAGAGAGATAGAAATTGTAAAAGTGATAATTCCCATTTGGTAGCTACAGCGTTGGCGATGGATTTGGATGTTAAGGATGGTGGTGGTGGCGGAAGCTTTTATGATTGCAATATTTGTTTGGAGATGGCAAAAGAACCAATATTGACTTGTTGTGGTCACTTGTTTTGTTGGGCATGCTTCTATCAGGTGGATTATGTTGATTCGGCTATCAAGGAATGTCCAGTTTGCAAGGGACAGGTAAAAGATTCTAATATTACGCCAATTTATGGCAATGGCGACAATGACCATATGTCAGAGTTGGAGTCTGGCTTAAAGATACCTCCTAGGCCCCCGGCACACCGGGTAGAGAGTGTTAGGCAACAGCGTGCCAACCGGCGCATTTCTCATATTCCGGTTGCAGAAGCACTTCGACGAATTAGGATTGGTATTGGTGCAACTGCAGAGCAGCCAAGGCAGCAGGATGTTGATAGTGCAAATGCTGGTTCTGACATCACTTCGCAGGTGTTGCCAAATACAGAAGCAGGAGCCACCCAGCATTTCCGTTCCCGTCAATTTTCAAGAATATTGTCTGAAAATGCTCCGTCGCTTTCTTCCATTTCATCTGCTTTGAATAATATTCAAGCTAGAAGCTTAGATGAGGACATCACTTCGCAGGTGTTGCCAAATACAGAAGCAGGAGCCACCCGGCGTCTCCGTTCCCGTCAATTGTCAAGAATACTGTCTGAAAATGCTCCGTCGCTTTCTTCCATTTCATCTGCTTTGAATAATATTCAAGCTAGAAGCTTAGATGAGGATTTTGAGACTTACATTCATGCCCACCTCCTGGGAAGAACTGACCCACAGTTTGTGCCTGTTAATGGTGGGGAGTTTAGTAGCAGTGTTGCTGTTATACAAACAGAACTCCAGACTGCGGATTCTACTACTGAGACTAATTTTGCAGTTAACCGTACTTCGTCCTCTGGAAGATCTGATGCTTCTGCTGCTATTATGCCCTTGGAAAACCCAGAAATTGGTTCATCTGTTGCAGGAAATCTTTCGACACCCCATCTTTCATCCTCCAGGGGAAGAAGTGCTGCACCTAGGGTTTCAGATGCTGAGAATGAGGCTTCTCGGGGAACTCGAAGGAGGAGATTGAGGTGATGTTATTTCATATATGAAGAAAAAGGTGGAATTGGTACAGGTTCCCTTGTCTAGAAACTATATTTCTGCTGCTGTTGCTGAAATTTTTTTGTTTCCTTTTGAATTAAAATGTTTGCCAACTCATGGAAAATGTTTCCAATTGCCATTTTAAGTAATCTGAATTCAGAAAGTCCCAGTTCAGATTAATTGTAGCTGCCATTTTTGTCAACCATGGACCATAAAGTTTGTTGCTTTTGGTTTTTAAAAATTGGCAAACATAATTGCCTGTTTTTGGGCCTTAGTACTATTCATTAACTTGTGAATGATTATAATTATTTGTAGTAAGGGTTACTGTACAACAGAGACTTGGTTTCTTAATTACTGTAAGTTCTGTGATTGCTATTGTAAGCAGTATGTCTCATCCTTTGTCCTGTGGCTTTCCTAATAGTTTTCTTAAACTTGTTACGTCTTATTTTGGGTGTAAATTGATTACTTGGATTGATTATTTCTTTAGAAATTTTATTATCCTAGGAATATTTACTTTTAAATTATTACTGTGTAATCTAGTTTTCCTAGCATACAATATATTTTAATTTGTAATCTATTATAAATTACGTCTCTAGAACTTGGCCTGTACTTGGAAGAATCCATTCTAAGGAGCAAGTTTAGTACTTCGTAGCATTGAGGTGGTTCTTAAACACATGAAAACGTCAAATTTTTTTCTAATTTATGAAGCTCTTGAATGGGGCTTTTTGATAATTCTTGTATAGCAATGTTGTACTTGGAAGAATCCATTTTAAGGAGCAAGTTTAGTACTTCGTAGCATTGAGGCGGCTCTTAAACACATGATAGCGTCAATTTTTTTTCTAATTTATGAAGCTCAAATGGGACTTTGATAATTCTTGGATAGCAATGTTGTTCTTTCTAGTAGGATGTGCTGCCAAATGTGGAACTTGCTTTATAGAAGCAGTTTGTAATTATTTATCTAGTATCACTTTCGTTTGCTTTTGAACTGCTTCTTGATTTGAGTACTCTCAGACTCCAGACCCATATCTTGCTGTTGTATTAAATGTTTCGCTCGATAATAAAACCCAACTAGTTTTCTAGATTTGGGTCGTGAACCATACTCAAAACTGCTCTGTTGTGGAGAATTATGTCTCTAGATAGCAAAACCCTGTAGAGATTTTCTTTCTGAACCATTTTCGAAGCTGATCATAATAAGCCTGCTTTGAAATATAATTTTACTTCCGTATATATTATAGGATATAGGACAGGCGATTCCTTCAATATGTATGACGTGTGAACTACTTTACAACCTTTATCGGACAATCACTGGAGCAATATGTGTTTACCTGGTGATGCCAGTGGAACTTATCTATTGTTATCTGATGTTCTTTCCTACGGTGTTAATGTATTTTCGTAAGACTAATGATGCTAAATTTTCCATTAAAATAAAGATCGTCGAATTTGCTCGACTTGATCAGATATATGATAGTTCAGTGTCTTATATTTGGAGATAATTGATTAGGTTTTGCTCTGTGCCTTTCTGTATGAACTGGATTTCTTTGTTTTTACCTGACTCCATCTTTGAAGCCTTATTTGTTCATCCTTATGGCAAATACCATTTGCATTTAATTTTTGTTCCTGAAGCTCTATTGGTTGACTAGCCCAGCTTATGGTTACTAATACCATTAGCTTTACCAATCAGTGCTTATGGGCACCTGATCTTTATTTTTATGCAATTAACACTATCATTTATTAATTTGTTTATTGTGTTGGAAGAACTAGTGAGTGGATATTTTTAGGGACACACCGATATAATAAAAGTTACACACATAACTGTTATTTTCGTATATATTTTTGATATTTTTACATGGTATTCTCTCGCATGAGCATACAGTGAGTTTCACCTTCATGTGAGAAGAGATTACGTGAAAATATCAAAAATACATGTGAAAAAAGAAAGGATAAATTACATATTCTATTACATTTTTGAAAATAATTACAACAATAGTGTACTCATAAAATGTTTACACAATTTAAACATTTTCATATTTATTTACAATATTAGTGCAATTAGGATTCCTTAATTTAGGGAATTAGTATGCAATTAGGATTTCTTAATTTAGGACTTCTTCTCTCTCTTGTCATATGTAACAACTGCATTAGTTAGTCATCATCCTTCTTCTTCATTCAACGTATTCTTTCTTTCTATATATATATATATATATATATATATATATATATATATGTGTGTGTGTGTGTGTGTGTGTGTGTGTGTGTGTGTGTGTGTGTGTGTGTGTGTGTGTGTGTGGTGTGTCCCCAAAATAGGTATACATCACCTATTCGAGTCGTCAAATACATGGTGCGAGATACAAATACAATCTTTAATATACAACAAGAGAGTGTGAGTTTTAATACAAATAATCGCCTCTTCTAGACAATATCCACTCTCGTAATATGTTCTCATTATATTTATTATCACACTATTTAATGTAATAGTGAGGACTACTAATACTATCATCTGGATAGTCACTCTTCAGTTCTCCGACTAGTCCTTTCGTTCTTATTTCACGAAGAATAACGGTTGAAAGAAAGGGTGAGCTCAACTAGCCCAAAGAAGAAATATTATGACTAAGATAATGCGTAATAAATTATCATTAGCCTTCAACAATATTAAACCGATAAAATACAATAGACATCAAATTTAATCACTGCGGAACAAGCGATCCATTAAAAGAGTCAAGTAGAAATAAAATCTACTATCTTTTATGATTTAAAAGGTTTTTCATCACTTTTATTGTTGGGACTCGACAATAAATAATCCACATTATCCTCGCTTCTACTACCATGATATTCATTAAGATCACAACCACAAATTATCCAAATGCACTACGGGCCAAGAATATTCGTGTATTCATCAATGGCCATGATCATACCAACAACTGTCCATCAATGCACTACGGGCCAATGAGGACTTTTACCACATCATTTGTAACATTACGGTCATGATTACACCGAATAATCCCTGGTCATAATCATACCAAGTCCATCTGTGCACTATAGGCCACAGATGACTTTTGTAACGCCCCGAAAAATCGAACCTTTGTAAATACTTTTAATAATGAATAAAATGATATTATTTATTATTATTATTATGTGTTGATAAGATGAATGTCGTTCTATAACCTAAAAACGTCGGAACGTCGTAGTATTTTAACTAAGTGAATGAATTAAGGTGTTTGAATTTTTAAGACGAAAATAAAAGCTTTTCAAGAAATTTTTCAAAAAACACTATTCATCGATTTCTACTCGGGAATTATTTTTGAACTTTTGAGAAATACATAACGTTATAATATCAAGGCGATATTGATTATGTAATAATAATCTAAGTATGGAAAACATAATATTTCACATGTGGACCTAATTTGGGAACGTTAGGTTTATTAAGCGTTAAGGAAAGAAAGTTGTAATCGTATAATGTGTATTCATTATATTAAGGTAATGAATGTAAGTATAATACGACGTATTGTACTATTATGTATAAAGAATGAGATAACGTATATTACGAACTAATATACGAGTTAGTATACGAGAATTATACATGGGATAAATGTTAAGTTGAGTAATAAGAGGTAATGGACTTGTAGGATTATTAGCCTAATAAGAGAAGTCCAATATAATGTGACAATCAAGCCCAAGAGTTTGATAAGTCATGAGTCCAAACTATGGTAGCACAAGCCCATTAAAGAAGTAGTTAGACTTCAAAGGTAATGATCTTGTGTCCAATATTCCTTCATCTCTATTATAATAGGATGATAAGAGAAGTGTAATTAATGAACATGTATGCTAAGAACATATAAGAATTAAGTTATGAATGGACTTAAGCCGAATAAGTTAAATAAGCAACTTAAACTCTAATAAGTTGTTGGAATCTTGAAGAACTTGTTATATGTTTGTCATATGATGTTAGTATGTTGATTATAGTATGAGAACATTGATTGGTGGACTTAAGTTCATAGAAAGTCATAAGCATGAGGAATTGTAGTTCATAAGTTATGTAAGTCATTGACTTATGAGAATAAGTCAAAACCTATTTTGACTATAAGTTGGTTTAATAAGTAACTTGTAATGATCCTTTGTTGATTAAAATCCATTTAGAATCATTAATAATGTAGTTTTGCCGGAATTCACACGATTGGACGATAATCGTCGAATTCGTGAAATTCTCGGAATGAAAGTCATATTTTGAGTTTGAAGTCGGAGACGTTGGTTTTCGATGGAGACAAGTCATATTTGGCATTATAGAGTTGCGGACTCAAAAATGACCGAATTCCGACTTAGAACGAAGAAACGAGCATTGAACGTTCATGAACGTTTATCGTTTTCGTTAAAAATGGAATAATAGGTGAAATTTTAGCAAACAAAGTCAAATAGATAAAATTCTTGCATGAACGTATAGAGTACGTAATTTATGAACCGTAGGCTTTTGAACGAGCCAATTCGGACTTATAACGAAGAAGTTATGCGTCCGGGAATTTCACAAAATTCAAAATCTATAAAAATTTTCTAAGGCACGGAGTTGGTGCCGCGACGCCAACCCAAGGCCAAATAGGTGAAAGCCATAACAGAATAAATGTCTCGAAAGACATCGCTAACTCATTCATATGCAAAGACGAGGTGAAGAACAATATGTGGCACCGCAGCGCCAGATCCGGAAGTTAGCCACTGCTAACTCGCGCCGCAGCGCGAGATGCAGAGTAATGGGTGGCGCCACATCGCCAGCCCTAGACCATGGACAGTAAAGAATGCTTTCAAGTACAAAATGAAAGGGAACTTAATAATAATAAACTATGATATAATCATAACATTGTTAAGACATTGTAAGACACTAATGTATGTTGATTAAGAGTTAATAATCAATCAAACATGAAAGAAACATAAATGACGTAATGAAAGTCGGAAACCCATAATAGTAGATCTAAGTCAGGATTTACATTGAGATGAAGGGTAAGATATAATAATATACCTACTTGATTATATAAGACCTAATGTGGTACGTTATATGATCATGTATTGTAGAGACTTAGAGACTTAAAGTGTACGTGTGATAATCAGTAAGCAGACGCTGAAGGAAAGTATTCTAACCCTTGTTCTAGTTCAGTCTGGACAAGTTTTGTAATTCATGTAATCTTTCGCATGAAGTGAAGTCTTAAAGCCAATTCTTTCGGCTAGACTTATATTATGATTCTGTCAAGCATGATTAATATTTATCGAGCTATATTGGTATGGTTTTCAATTAAAGACCAAGTATGTTCAAATGTTTTTGTCGTTTAACGACAGGCACGTGAGGTTGCCACAACTTAAACGTATACACGTTTAATGAATGTAGTGTTGATCAACATAGAGTACTATGGGCTGATCACCCAGACGTGCTCGTAAGATATGCTGGACTTACGGACATAGTGACGGGTTGTCCTTTTCAAAAGAACTTATGATATGCTCATAGTCTTGAGCCATAATTATTATTCCACTGAGTATGGTTGTTATAAAATGTTTTGAAGGAAAAGAAGTGCTATTTTGAATTATCAATAGTACTTCGTAACTATTGTTCAGTTACTGAAGATATATGTGTTCTATGTTTCAAGCATGTTGTTTATTAGAATTGTAGTACTTGTTGAGCTAGTCATGCTCACTCTTGCTTGAACCATATGATCACAGCCAAGATCGAGCGTACTGAAGGCTCGGGCAAAGATAAGGGCAAGGCGAAGACGAACCCTTAGATTACTTATGTAATAGTATAGGTAAACGATTGTAATATATTTGATATTATGACAAGAACAAACGAATGAGTTACAAAGAACCTGGGAAATATAATATTATTTTGGATATAAAGAAGTTATATTAGTTCTTTTGAGACTATTCAATTGAATGAATGAATGAATGAATGGTAGTACCGTGTAGCACCATCTGTCGGGTTGGAAGAGACCCAAATTTGGGGGCGTCACATATTGGTATCAAAGCATTAGGTTATATAACTTAAGGGGGGATTTAAAACCTTAAGTCATAACCTTAAGAGGAGTCAAAGAAGTACAAGAAGAAAATAACCTTATAAAAATGCATTATGATTATGTTATGTGTTTTTATTATTCTACTGACGTGTACTAATCAACTTAATTGTTTTGTGTAGATGTCAGGAGTAAACGAGATGTTTGCAAATGAGCAAACCATTAGCGAAGAATCGGTGAACCAAGTAGAGGTTATACCGAACCCTATAGCAGTATAGCCAGATGTAGTGATTATTGAGTTTGGAGACTCAGATGAAGCTGACTATATGTCAGTATTTGACGGGATGATAGAGGAGGAGGTAGAGACAGTCTCCTTTAACCCAGTGGCTATAGCAGCAGAGATAGCTCTTGGGGGGTCGATGATGTCTCTATTTATGTCAGTGCTGGATAGAAATATCCATTACTATCGGGAGGTCAAGGAGTTGAAGGCAGAGCTCCAGATGGTTATAGAGGACAAGACTGATGTCGAGTCCATGTGGGAGCAGGAACATGACGAGAGGATTTTGGCTAAGGACAAAGTCCAGGATTTAAAGCACGAGGTCCTTGAGCTCAAAGAGGAGCTAAAGACTAAGGTGCAGAAGATAGGGAGGATGTCCTATATCTATAGGAGTTCTCATACGGATTTCCAACAAAGTGTAGTGGATATCCCATGAAGGTGGGGCAAACACAGCATACTATTAGCCGTGATATTATCTTGGTCTTGCCAAGGCATTTTTGAGAATGCCTTGAGGCGTATGTAGACTAGTAGTAGTTAGAGTAAATGCGTAAATATTTTGTAAGTAGTAGTGACGTAAAGCCCTTTTTGTATAGTAAAGGGTAGTCTTTTGTAAATCCCAATTTTGGAAAGCAATAGCGGAAAGTAATGTAATCGACTTAGGTCGTATGTAACCGATGCAGTATTATACTACGAAGAATGAATATAAGTCCTTTTTATGGAAAGCAATGAGTTATGGATGTTGGAGTTATTGTTAATATTAATGATAACCAATAAAGAAAGGAATAATAATGAAATGTGTTTATTGTATTAGCAAAATGCCGCCAAGAAGAGTGCAACGTAATAAAGGTGCGAGCGTGAATCAACCGGAGGGAGATCCGGTTAATGCGATGCAGGAGTTTGTTAATTTATTAACAGATGCCTTTAATAGAATAGGGGCTAATATCCCCATAAATCCAGGAGTAACACGAGCTACTACCTTTAAGGATTTCAAGAGTGTAGGTTCGCCGAAGTTCAAAGGAACTATGGACCCTATCGAAGCCCAAACGTGGGTTAAGGAGATAGAAAAGATATTTGTGATAGCAAATGTCGATGAGGCCCAGAAGGTTTCCTTTGCGACTTATATGATGAAGGGTCAAGCTAACTTTTGGTGGGACGCCAATCAGGCTAGGGTTGGGATAGCGAATCTGACGTGGGATCGGTTCAAAGAGATATTCTTCGAGAACTACTTTTCCACGAGTATGCAGGGAAGGATGGAAATGCAGTTTTTGGAGTTGAAACAAGGGGACATTACGGTTCCCCAATACGCTGCCAAGTTCAATGAACTGGCGAGGTTCGCTCCACACCAAGTGGATACGGAGGTGAGGAAGGCGCGACGGTTCAAGCAGGGCTTGAAACCCTGGCTCTATACCCGTATATCAGTGTTCCAAAGTACTTCTTTCGGAACCATTTTAGAGAAGGCGATAATCGCCGAAGGTGGTAGTGAGGCGTTGAGCCAATACCACAAAGAAAAGAAAAATAAGGGTAAGGTAGATGGGGGAGTAAAGATTGAGGGAGCCAGTGGTAGTGGCGAAGGTCAGAAAAGGAAGGTATTTAGCTCTGGGAATACCGGAGTGAAGCAAGGAGACCCGAAGAAAAGAATGGAGGCCTGAAAGACCTGTGGGAAGACTCATTTAGGAGTCTGTCTCAAGGGGAAGGCCGTCTGTTACAATTGTGGACAGGAGGGGTACATTGCGCCTAATTGTCCGAGTCCGAAGAAGAACCACGGATGCTTTGTGTATGGATCAACTGACCACATGGCAAAGAACTGTCCGAAGAAGGGGACGGACGGGAATCGGGGCACTAATAGCGGTAAGTTAGCTATTAGTGGGCCAACACAGCCGGGTAGGCCGATGGGCCGTACCTTTAACATGACAGTCCAAGATGCAGTTGCATCAGGGGACGTCGTCGCAGGTATTATTCCGATCAACAATATCAATGTGTATGTGATGTTTGATTCGGGTGCTACTTGTTCGTTTATAGCATGCGATTTTGCTAGACGATTACGATTACTTCCTGAAAAGTTACCTATACCTTTAAATATTAAGGTAGAGAATGAAGAGATAATTCTTGTTGAAGATGTTCATAAAAGTTGTTGTGTAGACATACGGAGTTGTAAATTATCGGTAGATTTGTTACCAATAAAGTTAGGAGAGTTCGACGTAATTCTTGGGATGGATTGGTTAGTAAACCATGGGAAAATTATAGATTGTCAAAAGAAATGTGTGAACATTAAGACGTTAGAACAACTTCGGGTAGTATTTTATGGGAATAGATCGCCGGGACGTTCGTGTTGTCTAACCATGACACAAACTAGGAAATTACTGAGAAATGGATGTGTAGGTTATCTGTGTCGTGTTGTGGATACCCAGAGAGTGGTAACAACCATGGAACAAATACATTGTGTAGTGAGAGAGAATTCACATGTATTTACGAGTGAATTACCGGTCTTTTCACGGATAGGAGACAGAGTTTGTGATAGACATTGTGTCGAGAAGCGCACCGAGCTTCGGGAGACACCGTGATCGTATATGGCGCTAGTGGAGATGAAGGAGTTGATGGTGCAGTTGCAAGAACTGTTGGACCGGAAGTAAATTCAACCAAGTGTTTCGCCATGGGGAGCACCGGTACTGTTTGTCAAAAAGAAGGACGGGTCGTTAAGACTTTGTATCGACTATCGAGAGTTGAACAAGTTAACGATAAAGAATAAATACCCATTGCCCAGGATCAATGATCTCTTTGATCAGTTGAAAAGGGCTAAGTATTTTTCTAAAATAGATTTAAGGACGGGGTATCATCAGTTGAAGGTTAGGAAGGAGGATGTGCCGAAGACAGCATTTAGGACTCGTTATGGTCATTATGAGTTCCTGGTGATGTCGTTTGGGTTGACAAATGCACCAGCTGCATTTATGGATATGATGAACAGAGTGTACAAACAATATTTGGCAAAGTTCGTTGTGGTGTTTATAAATGATATTCTAGTCTATTCTAAAACGCCAGAAGATCATGTTGAACACCTAAGATTAGTATTGGAGACACTAAGAAAGGAGAAGTTGTATGCAAAATTCACTAAGTGTGAATTTTGGTTGGAGAAGGTACAATTTTTAGGCCATGTCATTGACCATGAGGGAATTTCAGTAGATCCAGCAAAGGTGGAAGCTGTGATGAATTGGGAACAACCAAAAACACCGACTAAGGTGCAGAGTTTCCTAGGGTTAGCGAGTTACTATCGAAGATTCATCCAGGATTTTTTGAAGATAGCTACTCCGTTGACTAACTTGATGAGGGAGACGGTGAAATACGCTTGGGCGGCAAGTCACGAGGGCGATTTTTCAAGAACCGAAGAAGAGATTGAGTGAAGCGCTGCTTTGTCATTGCCGGATGACACAGAAATTTTGTAGTTTATAGCGATGCTTCGTATAGAGGACTTGGTTGTGTGCTCATGCGCAAAGATGGCAAGGTCATTGCGTATGCATCTAGGCAGTTGAAGGATTATGATAAAGTTTACCCTACTCATGATCCGGAATCGTCAGTAGTAGTTTTTCTCTAAAGATATGGAGACATTATCTTTATGGAGAAAATGTGAGATATACACGGACCACAAGAGTCTAAAATATATCTTTACACGTAGGAGTTGAATATGAGGCGAGAGGAGATGGTTTGGAGTTGTAAAAGGATTACGACCGTGAAATCTTGTATTACCCGGAAAAAGCCATGTAGTTGCTTAGACGCCTTAAGTAGAAGGGTCGGAAAAAGTTATCTTTGTTGACGGCTCAAACCGAGTTGATAACAGAGATGGCTAGGATGGAGTTGGAAGTGAAGCTGCCAAGTGAAGGAGGACAAATGTTGTTTGCGACGGAGATGCAATCTACCATCGTAACATTACAGTCATGATTACACCGAATAATCCCTGGTCATAATCATATCAAGTTCATCTATGCACTACAGGCCACAGATGAGTTTCAACAAAATATAAACATGAGGATGATGACAATGATATAAGAATTCAATAAAACAAGTTCAAAAATTAATTTATCCAGGAACTAATAACGTCCAAATTGTCAACATGATACTTCTTTGTAAAGTAAAATTTAAGAATGCTTAGAAGAATATTTCCATGAAAAGATACTGGATGAAGCGCAAATATCAAGGATATTCCACTAATTTCATGGAGTATAGAAGTCAAAACTTTAACCAACTGAGTATAATAAAGAATGGAATAACAAAAGAAATCACCATGCATGCGGTACTTCGCATAGACAGGTTATTCCAACAAAATAATAAATAACGGAACCGTGTCGAAAGCGTAATATATGCAAGCGGGATATTCCAACAGAATAGTAAAAGATTTAACCGTGTCCGGCGTGAAACGCATGAGATAGGATATTCCAACAAAATAATAAAGATTTTAATTGTGTTCTACAGAAACGCATGCATGACAGGATATTCCAATAGAATAATAAAGAATGGAATAATGTAAGAATTTCACCAAGTATAGGGTAGCTCACAGATACAAAGTTATTCCAACAATGAATAATAAATAATGGAATAATGAAGTTCTCTTCAAAAGGAATAATACCCTTTACCTTAGAAGAATCGGATATAAATAGCGAAAAACTTTTCTTCTTCTTTCTCTCTCATAATTTTCTCTCTAGAGTTTCAATGAATTCAGAAGAAATAATGAAGGAATGAGCTTCTATTTATAGAAGAATGGATTGAATAGTAACTAATTCCTGAACGGCCCAAATTGATTTACTTTTAAACGGACGGGATACACTCCCGTGAACAAAGTTTGCTTCAATCCTCAATTTGTCAACTAAGCTTTACATATATATATATAATGATAATAATTGTACTACCTCCCCGTAACAACCAAATCCCCCCCCACCCCACCCCACCCCACCCCACCCCACCCCACCCAAATTTGACAACTTGACAACTTTACATATATATAATATATATAAATACTTACCTTATATATATATATATATATATAAATCTTATATATATATATATATATATAAATAATAAAACAAAACTGAGATGACTTTCTCCCGACGATTTTGAAAAATGAGAAAGTGGCGGTTCCTACAACAAATACTTCATAAAAATATTCCCTCAATATTTTTAACAACATTTATCATCACTATTATAATACACAATATTAATCGACCAGGTCGTTCCTAGGAAAGAGGTGGTTTTCCAATAAGAATTTCTCCCTATTGGCGCGCAATTAGGTGACCAAACATCTCCTTGGCAGAACTTCTAGACATCGTTAATATTGCAAATAATAATATTAATAATTCGTCGTCTCAATTATTGATTTAATAATATAAAAATATTGACAATAATTGAATCAATTAACGTGAGATACTATGCAACAATTACTGAAGCAATAATTTAACAAAACTGAGTGACTTCTCACGTAAGTATCAATAATCAATACCGTGTTACTACTAACCACAACCGTATTCCTGTACTTTTAACACCGGGTGTTTCAACAGTTAACGATAAAACTTCCGTCGTTATTTTCATAAAAAATATTTTTGTTGTTTTCTCAATCCGATAATAATTCCGTTGTAGGGTCCACCAATAATTGTGCCGTCGTATGAATATTCCCTATTAAAACGAATATTCCCCGACCAATCGAATATTATATAACAACTTGCGTACTTTGCAAAATTTATAAATATTACCACAACTATAACATTATATCAAATTTATTCTATAATATTCAAAAATGATATTTATAGAAAATTCATTTTTATTCATAAAAGTTGGGGTCTTACAATCTCCCCTTCTTATGAAATTTCGCTCTCGAAATTAGGGTACGTAACTGGTATGTCTAAGAGGTAAGGATACCTTGATTTCATTTTAGATTCTAACTCCTAGGTCATTTCCTCAACATCGTGGTTCCTCCATAAAACTTTGACTTGAGGTATAACCTTGGAGCGTAGAATATGTTCCTTCTTATCCAAGATTTGAACAGGAACCTCTTCATACGTTAAATCTTCCGCTATTTCATCCGGTTCTAACTCAATAATGTGGTTCGGGTCTTTCACATATTTACGTAACATGGATATGTGAAAAACGTTATGAACACGAGACATACTTGGCGGTAAAGCAAGTCTATAGACTACAGTCCCTACTCGATCGAGGATTAAAAATGGGTCAATGAATCGAGGATTGAGCTTTCCTCTCTTTTCAAATCTCGTAACTCTTTTCCATGGGACAACACGCAACAACACATGATCTCCAATATTGAATTCCACGTCCTTTTGATAAAGATCAAAATAACTCTTTTGTCGGTCTTGTGAGGTTTTTATACGTTGCCGAATTGTTTGTATCTTTTTCGTAGTCATACGTACTAACTCCGGTCCCAACAACGTTGCTTCACCCACCTCATCCCAGCATACTGGAGAATGACACTTTCTTCCATACAACGCTTTGAATGGAGCCATGTCAATACTTGCTTGATAACTGTTGTTGTAGGAAAACTCCACCAATGGTAAGAATTTGTCCCAACTTCCCTTGAAGTCAAGGACACAGAGTCTTAATAAATCTTCAAGAGTTTGAATAGTCCTCTCTGATTGTCCGTCCGCCTGAGGATTATATGCCGAACTAAATCGTAAATTCGTGCCCATAGCTTTTTGCAAACTAACCCAAAATCGAGAAGTGAATCTTGGATCTCGATCAGAAACTATGGATACTGGCATACCATGCAATCTTACAACCTCGTTTATGTACATACGAGCAAGACGTTCAAGTGTATAAGTTTCTCGTATAGGTAAGAAATGAGAAGACTTGGTCAATCTATCAACAATGACCCAAATTGCATCTATACCTTGAGAAACCTTGGGAAGACCAGTAACAAAATCCATAGTAATGTGCTCCCACTTCCATTCTAGAATTTCAAGTGGTTGCAATGGACCTTTTGGTACTTGATGCTCCGCCTTAACTCGTTGACAAGTTAGACACCTTGAGATAAACAGCGATATCTCTCTCTTCATATTGCTCCACCAAAATGTATGTCGAAGATCACGATACATTTTGGTACTCCCTGGATGGATTACAAACGGTGTGTTGTGCGCCTCCATCATGATTTTATACTTTAACTCAGGATCGTTAGGAACATAAAGTCTGGAGTTGACCCGAAGTATTCCTTCTTCATCGATTCTTGCTTCTGGCATAACACCTTCTTGCACTTTCTTCCTCATACGCATCAACTCCAGGTTTGTAGCTTGAGCATCTTTAACTTTATCGATTAAAGTCAGTTCTACTCGTATATTCGCCATCATCACGTGGGTCCCTGGAGTCTTTATCTCTATCTCCATCCTTTGCAAGTCATACAAAATGGGCTTTTGCGTTGACAATATTGCACTTCATTCGCATATGATCTTCTACTCAATGCGCCGCCTACCACGCTCACTTTTTTCGGATGATGGTATTGGATGGTATGATCATAATCTTTCAACAGCTCAAGCCAACGTCATTGTCCGCATTTGAGTTCCTTTTGAGTGAAAAAATATTTGAGGCTTTTATGATCCGTAAAGATCTCCACTTTCTCCCCATACAAGTAATGCCTCCAAATTTTAAGTGTGAAGACAACAGCTGCCAACTCTAGATCATGAGTAGAATAATTCCTCTCATATTCTTTGAGTTGTCGAGAGGCATAGGCTATGACTTTCCCATGTTGCATGAGAACACATCCTAACCCTTTGCCCGAAGCATCACTGTAGATGACTAATCCTTCCGAGCCAGATGGTATTGTCAGAACAGGTGCTGAAATGAGCCTCCTCTTGAGTTCTTGAAAACTCTTCTCGCATTCCTCACTCCAACCGAATTTTGTATCTTTCCGAGTCAGCTGAGTTAAGGGAGTAGCGATTCGAGAAAACCCTTCTATGAATCTCCGATAATAAATAGCTAAGTCGAGAAAGCTACGTACTTCGGTCACTGATTTAGGTTGCTCCCAGCTTTGAATAGCTTCAACCTTTACTGGGTCAATAGATATTCCATGACTTGATACCACGTGCCCAAGGAATGCTACTTCCTCAAGCCAGAACTCGCATTTCTTCAACTTGGCATAAAGCTTATATTCACGAAGCTTTTGAAGTATCAGCCTCAAGTGTTGCTCATGATCTTCACGGCTTTTGGAATAAATAAGGATGTCATCAATAAAGACGACCACAAAGTGATCCAAATATTCTTTGAATACTAGGTTCATTATATCCATGAAGGCAGCAGGAGCATTAGTCAATCCAAAAGACATTACTAGGAATTCATAATGCCCGTACCGAGTTCTGAAAGCCGTCTTTGGAATGTCATCAGTTCTAATCTTCAATTGGTGATATCCGGAACGAAGATTAATTTTTGAAAAGAATTTGGCGCCTTGCAACTGGTCAAACAGGTCATCAATATGTGGCAATAGGTATCTATTTTTGATGGTGACATGATTCAACTCCCGATAATCAATACAAAGTCGCATACTCCCATCTTTCTTCTTCACGAATAGGACAGGAGCACCCCAAGGAGAAGTACTAGGACGAATAAAGCCAATGTCTAACAATTCCTACAGTTGAGTTTTTAACTCCTGAAGTTCAATAGGAGTCATTCGATATGGGGCTTTGGAAATGGGTCTTGTACCGGATTCAAGATCGATACAAAATTCAATTTCACGTTCTGGGGGTAGGCCAGGAAGTTCTTCAGGGAATACGTCAGGAAATTCATTAACAATAAAAATATCATTCAAAACTGACGTATTTTTGTTTAGATCCGTGACATGAGCTAAGAAAGCTTGACATCCGTTTTTTAATAAACGAATAGCTTTATGGCTTGAGATGACAGTGATTGATTTTAATGGTTTGGTTGCTTGATTTCGCATAATAGGTTGGTTAGGAATATGAAAGCTAACAACCTTACGAAAACAATCAATTTTTGCATGATGAGTAGTTAACCAATCAATCCCTAGAATTACGTCAAATGCAAGTGTTTTCAATGAAATAAGATCGACAGGTAATGAGAGGGTACCGATTTGAACCAAATAAGACTTATAACCAGTGGATGTAATGAAGGTTTCTCCCAATGGAGTTTCAACAGATAAGTCAAAGTCTTATTTCTCCGGAGTCAAATTTAAACGTTGAGCGCAAGTAGGAGAAATAAAAGAATGGGTAGAACCGGTATCAAATAAGGTATATACTTCGCTAGCGTTTATGATAAGCTTACCCGTGATGACCTCGTTCGGGTTTCTTGCTTTTTGGAAGGTCACGACAAACTCTCTCCCTTGTACTACTGGCTTTAACTTTTCTAGGACGTCCATTGGTGCCTCCATCCTAGCTGAACTTGTCTTCGGTGAATGACAAAATCAGGCTAAGTGACCTTCTCTTCCACAATTATAGCATGCTTTGACTGCATCGCATGCTTTGGTGATGTGTCCTTCCCTCGCATTTGAAGCATATGATGATAGGTGGTCGTTCTCCTTCCTTAACCACGGGTACTGGTGCTTACGTCTTTCCATCATTGTTGAATCTCCTCTTCTTGAAATGTCCATTCTTATTATTTTGGCCATGATTACCACCGAAGTGGTTACCATTTCTGGCATGTTGATTCCCTCCACGCTTATTATCACTGCTTCGATGACTATTATCACTGGTATTATCATTTTGCCGGTTGCTCTCTTTTGGTTTGGATAACTCATTATTGCGCTCCAATAACTGAGCCCTATTAACAACATCTGAATACAAACATAGTTTATGAGAGATAAGATATTGACGTATCTCGGGTTTCAAACCTCTTAGAAACAATCGCGTCATTCTCTCCTCATTATCAACCAAATGGGACGCAAACCGGGATAACTCGGCAAACTTGGCTTCGTACTGCGACACGGTCATGTTGTTTTGCTCCAGCTTGATGAACTCTACCTCTTTCATGTGATGAATACTTTCGGGAAAGTACTTGTCGTCGAACAATTCTTGGAACTTCTCCCAAGTCATCTTCAGTGTGGCAGGTTGAGTACGTTTTACAGATTCCCACCAGTAATCTGCCTCTGTACGTAACATGAAGGTGGCAAAAGGAACCTTTTTCTCCTCGAAGCATTCCAAGACATCAAATATCTTACAGATCTGTTTTATCCACGTCTCCGCCTTAAGTGGTTTTGGCTCTCCAAAAAACTCCGGTGGTCCCAATTCCTTGAACTGCTTAGCAATGACCGTCCGAGAGTTGCCAGTGTTTCCACATGCATTTTGGACAGGAGCCGCTCTTGCCTGATGTTGCATGAATTGCATAAAGCCTCTGAACATTCCATCGTTCATCATCTGGTCAGTGTTGTTGTTTGCCTGAGGATTGTCGCCTTCTAATGCACATTATCCTTGATTATTGATCTGTGGAGACTCAACGGTCTCCTGTGCTCCATTGATGTTCTCAACATTCTCGGATGCCATTTTCAAACACTGCCACAAAATAAGGGTTAATGAACATATCACATATTATCCCTATACTCTGATTGACCAATGAAATATCA
The DNA here is from genome assembly GCA_020205605.1 of Panax ginseng. Taxonomy (NCBI): domain Eukaryota; kingdom Viridiplantae; phylum Streptophyta; class Magnoliopsida; order Apiales; family Araliaceae; genus Panax; species Panax ginseng. The sequence goes on from CM035134.1 coordinate 16,314,424, forward strand.
AATAAACTTAGATAGGTCATACTAGCAAAGGAATTCCCCGTCTCTCCCCTCCTAGTTCTTGTCTCACATCTCAGCCAGGGATCATATCCCTAAGCTTTGATACCAACTGTGACGCCCCCAAAATAGGTATACATCACCTACTCTGAGTCGCCAAATACATGGTACAGAATACAAATACAATCTTTAATATACAACAAGAGAGTTGTGAGTTTTAATACAATACTGTCTTCTAGACAATATCAACTCTCAGAATAAGTCCTCATTATATTTATTATCACACTATTTAACAGAATAGTGAGGACTACTAATACTATCATCTGGATCGTCACTCCGCTCCCCACTGAGTTAAAACCACGTTCTCATTTTCCTCAAGAGAACAAAGAAAGAAAGGGTGAGCTCAACTAGCCCAAAGAAGAAATATTATGACTAAGATAATGCGTAATAAATTATCATTAGCCTTCAACAATGTTAAACCGATAAAATACAATAGACATCAAGTTTAATCTGCGGAAGAACAAGCAATCCATTAAAAGAGTCAAGTAGAGAATAAAATCTACTATCTTTTATGATTTAAAAGGTTTTTCATCACTTTTATCGCTGGGACTCGACTTAATAGATAATCCACATCATCCCTGCACTACGACCAAGGATATTCATTAATATCACAACCATAAATTATCCGTCCACTTCGGGCCAAGGATATTCGTGCATTCCTCAATGGTCATGATAATGCCAACAACTGTCCATCAATGCACTACGGGCCAATGAGGACTTTCACCACATCATTTGTAATATTACTACCATGATTACAATCAATAATCCTCGTCATAATCATACCAAGTCCATCTATGCACTACAGGCCACAGATGAGTTTCAACAAAATATAAACATGAGGATGATGACAATGATATAAGAATTCAATCAAACAAGTTCAAGAATTAATTTATCCAGGAACTAATAACGTCCAAATTGTCAACATGATACTTCTTTGTAAAGTAAAATTTAAGAATGCTTAGAAGAATATTTTCATGAAAAGATACTGGATGAAGCGCAAAATATCAAGGATATTCCACTAATTTCATGGAGTATAAAGTCAAAACTTTAACCAACCGAGTATAATAAAGAATGGAATAACAAAAGAAATCACCATGCATGCGGTACTTCACATGTACAAAAGTTATTCTAACAAAATAATAAATAACGGAACCAAATCAGCGTAATATGCACCAAGCGGGATATTCCAATGTAATAGTAAAGATTTTAACCAGTCCCAACAGAAACGCATGCATGTGATATATTCCAACAGTAATAATAAAGACGGAACCGTGTCCCATGTGATAAAATGCACAAACATGATATTCCAAATGTAATAATAAAGAATGGAATAATGTAAGAATTTCACCAAGTATAGGGTAGCTCACAGATACATGAGTTATTCCAATGAAATAATAAATAATGGAATAATGTAAGTTCTCTTCATGAATACAAAAGAAATAATACCCTTTACCTTAGAAGAACTGGATATAGAAGTAGCGAAAAATTTTTCTTCTTCTTTCTCTCTATAATTTTCTCTCTCTAGAGTTTCAGTGAATTCGTAAGAAATAATGAAGGAATGAGCTTCTATTTATAGAAGAATGAATTGAATAAGAACTAATTCTGAAACGGTCCAGATTGATTTACTTTTAAACGAGACGGTCTGTATTAGTTTACTATAAAATATTCTAATAAAACAAAATCTTTTAAATAAAATATAATATATATATATATATATATATATATATATATATATATATATATATATATTAAAAATATAAATGGCATGTGTTAAAAAAACATTCACTGGATACACTCCGTGAACAAAGTTTGCTTCAATCCTCAATTTGTCAACTAAGCTTTACACACACACACACACACACACACACACACACACACACACACATATATATATATATATATATATATATATATATATATAATGATAATAATTGTACTACCTCCCGTAACAACCAAATCCCCCCCACCCACCCACCCAACCAAATTTGACAACTTGACAACTTTACATATATATAATATATATAAATACTCACCTTATATATATATATATATATATATATAAATCTTATATATATATATATATAAGTAATAAAACAAAACTGAGATGACTTTCTCCCGACGATTATGAAAAATGAGAAGTGGGGGTTCCTACAACAAATACTTCATAAAAATATTCCCTCAATATTTTTAACAATATTTATCATCATTATTATAATTCACAATATTAATCGACTAGGTCGTTCCCAAGAAAGAGGGGGCTTTCCAATAAGGATTTCTCCCTATTGGCGCACAATTAGGTGACCAAACATTTCCTTGGCAGAACTTCTAGACATCGTTAATATTGCAAATAATAATATTAATAACTTCGTTGTCTCAATTATTGATTTAATAATATAAAAATATTGACAATAATTGAATCAATTAACGTGAGATACTATGCAACAATTACTGAAACAATCATTTAACAAAACTGAGTGACTTCTCACGTAAGCATCAATAATCAATACCGCAGTCATATTATGCAACCACGCGTATTCTCGCATTTTTTTAATGCCGTGTTTTCACAGCTTAACGGTAAAAACTTCCGTCGTTATTTTCATAAAAAATATTTTTGTCGTTTTCTTAATCCGACAATAATTACATTCAGGGGTCCACTAATGATTGTGCCGCCGCATTTAATATTCCCTGCTTAAAACGAATATTCCCCACCAATCGAATATTATATAACAACTTGCATACTTTGTAAAATTTATAAATATTACCACAAGTATAACATTATATCAAATTTATTCCATAATATTCAAAAATGATATTTATAGAAAAATCATTTTTATTCATAAAAGTTGGGGTCTTACAATATATATATATACTTAAACTATGAAAAGAACAATGTCGTAGAGCGACAACGATGATAAGTATGATGGTTCTTCATCTGGCGAATCTTCAACGCATGATACAGACACAGAAAATAATGATGGGTCTAGTAAGAAAAATACAAGAATTCGTCGGTCCTCCAAAGAGAAAACATCTGAAGGTAATGTTACTCCCCTCTTTCATTTGATTAAACCCCGTTGTTATAGATAAACCTTGACTTCTTTAGGTATAAAAGATTGATTTTATTAAAATTACAGATACATGTTTTGTTCCATTTATAAGAAATTTAAATTTCATGGGGACTGTAGTAAATATATATATATATATATATATATATATATATATATATATTGTCTAGAGAAATTCTGGGATTCCTGGATGATGGTAACCAAACCTTCATACCAAGGTAACCAAACTGTCATATCAAAGTAACCAATCAACCTCCACACTTTAATTTTTTTTTTTTAGTACAGTTGGTTACCAAACCTTCAAATCTTCGTACCATGGTAACAAAACCTTCATATCAAAGTAACTAATTCACATCCACACCTACAATTTTTCCATAGTGCAGTTGGTAGTCAAACCTTCAGACCAAGGCAATCAATTCAATTTTATTAAGTTACCAATTTCGTTTGAATGTGATGCGGTTGGTAGCCAACCATTCATACAAAGATAACCATTTTATTATTTATGAGTAACAAAATAGTTATAAAAAAATTCCGAACAAAGAAAAGTTACATATATTTATTTTTAAACTTTTTGTAGGCTTAATCTTCTTCTTATTCTCATCAAGCTTTTGACAATGTAGAGATCAAGCCATGCACAGTAATACGGAGATTCCGTGGCGCCCCAAAATAGGTCCATTCCACCCAACCCATTCTCGAGTCGCCAAATACATGGTACGTAAATTACTACAACTTTATTATTACAACAAGAAAAGCGTGAGTTTGAATACAAATATTATCTTCTAGACAATATCTATACTCAAATAAATCCTCATCACATTTATTGATACATTATTTTACAAAATGGTGAGGACTACTAAACAACTCTCTCTAGAACCTTCATTCCATACCCCGACTCGATCCTCGCTATGTTCTCACCTCCCGAGAAGAAAATGGAACAACAAGGAAAAGGGTGAGCTCAACTAGCCCAAAGAAGAATATTACGACTAAGATAATATACAACAAATTATCGTTAGTCTTCAACAGGAAAAATCTAATAGAATACAATAGACAACAAGTTTTAGATCAACAAATGCAATGAAATAAAGAATCCATTAGAAGAGTCACGTAGAGAATGAATTCTACCGTCTTCTAAGATTTAAAAGTCCATCATCAATATTTTATCCTCAGAACAACAATCAATATTCATCTTTAATCATCTTTTGCACTACAAAGCCAAAGATATTCATTTGTATCACCAGTTGGTTATGTTCATCTCAACACTGCTCATCTTTTTGCACTACGGGCCAAAGAGATTCATCGATTTAATCATTCATCTTTGCACTACAGGCCAAAGATATTCATCAAGTATCACCATTAAGGACTGAAGTTGATGACAAACATTTTTAAGAACGAATCCAGTGAGATAGAAGGACAAATATTAGGGATTCGTTTAACAGTTTATCCAAGATCGATAATACTTCATAATAAACGATTTTGAAGCAGAACTCAAAAATAACGATCAAAACATGGATACAATCAAAGATAGTAGCCAAAATAGACATCTTGGACAAAAAGAAAAATTTTTATTTTTCGGTGAATAGTGCCGTATTTGTGAATAGTGCCATATACGTGAATAGTGCCGTATACGTGAATAGTAACCCCGACACAAAAAGATAGAAATTTCACAAAAAACATCTTCACGCTTCGTGAATAGTAACTCGTGAATAGTAACTCATGAATAGTAACTCGTGAATAAGAACTCTGCTTAATAGTAACCCGAGAGCATGAAAAAGTTCTAAATTTGATAAAAGTTCAACAAAGATTTTGGCATAATGATATTGAAGAAAATAATATCATTTATGAAAGAAATAACATCCCTTACCTCAAAATAACCGTATTTTGATCGAATTTCGGTATAAGTCGATGTAAAACTCGCACCAGAGTAGCAACACTCAAAGTATACTCACAAGAATACGCCGATAATATAGAGAGAAAAAGAGAGAAAACTTAGTTTACGGTGTGATTTTCAATTCTAACTTAGCCCTCTATTTATAGGAAAATGTTAGAACAAAAAAGAAAACTAAATTAATAAAATATATTATTATTTATTCAAAATTCCTACCCACATGTTTTGAAAACTCTAGCATGCCTTCTTTGGTCAAAAACATCACCCACCCATGTGCCAACAACCACAAAAACGTTTTTCTTATATAAAATAATTAAAACTTCCAAAATTAATTATTTCTAACTCAAAACTTCAATAATTCATGATAAATAGCCCTTTTGTCGAAAAATTCAATCTCGTGAGTTTTATAGGAAATTCAATTATCTACAACTTTACGTAAGGAAGTTTTTCCAAATTCCAAATGAAATTGACCAAAATCCACAAATGAGCGATTTCTATACTATAATAAATTTTCGGTCAAAAATTGTGTCCACCGACACACAAAAATATATGTTAAATATTTAATGCCACAAAATACTCTTCCTCCTCATATACTCATATATCCCACATTCATTGTAAAAATATCACCGTTAATATATTATTAAAATAATATATTTAAATGAATTATTTTATCGTAAAAAGATAAAATATTAATTTTCAACAATTGTCACATTAAAATTTTTTCCATCTATATCCACATAAAATAAATATTTTCTTTATCATAATAATCAATAATTACTTATTTAAAAATAATATTACGTAATCACAATCTCGACAACCAAAGTAGTTCTCAGAGAAAGAGGGGCTTTCCAATAAGGATTTCTCCTCATCTTGGTAGCAATTAGGTGACCAAACCTCTCCTTAGACAAAACTTTCTAGACATTGCCAATAATGTTATCTCGATAATATTATTCAAATAATATGAATTATTGATCCGATCATAAAAAATATGCAGCAAAGGACAATTATTGAAACAATAATAATATAAACTAAAGAACGCAACAATTATTGAATCAATAAAATATTGAATAAGAATTCATCGTAATAATTATTGAGTAGTGCCTTCTTACGCATTTAATCAATAATTCAACAATACTGCAAATACCGCAAGCATCTTTAACCACGCCAGACATCAGTATTTTAACCACCGTAAATTCAACAAATGTTAATTATGTAATAACTACGCCAAGTTATTTTTAAACAACTTGTATTTGTCGTTTTCTTCCTCCAATCGCTTTCCGTTATGGGGCCCACATGTATCATGCTTGTCCGCATTTAATATTCTTCGACGGATCTAATATTCCACGACCAAACGGATATTTCCCGACAACAATGAATATTTTATAACCACTTGCTTATTTTGTAAAATTTGCGCATTTTATCCATAACTAACCACATTAATCAAATTACCACCTTATTAATCAAGAATAATAATTAGAGAAAATTTGATTTTATTTAAAAAAATTTGGGGTCTTACAGATTCCGTCTTTGGAAAGGTGTTGCAGTTATTTAGCTAATAATTTTTTGGATATCCAGTACATATATTTTATTTATTTATTTGTTAACTATTATTTCAAACTATATGTGAGGGAGATGAAGATTTGAATATTTAAATTTGAATTATTATTTTGAATTTGAATTTATTTTTGTTGTTAGATCCCAAATATTTGAATTTGAATTATTAATTATGGCAGTTATTTATCCTTGATTTTAGGTTTCCTTATTAATATGAATTGTACTATTTTTGTAATATGGGTTTTAATTACACCCTTTTTGTAAGTATTTGGTTGATGCACTATTTTTGTAATTATTTTTTATTTGTTGTATACTTATGTAAAAAATCCTTTCTTTTTTTCTTTGTGTACCAACTACTTTTCTTTCCTTTCTACCCTTTTTTCTTTCCTCTTTGAGGCTATTCTGAGGTATTGCTTTTGTCATATCTCACACTTAACTAGGACAAGGCTATAAGCGAGTCAAATAGTTTGGGAGATGTTCGATACATTCTCTTATAATAAATATAAATTTAAATCAAATTAGGATAATTAAATATTATTATTATTTTGTTTTATTTTTAATTTTAATTGTGATTTTATATTTGTAAAGTGTAATAGTAAATATATTTTCTCATTTATAAGTAAAATAACAAATTTAATTTATAATTATATTTATTATTAAACTAGTTATTACGTGGAGACTCGAATTCGAGCTTGAATTTGAAGTTCGTAAGTAGTTTGAATATAATTCGATTCAAATCGGATCGAATTCGAGTAATAAATATTCAAATCGAGTCAAATCTGAATAGAATTTTTCAAATACAATTCGAGTCAAATTCAAGTATGAATTTAACATTTCAAGTCGAATTCGAGCAGCTCTCTGTTCGCTTCGGTTCGACTCGTTTATACCCTTAACTGAAAAGATAATAATCACTTTTATTTAAACTCTTCTATGTGGACATGATAATTGGACATGAGTGTTTTACAATTTTATCTATTTATATTTTGACCTTCAATAAAGAATAAAAATATAAATAGGCAAAATTATAAAGCACTTATTCAATTATCACGTCAGAGTTTTTTCCTTTTATTTGGATAGATGGAGTAATTTTATAATTAATTTGACTTGGCTTAGTTGAGTTACATTAATGTCTTCAATTTATGTCTACTTAACTATCACTCTTATATTGATGGTGTCTTTAAATAAATAATCTCTGGGTAATACTTGTGTGATTACTGTAACACTGTAATTGTGAGTTAGTGTAACACTCTATTTGTGAAAGACATTTAGGAAGACTTGTTTGTGAGTTTTTAGAGGATAGAAAAAAAGAGAAGGAGATTTTTTTTTAAATTTCCTCCCAAAAATTTTAAAAGGAAAGATTTGGAAGACTTTGGAAGGAAATTTACTAAACACTTGGATTATAAATTAAAATATCAAAACTATTCTTATAATAATTTCTAAAATATAAGTTTATAAGGGTAAAATAATAAATATTATTTTAAGTTAAAATTTCCTTCAAAAATTTTAAATTCCCTTTTTCCCTTTCACCAAACTCTCAAACAAAGCATCTTGATATCAAACTTTAGTCCTTTCCATTGTACCAGTTTTTTTCTATTATATTATAAAGAAATTTAAAATATCGTAAGGTTTCAAGTTTTTCTTTAATAAAAAGATTTAATAGGTTTTAGAAATATATTTTTAAATTGTATATTTTACTTAATTATAGTTTAAATTACATCTTAGTATAAAAGAACAAAGGTTATTAATTTTGTTTTAAAGATTGCCAAGAGGGTGTTCTGCAAAGACTTATAAGTCATTTTATAGGAAACTGATATTTCTACATATTAAAATAATATTTTTATATGAGTCTTTTCATGAAGGTGGGATTCACTCACTATTCATGTGAGAGAGATCATGTGTAACAATTTAATTTTAGACTTATTTTTTGACTTATAAGACATTATTAATAACAACAATTTCTAACTTATGTAAAAATGACTTATAAGTTATTTTTAATAAATTGGTTTGACCAAATGTAATTGTCCTCATTAAATTTCAAATGTATATGATTTGACGATTTAAGACCGGTCTAGAAATATTATTTTAACATATAAAAATATCAATTTTCAAATTGAATTAATAGTACTTGGAGTGTTTGTAGATGGGACCAATGCGATAAATAAAGGGTATCTTAGGGGGATTGGAGTATAATGAATAAATAATGTTACTATCATGTAAAAAAGGTCGCATAATATTCATATACATACACATGCATATCATCGAAATTTCACACGTGTCAAGCGGGGCCCGGTGATGCATGTGTGTGTGTTTTTGAGAATTGATGACTTTTTTATGTGATAGTAGAATTGTTGATAATGAATGGGTGATAGTGATGATGATGATGATGATGATGATGGGTCTCATTCCTTTCATCATTGGCTCAAGACAAAAGCTATATGATTGACTACACAAAGGAAAGATGGGCGTTTGTGTTCTCGTGTATCTCAAATATCCCTAATTTGCTCCGTTTATATTAAGGGCGCAAATGAATCGAGTCAATCGTATATTAGAATTTGCATCTTCAGCGATGGACAAATTTGTTATTGCATCATTAATTACATCACAAACGACAGACTTGTCCATCACAAACGATGTCGCCTATAGTCGTGCCATTAATATCGCTCGTCAGTGACGGACATGTTCGTCGTTGATTTATACTGCATTGAAAGTTACTCTTTTTTCCAAAAATAAATAAATAAATTAAAATTCAGTTTCTAACCTATTAAATACCAACACACATACAAATATATAAACACCCGCTAATTTTTAACATTTTTTCATTACCAACACAACAATCATATATAAATATGTTTTTATTCAACAAATAATTCAATCTCTATTTTAATTAATAAAAAAATTCTTATTTTATAAAACAATAAAATATAAATACGTAGTACCTAAAGTGAACGGTGCTGTTTGTTTACATTTGATTGTCTCTTAATGGACTGTCTCTTATTCGCTAAGAGGCATGATGTTATTTATTTTTTTTTAATTACCTCTGAATGTCTTTTAATCAGTAAGACAGAAAATGAAATCTTAATAATTAAGAGGTACCTCTTAATGAAATTTTTTTGATAATTTTTTTTTATATAAATATATTCAACAATATTATGCACTCATTTTTATTAAATTGAATATTTAAAATTACTCACTCCTATTCAGATTAAATGACGTTTTAGGGAGTTTAATTTTATTCTATATAAGTGTCGTTTTGGAATCTTTATGTAATATTGCACTATTTTTTCCTAATTTACCCTTCTATTTAATATGCTTAGTAAATGCAATTGTGGAGAGAGAAATAATTAATTAGGGACAATTGTGGAGAATGAGAAGAGACAATTGTGGAGAGAGAAATAATTAATTGGGGATATAAAAGACATTTTGTGTTATTTCTTAATAAGTGTGCTTAACTCTAAAATGTCATTTAATCTGAATAGGATGGAGTATTAAATAAAATTTTACCCTTTAAAATGATAAAATAGTGTTATTAAGTGACAACTTACTTTTTAGTTATCAAACAATTTTTTAGATTCAGACCTCATAATCATTCAGATGATCTAATTTATTAAAACATCATAATCATTCATTCAGATCTTAATTCTCAAATTTATCAAATACAACCTTAAGTTTTCAGGCCCTTGCTAAACTCCAAGAACAAGAATAGAAGTAGAGAAATAGAGAAACAGAAGAAGAAGGTTCAAGAATGAATTTTCATTTGATAAATCTCACACACCCATCTGTTACATTTACTTGTCTTTATACTCTTTTTAACTACAAAATTAATCATAGCCCTTGCTTTCTATTTCTTTATTTCACAATCTCAACCGTTGGTTTATACAACTTAATGAGCAATAATGTCTTTAACTAATTTTCCTGCCTCTGTTCTCTTGATCATTAACATAATCAGACATTCATGTTGGATTCTTCTTTGCCCTCTTTATGAAATTATTAGCTCCTCTTGATCTTCATTTTCTTCCTTTCTAGTTAAACTGTTATCTTCCCAACTGTCCATATCATCTTGTGAATTATCTTCCTTCCTTTCCATTACAGATGTAACAATACCCTTCACTTCAAAAGGCACCTTATCCTCAAGTTGAAAAGTTGGATAAAGCCGATGAAAATTCTCTTGATCAACCCAAGTAGCTTATTCTAAAGGTAAAAACTGCCATTTTACCAAGTATTAATGAACCCAAATATTTCCCTTCATAACTTGGCGCTTGTCCAACACAGCAGCAGGCTTAAAAACTGGAAAATTATCAATAGCATCTGGAGGCCAAGTTGTGATATTCTCTGAATTACTACCATTGAACTTCTTGAGTAATGAAATGTGAAAGACTGGGTGAATCCTAGAATCCTCTGGTAATTTGAGTTTATAGGCTACTGTCCCAATCCATTTTATGATCTCAAAAGGACCAAAATACCTTTTGCTTAATTTGTTGGATTGTCTGTGTGCCACTGAAATTTGCCTATAAGGTTGTAGTTTAAGAAGAACTAATTGTCCCACCTCAAAAGATATAGGAGTTCTATGCTTATTTGCTTGAGCTCTCATCTTGTCTTGAGCATCCAACAATGCCTTTCTCAAACTTTAGAGTTTCTCCTCTCTAGATTGCAATAGCACATCCACAGCCTCCACTGTAGCACTCCCAGAAAAATAACTAATAACTAGAGGAGGAGATTTTTCATACAAGGCCTCATATGGTAATTGTCCAACAACAGAATGTATCTCAGTGTTGTAATGCCATTCGCCTAACGGAAGAAATTTATGCCACTATTTAGGCTTATCATACACAAAAGCTCTTAGATATTGTTCCAAATATTTATTGGTGACCTCCGTTTGTCTATCCGTCTATGGATAGTAAGATGAACTCATCCTTAAAGTAATACCCTATAGTTTAAACAACTCTTGCCAAAAATTTCCCAAAAAAATTACATCTCTATCAGATACAATAGATTTTGAAAATCAATGTAACTTGCAAACCATGTCCATGAACAGAGCTGCGACCTTCTGAGCTGTAAAATTAGAATACAAAGCTCCAAAATGTACCCCTTTAGACAACTTGTCTACCATAACTAAAACAACTGTGAACCCATCTGAATTAGGCAAACTGGTAATGAAATCTATACTGACATCTTCCCATATTCCAGTAGGAATGTCTAGAGGTTGTAACAACACATAAGGTGCTCGAGAAACGTATTTAATTTGTTGACAAATAGCACAACCATCAATATAATTCTGCACATCTTTCTTTACACCATATCAATAAAAATTGGCAATTAACCTCAGATAAGTCCTTTGTATTCCAGCATGGCCTCCTAAAGGAAAGTCATGAAACTCCTTTAATAATTCTTGTTTTAAGTCAACTAAGCTTGCGGGTATGAAAATTTTACCATTCTATAACACCATCTAATACTCCAAGGTGGTTGATGTTCTGCCTCTAACTTTCCTTGAGTAAAGAAGTGTTGTAATTCTGTAGCCAACTGTTGAGCCTGTAAAATCTGGTCAATGATTTGAAACTTAGGAAGAGACAAAGCTATTAGAGTACCATCTACTAGAATGTCATTCGATCGTCTAGAAAGAGCATCAACTACCTCATTGTGTTTCCCAGGTTTATAAGTAATTTCATAATGATACCCCAAAAGTTTAGTCAAGTGATACTTCTGTTTCGATGTTTGGACCACTTGTTCCATCAAACTTCGCAAACTCTTATAATCAGTGACTATAAATTTTTTGCCCAACAAATATTGTCTCCATTTACCTACTGCTGATGTAATAGCATTTAACTCTCGGATGTAGGTTGATGCTTCTTGGAACTTTGGACACAACTTTCTGCTAAAATAAGTAAGAGGATAACCCTGTTGAAGCAAAATAGCTCCTATACCAGTCCTAGAAGCATCTGTTTCTACATAAAAAGGTTCAGTGAAATTTGGTAAGCGTAATACAGGTAGATGAGCCATAACATGCTTCAATTTGTTAAAAGCCTCAGTAACTGAATTGTTCCAGACAAATCTGTCTTGTCTGAGTAAGTCTGTCAAAGGACTAACAATTGACGCATAACCCTTTACAAATTTTCTGTAGTAACCTGTCAATCCTAAAGAACTTTGAAGTTGTTTCTGATTCTGAGGAAGAGCCCATTGCAACATTACTTGAATCTTAGCCTTGTCTCATTCTACCCCTTTAGCAGAAATGATATGCCCCAAGTATTCAATAGAATCAGCAGCAAAAGTACATTTAATCAACTTAACAAACAAAGCATGTTTTCAAAGACACTCCAACACAATTTTCAAATGCTGAGCATGGGAGTACAAATCTTTACTATAAATCAGTATGTCATCAAAAAATACTATGACAAATTTCCTTAGGTAAGCATGAAATACCTGATCGATGGAGCATTTGTCAAACCAAACAGCATGACCAAGAATTCATAGTGACCGCTATGTGTGCGAAAAGCTATTTTGTGCACATCTTGTCCCTCCATTCGAATCTGATGATAACCTGCTCGAAGGTCTAACTTTGTATAGTACTCAGCTTGATATAACTCATCCATCAACTCATCAATTGTGGATATAGGAAATTTATCTTTTACAATTGCTGTATTCAAGGCCCTATAATCAACACAAAAACGTCATGTCCCATCTTTTTTTTAACCAACAAAACTGGAGAGCTGAAGGAACTAGTACTATTCTGAATAATCCCATATTTCAACATCTCATCTACTTGCTTCTCAATTTCTTCCTTTTAAAAATGTGGATACCTATAAGGTCTGACACTTATACTTTTAGTACCAGACTCTAATTCAATCTTGTGATTTTGGTACCTAATAGGAGATAAACTCTTGGGCTCTGCAAATACACATGCAAATTGATGCAGCCCCTTCTGGATAGAAACAGAAACCTCTGGTGAAATAGTCAATGACCCAAATGTTGTAGCACCCATGGAATGGATAGACCCTTGATAATCAACCACATCTACAGATGGTACCGGCTTTAACAGAAAACAACTGCTAACAAAGGAATGTTTGAACAATTTAGCCATTTTTGATCCTGAAATCTGTTCAGAAACTAATGTAGAACTACCTTGTAAACAAATTTCTTTTCCTTGGCTAAAGAACTTTATATAAGATTGTTGGTAATTAATTTTCAATTCTCTAAACCCTTCCTGCCATGACACTCCTAAAATGGCATCAGCCCCATGCAAATTAATCACAAAGAAATCTGTGACAAAGGTATGACCCTATATTTCAAATGACACATTTTCACATTTTACAGTACACAAGACAATGTTTCCTCATTTCCCGCTAATATTGTAAACTGATCAGAAGATGCAATAGGCAATCCCAAATATTTTCCTACTTTTTCCTGAATGAAACTGTGACTACTACCACCATCAATCAAAAATTGTATATTCTTGTTATTGACAGAACCAACCATTCGTAAACACCCGACATTAGTTTTACCCATCAAAGCATGTAAACTAATAGTTGGACTCTATTCAACTGTCACTAAAGCACTGTCCTCATTTTCATATATTTCCTCAGTAGCATCCCATTCCAATACAAAATCTGCAGGTGGATCACCCTCCAACAATAGTAAAGACATCTTCCCTTTACACTAATAATTTCTAGTCCACTTTTCATCGCAATTATAGCATAAACCCTTATAAATTTTAAGTTGTCGCTCAGCTGGGGTAAGCCTCTTAATTGGCAATTTATTAATTAAAGAATTTGGTGATTATGGTTTGTCTGGGAAATTGGGTTGAACATTAATAGGTGATTGTACAAAATTTGGGAACTGATATGTTTTATTTTGTGACATATAAGTGGGTTTTGGTCCCAGAATTGAAGTTTGATAGTAATGTTTAGGACTAACATTAGATGGACCATCAAATAACTTCTCTTCACACACTTTAGCCAATCCAATAGCGTGCTGAAGATTAAAGGGTTGTGCAACAATTACCTCTTTTTGAATCAGCCTCTTTAAACCACTTATCCAGCATCCCTTCAAGAATGATTCATGTAACCCCAGAATCTGAAACGAAAGATCTTGAAATTGTACCTCATATTCAGCAATCGTTCCTGTCTGGGTTAACTTGGACAATTTAGAATTGGGATCATCAAATACAGTTGGACCAAAACGAATCTTAATCTGTAACTCAAATTCAACCCAAGATCTGATCTGGCCATTACTCTCCATCCACTGTAGCCATTTACAAGCATCCTCATCCAAATGTAACATTGCTAAATTCAATTTATGAGTTTCAGTAATTTCGTGACATACAAAGAATTTATTAACCTTATACAACCATTCCCTCGGATCACCACGGAAAACCTTGGAAACTCAAATAATCCTTGTAACTACAAAAGTAATCCTAGTACTTACAACCCTATTTTGTATGTGTATTCAAATTAAGCATAAATTATTTTTTTCTGTAAAAAATTTAGTTAAAATAAATACTATACATTTTTTGGGAAGGAATGCAAAAAATAAATAAAATTGGACCGATCACTAGACCGATCGATAAAAACCGCCTAGAATTATTGGAAATTATTAGTTTCTCTTGATCTTCATTTTCTACCTTGCCAGTTAAGTTATTATCTTCCCAACTTTCTATATCATCTTGTGAATTATCTTCCTTCATTTTCATTACAGATGTAACATAAAGTCAAATAATTCAATAATTGCCACTCGTTTAGGGCGGGTCAAATTATCATTTCAAATAAAAAATAAAATAATTCTGCTATTATATACAACCGCTCATATATAATCGTTCGCATATCCCTCACATATATTCACATGCATATTTTGATGATTCACGTAACTTGCTCTGCACGTGAGCTATCAAAATATGCATGCAGAATACTAGCACTTATTATGTGGTAAAAACACATTCTGAAAAGACGAAAGAGGACAAACTTGAAATGATGGAGTTTTTATGGAGTACTTCTAGGGGGGCCGGGGTTTTTCGACCGGGGTAGTGATCGGCCGAAATTTTTTTTTTTTTTTTTGCTTTTGACTACAAAATAATTAATGTGATTTATTGAAATTGAAATTTTTACAAAATATAGTGATTTAGGTGTCATTTGGATACATGTAAAAAAATAAAAAATTTCAAATGACACCTAAATCACTGTATTTTATAAAAATTTTAGTTGTAATAAATCACATTAATTATTTTATAGTCAAAAAAAAAAATAAAAATATCCGGCCAGTGACTACTCCGATCGGAAAACCCCAGTCCCGTAGACTTTTTGATTTTTATGAGATCGATGAGGGTAGATAAAAAAGTAAAAATAATGATGATTTTTTTACAGTTTTTTTGGTTTAGGATTCTCTCTTCTTCTTTTTCTATATAGTCCCACGGTCCCTTCTGCTTTTCTATTAATGAATTGAATGATGACGACATGATTATTGATAATAAATTATCAAAAAAATAAAAACATATTGACATTTCTCTTTTTATTATTAATCTTTTTCTTGTTTTTTACTTCAGCATTTTCTAATTTAGCAAAATGAGCAGCTCTGTTTTATATATTACTAGCATTCGATAATACAAATGTATAAATTATGTGGAGTAAAATGAAAAATTTATTAAATTTAGAAAATTAAATATAAAAATACAAAATATTTAATATAGAAAGAATAAAATAGTAATATATAATTAAAGTTGTAGAAAAAAATAATAATATGACATAATTACACCAATGAGATCACCAGTTCTAAAAAGCCGCTTTATAGTTTATAGTATAGATATTTATATGTTATATTTTTTCGTCCCACAATAATGATTGAATTATATAAAAAAATGTCCTATCAAAATGTCTAAAGTATAAAATATAATTATAAATAATTATATAAAGTTTACTTTATCTTTAAAAATAATTAAATAAGATATATTATTCTTTATTTAATGTACTTGCGTAGAGTTTATTATTACCGGTAAATAATAATACTCTTTTATTTATTTTTATTTTTGTTAAATGATATGTAAAATATATTCAAGACGATTTTTATCAAATCAATTGAGATTAAATATAAATATACTCGATATTTTATATAATTATGTATACATCAAATATAATACCGTTGATTATATGTTTGTCAAAGATTAGGAAGAGAAATGCATTCTATTTTTAGAAAGTTATTCTCTTACTATATATTCTACTCACTCCGTCCCAAAAGGACGAGTGAAGCATAATTTATATATATATTAAAAAATAAAAGTAAAAAAAAATTAAAAAAATTAAATTATTTTAATGGTCCAATAAGATTATATAATATAATAAGTATTTTTATTTTTTATACTAATGAATCTCACTAAATAACATATTTATCCTTTATTTAATATATTTTATTTTATCTTTTTTTAAAAAAATATTTATATTTTTAGTCGTCATTTTAAAAACGAATAATTTCCAAGAAGAGAAACCTAACCAAGAATGTTAATCAATATTTTCACAGTATATCTATTCATTAAAATATGGTAAAAGGGGAGGTGCCTTCTATTGACGTTGTCACAACTTTTTTTTTATATAATTATTTATATTAATACTTTTTGTCTTTTTAAATAATATTATTTTATTTTAGAATTTTAGTAAATTCTTATGTCCTTACAATAAATACTAGTAATTATAATTGCACTCAAAAATTATCATTTTTAATAAATAAAAAATCAGTTATCACCCAAATAATATAATATATTTACAATTACAATTATAAAATAAAGGATTAATTAGATGCATGCCATAACTTGATTACACAAAAACGAAAAATAAAAGACATACCTCTTGAAGCGTGTTAGTTTTTGGTGTGGAAAAAGTCTCATGCAATCCCAAATTTTATACAATCCAGCGGCGTTTTTAAATTATAATTGTGACGCCCCCAAAATAGGTATACATCACCTATTCTGAGTCGCCATATACATGGTACAGAATACAAATACAACTTAATAATACAGTTGTCATGTAAAATACGATAAAACATAAATTGAGAGTTTTAATAAGAATATTGTCATCTGTACAATATCCACACTCAAAGGAGTCCTCATTACATTTATTGTCACAAGATTTAATGTATTAATAGTGAGGACTACTAATACTATCATCTCGACCGTCACTTCGCTTCCCGACTAGTCCCTTGCCACGCTCCCATTTCCTGAAGAGAACAGTGAAAGAAAGGAGTGAGCTCAACTAGCCCAGTAACAAATATTATGACTAAGATAATGTAGAATAAATTATCATTAGTCTTCAACAATGTTAAACTGATAAAATATAACAAACATCAAGTTTAATCATAGTGAACAAGCAATCCATTAAAAGAGTCAAGTGTAGAATAAAATCTACTATCTTTTATGATTTAAAAGGTTTTTCATCACTTTTATCGCTGAGACTCAGCTTAATAAATAATCCACATCATTCATGCACTATGGCCAAGGATATTCATTAGTATCACAACCACAAATTATCCATGCATTACGGGCCAAGGATATTCGTGTATTCATCAATGGTCATGATCATGCCAACAACTGTCCATCAATGCACTATGGGCCAATGAGGACTTTTACCACATCATTTGTAACATTACGGTCATGATTATACCGATTAATCTCTGGTCATAATCATACCAAGTCCATCTATGCACTACAGGCCACAGATGACTTTCAACATAATATAAACATTCATGAGGATAATGACAACGATATAAGAATTCAATAAAACAAGTTCAAGAATTAATTTATCTAGGAACCAATAACGTCCAAATTGTCAATATGATACTGCTTTGTAGAGTAAAAATTCAAGAATGCTCAGAAGAATATTTTCATGAAAAGATACTGGATGAAGTGCAAATATCAAGGATATTCCACTAATTTCATGGAGTATAGAAGTCAAAATTTTAACCCAATGAGTATCATAAAATATATGAAACTGCAATGGATTTTCACATACATGCGGTAATCCACGAGACGCATCATTTTCACAATTTAATAAGAAATGAATACGAAGGTTCATTCACCACGCATGTGGTAATTCACATGATTATTCCAATAGAATAATAAAGAATGGAATAACAGAAGAATTCATCATGCATGCGATAGACCGCACATACAAGTTATTCCAATGTAATAATAAATAATGGAACCAGTGTCACGCGTAACGCACGTTATTGCAAAGCGTGATATTCCGCAGAATAATAAAGAATGAAATAACAAAAGACTTCACCAGCATGCGATAGATCAATCATGCATAAATAGGTTATTCCAATGTAATAATAAATAATGTAATCACGTGTCAAATGCGTAATACGCATGCATGTGATATTCCAAATGTAATAATAAAGAATGGAATAATGTAAGAATTTCACCATGTATGCGGTAGATTTAGATATACAAGTTATTCCAACATAATAATATAGAATGGAATAATGTAAGAATTTCACCATGTATGCGGTGATTGATGATAAAAGTTATTCCAACATAATAATAAAGAATGGAATAACGTAAGAATTTTACCAAGTATAGGGTAGCATATACATGTTATTCCAATGTAATAATAAAGAATGGAATAATAGAAGAATTTCACCATGTATGCGGTATTTCACATAGACAGGTTATTCCAACATAATAATAAAGAATGGAATAACAGAAGAATTTTATCAAGTATAGGGTAGCCCGCAGACATACAAAAGTTATTCCAATGTAAAAAATAAAGAATGGAATAATGTGTTCTCTTCATGAATACGAAAAGAAATAATACCCTTACCTTAGAAGAAACTGGATATAGGAGTAGTGAAGTAACATAATACTTTTCTTCTTTTCTCTATAGTTTCTCTCTCTAGAGTTTCAGTGAATTCGTAAGAAATAATGAAGGAATGAGCTTCTATTTATAGGAGAATGGACCTAATAAGTAACTAATTCATGAACTATCCAGATTGATTTACTTTTAAACTGGACGATCCATATTGATTTACTATGCAATATTAATAAAATATTCTAATAAAATAAAATCTTTTAAATAAAATATAATATATTCTATTTATAGTCTAATAAAACAAATAATTTTATAAAAGTATTCTGCTTTTATATAAAAAGATTTTATTATGCAAAATACTACGCAGTACTATGCAAATACTATGCATAATAAAATATAATATATTCTAATTATTGTCTAATAAAACAAATAACTTTATAAAAGTATTCTATTTTATATAAAAAAATTTACTATGCAAAAACTACTATGCAAATACTATGCATAATAAAATATAATATATTCTAATTATTGTCTAATAAAAAACAAATAACTTTATAAAAGTATTCTGCTTTATATAAAAAGATTTTACTATGCAAAATACTATGCATAATAGAATATAATATATTCTATTTATAGTCTAATAAAACAAATAACTTTATAAAAGTATTCTGCTTTTATAAAAAGTTTTCTCGCTTTATTACATTAATAATATAAATAAAACAAAATTTATATATATATATATATATATATATATATATATATATATATATATAAAACTTCCTCGACTTCATAAAAAGACACCTCAATATATTTAACAACATTTATCATCATTATTATAATTCACACTATTAATCGACTGTGTCGCTCCTGTGAAAGATGGGGCTTTTCAATAAGGATTTCTCCATATCATGCCGCAATTGGTTAGGTGACCAAACCTCTCATTGGCGTAACTTCTGTACATCGTTAATATTGTAAATAATAATATTAATAACTCATTCATCTCAATTATTGATTTAATAATATATAAAATATCGACAATAATTGAATCAAATAACGTGAGATACTATGCAACAATTCATCAGAGCAATAATTGAACAAAACCGAGTGACTTTTCATGTAAGCATCAATAATCAATACTGTGTGCTACTATATAAACCACGCCAGACATCGTACTTTTTACTACCGAGTAGTTCAACAGCTTTTAATCTAAAACTTCCTACCGTTATTTTCATAAAAATATTTTTGTCGCTTTCTCAATCCGACAATAATTCCGCTTAAGGGTCCACTAATGATTGTGCCATCATATGAATATTCCCCACCAATCGAATATTATATAACAACTTGCATACTTTGTAAAATTTATAAATATTACCCACAACTATAACATTATATCAAATCCACACCATAATTTTGAAAAAAATATTTTGAGAAATTTAAATCTTTATTCATAAAATTTAGGGTCTAACAATCTCCCCTCCTTATGAAATTTTGCCCTCGAAATTTACGTACGTACCTGGTATGCCGAAGAGTTGAGGATACCTTGACTTCATTTCAAATTCTAACTCTTGAGGTATAACCCTTGAGTGTTGAATACGATCCTTCGTATCTCCTCATACGTTAAATCTTCTGCTATCTCGTCTAGTTCTAATTTAATAACGTGGTTCGGGTCATCCACATATTTACGTAATATCGATACGTGAAAAATGTAATGAACATGCGACATACTTGCGCAAAAAACAGTCTATAGGCCACGCCCTACTCGATCAAGGATTTCAAATGGGCCAATAAAATCGAGGGTTGAGATTTCCTCTCTTCATCGATTCTTGCTTCTAGAATAACGCCCTCTTGAACCTTTTTCTTTACATTCATCAGCTCTGAGTATGTAGCTTGAGCGGCTTTAACTTTATCGATTAAAGTCGATTCTAATCGTATATTTGTTATCTTCACATGGGTCCCTATAGTCTTTTAACTCTATCTTCATCATTTGTAAGTTATACTAAATGGGTCTTTGGTTAACAACATCGCACTCAGAACGCATACGATCTTCTACTCAACGCGTCACCATTACGTTCGCTTTCCATGGTGATATTGAATGGTCGTAAATATTCAACAATGCCTCGAGCCATCGCTCTTGGTAGCATTATACGCTCGTTTGGGTGAAGAAATACTTGAGGGTTTTAGAAATTGGTTTTGTACTGGGGTCAATACAAAATTCGATTTCATGTTCTAGGGGTAGGCTAAGAAGTCTTCAAGAATACGTCAAGAAATTTATTAACAATAGACATATCATTTAAAAATTGTGACTCTCATCCAAGACTTGGATAGTACATCACATTGATACCTATCAACTTGCCATCGTCATTCACGGTGTCGCCTACAGAAAATCTGGCTATGGTGCATTCCACACAAGGAAGTCACCAGCGAAAGGCTCAAGGCTCTTTACTCATGACTTAATATAACAGTGATTGACTTTAGGGTTTGGTTGCTTGAATTCGCATAACAGGTTGGTTAGGAATATGAAAGCTAACAACCTTAAGAAAAGCATGATGAGTAGTTAACCAATCGATTCCTAAAATCACATCAAAGGAAAGTATTTTCAAAGAGATAAGATCGACAGGTAACGTGAAAGTGTCGATTTGAATCAAATAAGATTTATAAACAGTGGAGGTAACGAAGGTTTCTACTAACGAAATTTCGACCAATAAGTCAAAATCTAGCTTCTCTGTGGTCAAATTTAAACGTTGAGCGCAAGCAAGAGAGATAAAAGAATGGGTAGAACCGGTATCTAATAAGGTATAGACTTTGTAAGAATTTATAATTAACTAACCCGTGCTAACTTCGTTCGGGTTACTCGCTTTTTGAGAAGTCATGAAAAACGCTCTTCCTGAAACCACCGACTTTGTTTTGTCCGTATCCGCCTTTGGTGCCACCATCCCAGCTGGACTTGACTTTGGTGCATGATAAATTCTGGCTAGGTGACCTTCTCTTCCACAATTGAAACATGTTTTGGACTGCTGTGTACAGTTTGAATTGATGTGTCCCTCCCCTCCGCATTTGTAACAAACGACCGGCGGTCGTTCTCCTTCCTTTGAAATGGGTGCTAGTGCTGCTGTCTTTCCATCATTATTGAACCTTCTCTTCTTGAATTTTCCACTTCTATTATCTTGGCCATGATTACCACCGAAGTGGTTACCATTATTGGCATGATAATTTCACCCACGATGGTTATCATTGTTCTGGCGGCCGCTGCCACCCATTATGATTATTATCGTGTTGTTGGTCGTTGCCTTTTGGTTGTGCTGACTCATTATCGCGCTCCAATAACTAAGCCCTATTCACAACATCTGAATATAAATAAAGTTTGTGAGAAATGAGGTATTGACTTATTTCGGGTTTCAAACCTCGCAGAAACATTCGCGTCATTCTCTACTCATTATCTACCAATTGGGATGCAAACTGGGATAACTCCGCAAACTTAGCCACGTACTGCGACACAGTCATATTATTTTGCTCTAACTTGATGAACTCCACCTCCTTCATGTGACGAATACTTTCGGGAAAGTACTTGTCGTTGAACAACTCTTGGAACTTCTCCCAAGACATCTTGAGTGCATCAGGCTGGGTACGTTTTATAGATTCCCACCAATGATCTGCTTCTTCACGTAACATAAAGGTGGCGAATGGAACCTTTTGCTCCTCTGAGCATTCTAAGACATCAAATATCATGATGATCTGATTTCTCCACGTCTCGGGCTTAAGTTCTGGCTTTCCCAAAAACTCCGGTGGTCCCAGCTCCTTGAACTGCTTAGCGGTGACCGACCATGGGTTGACATTATTTTCACCTATATTTTGAACAGGAGTCTCTTTACCTGATGTTGCATGAATTGCATAAAGCCTCTGAATATCCCATCGTTCATCATCTGATCGGTGTTGTTGTTTACCTAAGGATTATTATTTTCCTGTTGCACATTATCCTGGGTATTGATCGTTGGTGACTCAATGGTCTCATGTGCTTCATTGCTGATCTCCACATTTTCAGATACCATTTTCAAACACTGTCACAAAACAAGGGTTAATTAACATATCACATATTATCCCTATGCTCTAACCGACCAATTAAATACCAAATAAACTTAGGTAGGTCATACTAGCGAAGGAATTCCCCGTCTCTCCCCTCCTAGTTCTTGTCTCACATCTCAGCCAGGGATCATATCCCTAAGCTTTGATACCAACTGTGACCCACATCCAAAATAGGTATACATCACCTATTCTGAGTCGCCATATACATGGTACAGAATACAAATACAACTTAATAATATAGTTGTCGTATAAAATACGACAAAACATAAATTGAGAGTTTTAATAAGAATATTGTCATCTAGACAATATTCACACTCAAAGGAGTCCTCATTACATTTATTGTCACAAGATTTAATGTAATAGTGAGGACTACTAATACTATCATCCGACCGCTACTTACGCTTCCCGACTAATCCCCCTACGCTCCCATTTCCTCAAGAAATAAAACAAAAAGAAAAAGAGTGAGCTCAACTAGCCCAATAACAAATATTATGACTAAGATAATGTAAAATAAATTATCATTAGTCTTCAACAATGTTAAACCGATAAAATATAACAAACATCAAGTTTAATCACAATGAACAAGCAATCCATTAAAAGAGTCAAGTATAGAATAAAATCTACTATCTTTTATGATTTAAAAGGTTTTTCATCACTTTTATCGCTGAGACTCAGCTTAATAAATAATCCACATCATCCCCTCACTTTTACTACCAAGGATATTCATTAGTATCACAACCACAAATTATCCATGTACTACGGGCCAAAAATATTCGTGTATTCATCAATGGTCATGATCATGCCAACAACTGTCCATCAATGCACTACGGGCCAATGAGGACTTTTACCACATCATTTGTAACATTAAGGTCATGATTATACCGATTAATCCCTGGACATAATCATACCAAGTCCATCTATGCATACAGACCACAGATGACTTTCAACATAATATAAACATGAGGATGATGACAACGATATAAGAATTCAATAAAACAAGTTCAAGAATTAATTTATCTAGGAACCAATAACGTCCAAATTGTCAACATGATACTGCTTTGTAGAATAAAATTCAAGAATGCTCAGAAGAATATTTCCATGAAAAGATACTGAATGAAGCGCAAATATCAAGGATATTCCATTAATTTCATGGAGTATAGAAGTCAAAATTTTAACCAAATGAGTATCATAGAATATATGAAACTGCAATGGATTTTCACCCGCCATGCAGAATCCACGTAGATGCATCATTTCCATAATTTAATAAGAAATGAATAATGAAGGGTCATTCATCATGCATGTGGTAATCCATATAGACAGGTTATTCCAACAGAATAATAAATAATGGAACTAGGTCATGCGTAAACGCATAGACAGGATATTTCAACAGAATAATAAAGAATGAAATAACAAAAGACTTCACCGTGTACGCGATAGATCATACAGATATGTTATTCCAATGTAATAATAAATAATGGAACCAGATCACGATAATACGCACGGTGATGTGATATTCCAATGTAATAATAAAGAATGGAATAATGTAAGAATTTCATCATGTATGCGGTATTGTGATATACAAAAGTTATTCCAACATAATAATAAAGAATGGAATAATGTAAGAATTTCACCATGTATGCGGTAGATTTCGATAAACAAAGTTATTCAAAGATAATAATAAAGAATGGAATAATGTAAGAATTTCACCAAGTATAGGTAGCCACAGTGTGCGATTATTCCAATGTAATAATAAAGAATGGAATAAGAGAAGAATTTCACCATGTATGCAGATTACATGTATAAAGTTATTCCAACATAATAATAAAGATTGGAATAAAAGAAGAATTTTACCATGTATAGGGTAGCTCATGATACAAAAGTTATTCCAATGTAATAATAAAGAATGGAATAATGTAAGTTCTCTTCATGAATACGAAAAGAAATAATACGCCTTTACCTTAGAAGAAACCGATATAGGAGTAGTGAAGTAGCGAGAATACTTTTCTTCTTTCTCTCTATAGTTTCTCTCTCTAGAGTTTCAAAGTGAATTCGTAAGAAATAATGAAGGAATGAGCTTCATTTATAGGAGAATTGACCTAATAATAACTAATTCATGAACTAAGTCTTTGATTGATTTACTTTTAAACCATTTTATCCATATTAATTTACTATGCAAAGATTAATAAAGTATTCTAATAAAAAAAATCTTTTAAATAAAATATAATATATTCTATTTATAGTTTAATAAAATAAATAACTTTATAAAAGTATTCTGCTTTTTATATAAAAAGATTTTACTATGCAAAATAGCTACTATGCAGTACTATCAAACACTATGCATAATAAAATATAATATATTCTAATTATTGTCTAATAAAACAAATAACTTTATAAAAGTATTCTGCTTTATATAAAAAGATTTTACTATACAAACACTATGTAGACACTATACAAATACTATGCATAATAAAATATAATATATTTTAATTATTGTCTAATAAAACAAATAACTTTATAAAAGTATTCTGCTTTATAAAAAGATTTTACTATGCAAAATACTATGCATAATAGAATATAATATAATCTATTTATAGTCTAATAAAATAAATAACTTTATAAAAGTATTCTATTTTATATAAAAAAAATTTGTTTTATTACATTAATAATACAAATAAAATAAAATTTATATAATATATATATATATATATATAAATTTCCGTGACTTCATAAAAAGACACCTTAATATATTTAATAATATTTATCATCATTATTATAATTCACACTATTAATCGACTGTGTCGTCGTTCCTGTGAAAGAGGGGGCTTTTTCAATAAGGATTTCTCCATATTGGTAGCGCATGAATTAGGTGACCAAACCTCTCCTCATAACTTCTAGACATCGTTAATATTGTAAATAATAATATTAATAACTCTGTCATCTCAATTATTGATTTAATAATATATAAAATATCGACAATAATTGAATCAAATAACGTGAGATACTATGCAACAATTAATCAGAGCAATAATTGAACAAAACCGAGTGACTTTTCATGTAAGCATCAATAATCAATACCGTGTCTACTACTATATAACCACGCCAGACATCAGTATTTTTACTATCGAAAGTAGTTCAACAGCTTTTAACGGTAAAACTTCCGCCGTTATTTTCATAAAAATATTTTTGTCGTTTTCTCAATCCGACAATAATTCTGTTGTGGGGTCCACCAATGATTGTGTCGTCGTAGGAATATTCTCTGACCAATCGAATATTATATAACAACTTGCATACTTTGCAAAATTTATAAATATCACCCACAACTATAACATTATATCAAATCCACACCATAATTTTAAAAAAAATATTTTGAGAAATTTAAATCTTTATTCATAAAATTTGGGGTCTCACAACAATCCTTGTGAGATGAGAACGAAGCTCAATTCCACAATCCGAAGCAACTAGGAAATCTCTCAGTATTTGCATTTGCGAGCTCTCTGTATTGGCAGTATTTGTCAGCTCAATTCCAAATTTCAACATAAAATGTGGAGATATTGGCACCTAGATACTCCTTTCAATTTAAAAAAAAAATTATAATTGAAAACTCTAGAATTAAATTTGTTAATTAATACGTTGTTTAATTGTTAGAATTGATATAAAATTTTATTATCTTCTTTTAAACATATAAAAGAAAAATAAATTTGTATTTAATGTAGTGATAATATAAAATCAAGTCATTAATATTAAAATTTACAAACGATGGATAAAAAAATAAATTTTACTTTTTTTAAAAAACGCATTAAAAAAAACAAATTGAATAATAAATACCACCATTTATTGCTAAAGTAAAAACAATGTTACAAGAAAGAAAAATATTATTTAAAGAGATAAATGTTGTTAAATTATTCTAAAAAATATCGTTAAATATATACATAGTTAAATGTATAATCTTTTTTTGGCAAAAAATAGAGATTATCTCACTGTGGTTGTCCACTTTTAAGTATTTGACAATTAAACTTTAAAATTTTAATTTTAACCAATCAAACTAATAATTTTTTATTTATTTAGTCATTATATTAAATCAGGTATCTATTTTTTTTCTTCATTAAATCAGGTATGTATCCCTTTTAATCAACTCCAAATTAGTAATGTTATCAATTAATTGCATCAATTTATCCTTTAAACTTGATTATAATGTGCTTAGTGCTCTTTGAGTTTGATGAAAGAAAAAAAGAAATCCAAATTAAGAAGATATTTAATTATTTATTTATATTTTTTGTCATAAATTTATTATTATTAGGTGATAGCCCGTGCAATGCACGGACTAGTTTGAATAGTATAATTTATCAACCATTCATGTCTTATTTTCGTTAAACATTAACTCTCATTATCTAAAAGTGAAGTAGATTAATTGCGTTTAAAGTTGTAATCTTAGGTTTTTTACATGAAGGCAATGCCAATTTCTAAGGACTACTTCCTTGTAGGTTGCTTTTGCAACTAAAATGCAACATAAACATTAACTAAAAAGACTCCTAAAAGAGGTTCAAAATTATCATACAATAAAATAATTGATAGAATATTAATTATTTCTCCTCAAATTTGACTTAATATACCTTAGACATGCAAAATAGTTCTTAAGAATGTATAGTTCTTTAAAAGTTCTCAAAGTTCAATGTGATTCAAGCAATTTGAATTCATAACATTATGAATCTGAAGTGCCCATAACACCATCTCACTATATTATAGGCTTCTTTTACTACAAAAATAAGATTTATGAGCTCCATAAAAGAATTATAACTTACTTTTGAATATCTATCAATCCTAAACAACCCCAATACGGATAATAAATTCATTACCCAGCAAAACGAAGAATGTTCTATCATCTCAAACTCCAAACAAAAGCAACTCAATCATTCATCAATAAAGGTCAAATGAAGAATGTTCTATCATTTCAAACTCCAAACAAAAACAACTCATTCATTCATTAGTAAAGGTCAAATTTTTAACAGATTACCAAACATTTTTAATTGACTCACCAACTTGCACTTCAACTTGGGGTGTGGGTTCCTAATATAACTTACCACTCTATAAGAATAAAAAAAAACAACAACAATCAAACAATATCTTGGCCATCCTCATCTAGATGTAGAAGCAAATTAATAGTTGTTTATGCTTATATAATTGGCTTTCAATCTTTCATAGAAGTCATCATGTCAAGTTGCCTTTGGAAAAAATGAATGCTTTCAAGAGAACCTATAGAAGGTTGAGTAGTTGACTAATTCCAGAAGCAAAGAGCGTAAAATCCAATTGAGAATATATTAACATACTGAAAACTACAAAATCCAAACAATAAAAAAAATAATAACAATAGTACATTCAAAAAACAGTAGAACAATGGAGATAATAAGAGTGATAATTAAGGCGACGACAACAATGGAGATAAATTGGATCGATTTCGTTGAAGCTATCTGCAGTGCAGAAATGATATATACCTACCTATAAATGAATTTTATTAAACTTGTGTCTAGAATTAGATTTGCAGTCTATCAACAACTCTAATACACATATTATATATCAAACAAATATAAACCATAACAAAAATTAAAAAATTATTGTCCCCATTCGGTATCTGCTAAAATCCAATATCAAAATATGGAAGTACCAAAATATCAATTATATATTAAAAACCCCCATTTTCTTAGAAACCAAAAACAAAATCATGAAAATGCAAGGAAAATAAATTTACCCCTGTTTCTCATTCACTTTCATCATCATCTTCTCCTTCTACTACCTCTTCAGGTTCTCCTTCTAATTTCTCTTCAAGGTCCTTTTCTTCAGGCCCATTGCCATTACTCTCTTCTTTCTTCACACTTTTAACCACTCCCACCTAAAATGCAAAAACTTTATTTGCATTAAAGCCCAAAAAAGTACATAGCAATTGTGACGCCCCCAAAATAGGTATACATCACCCATCTTGAGTCGCCAAATAAATGGTACAAAATTCAAATACAACTTAATTATACAACAGTCGTATAAAATACGATAAAACATAATCTAAGAGTTTTAATAAGAATATTGTCATCTAGACAATATCCACACTCAATGGAGTCCTCATTACATTTATTGTCACACTATTTAACAGAATAGTGAAGACTACTAATGCTATCATCCGGACCGATCACTCCATTCCCCGACTAGTCCCGCCACGCTCTCATTTCATGAAGAGGACAAAGAAAGAAAGGGTGAGCTCAATGTAATAATAAAGAATGAAACCAGTCTAGCTTAATTCGCATGCATGTGATATTCCAATAGAATAATAAAGAATG
This sequence comes from Panax ginseng, assembly GCA_020205605.1. Lineage (NCBI taxonomy): Eukaryota > Viridiplantae > Streptophyta > Magnoliopsida > Apiales > Araliaceae > Panax > Panax ginseng. The sequence goes on from CM035134.1 coordinate 16,344,161, forward strand.
GAATAACAAAGAATTCACCATGCATGCGATAGACCGCATTGCATAAAAGTTATTCCAATGTAATAATAAAGAATGGAATCGTGTCTAACGTAATCCGCATGCAGTATGGGATATTCCAATGTAATAATAAAGAATGGAATAACGTAAGAATTTCACCATGTATGCGGTATTGATAGACAAAGTTATTCCAACATATTAATAAAGAATGGAATAATGTAATAATTTCACCATGACACGGATTGGCATGAAGATGTTATTCCAACATAATAATAAAGAATGGAATAATGTAAGAATTTCACCATGTATGCGGTACTTGTGATAAACAAAGTTATTCCAATATAATAATAAAGAATAGAATAATGTAAGCTTCTTCTTCATGAATACGAAAGAAATAATACCCCTTAACTTAGAAAGAAACTGGATACTGGAGTAGAGAGGTAGCAGACTTCTCTTCTTCTTTCTCTCTATAATAATTGCTTTATAGCTTTAGTGAATTGGTAAGAAATGAAGGAAGAATGAGCTTCTATTTATAGAAAAATATAGTTTCGATAATTGCACGTTTTGGGGCTTGAAATATTATAATACAATACCTTCAACTTTTCTTTCATTTTTAATTTAGTCCTGCAAGTATTATCAAACTTGCACCACCTCCCTAATAGTAAATAATGTGAATCAATAGCTTAATCATGTGAATCAATAGTTATAATCATGTGAAAATACTGAATTACGAGATAAGACTTCCATCTATACCTCCATTTTTAACTTAGTCATGCAAGTATTATCAATCTTGCACCAACTCCCCTAATAGTACAAGAATGTGAATCAATAGTACACACATGTTGTAAGACCCCAACTTATTATAAATAAAATCAAATTTTCTCTATTTATTATTTTGAAATAGTAAGGGTTAATTTGATTAATATGGTTAGTTATGGGTAAAATGCTAAATATTTCAAATAAGCAAGTGGTTATAAAATATTCATTGTTGCTTTGGAAATATTCTATTGGTCGTGGAATATTCTTACCGCTCGGAGAATATTCGTATTAAATTGGCCAGTAGCCTTGTGTGGGCCCCATAACAGAAAGTGATTGGATGAAGAAAACGACAAATATAAGTTGTTTATAAATAACGGCGTAGTTATTACCGTTTATACTGTTGAAATACTCGGTGGTTAAAACACGATATTGCATCAATTATTGATTCTTACGTAAGAAGGCACTACTCAATAATTGTTACAGTAATTACTATTCAATATTTTATTTTATTGATTCAATAATTGCTACGTTGATATTTTATATTTCTGTTGTTTCAATAATTGTCACTACACAGTATTTTCCATTATCGGAGCAATAATTCATATTATCTGAATAATATTATTAGATAACATTATTGGCAATGTCTAGAAAGTTCTGTCTAAGGAGAGGTTTGGTCATCTAATTGCACGCCAGTAAGGAGAAATCCTTATTGGAAAGCCCCATCTTCACGTAGAATTGCACGTTGTCGATGATTGATTCTCAGTAATGTTATTTGTGAATAATTAATTATTGATTTATATGATGAGAAAAATATTTATTTTATACGGATATAGATGGAGAAAATTTTTAATGTGACAATTGTTGAAAATTAATATTTTATTTTTTTCTGATAAAATAATTCATTTAAATATATTATTATATTTTAATAATATAATAATGGTGATATTTTACAATGAATGTGGGATATATGAGTATATGAGGAGGAAGAGTATTTTGTTGCATTAAATGATTAACACATGTTTTGTGTGTCGGTGGACCCCATTTCTTGACTGAAATTTGATTATAGCCTGTAAAATTGCCCGTTAGTGGATTTTGGTCAATTTCTGTTTGGAATTTGGAAAAACTTTCTTCTGCAAAGTTGTAGATAATGGAATTTTCTATGGAAAAGACATGAGGTTTGAATTTTTCTGACAAAAGGGATATTTATTATGAATTATTGAAGTTCCGAAGTTCTGAAATAATTAATTTTTGAAGTTTAAAATATTTTAATTAAGAAAAACATTTTTTTTATTTTTGGGACATGTATTAGTGGTTTAATTCAGCTGGTGGTGTGCGTAGGGAGATTTGGAAAAAATATATTATTAATTTATTAAATTTTCTGCTTTGGTGTTCTAAGCATTTTCCTATAAATAGGGTGCTTAGGTTAGAATTGAAAATCACACCAGAAACTGAAGTTTTCTCTCTCTTTCTCTCTCTATATTATCGAGCGTATTCTTGTGAGTATTTTGATACTTTGAGTGTTGCTATACGGTGCAAGTTCCCTTCAACACTATATCTAGTATTCCAGTCAGAAGTACAGTCTTTTCAAGGTAAAGGATATTATTATTTTTTAAATGATATTATTTCTTCTAATATCATTATGTCGGATTATTGGTAAGATTTTTCTTGTGAAATTCTTGTCTTTTAATTATCGGGAGTTCTTATTCACGTATCTGACTATTCACGAATCACGACACTTATTCACGTAAAAATTGATTTTCATTTTTTTCTAAAATATTGATTATGGATACTAGCTTTGATTGTATCCATGTTTTGATCATTCTTGAATTTTACTTCACTATAGTTATTTATGAAATATTTTGAACTCGAATTGTTTAAAATACTAATCCTTAATATTTGTTCTTTTTGTTTTCAATCGGATTCGTTTTTTTAAAATATTTTTCATCATCCTCGATCCTAAAAGATGATATTCTTGAATATCTTTGGCTTGTAGTGCAAAAAGATGGATAATTTTCTTATGAATATCTTTGGCGTAGTGCAAAGATGTACAGTGTTGAGATGAACATGACCAATCGATGAATATCTTTGGCTCAGAGTGCAAAGATGAATATTTGATTCAAGATGAATATTGATTGATGTTACAGAGATAAAATATTGATGATGGACTTTTAAATTCATAGATTAATTTCATTCTCTACGTAACTCATCTATGAATTATTATTTTCGCTGCGAATATTGATCTGAAACCTGTTATTTATTATATTTTATCAGATTTTTTTTCCATGTTGAAGACTAACGATAATTTGTTCTATATTATCTTAGTTATAATATTCTTTACTGGGCTAGTTGAGCTCACCCTTTTCCTTTTTGTTCCATTTTTCTTCTCAGGAGGCGAGAATATAGCGAGTACTAGTCGGGGTGTGGAATGATGGTTCTAGAAGTTGTTTTAGTAGTTCTCACCATTTTTGTAAAATAATATACCAATAATTGTAATGAGGACTTAGTTGGGTATGGATATTGTCTAGATGACAATATTTTTATTTAAACTTACAGTTTATATGTTGTATTAATAAAGTTGTAGTTGTTTCTGTACCATATTTTTGACAACTCAAAATGGGTGATGTATACCTATTTTGGGGGCGCCACAGATTAATATCGAGCTTAGGGATATGATCTCCGGCGGAGATCGAGGAATAGAACTAGGAGGGAGAGCAGAGTAAAACCTTCGCTAGTGTGTCTTACCTAAGCTTATTTGTTGGTTGGTCGAGATATAGGATATTATGTGATATGTTGATTTCTTTAATTAACCTTTGGTTTATGGCGAGATTTGAGAATGTCGTTGAGAATGTTAATAAAGGAGCAATTGAGACCGTGGAGACACCTTTACCCACCAACGAGAGAACGTGTGACAGTAAACAATGTTCCTCCCCGTAAACAACACCAATCGATCGAGACGATGAACGATGGAATGTTTAGAAGCTTTTTGCGCTCATGCAAAATCGAATTTAGGAGACTTCGTACATAAAATACTGGTGGAAATGATAACAACGCATACACGTTTGTGACATGACCAAGCAATTTAAAGAGTTGGGACCATCAGAATTCTGGGGAAAGCCGGATACGATTAAGGCAGAAACGTGGGTCAAACAAATTACCAAGATATTCGATGTCTTGGGATGCACAGAGGAACAAAAGGTTCCATTCGCCACCTTTATGTTCCGTAATGAGGCGATTCTTGGTGGGAGTCATGTAGGCGTACCCATCCAAATTGTTTCGACATGTCTTGGGAGACGTTTTAGAAACTGTTCAATGACAAGTACTTTCCTGAAAGTATTCATCATATGAAGGAAGTGGAGTTTATTAGACTAGAACAAAACAACATGACGGTGTCCCAATACGAGGCAAAGTTTGCAGAGTTATCCAGGTAAACCTCATTTGGTGGAGAATGAGGAACGTATGACGCGGATGTTTCTGAGAGGTTTGAAACTCAGCATACGTCAATATCTCATTTCTCATAAATTTTCTCTCTATTCGGATGTTGTCAATGTGGCTCAATTATTAGAACGAGATAACGAGTACGTTCAACCGAGGGACCATAACCGAGGATCATACCCCAGAGATAGCGATCAATGTAATAACGATAACCAAAGAGAGAAAGAAAAGACGGACAAAAATGGTAACCACTCTGGTGGTAGTCATAGCCATGAGAATAGAAGAAGCGAGTCGGAGGAGATTTTAAAAGAGGAGATTCAATAATGACCATGTGAAGACGTCAACACCAAAGAAGAATCGGTTCTAAGGAGAGAACGACCACCACCGTCGTATCTATAAATGTGAAAGAGAGGACATATCATTGAAACTTCCCACAAGTTCAAGGTATGTTATAATTATGGAAAGGAAGGACATATCGCCGAGATTGTACGGTAGCAAAAAACTAAGTCCAACGGGGATGGTGACTCAAAAGGTCATGCACTGTAAAATTCAAAGTCAATCGGTTCCTCGGAAGAGCGTTTGTTGTGGATCGGTCAAAATGTAAGGAACCCAAACGAGGTGATCACGGGTAAGCTAATCATTAATTCTTGCGAAGTTTATACCTTACTTGATACCGGTGCTACCCATTCATTTATCTCTCCTGCTTGTGCTCAACGTTTAAACTTAACTCCGGAGAAATTAGACTTTGATTTATTTGTGGAGACTCCGTTTGGAGAAACTTTCATCACATCCACTGTTTATAAATCTTGTTTGATCCAAGTTGGCACCATCACATTACCTGTTGACCTTATCTCTTTAAAGATACTTGCTTTTGATGTGATTTTAGGGATTGATTGGTTAACTACTCATCATGCCAAAATTGATTATTTTGTAAGGTTGTTAGTTTTCATATTCCTAACCAACCTATTGTACGAATTCAAGCAACTAAACCATTAAAATCAATCATTGTCATATCTAGTCATAAAGCTATTCGTTTATTGAAAAACGGATGTCAAGTTTTCTTAGCCCATGTTATAGATTTGAATAAAGACACGTCAGATTTGAATAATATTCCTGTTGTTAGTAAATTTCCTGACGTGTTTCCTGAAGAACTTCCCGGTCTACCCCGTAACGTGAAGTTGAATTCTTTATTGATCTTGAACTTTGCACAAAGCCCATTTCTAAAACCCCATATCCAATGGCTCCTATTGAATTTCAGGAGTTAAAGGTCCAACTACAGGAGTTGTTGGACATCGGTTTCATTCGTCCTAGTACATCTCCTTGGGGTGCTCCTGTTTTATTTGTAAAGAAGAAAGATGGGAGTATGCGAGTTTGTATTGACTACCGAGAATTAAATCATGTCACTATCAAGAATAGGTATCCGCTACCTCGTATTGATGACCTGTTTGACCAGTTGCAAGGAGCACAATTCTTTTAAAAAATATATCTTCATTCTGGATATCATCAGCTGAAGATTAGAACTGAGGATATTCCAAAGACTGCCTTCAGAACTCGGTATGGGCATTATGAATTCTTAGTCATGTCTTTCGGATTGACTAATGCTCCTGCGGCTTTCATGGATATGATGAACGGAGTATTCAAGGAATATTTGGATCAGTTCGTTGTTGTCTTTATTGATGACATCCTCATATATTCCAAAAGTCGTGAAGATCATGAGCACCATTTGAAGCTGGTACTCCAAAGGCTTTGTGAAAACAAGTTGTATGCCAAGTTGAAGAAATGCGAGTTCTGGCTTGAGGAAGTAGCATTCCTAGGGCACATGGTGTCAAAACATGGAGTATCCGTTGACCCGGCGAAGATTGAAGCAATACAAAGTTAGGAACAACCAAGTCGATGGCAGAATCAAGTAGCTTTTTGGGCTTAGGCTGGTTATTATCGAAGATTTGTGGAAGGATTTTCTCGAATCGCTACTCCGCTTAACTCAAATTAACTTGGAAAGATACAAAATTCGTATGGAGCGAGGAATGCGAGAAGGGTTTCCAAGAGCTCAAGAGGAGACTCATTTCGGCACTGTTTCGACAATACCATCCGGTTCGGATGGATTTGTTATCTCAATGATGCTTGAGGCAAAGGGTTAGGATGTGTTCTCATGCAACGTGGGAAAGTCATAGCCTATGCCTCATGACAACTTAAAGAATATGAGAGGAATTATCCTACTCATGATCTAGAGTTAGCGTGATCGTTTTTAAGGCGCTTAAAGATCTGGAGGCACTATCTATATGGGGAGAAAGTGGAGATATATTCAGACCATAAAAGCCTCAAATATTTCTTCACCTAAAAGGAACTCAACATGCGGCAACGACGTTGGCTCGAGCTGTTAAAAGATTATGACCACACTATTCAATACCATCCTGAAAAAGCGAACGTGGTAGCTGACGCGTTGAGTAGAAGATCATATGCAGGAACGAGTGCGATGATGTCAAGTATACGCATAGAGCCAACTTTAATAGAAAAAGTAAAAGTTGCTCAAGCCACCGACCCAGAGCTGATGCGTATGAAGAAGAGAGTACAAGAAGGTGCTATTTCGGAAGCGAGAATCAATGAAGAAGGAATACTTTGAGTTCACTCCAGACTTTGTGTTCCTAACGACTCTGATTTGAAGTACAAGATCATGATGGAGGCACATAATACACCATTTGCAATCCATCCTGGAAGTACCAAAATGTATCGTGATCTTCGACATACATTTTGGTGGAACAACATGAAGAGAGAGATTGCGAAGTTTATCTCGAGGTGTTTAACTTATTAACGTGTAAAGGCGGAGCATCAAGTGCCTAAGGGTCCATTTCAACCACTTGAGATTCAATAATGGAAGTGGGAACACATTACCATGAATTTCGTTATGGGTCTTCCCACGATTTCTCAAGGCATAAATGTTATTTGGGTTATTATTGATAGATTAACCAAGTCTGCTTATTTCTTGCTGATACGGGAGACTTATTCCCTTGAACATCTTGTTCATATGTATGTAAATGAGATTGTGAGATTGCATGGCATGCCAATATCCATAGTTTCGGATCGTGACCCAAGATTCACTTCATGATTTTGGGTTAGTTTGCAAAAAACTATGGGCACGGATTTACGATTCAGTTCGGCATATCATCCTCAAACGGACGGACAATCAGAGAGGACTATTCAAACTCTCTAAGATCTATTAAGACTATGTGCCCTAGACTTCAAAGGGAGTTGGGATAAATATTTACCTTTGGTGGAATTCTCCTACAACAACAGTTATCAGGCAAGTATAGGTGTGGTTCCATTCGAAGCATTATATGGACGTAAGTGTCGCTCTCCAGTATGTTAGGATGAGGTTGGTGAAGAAACATTGTTGGGACCAGAGTTGGTACGTATGACTACAGAAAAGATCCAAATGATTCGACAACGTATAAAAACGGCACAAGATCGACAAAAGAGTTATGCGGATCTTCATCAAAAGGACGTGGAATTTAGTATTGGAGATCATGTATTGTTGCGTGTTGCCCCATGGAAAGGAGTTACAAGATTCGGGAAGAGAGAAAAGCTCAATCCACGATTTATTGGTCCATTTCAGATTCTTGACCGAGTAGGAAATGTAGCCTATAGACTCGCGTTACCTCCAAGTATGTCTCGTGTTCATAATGTTTTTCATATATATCTGTGCTTCGTAAATATGTGAAAGTCCCGAACCACGTTATTGAGTTAGAACCGACATTTATATAGCAGAAGATTTAACGTCGAGGAGATACTGTCAAAGATCTTGGATAGGAAGGAGCATGTCCTACGCATGAAAGGTCATACCACAAGTCAAAGTTTTGTGGAGAAACCATGCTATTGAGGAAATGACCTGGGAGTTGGAAACGGAAATGAAAGCGAGGTATCCTCACCTTTTCGAAACACCAGGTACGTACGTCAATTTCGAGGACGAAATTTCATAAGGAGGGGAGGTTGTAAGACCCCAACTTATTATAAATAAAATCAAATTTTCTCTATTTCTTATTTTGAAATAGTAAGGGTTAATTTGATTAATATGGTTAGTTATGGGTAAAATGCGTAAATATTTTAAATAAGCAAGTGGTTATAAAATATTCATTGTTGTCGGGGAATATTCGGTTGGTCGTGGAATATTCTTACTATCGGGGAATATTAAATGCACTGGCCATAGCTTGATCTTGTGTGGGCCCTGTAATGGAAAGCGATTGGATGAAGAAAATGACAAATATAAGTTGTTTATAAATAACGGCTTAGTTGTTACCGTTTATACTATTGAAATACTCGGTGGTTAAAACACGGTATTGCATCAATTATTGATTCTTACGTAAGAAGGCACTACTCCATAATTATTACGATGAATTACCGCTCAATATTTTATTTTATTGATTCAATAATTGCTACGTTGATATTTTATATTTACATTTGTTTCAATAATTGTCACTACACATTATTTTCCATTATCGGACAATAATTCATATTATCCTGAATAATATTATTAGATAACATTATTGACAATGTCTAGAAAGTTACATCTCAAGGAGAGGTTTGGTTATCTAATTGCGCGCTAGTAAGGAGAAATCCTTATTGGAAAGCCCCCTCTTTCCTGGGAACTGCCTAGTAAGGATTCGTTTTCTTTAAAATATTTTTCATCATCCTCAGTCCTAAAAGATGATATTACTGAATATCTTTGGCCTGTAGTGCAAAGATGGATAATTTTCTTATGAATATCTTTGGCCCGTAGTGCAAAGATATACAGGTGTTGAGATGAACATGACCAACTGATGAATATCTTTGGCCTGTAGTGCAAAGATGAATATTTAATTCAAGATGAATATTGATTGATGTTACAGGGATAAAATATTGATGATGGACTTTTAAATTCATAGATTAATTTCATTCTCTACATAACGCATCTATGAATTATTATTTCCGCTGCGAATATTGATCTGAAACCTGTTATTTATTATATTTTATCAGATTTTTTTTCCCTGTTGAAGACTAACGATAATTTGTTATATATTATCTTAGTCATAATATTCTTTACTGGGCTAGTTGAGCTCACCCTTTTCCTTTTTGTTCCATTTTTCTTCTCAGGAGGCGAGAATGTAGCAAGTACTAGTCGGAGTGTGGAATGATGGTTCTAGAAGTTGTTTTAGTAGTCCTCACCATTTTTGTAAAATAATATACCAATAATTGTAATGAGGACTTAGTTGGGTATGGATATTGTCTAGATGACAATATTTTTATTTAAACTTACAGTTTATATGTTGTATTAATAAAGTTGTAGTTGTTTTTGTACCATGTTTTTGACAACTCAAAATGGGTGATGTATACCTATTGTGGGGGCGTCACAGTATTGGATGGTATGATCATAATCTTTCAACAACTCAAGTCATCGTCGTTGTTGCATGTTGAGTTCCTTTTGAGTGAAGAAATATTTGAGGCTTTTATGATCCGTATAGATCTCCACCTTCTCTCCATACAGGTAATGCCTCCAAATCTTAAGCGCAAAAATGACTGCTGCCAACTCTAGATCATGAGTAGGATAATTCCTCTCATATTCTTTAAGTTGTCGAGAGGCATAGGCTATGAATTTCCCATGTTGCTTGAGAACACATCCTAACCCTTTGCCTGAAGCATCACTGTAGATGACAAATCCCTTCGAGCCAGATGGTATTGTCAGAACAGGTGCTGAAATGAGTCTCCTCTTGAGTTCTTGAAAACGCTTTTCATTCCTCGCTCCAATCAATTTTGTATCTTTTCGAGTCACCGAGTTAATGGAGTAGCGATTCGAGAAAACCCTTCTACGAATCTCCGATAATAACCAGCTAAGCCGAGAAAGCTACGTACTTCGGTCGCTGACTTAGGTTGCTCCCACCTTTGAATTGCTTCAATCTTTGTCAGGTCAACAGATATTCCATGATTTGATATTACGTGCCAAAGGAATGCAACTTCCTCAAGCCAGAACTCGCATTTCTTTAACTTGGCATAAAGCTTGTTTTCACGAAGCTTTTGGAGTATCAGCCTCAAGTGTTGTTCATGGTCTTCGCGGGTTTTGGAGTATATGAGGATGTCATCAATAAAGACGACCACAAAGTGATCCAAATATTTCTTGAATACTCGGTTCATCATATCAATGAAGGCAGTAAGAGCATTAGTCAATCCAAAAGACATGACTAGGAATTTATAATGCCCGTACTGAGTTCTGAAAGCAGTCTTTGGAATGTCATCAGTTTTAATCTTCAACTGATGATATCCGGAACGAAGATCAATCTTTGAAAAGAATTTGGCTCCTTGCAACTGATCAAACAGGTCATCAATGCGAGGCAACGGGTACCTATTTTTTATGGTAACATGATTCAACTCCCGATAATCAATACAAAGTCGCATACTTCCATCTTTTTTCTTTACGAATAGAACAGGAGCACCCCAAGGAGACGTACTAGGACGAATGAAATCGATGTCTAACAATTCCTGTAGTTGGGTTTTTAACTCCTGAAGTTCAATAGGAGCCATTCGATATGGGGCTTTGGAAATGGGTTTTGTACAAGATTTAAGGTCGATACAAAATTCAATTTCACGCTCTGGGGGTAGGCCAGGATGTTCTTCAGGGAATACGTCAGGAAATTTATTAACAATAGAAATATCATTCAAATCTGACGTATCTTTATTTAAATCCGTTACATGGGCTAAGAAAGCTTGACATCCGTTTTTCAATAAACGAATAGCTTTATGACTTGATATGATAGTGATTGATTTTAGTGGTTTGGTTGCTTGAATTCGCATAATAGGTTGGTTAGCAATATGAAAGCTAACAACCTTAAGAAAAAAATCGATTTTAGCATGATGAGTAGTTAACCAATCAACCCCTAAAATCACATCAAATGCAAGTATTTTCAAAGAAATAAGATCGACAGGTAACTTGCAGTTATCGTTTGAATCAAACAAGACTTATAAACTGTGGATGTAATCAAGGTTTCTCCCAACGGAGTTTCAACAGATAAGTCAAAGTCTAATTTCTCCGGAGTCAAATTTAAACGTTGAGCGCAAGTAGGAGAAATAAAGGAATGGGTAGAACCGGTATCAAATAAAGTATAAACTTCGCTAGAGTTTATGATTAGCTTACCCGTGATCACCTCGTTCGGATTCCTCGCTTTTTGGGAGGTTATGACAAACGCTCTCCCTTGAACTACCGGTTTTGTCTTGTCTGGGACACCCTTTGATTCCTCCATCCCAACTGGACTTGACTTTGGTGCACGACAAAATCGGGCTAGGTGACCTTCTTTTCCATAATTATAACACGCTTTGGACTGCATCGTGCAGTTTGGACTTATGTGTCCTTCCCCTCCACATTTGTAACATACGACCGGTGGTCGTTCTTCTTCCTTAACAACAGGTGTTGGTGCTGACGTCTTTCCATCCTTGTTGAATCTCCTCTTCTTGAAATGTCCACTCTTATTATCATGGCTATGATTACCACCGAAGTGATTATCATTTCTGGCATATTAATTCCCTCCACGTTTGTTGTCACCGCTTCGATGACTACTACCACTGGTATTATCGACTTGTCGGTTGCTCTCTCTTGGTTGGGTTGACTCCTTTTCGTGCTCCAATAACTGAGCCCTATTCACAACATCTGAATACAAACACAATTTGTGAGAAATAAGGTATTGACGTATCTCTCGAAGTTTCAAACCTCTTAGAAACATCTCGCGTCATTCTCTCCTCATTATCAACCAGTGGGACGAAATCGAGACAACTTCGGCAAACTTAGCTTCGTGATCGTGCTACGGTCATATTGTTTTGCTCAAACTTGATGAACTCTACCTCCTTCATGTGATGAATACTTTCGGAAAGTACTTGTCATTGAATGTACTCTTGGAACTTCTCCCAAGACATTTTGAGTCTGCGGCGGTTGAGTACGCTTTTACTGATTCCCACCATGAATCACCTCTGCCGCAAACATGAAGGTGGCAAAGGAACCTTTTGCTCCTCGGAGCATCCCAAGACATCAAATATCTTGTTGATCTGCTTTATCCACGTCTCCGCCTTAAGTGGTTTTGGCTCTCCAAAAAACTCCGGTGGTCCCAATTCCTTGAACTGCTTAGCGGTGACCGTCCGAGAGTTGTCAGTGTTTCCACCTGTATTTTGGACAGGAGCCGCTTTCGCCTGATGTTGCATGAATTGCATAAAGCCTCTGAACAACCCATCGTTCACTATTTCATCGGTGTTATTATTTACATGAGGATTATTGTCTTCCTGTTGCACATTATGCTAGTCATTAATCTGTGGTGACTCAACGGTCTCATGTGCTTCATTGTTTATCTCAACATTTTTGGATACCATTTTCAAATACTGCCACAAAACAAGGGTTAATTAACATTTCACATATTATCCCTATACTCTGACCAACCAATTAAATACCAAATAAACTTACATAGGTCATACTAGCGAAGCAATTATCCGTTTCTCCCCTCCTAGTTCTTGTCTCACATCTCAGCCAGGGATCATATCCCTAAGCTTTGATACCTACTGTGACGCCCCCAAAATAGGTATACATCACCCATCTTGAGTCGCCAAATAGATGGTACAAAATTCAAATACAACTTAATTATACAACAATCGTGTAAAATACGACAAAACATAATCTAAGAGTTTTAATAAGAATATTGTCATCTAGACAATATCCACACTTAATGGAGTCCTCATTATATTTATTGTCACACTATTTAACAGAATAATGAGGACTACTAATGCTATCATCTGGACCGTCACTCCATTCCCCGACTAGTCCCGACTACGTTCTCATTTCCTGAAGAGAACAGTGAAAGAAAGGGTGAGCTCAACTAGCTCAGTAAGAAATATTATGACTAAGATAATGCAGGATAAATTATCATTAGTCTTCAACAATGTTAAACTGATAAAATACAATAGACATCAAGTTTAACTGCAGCGGAATAAGCAATCCATTAGAAGAGTCAAGTAGAGCATGATATCTACTATCTTCTATGATTTAAAATGTTTTCATCATTTTTTATCGCTAAGACTCAGCTTAATAAATAAACCACATCATCGAGTCATCCCTGCACTACGGGCCAAGGATATTCATTAAATCATCAATGGTCATGACTATCTTTGAATAATCCACGGTCATAATCATACCAAAAATCGCCCATCAATGCACTACAAAAATACTCGAAACTTTTACCACATCATTTATAACATTACAGTCATGATTATACCGAATAATCCCTGGTCATAATCATACCAAGTCCATCTATGCACGTAAGCCAAAGATGACTTTCATCACAATATAAGCATGAGGATGATGACAATGACATAATAACTCAATAAAACAAGTTCAAGAATAAATTTTAAAGATTTATAAGTTAATTTATCTTGAAATTAATTACGTCCAAATTGTAAACATGATACTTCTTTATGGAGTAAAATTGAAAATTACTCAGAAGAATATTTCCATGAAAAGATACCAGATAAAGCGCAAATATCCAGGATATTCTACTAATTTCATGGAGTATAGAAGCCAAAACTTTAACCAAATGAGTATCATAGAATATATGAAACTGCATATAGATTTTCACCCGCCATGCAGTAATCCACGTAGACAGATCATTTCCACAATTTTATATGGAATGAATACGAAGGATCATTCACCATGCATGTGATAATCCACGTAGACAGGTTATTCCAACAGAATAATAAAGAATAGAACTAGGTCATGCGTAATCCGCATGCATGCAGGATATTCAAATGTAATAATAAAGAATGGAATAACGAAGAATTCACAATGCATGCGATAGACCGCATGCATGGCGAGTTATTTCAACGAGTAATAATAAAGAATGGAACCAGTCTAGCGTAATTCGCATGAGATGAGATATTACAACGAGAATAATAAAGAATGAAATAACAAAGAATTCACAAAACATGCGATAGAAGCACGCAGATAGGTTATTCAATGAGAATAATAAAGAATGGAACCAGTCTAAAGCGTAATAATCCACATGACAAGATATTCCAATGAGAATAAAAAGAATGGAATAACGAAGAATTTCACCATGTATGCGGTGCCACATTATGAGCGAGTTATTCCAACATATTAATAAAGAATGGAATAATAGAAGAATTTCACCATGTATGCGGTGCTTGCATAAAAGTTATTCCAACATAATAATAAAGAATGAAATAATAGAAGAATTTCACCATGTAAAGCGGTACTTAGAGAGAAGTTATTCCAACATAATAATAAAGAATGGAATAACAGAAGCTTTCTTCATGAATACGAAAGAAATAATACCCCTTACCTTAGAAATAAACTGGATACTGGAGTAGAGAGGTAGCAGAATTCTCTTCTTCTTTCTCTCTATAATTTCTCTCTATAATAATTGTTTTATAGCTTTAGTGAATTGGTGAGAAATGAAGAAAGAATGAGCTTCTATTTATAGAAAAATATAGTTTCGATAATTGCACGTTTTGGGGCTCGAAATATTACAATACAATACCTTCAACTTTTCTTTCATTTTTAACTTAATCCTGCAAGTATTATCAAACTTGCACTACCTCCCCTAATAGTAAATAATGTGAATCAATAGTTCAATCATGTGAATCAATAGTTATAATCATGTGAAAATATGAATTATAGTATAGTACCTCCATCTACACCTCCATTTTTAACTTAGTCATGCAAGTATTATCAATCTTGCATCAACTCTCCTAATAGTACAAGAATGTGAATCAATAGTGCACACATGTGAACAAATAGTTATAATCATGTGAATTAATAGCAATTAATTGAGTATAACTGAGTGACTTCTCACGTAAGCATCAATAATCAATACCGTAGTACTACGCTTCTTATGCCACCCATCGTATTCTTTACTTTTACTACCGGGTAGTTCAACAGTTTAACGGTAAAACTACCGCCGTTATTTTTATAAAAAGATAATTTGTCATTTTCTAACTACGACAATACTTTCGTTGTGGGTCTACCAATGATTGTGCCGTCATACGAATATTCCCTGTTAAAACGAATATTCCCCGACCAATCGAATATTATATAACCACTTGCTTACTTTGCAAAATTTGTAAATATTACCTAGAACTATAACATTATATCAAATCCACACCATAATATTCAAAAATATATTTCGAGAAAATTATTCTTTATTCATAAAAGTAGGGGTCTTACAGCAATATGTAATGTTTCATCCAATTCCACATGAAGTATAAAATTAGCATTCATAAATCACACTAATGAAAGTGTATTCATGGATACAAATAAACCCTAACGAAAATAATGTTATATATTCTTTTCAAAACCTTAAAAAACGAAAAAAATAAATAAATAAACAAACCTTGTGTGACTTTGGCCTGCATTTTTTTAATTCCTGCTCTAGTGTCCTCATCTTCATCTCATCTAATTCTTGCATTTAAAATTGATCAAATATTTTAGCTTTTTCATATTATTGATTTTAAATAATGGAGGAATTGGGTAAAAGTAAATGTGGAGCTTGACAACATGATAATTATACACGGCATACATAGGCATAGTCTTGATATAGATATTTTCAATTTATGGTGGTAAAAATCGGAAGTTGCTTGATTTTCCTTTTAGTCGTGATCAACTATTTGAGCAGACACAATTAACTTGCATACATAGTCATAGATATCAACTTTGCAAGAAATTAAATCTATAGGCATGGTCAGCCAAATCATAAAATGGTTTATTTATCAACTTCATAATTAAAACCAAAGAAGCCAATAAAAGCATAAAGAGAATAATGAACATACAAATTACAATCCTAATCCCACAATCATTGCAATCACCAGAAATGAAGTGTCAATAATCCTCATGATCCATTAAAAAGAAAAGTTTTAACAAAAATTATTACATGGGAAGCTTACAATGAGAGAAAAAGAATCAAACCCACACCAAACACAAATACTTGAAGAAAAGCATCATCTTTTTTTTTGCTAAATAAAAATACTTGAAGAAAAGTGGCATCCTTTATAGCATACTAATATAATTAGTTGAATAGATAGATATTTAATCAAAGAACAAACATCTTGGAAGTCAAATATAAAGTTACCTTGCAATTCCGCATATCTGGGGTGTGAGCTCAAAGCGAGAGAAACCGTCTTTATTATTTTGATTTTCTATCTAATTTATGTTACATTGATCGACCATAAATTTGTGAAAAACACAAATGGTATTCGCGAAATATAAGTGATTTGTACCTCAAAAAGAATAGAAGAATCCCATTTGGCCCATCTTTTCTCCTTTCTCTTTGTCAGGCCTCTCAGTCTCCAAACATTATTACAAAGAATAATAAAGTAGCCAGTATCAAACATTGCATAGTTACAAACAAAGCTAAACTTGGCCAAACCTCTGATGCATAGCCCGGTGTTGCACCTGCAATCGGTTTGGTGAAAGAACCTAATGGAGAGCTTCTCTGTATAGCCTCACAAAAAGCAATTAGGCACTCATGGTTTCCAAGTTGCACTGCCGAAGCAAAGCGACCTGAAAGCATTGAGCTTTTTCTGCTTTGAAATACTTGCCATTTTTTAGCAGATCCAGTTAACATTAGCATGATTGTTTCATGTTATAAAAAGAATGGTTCAGAATTAAACAATAATATCGGTCATATCATCACATGGGTATAAAATTAAATACACAACATCAAATAAAAATTATTGGGCAAGGGAAAAGAAAAAAGCTATAAGACAAACCAAATGTGCTAGTTATGGTTCATTCTGAATTTAGTGTTGAAAAGCCTACATGTGACAAAGATATCATGACGGGTACCTTGGGAAGTGGTTGGACTTTGTACCCTTTCATTGCCATTACTTCAAAGATTAAAAGCTTCCTTATAATAGAGAATAAGATAACCATCATGACATGGTAGAAGAAATAAAGTCACCATAGGGTAGAAAATACATAAGTTGATACCTTGATTGTTTCCCCAACCATTTGAGGCGAAAGAAACAAACCATGAAAGAATGATCGCATTATATCTCCAGGGGTTAAGCCACAGTCCATCCCAAGTCCTGGTGCAGATAGACGTGTTGTTGTTGCTTTTTTACTAATTTTTCCTTTCCAGCAACATACCCGCCACATGGTGCAATGGTTCCACCAGGATGTTTTATGAGACTGCCTGCAATTAAGTCTGCACCCTGTTTTCCATTGTCAACCTAATGTTAACATTTTCTAGGCCAAGAGATTTTATCATTTATTTATTTTATTACATACCATCATAAGAGGTTCGATATTTTTCACAAATTCACTATAGCAGTTATCCACCATGACAAAGCAGTTTGGATTCTTTATAAAAGATGTTAAAAATAGAGAAAAACTAAGGTATGCTAAAAATTAATGTAATTTTTAATTTATATTTATGTTTCTCCCTTAATTCATCAGGCAACCAAAAACCTCACAAAAATCCAAACTTCACAATAATGAAAGTCAAATTTTGCATAATTACAATTTGAACTGCAATTTTTGTAAAAGCTTCAAATTTGTATTTTAGTCACAGATGTCGTATATGTTATACCAAGTAAAATCATCATAGCATAATGAAAATAACAATTGGTACCTCGTGCTCGAAATCTTCGCGTTGAATCAATCAACCTAGCTCTTGCTCAAAATCTTCCCGTCAAAACATTCATAACTATTCTGAAATTGATGAAATTATGGATGAGTTTGAGAAATTAGGGCTTGCTATAGGAAGATGTAGGGGAAACATAAAGGAGTCTCAGATTCAGTCATGACGGCGTCGTGATCGCCTTTGTTATTTTTATATATAAGGTATTGATTCCCAATAAAAATGCAACCTTTGTCAAGCCTTTCCAAAGCACAATAATACTCAATCATTGATACTATAGAAATCAAAACGCAATCACTTTTCTCAAATATGAAAGGTAGTAATAATTCCTTAAAATATTAAACAAAGCACAAATCTGAAATTTTTTAACACACAATTAATCGCGCAGTGTGCATATATTCATATCATTCCAAGCATTCTAAACTTGAAAACCAATTTTTCAGATCAGGGGTTTTGATTAACTAATAAATACCAAAAAAATTGGATTTTTTTTCACAAAAAAATAGGTTTTCATAAACGCTTGATTGGTTACAGAGATTTTAGAAACCAAATATAAATTCAATAAAACATAATTCTTGAAATAAAATTTAGGGGAACATTAATCCATAATACATAATACTAAGATAAATATTCCATTAAGAAATTAACTGTAATAACCTAAACAATTTATAGTACGAAATAGATAAGAAAGATACTTCAACAACCTAATTAACCTAGATTTCTAATATATAATTACATTAAAGAGATATAACTTAATCCTTAGTCTAAATTACATAAGACTTATAACAAAATTCCTTGGCTATTAGAGTTCTTGTCCATATGAACTGCATCATTTGCTCTTACATGTACCACCTCTGTCTTAGAAATGAGGGGGATTTTGAATTTCTGAATTTTTAAGAAAAGTTGAACTTCAACCAAATAAATATATAAATAACTTATTTGAACATAATAAGATTAGGTACATAATCTTAAAAGTGAAATATTATTTCAAACATGACACAAAAGAAAGTTGGATTGCTGAGGCAGGAACTAATTAGTAACATATAATAACAAAGAATTTCAATGCATTCTTCATATAAAAATTAAAGAAACTTCATAAATTCAAAACTCACTTGTCCTGATTCTAGGCGGCCCTTGTAAACACTTCCAAATCTCCCTTCTCCAATCAAATTAACATCTCTAAAATTATGTGTTGCAGCCGCAAGTTCACGAAATGTGTAGCTACATGCCCCATTATCCTTTTTGGTAGTGCTTTCCTCGGCTTCTTCTATCTGTAAACCTGTGGCACTCCCACTTGCTGCACATGATTGCATACCAACACAAACCTAAACAATTGCAAACCCAAACAAATGAATAAAAGAATACCATAATCACCCATTAAAAATATGATTATCCTTCAAACCATACCCATTCCAATTCGCCTTTCCCCTTGAATAGCTAAAGTTAAGCGCAATGCACAAAATAACAAAAATGAAAACTTGAAGATTCACCTGATCGACATCCAGTATTGTGATCATAATTCTCAACATCTTTCCGTCGAGGGGTGAGGCAGGGAAAGCAACTCATCTGCATATCGACACAATATTGCTAGACAGAATAAAGAATTAATTAATAGAGAATCAAATGAATCCAAAACTTGCAACTCAAGAATTGAATTGGGTAAGGAGAGAAAACTTTAGGAATTTAAAATAAAAACCATAGATTAATTTACCTGAGATTCGGAGTTAGAAGGAATGATGGTGAATCCAAAACCTGCAACTCAAGAATTGAATTGGGTGAGGAGAGAGAAAACTTTAGGAATTTAAAATAAAAACCATAGATTAATTTACCTGAGATTCGGAGTTAGAAGGATGGATTTTTAGATTTGAGTTCTTGGTCATCTGTTCTCTCTCTCTCTCTTTCTCTCCCTAGCAGCATTTCATTTGGGTTCGGCAGGGCATGGCATGGCAGTATATAAGCACAAAGGGGAAGAAACTGAAAGAAGAAGAAGAAGAAGAAGTAGAAGTAGAAGAAGAAGAAGAAGAAGAAGACGAAGAAAAAGAGGAAGAGGAAGAGGAAGAGGAATAGGAGGAACAATCTGAAGAGACACCGTCGGTTTTGTGGATCGAACGACTGAATCGATTCCAATTTGGTGTGAATTGATCGAGTTAACTCTCAATTATTTAAGAGTCGACTCACTGAGTTTTCCAATTGAAGAATTGCTTTGCTGCCTTTATATATAAGGATTGATTCTCTTAAAATATAAGTAATGTTTATCAATATTCTCTATCTAAATCCTTCTATCTATATGTATATGCCCTCCTAAATAAAATAATGTTTATCAATATTCTCTATCTAAATCCTTCTATCTATATGTATATGCCCTCCTAAATAAAATAATATCACGGTGAATAAAAAATTAGTATAAAAAAATTATATAAAACAATTCGTATAATTTTAATTGATTATAATCACGGAGAAAACTATTTTTACATGTGTTTAATTTCTAACTCCTTATTCAATTTTATCCCATTAAAATATTTATCCTAATGAAAAATTTCATTTCTATGCGGAAATATGTTGTTTAAGGAGGTATGATAACTATAAATACAAGATTATATTCTAATTCATAAATATACATTATTACTTTTAATATTAAAATATTCAGCCTTCACTATTAACATATTTTCAATCTGTATTTATTCTCGTACTAGAATTATTCTCGAACGACCAAAATTGTCAAATTCTACGTGTGATCTTTTTTTTGTTCTTTAACATTTATATTAAAGATGCGCGTGATGTTTGACTTAAGAAAAATTAAATATAGTAGGTGAGTAGGTGTAGGGCGGAAAATGAGATATTGAAATGACATCACATGTGACTCAAAATGGATACTATTTTAGAGAAATTTTTTTGTCCCATAATATATGACGTTTTAAAATTCTAAGTAAATATTAATTGTTTAGTTTATAATATTACATCAAATATTAAATATAATTTTGGTTCTCTCACTATTTTTTGCTCAATAAATAATAGTCTCTTTTTTCAATACAAGGGCAATATAGACATTTACTGTTATATTTAATGCTATATAATTATTTCTTTAATACTTGTAAACAACTTTAAAAAGTCTTATATTAAGGGACGGAGAGAGTATCAAATAAAAAAAAGTCACATAATACTCACATACACAAACATGCATACTGTGGGACCCCGCCTGACATATTAGGCCCACAATATGCATGTGTGTGTGTATGAGCATTATGTGAGACCCCAAATTTTATGAATAAAGATTTAAATTTCTCGAAATATTTTTTCCAAAATTATGGTGTGGATTTGATATAATGTTATAGTTGTGGGTAATATTTATTAATTTTACAAAGTATGCAAGTTGTTATATAATATTTGTTTGGTCAGAGAATATTCTTTTTGTCAGGAAATATCCGTACGACGGCACAATCATTGGTGGACCCCACAACGGAATTATTGTCGGGTTGAGAAAATGACAAAAATATTTTTATGAAAATAACGGCAGAAGTTTTACCCTTAAAACTGTTGAACAACTCGGTAGTAAAAGTACAGTAATACGCATGGTTGCATAGTAGCACAGGGTATTGATTATTGATGCTTACGTGAGAAGTCACTCGGTTTTGTTCAATTATTGCTACTGATGGTTGTTGCATAGTATCTCACGTTATTTGATTCAATTATTGTCGATATTTTATATATTATTAAATCAATAATTGAGATGACAGAGTTATTAATATTATTATTTTCAATATTAACGATGTTCAGAAGTTACGCCAAAAAAGGTTTGGTCACCTAATTAATTACTACTGATAGGGAGAAATCCTTATTGGAAAGCCCTTCTTTCTTGGGAATGACACAGTCGATTAATATTGTGAATTATAATAATGATGATAAATGTTGTTAAATATATTGAGGTGTCTTTTTATGAAGTCACGGAGGTTTATATATATATATATATATATATATATATATATATATATATAAAAATTTTTGTTTTATTAGTATTATTAATGTAATAAAATAGAAAAGCTTTTTATATAAAATAGAATACTTTTATAAAGTTATTTATTTTATTAGACAATAATTAGAATATAATATATTTTATTATGCATAGTGTTTTGCATAGTAAAATCTTTTTATATAAAATGTAATACTTTTATAAAGTTATTTATTTTATTAGACAATAATTAGAATATATTATATTTTATTATGCATAGTATTTGCATATTGCATACATAGTATTTTTCATAGTAAAATCTTTTTATATAAAAAGAATATTTTTATAAAATTATTTGTTTTATTAGACAATAATTAGAATATATTATATTTTATTATGCATAGTATCTGCATAGTGTTTGCATAGTAAAATCTTTTTATATAAAAGCAGAATATTTTTATAAAGTTATTTGTTTTATTAGACTATAAATAGAATATATTATATTTTATTTAAAAGATTTTATTTTATTAGAATAATTTATTAATCTTGCATAATAAATCAATATGGATAGTCTGCTTTAAAAGTAAATCAATCTGGACCGTTCATGAATTAGTTACTTATTCACCATTCTCCTATAAATAAAGCTCATTCCTTCATTATTTCTTACGAATTCACTAAAACTCTAGAAAGAGAAACTATAGAGAGAAAGAAGAAAAGTATTCTGCTACATCACTTTTTTAATATCCAATTCTTCTAAGGTAAGGGATATTATTTGTTGTACTCGTAAGGTGTAAGACCCCAACTTTAATGAATAAAGATAATTTTTCTATAATTATCATTTTTGAATATTATGGAATGAATTTGTTATAATGTTATAGTTGTGGGTAATATTTATAAATTCTGCAAAGTATGCAAGTTGTTATATTATATTCGATTGGTCGGAGAATATTCGTTTTAGCGAGGAAATATTAAATGCAATGGCCAATCATTGGTGGACCCACATTAGAATTATTATCGGATTAAGAAAATGACAAAAATATATTTATGAAAATAATGTTGGAAATTTTACCGATTATCTTGTTGAACTACTCATTAGTAAAAAATACAAAGATGTCTGGCGTGGTTGCGTAAGAAGACAAGATATTGATTATTGATGCTTACGTGAGAAGTCACTCATTATACTCAATTATTGCTACATGAATTATTGCATCATATCTCTCATATTATTGATTCGATTATTGTCACGATATCATCTGCATAATATGTTATTTTATTAAATCAATAATTTGAGGCAAAAAGTTATTCATACTAATAAATTACAATATTTACAATGTCTAGAAGTTCTGTCAAGGAGAGGTTTTGTAAGACCCCAACTTATTATAAATAAAATTGAATTTTCCTTTATTCATTATTCTAAATTAATAAGGGTTAATTTGATATAATTCTTTGGTTATGGGTGAAATGTGCAAAGTTTACAAAATAAGCAAGTGGTTATAAAATATTCATTATTGTTGGGAATATTCGTTTGGTGGTGGAATATTCTTTTTTGTTGGGAATCTCAAATGCGACCTAGCAGCGATCATTAGTGGGCCCCATAACGGAAAAAATGGTTGGATGAAGGAAAACGACAAAAATTGAGTTTTATAAATAACGACGTAAATTATTACAGATTAACAACATTGTTGGGTTACACGGTGGTTAAAATACAAAGATGTCTGGCGTTGGTTGCCGCGATTACACTTGTATTGCACGCAGATTGTTGAATTATTGATCCTTACGTAAAGACACTACTCAATAATTGTTACAAAGAATTAATCGCTCATTATTTTTTATCTTATTGATTCAATAATTGATGCATTGATATTTATATTATTATTGTTTCAATAATTGTCATTACACAAGATTTTCCATTATCAAATCAATAATTTATATTATTTGAATAATATTATCGAGATAACATTATTGGAAATGTCTAGAAAGTTACGTCTAAGGAGAGGTTTGGTCACCTAATCAATTGCTACCAAGTAAGGAGAAATCCTTATTGAAAGCCCTCTTCACTCGGAACGGCCGTTGTCGATCTTGTGATTACGTAATATTATTTTGAATAATTAATTATTGATTATTATGATAAAGAAAATATTTATTTGGATATAGATGGAGAAAATTTTTAATGTGACAATTGTTGAAAATTAATATTTTATCTTTTTCCGATAAAATAATACATTTAAATATATTATTTTAATAATATATTAATTGGTGATATTATTTATAATGATTGTGGGATATATGAGTATATGAGGAGGTAGAGTATTTTGTGGCATTAAATGTTTAACATATGTTTTGTGTGTATGTGGATTGGACAATTCTTGACCTAAAATTGATTATAGTAATCAAAATCGTCTGTTATGGATTTTGGTCAATTTACATTTGGAATTTGGAAAAACTTTCTTCTGTAAAGTTGTAGAGAATTGAAATTCCTATAAAAAGTCGCGAGATTCGAATTTTCTGATAAAAGGGCTATTTATTGTGAATTATTGAAGTTTCGGAGAATAAAATGATTTTTATTAAATTATGGGTGGGACCCACTTTTGTTTTTTCAAACACATGGGCTGCTGGGATTTTTTTCCAAGGTGGTGGCTGGTCATGGTCTAAAGCATGCGTATGAATTTTAAAAATTAATAATATTAATTTATTATTTTAGTCTCCTTTGGCGTTCTAACATTTTCCTATAAATAGAGGGCTAAGTTAGAATTGAAAATCACACCAGAAACTAAGTTTTCTCTCTTTCTCTCTCTAAATTATCGAGCGTATTCTTGTGAGTATACTTTGAGTGTTGCTATACGGTGCGGGTTTCTGTCAGCACTATACCGAAATTCAGTCAGAAGTACGATTATTTTGAGGTAAGGGGTATTATTTTCTTCTTAAATGATATTTTTTCTTCAATATCATTATCTTAAAGTATTGGTAAACTTTTTTATCAAATTTGGAACTTGTTGTGTCGGGTTACTATTCACGTATACGGACCTTTATTCACGTATACTGACACTTTATTCACGAATCTGGCCTTTATTCACCTAAAAATAAAAAATTTTTTCTTTTGTCCAAAATATCTATTACGGATACTAGCTTTGATTGTATCCATGTTTTGATCATTCTTGAATTTTACACCAATATGATTATTTTCAAGTATTTTTGGACATGGGTAAAACAAAGTACGAATCCTTAATCCTTAATCCTTGTCATTTTGTTTCACTTTGGATTCGCTTTCTTTAAAAATGTTTTCATCATCCTCAGTCCTAAATGGTGATATAAATGAATATCTTTGGCCCAGAGTGCAAAGATGAACGATTAATCGATGAATATCTTTGGCAGTAGTGCAAAGATGAGCAGTGTTGAGATGAACATGACCAAACCGGTGATATAAATGAATATCTTTGGCACAGAGTAGTGCAAAAGATGATTAAAGATGTATATTGATTGTTATTACGAGGATAAACTATTGATGATGGACTTTTAAACCTTAGAAGACAAGTAGAATTCTTTCTCTACGTGACTCTTCTAATGGATTCTTTGCTCACGCATTTGTTGATCTAAAACTTGTTGTCTATTGTATTCTATTAGATTTTTCCCTGTTGAAGACTAACGATAATTTGTTGTATATTATCTTAGTCATAATATTCTTTACTGGGCTAGTCGAGCTCACCCTTTTCCTTTTTGTTCCATTTTCTTCTCAGGAGGTGAGAACATAGCAGGATCGAGTCGGGGTATGGAGTGATGGTTCTAGGAAGATGTTTTAGCTGTCCTCACTACTTCTGTAAAATAGTGTATGAATAATTAATGAAGACTTATTTGGGTGTGTATATTGTCTAGAAGACAATATTTGTATTCAAACTCACAGTTGTATTGTCGTATTCTACACGACATCTGTATTGTCAAAGTTGTAGTTTGTTTTCTATACCATGTATTTTGGCGACTCAGAATGGGTGTTGTATACCTATTTTGGGGGCGTCACAGTTGGTATCAGAGCTTAGGGATATGATCTCTGGCGGAGATCGGGGAATAGAACTAGGAGGGGAGAGACGAGTAAATCCTTCGCTAGTGTGTCCTACCTAAGCTTATTTGTTGGTCGGTCATAATATAGGATATTATGTGATATGTTAATTTGTTTAATTAACCCTTGTTTTATGGCAGTATTTAAGAATGGCTACTGAGAACGTTAACAATGGAGTTTATGAGACCGTGGAGACGCCGGTACTCACCAACGAGGAGAACGTGCAACAGGCTGGCAATGTTCCTCCTGTGAACAACGCCACTGAGCAAATGATGAACGACGGGATGTTTAGAAGCTTTTTGCAGTTCATGCAAAATCAGACAAGGGAGACTCGTGTACAAAATACGGGTGGAAATGATGGCAATGCACGGTCTGTCACAGCCAAGCAATTTAAGGAGTTGGGACCACCAGATTTCCATGGAAAGCGGATCCGATCAAAGGCGTAAACGTGGGTCAAGCAAATTACCAAGATATTCGATGTCTTGGGGTGCGGAGAACGAAGGTTCCATTCGCCACCTTTATGTTTTGGTGGTGAAGCGATTCATTGGTGGGAATCATGAAGCGTACTGACCGGATGCACTTAACATGTCTTGGGAAAGATTTGAGAATCGCTTCAATGACAAGTACTTTCCGGAAAGTATTAAATCATATGAAGGAGGTAGAGTTTATTAGACTCGAATGAACAACATGACGGTGTCTCGATCTGAGGCAAAGTTTCGCAGAGTTATCGAGTTTTGCACCTCATTTGGTGGAGAATGAGGAACGAATGACGCGTATGTTTCGAGAGGTCTAAAACCGAGATTCGTCAATACCTTATCTCTCATAAATTTTCTCTCGTATTCGGATGTTGTCAATGGGGCTCGATTATTAGAACGAGATAGTGAGTATACTCAACCGAGGGACCACAATCGTGGTAGTCATCGAACGATGATAACCAAATGAGGAGGAAAGAATACGGACAAAGGCGGTAACCACTCGGTGGTAATCGTGGACATGATAATAGGAGAAGTGACTCAAGTGGAAATTTAGAAAAGAAGATTCAACAATGACGGGAAGATATCAACGGCGACCAAAGACCAACAACAAATGCTAGGGGAGGAGAACGACCGCCATTAGATGTTACAAATGCGGGAAGGAGGGACATATCATTAAACCGTCCACAACAATCCAAGGTATGTTATAAGCGTGGAAAGGAAGGCCACATCGCTTCGAGATTGTACTATCGCGAAACCAAGTTCAAAGCAGGAGTGGTGATTCCAAGGGTCGTCTCCGGATAAGTCAAAATCACGCCGGTTCTGGAAGAAAGGTTTGTCGTGATTGGACAAAACGTGAGGAACCCGAACGAGGTGATCACGGTAAGCTAGTCTTGAATTCTTGCGAAGTTTATACCTTACTAGATCTGGGTTCTACCCATTCTTTTATCTCTCCTGCTTGTGCTCAACGTTTAAACTTGACTCGGAGAAATTAGATTTTGATTTATCTGTTGAAACTCAGTTGGGTGAAACCTTCGTTACATCTACAGCTTTATAAATCTTGCATGATCCAAGTTGGCACTATCACATTGCTGTTGATCTTATCTCTTTAAAGATACTTGCTTTTGATGTGATTTTAGGAATTGATTGGTTAACCACTCATCATGCCAAAATTGATTGTTTTAAATAAGGTTGTTAGTTTTCATATTCCCAACCAACTTTGTCATACGAATTCAAACCACTAAACCACTACAATCGATCACATCATATCAAGCCACAAAGCTATTCGTTTATTGAAAAAACGGATGCCAAGCTTTCTTAGCCCATGTTATGGATTTGAACAAAGACAAGTCGATTTGAATAATATTTACGTGGTTAAAGAATTCCACGATGTATTTCTGAAGAGCTTCCGGTCTACCCCGAACGTGATGTTGAATTCTTTATTGACCTTGAACCGTGTACAAAGCCCATTTCTAAAACCCCATATCGAATGGCTCCTATTGAACTTCGAGAGTTAAAAGTCCAACTACGGAGTTTATTAGACATCGGTTTCATTCGTCTAAAGACGTCTCCTTGGGGTGCTCTGTTTTATTCGTAAAGAAGAAAGACGGAGTATCGCGACTTTGTATTGACTATCGAGAATTGAACCATGTCACCATCAAGAATAGGTATCCGCTACCTCGCATTGATGACCTGTTCGACCGATTCAAGGAGCGCAATTCTTTTCAAAGATCGATCTTAGATTACGGATATCATCATTTGAAGATTAAAACCGAGGATATTCCAAAGACTTTTATTCGGGACTCGATCTGGCATTATGAATTCTTGGTCATGTCTTTTGGATTGACTAATGCTCCTCGCCGCTTTCTTTCATGGATATGATGAACCGTGTATTTAAGGAATATTTGGATCGGGTTCGTTGTTGTCTTTATTGATGACATCCTCATCTATTCCAAAAGCCGTGAAGATCATGAGCACCATTTGAAGTCGGGTACTACAAAGACTTCGTGAACACAAGCTTTATGCCAAGTCGAAGAAATGCGAGTTTCGGCTCGAGAAGTAGCATTCCTTGGGCACGTTATTGTCAAAACAAGGAGTATCTGATGACCGACGAAGATTGAAGCAATACAAAGTTAGAACAACCAAGTTCGGTGGCCAAAATCTGCAGACTTTACGGGCTTAAATTTGGTTATTATCGAGATTTGTGGAAGGATTTTCTCGAATCGCTACTCAGATTAACTCAAATGACTCGGAAGGATGCAAAATTCTTATGGAATGAGGAATGCGAGAAGAGCTTCCAAGAGCTCAAGAGAGACTCATTTAAGACTGTTTCGACAATACCATCTGGTTCAGATGGATTTGTTATCTACAGCGATGCTTCTGGCAAGGGGTTAGGATGTGTTCTCATGCAACATGGGAAAGTCATAGCCTATGCCTCACGACAACTCAAAGAATATGAGAGGAATTATCCTACTCATGATCTAGAGTTAGCGGCCCGATCGTATTCAGCGTTGAAGATATGGAGACACTACTTGTATGGAGAGAAAGTGGAGATTTATACTGGACCATAAAAAGCCTCAAATATTTCTTCACCCAAAAAGAACTCAACATGCGGCAACGACGTTGGCTGGAGCTGTTAAAAGATTACGATCACACTATTCAATATCATCCTGGAAAAGCGAACGTAGTAGCTGACGCATTAAGTAGAAGATCATATGCAAGTACGAAGAGCGATATTGTCAACGCAAAGGCCCATTTTGTATGACTTGCAAAGGATGGAGGTAGAATTAAAGACTTGAGGACCCACATAATGATGGCGAATATACAAGTAGAACCGACTTTAATCGATAAAGTTAAAGTCGCCTCAAGCTACGGACACAAAATGATCGTATGAAGAAGAAAGTGCAAGAAGGAGCTATTAGGAAGCAAGAATTGATGAGGAAGGAATACTTGAGTCAATTCTAGACTTTGCGTTCCTAACGATTACGACTGAAGCATAAAATCATGATGGAGGCACACAACACCCCGGTTTGCAATCCATCTCGGAAGTACCAAAATGTATCATGATATTCGACATACATTTTGGTGGAACAATATGAAGAGAGAGATTGCGGAGTTTATCTCAAGATGTTTAACTTTTGACGTGTAAAGGCGGAGCATCAAGTGCCAAAAGGTCCATTGCAACCACTTGAGATTCCGAAATGGAAATGGGAACACATTACTATGGATTTTGTTACTGTGTCTTCCCAAAGTTTCTCAAGGCGTAGATGCAATTTGGGTTATTGTTGATAGATTAACCAAGTCCGCCCAATTCTTACCGATCACGCGAGACTTATTCCTTGAACGTCTTGCTCGTATATGCGTGAATGAGATTATGCGATTGCATGGCATGCCAAGATCCATAGTTTCGGATCGTGACCCGAGATTCACTTCAAGATTTTGGGTTAGCTTGCGAAAGCTATGGCGCACGGATTACGATTGATTCAAAGATACCATCCTCAAACAGACGGACAATCGAGAGGGACTATTCAAACCCTTGAAGATCTATTAAGACTCGTGTCCTAGATTTCAAAGGAAGTTGGGATAAGTACCTACCATCGGTGGAATTCTCCTACAACAACAGATTATCAAGCAAGTATAGGCATGGCTCCATTTGAGGCGTTGTATGGGATTTAAAATGTCGCTCAAATCTTTGGGGCGAGGTGGGAGAAGCAATATTGTTGGGACCAGAATTAGTATGCGCATGACTACGAAAAAGATCCAAATGATTCGACAACGTATTCAAACTTCACAAAATCGACAAAAAGAGTTATCTTGATCTTCATAGAAAGGGCGTGGAGTTTAATATTGGAGATCATGTATTATTACGTATTGCTCCATGGAAGGGAGTTACAAGATTTGGGAAAAGAGGAAAGCTCAATCCAAGGTTTGTTGGTCCATTTGAGATTCTTGACCGAATAGGGAACGTAGCCTATAGACTCGCGTTACCTCCAAGTATGTCTCGTGTTCACAAAGTATTCCACATATCTATGCTTCGTAAATATGTGAAAGACCAAACCACATTATTGCATTAGAACCGCATTTAGATAATGTAAGATTTAACCTACGAGGAGATACCTGTTAAGATTTTGGATAGGAAAGAGCATGTCTTACGCACGAAGGTTATACCACAAGTTAAGGTTTTGTGGAGAAACCATACAATTGAGGAAATGACATGGGAGTTGGAATCGAGATGAAAGCAAGGTACCTCACCTTTTCGATATACCAGTATGCGTATGATGAATTTCGAGGACGAAATTTCATAAGGAGGGGAGGTTGTAAGACCCCAACTTATTATAAATAAAATTGAATTTTCCTTTATTCATTATTCTAAATTAATAAGGGTTAATTTGATATAATTCTTTGGTTATGGGTGAAATGTGCAAAGTTTACAAAATAAGCAAGTGGTTATAAAATATTCATTATTGTCGGGGAATATTCGTTTGGTCGTGGAATATTCTTTTTGTTGGGAATCTCCGTCATTTACGGCCGCAGCCATTAATGGGCCCCATAACGGAAAATGGTTGGATGAAGGAAAACGACAAAAATTGAGTTTTATAAATAACGACGTAAATTATTACCGAATTAACAATCATTGGGTTACTCGGTGGTTAAAATACGATGTCTGGCGTGGTTGCTTGCGATGAGCACACGGTATTGCATGATATTGTTGAATTATTGATCCTTACGTGAAGACACTACTCAATAATTGTTACATGAATTCTTTGCTTCATTATTTTATCTTATTGATTCAATAATTCTTTGCATTGATATTTATATTATTATTGTTTCAATAATTGTCATTACACAAGATTTTTCCATTATCAAATCAATAATTTATATTATTTGAATAATATTATCGAGATAACATTATTGGCAATGTCTAGAAAGTTACGTCTAAGGAGAGGTTTGGTCACCTAATTGCGCGCCAAGAAGAGGAGAAATCCTTATTGAAAGCCCTCTTTTCCGAGGAACTACCGGGTTGTCGATCTTGTGATTCTCGTAATATTATTTTGAATAATTAATTATTGATTATTATGATAAAGAAAATATTTATTTGGATATAGATGGAGAAAATTTTTAATGTGACAATTGTTGAAAATTAATATTTTATCTTTTTCTGATAAAATAATACATTTAAATATATTATTTTAATAATATATTAACGGTGATATTATTTATAATGATTGTGGGATATATGAGTATATGAGGAGGTAGAGTATTTTGTGGCATTAAATGTTTAACATATGTTTTGTGTGTCGGTGGACACAATTCTTGACCGAAAATTGATTATAGACTGTAAAATCGTCCGTTTATAGATTTTGGTCAATTTCTGTTTGGAATTTGGAAAAACTTTCTTCTGTAAAGTTGTAGAGAATTGAAATTCCTATAAAAAGTCGCGAGATTCGAATTTTCTGATAAAAGGGCTATTTATTGTGAATTATTGAAGTTTCGGAGAATAAAATGATTTTTATTAAATTATGGGTGGGACCCACTTTTGTTTTTTTCAAACACATGGGCTGCTGGGATTTTTTTTTCCAAGGTGGTGGCTGGTCATGGTCTAAAGCATGCGTATGAATTTTAAAAATTAATAATATTAATTTATTATTTTAGTCTCCTTTGGCGTTCTAACATTTTCCTATAAATAGAGGGCTAAGTTAGAATTGAAAATCACACCAGAAACTAAGTTTTCTCTCTTTCTCTCTCTAAATTATCGAGCGTATTCTTGTGAGTATACTTTGAGTGTTGCTATACTATCTTGGGTTTCACAAGACCTTATCCAAATTCAATCGTAAGTACGATTATTTTGAGGTAAGGGGTATTATTTTCTTCTTAAATGATATTTTTTCTTCAATATCATTATGCCGAAGTATTGGTGAACTTTTTTATCAAATTTGGAACTTGTTGTGTGGGGAGTTACTATTCACGATATCAAAGACTATTCACGTATCGACACTTTATTCACGAATCACGGACTATTCATAGAAAAATAAAAATTTTTTCTTTTTGTCCAAAATATCTATTCGGATACTAGCTTTGATTGTATCCATGTTTTGATCATTCTTGAATTTTACACCAATATGATTATTTTCAAGTATTTTTGGACATGGGTAAAACAAAGTACGAATCCTTAATCCTTAATCCTTGTCATTTTGTTTCAATCGGATTCGCTTTTTAAAAATGTTTTCATCATCCTCACCCTAAATGGTGATATAAATGAATATCTTTGGCTTTGTAGTGCAAAGATGAACGATTAATCGATGAATATCTTTGGCAGTAGTGCAAAAGATGAACAGTGTTGAGATGAACATGACCAATCGGTGATATAAATGAATATCTTTGGCTCAGAGTGCAAAAGATGATTAAAGATGTATATTGATTGTTATTACAGGATAAACTATTGATGATGGACTTTTAAACCTTAGAAGACAAGTAGAATTCTTTCTCTACGTGACTCTTCTAATGGATTCTTTGCTTTCCATTTGCATTTGTTGATCTAAAACTTGTTGTCTATTGTATTCTATTAGATTTTTCCCGTGTTGAAGACTAACGATAATTTGTTGTATATTATCTTAGTCATAATATTCTTTACTGGGCTAGTCGAGCTCACCCTTTTCCTTTTTGTTCCATTTTCTTCTCAGGAGGTGAGAATATAGCAGGATCGAGTCGGGGTATGGAGTGATGGTTCTAGGAAGATGTTTTAGCTGTCCTCACTACTTCTGTAAAATAGTGTATGAATAATTAATGAAGACTTATTTGGGTGTGTATATTGTCTGAAGACAATATTTGTATTCAAACTCACAGTTGTATTGTCAGATTCTACACGACATCTGTATTGTCAAAGTTGTAGTTTGTTTTCTATACCATGTATTTTGGCGACTCAGAATGGGTGTTGTATACCTATTTTGGGGGCGTCACAGGTTTGGTCACCTAATTGCGCGCCAATAGGGAGAAATCATTATTGGAAAGCCCCCTCTTTCCTGGGAACGACTTGGTTGATAAATATTATGAGTTATAATATTAATGATGAATGTTATTAAAATTAAAGTTGTGCTCGGAGTTGAATTTGGAGACGTGGACGTGATATTTGAGTCCGGAACGATGAAATTAGTAAACATAGACTATAAACAAAAAAAATTTCGAATTTTACTATTTGGTTAAAAAGTCAACAGTTGACTTTTTCGAAAAAAGTCAAACTTTGAAATTTCAAAATTTATATTTTTGATAAAAATAGTTTCATTGTGTTAAAATTATTTGTGTTAGTAAAAATCGACATTTATTTCGATAATAATTGATGTTTGGAGGTTATATTGACCAATCGGGTATTTAACCGGATAAATGAGCAATTGATTGCTATTATTTCACATGATTATAACTATTTGTTCACATGTGTATTCTATTGTTTCACATTCTTGTTACTATTAGGGGAGTTTGTGCAAGATTGATAATACTTGCATGACTAAGTTAAAAATGAAAGTATAGATGGAGGTACTATACTTTAATTCGTATTTTCACATGTCTAGAACTATTGATTCACATGATTTACTATTGAATCACATTATTTACTATTAGGAGAGGTGGTGCAAGTTTGATAATACTTGCATGACTAAATTAAAAATAAAGAAAAAGTTAGAGGTATTGTACCGTAATTTTTCGAGCCCCAAAACGTGCAATTATTGAAACTATGTTTTTCTATAAATAGAAGCTCATTCTTCCTTCATTTCTCACCAATTCACTAAAGTTATAGAGCAATTATTATAGAGAGAAATTGTAGAGAGACAATCTGTAGAAGAAGAGAAGCCTGCTACCTCACCACTCCTATATCCAGTTTCTTTCAAAGGTAAGGGGTATTATTTCTTTCTTTCGTCTTCATTAAGAGAACTTCTGTTATTCCATTCTTTATTATTATGTTAGAATAACCTGGTTATGCGAAGTACCGCATACATGGTGAAATTCTTCTTTATTCCATTCTTTATTATTCTGTTGGAACATCCTGTCTGTGCTTTACACCGGACCTGGTTCCGTCTTTATTATTCTGTTGGAATATCCTCATGCTGCGTGCGTTTCTGTGGGACTGGTTTCGCCTTTTGTTATTCTCGTTGAATAACTCACTGTCAAGGCTCTACCGCGTGCTTGGTGATTTCTTTTATTATTCCATTCCTTATTATACTCAAATTGGTTAAAGTTTTGACTTCATACTCCATGAAATTAGTAGAATATCCTCGATATTTGCGCTTCATCCAAAGATCTTTTCATGAAAATATTCTTCCGAGTATTCTTGAATTTTACTCTACAAAGAAGTATCATGTTGACAATTTGGACGTTATTAGTTCTGGATAAATTAATTCGTGAACTTGATTTATTGAATTCTTATATCATTGTCATCATCCTCATGTTTATATTTTTTTTTGAAAGTCATCTGTGGCCCGTGAGTGCATAGATGGACTTGGTATGATTATGATCGTGGATTATTCGTGTATAATCATGGCCGTAATGTTATAAATGATGTGATAAAAGTCCTCATTGGCCCGTAGTGCATTGATGGATGAGTTGTTGGCATGATCATGACCATTGATGAATACACGAATGTCCTCGCCCGTAGTGCATGGATAATTGTGGTCGTGATACTAAAGAATATCCTCGGTAGTAGCGAGGGGTGTGATTCGATGATGTGGATTATTTATTAAAATCGAGTCCTAGCGATAAAAGTAATGAAAAACCTTTTAAATCATAAAAGATAGTAGATTTTATTCTCTACTTGACTCTTTTAATGGATTGCTTGTTCCGCTGCAATTAAACTTGATGTCTATTGTATTTTATCAGTTTAACATTGTTGAAGACTAATGATAATTTATTCTGCATTATCTTAGTCATAATATTTCTTATTGGACTAGTTGAGCTCACCCTTTTGCTTTCATTGTTCTCTTCAGGAAATGAGAACGTAGCGGGGACTAGTCGGGGAACGGAGTGACGGTCCAGAGGATAGCATTAGTAGTCCTCACTATTCTGTTAAATAGTGTGACAATAAATATAATGAGGATTTATTCTAAGAGTGGATATTGTCTAGAAGACAATATTTGTATTAAAACTCACAGCTCTTTTGTTGTATATTAAAGATTGTATTTATATTATGTACCATGTATTTGGCGACTCAGGATAGGTGATGTATACCTATTTTGGGGGCGTCACATAAGGGGTATTATTTCTTTCGTATTCATGAAGAGAACTTCAGTTATTCCATTCTTTATTATTCATTGGAATAACTTTATACGCTGCTACCCTATACTTGGTAAAATTCTTCTGTTATTCCATTCTTTATCATTATGTTGGAATAACCTGTCTATGCAAAGTACCGCATATATGGTGAAATTCTTCTATTATTTCATTCTTTATTATTCTGTTGGAACATCCTGTCTGTGCGTTTACGCATGACCTAGTTCCGTTATTTATTATTCTGTTAGAATATCCTCGCTTGGTGCGACATTACCTTTGACTGGTTCCATTAATTATTATTCGTTGGAATAACTCGTGCATGCGATGATCTATCGCATGCATGGTGATTTCGTTGTTATTCCATTCTTTATTATTCTCATTTGGAATATCCCGCTTGCCGGTCTAATTTCACTTTGACTCGGTTCCGTTATTTATTATTCGTTGGAATAACTTTATGCATGCGCGGCCTATCACATGCCTGGTGATTTATTTTGTTATTCCATTCTTTATTATACTCAATTGGTTAAAGTTTTGACTTCTATACTCCATGAAATTAGTGGAATATCCTTGATATTTGCGCTTCATTCAGTATCTTTTCATGGAAATATTCTTCTGAGCATTCTTGAATTTTACTCTACAAAGAAGTATCATGTTGACAATTTGGACGTTATTAGTTCCTGGATAAATTAATTCTTGAACTTGTTGAATTCTTATATCATTGTCATCATCCTCATGTTTATAATATGTTGAAAGTCATATGTATTCAGGTGCATAGATGGACTTGGTATGATTATGATCGTGGATTAATCGGTATAATCACGACCGTAATGTTACAAATAATATGGTAAAAGTCCTCATTGGCCCGTAGTGCATTGATGGATGAGTTGTTGGCATGATCATGACCATTGATGAATACACGAATATCCTTGCCCGTAGCGTGCATGGATAATTTGTGGTTGTGATATTAATGAATATCCTCGGTAGTAGTGCGGGGATGATGTGGATTATTTATTAAAATCGAGTCCCAAATGATAAAAGTGATGAAAAATCTTTTAAATCATAAAAGATAGTTGATTTTATTCTCTACTTGACTCTTTTAATGGATTATTTGTTCCGCTGTAGTTAAACTTGATGTTTGTTATATTGTATCAGTTTAACACTGTTGAAGGTTAACGATAATTTATTCTGCATTATCTTAGTCATAATATTTCTTACTGGGCTAGTTGAGCTCACCCTTTCTTTCAATGTTCTCTTTAGGAAATGAGAACGTAGCCGGAACTAGTCGGGGAACGGAGTAACGGTCCCGATGATAGCATTAGTAGTCATCACTATTCTATGAAATAGTGTGTTAATAAATGTATTAAGGACTTATTTTGAGTTTGAATACTGTCCAGAAGACAATATTTGTATTAAAACTCACAGCTCATGTTGTATATTTAAGATTGTATTTGTATTCTGTACCATGTATTTGGCGACTCAGGATAGGTGATGTATACCTATTTTGGGGGCGTCACACATTATGTGATATTTTTTATGCGATAGTAACATTATTTTATCTACCTACCCTTCATCATTCATTACCTCGTTTAATTTCAAACGAAACACACTCCAAATTTTCAATATTAAGTTTATATGCAAAGATTATACTTGGGATAGAACTATTAAACTTAAGTGTCTTGCTTATTTTTAAATTTAGACTTGAGACTATTAGTACTCCCTTCGTTCCTTAATATATGTCATTTTAAAGTTGTGCACAAGTATTAAGGAAATGATTGTAAAACATTAAATATATTATCAATTGTCTATATTATTCTTGTATTGGAAAAAGAGTATTATTTATTAGGCAAAAAATAGTGAGAGAACCAAAGTTATATTTATTACTTGGGGTAATATTGAAAACTAAACAATTAATACATACTTGAAATTCTCAAACGACTTATATTTAGGAATAAAAATATTTTTCTAAAACGACTTATATTAAGGAACGGAGATAGTATATGATTATAAAATGACTTAATAGTCTTTAGATTATAGTTATAATCTTGAAATTATAATATTAGGATTAATAGTCATACGATTACAATCCCATAAATTACTACCTCCATTCCATAATAATAGTCTTTTTAGCTTCATGCATATGAATTAAGAAACTCATTTAATATTATCATTTAAGAATT
The DNA here is from genome assembly GCA_020205605.1 of Panax ginseng. Classification (NCBI taxonomy): domain Eukaryota; kingdom Viridiplantae; phylum Streptophyta; class Magnoliopsida; order Apiales; family Araliaceae; genus Panax; species Panax ginseng. The sequence goes on from CM035134.1 coordinate 16,381,900, forward strand.
AAAATTTATATGAAATTTCATCACTATCCTTTTATGTGAAGTTGAAACTATTAATATAATGGAGAATTTCTTGGACAATGAGAGAAGTTAGGGGTGATATAGGAAAATAAATAATTTATTCTCCTAAAAAGTTATAAACGATAAATAAATTAGAATAAATTTTTTTTTTTAAAAAAATAATTATTATGGAATGAAGATAATATAATCTTAAGATTATAATCCTTACAAATAAATATGACCCAAATTCCCAAATTCTTACACTTAACATCAACCCTCCTCCCACTCTTTGACACGTGTCACGTAATGATTCTCCAAGTGCATACTGGCTTTGTGTTCGTTTGTGGTCTCCATTTGGTTCCTTTAAAGTCCAACAAGTTGAAAGTCGGGGTGGTACTTACAAAAACAAACGTCATGCATTCATTCCATGGTTATTAAAAGAGAATGAAATTTTACGTGAATAATGAGTAGGTCTCATTCTTATATGAGAAAAATTTATGTGTAAATTTATAAATATTATTTTTATATATAAAAATATTAATTTCCTTATTAAAATTCAGATCCTTACGATTACATAGAATCGGGATCTTACGAGATGAAAACAATTGAATTTAAAAATATACTTCCTCCGTTTCTAAAAAGGTATCGTTTAAAAAAAAAAATTGTTTCAATTTATTTATCGTTTATAACTTTTTAAGAGAATAAATTATTTATTTTCCTGTATCACCCCTACTTTCTCTAATTGTCCCAAGAAATTATCTCTCTTGTATTAATACTTTTCAACTTTCCATAAAGATGTAGTGATAGAATTTCAAACAAATTTTAATTATAAAATGATTGTATTAAATGACTTTCTTAATCCATGTGCATAAACCTTAAACGATAATTTTTTAGAAACGAAAGTTATAACTGATGTGAAAAATTTTCAGTTTAATTTTCTCTAACAATTTAAACATAAGATGATACATGTATAAAATAAGTTATTTATTATAACTATATTTTTATATTAAAATAATTTATATTTCTTTTTTTTATAAAATCTTCTGATTTTACGATCTGATCAAGTGCACTTCAAAATAATTCTGCATGGGATCCCAATTTCAACAACTTTACTATCATCAAATGAGATCTTAATCTAATGATTAAAATTAAAATTTTATTAATTTTAAATTTTAACTTAATTTTTATTTATATAAATTTAATTTTAATATACTTTATACTTAATTATATTATAGTCCCCAATGTGAGAATTTAAAAAAATATCATAATCTTGTTTTTAGTTTTTAGATAAAAAATTAATAATAATAATAAAGGATTGATATTTCCACAGCCTTATTTGATAGTATTTCCGTAGTAGGGACCACATTTGAAGTTAACAAATTATTTGTCCAATTTGCCCTTCTCTTCTTCCTGCTTCCATCCGACATGCATTACAAAATGACTGCATCAAAAACCCAGATCACAAAATCAGTAAAAACCCAAATCACTGAAAATTGCTACAGTAATAGCCTAACGGGTTTGCCATAGAGAGAGAATGAATTGTAAGAGGGATAGGAAGAGGAGGGCTGTCTTGGGGGCAAATTAGACATAAAAGTTGAGTTTGCTTCAAAGATAGTGCCTACTTACGAAAATATCAAATAAGACTGTAGAAACATCAATTCCCTAATAATATATCCATCACTAAAACAACAATGCAACATATTATATAAGTACATTATTATTTTATTTGGTTCATTAATTGAAATTAAACATGTAATGCACTAATATTAATATTTAAATATTATATTATCCTTGGTATCTATTAAATAAAATTATTTTCATTTGCATTATAAAGTTGAGTTGTGCACAAAAGAGTGATAATGATTGAATTAACATGTTATGTTTAATTATGGAAATTGATATTTGCATATGTATTTTTAATATTTTTATATAATTTTCATTCATATGAGAAGAAAGTGGATTTCACCTTTTATGTAAGAGAAGATCATATGAAAATATCAAAAACTTGTATAGAAATAATGTTCCCCTTTAATTATAACTATTACATTGCATAATTAAATAAGCCATTGGAATTGCATTGCTAATGTAACGAGTTACTCCTTCTGTAATATAAGTCGTTTTAGAGTTATACGCAAGTATTAAAAAAATAATTATATAACATTAAATATAATATCAATTGTCTATATTGTTCTTGTATTAGAAAAAGATAATGTTATTTATTAGGTAAAAAATAGTGAAAGAATGTTATTGCTAAGTTATATTTAATACTTGGGGTAATATTAAAAACTAGACAATTAATGTTCACTTGAAATTCTCAAACAATTTATATTAAAAAATAAAAATATTTCTCTAAAACGACTTATATTAAAGAAGAAAGAAGAGTAAAACGTAAAATTAGTGAATCAAATATAATAAATGTCACATCAATATAATAATATCTTATTCACCCTATCCCACAAAAATTAGTTTGGTCCGACTTTTCCAATCAATTACTAGTTTTTGTTATCATAATTTATACTATTTTTTATATATAGTTAAAAAAGTTATAACCATAAAAAATTATATCAAACATACTATCATCTCTAATTTTCATAAATTTAAAAATAAAAATAATTCTTAATTTTAAAATTAATCAATTTAATAAATAAATAAATAAGTCAAACTAAATCACTTTTTAAACGACAATGGGAGTATTTGATTAGAGGATGAAACTACTCCATCTGTACTAAAAAAAAATAGCTAAATGGTACACATTTTTTATTCATTAATATAAAAAAACTTAAAATATTTATCATTTTATATAATCTCTTGAAACCATTAAAGATATATTTTTAAAAATTTACTCCCTTTTAATTTTTTTTTCTTAAATACGTATGGAAATTATATTTTTACTAATATTTTTGTGACAGATGGATAATGATGATATTGATTGGGAACTGATATTTTTATATGTATTTTTATATTTTTACATGACTCTCTCTCATATGAGTATACAGTTGGTCTCATCTTCATGTAAAAAAAATCATATAAAAATATCAAAAATACATGTGAAAATATTATTCCCCTATTAATTTGAATATCCGGTAACCGAATACTCCCTCCGTCTCTTAATATAAGACATTTTAAAGAAGTATTTTTGTCCTTTAATATATGTCGTTTGAGAATTTCAAGTATTAATTGCTTAATTTTTAATATTACCCCAAGTAATAAATATATCTTTGGTTTTTTTACTATTTTTTATTCAATAAATAACACAATCTTTTTTTTAATATAAAGATAATATAGATAATTGATATAATATTTAATAATATATAATTATTTTATTAATACTTGTGTACAATTTTAAAATAACTTATATTAAGAGACCGAGAGTAAGGATGTAAACGAACCGAGTCGATCTGAGTATTGAATTGTTCAGATTTGGTTCACAAAAATTATTGAGTATAAAATAAGGTTTGATTGAGGCTCATTTAGCTATCGAGTCGAGTACAATTTCGAATCGAGCCCTAGTAGTTTGGACTTTTTCAACGAATATGATCCGAGTATCAATAGAAAATTATAATTTGAGGAGCTTCGAGTAATTTATCAAACTTTAAAATATGCTCATATTTAACTTATTTATATTTTAAGTCGAGTTTGAATCAAATTTTAGTTAAGTGAGTACGAATCGAGCTCAAATTATTTGTTCATTTTACGATGTTAACCGATAGTGTAATGTTTGGGTCCACTCCATTTATATACTCCAATATACAGATTACATAAATTCTCCATAAAGACTCTTTCTAGTGCTTTGACTCCAAAATTCCTCTCACCCTCTCCTCCTCTCCTCTCCTCTCCTCTCTCTGTGCAGTGCATTAATTTTTTCTGCTGTGTTCATGTGAAGAGATGGAATTGGGCTTAAGCTTAGGAGGAGATGCATCATCATCAAAACCAGTTAGACTTTTGGATAAAGTTCTTCAACACCAAAAGAAATCAGCAACAACCCTTCAAAATCTGGTCTGGGGTTTTGCATGGCCTTAGGCATAAACTCAAATACTACTAGTACAAAAAGAAAATCACCAGAAGAAGAAGATCATATTACTAATGATGAATATTCATCACAAGAAACCATTAAAGAAACAAGTAGAGAGCTTCATCTTCTTCCTCTTGCTCCGATTCATCACCTCACTCCTTCCGATAAACCATCCTTCCCTTGGTCCTCTGGTAATGCTACTCGCTATTTTTTACACACACACACACACACACACACACACACATATATATATATATATATATATATATATATATATATATATATATATATATATATATATATATATCGTCCTGCATAAAATATGGGACGACCCTCTTGACATAGATCAGTCCTGCATGAAGATTGATCTCCAGCTATAGATCAGTCCATTTGAAAATGAAATGACCATGATTTAAAATAACAGAAATCGAACGGTCAAGATTTAAAATAGAATATGTCAGTTTAATATATATACATGCATATAATTTCTTGGTCTAAAAATGAGTCTTAATATGAAATTATTTTGTACAAATTATATTAAGGTTTTGCAAAATAATATAGAAAGATTTACTAATTTTATTTTTTTAATTTACTTTTCGTTTGAATTTTGTGTTTGTTTTTTTAATTTGGGGGTCATGAAGGGAGTTCTGAAGGGGGTTCATCGGGAAATGTTCCGGCGGCGAGGGGGATTGATGTGAAAAGGCTTGCGGCGGGGAAGAGGTGTCGTCGCCGAACAGCTCAGCATCTTCATTTAGGATGGATTTGGGCATTTACAGAGGTGGAAATTTTGGAGAGGAAAATAGGAGGGAGCTGGAGACGCTTGGAAACGACGGCGTAGGGGGGGGATGATGATGAGAATGGTCTTGGTAGGAAGAAACTCAGACTTTCTAAAGAACAGTCTGCTTATCTTGAAGAAAGTTTTAAGGAACACAATACACTCAATCCAGTAAGTACTATATATAAAAACACAAATATATAGATAATATTGAAGCCCTTGATCTGTTCTTTTAAAAATTTTTATTTTTTTAAAATTTTAATGATTTTATTTTGTTTTTGGACATGGTAGAAACAAAAGCTTGCTCTTGCAAAGCAGCTAAATCTTAGGCCTCGTCAAGTTGAAGTCTGGTTTCAGAACAGAAGAGCAAGGTGTGTATTTCTACTTTAATTTGTATTGATACTTCGATACACATAAATAAATGACTTATATATTGTGTATATCATATGTATATAGGATAAGTTTGGTTATCAGCAAATATTTGCAACGTATTAATTTGGGCATTGAATGATAAGTTGCTTATTTAAAATAAGCTATTTAGATTAACAAAATTCATTTTTGAAACTCCAAATGTACTAAATGTTGGTTGCAGAATAAACACTAAAGTTGGCAGACAAATAAGTACAAAAAATAGGAGATTCGTCCACGCACTCCTATCACTAAAGCGCATCCAATCCTGCACGTGCAAGAATGGGTAATCATATCCTAACAAGGACGAAACGCCCAAATAATCATATCCCAACAAAGGGCGAAACGCTCTATAAACTGGTAGATGAATAAGCACTGAACTAGGCTAGTAGACAAACCACCAACTACTCGGCTGGTAATATGTAGGACGTTTAGTAATTAACCATGACTATTGATTAGCACTATGTATGTATTGATTGCATACATTTTGTATGTACAAAGTGGGCTAGCTAGCTATCTTAACATTTTTGTGTCACCCCAAATGTAGGACAAAGTTGAAGCAAACAGAGGTGGATTTTGAGTACTTGAAGAGATGTTGCGAGACACTAACTGAAGAAAACAGGAAGCTACACAAGGAGCTGCAAGAATTGAGAGCTCTCAACTCCTCAAATCCATTTCATATGCAATTCCCTGCCACCACCCTCACAATGTGCCCTTCTTGTGAGCGCGTAGCAACCACCTCCACCGCCCCTCCAACCGCCACCACCACCGCTACCACCACCGCTACCACTGAGCCCACTGACCTAACTATTTCGTCCACTACCCCTTTACCGTTTCCTCTGTCTAGACCCAAATTTTACCCTTTTTCTCAAACACCCAAAACCAATCCCCGCCACTCTGCAGCCTCATGAAGATGCTCAAGGGAGAAACCATCTATAAGCATATGCTAATGGTGTTTATGTGTATGTAAATGATAAATGGGTTTCAAAATTTCTTGGCTATAAATTTTTAAATCAATTTTAAAGTTAAAGTGATAAAAATTGGAGGGCATTTATCAACTCTATAATTTGTGTATATACATAACTAGAGAGCTTTGGTCATGTGGTCCAGTAGTTTAGCACAAGGGCTTGTTGATGTTTTTGTCCTTTATTTTCCTTCATTTTCATGGAAAGTAAAGTTGGAAAAAGAAATATAAAAAGAAGTTTTATTTATTTATATGTTGGGGGTATTAGTTTTGGTGTTATATATAATTTCTTCCGATTTTCAGAGTTTTATTTGTATTTTTTTTATGTAACATGGAGTTTTTTTTTTCAAGTGATAATTAGTAACATAAAATGCATAACACTTTTATGTTTGTTATCATAATTTTATTAATAGATTATATTATTAAATAAATAATTTATTATTTGTAAGATAAATATCAAATAAAATTATATTTTTAATATTTATAAATAAATTTGTTATGTATTGTAATAAATTTATATTAATTTATAATTATGAGATTTATCAATATATATATATATATATATATATATATATATGAGATTGGTAATTAAAAATATAGAGTTCTATTTATTATGTATTTTTTAAAAAAATATTATTAATATTTATTTACATAATTGATAATTAAAAAGTTTGTATAAACTTTTTATAAATTTTATAAATGTGACTGTTTTTATAAAATCGAAGGAATTTAAATTAGATGAAGGTTATTGACTTGATGGTATGTTAATTTTGTACGTGGAAATATTTGGAGGCATGCTAGCTAGCTTGCTTTAACAAAGGGGAGACTTTGTACTCTTTTTTACTTATTTAATGAATGATTTATTCAAACTAACATTTGAGAGAGGCGTGGGTTTTGTGTCTTAATGTTTAATGGAAAGAGTGACTCATAATTAGCCATTAGGGACAAAGATGGGATATATTCCCTCCCTTCCTATTTAACGTTTTAGAGAATAAATTTTATTTTTATTTATTTGACATTTGTAAATTTTTAAGAGATATTAATTATATTACATTCTAAATTACTTTTAAATATTTAATATTATCTTTAATTCTCTCCTATTTTTTCAGGACTATTTTTTCTCTCTTTTTTAATATTTTAATGGTATACTCTCTTTCTCTCTTTTATAATTCTTATATTTTCTCTATTTTCTAACAATATTTTTCTCTCATCTTTATCATCTACTATAATTTAGCTTTTTATTTATCTATGCAATGGTGTTTTTGATAATACATAGTAATTTTAGTGGAGTTTTTAAAGGAGTTTTAACTTCCTTAATAGTTGTGCAAAGCTCCAAAATGTCAAATAATTAGGAATGGAGGGAGTATATATAGAGGCCGGATATAAAACACTCTCTTAAATAGTACTCCTTAATTAAAATTACATCATTGTGGAGATTCTTTTAAAAAATAAGTAGGATTGCAGGTAGCATCTTTGTAAATAAAAGAAAAGCAAGTGAGACCACTCTATTTTAATATTATTTTATATTTTAAAAGAATATCCAAAACGACATAGTTTTAATAAAGGAGTGTTATTTAAGAGAGAGTGTTATTTAAGAGAAGTATTTTAGAGAGTGTGTTATTTAAGAGAGTGCTATATGATAATGATGCATAACTTGTATTTGTTATGAATCCTTATAAAACATACATCATTTATAATATATATTGAATGAAAATCGATTTTCGATATGTAAGACCCCAACTTTTATGAATAAAGATGATTTTTCTATAATTATTATTTTTGAATATTATGGAATGAATTTGTTATAATGTTATTGTTGCGGGTAGTATTTATAAATTCTGCAAACTATGCAAGTTGTTATATTATATTCGATTGGTCGGGGAATATTCGTTTTAGCAAAAAATATTCGTACAATGGCGCAATCATTGGTGGACCCCACAACAGAATTATTGTCAGATTGAGAAAACGACAAAAATATTTTTATAAAAATAACGACGGAAGTTTTACCGCTATCTTGTTGAACTACTTTCGGTAGTAAAAAAATACGATGTCTACGCTGCGTGGTTGTATAGTAGCACACTAAGTTGATTATTGATGCTTACGTGAGAAATCACTCAGTTATACTCAATTATTGCTATAGTAATTGTTGCATCATATCTCTCATATTATTGATTTTGTCACAGTATCATCTGCATTATATGATATATTATTAAATCAATAATTGAGACGACAAAGTTATTTATATTATTAAATTGCAATATTTACAATGTCTTGAAGTTCTGCCAAGGAGAGGTTTGGTCACCTAATTGCGCGTCAATAAGGAGAAATCCTTATTGGAAAGTCCCTTCTTTCCTGGGAACGACCTGGTTGTTAAATATTGTGAGTTATAATATTAATCATGAATAAATTCGTGTTGATTAAAGATGAATTTGATAGTTCCATTGTGTTGGGATTATTAGTGTTAGTGAAAATCGACATCTATTCCGATGATAATTGATGTCTGAGGGTAATATTGATAAATCGGGAAATTTATCGGATAAATGAGCAATTAATTGCTACTAATTCACATGCTTATATAAATATTTGTTCACATGTGTGTATTATTGAATCACATTCTTATACTATTAGGGGAGTTGGTGCAAGATTGATAATACTTGCATAATTAAATTAAAGATGGAGGTATAGATGGAGGTACTATACCGTAATTCGTATTTTCACATGATTATAACTATTGATTCACATGATTGAACTATTGATTCATATTATTTACTATTAGGGGAGGTGGTGCAAGTTTGATAATACTTGCATGACTAAATTAAAAATGAAAGAAAAGTTGGAGGTATTGTACTGTAATTTTTTGAGCCCCAAAACGTGCAATTATCGAAACTATATTTTTCTATAAATAGAAACTCATTCTTCCTTCATTTCTTACCAATTCATTAAAGCTATAGAGCAATTATTATAGAGAAAAATTATAGTAATCCCCTAAATCACTACAAAATCTAAAATGTTCTGATAATGTTAACTGTTCTAATATTATCATTACTAAATTAATTATTAACTTTTAAAATCACTACTTTTTTAATTCCAAAATAATATTTTAAATTTATAATCCACTAAATCACTACAAATCTAAATTATTTTGGTAATGTCAACTGTTCTGATATTATCATTTCTAATTTAATTATTATCTCCTAAAAGCACTATTTTTTAATCCCAAATTAATATTTTGATTTTATAATCCCCTAAATCACTACAAATCTAAATTATTCTGATAATGTTAATTATTCTAATATTAGCATTACTAAATTAATTATTATCTCCTAAAATCGCTATTTTTTAAATCCCAAATTAATATTTTGAATTTATAATCCACTAAATCACTACAAATCTAAATTGTTTTAGTAATGTTAACTGCTTTGATATTATCCTTTTAATTTAATTATTATATCCTAAAATCACTATTTTTTTTAATCCTAAATTAATATTTTTATTTTATAATCCCTAAAATCCATTACTTTTCTAAACTATTACTAATTTAATTATGTTAAAATATAATTATTGTATCCTAAAATAATTACTTTTCTAATATTATAACATTCATAATTATACCATACATTATATCATACATATATGGTATAATATTATATATACGTATATAACAAAATCACTACCTATCTAAACTGTGCGAGATATTATCATTACTAATTTAATTATATTACAACATAATATTATACCATTTATAATTATATTACAAAATGATATTATGCATTTAAAACATTTAAAACAAAATTAAAATAACAAATAATATAAATCATAAGTTACTATGTTGATTTTATAATCCACTAAATCACTACTTTTTCAATCTAAACGATTTTTATATTATCATAACGTAATTATTATCTTCTAAAATCATTACTTTTTAATCCTACATTATTATTTTGATTTTATAATCCCCTCAATCACTATACATCTAAACTGTTCTAATAATGTTAACTATTCTAATATTATCATTACTAAATTAATTATTATCTACTAAAATCATAATTTTTTTAATCCCAAATTAATATTTTAAATGTATAACCCTCTAAATCACTACAAATCTAAACTATTTTGGTAATGTAAACTGCTCGATATTATACTTTCTAATTTAATTATTATCTCCTAAAATCACTACTTTATGATATTATCATTCTCGAGCTATTATCATTACTCCGCTTATTTATCCAAATTTTCTTATCAAATATCCGATCAATCCCTTGCAAAGAATTGTTGATATCACATATCCTAATTTATTGAAAAAATTTGACAATGGCTTTTATTTCCAAGACCAAGCCATCCTTGCTCCTACACTTGATGTTATAAATAAGGTGAACGAATATGTGATGTATTTATGGCCAAGTTATGAAATCCCATATCTATGATGTCCTATGTAAGGTTGATGAAAACTCAAACAGCTATGAAGGCATTTACACCCTATAATTTTTTAATAGCATTACATCTTCTGGAATGTCAAACCACAAGATAACGTTGAAGATTGGGATTCCTGTAATGTTGCTCCGAAATATAGATCAGTGATTTGGTTTGTGCAATGTCACGAGATTAATAGTAACTCAATTGGGAAAACATCTAATAGAAGCAAAAGTAATTTCAGTCAGCAATTTTGGACACAAAGTTTTCATACCTTGCTTGGTCTTAACACCGTCAAACATTAGATTACCTTTTAAATTCCAACAAAGACAATTTCCTTTGGTTGTTTTCTTTTTCATGACAATTAATAAGAGTCAGGGGCAATCTCTCTCACATGTTGGACTGTATCTGTCACGTCCAGTTTTAGCCATGACTAATTGTATGTAGCAGTATCAAGAGTTACAAGCAAAAGTGGAGTAAAAATACTAATTTATGACAAAGATGGACAAACATACAATACTACAAAGAACGTAGTTTTCTAGAAAATTTTTCACAATTTAATGTATAAAGGTTTGATCGCTTCGGCTATTATCTTTTTTGTCATTCATTATTAGTAAAACCCCGATTATTTTATTATTATATCTCATAAAATTTTTACTATAATCTATTTGAATCTTTTTAGGTAAATCTATGATTTGCATTTACAAAGCTATCTCGATCGAGCCAAATTCCAGTTGCAAAGACAAAAATAAATCGACAAACTCTCAACATTACCCCCAACAAATTGTTTAGTTTTTATGTATATTCATTTTTTTGTCTGTGTATATATATTCATGTATAACCATTGAAAAACTTTTAAATAAGAGTATAATAGGTTTGTCTTTTACTTTTTGGATGATAGTATTTGGATGATACTGGTTCCATTCTTTATTATTCTGTTGGAACATCCATGTCATGCTTTTTACCGGATCTGGTTCCATCTTTATTATTCTGTTGAATATCCTCATCTCAAGGCGTTTTACGCCGCACTGGGTTCCGCTCTTTATTATTACATTGGAATATCCGTCATGCGCGTTTTACTGCCGGACTGGTTCCGCTCTTTATTATTACGTTAGAATAACTTTTGCTGTCTTGATCTACCGCATGATTGGTGATTTCTTTTGTTATTCCATTCCTTATTATACTCAGTTGGTTAAAGTTTTGACTTCTATACTCCATGAAATTAGTAGAATATCCTTGATATTTGCGCTTCATCCAGTATCTTTTCATGGAAATATTCTTCTAAGCATTCTTGAATTTTACTCTACAAAGAAGTATCATGTTGACAATTGGACCTTATTAGTTCCTGGATAAATTAATTCGTGAACTTGTTTTATTGAATTCTTATATCATTGTCATCATCCTCATGTTTATATTTTTTTAAAGTCATCTGTGGCCTGTAGTGCATAGATGGACTTAGTATGATTATGACCAGGAATTATTCGGTATAATCATGACCATAATGTTATAAATGATGTGATAAAAGTCATCATTGGCCCGTAGTGCATTGATGGACAGTTGTTGGCATGATCATGACCATTGATGAATACACAAATGTCCTTGGCCCGTAGTGCATGAATAATTGTGGTCGTGATACTAAAGAATATCTTTGGTAGTAGTCACAGGGGTGATTCGATGATGTGGATTATTTATTAAAATTCGAGTCCCAAATGATAAAAGTAATGAAAATCTTTTAAATCATAAAAGATAGTAGATTTTATTCTCTACTTGACTCTTTTAATGGATTGCTTGTTCACCTGCAGCTTAAACTTGATGTCTATTGTATTTTATCGCTTTTAACATTGTTGAAGACTAATGATAATTTATTCTCGCATTATCTTAGTCATAATATTTCTTCTTGGGCTAGTTGAGCTCACCATTTTGCTTTCATTGTTCTCTTTAGGAAATGAGAACGTAAGCGGGGACTAGTCGGGAACGGAGTGATTTGTCGTAGTCCTCACTATTCTCATTAAATAGTGTGACAATAAATGTAATGAGGACTTATTCGAGAGTGGATATTGTCTGAAGACAATATTTGTATTAAAACTCACAAACTCTTTTTTGTTGTATATTAAAGATTGTATTTGTATTCTGTACCATGTATTTGGCGACTCAGGATAGGTGATGTATACCTATTTTGGGGGCGTCACAGTTGGTATCGAAGCTTAGGGATATGATCCCTGGCTAAGATGTGAGACCAGAACTAGGAGGGGAGAGACGGAGAATTCCTTCGCTAGTATGACCTACCTAAGTTTATTTGGTATTTAATTGGTCGGTCAGAGTATAGGGATAATATGTGATATGTTAATTAACCCTTGTTTTGTTGCAGTATTTGAAAATGGCATCCGAGAATATCGAGAACATCAATGGAGCACAGGAGACCGTTGAATCTCCATTGATCAATAACCAGGACAATGTGCATCAGGAAGGCGACAATCCTCATGCAAACAACAACACTGACCAAATGATGAACAATTGAATGTTCCGAAGGCTTCATGCAATTCATGCAACATCAGGCGAGGGCGGCTCCTGTCCAAAATGCGGGTGGAAACACTGGCAACTCTCGGACGGTCACCGCCAAACAGTTCAAGGAGCTGGGACCACCGGAGTTTTTTGGAGAGCCAAAACCTCTTATGGCGGAGACATAGATAAAATAGATCAACAAGATATTTGATGTCTTGGGTTGCTCCGAGGAGCAAAAGGTTCCCTTTGCCACCTTCATGTTGCGGGCAAAGGCAGATTACTAGTGGGAATCTGAAAAGCGTACCCAACCTGCCGCACTGAAGATGTCTTGGGAGAAGTTTCAAGAACTGTTCAACGACAAGTACTTTTCCGAAAGTATTCGTCATATGAAAGAGGTAGAGTTCATTAAACTGGAGCAAAACAACATGACCATGTCGCAGTAGGAAGCCAAGTTTGCCGAGCTGTCCCGGTTTACGTCCCATTTGGTTGATAATGAGGAGAGAATGACGCGAATATTTCTAAGAGGTTTGAAACCCGAAATACGTCAATATCTTATCTCTCATAAACTGTGTTTGTATTCGATGTTGTTAATAGGGCTCTCGATTATTGGAACGCCGATAACGAGTCAACCCAACCAAAAAGAGAGAGCAAATTTAAGAAAATGATAATACCAAAGAGAAGCGATCATCGAAGGTGGACAACAAGCGTGAGAGGAATCAAGATGCCGAAATAGTAACCACTTCGGTGGTAATCAGGGCCAAAATAATAAGAATGGACATTTCAAAAAGAGGAGATTCAACAATGATGGAAAGACGTCAGCACCAGCACCCATTGTGAAGGAAGGAGAACGACCACCTATTATATGCTTCAAATGTGGAGGGGAGGGACACATTAGTCCAAACTGCGTGATGCCGTCCAAAGCATGTTATAATTGTGAAAGAGAAGGTCACCTAGCCCAATTTTGTCGTTCACAGAAGACAAGTTCAGCTAGGATAGAGGCACCAAAGGCCGTCCCAAAAAAGTCAAAGTCGGTAGTGCAAGGGAGAGCGTTTGTTGTGACCTCCTAGAAAGCAAGGAAACCGAACGAGGTCATCACGGGTAAGCTTATCATAAACTCTAGCGAAGTCTATACCTTATTTGATACCGGTTTCTACCCATTCTTTTATTTCTCCTACTTGCGCTCAACGTTTAAATTTGACTCCGGAGAAATTGGACTTTAACTTATCTGTTGAAACTCCATTGGGAGAAACCTTCATTACATCCACTGTTTATAAGTCTTGTTTAGTTCAAATCGGTACCCTCACATTACCTGTCGATCTTATTTCATTGAAAATACTTGCATTTGACGTGATTCTAGGGATTGATTGGTTAACTACTCATCATGCAAAAATTATTATGCGAATTCAAGCAACCAAATCATTAAAATCAATCACTATCATCTCAATCCATAAAGCTATTCGTTTATTGAAAAATGGATGTCAAGCTTTCTTAGCTCATGTCACGGATCTAAATAAAAATACGTCAGTTTTGAATGATATTTCTATTATTAATGAATTTCCGACGATTCCCCGAAGAACTTCCCCGGCCTACCCCCAGAGTGTGAAATTGAATTTTGTATCGACCTTGAACCCTAGACAAAACCTATTTCCAAAGCCCCATATCGAATGGCTCATATTGAACTTCGTGAGTTAAAGACCCAACTGCGTAAATTATTAGACATCGGTTTCATTCGGCCCCAAGACGCCTCCTTGGGGTGCTCCTGCTTCTATTCGTGAAAAAGAAAGATGGGAGTATGCGACTTTGTATTGATTATCGGGAGTTGAACCATGTCACCATCAAAAATAAGTACCCATTGCCACATATTGATGACCTATTTGACCAGTTACAAGGAGCCAATTTTTTTTCAAAGATTGATCTTCGTTCCGGTTATCACCAATTGAAGATTAGAACAGATGACATTCCAAAGACGGCTTTCAAAACTCGGTACAGGCATTATGAATTCCTAGTCATGTATTGACTAATGCTTCTGCTGCCTTCATAGATATGATGAACCGAGTATTCAAAGAATATTTAGATCACTTTGTGGTCGTCTTCATTGATGACATCCTTATTTATTCCAAAAGCCGTGAAGATCATGAGCAACACTTGAGGCTGATACTCCAAAAGCTTCGTGAATATAAGCTTTATGCCAAGTTGAAGAAATGCGAGTTCTGGCTTGAGGAAATAGCATTCCTTGGGCACGTGGTGTCAAGTCATGGAATATCTGTTGACCTAGCAAAGATTGAAGCTATTCAAAGCTGGGAGCAACCTAAATCGGATCAAGAAATGTAGTTTTTTCGGCTTAAATGGGTTATTATCGGAGATTCGTAGAAGGGTTTTCTTGAATCGCTACTCCCTTAACTCAGCTAACTCGGAAAGACAAAAAATTCGGTTGGAGCGAGAAATGTGAGAAGAGTTTTCAAGAACTCAAGAGAGACTCATTTCAAAGACTGCTCGACAATACCATCCGGATCGGAGGGATTTGTCATCTACAACAAAGATGCTTCTGCAAAGGGTTAGGTTGTGTTCTCTCATGCAACATGGGAAAGTCATAGCCTATGCCTCACGACAACTCAAAGAATATGAGAGGAATTATCCTACTCATGATCTAGAGTTGGCAGCAGTCGTTTTTGCACTAAAGATTTGGAGGCATTATTTGTATGGGGAGAAAGTGGAGATCTTTACGGATCATAAAAGCCTCAAATATTTCTTCACTCAAAAAGGAACTCAACATGCGACAACGACGTTGGCTTGAACTGTTGAAAGATTATGATCATACCATCCTGGAAAAGCGAACGTGGTAACTGACACATTAAGTAGAAGATCATATGCGGGTACGAGTGCGATATTGTCAACGCAAAGGCCCATTTTGTATGACTTACAAAGGATGGAGATAGACATAAAGACTCCAGGGACCCACGTGATGATGGCGAATATACGAGTAGAACCGACTTTAATCGATAAGGTTAAAGCTGCTCAAGCTACAGACCTGGAGCTGATGCGTATGAGAAAGAAAGTGCAAGAAGGTGTTATGCCGAAAGCAAGAATCGATGATGAAGGAATACTTCGAGTCAACTCCAGACTTTATGTTCCTAACGACCCTGAGTTAAAGTATAAAATCATGATGAAGGCGCACAACACACCATTTGTAATCCATCCTGGAAGTACCAAAATGTATTGTGATCTTTGACATACATTTTGGTGGAGCAATATGAAGAGAGAGATAGCGGGGTTTATCTCAAGGTGTCTAATTTGTCAACGAGTCAAGGCGGAGCATCAAGTGCCAAAAGGTCTATTGCAACCACTTGAAATTCTAGAATGGAAGTGGGAGCACATTACCATAGATTTCGTTACTGGTCTTCCCAAGGTTTCTCAAGGCATAGATGCGATTTGGGTCATTGTTGATAGATTGACCAAGTCTACTCATTTCTTACCGATACGAGAAACTTATACACTTGAATGTTTTGCTAGTATGTATATAAACGAGATTGTAAGATTGCATGGTATGTTAATATCCATAGTTTCTGATCGAGACCCAAGATTTACTTCAAGATTTTGGGTTAGTTTGCAAAAAGCTATGGGCACAGATTTACGATTTAGTTCGGCATATCATCCTCAGACGGACGGATAATCAGAGAGGACTATTCAAACTCTTGAAGATTTATTAAGACTCTGTGTCCTTGACTTCAAGGGAAGTTGGGACAAATTCTTTACCATTGTTGGAGTTTCCTACAACAACAGGTTATCAAGCAAGTATTGGCATGGCTCCATTTGAGGCGTTGTATAAAAGAAAGTGTCGTTCTCCAGTATGTTGGGATGAGGTGGGTGAAGCAACGTTATTGGGACCGAATTTGGTACATATGACTACGGAAAAAAATTCAAACAATCCGACAACGTATAAAAACCTCACAAGATCGACAAAAGAGTTATGCTGATCTTCATCGAAAGGACGTGGAATTCGATATTGGAGATCATGTGTTGTTACGTGTTGCTCCATGGAAAGGAGTTACGAGATTTGAAAAGAGAGGAAAGCTCAATCCTCGATTCATTGGCCCATTTTTAATCCTCGATCGAGTAGGAACTATGGCGTATAGACTCGCTTTACCGCCAAGTATGTCTTGTGTTCATAACATTTTTCACATATCCATGTTACGTAAATATGTGGAAGACCCGAACCACATTATTGAATTAGAACCGGACGTGATAGAGGAAGATTTAACGTATGAAGAGTTACCTGTTAAAATCTTGGATAAGAAGGATCATATTCTACGCTCCAAGGTTATACCTCAAGTTAAAGTTTTGTGGAGAAATCACGACGTGAAAGAAATGACTTGGGAGTTAGAATCTGAGATGAAGTCAAGATATCCTCACCTATTCGACATACCAGTATGCATTCTAATTTCGAGGGCGAAATTTCATAAGAAGGGGAGGTTGTAAGACCCCAACTTTTATGAATAAAGATGATTTTTCTATAATTATCATTTTTGAATATTATGGAATGAATTTGTTATAATGTTATAGTTGTGGGTAGTATTTATAAATTCTACAAAGTATGCAAGTTGTTATATTATATTCGATTGGTCAGAGAATATTCATTTTAGTAAGGAATATTCGTACAACGGCACAATCATTGGTGGACCCCACAACAGAATTATTGTCGGATTAAGAAAACGACAAAAATATATTTATGAAAATAACGGCAGAAGTTTTACCGTTAATACTGTTGAACTACTCGGTAGTAAAAGTACAGTGAATACGCTGTGGTTGCATAAGTAGCACACCTGTATTGATTATTGATGCTTACGTGAGAAGTCATTCATTATACTCAATTATTGCTACAATAATTGTCAGATCATATCTCTCATATTATTGATTCGATTATTTTACAAAGATCATCCGTGCATAATATGTTATTTTATTAAATCAATAATTGAGACGGCAAAGTTATTCATATTATTAAATTGCAATATTTACAATGTTTAGAAGTTCTGTCAAGGAGAGGTTTGGTCACCTAATTGCGCGTTAATAGGGAGAAATCCTTATTGGAAAGCCCCCTCTCCTGGGAACGACCTGGTTGATAAATATTGTGAGTTATAATATTAATGATAAATGATATTAAAATTAATGTTATGCTCGGAGTTGGATTTGGAGACGCGGACGTGATATTTGAGTCCGGAACGATGAAATTAGTAAAAATAGACTATAAACACAAAATTTTCTGGATTTTACTATTTGGTCAAAAAGTCAATAGTTGACTTTTTCGGGAAAAGTCAAACTTCAAAATTTATATTTTTGATAAAAATAGTTTCATTGTGTTGGAATTATTTGTGTTAGTGAAAATCGATATTTATTTCGATAATAATTGATGTCTGGAGGTTATATTGACCAATAGGGTATTTAACCGGATAAATGAGCAATTGATTGCTATTATTTCACATTATTATAATTATTTGTTCACATGTGTATACTATTGTTTCACATTCTTGTTACTATTAGGGGAGTTGGTGCAAGATTGATAATACTTGCATGACTAAGTTAAAAATGGAGGTATAGATGGAGGTACTATACTGTAATTCGTATTTTCACATGTCTAGAACTATTGATTCACATGATTTACTATTGAATCACATTATTTACTATTAGGGGAGGTGGTGCAAGTTTGATAATACTTGCATGACTAAATTAAAAATAAAGAAAAAGTTGGAGGTATTGTACTGTCATTTTTCGAGCCCCAAAACGTACAATTATTGAAACTATATTTTTCTATAATAGAAGCTCATTCTTCCTTTATTTCTCACCAATTCACTAAAGCTATAGAGCAATTATTATAGAGAGAAATTGTAGAGAGAAAATCAGAAAGAAGAAGAAGCCTCGCCACCTCACTACTCCTATATCCAGTTTCTTTCAAAGGTAAGGGGTATTATTTCTTTCTTTCGTCTTCATGAAAAGAACTTCTGTTATTCCATTCTTTATTATTATGTTGGAATAACCTAGTTATGTGAAGTACCGCATACATGGTAAAATTCTTCTGTTATTCCATTCTTTATTATTCTGTTGGAACATCCTGTCTGTGCTTTACGCTGGACCTGGTTCCGTCTTTATTATTCTGTTGAAACATCCTGTTCAGGCTTTTACGCCGACCGGTTCCGCTCTTTATTATCCCGTTGGAACATCCTGCATGCGCTTTTACGGGACCGGGTTCCGCTCTTTATTATTCTCGTTGAATAACTCGCCTGTCTTGATTCACCGCATGTTTGGTGATTTCTTTGGTTATTCCATTCCTTATTATACTCAGTTGGTTAAAGTTTTGACTTCTATACTCCATAAAATTAGTAGAATATCCTTGATATTTGCGCTTCATCCAGTATCTTTTCATGGAAATATTCTTCTAAGCATTCTTGAATTTTACTTTACAAAGAAGTATCATGTTGACAATTTGGACGTTACTAGTTCCTGGATAAATTAATTCGTGAACTTTGTTTTATTGAATTCTTATATCATTGTCATCATCCTCATGTTTATATTTTTTTGAAAGTCATCTGTGGCCTGTAGTGCATAGATGGACTTGGTATGATTATGACCAGGGATTATTCGGTATAATCATGACCGTAATGTTATAAATGATGTGATAAAAGTCCTCATTGGCCCGTAGTGCATTGATGAACAGTTGTTGACATGATCATGACCATTGATGAATACACGAATGTCCTTGGCCCGTAGTGCATAGATAATTGTGGTCGTGATACTAAAGAATATCATCGTCAGTAGAGTAGGGGGTGATTCGATGATGTGGATTATTTATTGTCGAGTCCCAAGCGATAAAAGTAATGAAAAACCTTTTAAATCATAAAAGATAGTAGATTTTATTCTCTACTTGACTCTTTTAATGGATTGCTTGTTCAACCGCAGCTTAAACTTGATGTCTATTGTATTTTATCGGTTTAACATTGTTGAAGACTAATGATAATTTATTCTCGCATTATCTTAGTCATAATATTTCTTCTTTGGGCTAGTTAAGCTCACCCTTTTGCTTTCATTGTTCTCTTCAGGAAATGAGAACGTAGCGGGGGACTAATCGAGGAACGGAGTGACGGTCCAGAGGATAGCATTAGTAGTCCTCACTATTCTGTTAAATAGTGTGACAATAAATATAATGAGGACTTATTCTGAGAGTGGATATTGTCTAGAAGACAATATTTGTATTAAAACTCACAACTCTTTTGTTGTATATTAAAGATTGTATTTATATTCTGTACCATGTATTTGGCGACTCAGGATAGGTGATGTATACCTATTTTGGGGGCGTCACAAAAAAACATGGTATTTGATAAAATTGAATAATTAAGATTTGAATGGTTAATATATATTAATAAATTAGATCATCTAAATGAAATAACATCTAAATCTAAAAAACTGTTTGATAACTAGAAAGTGTAAAACATATGAATTACACTATTTTATCATTTTAACCCTCTAAGTTATTTAAAAAATTTATTTTAATGATCTTAAAATTTGAAATTAAAAGAATACAATATTTATTAATGTTATTTTTATTCATAAATTTTAAATAAACTATTAATAATAGGCAATCCTTAATAGTTAAAATTTGAGTTTCTATCTTAATCGTACAAAACAAAATTACCAAACAAAATTTATCTCGGACAAAATTAAAAATAGATAAATTAAAAGATATTCAAATACAAATAAACACCACCTAAAAATTAACTCCGCAAAGTTATGAGTCACTATTATTTAAATATAGCGAAATCAACAAATGGTTATTTCGGTGTGTATACTAGTTATCGTTAGATGATTGTGTCATTATCGTAAAATATAATAAAATCTTTATTAAATTTAAAAATTAAAAATAAAAAGTAGCAACGAGAGTTGGAGGGACAAAAAGAGAGGAATTATTGTGTCACCCTCCTTGCCAATTACAGAATCTATTTTATCCTTCTTTTTTTATTTTCTAATAATTTTTTATTGCATCTTTATATAATTATACGCACAATGCATATGTCAGGGTTGCGTATGTCAGACTGAACTAGTAGAAGAAATTTGTCAAAAACCATAAAATCATTTCATTTATCACATGCATGGGCTGGCTGGCTGGTTATTTGGCTCTCCACGCTCATTTGTCTCCTCATAATTAAAACTTAAAACAAAATAAATGAGTTCATCCTTCATTCCTATAATTTTCATATGGTATGATATGGGTTGAAAACAACATAGAGTGGTTAGTATGAAGTTATGATCAATACAATGTTAATATGCAGGTCAAGAGATGATCTCTCTCCGCGTGTCAGTACTGTATTGGTCAATTGACTAATTTATCATAAAATTAATTTCATGATAACCGGATCCAAAAGAACATGATCCAAAAGAAAGTTGAACTCTCATAATTAGACAGAGAGGACCACCAACGGACTGATCCGTTAACGAACCAGTTATAGCAACAGATTTTTTAGATATGTCATATTCGGTTCATGCTATGACGACAGTTCATACCGTCGTCATAACTCTAAAAAATTATCGCCATAGTTGGTCCATCAGTCCGTTACAGAACCGGCCTGCATAATTAGATATGTCTCCCCCAATGATTATTCAATGGGAGTATTGTCTCTTCTACTCATTGCACAACAATCTTAAACACTACATATCACGAATAATCTTTTTCATAGGAGGAGACAAGCATGATAACTAAAATAATTGTTTTTTACCAAAGAGATCTTTATCTCATGGCAAACCACTTTAGTGTGATGTGCTTTTTTTGTGTGTAATGATTTAGTTTTACCTATTTCGAAAAATAGTTAGAAGACATCGTTTGTTTGTTTGAGACTTCAAGTGTAAATAGTGTGTAATCTTATTAATATAGTGAGAAACCCCTAATTATAAGAGTCGATAACTTTTCACGTGTCTTCAGTTTGTTCCATCAACTTGTAAATCTTCAGAAAGAACTTCTAGGTGGACATGAAAATTAAATACGAGTGTTTAAATTTCACCTATTTATATTTTTACCCTTATTTGGGGGTCAAAATACAAATAAGTAAAAATACACTCATGTCTAATTTAGTTAGAGTTTTTGATCTTCGGGACAATCTCACGTGGGCCGGGCTGAGAAGTTCTATCAAGAATTTGGTTGTACTGTTCCATGCCTAGTGCAGGCAGCTGACGTTACCCAATGAAGCTCCCTCAGGCTGCAACTTGGATGCCCAGTTGTCACGCAATCGTTAAGCCATCAATTGGGCCTCAAGGCATTCTACCTTGGGCGTCCAATGTATTTAGGCCTTTGGGCTTACATCCCAACACTAGGTTTTGTTTTGTAATATTACCTATGATCCATTTCAAAGATTGTGAATGCAGACTTGAAACAAGTTAATTCAGACCTACCCCAATACATTCCTTGTTTGGAACATTGACACCCTCCAGTAGGAAATGGTGTAAATTTAATACATTGAAACAGTAACTACAAGAACAAACCACTACTAGTACAAAAGTCTAAAGAACTAGCTCTCAATTCTATTTAATGACTGCACAATCGAACAACATAACTACAAGAACAAACCACTACTAGTACACTCGAAGATAGAACTAGTTCTGTTAGTACTATCAGCCCCATGGAAATCCATCAATCCGCGTGCTTCAAATTTATAATCTTAAAAATACACTCAAAAGGCTCGATTTCAATGAGGGAACAGAAATGTAGCTGGAAGTCGGGTCAATGAAGGTGCTTTAGTTTCCAGCAGCCGTCGTATCATTTCTGAGCTGTTGCTCAACAATCGGGGGAAGGAGAAGAGCAAGCCTAGTTTTGTACCTTGCGATTCGTTGCAGTCTTTCTTCTCTTAGTCTGCAAAAAGAACATCAAATACTTGGACGCTGCAAAGAAATATTTTTAATGGAAAGATAGCAATCAAGAACTTCTCTTCTAGGTAGATCATTCAATGATGATAATGCTTATTGAGCTTAACACAAAGTTAACAAGTCTTAAAGACTAATAAGAGCTCAACGCATCCCACACTATTTCCACGAAATCGTTGATCAATTATAGGCTTCTAACACTAGCCAAATCCAACTTTGACACCGAAATAATGTATTACATGGCACACATGGGATTTCAATAGCGATGCGATGGTAGCATCATTTTTGAGAAACAAAATAAAACAAACTTGTTATTATCAAAAACAAAAACCTTGACCACCGAGCTCTAGCTCCATTTGTATCATACCCTCTCTTATATGAGATTAGTCATGGGTTAGAGTTTCAGTGGAGACATTTCACAAGCCTTTGTGGAGGCACTATTCTATAGCTTTATGGCCTTAATTGTAGCCTTAGTCGAGGCGCTATCCTATAGCCTTTATGGCCTTCTTTCCATGTAGGGTTTGAGGTCCCTTCTACCCACTAGGATAATAATAAATTAAATTAAATTAAAAAACAAAAAAATCTTGCAGAAACTTGGAGACCAAAAGATGGAAAATACTCCATCCGCGCCACATAAATTTCAACGCTTCTTTTAGCTTGTGTGGCATGGAATTAAAGAGGTTCCAAAAAAGTATATTTAAATATAGTATACATATTTAAATATTCAAATGTTATAGTTTATCTATATTATAATTTTATAAAAATATAATATTAAATGCGTATTTGGACCGTCTTACGTACTACAAGAAGTGTAGCAATTAATGTGAGACAAGAGTGAGTATAGGAAGTCCTCTTTAAAAAGTTAAATGAGCCCCTATTTGGCCTCCTTATATTTTAATTCAAGCTTAAAAGTTGATGCTGTTTAGACATGCTGAGCAATCTGAGTTACTACATCAGTTGATGATTTAAACAATGTACCCAACATTGTTCTTTAGTTAGTATCCTACCCCTACAGACTACAAAAAGAAGTCCCTACAATAATTTAGCATGTGTCACATATAATAATAGATCCCCAACTTAGTAAGCAAGTGTACCCAGCACATTCATGGAATATCAAAAGCCATAACCATAAGCCTGATATAGATTCACATAGCATTAATACGGGAAATGATCAAATATCTATATTACTATTACGTAGTAAAGACTATATATATATACTAAAGTAGACATAGCATCAATACAGAAAACAATCCATATTCACTACACAGCTAATATGAGTTTTACATATGAGCAGTAATGTGTGTATATATATATATAATACAGTAGATATAGCTTACCAAAAAAATAAAGTACATATACCATTAATATGGGGAACTACCCATGTTCATTTCGTACCTATAAATGGGATAGCACTAGAGTCACTGACTTAGATTTTTCTCATTAAAATTTTCTAAATACATACAACGCTACATGTTGGAGTGGAAATGATAACTTTGAACAAAAATGGTAATTAGTGATATATACCTTGCCCGAACTTTTTTAGCACGCTTTATGTGCTTTTGCAACAACTCTTCTGGAGATAAATGATCCACATCTTCCTCATCCTGAAAGAAAATAAATGGAACATATTTACTTCTCTAATGAAACAAAAAAACAGGTGAAGATACAAATAAATCCAAATTCTAAGGATAAGTAATTATCATCATTCTCCAAGACAACCAAAAAGGCAATAATTTAAAATAGAGAGCGATATCAAAATTCATTCTAATATAAACAAGGAGCCTGTCTGATAATGGTTACAGTTAGATTTTATAAAATGGGCCCAAAGTCTAGTTTATAAAGACATCAAGCTCTCTAACTCAAAACTAATTGGCAATGAGAAGAGTAGGCCCAAGTCATTAAACACTTGACAAATTTTCTCAAGGTATTCAATGTGGGACAATATATATACTCTAACACTCTCCCTCACGTGTAACCCGGTGTATTGAGGGTTGCACGTGAACCTGATTAATATGAAAACTCACACAAGATAAGCAAGTCCAAAAGAAGCTAGTCATAAGAAGAAATCTAATAAACCACGGGTAACTATTGACCCAATTGTGGTACTAATTAAGAAATGGACTGCAAGTAGGTAAGAATGAAGGCTAACAAGAATGTTTAATTAGGCCCAATGATAGCCTGCCACTTTGACACCATGTTAGATTTATAGAAGTCTAGTATATAAAGACGTCAAACTCTCTAACTCAAAACCAAATTGGTAATGAGAAGAGTTGACCCAAGTCATTATATATTAGATATATTTTCTCAAGGTATTCAATGTGGGACAAGATATATACTCTAATAGTTATAACCCAGATTTAATAAAAGTAAGCATTCTATAGTAAGGTCAAGCAACAAAAAGCAAACACTTACTCCTTAATTTTGGCCATAAAGAGTTGCCCCATAATTTTGGTCTAAATAAATCAATTCTGTTTTTTGGAAACAAACTGTTAATAGGAGAGACTATACTCAGCCATTGGCCATCATAAATTATCTCCACAATCATCTACACAAAAATAAAATTTTTAAAAAGGGAAAATAAAGCGCTAAATTCTTAGATCTGTCTGCCAACCCTTTTTAGTTTCAAAATCCTTTTTTGAACACACACACATACTAATGTATTTCCAGAAAGAATTTGAAATCTCTTAAATTGTTCAAGCTGCTACTAGTCCTTCTTTTGTGTTAATTAAGTTTTAAAGTTTCTGGACATATAATTGATTTTTTTTCTTCCTTGAGACATTTTCAAAGTCCATGTCCTAAGGCTAGCCCCACTTATGAGACTTCTCTAAATTGATGCTTCTGTTCCTCTCTTCCTTTTATTTATTTATTTCCCTCTTCTATGGGTATGTTGGAAGAAGGAAAAGCACCGGTGCATAAATAGATTGAGGAACTTAAGGAGACTAATCAAACACCATTCAGAGTAATTAACCAGAAATATGACATTAGAATCGGATCGCAAAGCTTCTAAAGATCTAGAATTAGATCGCAAATGCCCTCCTAAGTTTATACATAAGACATTCTAGAAACACTTTCTGATCTCAACCCCCCCACCCCACCCCCACCCCCACCCCCACCCCACCAAAAAGAAACACTGGTCCAAGTAATAAGAGGGATTTCAATCAGAGGTTTGGGATTGCTCAAAAAAGGTGCCACTTAAAATATGTATTAAGAATAATGTACCAGTCATATCCTCATTATGAATCATGAGGAGAAGACTAACTGAAAGTTCTTCAAACCATAGCGATTAGATTTACACTACACAGATTTGATGTTTCCGGTAGTCAACACTCCATGATAATAGAGGTCATGAGAGTAAAAAAAGTAGTTTCCCTACAATAATCTCATCTTCCTCAACATATAACTTCCATTTTCGTTGAGATTGTCTACGTACTAGTTCGGAAGAACAATTATTGTACCTCATAACATTTGACAGAATAAACACCAGTCACAATAACAATCCAAAAAGAGTTTCCCAAATTATTTCCCAATTGGACTCAAACAGAACAAAAATTTGGACAATACAAACTGATACCCATGAGATTTAACGACGAATTGGGTCTTGAATTAATTACCTATAGTAATAACCATAACCATAACCACAACCTATCCTAATACTAAATGCATACAAAGAACAACTATATACCATCAAACTACTTATTTTTCTTCTAGGATGCTTAATTCTTAACTGCTTATATCATAATTAAGAAGGAGCCACAGTTTTAGCTGAATATCATAAAAGAATCGCAACGAAAAATTTTGAAACTGTGAATAAATGTTAAGTGGTGCATAACTAAAGCACTATATAAATCATTCAAGCTTTAAAACATTGAATTAGTATATAATAATAGAATAAATAAACACAGCACAATTGAAACAGATTTGTACTCTGCCTACTTCATGTAGGTCCAATTCAGATGCCTAAAGAAGGCCAAAAGAAAAATAAAGAAAAAGAAAATGTGGTTCTGTATCATCCTCACGAAGGATTTATTAGCAAATGATTTCTATAGGTTGACTAAACAATTTACATACAAAAATTTCCATATGCTTACTAAAACAATTTACATAGTTTAAATAATTCTCAGACCCTATAAAGTACAAATTTTTACAGCCATAAGGGGTGTTTGATAAAAATTGAATGAATCTGAATCTAAGGGCCTGTTTGATACGGTCTGAATGGCTCTGAATCTGAACGATTCAGCCATTCAGATTGTTTGTTTACAATTTTTAAAATCTGAATTGGGCTGAAAGGGTCTGAGCGATTCTTTTGAAAATATTCGCCTGAATGGGTTGAATAATCCTATTTTACCCAAATAACCTCCAAATAACCTCGCTGCTCTATCTCTAGCGCAGCTCTCGTCCATCTCCATCGGCGTCTCCATCCGCATCTCTTCACTCCATCTCGCAGAGAACCCGCCATCTCAAAGTTAGTAATTTGAAGCATTTATGATGTTTTTTTAGATCTCTCAATTTGAGTATCATTCAATTCAATCCCATAGTTTTCCCTCTTTGTATATATCACTGAACTAAAACAGATTTCGCGGGTTTTCCTATATCTCTCATGTATCTATACGCAGCTCCTTCCTTTTTTCTCCTAATAGAAGAAAACGCCTTCGCTTAATTTCGAGAAGATTCTCTCACTGTAATTCCTTTCTTTGCTTTCGGTGTCGTTCGTTTTGTTTACACACATTAGTGATTACCGTGCGCTAACGCTTTGGATCTTCGCTTGACTCAATTATCAATGTGTTTTCGGTTAATGCCTCTGAAAATCATGCCATTTCTTGATTTCTTGTGAGGTATATGCTCATTCTTTTATTTGATTTTGTTTTTAGAGAAGTTTATTGTGGAATCTGAACTCTTATATCTACAAATGTTGCTTGATTGATTTCATATACATTAACTGTTGCGCCAAAATGCAATGCATTTCTTTGATTATTTAGCCCTGGAAAGCTTGGATCTGTGAGTCTAAAGGTTCATCTGTGATATGTATAAACATGGATGCATGAATTTGTTTCTAATCTAGGGGAAAAATTATTTCTGTTAAGTTTTAGGACAATTGTGATTAAGATGTTGAGTGTGTCACCATATTGATTTTTATATGCTAATACTTGGAACATCATTTTCATTCTAGGCTTTTATTTTTATTATTGTTTTGATGTTGTAGATTTATAGTTTATGAATTTGATTAGAGTTGTTTTGTTAACATCTTGCACAGTAGGATATAAGGTCGAATTGTTTGTCCAACTACAAGATTAGGCAAAGGAAATGTCTTTTGTCCAACTACAAGATATAAGGTCGAATTGCTTACTATGAAGAGATGTCTTTTGGTAGTTTTTCATAATTTGCTGGACTCAGATTTTCTCCTTTCCCGCATTGATTCTTTTGTTCTTCTATATTTGGCAGAAAAATAAATCTTTATGTGAGAACAAACAGATCGATTGCATATATATGGATCGATGGCCATAACTTTTGTATGAACTTGTTTACTTTTGGTATATATTTATTTAGTAACTTAGTATATGTGCTTATTGTTTTGATGGATCATGATTTGTTGAACTTGACATATGGTCATTATGTGAGTTTCATTATATCACAAACATATTTTTCTTAATATTTCTTAAAAGGTCAAGCATGACTATTGAAGATCAACTTTTATGCTTAATCATTATGTATTGTTACTTGAAACAAATTCATTCAACAAACATACCAAGAATTAGAGATAACACTTCAATCTTGAGTGGACATACTTATACATTGGAGTTATTACATGGATCAAGTACGCAATGTCAAGAATTGATGCGACTTTCACGTGTTGCATATGTGCATTTATGCAATCATTTTAGGCAAAAACAATGTGTACAAGATAGCAAGTACGTAACTATTGAGGAAAAAATTGCTATGTTCTTGACTATAATAGGTCATAACGAACGATTTAGAGTAGTGAAACGAAAATTTCAACACTCTACACAAACAGTTCATAAATTTTTTCACGAGGTGCTGAATGGAATGATAGAATTTGCGAAGGAAATCATAGTGCCCACATCTTTTGATCCAAATCCAAATGTTCCGGGGACCCATAAAGACTTACGGAAAAAAATTTCGGTATGTAATTTTAAATTTAATAAATATAATTGGCACAAATATATATTTGCAAATATGTGTATAACATAAATATAATCGTTCAATGTAGGGAGCGGTTGGTGCACTAGATGGCACACTTGTACATGCAGTTATTCCTGTCAATCAACAAGCTCGCTATAGAGGACGAGGAAGGAGTGAATGCTATCAAAATGTATTAAGAATTTGTGACTTCAATATGATATTCACATTTGTTTGGGCTGGATGGGAAGGAATAGTACATGATTCAAGAGTATTAACAGAAGTTGTCTTCGATCCTAGTTCTGGCTTTCCATTTCCCCCTCAAAGTATGTATTATAATTTTTTATTTGATTATCATATTTGATTATTTATTTTAATAACTTGGGTTAAATTTTGTTTTTATAATTGTAAATAAATATTATTTTTGTGATGCTGCATATACAAACACTCGAGGCTTTTTATCTCCATATCGCAACACAAGGTACTGGTTAGCAGATTTTCGATGTCAACGTGCCTTAAATAGAAAAGAAAAGTTTAACCATGCTCATGCCCAACTCAGAAATATTATTGAGCGTGCCTATGGTGTATTAAAAGCTAGATTCCCAATATTGAAACAGATGGCGCCTTATCCTTTTTCAGTGCAAAGAGATGTAGTTATTGCTTGCTTTGTTGTTCACAATTTTATAAGAAAAGAGAATATTGAGGCTGAGTTATTTTCTCAGTATGATCAAGCTACCACAATTGATAGAGATGATGAACAATATGAAGAAAATCACAAAGGAGAGCAAGATGCAGTGCAATGGGGCCCTCATGCAGTGCAATGGGGCCCTCAAGGCGTACAATATATGAACAATCTACGTGACCAAATTGCTCGTGAACTATAAAATGACTCACAGAAATTAATGTAATTTTATTATTATGTTGACATGTTTGTTTAACTCGTTACATTTCTTATTTTCTATGAAACTTGTTACAATTGTTTGAATTATTCAATACTTTGTTTGATAATTTATTTGAATTATTTATTTTAATTTGTTGTACAATGAATGTTGTATTTAATTTTTTTTAAATACGTCCAGACAAAACTATATACTTGTTTAGCATAGTTTAGAGGGATAAAATAGTAAAATATTGTTATTCAGATATTTCAGACATATCAATTATCAAACAGCTTTTTTTCATTCGATTGATTCAGATTCAAATTTCATTCAAATTGATTGATTCATTCGGTTTTATCAAATGACCCTAAATTTGAATGAAATTTGAATCAATCTAAATGAGTTGAATCAATCAATGAAAAAACGGTTTGATAATTGACATGTCTGAAATATCTGAATGACAAAACTTTATTATTTTACCCTTCTGAAAAAATTCAAAATTGTTGTAAATTTATTTAATATTATTTAATATAATAGTTAATATTTTTTTTATAATTTTTTTTACTTCATTCAGCTGCTCATTCAGTCAAAAAAAATCTGACTTAGCCATTCAGCTCGTCCATCTTACCGATTCAGACCAAAACAAACGCACTGACCGATTCAGCCATTCAGATTCAGCTCCATTCAGCTCTAAACAAACAGTCCCATAGTCCAAGTAATATTCCTAAGTTGTCAAATCTCTAGCTAACATGTCCCACATCATATCTGTATTTCCTACTTCCTGATACTTACTCACAACTACTATTCCTGTTCATTTTGTACTCAATCGCCATATCACCATCTAAAGAAATAGTATAAAATAAGAAGAGAGAAAAACAAATGAAAGGAAAATTACAATAAGCACGTAATAAATATAAGTACCGACCTCTTCGTTGTCGCCCTCCTTTTTTTCCGGGGAGTGAGCATCGGCCACCGGTATAGCCATAGGCAAAGGTCTGGGAAGAGACTTCACACCATCCACATATTCTGACTGCCAAGTGCCAAGCATAAAAGTCAATGAGATACATTGTGCAATCAGAAGAACAAAATGCAAAAAAGCCAATTACAAAAATTAAACCAGACACGTTGCATAAATAGTCAATACAGTACCATAAGACAAAATCACAAAAAATCATCAGCCCTTCAGTTTTGCAACTTTTCTTAAAGGAAATTGTTATGTCCAAAGGCTGATGTCTCAAGAACTGTATACACAAATTTTGACATCCATGGTGTAACGACGATATAATTATAGGAAATCTGGCACAAAAAATAACTCCACAGTCCTTTTTATCAAAGAATGGACACTAACACGAAGGAGTTGAAGAAGTAGAGCTACTAACAACCAGATATCATGTGTTACTCGGACTCGGGTGCGGATACGAATTTAGGTATCAGACACGTGAAGTCAAAAAATAAAGGATACATGGATATGGATCCGAATTTGGACACGAGTGCGGGGATACGGTATGTTATGATTTTTTAACAATAATGTTTATATTGTCCAAATTCATATAGACATGCATTTATCAAAATTTAATTAGTGCGTTTCTTCTTCTTTTTTTCTTTCGGTTGTCTCTTATTCTCTTATTCATTACACAAAGGAAAAACAAAATTGAGCACGCTTTCCAAAGTTGAGTGCTATAATTTCAATTATACACATACCCAAAAAAAGAGGGAAAAAAACTCTTTGTTTTTTTCCTTTTTACTGTTAAGAAAACGAAGAGTCTCTTATACATTGGCTGGTAGGTGGTTGCTTCAAAACTGGTTTCTCTGGGTCATAAGATTTTTCATCTGCAACAAATGCACTTGAAAACCATTTTCCTAATGATTTTTGCAAAGAAGATAGATTATCAACTATGTTTTTGCCATGATTTGCAGACTATCTGCTTTCTTTTTTCTTTGGATTTTCTTATTTTTTTATCTGCGACCCAAAGCTGTACTAGAAAATCCGGTTCAAAATAGGATCATTTTCGATATGATCAATATTTCTCCAAGATCATGATCCCCACAACTCAATCGATCTTGCTGGAGTGATAATGCTGTCGGACCTCCTCTTTGTGGTTGAAAGTGGAATGACCGAACCTCTTCAGCATCAAGAAGACCAGATTTATGTTTTTTTACAACACTGATATTATTTATCTAAAGATGAAACTTCATTTCTGGGCCTAACCTTTTCTTTTTTATTCTCCTTATTAGGCGTCTTCCCAATTGTTGGTCCCAATTGTAAACTTTTGAATCTAATTATAAATTATAAATATTCATACACATTACAATATTACTCCACACACATAAAATTGACATCTACTTATTAATGGATATTTAAACATTAATAAGGAAAGCATGCATTTTGAAATAGCACTTCTTTATTAAAATTACGTCGTTTTGGAGATTCTTTTAAAAAACAAGTGGAGCCGCGGGTGACATTTTTATAAATAAAAGAAAAACAAGTGGGACCACTCTATTTTAATATTATTTTGTATTTTAAATAGCACTCTATATATATACATACAGAACGAATCTAAATCACTCCTTTTAAATAGCATTCTCTCTTAAATAGCACTCATTTATTAAAACTACGTCGTTTTGAAAATTATTTTAAAAAATTAAATAATATTAAAAGAGTTGTCCCACTTACTTTCTTTTTATTTACAAAAATGTCACCCGCAACCTCACTCGTTTTTTTAAAAAATCTAGATTTAAAATAGTATCATATA
This sequence comes from Panax ginseng, assembly GCA_020205605.1. Classification (NCBI taxonomy): domain Eukaryota; kingdom Viridiplantae; phylum Streptophyta; class Magnoliopsida; order Apiales; family Araliaceae; genus Panax; species Panax ginseng. The sequence goes on from CM035134.1 coordinate 16,414,631, forward strand.
TATATATATATATATATATATATATATATATATATATATATATATATATAAATATATAACTTACATTCGCAACCACCGTCGTGAGGTTTTTAGTAGTTTTAATAAAAATATGTTATTTAAGATGAAGCTTTAGATCCGTCATATATATATATATATATATATATATATATATATATATAAAACTTACATTCATTGATTATATACTTTAAAAACTTACTTTCGATGCTGGAAGGCGGGAGCAATGTACAATATAATTTTGTGAAAAAATAATTAAAAATTCAATGTAAACTTTTGAATCTAATTATAGTTATTAATATTCATACACACTACAATATTACTCCATACAAATAAAATGGACATTCATTTAGAGTATTGATTATTGTATTTATTAAAAACATTAATAAATTAACATTCATTCATTAATGAACTATACTTTAAAACTCATTATTTATTTATTTTTTTACTCCACACAAATATTCTAGTTATAGTTATAATTAGAGCATTTATTTTGAAATTTAAATTTAGATTTCAAAAATAATGAACACTTATTTTGAAATTTAAATTTGCCTCTCTTCTATTTTGCTAAATTACATCTCTATTCTTCCAACCTAATATCTATTTCTTCTCTAACGTAAACAAACATATAATAAAAAATGTTAGACAAAAATATCATCACCCATATAAATAAATAAATAAATATAATTGATACAATACAATATATTATATAATATATATATATATATATAATATATATATATATATATAATATTAATATATAATATTATATATATAATATGTATTAAATATATAATATATTGTAAAGGATTGGACTTTGTTTAAAAAATAAGGGTTAAATAGGATATTATTAGAACTTGATGAATGGGAGCCGCCATTGGACTTTGTTTCTTCCTCCTCATCATATATTACTTTTCGATGATGGGAGCCACCATAAAGAGATCGACTCATCATCGAGTAAATTTATCTTCCTTCTAAAGAGATCCTCGATCTTCTTTCCTTTCTTCCTTTCTTCTTTCTTTTGCGAACTATGATGTAGAGTCGAGCCCTTTTTATTTCCGCTTAGCCCTAATTTCCAAAGTTGTTGAAGTCGCATACGCTATCGCGTCACCCAATCCAAATTTCAGAACACTGGGTTGAATCCGCTGCAAATTATCCTAAAATTCCCTCTTCTTCAGCAATACTCTTGTCACCCTCCACGCCATCGCCTGACCTCTGCCAATTGATGTCGATTAGGGCGGGGCGAAGTGCAAAATGAACGATTCATTCAGCTAAGCATCAAAGCCGTATCCGGATTGAAAGTGCCTCACTCGACACAAATCCCGCACCCGTGTCGAATCATGTCGACGCGGGTACTCCATCAGAAACAGGCAAGTCTGGGTAACACAACAGATATCTCAATAAAGAGAATAATTATCTTTCTATTGTCTAGGTACATTGGACAAACCACTGGGTGGCACTAAAAGCAACAAATATAGTTTTGGAAAGGATGAAGCCACGACCTCAAAACAAGGACCGGTATGGGGAATCATACCAACTTCTTCAACCATATAGGTCACAATTTAAAAGTAATATGCACACAAGCCAATCATATTTGATATGATAAAGCATATTTTTTATAACAATCTTATTCCTTTATTAATAAAAGAATTATTTATTAAAAGCTTTAATTTATCTACATGGTGCTGTTATTTTAATATGTGATAAACCCATAGTTTTGAGCAATACTTTTAGAATCATGATTATGATCATGCTAATGAGATTTAAACTCTTAGATAGCTCACAAACTAAAATTGTTCCCAATCGTTGGATTATTAAAAAGGGGATTAGTGAATCCGAATAGATTGTTACATACATTGATTGCTCATTAGATGAGAATGATTGATCTCATGATCATTTGTGTGGAGACACTAAAGCAAGTATGTAGGTGCTTTTGGAGAATAAGTTCACTGAATGTGACTCGCTAAGAAATACCTAATGGAGTTTTACTTGTCTGTCAATAGGAATTCATGTAGTGATAGTAGTACAAGTGATCCTTACACTTGAAATCATCATAGTATCTTGTGTATGATAAGTTATACTTTAACATGTCCCTTAAGACCCTTAGGAGTATGTTTGGGTGTATTAAGTTATATATGTAGATAATAAATAATCAATAAAGAATCTACCTCTTCTCGTAAAAGAAGAATGTCCTATGTGATTCGATAAATGACAACTCAAAAATCCTTGGTCAAGGTGGAATGAAATTAGAAAGGAGTTTCTAATTTGCATTATTTGGAGTTGTGCATTTTTGGAATCGAAATACATATAATTAAAAAAAAATAAGACTTGACAGTAAGTCTATGTATTATATTTAATTGGACATTGTATAGTGGAATGATTGAATTGTACGGTAACTATTTACTCAAATGTTCTTTTATAATTAATGTTGAAATCTATATTATCTGAAAAGTCATTGATCGCTAGGGAGACTTATCCTTATTTAGAATAAATGTTATTTGTTTAAATGAATTAATAGTTTAATTTATTTATTTAAATAAGATTAGAATTGTTCTAATTGATTTATTCACAACCGATTTAATATGAAGAACCTAAAAGGTCACACCATAAAAGGAAAATATTTATTTAAGAAGTAAATGGCAAAATCGTAATAATAAGTTAAGTATATTTAATTTAATATATGATGATAGAAAAAATTAAATAGTTTAATATTTATTATTTAATATTTTAGAAATATTAAATATAAATTAATAAAAGAAGTCTTATTATTATTAATTAATTCCCAAATTCCTAAAGGAGTTTGGGAATTATTTAATAAAGGTACTCTCAATTATTTCTAATAGGATTAAGAGCCTAATTAATTAAAAGATTTTAATTAATTAAAAAAAAACCTATTCCTAAATAGTTAGGAGGGTTGCGTACATCTATAAATAAAAAAGTCTTATTATGGATATTAGGGTTACGCACTTTATTTTAGGAGTTGGGAGAGTACACATATTCTATAAATATAGAATTAGGATTTTGTTAAACACCCATCTTCTTGAATAACTATTTTTTCTTGGTGGATCACCTCTAGAGGCCAAACGCTTAGGTGGCTAACGTTGATCAAAGGAAGTAATCGAACCCGGTGGATTTAACTTGAACGTGAAAAGAATTGGAGGTGAACTCGTACCTGAGAAAGCTTGTTTCTACAAGAATATGAATTTGATCTCCATCTCTTTTCTATTGAATTGAAAATTAAGCACAAAGTATGATCATGGTGATGGTTTGTAAAAAAAATTTAAAATCCGTTTGATCGCGCTTCCGCTTCGTTTATGTGATTTGATTGCATGACCGCACTATATACAAACCTAACACAGTTTGCTTTCTAGAATTTGACTATAGTTCTTTAGCTAGAGTTGAAAGGTTTTAAGAAACTTTTGCTGCATAACTTTGCATAGTCAGAGGAAAAATAATTATGAATCTTATTTGCAGATAGCTTATCCTTCAATTTACAGCACCCAAGCTATAAAATCTGGATCTTTTACTCATATTTTTGGTATAACTTAATAATTGACAAGCACAAGAAAGGATATTCATCAGTTTAGTTGTATCAGAGTAATGTATAATAATATTTATGATCGTTTGGTGCTTAACTGCTGAATCTTTCCGCATACATGTTTCAAAACAAGGCTACATCATGGTGATAACAATGACAGCTTACAACTGATGTTGAAGAATAAATACCACACAAATGAATGGGAATCAAGAAATACATTAACAATCACCAAAAGTATTAAATTAATTCCAGCTGCAAGATTTGTAGATAACATCATTAATTTTCTTATGCTTGAATCTAGATATCATAAAACATATCTTGAATAATAAACTACCTTTTCAGAAATACACATTCTTCATTGAAGGGGGTGCTGTAGGTGAAGGGAGTTGAATGGGGGTAATATCTTAAATTTCGTGTTTTGAACAGACTTTATTCTTGCAGTCCAGGCAGATTAAAGAAGGATTGAATTAAGTTACATACAAAAATTTAGCCAACTCTTCACGAATATACGAGTATAAAGCTTTTAAGAATAATCTATTTGTTATCTCTGATAGTAATATGTACTTCCTATTAATTAATATGAAAGCAGTTGCCGACTTTGCTCCTGCAGTCTGTCTAGGGATATTGAAGAAGGATTGAATTAAGTTGCACATACAAAATTAAGAAACTCTTCACAAATAAATGTGTATACGCTACTCTCTTGCTGTAATCTCGGACCTCTTGGTTATTAATATCAACAATTCAAATGAAAGGAAACCAGTAAAAGAACAAGGCACAAATAATACATAGCACAGTTTCCATGGCACAAACCTGACTTTCTTCAGGAAATCCGTTCCTCAACCACGATCGGCATTGGGCATAAAGAGAAGCACCATCAATTATTCTTACCTGAAAACAGAAACATAGGCATGAAACACATAGAATACTTCTATAATCAGAGCTAAAATATGAGTTCTGAAATCAAACTAAATAAACATTATAGCTAGAGGATTAAATTTAGAATGTTAATTACGTTAACAGAAAAGGTTTATCTTGATATGTATATGAGTAATCCTGGTCAATCAGGTGTTGCGAGTATAGAGAGAGAGAATGTTATTATATTATATCATTCTTTCTTTTTGGAAATATTTAGGTAGGGACAATGATAAGTATAACTCAATAGATTCACCCAATTGTTGAAAGGAAGTCAAGTTCAGGAGTGCAGCCAAAGTTTGGTAAGGTAAGTCGTTATACACCTGAGAAACTATAGAATTGCAAAGTTACGAAGAAAGTACTACCAAATGTGGTTCATCTTTTATACAAAATTCCAAAACAGATGGTGCATATTCATGCAGGACGATACCAGAGACTTCTAGATTTATTTTAATGGATTAAATGTGTCTTTTGGTGGGAGGGTTCGAAACTTGTCTGATTGGGTTTGTGCATCTTCAACAGTTAGGAGGATACACATCCTCAATTTAGTATCAATTCTTCTCATTGACAAATATCCCAAATTGAAATTAATATGTAACCAATCAAATAAAAGAACAAGAATACTAATGTAAACCAATCAAACAAAAGAACAAGAATGCATGCTCACCTTTTGATCTCTGACTGTGGCAAGAATGTCATCCCTAGTTCTATCCCTACAGCCAACATGAAAGTAGAGCAATCAACAATACTAATGTAAACCAAAAGGATTACCAGCACATATATGAAGATAACTGATAGAAGAATATATATTTGTGATCAAACGTTACCAGATAACTGATAGAAGAATATATATTTGTGATCAAACGTTACCTAGTGTCTTTATACCCATTAGAATCGGACACTGAAGATGGAGAAGCAGCAGCCTAGAACATGGAAATGCAATACATAAGACGACTACAAAAAGTAGTTATAAGAGGACCATAAATCTCAAATCTGAGGAAATGATATAAAGAGATTGCAAGAAAGATGCAGGCATAACATCAATATAGTTAACGCGCAACAATAAGAACTCTGCAAAGTGGAAAACTACAAAGCAAAACGGAAAATATCAGTTTCAGTGATTCTAGTATTATGGGAATTTACTCTGCTAGATGCAGATAGCTCATGCACCAACCAAAACTGAAACAGGATACAGAACATTTCACACAGTGAAAGTCAACTGAAACAGTGAATTTTTTACATATTTAAATTGGAAGAGCAGTTGCATTATGAATGCAGCAGTTTCTGCCCAGCTAAATATTGAACCTATCCCAATAATAAGTACCTCGAAGTTGATATAACTTCTAGATCATTTGATTCAGGAACAATGAAACAGCTGTTAGATAATTAATAAATTCCTCATAAAACACTATTGTGCAGTACCTGCCTACCAATGAAGTTGGCTTAATCCAAACTGTTGATGCAACACTAAGGCTGTGATTGTAAGTTTTAATTTTAAGGGAATGGAAGGGAAAGCTTTTCCTTCCAATTTTTTGGAAAGAAGAACTTTCTCTTCCCATCCCCTCAAATCAAAACTCACAAATAGGCCATAAAGCAATCTTACAAGTGATTGTCAAAATAATAGTACCTAAAAACTGATGACTTTCGAAAAACAAACTTTGTCCAATAGTTAATAATTTTCTATCAGTCTAACCATACTGCTGAAGCCATGTCACACTTATTCTTGTAGAGAGATTCCACCTTACATGCACAGATAATTACCAATAACTCATCTAAGATAGACTCTTCACTTTGCCCTAAAGTACCCGTGTCCGTCACTTAACACTCAAACAAGGATATGAGTTTTGTAAAAAATTGGCAAAATTGAGGAGTACCCTTGTCGGACTCTTCAAAAACCGTATCCAACCGGACACTCCATCCAAGTCCGTGTCTAACTAATCTCAAGAGTAACCCACTACTAAATGTGAAACATCCCACATCGGTGGCAATAAGAAGAGAATAGGTAAGGACCTTATAAAACCAAACTCACAACTCACGTTCATGACTTTTACATCGAGCTTGTGGTAGGCTAAAGGATCCATGGTACACATGATTTAAGTGGAATTTGGGCTTGGGTTATTACAAATGGTATCAAAGCCATCATTCGACCGGAAGTGTGGTACCTAAGTGCTATGCGGGATAAGTGCTACACCAAAGAGGCCAGTGGAGCCACCTCTAGACTCCTAACATGCCCGAGATTGAATTTGAATATTGTTTGGAACTTGATGGGACGTCAAGTCTTAAAGTCCTCAGGACATCTCTAAAATTCATGAACTTTTGGATCAAAATTCATGTTTTGGATATTCAATCTTTATAACTCGTAAATGTGATTTTATATGATTAATAAAGGTTAACTTTATAACCTAAGTCGTGTTATAGAATTGAATGTGTGATTGTAGTATTATATAAGTATATGTATATATATGTTGTATAACCTAAAAATCATTATTCTCCTATACAATGAAATGTATTCTACCTAAAATAGATATACAAGGTATAAATACGAAATCACTATTCACTTATACGAAAAAGTCAAAATTGAAAAGGTCAACTTTGGTAACTATTGAAAACTTGACAAAAGAAGAGGAGAAAGCCAAATTAGCGAGGATAAAGGGAGGGAGGCAGCCATATATGTTGATAAGGCCACTTGCCCACTTGTCTTGTCTTGCACAATGAGTTTCCAACTTGCATTTTTGCTTCTACAATGTGTTGTCCAAGCTTGGATGGTGAAATATGGCCATAGTAAGAACCATTGGTTGCTAATGAAGCTTTTGATCATCAATTAACCAATAAGATGAAGATTACTTACAACTAAGTAAGTTTTATAATCAAGTAGGTAAGATTATCAATAATTAAATAAGATTAATTTGGCATAAGTGGTCAATTGTTTTTATTTTTTTGAACTATTTGACTATAACAAAAAGAAAAGGAATAACAAATGACCAAGAGAGGAGGAGGGCCACTTGGCCATTTAGTTGTCCAAATCTTGTTGGCTAGAAGATATTTTGCAAGGGTTGCCTAAGTCTATAAATAGAAACCAATGTGCTCCATATTTTTGTTACAAACTCATAAGAGAGCTAAAGAGAAAGCAAGAGAAGCTAAAGAGTGAGAATTATAGAATGAGATCAGTAGTTAAAAGAGTTAGAGAAAGGAAAGCTAAGCAAAGTTAGATCAAAGTATAAAAAGCAAGCACTTCAAAAGGTATACCTAAAATCACTTATATATACTTATGTATATCATTCAATTAATCAATTCTTTTTGTAGAACTTATGAAATTAAGGTATGTTATGACTTATATTATGAATGTTAGTATTAGATTGTCATAAGTAAACCTAACTCAAGAACCAAAAAGGTAACAAGTTGAAGAAACCAAAAGCATGAAATGAGAAACCCTAATCTGACCTGTTTTTGTAAAAATCATATATATTCATGTCTGAAATTTGAACATGAAATAAAATCAAAGTTGTAGATATGGAAGTTATCTAGCATATCCAAGAGTTCGAACAATATCTACCGTGTAAATTATTTTCTATGAATTTTTTAATGGGACTGGCAGAATCTGAAAACACACTGCGGGAGCGCTGCCTAAGCACAACTTTTCGAGGTTCCTGAAATTTATAGGGTAGATAGACCGTGTTATACATAGGTCACTGTCCGAAGATGAGCTAATTCCGAGTTGAAATGAATTAATTATGAATTAAAGAATTTTGAAATCGGAAACCATAAAATTTGTAGAGTTGGAGTTAGGAGCATGATGCTAAAACTTTAGATTTGAGCTCTCTGTGATGATTTAAGGTCACTGTCCAAAAATGAGAATTTTTGGAATTAATTTTGAATTTTAATGATTTATGCAATGTTGATCAGAAATGGATTATTGAAAATTATCAAACTCATTTGGAAATTCTGGAAAATTACAGTAATTCTAATTGATATTATGTACCACTGTCCAAAAGGGCTAAGCCAAATAAATTATCTAAGGTAGTTAACAACTAGTGTATAAAGTTGAGAAAATTAATAAAAGCTATTTAAAGTGAACCAAAATGATGTTCAATAATTTTTACAGTAAAGATGAGTTAAAAAGAAGTTAGGGAGCTTAAGTTTATAGAAAAATAAGGTTAGAAATGTTGAAATGCAAAGTTAGGAAGAAAGGACACTTAAAAAAAGAGGTAAAACGAAAAAAGTTAAAGTTAATCGACAATAACGAGTCATATACTAGTGACTAATTAATATGTCAACCTTCATTACCTATGTAGGTTATACGTGGATCGAAAAATTAGCATAAACGTGTAAAAGACGAATCAAACAAGTTTTCTGCACTTTGTGCAACGTGTTTGTAACTATTCGAATTTCATTTAATTCTTATTTGAATTATGAAGTTCATTATTATGTATGAAATGGTTGATTGAGATGATAAAATGTCATTTGATTCGGCTTAACTCGATTATTGAATACCTTTCAGAATAATTATTCGTTGAAATATTGAATTTTTATAATTCTTTATTTGAGAAAATGTATTGTGCGGAACCGAATTGTTTTGGGGCGGAATTTGTATGTTAGTAATTGAGTTGAACAACCCGTATTAGTGGGGTAATTTATGATGTGTCGGGAAACCGACTTAAACACTGTTAATACGGTGTAACAAGTATTATGCATAACATACGATATTATTAGGCTAATCCCCTATAAATATGTTCTCACTCTGTGTGACTGTTAAACAAAACTGGAGAGTTTCAAGTTTTTACGATTGACGAACATTATTAGTTCTTGGTTTAACAACGACTCAGTTTACTATATTGACAATTGTTGAAATCTTTTGTTGAGCTGTTATTTCTTTGAATCAAAAAAGTTGTGAGTTCTTTTATATTTATATCTTTAAGACTTGTTGAGCAATCTGTTGCTCATTCTTGCGAATATTTTACATTTGCAGCTAAGGAAGAATTACTAGAAGGGTATGGCAGTAAAGGAAAAGGAAAGAAAAGTAGTTAGTCAAGAACCATGTAATAATTGCCTTCTTTATATTTACTATGACTGAAGTTGTAATGACTTTTGGAAATGAGATTAAGAACTAGGGACTTTAATATTATTAATTCATTAGTATTGTAATATTATTATGGTATTGTATTGTGTATTTAGTTTACATTTTAAGTTAGTGGATGTTAAGGTTGTTGGATAGTGAGCACTAGTCTACTGTAGTAAGTACAAGGATTTGGGGGCATCACAAGGCCAGTGGTGGGTTGTAGGATCCGTGGTACACATGGGGCAAGTGGAACTGGGGATTGGGGCGTTACAGAATGTCTAAAGTGGATACATAGATATATCAATCCCAAATAAAAGAACTAGCAGATAAGAAACATGTATACACAAAGCATGTACAACTTTCTCTAGTATATCATTTTGTTATTCGAGCATATAAGGAAAGCTGAATTAATTCCAACAAATACAAAGGCGGCATGCATGAATTATTCCAGACTAGAAGTTTAGAACAAAGAGTCATAGACGTAAGTGAAAACAATAAAAGGTCTAATGAGTGGATTAATTTGGTTGCTCAGAAAAAATCTTCCCTTATACACATGAAAGATGACTTAGGTAACAATTATAGCATTCAGTACTCATGCTGACAGAATGCACAACTTTTTTATGCCCAAATCTCTTATTAATAAAGAGAATATATCAGATAATTAAATGTCTTAGATTCATTATAAGGACAAAGGGCTATATAGTTGTTCTTAATTTGTCATCAAACATAAAAATAGAAGCCAATAATTCCCCCTCCACTTCTCCGGTGGTTTTGGGCCAATAATTTGGACTTTTGATTGAAAAAAATAAAGTGTAAAGCCAAGATCATTTATTCTCCACTCCAAGATTCAAAAATACCAAATCACACCTAACAATATGTCAACAATCAAAGCCTAAAACCAGTCAAACAGGAGAAACTACTTGAATTTAAGAATAAATTTACTACACAGATTGAATTTCATCATACCGGTTCATTTATTTAGCAATTCTTGAATTTACAAACTTCAAAAAGACAAATTATTCAGCTCACTCTGAGCTAATTATAAAGCACTAATCATCAAATTATCAGGTGAAATCAAAAGAATCTCATTTTAATTAACAAAATCAAAAAACTTGGAAAAAAATAAAAAGTACCGTTCAAACCTTGGGATGCGAGGAAGCTGGAATGCCTTTAACCACACCACCAGTAGAACCAACATGACCGTGTTGCAAATGGGTCGGCCGGATCAAGTGCACTGGCTGAGACCCATATGGCACCCGAGCCGGAGCATAGGGCCGAGGAGGGAAGCCCAGGGCCGGCCATAGCTACGGGCAGATCCGCGGCTGAACTGGGTTTAGGGAGGAATCCCCGGCCTGAAGAGGCTAGTGGGTAAAGAATCCCCTGAGCTGCTGGTGGGTCGTGGTCTTTGCTTAACTGTGGGACCCTTGGGACAATATTTTGATAATTGAGGTGGGGTTGTTGGCGGTGAGATTGGTATGTGAGGGCAGCCGCGGAGTGGTGGTGAATTGGAGCTTTGTTAACGGATTGTGGCGGTGGATTAGAGAATATACGAGGGGTTTCGGCGGCGGTGGCGGTGGCGGTGGCGGTGGCGGTGGAGGAGGGAGGATTTGGTGGGGAAGAAGAAGGCATAGCCATGGTGTTGATGTGTAGATGGTGGCGGGTAATTTTGGGTTTGGGAGGTGTTTTATTTATTTTGTTTGTTTTTAAGTAAAAATTCAAATCAGTTTCCTTTTTGGATTGAGCTCTAACTTTAAAATATTTAAACTTTATAGCGTAAATCCAAAATTGATGCACCCCACCCCGCCCCGCCCCGCCCCAATCCAACCCAACCCAACCCAACCTACTCTACCTTGGGTCATGACTCATGAGAATTGGTGTAATAAGTAGTAAATGTGTTTCATAAAATTATATATTTAAGATCTAAATGGTTAATATATTTTAATAAATTAAATTATCTGAGTTAAATAGTATCTGAATTTAAAAAATTATTTGATAACTAAAAAATATAAAATATTTAAATGATACTATTTTAACCCTCTAAGTTATTTAAAAATTTTATTTGAATATTAAAATTTGAAATTGAAGCAGTACAATATTTATTGATGCTATTTTTGTCAATAAATTTAAAATAAACTATTAAGAGACAGCTTTTAACCGTTAAGATTTGAGTTTATGTATTAACGGTTAAGAGACATTAAGGTGTTGTTTGTTTACATCTGATTGCCTCTTAATGGACTGTCTCTTATTCGCTAAGAGGCATGATGTTGTTTGTTTTCTATTTTGTTATCTCTGAATGCCTCTTAATCGGTAAGACATAAAATGAAATCTTAATAATTAAGAGGTACCTCTTAATGAAATTTTTTTGATATTTTTTTTATATAAATATATTCAACAATATTATGCACTCATTTTTATTAAATTGAATATTTAAAATTATTAAATAAAATTTTACCCTTTAAAATGGTAAAATAGTGTCATTAAGAGACAACTTACATTTTAGTTATCAAATAATTTTTTGGATTCAGACCTCATAACCATTCAGATGATCTAATTTATTAAGACATCATAATCATTCAGATCTTAATTCACAGGTTTATCAAACACAACTAAGATGCAAAAAAAAAAATACCAAACAAAATTTGTTTCTAATCGAATCAGAAGCAGGTGAATTAAGAGGCATTCACACACAAACAAACACCACCTAAATGTCACTTCTTTCCCTCCAAGTTGTCATCCACTTTTAAAGTCCTTTCTAAAGTTGTTTTTTGGTCAATTAAGTCCTTAAAATTATGTTCTCTCTTTTTTTTTGGCATTTATGTTCCTTTTAAACGATTTGACCCCAACCCGACCAATTTTAACCAAATTTTGACCCGACCGGACCCAATTTGACCCAACTCCAATTTCACAAATTAATTTTTTTTAAAAACAAACTAGAAAGTTTTAAAATAATAATAATTTGTTATATTTTAAAATAAAATATTTTTTTTTAAATAATTTAAAAATAATAATAATTTTAATTATTTTAAAATAATAATATATTTTAATATTTTAAAATAAAATAAGAATTTTAAAATAATAATAATTTTTAATATTTTAAAATATATATTAATTTTAAAATAATAATTGTTTTTAATATTTTAAAATAAAATATTATTTTTAAAAGTTTTAAAATAACTATTACATTCGGGAAAAAATATTAGAAACTTTTATTTTTTCAAAAAAGAGTAAAGTTTCATAAAATATAGATTTAAAAAAAATTAAAGTTTAAAGTTTTTAATTTTTTAATTATTTTTATGAAAATTTACACATCTTTTTTAAAAAAATCTATTTTTGTTTTATGAAAATTAAAGTTTTTTATTTATAATTTCTCCTTTTTATCCGCCTGCATTCATCGTCCTTCTTTTGTATCTCTTTTACTCTATCTAATAATGTTAGACGAGCCCCCATTGTATATAATTTTTCTCCCGACTCCTTCGGATTCCTTACTTCAGTTTCTAATCGCGTCATCTCCCTTATTAGCTCTTCTTGAGCCGTTAACAACGACAATTTCTCCTTACATTTTTAACTCAACGCGTCTGCCACTACGTTCGTTTTTTATAGATGATAAAGGATCTCGCAATCATAATCCTTAATCAGTTCTAACCATCTCCTTTGATGCATGTTCAACTTATTCTGTGTGAAAATATATTTTAGACTCTTGTGGTCCGTGTATATCTCACACTTCTCCCCGTAAGGGTAGTGCCTCCAAATTTTTAAGGCGAAGACCACCGCTGTTCACTCCAAGTCATGAGTAGGGTATCTCCTTTCATAATCCTTCAACTGATGTGACGTGTACACAACGACCTTATCGTTGTGCATTAGCACACAATCAAGTCCCTTGTGCAACGCATCATTGTATACTACAAAACCTCCCGTGTCATCTGGTAAGGATAACACAGGCGCCTCACTCAACCTTTTCTTCAACTCCCGAAAGGTCTCTTAGCATTTCTTCGTCCACATGAATTTCACGTCTTTCTAGTTAGATTAGTTATCAGGGTTCGCTATCTTAGAAAAATCTTGGATAAATCTTCGATAGTATCCGGCTAACCCTAAGAAACTTCGAACTTCCGTGGGCGTCTTTGACTATTCCTAGTCGATTACCGCCTCCACCTTTGCAGGGTCTACCACTATCCCATCCTTATCTATCACATGTCCTAAAAATTGCACCCTCTGCAACCAAAATTCAAACTTGAAATTTTTTGCATACATTCACTCTTTCCTTAATTTTTCTAATACTACTCTCAAATGTTCTGTGTGTTCCTCGTTGGTCCTTGAATAATTCAAGATATCATCAATGAATATTACCACGAATTTATCTAAATATGACTTGAAAACTTGATTCATCAAGTCCATAAATGTTGTTAGGGCGTTAGTCAAGCCGAATGACATCACCAAAAATTCATAATACTCATATTGGGTCCTGAACGTCGTCTTCGGTATGTCTTCCTTTCACACCATCAGCTAATGGTACCCCGTTCTTAAATTTGTTTTTGAGACACTCTTCTCTCCCTTCAGTTGATTGAAATGATCGTTGATCTTGGAAAAGTATATCTATTCTTGATCGTTACTCGTTAATCGATACAAAATCGCAATGATCCATCTTTCTTTCTAACGAATAAAACTGGTGATTCCCATGGAGACACACTAGGTCGAATATAACCTTTATCTAATAGTTCTTATAGTTGTACCATTAATTCTTTCATTTCTACGGGCGTCATACGATACGGAGCCTTTGAAATCGGTGTCGTGCCTGGTACTAATTCTATCGCGAACTCGATTTCCCTATCGGGTGGAATACCAGACAAGTCATTTGGAAACACGTCTGAAAATTCTTTTACTACTGGCACACTATTTAATTCTACTCCCACTTTTCGAGTATCTATAACATGGGCTAAATAGCCTACACAACCTTTTCTCAACAATTTCTTGGCCTGCATCATTGTCACGCAACACATTTGTCTAGGTGGCGTGCTACCATAAAATACTACCTTAGACCGATTCGAGGTCTGAAGGTCCACACTATTCTTCTGATAGTCAATTATTGCCCCATGGTTATACATCTAATCCATTCTTAGGATTACGTCAAACTCTTCCAATCTGACCGGGATCAAATCTACACTTAGTTTATAACCCTTAATTTCTACATAACAATTTTTATGTATAGATTTTACGGGAATTACTCTATTATTTGCCACTTCTATATTTAACGTATACCCTAAGTGTTCTCGAGGTAGGGCTAACCATTTGACAAATTCTTCAAATATAAATTAGCAAGTAGCTCCCGATTCGAACAACACATAATTGGGATAATACCTGACACTACGTCCTTGGAGGCCACCGCGTCCTGGATGGTCATGTTGAAAGTTCTAGTAGTCGGTTGGTTGGATTGCATCGGTCTACCAATGGCTAACTTATTGTTGCTCGCCTTACTGCCGCTTCCACTACTCGTCCCCTTCTTTGGGTAGTCCTTGATTTGGTGCTATGTTGAACCGCAAGCAAAACATTTCCTCATTTTCTTTAACTTTGGGAAATTTGGAGAGATATGCCCTTCATGTCCGTAGTTATAACAAACATTCATTACCTTCCAACAGTCCCCTGGGTAGTTATTCCCACATTTTCTACACTATTTGCCTCTCTTTTTGAATCCTTCCTGCTTACATCCTGGTTGATTATTTTTGTTCCACTTTCTCTTTCCCAAGTTATTACGAGCACTACTTCCCCCTTTGTTATCTCCTCCATACTTCTTATTCTTCTTCTCTTTATGGTATTGATCCAATACCTCGCTTCCTCCTTTCGCAATGATGTCTTTTTCTAATAGTGTATTGAAAATATCAATATGGAAAACGGATACTTTACTATACAACCATGGCTTTAACCCCTGTTCAAAATGTCGTGTCTTTTGCTCCTCTGTATCTACATGATGTGCTGCGAAATGTGCGAGTTCATTAAACTTGGCGGTGTATTGTGCTACCGTCATTTCTCTTTTCTTTAACCCTAAAAATTTCACTTCCATACGACTTTGCATGCTTTTCGAGAAATAATTCTCGAAGAACATCTCTTTAAACATATCCCATGATACGATTCCCTCTCCAGCCTGTTGTTGATTCGTTTCCCAGCAATAGTTCGCTTCACCTCTCATCATGTAGGTGGCGAATATCGTCTTCTGATCCTCTCCCACACTAGCAAGAACAAAAGTTTTATCTATCTCCTTTACCCAAAGTTGGGTTTCTATCTGATCGGTAGTACCCCTAAACTCTGGGGAGCCTACACTCTTAAAATCTTTGAAGTTTGCTGCAGGAATAGTTAGGGTATTAGGGTTTACGGGTTCATTATTGTTTCCCCTGAATGCACCTTCTAACAAATTAACAAGACGCTGCATGGGGTCTAACTTTTCCCTTTCATTATTAACGGATTCTTCTTGGGTAGATTGAACTTGTTGTCTACGTCTTAGCGACATTTTCTGTTAATAGAATGAAGTTTAATATTATCGTCTCAATTATTCATTGTTAGTTATATCAACTGCAACATATTTAAGAAAAAAAGTTTATATCATATGCCAAATTGATTAAAACTGTAATGCCCCAAAATTCGGTCTATCTTCACACTCGGATTCCGTACGTCACGAGTACATCATTCATCCAAACATACATCATTATATACTAAAATATAACAACATACATTCTAAATTCCCAAGTTCTAATACCTTATAACTCCTTTCATTACAAATAACGATAATTACATTATTCTTTACATTTTACACGAGTGACTTTCATCCGCCACTAAGGATACATAACAGTTCATTAGACTAATCTAAAGTTCATTTAACTTATTTTATATTACAAGTCTTTGCTTGATCTTCACGCTCATTCACATACTGAATGGCACTGCATCTGGATACCAGTCAGCTTGATCTTTACGGGATCCTTAAGTTCTTCTAACATCGTTCGCTAAAAATGTTTTTCATTTAAAGCAAGTGTGAGCATTCAATTGCCCAGCAAGTCATAGCAGTTGAACAAAAAACTTCAAGAATTTAAACATTCTTTTAAGACTTCGATAACCGAACAAAGGTTATGAAGCAGCTTGAATAATAGGAATAATCTCAATTCCTATCATTTTAAAACATTAGTTACATTCATTTGAAAATACTTTCATTCTTCTACCTTTTTCATACACATTCTGTCTGGCTAGAATCATTAGCACAGACTTAACAATAACAGATCATGTATAAACAGAGCATTCACTTATTGAACAGTTAAATCATAGAATATTTCATCTCATAGAAACACCAAAGTGTTCACATTGTGGCACAAGGCCTCATATGTTCTACCACCTTGCACAAATATCGCACATTCGCACATAGACAAAACTTCTCAAGTTCAACATCTGAGAAGTTTAAGAAACTAGCATTCATTTGAAATATGAATGAAGTTAGGAAATTTGCCTTACGCACAGCTACAGCTTACGCTGAACTGCTCATTCCAGTTCCTATGTAGAACATAAGAAAAATAACATATACCCCAATTAGTCATGTATATTTGACTTATGCATTAGTTTGCTTAACTTTACTTCTTAGGGTTCGCGTTCTTGTAACCTAAGTTTACGCGACCACTTTCATTACCGTTCTACGGCTTCATGACATACGGAGATGTCTTACTTATACGTTCATCATCTTTGATGTTTTACATTCTTATCTTCTTCTTATAACTTCTCTAGACTCAAAGACACATCACTTCTCCTAGTAGTTCATACGGTACTTCTGAGTGGTTTCCCACAAACAACCAACAAACAAGTTCCTGTCTAAATACACCTGTAATCACAATTGAGTTAGATCGGTTGCCAGTTTTGTATATACTTTCGCTCTCTGAAGGAATTGTTTAGCCCAACTCCCATATGTCAACCATCAAAGGTTACGATTGCACCACAACCTAACTTCTCTTAACTTATACGAACTATTAAACTATAATCTTTGTTAAGTCAATTTCTCATTCCTTATGGCTTCCTGGCAACTAAATGCACACCTCAGGATTCACTCTTTATCGTTTAAGTCATACAGTCTTTTGTATACTTAGAGCGATCATTCCAATTAATTATTAACTCGGCTTCGTTACGTTAAACGTTATTGTCTTTAATTCAACTTCTTTACCATTCACGGTTTAATCATTGGTTTTCATTATCATACGGTCAAACCATACACGGGGTGTAGGTCAGCCCGTTTAATATTTGCGTACACTCAACCTTCACGTCGATTAAAGTGTTCAACGCTTACATTTCATTCTAACATTCTCATCCGACTCACATTCAGCTTTCGTTAATCTTCTTACCGTTCGCTACAGCTTTCCTAATACCATTCGTTATTCTTCCTTAATGTCGAAGCCATACGGTTCGCGGTATGCTAAGACCGGTCATTCAATGCAAATGTGTTCCATTTACAGCGTCTATACGATTTACACTTATCTCTCACTACCATATCATAACATCAAAATGTTATACATTACTCTCGTCACTCAACGTCTAAGGAATCACAATTATAGCAATCCCTCACGCTTGTTTATCGCGACTACGGTCCCCGGATATCAGTTCCATAACCCGCGTTCATATTCTTTTAATCTCATTTAATCTTCTCGTTCAACCTTCATTAAAGGTTTAAAACACTTGATTAAGTGTTACATTAGTTGAACATTATGTTCTTTATCTTTCCTTACGTTTCCCTCAAGAGCTGAGAAGTTAAAAGCTCTTCTCTGGCTTTTTCCCTACACTGGCGCTGCGACGCCACTCTCCCTTCTATCTTTCGGGCCAGTAGCAGACGAGTTTGCGATACTGCCCTCGGTCTGGTGTCAAGAATACATCGCGGACGCCCCCAAAATAGGTATACATCACCCATCTTGAGTCGCCAAATACATGGTACAAAATACAAATAAAAACTTAATTATACAACTGTCGTGTAAAATACGACAAAACATATGCTATAAGTTTTAATGCAAATATTGTCATCTAGACAATATCCACACTCAATGGAGTCCTCATTATATTTATTATCACACTATTTAACAGAATAGTGAGGACTACTAATGCTATCATCTGGACCGTCACTCCGTTTTCCGACTCGTCCCATCTATATTCTCATTTCCTAAAGAGAACAGTGAACAAAAGGGTGAGCTCAACTAGCCCAGTAAGAAATATTATGACTAAGATAATGCAGAATAAATTATCATTAGTCTTCAACAATGTTAAACTGATAAAATACAATAGACATCAAGTTTAATCAAGCTGAATAAGCAATCCATTAGAAGAGTCAAGTAGAGCATGATATCTACTATCTTCTATGATTTAAAATGTTTTCATCAATTTTTATCGTTGAGACTCAGCTTAATAAATAAACCACATCATCGAATCATCCCTGCACTACGGGCCAAGGATATTCATTAAATCATCAATGGTCATGACTATACCGAATAATCCCTGGTTATAATCATACCAAAAACTATTCATCAATGCACTATAGGCCACTGAGGATTTTTTTTTCCACATCATTTATAACATTACCGGTCATGATTATACCGAATGATCCCTGATCATAATCATATCGAGTCCATCTATGCACGTAAGCCAAAGATGACTTTCATCACAATATAAGCATGAGGATAATGACCATGATATAAGCGAAAACAAGGATAAATATTAAAGACTTTAAATTTATTCAAATATTATCAATCACTTAATAAACTCATAATCTAATATTATTAATATTATAACAATATTTTAATCACTTCTTAAACTTATAAACAATTTATTTCAATTGTTTACACTTTACCAAATAATGCATTTTAATCATTCAAAATGTCATACTCATAAGATTTCATCACCACCGATCAAATCCTCATCAAAATCAGATATACCCTATATAGGATTCCCAAGCCATAAAATCCTATTTTATAATTTTGTTACTTCACATAACATATTTAATTCATTTACTCATAACTAGTTCATTTTTCATGAAAATACCAAATCACCCCCAAAAATATTTCTTTTCCGGGATTTAATGAGAATATAGTCCCATATTGAACATATATTTTTCTTGAATTTTTAAAATTCATTTACTATTTTTCATATGGCCAAACTCATTTAATATTTAGACATTTATAATAAATTATACTTTTGTCCTAAAATTCCAAAATTTACAGGGTATACTCCTATTATATACATGTACTCCCAATAAAAATTTCACCAATTTTGGAGTTAACCACAAGGGGTTATAAGGGTTTACTTTTAAAATAATCTTTTCCCATAAAATTCATAACTCTTAATCTATACATCCAAAAATCGCCATATTTGGACACAATATAGAAAACTCATCAAATTATCATTTCAAAATTTTCCGCAATTTTGAAGGTCGAAAAATTACTTAAACCGCAAATGAATTTTCACTCATGCGCAGAATCCACGTAAATGCATCATTTTCACAATTTAATAAGGAGTTAATATAAAGGATCATTCACCATGCATGTGGTAATCCACATAGACAGGTTATTCTAACAGAATAATAAAGAATGAAATAACAGAAGAATTCACCATGCATGCGGTACTTCACATAGACAAGTTATTCCCAACAGAATAATAAATAATAGAACCAGGTCATGCGTAAACGCACAGACAGGATATTATGATAGAATAATAAAGAATGGAACCAGGTCATGCATAAACGCATTGCATGTGATATTCGACGTAATAATAAAGAATGGAACTGTGTCATGCGTAATCCGCATGCATGTGATATTCCGACAAAATAATAAAAAGGAATAATAGAAGAATTTCACCATGTATGCAGATTTGTGACATACAAAAGTTATTCCAACATAATAATAAAGAATGAAATAATGTAAGAATTTCACCATGTATAAGGTAGTCCACAGATATCAAAAGTTATTCCAATGTAATAATAAGGAATGGAATAACAATAGCTCTCTTTCATGAATACAAAAGAAATAATACCCTTTACCTTAAAATAAAGTTGGTTACTGGAATAGAGAGGTAGCAGACTTCTCTTCTTCTTTCTCTCTATAATTTCTCTCTATAATAATTGCTCTATAGCTTTAGTGAATTGGTGAGAAATGAAGGAAGAATGAGCTTCTATTTATAGGAAAATATAGTTTCGATAATTGCACGTTTTGGGGCTCAAAATATTATAGTACAATACCTCCCTCTTTCTTTATTTTTAATTTAGTCCTGCAAGTATTATCAAACTTGCACCACCTCCCCTAATAGTAAATAATGTGATTCAATAGTTCAATCATGTGAATCAATACTTATAATCATGTAAAAATACAAATTACAGTATAGTACCTCCATTATACCTCCATTTTTAACTTAGTCGTGCAAGTATTATCAATCTTGCACCAACTCCCCTAATAGTAAGTGAATGTGACTCAATAGTACACACATGTGAAAAATAGTTATATAAACATGTGAATTAGTAGCAATTAATTGCTCATTTATCCGATTAATTACCCAATTTATCAATATAACCCTCAGACATCAATTATCATCGAAATAGATGTCGATTTCTACTAACACTAATAATCCCAACACAATGGAACTATCAAATTCATCTTTAATCAACACGAACTTATTCATCATTTATATTATAACTCACAATATTTAACAACCAGGTCGTTCCCAGGAAAGAGGGGGCTTTCCGATAAGGATTTCTCCTTATTGGCGCGCAATTAGGTGACCAAACCTCTCTTTGATAGAACTTCTAGACATTGTAAATATTGCAATTTAATAATATGAATAACTTTGTCGTCTCAATTATTGATTAAATAATATATCATATATTATGTAGATGATACTGTGACATTAATCGAATCAATAATATGAGAGATATGATGCAACAATTATTGTAGCAATAATTGAGTATAATTGAGTGACTTCTCACGTAAGCATCAATAATCAATACCGTGTGCTACTATGCAACCACGCCAGACATCAGACTTTTTACTATGAGTAGTTCAACAGCTTTAACAAAGAACACTTCCGCCAAGTTATTTTTATAAAAGATAATTACGCTGCTTTCTTTACTACGACAATACTTCCATTGTGGGTGTGACGCCCCCAAAACAGGTATACATTACCCATCTTGGGTCGCCACTTACATGGTACAAAAATACAAATACAACTTAATAATACAACTGTCGTGTAAAATATGACAAAACATAAACTGAGAGTTTTAATAAGAATATTGTCATCTAGAAAATATCCACACTCAATGGAGTCCTCATTACATTTAGTGTCACACTATTTAACAGAATAGTGAGGACTACTAATGCTATCATCCTGACCGGCCACTCCGCTTCCCAACTCATCCCAAATTATATTCTCATTTCAAGAGAGAAAGGAAAGAAAGGGTAAGAAATATTATGACTAAGATAATGCAGAATAAATTATCATTAGTCTTCAACAATGTTAAACTGATAAAATACAATAGACATCAAGTTTAACTATAGCGGAACAAGCAATCCATTAGAAGAGTCAAGTAGAGCATGATATCTACTATCTTCTATAATTTAAAATGTTTTCATCAATTTTTATCGCTGAGACTCAGCTAAATAAATAAACCACATCATCCCTGCACCACGACCAAGGATATTCATGTAATCATCAATGGTCATGATTATACCGTCATAATCATACCAACAACTGTCCACCAATGAACTACAGGCCAATGAGGACTTTTACCACATCATTCGTTACATTACGGTCATGATTATACCGAATAATCCCTGGTCATAATCATACCAAGTCCATCTCTGCACGTAAGCCAAAGATGACTTTCATCACAATATAAGCATGAGGATGATGACAATAATATAAGCATTAATCAAACGAAAACAAGGATAACTATTAAAGACTTTAAATTTATCCAAATATTATTCATCACTTAAATAACTCATAATCTAATATTGTCAATATTATAACAATATTTTAATCACTTCTTAAACTTATAAATAATTTAATCTAATTGTTTACACTTTACCAAATAATGCATTTAATCATTCAAAAATGCCATACTCATAAGATTTCATCACCAATGATCAAATCACTCATCAAAAATCAAGATATACCTTATATATAGGATTTTCAAGCCCTAAAATCCTATTTACCAATTCTTCAACTTCACATAACATATTTAACTCATATGTTTATAACTAAACCATTTTCATGAAAAATTACCAAATCAACATATTATTTTTCTATCCTTTGTCCAAACATATATACATATATTTCATACACAACAAGTATTTTTTTAAAAAAATTTCAACTCCCTTAAGTATTTTTCAAAAATTAATTTTTAATTAATCCCTTAAGAAATTAGCTACCTCAAGTTTAACTCCAAAAATTCCCAAATCTTGGCAGGATCTCACACATGTTAACGTGAGCTTCCAGTTTAAATTTCATGGTCATCGGAGTTATAGAACTCCGGTTATAGCATTTTTCGTCGAAAAAACTTAAATATTGAAATAGTCATAACTTGCTCATTTTAAGTCAGAATGAGCTTATTTTTGGACAGGAGGTACTTTATACCATATATTTCCATGTCCCAAAAGGCCGGATTTTTTCCCTCAAATTAAGTGGCCGAAAAAGCCCTTACAAAATTGTGGGCAGTAGCTTTTTGGTACTTTGCAGTGTTTGACTCCTTTGTCAAAATCAGTTCATACGAAAAATCTACAACACCTTTTCCAGTGATTCCACTTGGATAAGTTATAAAACTCATAGATCTAACTCTAGAACTTGACCACACTCAAAAATTTGAATTATAATAGGAGATATGGTCAATTGAATTTCATGTTCCATTTTCACCAAAATCTGATTTTCAACCCTTTGTGATTTCTAAGAAACTTTCATGTTTTAACATAATAACCAACATAACTCATCATAAAACTTACTAATATTACATATACCTATGATTTTCATCAGACCAATGCTTTTATTATGACTTTCATCATAATCAACAGTCCCATGCTTATATTACGACTTTCACCATAATCCACGTAAACAGATCATTTCCATAATTTAATAAGAAATGAATATAAAAGATCATTCACCATGCATGTGGTGATCAACATATACAGGTTATTCCAACAGAATAATAAAGAATGGAATAACAGAAGAATTCACCATGCATGCGATAGACTGCACAGACAGGTTATTCTCAATAAAATAATAAAGAATCGGAACCGTGTCAAAGCGTAATCCGCACCGACAGATATTCCAATAGAATAATAAAGAATCTTAACTAGGTCAAAGTAAATTGCACCGAGCAGATATTCCAAATGTAATAATAAAGAATGGAATAACAATGTAATTTCAAGATGAATGCGGTGCTGTGCATGTATGTGTTATTCCAAAGAGAATAATAAAGAATGAAATAACAACAAAATTTCACCATGTATGAAGTACTTCACATGTATGCAAAGTTATTCTCAATGTAATAATAAATAATGGAACCAGTGTCATGCAGAAACGCATGCATGTGATATTCTCGATGTAATAATAAAGAATTGAATAATAGAAGAATTTCACCATGTATGCGGTTGCCAGCATGTATAAAGTTATTCCAACATAATAATAAAGAATGGAATAATGTAAGAATTTCACCATGTATACTAGAGTCCGAGATACGTATTATTCCAAACAGTAATAATAAGGAATGGAATAACAATAGCTCTCTTCATGAATATGAAAGAAATAATACCCCTTACGAGTACAACAAATAATATTCCTTACCTTAGAAGAACTGGATATTGGAAAAGTGAGGTAGCAGACTTCTCTTCTTCTTTCTCTCTATAATTTCTCTCTCTAGAGTTTCAGTGAATTCATAAGATATAATGAAGGAATGAGCTTCTATTTATAGAAGAATGGACTGATTAATAACTAATTCATGAACAGTCCAGATTAATTTACTTTTAAACGGACGGTCCATATTGATTAACTATTAAAACTTAAAGCAACGGTCCATACTGATTCACTATTAAAACTTTAAACTAGCGATCCATATTGATTTACTATTAAAACTTTAAACCAGCGATCCATATTAATTTACTATTAAAACTTTAAACCAACGATCCATATTGATTTACTATTATAATTTCAACCAACGGTCTGAAAAATTAGCACATCTCCTTATGGAATAATATTGTACCCAAAAATGATTTGGACCGAAAAGAAATATATTTTTTGGGTGAATAGTATCCCGTGAATAGTACTTCGAAAATAGTACCTCGTGAATAGTACCCTGATACAAAAAGTGTCTCAAATACCCGAGTGAACAATATTCGGGTGAATAGTATTTTGGGTGAATAGTAACCTATGAATAGTACTCTGACACGAAAAGTGCCCCGAATACCCGAGTGAATAATACTAGAGTGAATAATAACTGGGTGAATAGTAACTCGTGAATAGTAATCCGTGAATAGTACTCCGACACGAAAAGTGTCCCGAATACCTGATTGAACAATATAACCTCCAGACATCAATTATTATCGAAATAAATATCGATTTCTACTAACACTAATAATTTCCACACAATGGAACTATCAATTTCATCTTTAATCAACACGAACTTATTCATCATTAATATTATAACTCACAATATTTAACAACCGTGTCGCTCCCGTGAAAGGGGCTTTTCCGATAAGGATTTCTCTTTATTGGCGCGCAATTAGGTGACCAAACCTCTCATTGATAGAACTTTTAGACATTATAAATATTGTAGTTTAATAATATGAATAATTTTGTCGTCTCAATTATTAATTTAATAATATATCATATTATGCACATGATACTGTGACAACAATCGAATCAATAATATGAGAGATATGATGCAGCAATTACTGTAGCAATAATTGAGTATAACTGAGTGACTTCTCACGTAAGCATCAATAACTAATACCGTGTGTACTATGCAACCACGCCAGACATCGTACTTTTACTACTAGGTAGTTCAACAGCTTTTAATCGTAACACTTCCTACCAATTATTTTATAAAAAGATAATTACATCATTTTCTTACTACGATAATACTTCCGTTGTGGGTTCACTAATGATTGTGTCGTCATCGGGATATTCCCGACAAAAAGAATATTCCCAATTAAACGAATATTTTATAACAACTTGCATACTTTGCAAAATTTGTAAATATCACCCACAACTATAATATTATATCAAATCCACACCATAGTATTAAAAAAAATATTTCGAGAAATTTAAATCTTTATTCATAAAATCTGGGGTCTCACAGTGGGGTCCACCAATGATTGTGCCGTCGTACGAATATTCCCTGTTAAAACGAATATTCCCCGGCCAATTGAATATTATATAACCACTTGCTTTGCAAAATTTATAAATATTACCCACAACTATAACATTATATTAAATCTACACCATAATATTCAAAAATATATTTCGAGAAAATTATTTTTTATTCATAAAAGTTGGGGTCTTACAGCTGCCTTACAAGGCATGGCTGGCGCCGCGGCGTCAAGCCCTAACCCTAGAAAAGTTTTCCAAGTCTTTGATCGTTCTGAGATGCTTACTTCCCGCTTCCATATCTTATTCGTTATAACTCGGAACGAGGTCGTTCCAAAGCCATTCTCTTCCCTATCTTACGTACTTCAATACCCCTCGGACAGAACTTCGTTCTGAATCCGTTAACATGCCATTCGATTGGCTTGATCTTCACCCTTTGTTCGTTTTACGTTTTTAACGCTCTTCGTTCGCTCATCCGTAATTCAGTCATCTGAACTCGGAACTTGTTCGTTCTTGAGTCCACGACTCACGTTTTCTAAGTTCTCTTACTTTTTTATGAAACCCTACACATTCGGGTTCGTTTACTAACTTTCTAATTCTCATTCGTCTTTTACAAAAATTTTGCCATAACTTCGATATAACTCCGTTTTAATCCGTTCTTCATGAACGTTTCTATCGTTCCTAACCAAGAAACAAGCATCTAACTTATACACGATGGTTTTAAACTTGACCATCAACAACAATTATACTACAATGGTTTTAAATTTGTCCATAAACAACGTTCTTCGTGTTATTCGCGTGTTCTTCGTTCGTTCTTCATTTTTAATCAATATTTTGATTACAATTTCACTTTTCTTGGAATTTGATGTTATAGAACACCATTCCTTACTTATTTCACCCACTCATTCATATAATCCACTCGGATCGTTCTAATTCATTATGAATCGTATACTTCCTTAAGAAATTTATAAACTAAACTTTAAATTCTTATTTCTTCATTTTCTCATGGTTTCAACCATATGAAATCATTCTTACATCTTTTACTTCATATTCTCATTAAACTATGTTTTAACATAGAAAAATTCATTAAAAGTTTAGTTTTCGGATTACCTCTCTTTTTTAATCTTCCTCCGTCGGACAAAGGTTGCTCACGAACAAGCTTTTTCGCTTCCTTTTCCTCTTCTTTCTTCCATCCGAACTCTCTCTCTCTCTCTCAAAGTGTAGGATTTTCAAAATCCCAAAATAATGAAATGAACTTCCTATTTATAGAAAACCAAGGCTAGGGGTATTTTAGTCATTTCCCCCCCAAACCTCCTTACCATTCATGACTTAAGCACTAAGTTTACTTAGCCCTTAAGTTTATTTAGCCCTTAAGTTTATTATTTCCACCTCCTTAGTTAACCTCCTTATTATTCACGAAACATAGCCTGTAAGTTTCGTGGTTCCGTCTTTCAGGTTTCGTCTGACAGTTTTATATGCCAAGCTGAAGAAATGCGATTTCTGGCTTAAGGAAGTAGCATTCCTTGGGCACGTGGTGTCAAAACATGGAGTATCTATTGACTCGGCAAAGGTTAAAGCAATACAAAGTTGGGAACAACCGAAGTCGGTGACCGAAGTGCGTAGCTTTTTGGACTTAGCTAGTTATTATCGGAGATTAGTGGAAGGATTTTCTCGAATCGCTACTTCGTTAACTCGGCTGACTCGGAAAGATACAAAATTCGTATGGAGCGAGGAATGCGAGAAGAGTTTCCATGAGCTCAAGAGGAGACTCATTTCGGCACCTGTTCTAATAATACAATCTGGTTCGGATGGATTTGTTATCTACATCGATGCTTCAGGCAAAGGGTTAGGATGTGTTCTCATGCAACATGGGAAAGTCATAGCCTATGCCTCGCGACAACTCAAAGAATATGAGAGGAATTATCCTACTCATGATTTGGAGTCAGCGTAGCTTGTTTTTATGCTTGAAAATGGACACACTACCTGTATGGGGAGAAAGTGGAGATTTATACGGATCATAAAAGCCTCAAATATTTCTTCACCCAAAAAGAACTCAATATGCGGCAACGATGTTGGCTCGAGCTGTTGAAAGATTACGACCATAATGTGACGCTCCCAAAATAGGTATACATCACCTATTCTAAGTCGCCAAATACATGGTACAGAATACAAATACAAACTTAAATATACAACATGAGCTGTGAGTTTTAATACAAATATTGTCTTCTATACAGTATTCAAACTCAAAATAAGTCCTCAATACATTTATTATCACACTATTTCATAGAATAGTGAGGGCTACTAATGCTATCATCTGGACCATCACTTCGTTCCCCGACTAGTCCTTGCTACGTTCTCATTTCCTGAAGAGAACAATAAAAGCAAAAGGGTGAGCTCAACTAGCCCAGTAAGAAATATTATGACTAAGATAATGCAGAATAAATTATCGTTAGCCTTCAACAGTGTTAAACTGATACAATATAACAAGCATCAAGTTTAACTGCAGCGGAACAAGCAATCCATTAGAAGAGTCAAGTAGAGAATAAAATCTACTATCTTCTATGATTTAAAAGGTTTTTCATCACTTTTATCGCTGAGACTCAGCTTAATAAATAATCCACATCATCAAATCATCCCTGCACTACAGGCCAAGGATATTATATAGTATCACGACCATGAATTATTCATGCACTATGAGCCAAAGATAATCATGTTTTCATCAACGGTCTTGATTATGCCATAAAATAATTCATCTTTGCACCCTTGGCCGAAGAGAATCCATAGCCATAATCATACCAAAAACTGTCCATCAATGCACTACGGGCCAATGAGGACTTTTTCCACATCATTTGTAACATTACGGCCATGATTATACCGAATAATCCTCGTCATAATCATACCAAGTCCATCTATGCACTACGAATACGTATGATTTTCAACATAATATAAGCATGAGGATGATGATAATTCAATAAAATAAGTTCAAGAATAAATTTTAAAGATTTATAAGTTAATTTATCCTGAACTCAATAACATCCAAATTGTCAACATGATACTGCTTTGTGGAATAAAATTCAAGAATGCTCAGAAGAATATTTTCATGAAAAGATACTGGATGAAGTGAAAATATCCAGGATATTCTACTAATTTCATGGAGTATAAAGTCAAAACTTTAACCAACCGAGTATAATAGAATATATGAAACTCGCAAATGGATTTTCGCTTCGCCATGCGGAATCCACGCAGATGCATCATTTCCACAATTTAATAAGGAATGAATACAAAGGATCCTTCACCATGCATGTGGTAATCCAAATAGATGTGTTATTCCAATGTAATAATAAAGAATGGAATAATGTAAGAATTCACCACGCATGCGATGTAATCGCATGCATGTGTTATTCCCATCGTAATAATAAAGAATGAAACCGTGTCACGCGTGATCCGCATGCATGTGATATTCCAAATGTAATAATAAAGAATGGAACTAGGTCATGCGTAATCCGCGCATGCATGTGATATTCCAACATAATAATAAAGAATGGAATAATAATGTAATTCACCGTGCATACGATAGATCGCATGCATGTTATTCCAACATAATAAAGAATGGAATAACAACATAATTGACCGTATACGCGATAGATCGCATGCATGTGTTATTCCAATGTAATAATAAAGAATGAAATAATAGAAGAATTTCACCATGTATGCGGTATTGCATAAAAAAAAGTTATTCCAACATAATAATAAAGAATGGAATAACAACCCTTACGAGTATTGAAAGAAAATAACTCTCTTCATGAATACGAAAGAATAATACTGTAAGACCCCAACTTTTTGAATAAAGATGAATTTTCTATAATTATCATTTTTGAATATTATGAAATAAATTTAATATAATGTTATTGTTGTGGGTAGTATTTATAAATTCTACAAAGTATGCAAGTTGTTATATTATATTTGATTGGTCGGGGAATATTCATTTTAGCAGGGAATATTCGTATAACCACAGACAATCATCAGGACCCTACAATGTAATTATTGTTTGATTGAGAAAACGACAAAAATATTTTTATGAAAATAACGACGGAAGTTTTACCGTTGATACTGTTGAACTACTCGATAGTAAAAGTACAGTAATACGCGTGGTTGCATAAGAGAAGCACACCAGATTGATTATCGATGCTTACGTGAGAAGTCATTCGCTTTTGTTCAATTATTACTATAGTAATTGTTGCATAATATCTCACGTTATTTGATTCAATTATTGTTTATATTTTATATATTGTTAAAATCAATAATTGAGACGACAAAGTTATTAATATTATTATTTGTAATATTAACAATGTCTCAAAAGTTCACACAAGGAGAGGTTTGGTCACCTAATTAAGCGCTAATAGGAGAAATCTTTATCGAAAGCCCTCTTTTCTCGGGAACGACCTCGGTCGATTAATATTGTGAATTGTAATAAAGATGATAAATGTTGTTAAAATTATTAAGGTGATTTTTATGAAGTTTTGCTTATTTTATGGATACCTATTTATCCATTTTTTAAAATAATCTGTAGAAAGTTATTCAAGATATTTATAATGGGACCACTTGTGATTAAGAGATGTTGGGGGAGGGGGGACCTGTGGGACCCACGTTAATGAATGAAAGAAAATGGGTGGGGGGAGTCTTGAAAATTTTCTACTAAAAGCGTGGTGGTGTTTTTCAAATATCATGTGATTATATATATATATATATGTTTATATTATATTTTGTATTATTATATATTATATATATATATATATATAGAATATATATATATTTTATTTAAAGATTTTGCTTTTAAATATGGACCGTCCGATTAAAGTAAATCAATCTGACTGCTCATGAGTTAGTTACTATGCATTCCATTTTTCTATAAATAAGCTCATTCCTTCATTATTTTCTTATTTAATTCACCGAAACTCCGTAGAGATAAACCTAGAGAGAAAGAAAAAAAAGTATTCTCGCTACTTAACTACTCTTATATTCAGCTTCTTTTACTAGTAGGGATATTATTCTTTTTATATTCATGAAGAGAACTTCGTTATTCCATTCCTTATTATTCGCTTGGAATAACTCAGATACGCTGCTACCCTATACTTGGTGACATTCTTCTATTATTCTCATTCTTTATTATTCTCGCTGAACATCATGTTCAGTGTGTTTTACACCTACCCGGTTTCGCTTTTTTCGTTATTATTCTTGCTGAATATCCTGTCTCGTGTGTTTTACACCCACCGGTTCCGCCTTTTATTTATTATTCTATCGAAATATCCTGTCTCATGCGCTTTTACGCCGACCGGGTTCCATTATTTATTATTCCGCATTTATTATTCTCATTGGACATCCTGCTTGCGGTGAATCTCACCCGACCGGTTCCGTTATTATTATTCTCGCTGAATAACTCGCCTATGCGCAAGTACCGCATGCACGGTGATTTCTTTTGTTATTCCATTCTTATTATACTCAAATAAGTTAAAATTTTGACTTCTATACTCCATGAAATTAGTGGAATATCCTCGATATTTGCGCTTCATCCAAAGATTTTTCATGGAAATATTCTTCCGAGCATTCTTGAATTTCACTTTCACAAAGCAAGATCATGTCGACAATTTGGACGTTATTAGTTCCTCGAATAAATTAATTCGTGAACTTGTTTTATTGAACTTTATATCATTGTCATCATCCTCATGTTTATATTTTTTTTTTGAAAGTCATCTGTGGGCCTGTAGTGCATGTGATGGACTTGGTATGATTATGACCAGGATTATTCGATGTAATCATGACCGTAATGTTACAAATGATGTGATAAAAGTCCTCATTGGCCCGTAGTGCATTGATGGACAAATTGTTGGCATGATCATGACCATTGATGAATACACAAATATCCTCGCCCATAGTGCATGGAATTTGTGGTCGTGACCCTAATGAATATCCTCGGTCGTAGTAGCAAGGTGGATGATGTGTGATTATTTATTGTCGAGTCCCAAAATGATAAAAGTGATGAAAACCTTTAAATCATAAAAGATAGTAGATTTTATTCTCTACTTGACTCTTTTAATGGATTGTTTGTTCACAGCAGCTAAACTTGATGTCTATTATATTTTATCGCTTTAAACATTGTTGAGGACTAATGATAATTTATTCTCGCATTATCTTAGTCATAATATTTCATCGGGCTAGTTGAGCTCACCTTTCTTTCACCGTTCTTTTTCGTGAAATGAGAACGAAATGGACTTTAGCCTGGGAAACCTGAGAGTGATGGTCCCATGATGATAGTGTTAGTAGTAGTCCTCACTATTCTTGTTAAATAGTGTGACAATAAATGTAATGAGGACTTTTTCGAGAGTGGATATTGTCTAAAAGACAATATTTGTATTAAAACTCACAAAGATGTATTTTGTCGTATTTTACACATTGATCGTTGTATAATTTAGTTGTATTTGAATTTTGTACCATGTATTTGGCGCACTCAAGATGGGTGATGTATACCTATTTTGGGGGCGCACAATTGGTATCAAAGCTTAGGATATGATCCTCGCTAAGATGTGAGACAAGAACTAGGAGGGGAGAGACGGGAATTTTTTCGCTAGTATGACCTACCTAAGTTTATTTGTTATTTAATTGGTCGGTCGTAGTATAGGATAATATGTGATATGTTAATTAACCCTTGTTTTGTGGCGATTTGAAAAATGGCATCCTAGAATGTTGAGAACATCAATGGAGCACAGAGACCGCTGAGTCTCCACAGATCAATAATCGTGATAATGTGCATCGTGAAGGCGACAACTCTCGTGCAAACAACAACACCGACCAAATGATGAACGATGGAATGTTCCGAGGTTTCATGCAATTCATGCAACATCAAAGCAAGAGCGGCTCTCGTGTCAAAATACAGTGTGAAAACATCGGCAACTCTCGGATGGTCACCGCCAAGCGCTTTTAAGGAACTGGGACCACCGAGTTCTTTGAGAGCCAAAACCACTTAAGGCGAGACGTGATAAAGCAAATCAACAAGATATTTGATGTCTCGGGATGCTCAAGAGCAAAAGGTTCCTTTTACCACCTTCATGTCATGGCAGCGGCAGGCAGACATCGGTGGGAATCAGAAACGACTCAACCCGCCGCACCAAGATGTCTTGGGAGAAGTTCCAGAACTGCTCAACGACAAGTACTTTCCCGAAAGTATTCGGCTACATGAAAGAGGTAGAGTTCATCAAGTCGAATAAAACAACACGACCGTGATCGCAAGACGGGCCAAGTTTGCCGAAGTTATCCCGGCCATTATGCCCCATTTGGTTGATAATGAGGAGAGAATGACGCCAATGTTTTTAAGAGGTTTGAAACCCGAGATACGCCAATATCTTATATCTCATAAACTATGTTTGTATTCGGATGTTGTTAATAGGGCTCGCTTATTGAGCGTGATAATGAGTCAACCCAACCAAAAGAGAGCAAAACACAAAATGATAATACCAATGAGAAAAGTCATCGGCGGTGACAACAAGCGGAGGGGAATCAACAAAGCCGTAAATGGTAACCACTTTGGTGGTAATCATGGCCAAAACAATAAGAATGGACATTTCAAGAAGAGGAGATTCAACAATGATGGAAAGACGCCAAGACCAAAGACCTGTTGTTAAAGAAGGAGAACGACCACCTATCATATGCTTCAAATGTGGAGGGAGGACACATATCAGTCCAAATCTGCGCGATGCCATCCCAAAGCATGTTATAATTGTGGAAGAGAAGGTCACCTAGCCCGATTTTGTCGCTCACCAAAGACAAGTTCAAATAGGATGGAGGCACCAAAGGTCGCCCCGTAAAAGTCAAAGCCAGAAGAAGTGGGGGAGAGCATTTGTTGAACCTCCTGTAGAAAGCAAGGAACCCGAACGAGGTCATCACGGTAAGCTAATCATAAACTCTAGCTAAGTTTATACTTTATTTGATAATCGGTTCTACCCACTCTTTCATTTCT
Organism: Panax ginseng; assembly: GCA_020205605.1. Taxonomy (NCBI): domain Eukaryota; kingdom Viridiplantae; phylum Streptophyta; class Magnoliopsida; order Apiales; family Araliaceae; genus Panax; species Panax ginseng. The sequence continues at coordinate 16,448,507 of CM035134.1, forward strand.
CCTACTTGCGCCAACGCTTAAATTTGACTCCGAGAGATTAGACTTTGACTTATCTCGTTGAAACTCCATTGGGAGAAACCTTCATTACATCCACTATTTATAAGTCTTGTTTAGTTCAAATCGGCACCCACACGTTACCCGTCGATCTTATTTCATTAAAAATACTTGCATTTGATGTAATTCTAGGGATTGATTGTTAACTACACATCATGCAAAAATTGATTGTTTTCGTAGGTTGTTAGCTTTCATATTCCTAACCAACCTATTATGCGAATTCAAGCAACCAAACCATTAAAATCAATCACCGCTATCTCAAGCCATAAAGCTATTCGCTTATTGAAAAACGGATGTCAAGCTTTCTTAGCTCATGTCACGGATCTAAACAAAAATACGCCAGCTTTTGAATGATATTTCTATTGTTAATGAATTTTCCGACGATTCCCCAAGAACTTCCTCGCCTACCCCTGTAGAAGCGAGAAATTGAATTTTGTATCGACTCTTGAACCCGGTGACAAAACCCATTTCCAAAGCCCCATATCGAATGGCTCCTATTGAACTTCGTGAGTTAAAGACCCAACCGCAGGAATTGTTAGACATCGGGCTTTATTCGCCCTAAGTACTTCTCCTCGGGGTGCCTCTGCTCTATTCGTGAAGAAGAAAGATGGGAGAATGCGACTTTGTATTGATTATCTGGAGTCAAATCATGTCACCATCAAAATAGGTACCCATTGCCACGTATTGATGACCTATTTGACCAGCCTTCAAGGAGCCAAATTCTTTTCAAAGATTGATCTTCGCTCCGGATATCACCAATTGAAGATTAGAACCGATGACATTCCAAAGACGCGCTTTTCAAACTCCTAAGACGGCATTATGAATTCCTAGTCATGTCTTTTGATTAACTAATGCTCCCGCGCTTTCATGGATATGATGAACCGAGTATTCAAGGAATATTTGGATCACTTTGTGGTCGCCTTTATCGATGACATCCTCATATATTCCAAAACCCGTGAAGATCATGAACAACACTTGAGGTCGATACTCCAAAAGCTTCGTGAATATAAGCTTTATGCCAAGTTGAAGAAATGCGAGTTCGCTTGAGGAAGTAGCATTCCTTGGGCACGCGGGTATCAAGTCATGGAATATCTATCTGACCCAAAGAAAGATTGAAGCTATTCAAAGTCGGGAGCAACCTAAATCAAGGATCAAGAACGAGCTTTCTGCTTTAGTCGGGTTATTATCGAGATTCGTGGAAGGATTTTCTCGAATCGCTACTCCACTAACTCAAATTGACTCGGAAAGATACAAAGTTCTGGTTTGAGCGAGGAATGTGAGAAGAGTTTTCAAGAACTCAAGAGGAGACTCATTTCAAAGACTGCTCGACAATACCATCCGGTTCGAGGGATTTGTCATCTACAAAGGATGATGCTTCGCAAAGGGTTAGGATGTGTTCTCATGCAACATGGGAAAGTCATAGCCTATGCCTCACGACAACTCAAAGAATATGAGAGGAATTATCCTACTCATGATCTAGAGTCAGTAATGTTGTCTTCGCACTAAAGATTTGGAGGCATTACTTGTATGGGGAGAAAGTGGAGATCTTTACTGATCATAAAAGCCTCAAATATTTCTTCACTCAAAAGGAACTCAACATGCGACAACGACGCTGGCTTGAACTGCTGAAAGATTATGATCATACCATCCAATACCATCCTCGAAAAGCGAACGTAGCCGCTTTATCGAGTAGAAGATCATATGCGGCACGAAAAGCGATATTGTCAACGCAAAGGCCCATTTTGTGTGACTTATAAAGGATGGAGATAGAGTTAAAGACTCAGTGGACCCATGTGATGATGGCGAATATACGAGTAGAACCGACTTTTAATTGATAAAGTTAAAGTCGCTCAAACTACGCACTGGAACCGATGCGTATGAGGAAGAAAGTGCAAGAAGGTGCTATGCCGGAAGCAAGAATCGATGATGAAGGAATACTTCGAGTCAACTCCAGACTTTGTGTTCCTAACGACCCTGATTTAAAGTATAAAATCATGATGGAGGCGCACAACACACCGTTTGCAATCCATCTTGGGAGTACCAAAATGTACCGTGATCTTCGTCATACATTTTGGTGGAGCAATATGAAGAGAGAGATAGCGCTTTTATCTCAAGGTGTCTAACTTGTCAACGAGTCAAGGTGAACATCAAGTACCAAAAGGTCCATCAGAACCACTTGAAATTCCGTAATGGAAGTGGGAGCACATTACCATGGATTTCAAGCATCGGTCTTCCCAAGGTTTCTCAAGGCATTAATGCAATTTGGGTCATTGTTGATAGATCGACCAAGTCCGCTTTCACTTCTTACCAATACGAGAAACTTATACACTTGAACGCCTTGCTCAGATGTACATAAACGAGATTGTAAGATCGCATGGTATGCCAAGATCCATAGTTTCGATCGAGACCCAAGATTCACTTCACGATTTTGGGTTAGTTTACAAAAAGCTATGGGCACGAATTTACGATTTAGTTCAAATATATCATCCTCGCATTTTACGGACAATCGAGAGGACTATTCAAACTCTTGAAGATTTATTAAGACTCGTGTGTCCTCGACTTCAAGGGAAGTTGATAAGTTCTTACCATCGGTGGAGTTTTCCTACAACAACAGCTTATCAAGCAAGCATCGGCATGGCTCCATTCGAGGCGCTAGATGGAAGAAAGTGTCGCTCTCCAAGATGCTGGGATGAGGTGGGTGAAGCAACGTTGTTGGGACCGAGTTGGTACGTATGATTACTACGGAAAAGAGTCAAACGATCCGACAACGATAAAAACCTCACAAGATCGATAAAAAGAGTTATGCCGATCTTCATCGAAAGGACGGGAATTCGATATAGAGAGATCATGTGTTGTTACGTGTTGCTCCATGGAAAGGAGTTACAAGATTTGGAAAGAGAGGAAAGCTCAATCCTCGATTCATCGCCCATTTTAATCCTCGATCGAGTAGGAACTGTGGCCTATAGACTCGCTTTTACCGCCAAGTATGTCTCGTGTTCATAACATTTTCATGTATCCATGTTACGTAAATATGTGAAAGACCCAACCACATTATCGAAGTTAGAACCGATGAAATAATGCGGAAGATTTAACGTATGAAGAGGTTCCCTGCTCAAATCTTGATAAGAAGGAACATATTTTACGCCCAAGGTTATACCTCAAGTCAAAGTTTTGTGGAGAAACCACGATGTCGAGGAAATGACCGGGAGTTAGAATCAAATGAAGACAAGGTATCCTTACCTCTTCGATATACCAGTATGCACCTCTAATTTCGAGGGCTAAATTTCTTAAGAAGGGGAGGTCAGAAGACCCCAACTTTTTGAATAAAGATGAATTTTCTATAATTATCATTTTTGAATATTATGGAATAAATTTAATATAATGTTATAGTTGTGGGTAGTATTTATAAATTCTACAAAGTATGCAAGTTGTTATATTATATTCGATTGGTCGTGAATATTCGCTTTTAGTAGGGAATATTCAGATAACTACACACAATCATCGGTGGACCCCACAATGTAATTATTATTGTTGATTGAGAAAACGACAAAATATTTTTTTATGAAAATAACTACGGAAGTTTTACCGCTGATACTATTGAACTACTCTCTGTAGTAAAAGTACAAAGAATACGCTGCGTGGTTGCATAAGAAGACACCATTGATTATCGATGCTTACGTGAGAAGTCATTCATTTTGTTCAATTATTGCTATAGTAATTGTTGCATAATATCTCACGTTATTTGATTCAATTATTGTTTATATTTTATATATTGTTAAAATCAATAATTGAGACGACAAAGTTATTAATATTATTATTTGCAATATTAACGATGTCTGTAAGTTCTGTCAAGGAGAGGTTTGGTCACCTAATCAAGCGCCAATATAGAGAGAAATCTTTATCGAAAGCCCCTCTTTCCGGGAACGACCGGTCGATTAATATTGTGAATTATAATAAAGATGATAAATGTTGTTAAAATTATTAAGGTAATTTTTATGAAGTTTTGCTTATTTTATGGATCCCTATTTACCCATTTTTAAAATAATCTAGAAAGTTATTCAAATATTTATAATGGGATCACTTGTGATTAAGAGATGTTGGGGAGGGGACACGTGGGACCCACGCTGAAAGAAAGAAAAAATGGGGGGGGAGTCTTGAAAATTTTCTACTATATATGGTGGTGTTTTTCAAATATCATGTGATTATATATATATATATATATATATATTTATATTATATTTTGTTTTATTATATAATTATAAATAGAATATATTATATTTTATTTAAAAGATTTTGCTTTAAATATGGACCGTCAGATTAAAGTAAATCAATCTAGACCGTTCATGAGTTAGTTACTATGCATTCCATTTTTCTATAAATAGAAGCTCATTCCTTCATTATTTTCTTACGAATTCACTGAAACTCCAGAGAGATAAACTGTAGAGAGAAAGAAGAAAAGTATTCTGCTACTTAACTACTCTTATATTCAGTTTTTTTTACGGTAAGGGATATTATTCTTTTATATTCATGAAGAGAAAACTTCAGTTATTCCATTTCTTATTATTCTGTTGAATAACTCAGATATGCTGCTACCCTATACTTGGTGACATTCTTCTATTATTCTCATCTTTTTATTATTCTCGTTGGAACATCCCGTCTCAGGTTTTTACACCCTGGACCGGGTTTCGTCGCTTTTATTATTATTATTTTGTGGAATATCCTCGTCTGCGGTGTTTTACACCCTGACCGGGTTCCGCTTTTTATTTATTATTCTTCGCTTAATATCCTCGTCTCGCAAGCGCTTTTACACCTTTACCTAGTTCCATTATTTATTATTCGCATTTATTATTCTCGTTGGGACATCCTGCTTGCAGGTGAATTTCACCGACCCGTTCCGTTATTATTATTCTCGTTGAATAACTCGCCTATGTGAAGTACCGCATGCACGGTGATTTCTTTTATTATTCCATTCGTTATTATACTCAAATTGTTAAAATTTTGACTTCTATACTCCATGAAATTAGTGGAATTTCCTCGATATTTTCGCTTCATCCAAAGATTTTTCTTGGAAATATTCTTCCGAGCATTCTTGAATTTCACTCTACAAAGCAAGATCATGTCGACAATTTGGACGTTATTAGTTCCTCGAATAAATTAATTCGTGAACTTGTTTTATTGAACTCTTATATCATTGTCATCATCCTCATGTTTATATTTTTTTGAAAGTCATCTGTATTCAGTAGTGCATGTATGGACTTGGTATGATTATGACCGTGGATTTTTCGATGTAATAATGACCGTAATGTTACAAATGATGTGATAAAAGTCCTCATTGGCCCGTAGTGCATCGATGGATGCTTGTTGGCATGATCATGACCATTGATGAATACACAAATATCCTCGGCCCGTAGTGCATGGAATTTGTGGTCGTGACCCTAAATGAATATCCTCGGCCAGAAGTGTGATGGATGATGTGGATTATTTATTGTCGAGTCCCAAATGATAAAAGTGATGAAAACCTTTAAAACATAAAAGATAGTAGATTTTATTCTCTACTCGACTCTTTTAATGGATTGTTTGTTCACCGCAGCTAAAACTTGATGTCTATTGTATTTTATCGCTTAATATTGTTGAGGACTAATGATAATTTATTCTCGCATTATCTTAGTCATAATATTTCTTACTAGGGCTAGTTGAGCTCACCCTTTCTTTCACCGTTCTCTTCAAGAAATGAGAACGTAATGGGATGAGCTCGGGGAACTGAGTGATGTTCGGATGATAGTGTTAGGCTAGTAGTCCTCACTATTCTCATTAAATAATGTGACAATAAATGTATTGAGGACTTTTTCCTCGAGAGTGGGTATTTTCTAGAAGACAATATTTGTATTAAAAACTCACAAAGATGTATTTTGTCGCATTTTACTTTTACACGACTGTTGTATAATTTAGTTGTATTTGAATTTTGTACCATGTATTTGACGACTCAAGATGGGTGATGTATACCTATTTTGGGGGCGTCACAAATACCCCTTACCTTAAGAAGAAGAGTATTCCGACGGGTAGGGCGAAGATATTCTTGAAGAAAACTAATACTGTTTTCTACGCTCAAAGCTTCTTAAAACTCTAAAGAAATACGCTCAAGATTATAAAAGAAGAATTCTTTGAATTTCTGGTGTGTTTTCAATTCTAACTAAGCATCCTATTTATAGGAGAATGGAAATGATACTATATAATAAAATATAATATATTCTATTTATAATATATATATATATATTTTATTTAAAATCTAATTAAATAAATAACTTTATAAAAGTATTCTGTTTTATATAAAAAGATTTTACTATACAAACACTATGCAGATACTATGCAAACACTATGCATAATAGAATATAATATATTCTATTTATTATCTAATAAAACAAATAACTTTATAAAAGTATTCTGCTTTATATAAAAGATTTTACTATACAAACACTATGCATAATAAAATATAATATATTCTATTTATAATCAAATAAAACAAAACTTTATAAAAGTATATATATATATATATATATATATATATATATAATAAACTTCCGTGACTACCCGGATCCCCTCAATATTTTTAACAACATTTATCATCATTATTATAATTCACAATATTAATCGACCAGGTCGTTCCCAGGAAAGAGGGGGCTTTCCAATAAGGATTTCTCCATATTGGCGCGCAATTAGGTGACCAAACCTCTCCTTGACAGAACTTCTAGACATCGTTAATATTGCAAATAATACTATGAATAATTTGTCATCTCAATTATTGATTTAATAATATATAAAATATTGACAATAATTGAATCAAATAACGTGAGATACTACGCAAGCAATTCTTCGAAGAATAATTGAACAAAAGCTGTGACTTCTCACGTAAGCATCAATAATCAATACCGTAAGCTACTATGCAACCAATGCCAGACATCAGATTTTTACTACCGGGTAGTTCAACAGTATTAACGGTAAAACTTTCGCCTTATTTTCATAAAAATATTTCTGTCGTTTTCTAATTCCGACAATAATTCTGTTGTGGGGTCCACCAATGATTGTGCCGTCGTACGAATATTCCCTATTAAAACGAATATTCCCTGACCAATCGAATATAATACAACATCTTGCATACTTTGTAAAATTTATAAATAGTACCCAGAACTATAACATTATATCAAATCCACACCATAATATTAAAATTTTTTTTTCTAGAAATTTAAATCTTTATTCATAAAATTTGGGGTCTCACAATCTCCCCTCCTTATGAAATTTCGCCCTCGAAATTTACGTACATACCTAGTATGCCGAAGAGGTGAGGATACCTTGACTTCATTTCAGATTCTAACTCTTGAGGTATAACCTTTGAGTGTCGAATAGGATCTTTCTTATCCAAGATTTTAACATGTATCTCCTCATACATTAAATCTTCTGCTATCTCGTCTAGTTCCAATTCAATAATGTGGTTCGGGTCGTCCACATATTTACATAACATCGATACGTGAAAAAATTTATGAACACGTGACATACTTGGCGGTAAAACAAGTCTATAGGCCACAGTTCCTACTCAATCGAGGATTTCAAATGGGCCAATTAAATCGAGGGTTGAGATTTCCTCTCTTTATCGATTCTTGCTTTTAGAATAACGCCCTCTTGAACCTTCTTCTTCACATTCATCAGCTCTAAGTATGTAGCTTGAACGACTTTAACTTTATCGATTAAAGTCGATTCTACTCGTATATTCGTTATCTTCACGTAGGTTCGTATATTCGCACTCGTAAACGCATACGATCTTCTACTCAACACGTCAGCTACCACGTTCACTTTTCCACGATGGTATTGAATGGTACGATCGTAATCTTCAACAAATGAGCCAACGCTCTTGGCGCGTTTACGCTCGCTTTTAGTTGACGAAATATTTAAGGGTTTTAGAAATGAGTTTTGTACTGGGTTCAATACCAAATTCAATTTCACGCTTTAGGGGTAGGCTAAGAAGTCTTCAAGAATACGTTAGGAAATTTATTAACAATAGAAATATCATTCAAAATTATGACTCTCATCCAAGACTTGGATAGTACGTCACATTGATACCTAATAACTTGCCATCGTCATTCACGACGTCGCCTACAGAAAGTCTAGCTTCGGTGCATTCCACACAAGGAAGTCAACAACGAAAGGATCAGAGCTCTTTACTTATGGCTTGATATAACAGTGATTAACTTTAGTAGTTTGGTTGCTTGAATTCGCATAATAGGTTGGTTAGGAATATGAAAGCTAACAACCTTATGAAAAGCATGATGATTAGTTAACCAATCGATTCCTAAAATCACATCAAAGGCAAGTATTTTCAAAGAGATAAGATCGACAGGTAACGTGAAAGTGTCGATTTGAATCAACAAGATTTATAAACAATGGAGGTAACGAAGGTTTCTCCTAACTGAGTTTCAACCGATAAGTCAAAGTCTAATCTCTCCGGAGTCAAATTTAAACGTTGAGCGCAAGCAAGAGAGATAAAAGAATGGGTAGAACCGGTATCTAATAAGGTATAGGCTTCGCAAGAATTTATAATTAACTAACCCATGCTAACTTCGTTCAGGTTACTCGCTTTTTGAGAAGTCACAAAAACGCTTCTTCCCCAAAACCAATCGACTTTTATTTTGTTCAGATCCGCCTTTGGTGCCACCGTCCCACCGGAATTGACTTTGGTGCACGAAAAAAATCGGACTAGGTGACCTTCTTTTCCACAATTGTAACATGCTTTGATCGCATCACGCAGCTTGAACCGATATATCCTCCCCTCCATTTTGTAACATACGGAACGGCCATCGCTCTCCTTCCTTAACAACAAAAGCTAGTCTTGACGCCTTTCCATTATTATTAAATCTCATCTTCTTGAAACTTTCACTTCTATTATCTTAGCCATGATTACCACCGAAGTGGTTACCATTCTTGGCATGATAATTTCCCCCATGATGGTTATCATTGTTCCGATGGCCGTTGCCACCGGTATGATTATTATCGTGTTGTTATTTACCTGAGGATTATAGTCTTCCTGTTGCACATTATCCTGGGTATTGATCGTTGGTGACTCAACGGTCTCATGTGCTTCATTGCTGATCTCAACATTTTCAGATGCCATTTTCAAACACTGTCACAAAAAAGGGTTAGTTAACATATCACATATTATCCCTATACTCTGACCGACCAATTAAATACCAAATAAACTTAGGTAAGTCATACTAGCGCAGGAATTCCCCGTCTCTCCCCTCCTAGTTCTTGTCTCATACCTCAGCTAGGGATCATATCCCTAAGCTTTGATACCAACTGTGACGCCCCCAAAACAGGTATACATCACCTATTCTAAGTCGCCAAATACATGGTACAGAATACAAATACAAACTTAAATATACAATCTACTATCTTCTATGATTTAAAAGATTTTTCATCACTTTTATCGCTGAGACTCACCTTAATAAATAATTCACATCATCAAATCATCCCTGCACTACAGGCCAATGATATTATCTAGTATCACGACCACGAATTATTCATGCACTACGGGCCAAAGATAATCGTGTTTTCATCAACGGTCCTGATCATGCCATAAAACAATTCATCTTTGCACCCTTGGTCGAAGAGAATCCATAACCATAATCATACCAAAATTGTCCATCAATGCACTACGCCAATGAGGACTTTTTCCACATCATTTGTAATATTACTACCATGATTATACCGGTCAATAATCCTCGGTCATAATCATACCAAGTCCATCTATGCATACCTACAGCCCACGATGACTTTCAACATAATATAAGCATGAGGATGATGATAATTCAATAAAACAAGTTCAAAAATAAATTTTAAAGATTTATAAGTTAATTTATCCTGAACTCAATAACGTCTAAATTATCAACATGATACTGCTTTGTGGAGTAAAATTCAAGAATGCTCAGAAGAATATTTTCATGAAAAGATACTAGATGAAGCGCAAATATCCAGGATATTCTACTAATTTCATGGAGTATAAAAGCCAAAACTTTAACCAACTGAGTATAATAGAATATATGAAACTGCAAATGGATTTTCGCCCGCCATGCGGTAATCCACGTAGACAGATCATTTCCACAATTTAATAAGGAATGAATACAAAGGATCATTCACTATGCATGTGGTATTCCAATAGAATAATAAAGAATAGAATAACAGAAGAATTCACCATGCATGCGATAGACCTCACAGACAGGTTATTCCTAACAGAATAATAAAGAATGAAACCAAGTCATGCGTAATCCGCATGCATGTGATATTCCAACGTAACAATAAAGAATGGAACCAGGTCATGCATAATACTGCATGCATGTGATATTCCAACATAATAATAAAGAATGGAATAACAATGTAATTCACCAGCATACGATGAGATCGCACAAACAAAGTTATTCCAATGTATAATAAAGAATGGAATAACAACAATTCACGGGCATGCGATAGATCGCACAGATGTGTTATTCCAATAGAATAATAAAGAATGGAATAACAGAAGAATTTCATCATGTATGCGGTTCTTCGCATAGACAGGTTATTCCAACATAATAATAAAGAATGGAATAACAACCCTTACGAGTATTGAAAGAAAATAACTCTCTTCATGAATACGAAAGAATAATACCCCTTACCTTAAGAAGAAGAGTATTTCGACGGGTAGGGCGATGATATTCTTGAAGAAAACTTATACTGTTTTCTACGCTAAAAGCTTCTTAAAACTCTAATAAATACGCTCCAGATTATAGAAGAAGAATTCTCTGAATTTCTGGTGTGTTTTCAATTCTAACTAAGCATCCTATTTATAGGAGAATGGAAAGGATACTTGTTGACCTATGTCACACTCCATGTTTTGATGATGACCATATTATTCCACTAACCATGTTATATAACATTTCAGGAACATCAAGGAAGAAGGTTCAAAGTCAAGATGTCTTTAAAGAAAGAAAAGAAAATTTAAGTCCTAGGAATATTAACATTTATTACTTTCCAAAATAAGGCTCTAGGACATGTGCATTACATATATACTTGCATTCTCATACTTGATGCTACCTGCTAATTCACTAGTTCAAATATGCATGGCCGGTATTAATTATCATAACATATGAAATCAAATCTTGATAACCAATACATATATGGTAATCTAGAGTAAATGATCGATAGTATTAAATACCATAAAACTATTCATTGTCATCAACTTGATTCACGATAAGCGCATCTCATAAATCATGCTGCATAAATTATGCGTCATAAATCAAGGGTCTTAATTCTAGGAAACTAGTTGATTGATTAAATTACCATAAGTTATACATTCTGGAATCATGCACCATAATCTTATGAATTGAGAAATCTAATTGGTTGGTTCCAACGGTCCAATGAATGGTAAGAAATATGGAAACTTGCCAACAGATGTTTATGGTAACACAAGTGGTGACTTCCGACATTTTAGTAATTGGGATGGTAGAAAGCTATGACAGACACAATCTTCCATGTGATGGAAATTAACTATCCCAAAATTACTGATAGCGTGATATCTCAGCAAATGAAATCTCAGTGATGAAAAATGAACCGAGTATATCATGATTATAGTAGAATTGCAAGAATTATGCAATATGTCTTTAAATGTGCATATTACAGTAACAAATCTTAACAACGGTAATATCCTTTTATGGTCTATATAAATTGAGTGCATTAACAAATAAAGATACGAAAAACATATACGGTATCAAAAAAGAGCATACAAGCTACAAAAATTGTTTTTCTTGGATGGTCTTATTTGTATTAAGAAAAAGGCTTCGGTAATATTCTTCTAGCATACTCTGGTAATATTCTTCTTGCATATCATTTCATACTAGAGCCTTAAGTTGGTAAGTGATATATTGCTTGATCATTAGACCTCTAGTGTGTATCTTAATCTTCCTTATCTCAATTAAAATTTTATATTGTGTGTAATTCTGTTTGTAATTCATTACATTCAAGTTTGAGGAAAACATAGGTGCTTAAGAGTGCATAGGCGCACAGAGAACAAAGGTGTTCAAATTGCTAGAACCTGTATTGTAATTGGAAGAGTTCAATAAAAGTGAGTCTCCAATACTAGTTGGTATTGGACATGGATTAGGCTACTATTCTAGAGGGTAGTAGTTGAACCACGTAAAAATTATGGTGTTTATGTGATTACATTTTGTACTTTACTATTCTGATATTTATCCAGCAGCCTGCATTTTATATCAGTAAATTGGTTGACCCAAAATTAAATAATATCCTGATAATCCAGCTTGCTACATTAAATATCCAAAGGAATTTTTTTATGTAACAAAAGTTGGACATAGTTTGTGCCTACACTTATTCAACCCCCCCTTCTAAGTGTATCTATTTAAATTTCAATTGGTATCAGAGCTTGGCTCTACTTATCTTGGTCTTAAAGGTGACTTGTAGGGAAAGATTCTGACATGGCACAACTTGGAAACGCTCATCACGAAGGCCAATCAACAAACCGACCTCCACTACTCCTTGGAACAGAGAACTATAATTTCTGGAAATTTCGGATGAGGATATATCATAAGCGAGACCCATGGGAATGGTGGATGGTATAGAATGAACAGGTAATCCCAAGGAAAGATGATGGCACTCCAAAAACTCTACTCGAGATGGACTCAACCGAAACATACATGGTGTCATACGATTCAAAAGCAATGAACACTCTACTCAGCGGCATAGTGCAATTTGAAATAGATAAAGTCTCTTCATGCAACATATTAAAGGAGATCTGGGATACCCTAGTGGTAAGTCACGATGTAACTTCCAAAGTACGAGAAGTTAAGCTAAGTATGTTCATGCATGACTACGAAATGTTCAAACTAGAAAGAGACGAAACAATTAAGATGGCTCAAACACGATTTTGGGTACTTATAAATTCCTTGAAGTTACTCAACAAGTCAATTCCACAAAGTGAAATCAATCGTAAGCTACTTCGGGCTATGCCCAAAAGGTTTGCATCTAAAATTACTACTCTTCAAGATTCCGTCAATATTTCTTCTATGGATACATTAACTCTCTTTGGTGAACTAGAAGAATATGAACATCAATTGAAAAGATATGATGACGAGGAAGAAGTTCCTCGAAATAAAGTGCTAGCTCTAAATGCAGGAATTGAAGAAGAACTTGAAAACAACTTGGATGATGAAATAGCCATGATATCAAGAAGACTTAAGGGACTACTTCAAAGAAAGAATCAAAAGAAAAATACATTCAACTCAAACAAACACAAAGCCAAGCCAACCGAAGAAACCTATTTCGAGTGTGGACGACCAGGGCATTTTAAAAAGGATTGCTTCCAACTCAAAAACAAAGGAAAGCAAGGCAATAAGGAGTTCAAAAAGCATAAAGCATTCCTAACGTGGAGTGATGATGAAGAATCCGAAGTGGAAATAGATGCAAACGATGAACTGGCTCAAATATGCTTCATGGGACTTGAAGGTGAATCCAGTGAGGTATGCTTCAAAGCCAAAGTATCCTCTCAAAAAGTGGATTCTGGACAGCGGGTGTTCACGTCATATGACGGGTGACAAATCTAAGTTTGTGGAACTAAATGTCAAACAGAAACATGGAACTGTCACATTCTGTGATAACCGGTCATGCGAAATAATCGGGAAAGAAAAAATTGGTAATGGTAAGGTTAACATTAATAATGTTCATCTTGTTAAAGGTCTAGAGTTCAATCTTATCAGTGTTAGTCAATTAATGGATAATGGACTTCAAGTAAATTTTAAAAAAGATAAATGTACAATTTCACATGGTACTAACAATGCTGCTTTAGTTGCCCAAAGAGAAGGGAATATATATACTCTTGATTTTGAGCAACAGGAGGAAGAATTATGTCTCGCAACCATTCAAGATAAAGCGAATCTATGGCATAGAAGGATGGGACATGTTCATATGGACCTCATCAAAAAGTTGTCATCAAAGAACTTAGTAAGAGGATTACCCAAAATGAATTTCGAGAAGAAAGGTATATGCGAACCTTGTCAACTTGGAAAACAAGTAAGAACATCATTCACAGCCAAAAACATGGTATTAACTTCTTCTCCCTTACAATTGCTCCATCTCGATTTATTTGGACCTGAAAGGCATGCTAGTCTAAACGGTAAATTCTATGCTTTTGTGATAGTCGATGACTTCTCTGGATATACATGGGTACTCTTTCTTAGAACAAAAGATAAGGCATTTAAAGAATTTGAAAAACTGATTAAAAATTTGGAGACTAAATATAGTCTTAATCTTATAAAAATCAGAAGTGACCATGGTACTGAATTTCAAAAGGATTTTATTATATTCTGTAATCAAAAAGGAATCACTCATAAATTTTCAACACCTAGAACTCCACAACAAAATGGAGTGGTAGAAAGGAAAAATCAAACATTACAAGAAACAGCTAGAACTCTAATTCAAGAAAGTAAACTCCCTAAGAAATTTTGGGCCGAAGCTGTAAACACAGCATGTTATGTGCTAAATAGAGTGTTGATTCGTCCAATCATTTTGAAAATAACATATGAATTATTAAATAATCATCTTCCTAACATAAGCTATTTTAAAGTGTTTGGATCTAAATGTTTTATTCTTAACACTAATGGAAATCTGGGCAAGTTTGATGCTAGATCATATGAAGGAATATTCATTGGCTACTCACAAAATAGTAGAGTATATCGCATTTATAATGTGCAAAAGATGTGTATCAAAGAGTCTATACATGTCAAATTTAACGAATCTAACAATGATATTCCAAAAGAAAGAGAAGAAGATGCAGGAAATTTAGAGACTGCTGCAAATCTAGCCTACCAGATAAAGCAAAACAGCAAGATCATGGAACCAATCCAGCAGGATGGATTAGAAGAACAGCAGGACCAAGACTCTATCCAACAAGCTGAATACAAAAATTAGGAACATATCCAACAAGCTGAAATGGACGAACAACAAGACCACAATTCAGAAACCACTGAAGAAGTTATACATGATATTTAACTTCCAAAATCAGCAAGATACATCAAAAACCATCCTCATGAGAACATCATTGGAAACATAAATGACAAGGTTATTACAAGAAGAAAAGCACAAAATATGTGTGCTTTGTCAGCATTTCTATCCCAAATTGAACCAAAGAACGCCAAAGAAGCCATACTTGATGAAAATTGGCTTCTAGCAATGTAGGAAGAACTACAACAATTTGAAAGATGTCAAGTGTGGGAGTTGATACCTCCTCCAAAATATGTATCCATTATTGGGACTAAAGGGGTATTCAAAAACAAGCTTGACGAGTACAAAACAATTACAAGAAACAAAGCTAGACTAGTAGCTCAAGGGTACAACCAGCAAGAAGGAATAAAATATGAAGAAACATTTGCCCCAGTAACTCGATTGGAATCCATTCGTATATTACTAGCATTTGCCTGTTTCAGAAAGTTCAAACTACACCAAATGGACATCAAAAGCGCCTTTCTCACTGGTTACATAAATGAAGAAGTCTACGTAAAACAACCACTTGGATTCGAGCATGACAAGTTCCCTCATTACGTATACAAATTCAAGAAGGCACTCTATGGACTCAAACAAGCCCCAAGGGCTTGGTACGAGAGATTAAGTAAGTACCTCCTATCAAATGGGTTTATACGTGGTAAAATCGACTCTACGCTATTTATTAAACGTCAAAATAAAGATATTATTATTGTACAAATATATGTAGACGATATAATATTTGGTGCTACTAATAATTTTCTTTGTGAGTGGTTTTCCAAATGCATGCACAAGGAGTTTGACATGAGCTTGATGGGAGAACTAACTACTTTCTGGGCCTTCAAATCAAACAAAATCATGAAGGTATATTCATTCATCAAACCAAGTATACAAAAGAGCTACTCAAGAGATTCGACTTTGACAATTCAAATTCAAAGACCACACCATGAGTACATCAATAAAACTCATAGCAGATGAAAAAGGTATGGATGTAGAGGTAATAAAATACAGAGGTATGATTGGATCCCTACTATATTTAACTGCTTCTAGACCTGATATAATGTATAGTGTGTGTCTATGTGCTCGGTTTCAGGCCAAACCCAAAGAATCCCATTTACAGGCTGTTAAAAGAATATTTAAATATTTGAGTGGTAGTACAAATTTAGGACTATTTTACCCAACATGTGAAAATTTTGATCTAATAGGTTATTCAGATGACGACTATGCAGGTTGTCAAATAGATAGAAAAAGCACAAACGGTGCTTGTACATTTTTGGGACAAAGTCTCGTCTCATGGCATAACAAGAAACAAACTTCAGTTGCCCTATCCACTATTGAGGGAGAATATTTAGCAGCAGGAAGTTGCTGCTCTCAAATCTTGTGGATGCGTCAAACACTGTGCGATTTTGATGTTATGTGTAACAATGTGCCTATATACTGTGATAATACAAGCACCATCAACATCTCTAAAAATCCAGTTCTACACTCTCGCACGAAATACATTGAAGTCCGACACCACTTTCTTAGAGACAATGTGTCCAAAGGACTAATAAGATTAATATTCATTCCCACTGAGCATCAATTAGCAGATATATTTACGAAACCGCTAGGGGAAGAATGCTTTAGTAATCTAAGAAGAGAACTCGGGATGAGTCTAATACAGATATGAACCGCATGTTTTAAAGATATTAGATAGACAAATCACCGGCATATCTTCATACCATAATTACGCAAATTAAAATCTACTCAGATTATCCTTCCCGAACATGGCCTCACAACTTCCCATATCTCGATAACGTGTTCCCAAAATAAATATAGAAGCCTCTTTACTCTTTTGCTCCATCTTTGACTCTTCAGTCTTTGCATACCTCAATCGACTCAACCCTACTCTGCAACAATGCGAACTAAGCGTGCCAAACAACTCCGTGATGAATCTGAGGACGAGGTCTCACCTCCTTCTCCACCATCTCAACCTCCTGCCACTCGAAAACTGAAACAAAAACAATCCTCTGTTACTATCATCTCCGGTGAATCATCCCCTGTCGAATCTAAAGCGAGCCTACCTTCTCCTCCACCGATCGGTAAATCTCTGTTCTTTGCTGCTATGGATTTAGGGAGTATATTATCAATTCCATACACCGGCGACTGTCCCTTCACACTTAAAGGACCCATTTCCAGTCTTTTGTCTCCTCTTGTCCAGCTTCGCATTATCATGGATGATCCAACCGTGTCCACCATCACTCTCCCTAAAACCACCGAAGTATCTCCTCTTGCAATCATCCTTCATAAATTGCTTCGGTACAGTCTTCTCCCTCGTCTTGGTGGTGGAGCTGACTTCACTTACCAGGAATTGGTCTTGGTGGCCTTAATAATGACAGGCCAACCATTCAATTTTTCCCTCATGATGCTCAAACACATGGTTAACTCTATCAAACATTCCAAAAAGTGTTTGCCTTACAGCTGCTTCCTCACAAAATTGTTTACTCACTTTTAAATTCCACTCGACAATGAGGGTTCCATCCAATTAACTGATTCCATTGACTCTAACTAACTCAAGGGGGCTTATATCACATTGTTTAAAGGAAAGTTCATACGGGTGGTACCCAAAATTCCAAATCCCAAACTTCCTACCTCACTACCTCCCTCCCCTGAGATTCTCAATCTTCTTCATACCATCGCGAACAATCAAGCCACAATCACTACTGATGTTAAAGATATCCAACTTCGTCTCTCCGTGCTTGAAAAAGGCAAACTCCCCATTCGTTGCAATGATTTTCATTCTATTTTTCGCAATGTGGAGGATGAGTTCATTGACCTCCAAGATGGATTCGAGTTGCACACTCGGGTTGTGGTAGAAGCCCTATAAAGGAAGATGAACTGCAATGCCTGTCAATTGAGCACTGAGCTTAAATTCATTAGCAATCAAATTGGGTCTCTTGGACGATTTATCGAGCACCACATGAATGACCTAAGTGAAGAACTGCAAACAGACCAAGTCCAATCTCGCATACCTAAATGGCCACAATGCAATTGGATGGCCGAATATCAAGGTGACTTTTTGGACTTGCCTTTACCACCTTCTACCTTCATTGCTCGTCCTCCCATATTTGCAAACACCATGTCCCTGGAAGAAATTGAACACCGCAGGCTGCACCAGCCCTATTTCACCGCCCGCGAAGCCAATCACGTTAATATTGATGAGGAGGATGATTAGACACCCTGCCCCTTTTGTGTGAGACCCTGAATTTTATGAAATGAAAGTATTCAATTTTCTTATAATTATTCTATTTAGTAAATGGTTAAATTGATAAAAGGTTAAAGTTAAGGGTGATATATGAAAATTTTACAAAGTAAGCAAGTTATTATAAAATAATCGGTGGTAAAATACGCGTGGTTGCATAGTAGCACACGGTATTGATTATTAATGCTTATGTGAGAAGTCACTCAGTTATACTCAATTATTGCTACAGTAATTGCTGCATCATATCTCTCATATTATTGATTCGATTATTATCACAGTATCATCTTCAAAATATGATATATTATTAAATCAATAATTGAGACGACACAATTATTTATATTATTAAATTACAATATTTACAATGTCTAGAAGTTATGTCAAGGAGAGGTTTGGTCACCTAATTGCGCGCTAATAAGGAGAAATCCTTATCGAAAAGCTCCCTTTTTCCTAGGAATGACCTGGTTGTTAAATATTGTGAATTATAATATTAATGATGAATAAGTTCGTGTTGATTAAAGATGAAATTGATAGTTCCATTGTGTGGAAATTATTAGTGTTAGTAGAAATCAAGATTTATTTTGATAATAATTGATGTCTGGAGGTTATATTGTTCAATCGGGTATTCGGGGCACTTTTCGTGTCAGAATATTATTCACGGGTTATATTCACCCGATTACAATTCACTCTAGTATTATTCACTCAGGTATTTGGGACACTTTTTGTGTTAGAGTACTATTCACCCAAATTACTATTCACTCTAGTATTATTCACTCGGGTATTTGGAACACTTTTGTGTCGGGCTACTATTCACGAAGTACTATTCACGGAATACTATTCACCCGAAAAATATATTTTTTTCGGTCTAAAACATTTTTGGGTACAATATTATTCCATGAGGAGATGTGCTAATTTTTTAGATCGTTGGTTGAAATTATAATAGTAAATCAATATGAATCGCTGGTTTAAAGTTTTAATAGTGAATCAATATGGATCGCTGGTTGAAAGTTTTAATAGTGAATCAGTATGGACTGTTGCTTTAAGTTTTAATAGTAAATCAATATGGACCGTCCGTTTAAAAGTAAATCAATTTAGATCGTTCATGAATTAGTTACTATTCAGTCCATTCTCCTATAAATAGAAGCTCATTTCTTCATTATTTCTTACGAATTTACTAAAACTCTAGAGAGAGAAATTATAGAGAGAAGCTATAGAGAGAAAATCTATAGAGAGAAAGAAGAAGAGAAGTCTGCTACCTCACTATTCCAGTATCCAGTTTTCTTCTAAGGTAATAAGAGTGTAACTGGGTCGAGCGGGGATAATAAGAGAATAGAACGGTGGTCTATAGCTGTTGAGGTTCTCCCTAAATAGTATAAAAATAATTTTATTGAGAACTTTAGATAAGTGTGTCGTATTGTATACGTCATTTGATATTTAATTTTGGTGAACCGAATAGGGTGAGGTGAACCCAACTTTGGAAGGGTGTTTTGCCACTATCATACAAGATGTCTAATGACATACAACCTCATGTTATCATAAGACAGGGTTGTTCACATCCACTTGCTGAGTATATCTATGAGCACTACCTTTATGATCTTGGAGTTTGGTTGAAACATAATGTTCAATTGTAGACAGTGGAGATAGTTATATGTCAAGAGAACACTCACCATTGGAAGGAACATGATAGTAATCTTCTCGTTTTTCTTTGGGGTCTATTGGGTCAACCAAGGATAATTCTCTGGACATATGATATCTATCATAACTTAGATTCATGGCCTCCCATGTACGAATGTTTCCTTGAATATTTCCCAAAGATTTTAATTTCTAAAACAGTTATTGACTGTACTTTTATGTAAAGTACCTTTGTAAGGCGTTGTGGTCGAGGCACCATGAGAGTTACATAGATTTTGTTTTGAAACTCACAGCTTATCTGTTGTCGTACTCTGCACGACAGTTCAACAGTTGTATAAATAAAGTTTGTATTTGATTTTTATGGAGTGATATCTGGCGACTCAGAATGGGTCGTGTGGACTTATGTTGGAGGCGTCACATTTGGTATCAGAACTTAGGGATATGGTCGCTGGCGGAGAAAAAAGTCTAAAACTAGGAGGGGAGAGACGAGTTATATACTTCTCTAGTGTGTGACTTACCTAAGCTGAAATTGTTTACTTGATAAGTTGACAATTTATAATATGTCAATTAACCTTTGTTTTTAAGATATATTCTAGAATGATATCTGAAATACAGGAGATGAGCAATGGAAAAAGCATGATACAAAGGATATAACCGGGAAGGTACAATCCGAAAAGAAAGCAAGGTATTCTCATCTCTTTGAACTACCAGGTACGTAAATTTTGAGGGCGAAATTTCACAAGGAGGGAGATTGTGAGAACCCGAATTTTATGAAATGAAAGTATTCAATTTTCTTATAATTATTCTATTTAGTAAATGGTTAAATTGATAAAAGGTTAAAGTTAAAGGTGATATATGAAAATTTTACAAAGTAAGCAAGTTGTTATAAAATAATCGGTGGTAAAATACGCGCGGTTGCATAGTAGCACACGGTATTGATTATTGATGCTTATGTGAGAAGTCACTCAGTTATACTCAATTATTGCTATAGTAATTGCTGCATCATATCTCTCATATTATTGATTCGATTATTGTCACAGTATCATTTGCATAATATGATATATTATTAAATCAATAATTAAGGCGACATAGTTATTCATATTATTAAATTGCAATATTTACAATGTCTAGAAGTTCTGTCAAGGAGAGGTTTGGTCACTTAATTGTGCGCCAATAAGGAGAAATCCTTATCAAAAAGCCCCCTCTTTCCTGTGAACAACCTGGTTGTTAAATATTGTGAATTATAATATGAATGATGAATAAGTTCATGTTGATTAAAGATGAAATTGATAGTTTCATTGTGTGGAAATTATTAGTTAGTAAAAATCGATATTTATTTCGATAATAATTGATGTTTGGAGGTTATATTATTCAATCGGGTATTCGGGGGACTTTTCGTGGCGGAATACTATTCACGGGTTACTATTCACCCGATTACAATTCACTCTAGTATTACTCACTCGGGTATTTGGGACACTTTTTGTGTTAGAGTACTATTCACGAGTTACTATTCACGGGTTATTATTCACCCAAATTACTATTCACTCTAGTATTATTCACTCGGGTATTTGGGACACTTTTTGTGTCGGGGTACTATTCACGGGGTTACTATTCTCGAAGTACTATTCACGGGGTACTATTCACCCAAAAAATATATTTTTTTTCGGTCTAAATCATTTTTGGGTACAATATTATTCCATGAGGAGATGTGCTAATTTTTCAGACCGTTGGTTAAAATTATAATAGTAAATCAATATGGATCGCTGGTTTAAAGTTTTAATAGTGAATCAATATGGATCGCTGATTTAAAGTTTTAATAGTGAATAAGTATGGACCGTTGCTTTAAGTTTTAATAGTAAATCAATATGGATAAGTCTGCTTTAAAAGTAAATCAATCTAGACCGTTCATGAATTAGTTACTATTCAGTCCATTCTCCTATAAATAGAAGCTCATCCTTCATTATTTCTTACGAATTCACTGAAACTCTAGAGAGAGAAATTATAGAGAGAAATTATAGAGAGAAGCTATAGAGAGAAAATCTATAGAGAGAAAGAAGAAGAGAAGTCTGCTACCTCACTATTCTAGTATCCAATTTTCTTCTAAGGTAATAAGAGTGTAGCTGGGTCAAGCGGGGGTAACAGGAGAATAGAACGGTGGTCTATAGCTGTTGAGGTTCTCCCTAAATTGTATGGAAATAATTTTATTGAGAACTTTAGATAAGTGTGTCGTATTGTATACGTCATTTGATATTTAATTTTGGTGAATCGAATAGGGTGAGGTGAACCCAACTTTGGAAGGGTGTTTTGCCACTATCATACAAGATGTCTAATGACATACAACCTCATGTTATCATAAGACAGGGTTGTTCACATCCACTTGCTGAGTATATGTACGAGCACTACCTTTATGATCTTGGAGTTTGGTTGAAACATAATGTTCAATTGTAGACAGTGGAGATAGTTATATGTCAAGAGAACACTCACCATTGGAAGGAACATGATAGTAATCTTCTCGTTTTTCTTTGGGGTCTATTGGGTCAACCAAGGATAATTCTCTGGACATATGATATCTATCATAACTTAGATTCATGGCCTCCTATGTACGAAGGTTTCTTTGAGCATTTCCCAAAGATTTTAATTTCTAAAACAGTTATTGACTGTACTTTTATGTAAAGTACCTTTGTAAGATGTTGTGGTCGAGGCACCATGAGAGTTACATAGATTTTGTATTGAAACTCACATCTTATCTGTTGTCGTACTCTGCACGATTGTTCAACAGTTGTATAAATGAAGTTTGTATTTGATTTTTATGGAGTGATATCTGGCGACTCAGAATGGGTCTTGTGGACCTATTTTGGGGGCGTTACATTTTGGCCTTCTGGACACCTCTTTTTGATAGATGCCAAAGGGGGAGAAAAATTATGCCTGCTTGCTTGCTTTCAAGACAATTGTTTAATTTTTCATGCATGATAACTTTTGGTTTTAAGACTATGGTTTAAATTTGTTGATGGATGATGGTTAATAGTCTATTATAATTCTTTGCTTAACATGTTGTGGACTAACCAGAAAATGCAGGGTTACTTTTCACTTTTCATATTTGTAACTTGAAAGTGTAGGGTACTCAAACACTGCATATATGCAGTCAATAGTATGCATGAATTGAGGGGGAGTTGTAACTCTCTTGAAATGCATGGTTTTAGGGGGAGCCATAATTATTTTGTTGTCATCATCAAAAAGGGAGAGAATATTGATTTATGTCACACTCCATGTTTTGATGATGACCATATTATTCCACTAACCATGTTATATAACATTTCAGGAACATCAAGGAAGAAGGTTCAAAGTCAAGATGTCTTTAAAGAAAGAAAAGCAAATTTAAGTCCTAGGAATATATGTAAGATCTTAGCATTTATTACTTTCCAAAATAAAGCTCTAGGACATGTGCATTACATATATACTTGCATTCTCATACTTGATGCTACCTGCTAATTCACTAGTTCAAATATGCATGGCTGGTATTAATTAACATAACATATGAAATCAAATCTTGATAACCAATACATATATGGTAATCTGGAGTAAATGATCTATAGTATTAAATACCATAAAACTATTCATTGTCATCAACTTGATTCACAGTAAGCACATCTCATAAATCATGCTGCATAAATTATGCGTCATAAATCAAGGGTCTTAATTCTAGGAAACTAGTTGATTGATTAAATTACCATAAGTTATACATTCTGGAATCATGCACCATAATCTTATGAATTGAGAAATCTAATTTGTTGGTTCCAACGGTCCAATGAATGGTAAGAAATATGGAAACTTGCCAGTAGATGTTTATGGTAACACAAGTGGTGACTTTCGACATTTTAGTAATTGGGATGGTAGAAAGCTATGACAGACACAATCTTCCATGTGATGGAAATCAACTATCCCAGAATTACTGATAGCGTGATATCTCAGCAAATAAAATCTCAGTGATGAAAAACGAACCGAGTATATCATGATTATAGTAGAACTGCAAGAATTATGTAATATGTCTTTAAACGTGCATATTATAGTAGCAAATCTTAACAACGATAATATCCTTGTATGGTCTATATAAACTGAGTGCATTAACAAATAAAGACATGAAAAA
This sequence comes from Panax ginseng, assembly GCA_020205605.1. NCBI lineage: Eukaryota > Viridiplantae > Streptophyta > Magnoliopsida > Apiales > Araliaceae > Panax > Panax ginseng. Next base: position 16,472,647 of record CM035134.1, read on the forward strand.
CATATACGGTATCAAAAAAGAGCATACAAGCTACAAAAATTATTTTTCTTGGATGGTCTTGATTGCATTAAGAAAAAGGCTTCGGTAATATTCTTCTAGCATACTCTGGTAATATTCTTCTTGCATATCATTTCATACTAGAGCCTTAAGTTGGTAAGTGATATATTGCTTGATCATTAGACCTCTAGTGTGTATCTTAATCTTCCTTATCTCAATCAAAATTTTATATTGTGTGTAATTCTGTTTGTAATTCATTACAGTCAAGTTTGAGGAAAGCATGGGTGCTTAAGAGTGCATAGGTGCACAAGGAACAAAGGTGTTCAAATTGCTAGAACTTGTATTGTAATTGGAAGAGTTTAATAAAAGTGAGTCTCCAATACTAGTTGGTATTGGACGTGGATTAGGCTACTATTCTAGAGGGTAGTAGTTGAACCACGTAAAAATTCTGGTGTTTATGTGATTACATTTTGTACTTTACTATTCTGGTATCTATCCAGCAGCCTACATTCTATATCAATAAATTGGTTGACTCAAAATTAAATAATATCCGGATAATCCAGCTTGTTGCATTAAATATCCAAAGGAATTTTTTTATGTAACAAAAGTTGGACATAGTTTGTGCCTACACTTATTCAACCCCCCCTTCTAAGTGTATCTATTTAAATTTCAATACTATGCAATAAAATATAATATATTCTATTTATAATATATATATATATTTATATATTTTATTTAAAATCTAATAAAAGAAATAACTTTATAAAAGTATTCTATTTTATATAAAAAGATTTTACTATGCAAACACTATGCAGGTACCATGCAAACACTATGCATAATAGAATATAATATATTCTATTTATAATCTAATAAAACAAATAACTTTATAAAAGTATTCTGCATTTTATATAAAAAGATTTTACTATCAAACACTATGCAGACATTATGCATAATAAAATATAATATATTCTATTTATAATCAAATAAAACAAAACTTTATATAAAGTATTCATTTTATATAAAAAGTTTTCTGCTTTTATTACATTTATAATAATAATAAAACAAAATTTATATATATATATATATATATATATATATATATATATAAACTTCCTTCTTGACTACCCGGATCCCCTCAATATTTTTAACAACATTTATCATGATTATTATAATTCACAATATTAATCGACCAGGTCGTTCCCAGGAAAGAGGGGTCTTTCCAATAAGGATTTCTCCATATTGGCGCGCAATTAGGTGACCAAACCTCTCATTGATAGAACTTCTAGACATCGTTAATATTGCAAATAATACTATGAATAACTTGTCATCTCAATTATTAATTTAATAATATATAAAATATTGACAATAATTGTATCAAATAACGCGAGATACTATGCATCAATTACTGTAGCAATAATTGAACAAAACTGAGTGACTTCTCACGTAAGCATCAATAATCAATACCGGTGCTACTATGTAACCACGCCGTATTCGTTGTTTTTTACTACCGGGTAGTTCAACAAGATTAACGGTAAAACTTCTGTTTGTTATTTTCATAAAATATTTCGCATGCTTTTCTCATTCGGATAATAATTACATTGTGGGGACCACCAATGATTGTCTTGTTAAATTTAATATTCCTTGTTAAAATGAATATTCCCCGACCAATCGAATATAATACAACAACTTGCATACTTTGCAAAATTTATAAATACTACCCACAACTATAATATTATGTCAAATCCACACCATAATATTCAAAAAAAATATTTCGAGAAATTTAAATCTTTATTCATAAAATTTGGGGTCTCACACATAACATTCAATATCATCTTGGAAAAACAAACATTGTAACTGACGCATTGAGTAGAAGATCGTATGGGGTACGAGTGCGATGTTGTTAACATAAAGACCCATTTTGTACGACTTAGAAAGGATGAAGATAGAGTTAAAGGCTCCAAGTACCCACATGGTGATATCAAATATACGAGTAGAACTGACTTTAATTGATAAAGTTAAAGCTGCTCAAGCCACAGACCCAGAGATGATACGTATGAAGAAGAAAGTACAAGAAGATGTTATTCCAGAAGCAGGAATCGATGAAGAAGGAATACTTAGAGTCAACTCCAGACTATGCGTTCCTAACGATTCTGACTTGAAGCATAGAATCATGATAGAGGCACACAACACACCATTTGCAATCCATCCTGGGAGTACCAAAATGTATCACAATCTTTGATGTGAGACCCCGAATTTTATGAAATGAAAGTATTCAATTTTCTTATAATTATTCTATTTAGTAAATGGTTAAATTGATAAAAGGTTAAAGTTAAGTGTGATATGTGAAAATTTTGCAAACTAAGCAAGTTCTTATAAAATAATCGGTGGTAAAATACGCGTGGTTGCATAGTAGCACACGGTATTGATTATTGATGCTTATGTGAGAAGTCATTCAGTTATACTCAATTATTGCTATAGTAATTGCTGCATCATATCTCTCATATTATTGATTCAATTATTGTCACAGTATCATATGCATAATATGATATATTATTAAATCAATAATTGAGACGACACAGTTATTCATATTATTAAATTGCAATATTTACAATGTCTAGAAGTTCTGTCAAGGAGATGTTTGGTCACCTAATTGCGCGCTAATAAGGAGAAATCCTTATCGGAAAGCCCCCTCTTTCCTGGGAACGACCTAGTTGTTAAATATTGTGAGTTATAATATTAATGATGAATAAGTTCGTGTTAATTAAAGATGAAATTGATAGTTCCATTGTGTTGGAATTATTAGTGTTAGTGGAAATCGACATTTATTTCGATAATGATTGATGTCTGGAGGTTATATTGTTCAATCGGGTATTCGGAACACTTTTTGTGTCGGAGTACTATTCACGAGTTACTATTCACCCAGTTACTATTCACTCTAGTATTGTTCACTCGAATATTTGGGATACTTTTCGTGTTGGGGTACTATTAATGAGGTTACTATTCCCGATGTACTATTTACGGGGTACTATTCACCCGAAAAATATATTTCTTTTCGGTCCAAATCATTTTTGGGTATAATATTATTCCATGAGGAGATGTGCTAATTTTTCGAATCAAGAGTTGAAATTATAATAGTAAATTAATATGGATCGTTGGTTTAAAGTTTTAATAGTAAATCAATATGGATCATTTGGTTTAAAGTTTTAATAGTGAATCGGTATGGATCATTTGGTTTAAAGTTTTAATAGTGAATCAGTATGGACCGTTGCTTTAAGTTTTAATAGTAAATCAATATGGACCGTCCGTTTAAAAGTAAATCAATCTGGACCGTTCATGAATTAGTTACTATTTAGTCCATTCTCCTATAAATAGAAGCTCATTCCTTCATTATTTTTTACGAATTCACTAAAACTTTAGAGAGAGAAATTATAGAGAGAAATTATAGAGAGAAGCTATAGATAGAAAATCTATAGAGAGAAAGAAAAAGAGAAGTCTGCTACCTCACTATTCCAGTATCCAGTTTTCTTCTAAGGTAAGGGATATTATTTGTTGTACTCGTAAGGGGTATTATTTCTTAAGTATTCATGAAGAGAACTATTGTTATTCCATTCCTTATTATTACATTGGAATAATCAGATCACGCTGACTCTGAAGTATACTTGGGTGAAATTCTTCTCATTATTCCATTCTTTATTATTATGTTGGAATAACTCGCTCTGCCAAGTACCGCATACATGGTGAAATTCTTACATTATTCCATTCTTTATTATTATGTTGGAATAACTCATCTATGTGATAATCTTTATGCATACATGGTGAAAATTTTCTATTATTCCATTCTTTATTATTCTCATTGGAATAACATGTATGCATGTTGGTCTATCGCATGCATGGTGAATTCTCATTGTTATTCCATTATTTATTATTCATTAGAATAAACCGCTCTGCATCTGGATCTATCGCATGCACAGTGAATTTCGTTGTTATTCTATTCTTTATTATTATGTTGAGAATAACCTGTCTGTGTGGTCTATCGCATGCATGGTGAATTCTTCTGTTATTCTATTCTTTATTATTCTGTGGGAATATCCTGTCGGTGCGGATTACGCCTGACCTGGTTCCGTTCTTTATTATTCGGTTGGAATAACCTATCTATATGGATTACCACATGCATGGTGAATGATCCTTTATATTCATTCATTATTAAATTATAGAAATGATCTTTCTACGTGGATTACCGCATAGCGGGTGAAAATCCATTTGTAGTTTCGTAATTTTTCTGACCCTCAAAAATTCTAGAAAGTCATAATATAAGCATTGGACTGTTTCTTATGATGAAAGTCATAATAAAAGCATTGGACTGATGAAAATCATGGGTATATGTAGTATTAGTATGTGTTATGATGAGTTATGTTAGTTATTATGTGTAAACATGAAAGTTTCTTAGAAATCACAAAGGGTTGAAAATCAGATTTTGGTGAAAATGGAACATGAAATTCAATTGAACATATCTTCTATTATATTTCGAATTGTTAAGTGTGGTCAAGTTCTAGAGTTAGATCTATGAGTTTTCTAACTTATCCAAGTGGAATCACTGGAAAAGGTGTTGTAGATTTTCGTGTGGACTGATTTTAGCAAAGGAGTCAAAAACTGCAAAGTACCAAAAAGTTGCTGCCCATAAATTTAAAAGGCCAGAAATTTAATAGACTATTTGACTCTTCTAATGGATTGCTCTTTCCGCTGCAACTATGGTTGAAAATTTTTATCATCTACCATATGTTCTAAATCTCTGATTTATTACTGATGAAGGCTATTGATAATTTAATTATCTTTAGTCATGATATTCTTTCTTTGAAATTTGGTTGTGCTTTCACCCTTTTTGCTTCACAATTCCTTTCGTAATAAGAGTGTAGTCCGGGTTTGGGTCGAAAGAATAACAGGAGAATAGAATCGGTGATCTATAGTCATTGAGGTTCTCCTAAAAATAGTATGGAAATAATTTTATTGAGAACTTTAGATAAGTGTGTCGATTGTATGATACGTCGTTATTTGATATTTAATTTTGGTGAACCCGAATAGGGTGAGGTGAACCCAACTTTGGAAGGGTGTTTTGCCACTATCATACAAGATGTCTAATGACATACAACCTCATGTTATCATAAGACATGGTTGTGCACACCAACTTGCTGAGTATATCTACGAGAACTACCTATATGATCTTGGAGTTTGGTTGAAACATAATGTTCAATTCCAGATAGTGGAGATAGTTATATGTCAAGAGAAGACTCACCATTGAAAGGAACATGATAGTAATCTTCTCATTTTTCTTTGGGGTCTATTGGGTCAACCAAGGATAATTCTCTGGACATATGATATCTATCATAACGTAGATTCATGGCCTCCTATGTACGAAGGTTTCCTTGAGCATTTCCTAAATATTTTAATTTCTAAAACAATTATTGACTGTACTTTTATGTAAAGTACCTTTGTAAGGTGTTGTGGTCGAGGCACTATGAGAGTTACATAGATTTTGTATTGAAACTCACGGCTTATCTCATTGTCGTACTACTTACGCGATTCAACAATTTATATAAATGAAGTTTGTATTTGATTTTTATGGAGTGATATCTGGCGACTCAGAATGGGTCGTGTGGACCTATTTTGGGGGCGTTACATTCGACATACATTTTGGTGGAGTAATATGAAGAGAGAGATTGCGGGGTTTATCTCGAGGTGTTTAACCTGTCAACGTGTAAAGGCGGAGCATCAAGTGCCATAGGGTCCATTGCAACCACTTGAGATTCTGAAATGGAAGTGGGAACATATTACCATGGATTTTGTTACAGGTCTTCCCAAAGTTTCTTAAGGCATAGATGCGATTTGGGTTATTATTGATAGATTAACCAAGTCTGCTCATTTCTTGCCTATACGTGAGACTTATTCCCTAGAACGTCTTGCTCGTATGTACGTGAATGAGATTGTGAGATTGCATGGCATGCCAGTATCCATAGTTTTGGATCGTGACCTAAGATTCACTTCACGATTTTGGGTTAGCTTGCAGAAAGCTATGGGCACGGATTTATGATTCAATTCAGCATACCATCCTCAAACGGACGGGCAATCGGAAAGGACTATTCAAACCCTTGAAGATCTATTAAGACTCTGTGTACTACATTTCAAAGGAAGTTGGGATAAGTACTTGCCACTGGTGGAATTCTCCTACAACAACAATTATCAAGCAAGTATAGGCATGACTCCATTCGAGGCGTTGTATGGACGAAAGTGTCATTCTCCAGTATGTTGGGACGAGGTGGGTGAAGCAACGTTGTTGGGACCAAAATTAGTACGCATAACTATAGAAAAGATTCAAATGATCCGGCAATGTATAAAGACCTCACAAGATCGACAAAAGAGTTATGCTGATCTTCATCGAAAGGACGTGAAATTTAATATTGGAGATCATGTACTGTTACGTATTGCTCCATGGAAGGGAGTTACAGGATTTGGGAAGAGAGGAAAGCTCAATCCACGATTTGTTGGTCCATTTGAGATTGTTGACCGAATAGGAAATGTGGCCTATAGACTCGCATTACCTCCAAGCATGTCTCGTGTTCATAATGTTTTTCATATATCTATGCTTCGTAAATATGTGAAAGATCTAAACCACATTATTGCGTTAGAACCAGACGAGATAGCCGAAGATTTAACGTATGAGGAGGTACCTGTTAAGATCTTGGATAGGAAAGAGCATGTCCTACGCACCAAGGTTATACCACAAGTTAAGGTTTTGTGGAGGAACCATGCTATTGAGGAAATGACTTGGGAATTGGAATCAGAAATGAAAGTGAGGTATCCTCACCTTTTCGAAACACCAGGTACGTACGAAAATTTCGAGGACGAAATTTCATAAGGAGGGGAGGTTGTAAGACCCCAACTTATTATAAATAAAATTGAATTTTCTCAATTTATTATCTTGACATAATAAGGTGATAATTTGATATAATACTTTGGTTATGGATGAAATGTGCAAATTTTTCAAAATAAGCAAGTAGTTATAAAATATTCATTTTTTTGTCAGAGAATATTCGTTTGGTCGTGGAATATTCTTGTTGTCGGGGAATATTCGTACGATGACGCAGCCATTTGTGGGCCCCATAACAGAATAACTGTCGGATGAAGAAAATGACAAGTTTTAGTTTTTTATAAATAACGGCGTAGTTGTTACTGTTAACACTGATGGAATATCCGGTGGTTAAAATAGAGTAAAACACGTGGTTGCATAGTAACACACAGTATTACACAGTATTTTTGAATTATTGATTCTTACGTAAAAAGGCACTACTCAATAATTGTTATAGCAATTACTGTTTAATATTTTATTTTATTGATTCAATAATTGCTACGTTGATATTTTATATTATTGTTGTTTCAATAATTGTCACTGCACAATATTTCCCATTATCCGATCAATAATTCATATTATTTGAATAATATTATTAGATAACATTATTGGCAATGTCTAGAAAGTTCTGTCAAGGAGAGGTTTGGTCACCTAATTGCGCGCCAGTAAGGAGAAATCTTTATCAGAAAGCCCCCTCTTTCTTGGGAACAACCTGGTAGTCATTATTGTGATTCTGTAATATTATTTGTGAATAATTAATTATTGATTTAAATGATAAGGAAATATTTATTTTATGTGGTTATAAATGAAGGAATTAAAGCTAAGGTATTTTATCAGTATTTTGTCAGAATGGAGGTATTAAATAATCAAATCGGTGTTCTTAAAGCTCTATTGCGTGAGTTATAATTTTAATCCGACCGTTGGATCGTTGTGATTTTTGGATATGTTATACATATATAAGTTGAGTACATGTCCACAAATTTTGAACCGTTAAAAATTAACGTATGATTTGTTATGAATTTTAAGAGGTGTTGAAAATCGTCCGTTTGTAGAATTCAGATATTTTCTGTTTGGAATTTGGAAAACCTTAAAGCTACAAAGTTGTAGAGAATTTGATTTCGTATGGAATGGACATAAAATTTATATTTTTCTGATAAAAGGGCTATTTTTTATGAATTATTGAAGTTTTGGAAATTAAAATAATTTTTTATTAAAATTGGGTGGGACCCACTTTTGTTTAAAAATATGTGGGCTACAAACTTTGTTCCAAGATGGTTGACTTGCCGATTCAAAAGGATGAGGCGTAGGAAGAAAGAAAAAAAATTAATATTCTATTAATTTAGTCTCCTTTGGCGTTCTAGCATTTTCCTATAAATAAGCGCTTAAGTTAGAATTGAAAATCACACCAGAAACATAAATTTTCTCTCTATATATTGTCGAGCGTATTTTTATGAGTATTTAGATACTTTGAGAGTTGCTACTCAGTGCAAGTTTCCTTCAGCTTTACATTCGATATTCCGATCAGAAATATTGTTATTTTAAGGTAAGGGATGTTATTTTCTTCGTAAATGATATTATTTTCTTCAATATCATTATGCTGAAATATTGATATGAATTTTATTGTGGAATTTCTACCTTTTTGTGTCGGGGTTACTATTCACGTATACGGCACTATTAAGGTATACGACACTATTAACAACCCCAAAATTCATACAATTTAATTCTCAACTTCTATTAGTTAAAAACATATTCAACCTCTAATTTTACATCATTAAACGATAATACAACTATTGAAATTTGCGAAATAATTAAAATTTTCTATTACAAACTATCTTCGTTCCCAAGACCTTCAACCTTTACATCTAGATAGCCCAAAATCATTTTAATACTACAATAGTTTACATCGCCAAAACGATATTACAATTCAACATTAATACATTATTCGGAACCTTAAACATGGTTCAAGTAATAGTAACACAACCAAAATGTATAAATCTTCAAGTATCACATCTGATTCATGTATTTCAAGTAACACATAACTTTACCTTGAATCCTGAACCTACAAAAGTGGTTATTTGCAAGGTTGAGCTCGACAGCCCAGCAAAATCTAACAGTTTTCATGCATCACGTAGCACATATTAACATGCTCAACATATATCTCATAAATATTGGACTAACATAACATACATGTTACAGTTCATATAACAAGTATAAAGATTGAGTTCCTTACTCAATCAACATGCTTTACTCAATCAACGTAGTCATAAGTTGACTTTAACATTTCATACATTCAACATATATATAATACATCATGCTCTTTGTAATAAAGATTTAAACAGTTAATCATCAAGTTCACATAACAAATAAGAACCGAAAGACTTGCCTTGATCGTTGTTTACTAATAATACTTAACGACTTACGATATCTCGCACTTCACGTGCCCTACATAATTATATAATCATGCACATCAACTATTAGTCACAGAGCAACGCATAGTAGTTGTAATGTAAAATTTAATTTACGTCCTATAACCCTTCCTATTAATCAATACACAATGTTCAATTTGATTGTGTTAACTTTCAACTTATATCTTTCATATTTGAAGTTCATTCAAGTGTTTAAGTCTTGCTAGGACTACTTATTAGTTTTATATTAACCTTATTCAATATCTTATAATATTCTTTTCATTTGATTTAAAACACTTTTTACGTTCATTAACACTTATCACGACGTTTCAACATTTATTCGTCACACGCCCAATTTGCCTCTCTTGTGTGTGTGTTTAGTATGCGTATTCAACTTATCTAATACATCATTTATTAATGTTAAGCAATATTATACTTCATAATATTCATGTTCTACAACTTAGAACAACATCTTTTGTCGTCAAGAGCACTACACTTGCATACGTGCATGCCCGACGCCCTCCGATTGCCTCCGAAAACACAACAGTCCTACAAATGACCATTTTGACTACTGTTCTCGACCTCAAATTGAAAAACTTAAAGCATAAACGTTGTAGGTCTATTCGTCCTTGTTCCGGATCATCTTGAATCACCTCAATCGGAGTTCGTATGAAAATGTTATGGTCGCTTTTACCAAAATAGGTCAAATCGACTATTCAGAGACACACACCCACGGGCGGGGTTATACTTAAAAATAGCTCACGGTGAAGTATATAGCTAACTTGAAACTCGAATTTTGTTCTTTGTTATGAACTATCATGCCAAATATTCCTTCTAACCTTCATAACTTGAGTTATATACATCCAAATTAGTCCGCTTTTTCATTCTATGGGTTCAGAACTCATAAAGATACAACATACCAATTACCCATCAACTAACATAAATATTAACTAACCCAAATATGGATTTACAACTCATGTTCATACTAATTGTTCATGTTTGACAAATTTAGCGAATTCATTCACTACGAATTCATTTCTCAACCAAATTGGTTCGTTCAAGTTTTGTTCTTTTCGTTTTTCAATGTACTAACAACATCTATTATCAAATTTAGATTATAAAAATGATCTAACCATCAATTTAAGCCTCAAAATAGACCAAAATACATATACTAAGCCATAAACCAAATTTCTTCATCTAACACTTGTTTCACGAAATTTGATTACATGAAAACTCATTATAGATTACGATAACAAATTATACATACTAATTAACATATATGATCAATCTCTTAACAATCTAACCATAGAAATCCAACTTTTCAAAGAAAACTCAAGAAGTATAATACTAAAAACTCAAAATTAGATTATTACCTTTGATTAGCTATAAAATTTCGAACAATCTTCTTGTTTCTTCCTTCCATAACCCTCACAAATTCCTTCTCTCAATTTACAGAGAACTTCTTCTCTTCCTCTCTTCTTTCTTCCTTATGTTCTTTCTTAGGCTTAAGACAACGTAAAACTAAAACAAACGCTAACATAAAAAAATAAACTGACGTATAATAATAAGGCTACTAAATACCTATCAGTTATTTTTTATTTTAAACTTAAAAGCCATAAGACCTTGTTTGGCAAAACCTATTAAAATAATGACATAATCATTCCTTAAGCCTTATTTGGCAAAACAAGATTAAAATAATAATTTGAAAAAAAAACTCTAAGGCTTTGTTTGGTAAAACCAAATTAAAACTCTTTTAATCTATTTTCAAAAGTTATATTTATTGTCACACTTTATTTAAATAAATTCCCATACTCAAATTATATTAAATCTAATAACAATTTATTAAATCCATTTACCACATAAACAAATACAATAAAATTATAATTTTCATTATAATTATAATTTTATTTAATAAATTAACACATCACTTTAATTACAAAAATCAAATTGAATAACATTATAACAAACCATATAATCCTTAATAACTCTCTAATTTAGTTATTGAGTTAAATTAGAGTATTATCTCATAAATTTAATTCATCACTCTTTATCTTAATTAAGTTAATTTCTATAACTCACGGATTATTTACTTACTAATAAATAATCCAACAAATATCTACTAAAACAACAAACACATTAATTAAAAAATATTTATTTAATTCAATAAATATTTGAAATTATAAATAAAATTCTCGGATTGTTACATTCTTCCCACCTTATAAGGATTCCGTCCTCGGAATCACCGAAACCTACATTCCTCAAGTTTCTTTAAATCTCTTTCGTTGAATAACTTCAACACATTACCTTAATATAGGTTTTATATTTCCTACCCCAACATTCTTGATAATAAATTCTTGTAAGTTTTATTTCATAACCTTTACTTAGACTCAATTATATTTGAGTATTACATATTCTTTAACCCGTTCATTTCCTTCTTTAAGGATCGTTATCATGAACACTCGGGATATTACATTCACCCATTCTCCTAAGAATTTTGTCCTCAAAATTTTATTTATTACTCTTTATTCATTCAATCTATAAAAAATAGATTTTATGTTAATACTTTATTCATTTAATTGGGTTCTATAACCACTTCTTTCCATAAAGATCTTTCTACAATTATTAAACTTTTCTATTAACAGTTTTACATTATTCTTTGATAACTCATCTCCTTCTCATTTAAAAATTTCTTTTCTCACTTATTCAATATATTCATCATTCAGTGTTGCATTCTACGACTTACTTATTTCTAAGGAATATCATCCTTACCACATTCACCTTTTAGAATAGCAAGAATCTTCCACAATTGCTCAATAATTGGGAAGCAATATGAATAATAGGAATTTTGAAGATTCCAAATCATGCTGAGGGTCATAAGACCACGAACTATGTCCACAGTTGTAAGTAATCTTTCAACTTCAACTTTAACAGTCATAAGACTATAAGGACCCCGTCTTTGTGGGTGTTAAGCCCTTCGTACGATGTATTGTGCACAAACATTTAAACGCTATGCGTATGTCCATAGTTATAAGTAATCTTTCAACTTAAACTTTAACAGTCATAAGACTATAGGGACCCCCGTATTTAGGGTGATCAGCCCTTCGTACAATGTATTGTGCACAAACATCTAAACGCTATGCGTAATCCCCTTTAAAAGGGTTGTTCATCTCAGCTTTTCAACATCTGAATCCGCACCAAAACAATTTAGTTTGGCATAACTTTTCAAGAAACGCTTGAATTTTATGAACATCTTTCAATATTCGTCTAGCTGAATCAAATAGCATAGACTTCTATAACAATTAGGACATCAATCGAAATATACATATAAATATATATATATATATATATATATATATATATATATATATATATATCATATCTTAAAGAAATCTCAAAATATTTTTATGACGTCACGATACCGCATCTGTATTTACAAAATTTGAGGATTCCGTCATTTGGTGATTTTATCATACTACATCATACCATAGTGGGTTGATGATCCTTAGATCACATCCAACACCAAGTAATACCGCATTGATGACTCCATCGCTTTTATCATCTCTCGCACTGTGTTCCATGATGCATTGATGATATAAAAAAATACATTTTGATATATTTCAAATTATTTTTGTCTAGCCAAGCAATTAGCATGTACATACGAAATAATGGTATTGTTTTTTTTTAAACTCATTGGTTTCATCATTTGATCCAATGTTTTCAAGAAAATATAAGTGCAAACATCGACATCGAAGTCAATAAATTTTGAAAGTCTAGCATAGTTAGAAGATTTGGAATACCTATGCTCCCATCATCAACTCCACTTTCTATAATGATCTATTGCTTAATAGGTCTATCTATTCTTATCATCCTCAATACTCTATTCACACTTAAATATACCCCAGTTCATCAAACTTATCGCACATTAGAAGTTCAGGAACTTGCCACAATAATATGAGTTTAAGAACTTGTCCTAGTCAGACCATAAGCGTCCATTCGCTGAGGGGTTCAAAACATATCATATTATTATGAGTCATAAACTTACCATATGCATTAGTTTTAAGAACCGCACCTAATCCTAATAATATCTGACTAATCTTAATAGTTTCTAACTATCAAATATACACATGAGAAAAAGAATCACCTTTTCATACATATACATTGATAATAATGACACCAACATTCCAATGATTATCAATGTGATAAACTGAGTGCAAGAACAAAACCCTCGCCCATACAAAGATTTGTACAACTCAACCATCACATGAGTCCTCAATTGAAATCCCACTTAACTCTATCTTGCTCATAACTTGCTCAATACGAATTCCTCGTATCATATTATCTATAACTCCTCGTGAGTTTATCTTGTACTATATCATAGTACATTACCTTCATAGCATCAAGCTATAATTATTGAAACATTACAGACCATCTCTCTTTTATAACTTAAACAGATCACGTCGTGATCTTATTCTATAATCATCTCCCTTAAAATTCTTTTCTTAACTCGTGATCGTTTTGTTTTACGATCCTTTTCTTTCCTTTTCATCATAATGTATCCATTTCTATACTTGGTACACATCGAGTCTCTAATAGTTTTTAATATGGTATGCACCGAGTGGTTTCCCACAAACAACCAACAAACTAGGTTCCGAGTTGCTAGTTCAGATATATACCTCCGCTCTATGAAGGAATCGTTTAGCCCAGATACCACACATCAACTATTAAAGAGTACAATTGTACCATACTTAAATATAACTTTTTGATTCTTAACTTCTTTATCACCCTCTTCTTATAGACATTGTCTATTTATTATCACCTTACATCCTTATTATTGGAGTTGGGTAACCCCACATTCATACTCCTTATAACTTTGCGAGATTCTTCTTTGAATCCTTTCACGCAGGTTTTAATCCCTCCTTTATAAATTTTTTAAAATTATTTCTTATTGTTCAAACTCTATTTGAGCGTATTCTTTCATTATCTTCATAATCCTTCTCTAAGGTTATAGCCTATGGTACTCCTACCTAAGGTTTATAACCTACAGCTTTGATACCAACTGTAATGACCCCAAAATTCATACAATTTAATTCTCAACTTCGGTCGTTAAAAACATATTCAACCTCTAATTTTACATCATTAAAGGATAATACAACTATTGAAATTTGCGAAATAATTAAAATTTTATATTACAAACTATCTTCGTTCCCAAAACCTTTAACCTTTACATCTAGATAACTCAAAATCATTTTAATACTACAATAGTTTACATCGCCAAAACAATATTACAATTCAACATTAATACATTATTCGGAACCTTAAACATGGTTCACGTAATAGTAACACAACCAAAATGTATAAATCTTCAAGTATCACATCTGATTCATGTTTTCAAGTAACACATAACTTTACCTTGAATCCTCGAACCTCAAAAAAAGTGGTTATTTGCAAGGTTGAGCTCGATGTTGAAAAGAAAATCTAACAGTTTTCATGCATCACGTAGCACATATTAACATGCTCAACATATATCTCATAAATATTGGACTAACATAACATACATGTTACAGTTCATATAACAAGTATAAAGATTGAGTTCCTTACTCAATTAACATGCTTTACTCAATCAACGTAGTCATAAGTTGACTTTAACATTTCATACATTCAACATATATATAATACATCATGCTCTTTGTAATAAAGATTTAAACAGTTAATCATCAAGTTCACATAGCAAATAAGAACCGAAAGACTTGCCTTGATCGTTGTTTACTAATAACAGTTTAACAGCTTACAGATATCTGTACTTCACGTGCCCTACATAATTATATAATCATGCACATCAACTATTAGTCACAGAGCAACGCATAGTAGTTGTAATGTAAAATTTAATTTACGTCCTATAACCCTTCCTATTAATCAATACATAATGTTCAATTTGATTGTGTTAACTTTCAACTTATATCTTTCATATTTGAAGTTCATTCAAGTGTTTAAGTCTTGCTAGGACTACTTATTAGTTTTATATTAACCTTATTCAATATCTTATAATATTCTTTTCATTTGATTTAAAACACTTTTTACGTTCATTAACACTTATCACGACGTTTCAACATTTATTCGTCACACGCCCAATTTGCCTCTCTTGTGTGTGTGTTTAGTATGCATATTCAACTTATCTAATACATCATTTATTAATGTTAAACAATATTATACTTCATAATATTCATGTTCTACAACTTAGAACAACATCTTTTATCGTCAAGAGCACTACACTTGCATACGTGCATGCCCGACGCCCTCCGATTGCCTTCGAAAACACAATAGTCCTACAAATGACCATTTTGACTACTGTTCTCGACCTCAAATTGAAAAACTTAAAGCATAAACGTTGTAGGTCTATTCGTCCTTGTTCCGGATCATCTTGAATCACCTCAATCGGAGTTCGTATGAAAAAGTTATGGCTGTTTTACCAAAACAGGTCAAATCACGATCATTCAACACACACACCCCCAAGAAGCTGGGTTATATTTTAAAATAACTTCGCCGGGCGGCATAGCTAGTTTACAGAACTTCGGATTTTGTTCTTTGTTATGAACTATCATGCCAAATATTCCTTCTAACCTTCATAACTTGAGTTATATACATCCAAATTAGTCCGTTTTCGATTCTATGGGTTCGTAACTCATAAAGATACAACATACCAATTACCCATCAACTAACATAAATATTAACTAACCCAAATATGGATTTACAACTCATGTTCATACTAATTGTTCATGTTTGACAAATTTAGCGAATTCATTCACTACGAATTCATTTCTCAACCAAATTGGTTCGTTCAAGTTTCGTTCTTTTCGTTTTTCAATGTACTAACAACATCTATTATCAAATTCAGATTATAAAAATGATCTAACCATCAATTTAAGCCTCAAAATAGACCAAAATACATATACTAAGCCATAAACCAAATTTCTTCATCTAACACTTGTTTCCACGAATTTGATTACATGAAAACCTGTTATAGATTATGTATAACAAATTATACATACTAATTAACATATATGATCAATCTCTTAACAATCTAACCATAGAAATCCAACTTTTCAAAGAAAACTCAAGAAGTATAATACTAAAAACTCAAAATTAGATTATTACCTTTGATTAGCTATAAAATTTCGAACAATCTTCTTGTTTCTTCCTTCCATAACCCTCACAAATTCTTTCTCTCAATTTACAGAGAACTTCTTCTCTTCCTCTCTTCTTTCTTCCTTCTGTTCTTTCTTAGGCTTAAGACAACGTAAAACTAAAACAAACGCTAACATAAAAAAATAAAATGACGTATAATAATAAGGCTACTAAATACCTATCAGTTATTTTTTATTTTAAACTTAAAAGCCATAAGGCCTTGTTTGGCAAAACCTATTAAAATAATGACTTAATTATTCCTTAAGCCTTATTTGGCAAAACAAGATTAAAATAAGAATTTTAAAAAAAACTCTATGGCTTTGATTGGTAAAACCAAATTAAAACTCTTTTATTCTATTTTCATAAGTCATATTTATTGTCACACTTTATTTAAATAAATTCCCATACTCAAATTATATTAAATCTAATAACAATTTATTAAATCCATTTACCACATAAACAAATACAATAAAATTATAATTTTCATTATAATTATAATTTTATTTAATAAATTAACACATCACTTACAAAAATCAAATTGAATAACATTATAACAAACCATATAATCCTTAATAACTCTCTAATTTAGTTATTGAGTTAAATTATCTCATAAATTTAATTCATCACTCTTTATCTTAATTAAGTTAATTTCTATAACTCACAGATTATTTACTTACTAATAAATAATCCAACAAATATCTACTAAACAACAAACACATTAATTAAAAATACTTATTTAATCCAATAAATATTTAAAATTATAAATAAAATTTTGGATTGTTACATAGAGTGATGGTCCTAGACAGTTGTTTTAGCAGTCCTCACTATTTTTGTAAAATAGTGCATCAATAATTGTAATGAGGAATTTATCTGGGTGTGGATATTGTCTAGAAGACAATATTTGTATTTTAAACTCACAGTATGTGTTGTCGTATTTTGCATGACAATTATAATAATAAAGTTGTAGTTGTTTTCTGTACCATGTATTTGGCGACTCAGAATTGGTGATGTATACCTATTTTGGGGGCATCAAACTTATTAGATACCGGTTCTACCCATTCTTTTATCTCTCTTACTTGTGCTCAACGTTTGAACTTGACTCTTGAGAAATTAGACTTTGTCTTATTTGTTGAAACTCCATTAGGAGAAACTTTCGTTACATCCACTATTTAAAAATTTTGCTTAATTCAGATTGACACCATCACATTACCTGTTGATCTTATTTATTTGAAAATACTTGCATTTGATGTGATTTAGGGATTGATTGGTTAACTACTCATCATGCTAAAATTGATTGTTTTCACAAGGTTGTTAGTTTTCATATTCCTTACCAACCTATTGTACGAATTCAAACAACCAAACCATTAAAGTCAATCACTATCATATCAAGCCATAAAGCCATTCGTTTATTGAAAAACGGATACCAAGCTTTCTTAGCCATTTCATGGATTTAAACAAAAATACGTCAGATTTGAATGATATTTCTATTGTTAGTAAATTTCCTGACGTATTTCCTGAAGAATTTCCTCGCCTACCCCCATAGCGTGATATTGAATTTTGTTTTGACTTTGAACCCGGTACAAAACCCATTTCTAAAATCTCATATCGAATGGCTTCTATTAAACTTCAGGAGTTAAAAACCCAACTATAGGAGTTGGTACCTGAGCCTCTATCTAGTGACTTCCTTTGTGGAATGCACTGAAGTCAAACTTTCCATAGAGGACACCATATTCGTGCGGTGGTAAACTGATAGGTGCCATTGTGATGTGCTATCCAAGATTGGGAAATGAGTCACAGTTGAGAGCAACCTAAGTTAGTAATCGAAATACGTAGCTTTCTAGGCTTAGCTGGTTACTATCGGAGATTCGTGAAATGATTTTCTTGAATCACTACTCCATTAACTCAGCTGACTCGAAAAGATATAAAATTCAAATGGAGCAAGGAATGTGAGAAGGACTTTCAAGAAATCAAGATGAGACTCATTTCGGCACCTGTTCTGACCATACCATCTTGGAAAAGCGAACGTGGCAGCTGACGCGTTGAGTAGAAGATCGTATGCGGGTACGAGTGCAATATTGTCGAACACAAAGACCCATTTTGTATGACTTACAAAAGATAGAGATAGAGTTAAAAACTCTAGGGACCCACGTGATGATATATGAGTAGAATCGACTTTAATCGATAAAGTTAAAACCGCTCAAGCTACACACCGGAGCTGATGAACATAAAGAAGAAGGTGCAAGAAGGCGTTATTCTAGAAGTAAGAGTCGATGAAGAGAAGAAATCTCAACCTTTGATTTATTAGTCCATTTGAAATCCTCTATCGAGTAGGAACTGTGGCTTATAGACTCGCTTTACCGCCAAGTATGTCGCGTGTTCATAACGTTTTTTACGTATCGATGTTACGTAAATATGTGGATGACCCGAACCACATTATTGAGTTAGAACCAGACGAGATAGCCGAAGATTTAACGTACGAGGAGGTACCTGTCAAGATCTTGGATAGAAAGGAGCATGTCCTACGCTCAAAGGTTATAACTAAAGTCAAAGTTTTATGGATCGAAACACCAAGTACGTACGTCAATTTCGAGGACGAAATTTAATAAGGCGGGGAGGTTGTAAGACCCCAATTTTTTTTTTTAGTAAAATAGAATTTTCTCTATTTATTATTTTAAAATAGTAAGGGGTTGATTCGATTAATGTGGTTAGTTATGGGTAAAATGCGTAAATATTTTAAATAAGCAAGTGGTTATAAAATATTCATTGTTGTCCGGGAATATTCGTTTGGTCGTGGAATATTCTTACCGTCGGAGAATATTAAATGCGACGCACGCAACCTTAATAATGGGCCCCATAACAAAAAAGCGATTGAATGAAGAAAATGACAAGTATGAGTTTTTTTTATAAATAACAACGTAGTTATTACAGCAATAACACTGTTGGAATACCGGTGGTTAAAACACGATGTCTACGCGGTGTTGCACAAGATGCACTTGCAGTATTGCACCAATTATTGATTCTTACGTGAAAAGCACTACTCGATAATTGTTACGATGAATTAATGCTTCAATATTTTATTTTATTGATTCAATAATTGCTATGTTGATATTTTATATTATTGTTGTTTCCATAATTGTCACTGCACAGTATTTCCCATTATCAGATCATAATTCATATTATTTGAATAATATTATTAGATAACATTATTGTCAATGTCTAAGGAAGTTCTGTCTAAGGAGAGGTTTGGTCACCTAATTGCGCGCAAATAAGGAGTAATCCTTATTGAAAAGCCCCCTCTTTCCTAGGAACGACCTGATTGTCATTATTGTGATTCTGTAATATTATTTGTGAATAATTAATTATTGATTTATATGATAAGGAAAATATTTATTTATATAGATATAAATGGAGGAATTTTTAGAAAAGTGACAATTATTGAAAATTGATATTTTATCTTTTTTGATAAAATAATTTATTATATTATAATAATATAATAATGGTGATATTTTTATAATGAATGTGTGATATATGAATAAATGAGGAGGAAGAGTATTTTTTGTTATAATAAATGTTAAAAACATGTTAAACATGTTAGTGGACCCCATTTTTGACTAAAATTTAATTATAGCCTGTAAAATCGTCCATATGTGGATTTCAGTCAATTTCAGCTTGGAATTTGGAAAAACTTAAACTTACAAAGTTGTAGAGAATTGAATTTCCTGTGGAATGGATATAAGATTCGAATTTTTCTGATAAAATGTCTATTTATTATGAATTATTGAAGTTCCAGAATAATTGATTTTTGAAGTTTTAAATATTTTTTTAAAGAAAAACGTTTTTGGTGTGTTGGTGGGCCCCATTTGTGTGGTAAATGTGCTGAAGTTGGATTGTCAAAGTGTGTGTATGATTTTTATAAAAATAATAATATTTTATTAAATTTTCTGCATTGGTGTTCTAAGCATTTTTTCGATAAATAGGGTGCTTAGGTTAGAATTGAAAATCACACCAGAAACTAAAGTTTTCTCTCTTTATATTATCGAGCGTATTCTTGTGAGTATTTTGGTACTTTGAGTATTGTTATACAAGTTCCTTTCAGCATTATATCTGATATTCCAGCCAGAAGTACTATTCTTTTGAGGTAAGGGATGTTATTTTTTTAAATGATATTATTTCTTTCAATATCATTATACCGGAATATTGGTAAGATTTTTCTTGTGAAATTCTTATCTTTTCATGTCGGGGTTACTATTCATGAGTTACTATTCACGAGTACTATTCACGAAGCATGATGATTTTTCATGTGGAATTTCTACCTTTTAGTGTCAGAGTTACTATTCACGTATACAACACTATTCACGAATACGACACTATTCATAGAAAAATTAAATTTTCTTTTTTGTGTCCAAGATTGTCTGTTATGGTTCCTATCTTTGATTGGATCTATGTTTTGATATTTATTTTTGAATTCTACTCCACAATAGTTTATTATGGAGTATTTTTGAACATGGATAAACTGAAGTACGAATCCTTAATATTTGTTCTTTTGTCTCATTGGATTCGTTTTCTTAAAATATTTTTCATCATCCTCAGTCCTAAATGATGATATAACTGAATATCTTTGGCCTGTAATGCAAAGATGAATGATTTCTTGATGAATATCTTTGGCCGTAGTGCAAGATGAGCAGTATGTTGAGATGAACATGACTAATCGATGAATATCTTTGGCTCAGTGCAAAGATGAATATTTGATTCAAGATGTATATTGATTGATGTTACAGGGATAAAATATTGATGATGGACTTTTAAATTCATAGATGATAGTAGATTTCATTCTCTACTTAACTCTTCTAATGAATTGTTATTTTCGTTGCAGTTGTTGATCTAAAACTTGTTGTTTATTATATTCTATCAGATTTTTCCTTGTTGAAGACTAAGGATAATTTGCTTTACATTATCTTAGTCATAATATTCTTTACTGGGCTACTTGAGCTCACCCTTTTCCTTTTTGTTCCATTTTTCTTCTCAGGAAGCGAGAATATAGCAGGAACTAGTCGGGGTGTGGAGTGATGATTCAAAATAGTTGTCTTAGTAGTCCTCACTATTTTGTAAAATAGTGTATCAATAATTATAATGAGGACTTATTTGAGTATGGATATTGTCTAGAAGATAATATTTGTATTTAAACTCACAGTATATGTGTTGTCGTATTTTGCATGACAATTGTAATAATAAAGTTTAGTTGTTTCTGTACCATGTATTTGGTGACTCAGAATGGGTTGTGGATTGGGCCTATTTTGGGGGTGTCACAATTGCTCACTAGATATAACAATGAATCAACAAAAGAATAATAGTGGCCAATGAATAGACTCGTCAAAATTGAATAGTACTCTATCAATGATAACCAAAAACTGGAATCAAAATATGAAATATATATCTGAGGGTCATAAGACCACGAGCTATGTCCACGGTTACAAGTAGTCTTTCAACTTTAACCTTAACAGTTATACTGTAGGGACTTCACATACTTAGGGGGATCAGCCCTTCGTACAATATATTGTGCACAAACATCTAAACTCATTGCGTACCCCCTATAATAGGGCTGTTCTTCTCCGTTTTAGAGTACAAGTTCGCACCAAAGAAAGTTTGGTTTGGATAACTTCAAGGGTAATTTAGAGTTTAACGATCATTAACTAAAGGATTATTTGAATCAACAAGGTTTGATAACACTACAGTTGATCACTAACAACTTAGTATAGAACAATGAATAATCATAGATGAACTAACTATTTATTAAACTTATGCTTGGAAATAACTGAAACATAAGTATTGAATGAAACAATAAACCTTGCTCGAACAATAATAAGCTAAGGCTATGATCTTATAAAATTCGAAATGAAATTACTAAATATACATTAACTGATAGCAAGCTGAAAACAAAACTTGCTCAACATGATAACAACTTGTGCAAAGTAATTTAAAATAAAACAGCTCAATAATAGAGACGAGAGTTCAAAAAGCTACATTCATTATAAAGGAATAGAACTTAAGAAACTTGCTTAACTACAAACAAGTTAGAGTGAATCAACCATAATTAGAATTCCAATAAAATTAGGGTTAAAGCTTGCTCAAATGAAATTTAGGAACAAATGACTTGCTCAATAACAGTTTAAGATAGAAAACTTGCTCAATGTAAAGAAATAAGGTTTTGGAAACTTGCCTCGTGCGTAAGCTATAAATTACAACTCACGTTCACCTACACATAATATTAGAATTACAATATCTATTAGATATACTAACATTCACATTCCAAAATAATATTCACCTCTAGCTAAACTTGTTATTTTAGAACAAGTCTTACCTTACCATACATATTTCAGAATCACAAGTGTAAATTTCATAACACTTATTCATTGTTCATTAAATTTTTTAAATCATACATATCATTTTCACAACTGACTAACTTTACATTTTAGAGTTACTAACCACATGATACTATTCTATTTTAACCCTTAAATTACATGTTTCCCACATTAACACATCACTAAACTAGGTTACATTAAAGTTTCAAAGTCTGCAGAATTAACAGACTTCACTGGGTCTGGCAGTTATCTTGGCGCAATTGCAGCCCAGCTTTTTTTAGATTCTACTGCGACACCGTGGCGCCCCAAAATAGGTATACAACACCCATTCTGAGTCGCCAAATACATGGTACAGAAAAACAACTACAACTTCATTATTACAATTGTCGTGCAAAATACGACAACACATACTGTGAGTTTAAATACAAATATTGTCTTATAGACAATATTCACACCCAGATAAAGTCCTCATTACAATTATTCATACACTATTTTATAGAAATAGTGAGGACATCTAAAACATCTTTTTAGAACCATCACTCCATACCCCGATTAGATCCTACTATGTTCTCACCTCCTAAGAAGAAAAATGGAAAAAAAAGAAAAAGGGTGAGCTCAACTAGCCCAGTAAAGAATATTATGACTAAGATAATATACAACAAATTATCATTAGTCCTTAACAGGAAAAAATCTAATAACATATAATAGACAACAAGTTTTAGATCAGCAACTGCAGCGGAAATAACAATTCATTAGAAGAGTTAAGTAAAGAATGAAATCTACTATCATCTATGAATTTAAAAGTCCATCATCAATATTTTATCCCTGTAACATCAATCAATATACATCTTGAATCAAATATTCATCTTTTCACTACGGGCCAAAGATATTCATTTGTATCACCAATTAATCATGTTCATCTCAACACTGCTCATCTTTTTGCACTACGGGCCAAAGATATTCATCGAGTAATCATTCATCTTTACACTACAGCCAAAGATATTCATCAAGTATCACCATTAAGGACTGAGGATGATGAAAAACATTTTAGAGAACGAATCCAGTGAGACAGAAGGACAAATATTAGGGATTCGTGTTTCGAGTTATTCAAATTCAATAATACTCTATAATAACCAAGTGTGAAGTAGAATTCAAAAATAAAGATCAAAACATGGATACAATCAAAGATAGTAACCATAAAAGACATCTGGGACGAAAAGAAAAATTTCATTTTTCTATGAATAATTGTCGATATCGTGAATAGTGCCGTATACGTGAATAGTAACCCCGACACAAAAAGATAGAAATTCCACAATAAAATTCATAACAATATCTCAGCATCATTATATTGAAGAAAATAATATCATTTAAGAAGAAAATAATATCCCTTACCTCAAAGAAATAGTACATCGAAATGAAAGGTCGGGTGTGATGATGAATAAAACTTGTACTGAATAGCAACTCTCAAAGTATCTAAATACTCACAAAATACGCTCGATAATATAGAGAGAGAAAGAGAGAAAGCTTATGTTTCTGGTGTGATTTTCAATTCTAACTTAGCCCTCTATTTATAGGAAAATGTTAGCCCGCCGAAGCAGACTTGACCTACTACCTGATGGCTTTAACTGCTACTAATGCCACCCACCACATTTGAAATAAAATTCAGCACATTTCTTCACCAACTACAAGTGGGGCCCACTCAATTCTAAAATTTTCCACCAAAATCAATTATAACCCTAATTTCCGAATCAGTCACCTCTTAAAATTCATAACAAATCATTCGTTCATTTTTAACGGTTCAAAATTTGTGGACATATACTCAACTTATATATGTATAACATATCCAAAAATCACACCGATCCAACGGTCAGATTAAAAATTATAACTCACACAATATATCTCAAGAACAGTGATTTAATTTTTAATACCTCCATTCCGACAAAAACACCTTAACATTAATTCCTTCAATTATATCCACATAAAATAAATATATCCATCAATTATAAAATATATATTTCATTATCATATGAATCAATAATTAATTATTCACAAATAATATTATAGAATCACAATTATGACTACCAGGCCGTTCCCAGGAAAGAGGGGGATTTTCGATAAGGATTTCTCCTTACTGGCGCGCAATTAGGTGACCAAACCTCTCCTTAGACAGAACTTTCTAGACATTGCCAATAATGCTATCTAATAATATTATTCAAGTAATATGAATTATTGATCGATAATGAGAAATCATCGTGGTTGACAATTATTGAAACAACAATAATATAAAATATCAATGCAAAGAACTATTGAATCAATAAAATAAAATATTAAAAAGTAATTACTATAACAATTATTGAGTAAGTGCCTTCTTACGTAAGAATCAATAATTCAAAAATCTTTGTATCTGTAATACTGTAATGTTATCACTTGTGACACGCGTATTATTGTATTTTAACCACCGGTATTCCAACAAGTTAATTCTGTAATAACTACGCTGCTTTATTTATAAAAACTCAAACTTGTCGCTTTTCTTCATCCGACGATTATTACATTATGAGGCCCACGAATGGTCATATGCTTGCCGTCATCGAATATTCCCAAACAACAAGAATATTCCACGACCAAACGAATATTCCCGTCAAAAATGAATATTTAATAACCACTTGCTTATTTTGTAAAATTTGCACATTTCACCCATAACCAAAGTATTATATCAAATTAACTCCTAATTATTTCAGGATAATAAATAGAGAAAATTTAATTTTATTCATAATAAGTTGGGGTCTTACAATAGTGGTCCCGCGCCCGCACTATACACTAGTTCCAGTTTTGCAGAACGTGATTTCGGCACTGTTCTTAAGCCAACTAACACAAATTTCACCCACAAAACAGTAATATTAACATAGACAATTGGTATAGAACTAACACAAACATGATTCACCACTTAGAACAATTTAACAACAACTTTAACTAATTTAATTCCTTAAATTTCATGTTTTTACACAAAAACTCCATTTTTTGACATTCTTCATAGAAATTATCACTGTGATCACAATTCTTGTTCAAATTACTTCATTCAAACTACGTTCTCTTTGTTTCTTAATGGACTAGCATAATCAAGACTCAATTTATAGATTAACATAAAATTGACCACCATATTTGGTACTTTTATAAGCCATATGAAAAAATATATATACTGTAAATACTTTTCCTACTTTTTAAACGAAATTAGCATACAATTTCTTATCTAAATGCAAACTCTAACATCATAAACACATATAATCATAGTTACCAATTATATATATCAACAATTCAACAAATTGAATTCACAGAACATGGAATTTTATGCCGTAAAACTCATATATATATATATAATATTAAGGTTAAAGAAAATACCTTCAATTAGCTTGGAAACCACTGAAATTGCTTTGGAATTCTTAGGTTTTCTCTCAATCTCTCTCTATCCTCTCTCAAGTTCTCTGCAACTTTTCTTCTTTTCTCTTCTTAGGCCAAATGCCAATTCACGTAAAACTAACATACACTTAAGCGTAAAGATAAAAACTGATAAACCATAATACGTCTACTTATTAGAATATTAGTTACAAAGATATAACGCTTAGGTTATAAATATATTTTATTTATTATTTATTTTATTTTATTTATATTATCTAAAAATTCAAAAATCAAAAAATTCAAAAACCATAAGGCTTTGTTTAACAAAAAGTCTTTAAAATAAAGACTTAATATTTTAAGCCTTGTTTGGTTAAATCAATTTAAAACTACTTTAGTTTTATTTTAATAAACACTTTCATTTATAATTTATAATCACATATTATTTATTTGGATTTCTTTATCCAACATTAATCAAATAAATTAATTACACATACTATATTTTAAATAAATATTCCACTCAAACAAATATAACAAAATTATAATATTCATTATAATTTTATTTAATAATTTAACATACCACTTTAAATTATTAAATTAAAACAACAATATAACCTCTCATGTTATATTATAACTCTCTAAATTATAAATTAATTTAATTTAGAATATTATCTAATAAATTTAATTCATAAATATTTACTAATAATAACCACATCAATAAAAGATTTATTTTATTTAATAAACATTTTAAATTATAACTAATAGAATCTTGGATTGTTACAAATGCAATCCTCGGGCAGCAGTATCCCAAGGATTCTCAAATAATATGATAAAAATAGAGAATACTAAAGTATAGAAATTAATTGCACAATTATGAAGTTACCTCATATATGGAACTCAAACTCCACACACTGAATCTATTTGTATCTGTAGCGTGATGCCCAACCGTTGAGAACAATCCGTAGTGGTGGGTGTGAATGTTGAGAACAAGAGAATCAGATCGGATAACAATCACCAATATGATTGGGGAATAGATTCGTGAATTAGAGGTAGAAAAGGGTTGAACGTGTATGAGGTTTGGGATTAGGGTGGTATAGGGGTTGTGGGTGAGTGAACGAAGTAGAGTCAGAAGTGAATTTGGGAAGTAGAGTAAGAGTTTGAGTTAGAATGAAAGTGTGATAGCGTAACCCTTGATTAAAAACTAAAGTTTTCGAACGGCGTGCCCCGCACCATCAATACCTTGATTATGGCGTGCCCGGGATATGAAGACAGTGACCGGGTTTAGACTAGCGCGCCCCGCAACTCTCCTTTGAATCTGCGCGCGCTTCGCGCCATGTGAGCAGTGTCTGAGAGCTGGGATAGCGCACCCTGCACTATGTTGCTTTGGACCTTGACACTGTCCGCGCCCTTTTGAGGATTTGACTGTGATTTCTTGTTTCTCCTAGATTCTTACAGTAAAACAACAACTAAGTCATTACAACTATAATGCATTGAAAAATAACTACCTAAGCTTTAATTATGAAATAAAAATGACTGAACAGAAGTAAGAGAAAAGGTTTAGAAGTTGGGTTGCCTCCCAAGAAGCGTTTGGTTTAACGTCGTCAGCCAGACAGTGCCGCTTGGTTCATCAATCTTGCTCTTTAAGTGGGATGGAGATGTTTTGTCTATAAATTCATTTCCCCCAGTAATGCTTTAGTCTCTGTCCATTAACTTTGAATGTTTGAAGGCTATTGGGGTCCTGAACTTCAATTGCTCCATACGGGAAGACTTTGGTGATTGTGAAAGGTCCAGACCACCATGATTTTAGCTTACCCAAAAATAATTTAAGCCTGGAATTAAAGAGTAAAACTGAGTGACTAGCCTCAAAAGTTCATTGGATAATGTGTTTAACATGCCATCTTTTAGTCTATTCCTTGTAGAGCTTGGCGTTCTTATATGCTTGCATTCAGAATTTGTCCAGTTCGTTCAGTTGAAGAAGTCGTTTTTCACCGGCGGCGTCAAGATTGGGAGACATTCTAATTGGGGTTTTGTACGCTGTGCAATATGCCCATACTGCTTCATCTAATTTGCTCGCCCAATCCTTCCGTGTTGGATTAACAATCTTGTCAACGTCGGGATTTTTGGTGTCCCTTTTCGTTACTTGTTCTTTGGTGTTCTCATGTTAATGTGAGATTTGTTTGAAAAAACAAGTGAAAAAGGTCTGACATGTATAATGTCGACGATTGACTTTAAGAGTCGCCAGGTTGGTGTTTAATCGGTTGCACCAACGCAACCAAAAAGGTTAAGACATTAACCCAAAGTGAGTCGGCAATTTGCTTCTAAGCAGGTCTGTGAAATCGAGATTCATTAAGGGTTCGGGGGTTTTATTATGCGGAGGGAAGGTGTTAGGCACCCCCCGACAAATGTGTTACCATGGTGACCGCCACTCTTCAAAGAAATTGTTATATGAATGTGTGTGTGTGTGTGGATCAATGTGCAATTTATTTGAAAGTAGTGCGAGGCCTCGTTCGCACCTATATACACAAGGTTTGAATTTTATAGAAAAATTCAGTTTTAACCAAGATATAGCAATGAAGTTTTATAAAAGAGGTTTTAAAAACCCTGTGCTCAATAGGAATTGAGACCTTTTCATACTTCCATTTTATTAAATGTTCAGCTTGTTTGCTTTTATTTTCGAGATGCGAAGCATCCTTGAGAAAATAATATACAGCAGTGCCAAACTCTTTATGGGCATGACAGCTATCCAAGGAAACTCGAGACCTTTCAGTAAAATAATGTACAAGTCACTTAAAACTAAAAATGTCCATCATGGGAACCGAATCTAGATTCAAATGAGATCAACTCAGCGATCACATGATTCCTAGGCTCACATGATCACTGCAATTTTATGGAAAGCGTAAGCATTTATATATATAAAAGTCAGAAATATATATATACTGATTGGATCAACCACCACGAAGCAATTCCATGGCGGATCGGAAATGTAAATATATAAAAGCGGTAAATATATATATATGAACATGATCAACCGCCACGATAGTAAACTCTGTGTGGGACAAAATGTAAATAAAGTCAGAAAAAGCAATCAATCGCCACGAAGTAAACTCAAGCGAGATGTAATGTAAATAAAAGCAGTAAAAGGCCACAAAGTAGACTCCAGTGCTCTGACAGAATGTAAATATATATATATATATATATATATATATATATATATACAAATATATATATATATAAGCAGTAAATACACCGGATATAAATCCGGGCTCATCGGATATGTCCGACAGCAATTATATATATGTATATATATAAAAGCGAGTAAACGCACCAGATGTAAAATTCAAGCTCATCAGATATGTTTGACAACAATTATATATAAATATATATATATAAAAGCAATTAAACGCTCCGGATGTAAAATCTAAGCTCATCGATGTAGTTCGACCACAATTTATATATATAAGTATATATATATATATATATATATATATATATATATATATATATATATATATATATAAAAAAGCAGATAAACGCTTGCATCAAGTTCAGGCTCAATCGAGGCATAACTCGATAATGTTAGTCCATATATATGAAATATATACATATATTAGTATATATATATACGAATGAAATGAAAACCACTTGATCAAGTCCAGTAAACACACTCACACGACTATCAACGTACAACAACGATGTGTGATTTATGAGAAAGAGGCTTTATAGAATGTAAGAAGGCTTACAGTGGGCTGCCAAAATAGACTTCTTAGACTTTAAATGGATAAACACTTAGCTCCCGCCGGATAAAAAGTAGCTATATGTAAGCTAACTAGTGTTTAAAGAAGAGGAAACACTTAAAAGATATGTATGTAGAGCAAAATGGACAGGGCTTCCTCATCTTTTTCCTTCTCTCTCTCTCTCTCTTCAAATGGTTGACCCAAGCCTTGTATATATAGATGGATGGCCGCAGGTACACCTGCGGCTGGTCGTGGTGGATCCGAGCCTCATGGTCCTGTCATTTCAGAATACGTGCGGTCGTGCAGATCGTAATGTCCGCTCGAACTTGCAGAACTTCAATCCGAGCATCCGAACGAAGTATATCTGTACTTCTTCAGATCGCTTGTGTCGAGAGTTACGTAATGACATGGATTAGAGGTTGTACGAAGTCAAGAAGAGGGGTCTATGCCCATGGTCTTCAAGCTTCAAATTCTATCCAAAGTACTGCCACACGTAATAGTCACTCAGGATTGTCAATCCTCGGCTCTTGTGGGACATTATTGTATGTATGTATGTATGAAGTGTTGAGACGACGTGCCATTTGTTGAAGGAACAAGATGATGTGTGACTCCTTGCCGGGGTTATCGCCGGTTTGAGTTGAAAGTAGACGTTGCTCAGGGTTACAGCTGAGATTGGACCACTTGTTGGTATGTTGTGATATCATCTTGTTTAGACAGTAAGATGACGTGTTGACTCCTCACCGGTGTTATCGTCGATTTCAGCGGAAAGCAGACGTTGCTCAGGGTTACATCTGAGATTGGACTGCTTGTTTGTATGCCTCACTGTCATCTGGATTGAAGCTGATTGCATATGTTTGCAACAAGCATTTTCGGGGTTATCGCTGGAACTGCAATGGCATCCCTTGGGGTTATCACCAAGGATGGGGTTGCTACTCCCAGTGTTGTCTCTGGGACTAAAACTGAACGTCGCTGTGTTATCGCTGAGACAGGACTGTGCTCTCCGGTGTTGTTGCCGGTCTTTTGATCTGCATATCTCGGGGTTATCTCCGAGATTGGAAATGACACTCCCGGTGTGTGTTCCGGATTTGAGATGATGTTCCCGGTTTGTGTTCTGGGTTGGAGATAAACTTCCGGTAGTATCCGACATGGATGTAAGTTGTCTTTCAGGGTTATCTCCAAAAGACAAATCTACCCTCCTGCAATGTTAGGAATAGGAGTGCAGAAAATTTTGAGTGTCTACAAATCTTTTCTAGGATCTTCTTCACTTCCTGATTAGATATTTTCGCTTGCCCATTCCTTTGAGGGTGGTATGCCGTAACAACTTTGTGTCTATCCCCACATTTGGCCAGCAGATTCGAAAAAGATTAATTGCAGAAGTGTGTACCTTTGTCATTGATGATGGCTCTTGGAGTCCCAAATCGAGTAAAAATATTTTTTCGCAAGAAGTTTAGAACCACCTTGGCATCGTTGGTTGGTAAAGATACTACCTCAACCCACTTGGAAACATAATCCACCGCCACTAAAATATATTTATTGTTGAAGGACGACGGAAATGTCCCCATGAAGTCGATACCCCAAACGTCAAATAATTTGACTTCTAACATTGTATTCAGTGGAATCTCATGGCGACTTGTTATGTTCCCCATTCTTTGGCATCTGTCACATCTTTTGACGAAAGCATAAGAATCTTTAAACAACATTGGCCAAAAGAAACCTAATTGGAGCACCTTAGCGACTGCCCTATCTCCTTCATAATGTCCACCATACAAGGACGAGTGACAATGTTGTAGAATTCCTTCGATTTTTGTTTCAGCCACACATTGTCATATCATTTGATCTGAACATCGTTTAAATAGGAAGGGTTCATCCCACAAGTAATGTTTCACCTCGAACATGAATCACTTATTTTGCTAAAAATTAAAGCCATAGGGTATCACCCCGCTTACAATGTAATTTATATGATCCACGTAAAAAGGGGTTTCCGTTTCCACTGAAAATAATTGCTCATCCAGAAAGGATTTGTTGATTGTGTTCTTATCGATTTTCAGTTTTTGCTCATTCTCCAGTCGAGACAAATGATCGGCTATTTGGTTTTCAGTTCCCTTTCTGTCTCGAATCTCTAGGTCAAATTCTTGTAGAAGAAGAACCCATCGAATTAGCCGTGGTTTGGCGTCCTTTTTAGAGATGAGATATTTAATGGCTGAGTGATTTGTGAATACCATGACCCTTGTACCGATCAAATAAGCCCAAAACTTGTCAAACACAAATACTACTGCAAGAAGTTCTTTTTTAGTTGTTATGTAATTTACTTGCGCGTCACTCAACATTTTGCTTACAAAGTAAATTGCATGGAACACCTTATCTTTTTGTTGGCCCAGAACTACTCCCACAGTGTAGTCGCTAACGTCACACAGTAGTTCGAAGGGGAAAGTCCAATCTGGTGCAACAATAACCGATGTCGTAACCAATTTTTGTTTCAACAACTCGAATGCCTGGAGAAAATTAGAGTCAATTTTGTATGGCACATCTTTCTCAAGCAAGGCCCACAACAGTTTAGTGATTTTGGAGAAGTCCTTGATAAAGCGTCGATAGAACCCAGCATAACCTAAGATGTGAGACCCCAAATTTTATGAATAAAGATTTAAATTTCTCAAAATATTTTTTTGAATATTAAAGTGTGGATTTGATATAATGTTATAGTTATGGGTAATATTTATAAATTTTGCAAAGTAAGCAAGTTGTTATATAATATTTGATTGGTCGGGGAATATTCATTTTAACAGGGAATATTCGTACGACGGCACAATCATTGGTGGACCCCACAACGGAAGTATTGTTGTAGTTAGAAAATGACAGAATTATCTTTTTATAACGGCGAAAGAGTTACCGTTAAAACTGTTGAACTACTCGGTAGTAAAAGTATAGTAATACGCGTAGTTGCATAGTAGCACACGGTATTGATTATTGATGCTTACGTAAGAAGTCACTCAGTTATACTCAATTATTGCTTTCAAGATGAATTACGCATCATATCTCTCATATTATTGATTCAATTATTGTCACAGTATCATCTGCATAATATGTTATATTATTAAATCAATAATTGAGACGACAAAGCTATTCATATTATTATTTGCAATATTGACAAAGTCTAGAAGTTCTGTCAAGGAGAGGTTTGGTCACCTAATTGCGCGCCAATAAGGAGAAATCCTTATCGGAAAGCCCCCTCTTTCCTGGGAATGACCTGATTGTTAAATATTGTGAGTTATAATATTAATGATGAATAAGTTTGTGTTGATTAAAGATTAAATTGATAGTTCCATTGTATTGGGATTATTAGTGTTGGTGGAAATCGATATTTATTTCGATAATAATTGATGTCTGGAGGTTATATTGACCAATCGGGTATTTAACCGGATAAATGAGCAATTAATTGCTATTAATTCACATGATTATAACTATTTGTTCACATGTGTGTACTATTGATTCACATTCTTGTACTATTAGGGGAGATGGTGCAAGATTGATAATACTTGCATGACTAAATTAAAAATGGAGGTATAGATGAAGGTATTATACTGTAATTATTTTTTTCACATGTTTAGAACTATTGAGTCACATGATTTACTATTGACTCACATGATTTACTATTAGGGGAGGTGGTGCAAGTTTGATAATACTTGCAGGACTAAATTAAAAAAAAAAAAAGAGGAAGGTATTATACTGTAATATTTTGAGCCCCAAAATGTGCAATTATTGAAACTATATTTTTCTATAAATAGAAACTCATTCCTTCATTATTTTTCACCAATTCACTAAAGCTATAGAGCAATTATTATAGAGAGAAAGAAGAAGAGAAGTCTGCTACCTCACTATATTCCAGTATCCAGTCTTCTTTTGAGGTAAGGGGTATTATTCTTTCGTATTCATGAAGAGAATTATTTTCTTTCAATACTCATAAGGGTTGTTATTCCATTCTTTATTATTCTGTTGGAATAACCTGTCTATGAGGATTACGCACGCCTGGTGAATTCTTTTGTTATTCCATTCTTTATTATTTTGTTGGAATATCCTGTCTGTGCGGTTTATGCATTAACTAGTTCCATTCTTTATTATTCTGTTGGAATATCCTATCTGTGCGGATTACGCATGACCTGGTTCCATTCTTTCTTATTATTCTTTGGAATAACTTTATCATCTTGGCCATCGCATGCCCGTGAATTCTGTTGTTATTCCCTTCTTTATTATTCTGTTAGAATATCCTATCTGTGTGGATTATGCATGTCCTGGTTCCATTCTTTATTATTCTGTTGGAATAACCTATCTATGTGGATTACTGCATGCATGGTGAATGATCCTTCGTATTCCTTCTTTATTAAATTGTGGAAATGATCTGTCTACGTGGATTACCGCATGGCGGGTGAAAATCCATTTATAGTTTCGTATATTCTATTATACTCATCTGGGATATCATTTCTTTTGTACTCGTCATGAAATATCATTTTCTTTGGTATTTTTCTGTTACGAGTTACTATTCACCCGGTTACTATTTAGTCTGGTATTATTCACTCGGGTATTCGGGACACTTTTTGTGCCGGAGTACTATTCACGAGTTACTATTCACCTAATTACTATTCAATCTAGTATCATTCACTCGGGTATTCGGGACACTTTTTCGTGTTGGGGTACTATTCCTGAAGTACTATTCATGGGGTACTATTCACCCAAAAAAATATATTTCTTTTCTATCCAAATTATTTTTGATACATTAATATTATTCTTGAATTTTACCCCACAAAGCAGTATCATGTTGATAATTTGGATGTTATTGATTCCTGGATAAATTAAATTATAAATCTTTAAAATTTATCCTTGAACTTGTTTTATTGAATTATTATGTCATTATCAACATGCTCATGCTTATATTGTGATGAAAGTCATCTTTGGCTTACGTACATAGATGGACTTGGTATGATTATGACCAGGGATCATTCGGTATAATCATGACCTGTAATGTTATAAATGATGTGGTAAAAGTCCTCGGGTGGCTGTGAGTGCATTGATGAATAGTTTTTGGTATGATTATGACCGGGATTATTCGGTATAGTCATGACCATTGATGATTTAATGAATATCCTTGGCCGTAGTGCGTGGATGATTTGATGATGTGGTTTATTTATTAAAATCGAGTCTCAAATGATAAAAATTGATGAAAACATTTTAAATCATAGAAGATAGTAGATTTTATGCTCTACTTGACTCTTCTAATGGATTGCTTATTTCTGCTACAGTTGTTGATCTAAAATTTGTTGTTTATTGTATTCTATCAGTTGTTATACTGTTGAAGGCTAAGGATAATTTATTCTGCATTATCTTAGTCATAATATTTCTTATTGGGCTAGTTGAGCTCACCCTTTCTTTCATTGTTCTCTTTAGGAAATGAGAATATAGCTGGGAGGAGTCGGGGAATGGAGTGATGGTCCAGAATAAATGGCTTTAGTAGTCCTCACTATTCTACGGAATAATGTGATAATAATTGTAATGAGGACACCATTGAGTGTGGATATTGTCTAGATGACAATATTCTTGTTTAAACTTTCAGCTATGTTTTGTCGTATTTTTCACGACTGTTGTATAATTAAGTTGTATTTGAATCT
The DNA here is from genome assembly GCA_020205605.1 of Panax ginseng. Classification (NCBI taxonomy): domain Eukaryota; kingdom Viridiplantae; phylum Streptophyta; class Magnoliopsida; order Apiales; family Araliaceae; genus Panax; species Panax ginseng. The sequence continues at coordinate 16,508,272 of CM035134.1, forward strand.
ATGTACCATGTATCTGGCGACTCAAGATGGGTGATGTATACCTATTTTGGGGGCATCACATAAGAAGCTGCGGATCCCTTTGACTGAAGTTGGGGGAGGTAAATTCTCAATTGTCTCAATTTTTGCTCGTTCTACTTCTAATCCGTCAGCTGAAACCCGATGGCCTAATATGATCCTTTCTTGTACCATGAAATAACATTTTTCCCAGTTAAGGATTAGATTAGTGTCCACACACCTTTGAAGTACTAACATTAGGTTGGCCAAGTATAGATCAAAAGTGTCCCCGGATACCAAAAAATCGTCCATGAATACCTCTACGTTTTTCTCCACCATGTCGGAGAATATAACCATCATGATTCGTTGGAACATTACTGGTGCATTTCATAATCCGAATGACATTCTTCGAAATGCGAACGTTCCATAAGGGCATGTGTACGTAGTCTTTTCCTGATCTTCCGGTGCTATGACAATTTTATTATAGCCGGAATAGCCATTTAGTAGGCAGTAAAACTGATGCCCGGTTAACATGTCAAGCATTTGATCGATGAATGGTAGAGGTAAATGGTCTTTACGAGTTGCCATATTTAATTTTCTTTAGTCCATGTACATTCGCCATCCAGTCACAGTCCATGTTGGAATTAATTCATTGTTTTTGTTTGCCACGATTGTCATACCTCCCTTTTTGGGAACACATTGCATCGGGCTAATCCATGAACTATTCAGATATAGGATAGATAATACCATCGTCTAACCATTTAATGATTTCCTTTTTGACCACCTCTTTTATAATTGGATTCAATCTGCACTGCTGTTCCACGACTAGTTTAGCTTCATCCTCCAACAGAATTTTCTGCATGCAGAATGAGGGACTGATTCCCTTTATGTTAGTTATTGTCCATCCAATTGCAGTTTTAAATTCTCGAAGCACTCTCAATAATTTCTCCTATTGGTCTACCGTGAGTAAAGTTTAGATGATAACTGGTAGAGTCGACGATTCCCCTTGATAGGCATACTTGAGGTGACTTGGTAGTTGCTTCAGCTTTAATGTTGGAGGTTCCTCAATTGATGTCTTCACTCGTGAACTTTATTTCTCAGCTCTATCCAATTCTTTAACTTGCTTTCCATATGGTATGAACGGTTGCGATGCATTCAATAGGTTCAAGTACTCTGGCGACGATGGGAAATTGGCTGCACGTGGATGTGTTAATGATGTCTCAAGTGGATCTCCATCTACATCGAATTCTGAAAGTTCCTTCAGTACGAATTCAACCCCATCGACTTTAAAACATTCTTTGGCCTCTTTTGAAAACTGCATTGCTTTGAACACATTAAACGTCACTTCTTGATCATGTACCCTTATCGTGAGTTCCCCTTTTTGCACATCAATCAATGTTCTTCCCATATCTAAAAATGGATGCCCAATTATCAGTGGTATTTCTTTGTCCTCTTCGAAGTCAAGTACTATAAAGTTGGTGGGAAATATGAATTTGTTGACTTTCACCAATATGTCCTCCACTATCCCCCGTAGGTGCGTTAAATATCGATCTGCTAGCTGGAGAGTTACATTGGTCGGCATGACTTCTGGTAGACCCAACTGAGAGTAGATGGATAATGGCAATAAATTAATACTGGTCCCCAAGTCGCACAGTGCTTTGCCAAAAAATTTAGTACCGATGGTGCAAGGTATAATCAAGTTGCCCAGATCCTTGAGCTTTGGGGGCAAATTTTTCTGAAATATTGCACTGCACTCCTCTATGAGTGCAACCGTTTCAAAATCTTCCAACCTTCTTTTCTTTGATAGTATCTCCTTCATGAACTTTGCGTAACTTGGCATTTGTTCAATTGCTTCGGCAAAGGGAATATTGATTTGTAATTTCTTGAATAACTCCAGAAATTTTGAAAACTGCTTGACTTCCTTAGCCTTGTGGAGTCCGCTTGGGTATGGAACTGTCGGTACGTAGGATTCGATTTGTTTAAATTCTACTTTTTCATCTGATTTTTTTTCTTCTGCTGCTTTCTTTGCAACTTCCATCTCTGTTACTGACTACTGATTGACGATTTCCTCATTAAGCCGCTACGTAACTGAACTGGGTTTAGCCGATTCCTCTAAATCCTTCACACTCCTCAAAGTAATCACTTTACAGTGCTCTTTTCCATATCTCGGGTTTACTTCTGTATCGTTTGGCAATGAGCCTTGAGGACGAGAATTCATTGTTGTAGCTAATTTCCAAATCTGGTTCTCTATATTCCGTAAAGTCACATCATGCCTGTTCTTTCATGCCTCATTATTCTTGATGTACTTTACCAATATTTCCTTAATTTTTGGTCTCCTTTCTTGTGGTGAAAGTTACTGTTGTTGCTTTGGTTGAAATCCCGGTGGTGCTGGTTGTCGTGGAGCTTGTGGTTGAGTTTGGTGTTACGATTGATTATTGCTCCACGAGAAATTTGGATGATTTCTCCACCCTGGATTGTAACTATTTGAGTTTACCTCATATGGCTGCCTACTTGAATTTATGATAAACTGTACTGACTCTGTATTAATAGCACATTGTTCCGGTGGATGAGCCCCTGCACATAATTCGCATATTACTTCTATTTTTGGACCATTCTGCACACCCAAAGCATTAATTTTCTTCGTTAACGCTAAAATCTGTTTTGTTACCTGCGCGAATAAAGCTGTGACAAAGTCTAATTCAAATACTCCTGCCATTTTTGGTTGAGGTAATCTGCTGGTAGACCACTGGTAGTTATTGGCAGCCATGTTTTCCAATAACTGATAACCTTCTTCACAACTTTTTGCATTCAGAGCTCCTCCAGGGACGACATTGATACTTGTCCTTATTTTACTATTAAGGCTATTATAGAACGTTTGCACTTGCAACCACAGTGGTAGACCATGATGGGGACATTTTTGTAACAAATCCTTGTATCTCTCCCAAGACTCATATAAGGATTCAGAATCAAATTACCTGAATGATAAGATTTAGTCGTGTATTCTTGTCGTTTTTGTTGGGGGAAAGAACTTGGCGAGAAACTTTTTCGCTAAGTCATTCCATGTTGTTATTGACCCTGGTGGCAATGAATGCAACCAACTCTTAGGTTTATCTTTTAAGGTGAACGGGAATAGTCTTAGTCTTTCTACATCTTTCGACACTCCATTAAATCTGAACGTATCGCAAATCTCCAAGAAGCTGATGATGTGATTGTTAGGGTCATCGTTTGGTGCTCCGCCAAATTGTACCGAATTATGGATCATATGTATCATGCTAGATTTGATCTCAAAACTATTGGTTATAATAGCAGGTCATGCTATACTTGATTGACTATCTGTAACCTTCGGCATGCCATATTCTCGAAGTGGTTTGTGTTCTTCTTCTGCCATACCAATCTGATTGTCCATAGTAGCTTGATTGAAGTTTAGTCTCCTCCGAAAAGTGCATTCAATCTCAATGTTGTACGAGACTAACTCCAGACCCTTGGAACGTGTTTGAATAAACCACTAAACTTACCCTGGTGCACACATAATTCTTGGATCACTACTTGAACAGACTTGAAAAATCGGAAGCCTATAAAAGCAAACAAAAACAAAAATAAAATACGAAAAGTCTGTTTGAATAAATTAAACTAATAAAAACTATTATCAAAATAATTATTATAACCGTTCCCCGGCAGCGGCTGTGACTCTCCCAAAATAGGTATACATCACCCATCTTGGGTCGCCAAAAAATATACTACTGACAACTCCACATCATTATTATAATTGTCATGCAAAATATAATTACACATATACTGTGAGTTTTAATACAAATATTGTAACGTATATAATACGATAATATTCATACTCTAATTATTACAATTCCATCTAAAGTACAACAACAAATACTTCAAGTTCCCAAAGGAACACGAGAAGATTTTTGTCCTCCTCATTCTAATGGAGTGCATTTTTGACGCTTCCAAATTCGAGTTCGCCTCACCCTATTATTGTTCACCACAATTAAATATTAAATGATGTATAAAATATTTCACACACATTTTAAGTTCTTAGTACAATTATTATGCCACACCGTTTCATAATTTGATTAGGCTTGTGACTAATTCGTATCACCACTTTATACCCATGTTCTCTCTGCTAGTCCCAGCTACACTTTTATTACCTGAAAGGGGTGGTAAAGTAAAAGGGTGAGCACAAATAGCCCAGTAAAGAATATCATGACTTAAGATAATTAAATTATCAAAAGAATTCAAATATTTAGAATATATGGTAGAAGATAAAAGTTTTCAACCATAATAGCAGCGGAATCAATAATCCATTAGAAGAGTCAAGTAGAACATAATGTCTATTATCTCCTCTAGATTAAAAGTCCATCATTAATATTTCATTCCTGTAATACTCATCAACAGTTCTTTGTTATACCCAAGATAAAGAGAACTCTCATCACCTGTCTTCACCTAAACCACCACAGATTATAATTAAATTCACAATTCATATTTATAATCAAGTAAATCAACATTCCATCTTTGCAATACAAGCCTAAGACATACAGCTGTAAAACCAATAACGCTGAGACTCAGCTCAATAGTATCATGACCACGAATAATCCATGCACTACGGGCCAAGGATATTCGTGTTTTCACCAATGGTCATGATTATACCAAATAATCCCTGGTCATAATCATGCCAATCAACAGTCCATCTATGCACAACTGGCCAAAGATGACTTTTACCACATTATTTGTAACATTACGGTCATGATTCTACCGAATAATTCCTGGTTATAATCATACCAAGACCATCTATGCACTACGGGCCAAAAATGACTTTTATCACATAATTTGTAACATTACGGTCATGATTATACCGAATAATCCTTGGTCATAATCATACCAAGCCTATCTATGCACTACGGGCCAAAGATGACTTTTACCACATCATTTGTAACATTACGGTCATGATTATACCGAATAATCCCTAGTTATAATCATACCAAGTCCATCTATGCACTACGTACCAAAGATGACTTTCATCTCAATATAAGCATGAGGATAATGACAATGATATATATAATGAATAAATATAAATAATCAGAATAATAAGGTAACATATATTTTAGTTTTTCAACTTAATTATCTAGAGTCCAAATTGCCAACATAATATTAGATAAAGCACAGACTATTAAGGATATTCTAATCATTTCAGGACCTTTCATCATTTAATGATAAGCTGAAGAAATGAATAATAACATCTTACCATAATATGGAGTATGAAAGAAAATGATATCACTTTACCATAAAAATGATACCCCTTACCACAATAATGATATCCCTTACCTTAACATGTGATTTGATTCTATTTTCTGTGAAAATGATCAACTTAAACAATGTTTGCATTCCTTTCTACACTTGGAGTAACATTACACTCAATAGAAATACTCACAATATTATATTCACAATATTTTAGTAAAAGAATTCTATATTTTTAGTGTAGTGATGTTGTGTGTTTAGTTACTCAATCGAGCAACCTATTTATACTGAAAATTTAGTAAACAACTAGCACACCCGCTTTGACAAAATAACCAAATGAGGTATATAATAATGGTAGTGAAATTTATGGTCCCACAGAGAAAATTAAACCAACTTGTATACGTTTTAACAAAATTTGTTCACTAATAGAGTTGTGGTCCATACTACTTTAGAAAAAGTAGAGTGTCGGCAAGTCCTGCCAAACTTACTTTTGTAAAAAGAAAATAATTGAACAAACATTTGTATATCATACTTATCTTTAATCAACACCTTTTATTCATCAATTATTTACACATTTTCAATCTTTCAACAATTATTCACAATTATTAACATAGACTCACAATACTTCCAACTGGTATAATTATATCATATCAAATAATATGAGTTACTGTGTAATAACTACTATGGCAATTATTGAATAAAAGACTGAGTGACTTCTTACGTAAGAATTAAATCAATACCTTACTATAAACAATTTAAATTCTATTAAAAGTAGGGATCAACACCAAATCATATTTATCTCGAATAACATATAAACCAACTAACAATTCATTATTCATTCAAGTTGTCTTTATTTATCGCATAAAATCATTATTCATATTCCAAAACTTTAGAAGTGAATAATAAAACTTGAGAAATCTAAAACCTCATATATGACAATTCACTATTCTGGTATTATCACCATTTTTACATTAACAAAAATATTATTTTTATTTTTATCATAACTCATTCGTTATTGTGCGTTTACATCCCAACACCGCATGAGCTTACTAACACTTCTAAAATATTTAAAATAGTATTATGAACTTTCTAAACAATTTTCACATTTTTCGGAGTATCCAACAATTTTTTATAATTATTTCTATTTATAAAAACTATCATTTAATAGCTTCAAAATAGAAATACTAACTCAACATACTTTTATATCTTTAAAACATCATCAATATTAATCTTACATTATTATAATATTTTTTAGTTGAATTCATAATTTTCCACCATTCATAGAATTTTCTATGAATTTCTTCTATTTTTAAACTAACCATAAATAGCTTAAAAATATAATAAATATTTCTGTTATTCAATAATTTTTCAAAACTGCCCAGAAATTATAAAATAAGATTATAAGATTTTTCACCAACTTTCATAATTTTTCATCATTTGTAGACTTTTCTATGAATTTCTTCTATTTTCAAACTAACTATAATAGTTTAAAAATATAATAATTACTTCTACTTTTCAATAATTCATCAAAATTTTACCGAAACTTTAAGATGATATAATAAGCTTCCTGTAAAAATATTTCAGCCCAAATAATTTTTCTGATAAATTAATTAAAAACTCCAATATTCAGAAATTTTAATAATTCATACTAATTAGCACTTTTATCAGAAAAATATAGATCTAGTGTCCCTTCCATGTAAAATTTAATTCTCTACAACTTTGTGGAAGAAAGTTTTTCTAAATTCTGACTCTAACATAGAGAGAAGGCTTACCGAAAAATTCTGCTACAAAAATTCCTGGATCAGTCACCTCCTTAAATTCATAAAAAATCACAAGTTAATCTTTAACGGTTCAAAATTAGTGGGCATATACTCAGCTTATATATGTATAACATATCCAAAAATCACAACGATCCAACGGGCGGATTAAAAATTATAACTCACACAATAGAGCTTAAGAACACTGATTTTTCAGACTATGAGTCCTTTGGACCAGTTTCACTCAAACAGTCACCACAAAAAATCTATAAAGAATATTTGGGTGATTCAAATTTCTGCGTTTAGCTCACTTCCAGGGCTTTCTTTTGATATATGGCTCATCTCCTAACTCATTATACACAAAGAGTTGTGGATTTTACAAAATCAAGTAGTAAACTAATTTTTATGAAAATTTCCATATTTCGTTTTTTATTTGATTTCTTGATTTCTCACTTGATTCATGTTTATACAAGTTTAAATCATTCAATACATACATAAGCATGTACTCAAAAAAATTCATAAATCTAAGAATAAATCAAAGATTTTAAAAATATCTTTTCTTTTAATTTCCTCCTCCTCCTCCTCCTCCTCCTCCTCTTCTTCTTCTTCTTTTTCTTTCTCTCTCTCTATTTTTTGTTTTTGATGCTGAAGTGCTTGGTGTGGAAAGGAAAATAGAGGTGGGAGGAGTATACTAATTTCTTTTCTTTCTTTTTATTCCTTCTTCTTTTCCTTTATTTTTTCTTTTTTTTCCTTCCTTTCTTTCTTCCCCCCTTCCCCACATGTCCCCCCTCAATTCCCTCTCCCATAATTCTCTCATTTTCAGCCGCCTACATGGGCAACTTTTCTAAAAAAATTATTCTCTCTCCTTTTTATTTGCTCATTTATCCGATTAATTGCTCATTTGACCATTTATCAATTTAACATTTTACATTTTTAGAATAATAATTATAAGAAAAATGAATACTTTCATTTCATAAAATTCGGGGTCTTACAGCGGCGCCAAAAACATGTTGTCCGATTTATATAATGAAAAATACGTGCAAGTGCACACAGTCAATCAAGTAATAAAGTGATAAGAGAGGTTATCGAACCCACAGTAAATAGTTACTAACAATTAATCTAATTAACAAGTTATTATCAATTCAAATTCACTTAAACAGTCACTCCAATTTATTTATGAAAGTTGATTAAAATAAAGTAATTACGAACTAGTTAAATGGACAAATATTGATTACCAGATGATTAAAACATATGAATACAATTTTCCCAATTGCTTTGCAATAATCGCTTTATCTTATTCCCACTTAATTAATCCAATGCGTTGCTAACTAGGATTGTAAGACCCCATTTTTTTTTAATAAAGATGATTTTTCTATAATTATCATTTTTGAATATTATGAAATGAATTTGATATAATGTTATAGTTGTGGGTAATATTTATAAATTTTTCAAAGTACGTAAGTTGTTATATAATATTCGATTGGTCGGGGAATATTCGTTTTAGCAGGGAATATTCGTACGAAGGCACAATCATTGGTGGACCCCACAACATAATTATTGTCGGATTGAGAAAATGATAAAAATATTTTTATAAAAATAACGACGGAAGTTTTACCGTTAACTGTTGAAACACCCGGTGTTAAAAGAAGTGCGAGAATACGCTATGGTTGCATAAGTAGCACACCAGATTGATTATTGATGCTTACGTGAGAAGTCACTCAATTTTGTTCAATTATTGCTTCAGTAATTGTTGCATAGTATCTCACGTTATTTGATTCAATTATTGTCCATTTTTTTATATTATTAAATCAATAATTGAGATGACAGAGTTATTAATATTATTATTTGCAATATTAACGATGTCTAGAAGTTCTGCCAAGGAGAGGTTTGGTCACCTAATTGCACGCCAATAGGGAGAAATCCTTATTGGAAAGCCCCCTCTTTTCTGGGAACGACCTGGTCGATTAATATTGTGAATTATAATAATGATGATAAATGTTGTTAAAAATATTGAGGGGATTTTATGAGGTATTTGTTGTAAATTTTGGCGTATTATTTGGACCCCCCATTTACCCATTTTTCAAAATAATCGGTAGAAAATTATTTAGTTTATATATTAAAGGATGAAGCCACTTGTGGTGTTGATGGCTTGAGTGGGGGAGGGGGAAGATTGTATTGTTGGGGGGGAAAATGTGTATAATGGGTGGAGGATTATATAATTTGCATGTGTATGATTATAATATATATATAACTTGTGAGTGGGTTTATATATATATATATATATATTAATACATGTTGATTTTTAACAAAAACCAACACCTCCAACTTTTCATCTGAATTCTTCTCAATTCTTTGCAACTTGCAAGCTATATATATATATATATATATATATATATATTATAATAAGTTTTGTTTTTTTTATAAAAAATAGAATATATTATATTTTATTGATTATTATATTATTAAGTTGAAAAAGAAAAAGAAACGTCAGAATTTTTCTTGCCCGTGAATTTAATCGTCCGAATATTAATTGTTGATCCATGATTCAAAAAATTCAAATAGTATCCTTCCATTCTCCTATAAATAGGATGCTTAGTTTGAATTGAAATCACACCAAAAGTTTCAGAGAATTTTCTTCTATAATCTTGAGCGTATTTCTTTAGAGTTTTAAAAAGCTTTGAGCGTAGCGCAAGTTTTCTTCAAGAATATCCTCGCCCTACCAGTCGAAATACTCTTCTTTTACGGTAAGGGGTATTATTTCTTTCATATTCATGAAGAGAACTTCTGTTATTCCATTCTTTATTATTCTGTTGGAATAACCTTTATACGCGGTCTACCCTATACATTGTGAAATTCTTCTGTTATTCCATTCTTTAGTATTATGTTGGACTAACTTGTCTATGCGAATTACCGCATACATGGTGAAATTCTTCTGCTATTACATTATTTATTATTCTGTTTGAACATCCTGTCTGTGCGTTTACGCATGACCTGGTTCCGTTATTTATTATTTTGTTGAAACATCCTGTCGGTGCGAATTTTGCCTGACCTGGTTTCGTTATTTATTATTCTGTTGGAATATCCTGTCTGCGCATTTATGCATGACCTGGTTCTGTTATTTATTATTCTGTTGGAATAACCTGTCTGTACGGTCTATCGCATGCCTGGTGATTTCTTTTGTTATTCCATTCTTTATTATACTCAGTTGGTTAAAGTTTTGACTTCTATACTCCATGAAATTAGTGGAATATCCTTGATATTTGCGCTTCATTCAGTATCTTTTCATGGAAATATTCTTCTAAGCATTCTTGAATTTTACTCTACAAAGACGTATCATGTTGACAATTTGGACATTATTAGTTCCTGGATAAATTAATTCTTAAACTTGTTTTTATTGAATTCTTATATCATTGTCATCATCCTCATGTTTATATTATGTTGAAAGTCATCTGTGGCCTGTAGTGCATAGATGGACTTGGTATGATTATGACCAGGGATTAATCGGTATAATCATGACCGTAATATTACAAATGATGTGGTAAAAGTCCTCATTGGCCCGTAGTGCATTGATGGATAGTTGTTGGCATGATCATGACCATGGATGAATACACGAATATCCTTGGCCCGTAGTGCATGGATAATTTTTGGTTGTGATACTAATGAATATCCTTGGCCGTAGTGCAGGGATGATGTGGATTATTTATTAAGCTGAGTCCCAGCGATAAAAGTGATAAAAAAACCTTTTGAATCATAAAAGATAGTAAATTTTATTCTCTACTTGACTCTTTTAATGGATTACTTGTTCCGCTGCAGTTAAACTTGATGTTTGTTATATTGTATCAGTTTAACACTATTGAAGGCTAACGATAATTTATTCTGTATTATCTTAGTCATAATATTTCTTACTGGGCTAGTTGAGCTCACCCTTTTACTTTCATTGTTCTCTTCAGGAAATGAGAACGTAGCAGGGACTAGTCGGGGAATGGACTGACGGTCCAGATAATAGCATTAGTAGTCCTCACTATTCTATTAAATAGTGTGATAATAAATGTAATGAGGACTCAGTTGAGTGTGGATATTGTCTAGATGACAATATTTATATTAAAACTCACATCATATATTTTGTCGTATTTCACACGACTGTTGTATAATTAAGTTGTATTTGAATTTTGTACCATGAATTTGGCGACTCAAGATGGGTGATGTATACCTATTTTGGGGGCGTCACAAGGATTGTTTATCAATTTACTAACATCTTTCAATGATTAATAAAAATACCTATTTCAGTTATTTTGCTACTTTCGTGCAAGACACTTAAAACAGATTCATTAAGTACAAACTCCTAACAAAGTTACGCATGACATATAAATACTTTCATTTCATACACTGTTATGTTATCTTTAAGAAGAATCAACAAATTCATGCGTTATTATATTCAGATCTAATGTAAGATTTCCTCTTTTAATTCCATCAAAGATATTAGGTTAATTGTTGGTCAAACAATTATTTAATTAAAGCACAGAATATTAGAATTAACTCAATAGAATCAATACGTGAGAATAAATATAATTTAATTAATGCATCACAAAAGGTTCCATTGTACTCCTAATTAAAAATTTAGTTCATCATCATAATTAAAGCTAACGAATAATTATTGCAAAATATCTTTGAACTTGGCATTAACAATCTTGAATACATAAATTAATTTAAGAGGAAGAAGGAAAAACTCTATCGATGATCTTCAATCTTGTTCTCCAATTCAAGATCCAAAAGCTCCAATTATTCAGACCCTCAATGGTTGTTAGTCAGAAGAATGTCTAAAACTAATGAATAATTTCCTTTTTATACTCTTAACCAAACCCTATTACATAAGACAATCATGAATCCTTAAGTAAGTCAACTTCTGTGCATAAGGCAACAAAATAAGCATTCAAGATGTCAGACCGACGCTCCCCGCGCCGGGTTCCCATGTAATGTAGTGCGGCCCGCGCCGCTTAGACAGAATGAATCATCAGCCCAGTACATCCTGCGCCTCATGTAAGCCATCAATGGCTCACCCCGCACCGCTCAAATAGAAAGTGCATAACTTGTTATTTTTCTCCAAACTCTAATCTTTAACCTCTCCAAACCATTCTCCTGCAAAAAGAAACAAAACCCATCATAAGTAACATGAATATACCCAAAAAATAGCAATATACCAAGCTAATTGATATCAAATCGTAGGTTAAAAACCTACTCATCATGAAGGTTTTGGGATCGATTCATAGATCCGGGAAATAAAAAGGAATTAATATATTAATTAGTATCAAAGTTAGGTCGTATTCATTAAATTATGAATGGAAGTTGTTAATAGTTAGACAAAGAAAGTATCGTGATGCACCAGGTCCGAGGTAACGGATACCTGGATTTAGGGTCATTACACATAATGTCCTCCATACAATGAAACATGACAATGATGTAAATAGTCTCAGTTTTTCTTTGTGGAACACACCGTCTGATCATCTGATCTGCATATTTCTTGAATAGAAACGGCTCATCCCACATATATCTTTTTACACCATGAAGACACTTTTTCTTTTGTTGGCTTTTCAAGTCTAGAGGGTACACGTTGCTCACTAAGTAGTTGACACAGTGGCATACCACAAAACTTCTTTGTTAACCACAAATAATTGCTCATCCAGAAAGAGCTCGTTGATCAGCACTTTGTCTCCCTTGTCTTAATCCAGATTCTCTAGTCTTGATAGATGGTTCACCACCTTATTTTTTGTACCCTTTCTATCCCAAATTTCCAAGTTGAATTCCTGAAGAAGAAGAATTCATCTAATCAAACTCGGTTTTGTATATTTCTTTGAAATTAGATACCGTATAACAGAATGATCCATGAACACCATAACTTTGGTCCCAATTAGGTATGAACGAAACTTGTCAAATGCATACACGACTGCAAGTAGCTTATTTTTGATAGTCATGTAATTAAGTTAATTATCTGTCAGTGTTTTGGTAGCGTAATAGATGACATGAAAAATCTTATCCTTATGTTATCCCAAAATTGCACCCACCACATAGTCACTAGCATCAAACATCAACTCAAAAGGCATAGACCAATCCGGTGCCACAATTATAGATGCTTTCGTCAGTTTCTTCTTTAGCTAGTCAAAGGCTATCAAACACTCCTCATCAAATTTAAAAGGCACATCTTTCTCCAACAAACTACATATTGGCTTTGTGATCTTGGAGAAGTCCTTTATAAATCTGCGGTAGAATCTAACATGCTCTAAGAAATAGCGAATTCCCTTAATTGAAGTTGGTGGTGGAAAATTTTCAATTGTCTCAATCTTGGCTTTATCTACCTCTAGTCCCTTTACTGACACCTTATACCCGAGGATGACTCCTTCCTAAAACATTAAGTCACATATTTCCCAGTTAAGCACTAGATTGGTATCCACACATCTTTTTAGCACCAAGATCAGATTTTCCAAACAACTGTTAAAAGAATCCCTAAACACTAAAAAGTCATCCATAAATACATCAATGTTATGTTTTACCATATCTGAGAATATGGCCATCATACACCTTTGAAAAGTCGTCGGTACGTTACACAGTCTAAAAAACATTCTCAGAAATACAAATATGTCATATGGAAAGGGGAATGTTGTCTTTTCTTGATCCTATGAAGCAATAGAAATCTAATTATACCCCGAATATCTGTCTAACATACAATAGTTCTTATGCCCAGCTAATTTGCCCAACATATGATCAATGAAGGGTAAAGGAAAGTGATCCTTCTAGGTTGCATTGTTGAGTTTCCTATAATCCATACAGACCCTCCATCCGGTCATTGTCCTTATCGGTATCAGTTCATTATTCTCATTTGCTACAACTTTCATACCACCCTTCTTCGGGACATATTGTACTGGGCTCACCCATGAACTGTCGGAGATAGGGTAAATGATTCCAACATCAAGCAATTTCAGAATTTCCTTTTTCACCACCTTTTTCATAATCAGATTAAGCCTCCGCTACTATTCAATGGTCGGTTTCACATCGTCTTCCAAAAGGATTTTATGCATACAGAATGACAAACTTATCCCCTTTATGTCTGCGATGTTCCATCTGATTACAGTTTTGTACTCGCAAAAAACTTGTAACAGCTTACTTTCTTGCAATTAGTTAAGTGCAGAAGTAATAATAATAATAGGAAAAGTAAATGAATTTCCAAAATACGCATACCTGAGGTGGTTAGGTAAAGGTTTCAGATCTAGTGTAGGAGGCTCCTCTAGAGATGATTTCATGTGATCCGAAGACTTTTCTGTATACTCCATTGGCTCAAAAGGAATTTTGAACTTACTTACCCTGGGAAATGCATCCAATATCTGCAGATACTCAATCAATTTTGAATCATCCATCTCAATATCCCCCAACAATGTAGTTTCCAATGGATTGGTAGTCAACATCCTCAAAAATTCATCGTCCACTGCTTTTTCTATCACATCCATAAGATAACATTCTTTATCATCCTTAGGAAATTTCATGGCTTTGATCACATTAAATGTCACTTATTGGTCTTGAACTCTCATAGTCAGTTCTCCTTTCTGCACATCAATGAGTGTTCTACTAGTAGCCAAAAATGGTCTCCTAAGTATAATTGGAATGTCCTTATCCTCTTCATAATCCAATATGATGAAATCGTATGGAAAAATGAATTTGTCAACTTTCACTAGAATATCCTCCACAATTCCCCTCGGATATACCATTGGTCTGTTTGCAAGCTATAGAGTGATATTTGTCAGTGGCGGTAGTCCCAACTAAGTGTAAATAGATAACGACATCAGATTAATACTCGCACCAAGATCACACAGACACCTTTTGAAGAATTGGCTTCTAATTAAGGGTGCACAAATGGCCCGCGACCTGAGGCCTGGCCTTGAGCCTGACCTGGTCAAAGCCTGGCCTGGTCAAGGCCCAGACTAGATAGGCTCGACCTGAAGGCCATAAAAAGGCCAAGGTTTAAAAGAAAAATTTGTCTCTGGTGGCCGACTTTAAGCTCTCGACTTGACCAAACTTTGCATACTTTTAATCCTACTAAGCCTAGCTCTCGATCCAAAGCTTCTGTGCCTAGCCTGCTCAGATTTGGACCTTTTTTTTATTATCATAGTATCCCAGTCCAACATATCAAGATCTTAAAAAACATTCAAATTGGACCGGCCCACTTCAAGTACAAAATTGAGGAGAGTCCTTTTTATAAGTTAAGCTTCCTTTAATACTTTTCTCTTCTAAGCAATATGGGACTTATATCTATCCATTATGTGCAATCCTACAATCCCACTCCTTGTAGTCTCCTTCTTCATCTCTTTCCTGTAATCTTCATCACCTTCAGACTTCATCTTATTCAACCTTTATGTTTGCCCAAGTGTAAAGAATCAAGACACCAATTAAAAAGAAAATATTTCAAAAGGGTCCTAACACTCTGTCATGATTATTTGATTGAAGCTTTATGATTCATCAAATCTTCAAATACCCATAGCCTCAGAATACTTTTCTACTTCTCAAACTATCACATATATTATTCTTTATCTTCTTTAGTTTGAGTAGAGAGCATATAAGTGGAAGAAAAGTCCTCTAGCTATATAGCCAAACTATACCCACAACAAAAGAAAAAGATCTGCAATAAATATCTCATGAAGATTATTATGATCATCATCAATACTGTGACGCCCCCAAAATAGGTCCACACGACCCATTCTGAGTCAGCAAATATCATACTATAAAAAAATCAAATACAAACTTCATATATACAACTGTTAAACTGTCATGCAGAATACGACCACAATTAAACTGTGAGTTTTAATACAAATGTATGTAACTCTCATGCTGCCTCGACCACAACCTTACAATGGTAAGTCTTCTCTTGACATATAACTATCTCCACCGTATGCAATTGAACATTATATTTCAACCAAACTCCAAGATTATATAGAAAGTGCTCGTAGATATAATCAACAAGTGGATGTGCACAACCCTGTCTTATGATAACACGAGGATGTATGTCATTAGACATCTTGTATGATAGTGGCAAAACACCCTTCCAAAGTTGGGTTCACCTCACCCTATTCGGTTCACCAAAATTAAATATCAAATGACGTATACAATACGACACACTTATCTAAAGTTCTCAATAAAATTATTTCCATACTATTTAGGGAGAACCTCAATGACTATAGACCACCGTTTTATTCTCCTCATTACCCCGCTTCGACCCAATGCTACACTTTTATTACACGAAAGGAATTGTGAAGCAAAAAGGGTGAGCACAACTAGCCTAATAAATAATATCATGACTAAAGATGATTTACATCATCAATAATAGCCTTCATCGATGAATAAATCGTAGATTTAGAACATATGGTAGATGATAAAACTTTTCAACCATAGTTGCAGCGGAACGAGCAATCCATTAGAAGAGTCAAATAGACCATCAGATCTATTATCTTCTCCATGTTAAAAGTCCACCAATAATGTTTTATCCCTATAACATCAATAAATAAATCCTATCCACAATCATATGAATAACTCATAATCATAATTGTGATTCTAAATTCCTCTTCATACCCAGGACGAAGATAATTTTAATCACCTATCTTCACCTGAAACATCAAAAATTATGGTTATACCAACTCACAATTTCTGCTCATAATCATACTAATAAATTTATCTTTGCACTACGACCAAAGATATTCATTAACAATTCATCTTTGCACTACAGGCCAAAGACATACAACTGTATTTTAGAAGAGTCAAGTAGAGTATGCTATCTACTATCTTTTATGAATTAAAAGTGTATAATCAATATTTTATCGCTGAGACTCAGCTTAATAAATAATCCACATCATTGAATCATCCCTGCACTACGACCAAGGATATTCATGTAATCATCAATGGTCATGATTATACCGAATAATCCCTGGTTATAATCATATAACTATCCATCAATGCACTACAGGCCAATGAGGACTTTTACTAAATCATCTATAACATTATGGGTTATGATTATACCGAATAATCCCTAGTCATAATCATACCAATAAACAGTTCATCTATGCACATAAGCCAAAGATATTCATCAATCAATAGTTCATCTTTGCACGTAAGCCAAAGATATACAACTGAAAAACCAATAATCAACAGTCCATCTTTGCACGTAAGCCAAAGATATACAATTATAAAATCAATAATCAACAATCCATCTTTGCACGTAAGCCAAAGATATACAACCATAAAATCAATAATCAACAGTCCATCTATGCACGTAAGCCAAAGATATACAACTGTAAAACGAATAATCAACCATCCATCTTTGCACGTAAGACAAAGATGACTTTCATCACAATATAAGCATGAGGATGATGACAATTATATAGGCATTAATCAAACGAAATCAAGGATAAATATTAAAAACTTTAAATTTATCCAGAGTTTAAAAAATATCTAAATTGTCAACATGATACTGCTTTGTGGAGTAAAATTCAAGAATAATATTAATGTACCAAAAATAATTTGGACAGAAAAGAAATATATTTTTCGGGTAAATAGTACCCCTTGAATAATAACTCGTGAATAGTAACTCGTGAATAGTAACTCATGAAAAGTAACTCATGAAAATTAACTCATGAATAGTAACTCATAAATAGTACTCCAACACAAAAAGTGCCCTGAATACCCGAGTGAATAATACTAGAGTGAATAGTAACCGAATGAATAGTAACCCGTGAATAGTAACTCATAAAAAAAATACCAAAGAAAATGATATTCCATGACGAGTACAAAAGAAATGATATTTCATACGAGTATAATAGAATATATAAAACTGTAAATGGATTTTCACCCGCCATGCGGTAATCCATGTAGACAGATCATTTCCACAATTTAATAAAGAATGAATACGAAGGATCATTCACCATACTATGATAATCCACATAGATAGGTTATTCCAATGAATAATAAAGAATGGAATAATAGAAGAATTCACCGGGCATGCGATAGACCACACGCATGTGTTTATTCCCAATGTAATAATAAAGAATGGAACTAGGTCATGCGTAATCCGCATAGACATGATATTCCAACAGAATAATAAAGAATGGAACCAGGTCATACATAATCCGTACAGATAGGATATTCTAATAGAATAATAAAGAAAAGAATAACAACAGAATTCATCAGGCGTGCGATAGACCGCATAGACAGGTTATTCTAACAGAATAATAAAAAATGGAATAATAGAAGAATTTCACCATGTATGTGGTACTTCGTATAGATAGGTTATTCCAACATAATAATAAAGAATGGAATAACAACCCTTATGAGTATTGAAATAAACTAACTCTCTTCATGAATACAAAAGAATAATATCCCTTACTATAATAATAATATCCCTTACCTTAGAAGAAGACTGGATACTTGAATAGTGAAGTAGCAGACTTCGCTTCTTCTTTCTCTCTATAATTTCTCTATAATAATTGCTCTTGTGAGACTTAGTGAATTGGTGAAAAATAATGAAGGAATGCGCTTCTATTTATAGGAAAATATAGTTTCCATAATTGCACATTTTGGGGCTCGAAATATTACAGTATAATACCTTCATCTTTTCCTTCATTTTTAATTTAGTCATCCAAGTATTATCAATCTTTTACCAACTCCCCTAATAGTAAATCATGTGACTCAATAGTTCTAAACATGTGAAAAAACTAATTATTATATAGTACCTCCATCTATACCTCCATTTTTAATTTAGACATGCAAGTGTTATCAATCTTGCACCAACTCCCCTAATAGTAAATGCAATGCCCCAAAATCCGGTCTATTTTCACATCCGGATTCCGTACGTCACGATCCCATCTTCTTCTAAACATACATCATTATATAGCTAAATATAACAACATACATCCTCAAATCCCAGGTTCTAAAACCTTAAAACCTCTTTCATTACAAATAATGATAATTACATTATTCTTTACATCTTGTATGTTGACTTTTATCCGCCACCAAGGATACATAATCATTCATTAAACTATTCTATAGTTTAATTCTATCATTATATATTACAAGTCTTCGCTTGATCTTCACGCTCATTCATATAATGAATGACACTTCTTCTGGATACCGATCATCTTGATCTTTACGGGATCCTTAAGTTCTTTCTAACATTGTTTGCTGAAAATGTTTTTATTTAAAGTAAGTGTGAGCATTCAATTGCTCAGTAAGTCAAACCAGTTGAACAAACAACTTCAAGAATTTAAATATTCTTTTAAGACTTCAATAACCGAACAAAGGTTATGAAGCAGCTTGAATAATAGGAATAATCTCGATTCCTATCATTTTAAAACATTAGTCACATTCACTTTGAAATACTTTTATTCTCTACTTTCTTTGATACACATTCTGTCTGGCTAGAATCAATAGCACAGACTTAACAATAACAGTTCATGTATAAACAGAATATTCTCATATTGAACAGTTAAATCACAGAACAGTTCATATCATAGAAACACCAAAGTGTTCACATTATGGCACTAGGCCTCATATATTCTAACACCTTGTACAAATATCACACATTTGCACATAGACAGAACTTCTCAAGTTCAACATCTGAGAAGTTTAGAAACTAGAATTCATTTAAAATATGAATGAAGTTAGGAAACTTGCCTTACGCACAGCTACAACTTATAGTTTACGCTGAACTGCTCATTTCAATACCTATGTAGCACATAAGGAAATAACATATGTACCAATTAGTCATATACTTGACTTTACGCATTGGTTTACTTAACTTTACTTCTTAAGGTTCACGCTCTTATAAAGTAAGTTTACGCGACCAACTTTCTTTACTGGTTAACGGCTTCATGACATATGGAGATGTCTTACTTAATATGTTCATCATCTTTGATGATTTACATTTTTATCTTCTTCTTATAACTCTCCTAGGACTCAGCACACATCGTGTCTCTGTTAGTAGTCCATATGGTACTCTGAGTGGTTTCCCACAAACAACCAACAAATAAGTTCCCGTCTCATCTACACTGTCCATAACAGTGAGTTAGATCGGTTGGCAGTTTTATATATACCTTCTCTCTCTGAAGGAATTGTTTAGCCTAGCTCCCATATGTCAACCATCAAAGGTTACGATTGTAATAGAACCTAAATTCATCTTAACTTACCTGAACTATTAAACTATAATGTTCATTGAGTTAATTTCTTATTCCTTATGGCTTTCTGACAAATAAATGTCATACCTCAGGATTTATTCTTTATCGTCCAAGTCATACAGTCTTTTGTATACTCAGAACGATCATTCAATATTAATTCTACGCATTTATAGCGTTAAGCATTTTATGTTACCTTATTCTTATCTTACAACGTCCGATTCATTCAACTCGGAACGTTATCCAAGTTATAAACATTAACTCGGCTTCTTTACATTATACGTACTTATCTTTAATTCAGCTTCTTTACCATTCACAGGTTTAATCATTGATCTTCATTACCTTACGGTCAAACTATACACAGGGTGTAGGTTCTACCCATTTAGTATTCGCGTACAATTAACCTTTAACCCGGTTCAAGTGTCCAACGCTTACATTTCATTATAACATTCTCATCCGACTCACACTCGGCTTTCATTAATCTTATTATCGTTAGCTACGGTTTTCTTGATAATTCATATCTTACCTACTACTTTCATCAACGTCTACGTCATACAACTAATGTATACCTAGAACATTCGCTCGACGTGAATACGATTCACGAGGATCGTTTACGTATTCAATATTTACGTTACTTGCCTCTTAATTCTATTCAACCTTCATACAAGGTTTTAATCACTTTCATTCATTACTCGTCACCTGAACCCCATGTTCATTATTCTTTCTTAATGTCAAAGCCATACGGTTCGTTGTATGCTAAGACCGATCACTCATCGCAACAGCGTTGCATTCACAACGTCTAAATGCTTTACATTCATCTCTCATTACCATGACATAACATCGAAATGTTATTCATTGCGCTCTTAAATCAACGGCTAGGGAATCACCATTATAGCAATCCCTTACGTTCGTTTATAACGACTATGGTCCCCGAATATTAGTTTCGTAACCTGCGTCTACATTCTTTGTCTTTTAATCTCGTTTAATCTTTTCGTTCAACCTTTATCAAAGGTTTAATACACTCAATTAAGTGTTACATTAATTGAATTACATGTTTATATTTCTTTCTTGCACATCCCCCAGCAATTGAGCAATAAAAATCTCATTTACGGCATTGCCACCTGCCGCCACCATGGCCACGGTGTCTGTTCGTTATCTCGTCTTTGCGGCACCACTCTGCAGTGTCAAACTACCGAGGCTGGCGTTGCGGTGCCACTCCCTTCATAAATTCTCACGCCGCGGCGCCACTTAGCAATGGTCGATGGTCCCGAGCTTACTTGTTGTGGCGCCGAACCCCCAAGGCACGACTTCGGCGTTAAGTAAGACTAAGCATGAAACCTAGAAAAAATTTTCTAAGTCTTTTACAAGCTTGAGACGCTGACTTTGAAATCTCATATCTTATTCGTTATAACTCGGAACGAGGTAGTTCTAAAGCCATTTTCTTCCTTATCTTATGTACTTCAAATACCCATGGACAGAAATTCGTTCTGAATCCTTTAACATGCCATTCAATTAGCTTAATCTTTGCTCTTCGTTCATTTTATATTATTAACGCTCTTCGTTCGTTCGTCCGTAATTCGGTCATCCAAATTCAAAACTCGTTCATTCTTGAGTCCACGACTCACATTTTATACATTCTCTTACATTCTTATGAAACCCTACACGTTCGGGTTCATTTACTAACTTTCTAATTCTTGTTCTTCTTTTACAAAATTTTCGCCATAACTTCGTTATAGCTCAGTTTTAATCCATTCTTCATGAACATTTCTAACGTTCCTAATCAAGCAATAAGCAAATAACTTATACGCGATGGTTTTAAACTTGTCCATCAACAACAATTATCCTACGATGGTTTTAAATTTGTCCATCAACAACGTTCTTCGCGTTCTTCGCGTGTTCTTCATTTTTAATCGATATTTTGGATTACGATTTTACTTTTCCTTAGAATTTGATGTTATAGAACATCATTACTTACTTATTTGACCTACTCATTCGTAATATTCATTTGGATCGCTCAAAATCCTTATGAATCTTACATTTCCTTAAGAAATTTATAAACTAAATTTAAAATTTTTACTTCTTCATTTTCTTACGATTTCAACCATATGAAATCATTTCTAACATCTTTTACTACTTATTCTCATTAAGCTATGTTTTAACATAGAAAACTTAAAGAAAATTTATTAGCAGCTAGGTTTTGGATTACCTTCCTTCTTTAACCCTCTTTCGTCAGACAAAGCGTGCACTCGGGAAAGCTTTTCCTCTTCCTTTTCCTCTCTTCTCCCATCCAAACTCTCTCTCTCTCTCTCTCTCTCTCTCTCAAAGTTGTAGGATTTTTCAAAATCCCAAAACAATGAAGTTAGCTTCATATTTATAGATTTTCAAGGCTAGGGGTATTTTAGTCATTTCGCCTCAACCTCTTTACTATTCACACCTCCTCAATAGACCTCCTTACTATTCATGAAGCTTCCGTTGGAAGCTTCATGCTTCCGCCTTCTTGAATTAAATCCCGACGATTCAAAATCATGATTCTCTAATCCAAATATTTTTGGATATTTCGTCTTTCCTTCTTGATTAACTTTTACGTATTCTTCTTGATTTACAAAAAGCGAAAAATACTTTTTGGTTTCAAGCGTTTTCCTTCCCGTTTTCCCCTAACGTAGCTAAATGAATGAAAAGTATATAACAGAACTTTTCATCATTTTTATTTTATCTGATTTTTACACGTTTTTCGAGAAAAACTTTTATCGGCTTACTTCACATTTCACGATATATTATCGTCAAATCTTTCGAAGGAATGTCATTTCGACATACCGAACTCTCAGAATGGCTTAGGTTATTCAAACCCTAACCCTTAGGGTTTCGTCGGGTTAATAGTGTCTATTTCGTCTTTTTCTCCGGAAATATTTTGTTACCGGAAAAATTTTATTTTCGTCTTGAAAATTCTTACTCGTTCAGTCTAGCTCGTAGCAAGAATCCTCCCGATTAATAATCATCCTAGGTTCTGGAACGATTAATAAACACATAGCACAGAATAATATTAATAAAAATTCATTTTATTAATAACTAATTCTTTAAATCTTAAATTTTGGACAATCCGATTTTCTGGGTTGTCACATTCTTCCCTCCTTATAAAAATTCCGTCCTCGGAATTTCTTAAAACCACACCCATACCTGGGTCATCACATTCACCCCTTCTTCACAGAATTTCGTCCTCAAAATTTCATCTTACTCATCTTCTCAACTTCTCTTCAAAGAAGTTATTATCTTTCATACATTCCCTACCCTTCATAACTTATCAAGAATCATGAAGTGAAAGGAATAAATATGAATATAAGGATTCCTTCAAAACATTTCATACTTTTGCTGAGGGGTCAAATCGACCATGAACTCTTACTAGGTTTAACAGTATTTCACCGTAAACCCTTCTTACACGGTAAGTTTACAATCACAAAGAAGGTAAACTACGTCTTCCATATGTAGGTGATCAACCTATCGTATCACCCCATTTCAGGGTATGTTCACCTCAGACTTAATCATTAGATTCCGCACCAAAGCAATTTGGTTCGGCATAGCTCTTTAAAGAAAGCTCGATTTCCTTTTAATCATGACATACCATTCGTCTTATCCAAATCAAGTAGCTTAGACCATACCAATAAATTGGACATCAACTTGAAACATTCATCTAGTCAACTCACTTGACATCGACTACTTCTTTAAATTCTTTTACAATACATCAAAACGTTTTATGACGTCATGATACCGCACTTTTCACAGTACGTTGAGGAATTCGTCAGTTTATGACTTCGTCATTATACATCATACCATAGCGGGTTATTGATCCTAAGATCACTTCCAACACTAGGTTCAGTTGCATTAATAACTCCATCATTTTACCATCTTTGCATCAAATGCACTGATGATATAAAATTCATTTTGATATTTTAAATCAATTTCTGTCTAGCCGAATCAACTAGCATAAACATATCAAGAATAGTTCTTTTAAAATCCATTGGTTCCAAAAAATGAACCAATTCTTTCATTTTAAAAACGTGCACTTCAACACGATTTCAAGAAACTTTGAAATCCAACATAGCTAGATGACTTGAAAAATCTTATCCTCCATCTTCCTTCATTGTCTTACTTGCGACAATACTTAATCTTCTCTAGCACCTTCAATGCTAAGTCTACTGAAAATAACTCGTTTTCAGTCTACACATTCCTATACCTTAATACAGTCCATCAACTTACAACACATTATGAGTTCAGGAACTTTCCACAATAATATGAGTTTAAGAACTATCCCAGTCAGACCATAGTCGTCCATTTGCTGAGAAGTTCAAAATCATACCATATAATTATGAGTCACGAACTTACCATAAGTATGAGTTTCAAGAACTTGCACATACCTTATCATTCTCTACCTATCAAGTATATACATGAGAAAAGATTCACCTTCTCGTCATATACATCTTGACAGTGCGACCAATTCCAATGATTATCACTGTAATAAATTGAGTGGTTGTTACACCAAAGCACAAATCTCTGCCCATACAAAGATTCATACAACTCAGCTATCACATGAGTCCTCAATTGAAATCTTACAACTTCTAACTTTCTCTTTACTTAATACGAATTTTCTTTAATTCGTATGCTATCCTTTACAACTCAATCTGAGTTCTTCTTCCCGTACTACTTCGTAGTACCAATCATTCATAGCATTGGCTATAAATCATTCATCGTTTAATAGCTCATCTGTTACTACGATTTACTATGATCACGTGGTGATCTTCTTATCCTTCTCTCTACGATTATAGTCTTAGGTACTCATACCTAAGATTTATAACCTATCAGCTTTGATACCAACCTGTAACGCCCCGAAATCCGGTCTATTTTCATATCCGGATTCCGTGCGTCACGATCCCATCTTCTTCTAAACATACATCATTATATAGCTAAATATAACAACATACATCCTCCAATCCCAAGTTCTAAAACCTTAATACCTCTTTCATTATAAATAATGATAATTACATTATTCTTTACATCTTGTACAAGTGACTTTTATCCGCCACCAAGGATACATAATCATTCATTAAACAATTCCACAGTTTAATTCTATCATTCTATATTATAAGTCTTCGCTTGATCTTCACGCTCATTCATATAATGAATGGCACTTCTTCTAGATACCAATTAGCTTGATCTTTATGGGATCCTTAAGTTCTTTCTAACATCATTCGCTGAAAATGTTTTTATTTAAAGCAAGTGTGAGCATTCAATTGCTCAACAAGTAAAAGCAGTTGAACAAACAACTTCAAAATTTAAACATTCTTTTAAGACTTCAATAACCGAACAAAGGTTATGAAGCAACTTGAATAATAGGAATAATCTCGATTCTTATCATTTTAAAACATTAGTTATATTCACTTTGAAATACTTTTATTCTCTACTTTCTTTCATACACATTCTGTCTGGCAAGAATCAATAGCACAGACTTAATAATAACGGTTCATATATAAACAGAACATTCTCATATTGAACAGTTCAATCACATAATAGTTCATATCATAGAAACACCGAAGTATTCACATTGTGGCACAAGTCCTCATATATTCTAACACCTTGTACAAATATCACACATTTGCACATAGACATAACTTCTCAAGTTCAACATCTGAGAAGTTTAGAAACTAGCATTCATTTAAATTATGAATGAAGTTAGGAAACTTGCCTTACGCACAGCTACAGCTTATAGTTTACGCTGAACTGCTCATTTCAATTCCTATATAGCACATAAGGAAATAACACATGTACCAATTAGTCATATACTTGACTTTACGCATTGGTTTACTTAACTTTACTTCTTAAGGTTCATGTTCTTATAAACTAAGTTTATGCGACCAACTTTCTTTACCGGTTAACGGCTTCATGACATACGAAGATGTTTTACTTAATACGTTCATCATCTTTGATGATTTACATTCTTATCTTCTTCTTATAACTCTCCTAGGACTTAGCACACATCATGTCTCTGCTAGTAGTCCATATGGTACTCTGAGTGGTTTCCCACAAACAACCAACAAACAAGTTCCCGTCTCATCTACACTGCCCATAACAGTGAGTTAGATAGGTTGCCATTTTTGTATATACCTTCGCTCTCTGAAGGAATTGGTTAGCCCAGCTCCCATATGTCAACCATCAAAGGTTACGATTGTACTAGAACCTAAATTCATCTTAACTTACCCGAACTATTAAACTATAATGTTCATTGAGTTAATTTCTTATTCCTTATGGCTTTCTGACAAATAAATGTCATACCTCAGGATTTATTCTTTATCGTCCAAGTCATACAGTCTTTTGTATACTCAGAAAAATCATTCAATATTCATTCTACGCATTTATAGCGTTAAGTATTTTACATTACCTTATTCTTATCTTACAACGTCCGATTCATTCAACTCGGAACGTTATCCAAGTTATAAACATTAACTCGGCTTCTTTACGTTATACGTACTTATCTTTAATTCAGCTTCTTTACCATTCACATGTTTAATCATTGATCTTCATTACCTTACGGTCAAACCATACATGGGGTGTAGGTTCTACCCGTTTAGTATTCGCGTACACTTAACCTTTAACCCGGTCCAAGTGTCCAACGCTTACATTCCATTCTAACATTCTTATCCGACTCACATTCGGCTTTCATTAATCTTATTACCGTTCACTACGGCTTTCTTGACAATTCATATCTTACCTACTACTTCCGTCAACGTCTACATCATACAACTAATGTATACCTAGAGCATTCGCTCGACGTGAATACGATTCACGAGGATCGTTTACGTATTCAATATTTACGTTACTTGCCTCTTAATTCTATTCAACCTTCATCCAAGGTTTTAATCACTTTCATTCATTACTCGTCACCTGAACCCCATGTTCATTATTCTTTCTTAATGTCAAAGCCATACGGTTCGTTGTATGCTAAGATCGATCACTCATCGCAACAGCGTTGTATTCACAACGTCTAAATGCTTTACATTCATCTCTCATTACCATGACATAACATCGAAATTTTATTCATTATGCTCGTAAATCAATGTCTAGGGAATCACCATTATAGCAATCCCTTACGTTCGTTTATAGCGACTACGGTCCCCGAATATTGGTTTCGTAACCTGCGTCTACATTCTTTGTCTTTTAATCTCATTTAATCTTTTCATTCAACCTTCATCAAAGGTTTAATACACTCAATTAAGTGTTACATTAATTGAATATCATGTTCATATTTCTTTCTTGCACATCCCCCCAGTAGTTGAGCAATAAAAATCTCATTTCTGGGCATTGCCCTGCACCGGCGCTCCGGCACCATATCTCTTCATTTATCTTATATTTGCAGCCATTTCATTCTCATTGATGTCAAACCGCTGAAAGGCCGGTGTCATGCGTCACTCCCTTCACAAATTCTCATGCCGCGGCGCCCAAGGCACGACTCACGCTGCGGCGCCAAGCATGAAACCTAGAATTTTTTTTTTAAGTCTTTTACAAGCTTGAGACGCTGACTTTGAAATCTCATATCTTATTCGTTATAACTCGGAACGAGGTCATTCCAAAGCCATTTTCTTCCTTATCTTATGTACATCGATTACCCATGGATAGAAATTCGTTCTGAATCCTTTAACATGCCATTCAATTGGCTTAATCTTCGCTCTTCGTTCGTTTTACGTTATTAACGCTCTTTATTCGTTCGTCCGTAATTCGGTCATCTGAATTCGGAACTCGTTTGTTCTTGAGTCCACGACTCACGTTTTATACATTCTCTTACATTCTTATGAAACCCTACACGTTCGGGTTCATTTACTAACTTTCTAATTCTCGTTCTTCTTTTATAAAATTTTCGCCATAACTTCATTATAGCTCAGTTTTAATCCGTTCTTCATTAATATTTCTAACGTTCCTAACCAAGCAATAAGCAACTAACTTATACGCGATGGTTTTAAACTTGTCCATCAATAACAATTATCTTACGATGGTTTTAAATTTGTCCATCAACAACGTTCTTCGCGTTCTTCGCGTGTTCTTTATTTTTAATCGATATTTTGGATTACGATTTTACTTTTCCTTGGAATTTGATGTTATAGAACATCATTCCTTACTTATTTGACCTACTCATTCATAATATTCATTCAGATCGCTCAAAATCCTTACGAATCTTACACTTCCTTAAGAAATTTATAAACTAAATTTCAAATTCTTATTTCTTCATTTTCTTACGATTTCAACCATATGAAATCATTTCTAACATCTCTTACTACTTATTCTCATTAAGCTATGTTTTAACATAGAAAACTTAAAGAAAATTTATTAGAAGCTAGGTTTCGGATTACCTTCCTTCTTTAATCTTCTTTCGTCGGACAAAGCGTGCACTCGGGCAAGCTTTTCCTGTTCCTTTTCCTCTCTTCTCCCATCCGAACTCTCTCTCTCAAAGTCGTAGGATTTTTCAAAATCCCAAAATAATGAAGTTAGCTTCATATTTATAGATTTTCAAGGCTAGGGGTATTTTAGTCATTTTGCCCCAACCTCCTTACTATTCACACCTCCTCAATAGACCTCCTTACTATTCACGAAGCTTCCTTTGGAAGCTTCGTGCTTCCATCTTGCAGAATTCGTCCGACAGTTCAAAAACTGCGATTCTCCGAATCTAAATATTTTTGGATATTTCGTCTTTCCTTTACTGATTAACTTTTACGTATTCTTTGGATTTCTGAAAAATTGAAAAACACTTTTTGGTTTCATGCGTTTTCCTTCCCGTTTTCCCCTAACGTAGCTAAACGAATGAAAAGGACATAACAGTACTTTTCGTCATTTTTATTTTATCCGATTTCTGCACATTTTTCGAGAAAAACTTTTATCGGCTTACTTAACATTTCACGATATATTATCGTCAAATCTTTTGACGGAATGTCATTTTGACATACCGAACTCTCAAAACGGCTTAGGTTATTCAAACCCTAACCCTTAGGGTTTCGTTAGGTGAATAATATATATTTCGTCTTTTTCCCCAGAAATATTTTGTTCCCGGAAAAATTTTATTTTCGTCTTGAAAATTCTTACTCGTTCAGTCTAGCTCGTAGCTAGAATCCTCCCGATTAATAATCATCCTAGGTTCTAGAACGATTAATAAACACATAGCACATAATAGTATTAATAAAAATTCATTTTATTAATAACTAATTCTTTAAATCTTAAATTCTGGAGAATCCGATTTTTTGGGTTGTCACAGTAAATCGTGTGAATCAATAGTACACACATGTGAACACATAGTTATAAGCATGTGAATTAATAGCAATTAATTACTCATTTATCCGATTAATTACCCGATAACTTCCAGACATCAATTATTATCGAAATAAATGCCGATTTCCACTACCACTAATAATTCCCACACAATAGAACTATCAATTTCATCTTTAATTAACACGAACTTATTCATCATTAATATTATAATTCATAATATTTAACAACCAGGTCGTTCCTAGGAAAGAGGGGCTTTCGATAAGGATTTCTCCTTATCATTGCGCAAGTAATTAGGTGACCAAACCTCTCCTCGATGTAACTTCTAGATATTGTCAATATTGCAAATATTAATATAAATAACTTTGCCATCTCAATTATTGATTTAATAATATATCATATTATGCAGATGATACTGTGACAGTAATTGAATCAATAATATGAGAGATATGATGCAACAATTCTTTGTAGCAATAATTGAGTATAACCGAGTGACTTCTCACTTAAGCATCAATAATCAATACCGGTAATGCTACTATGCAACCACGTGTATTCTTTGTACTTTTACTACCGAGTAGTTCAACAGTTTTAACTAGAACACTTTCATTGTTATTTTTATAAAAGATAATTCTATCGTTTTCTAACTACAACAATACTTCCATTGTGACGCCCCCAAAATAGGTATACGTCACCCATCTTGAGTCACCAAATACATGGTACAAAATTTAAATACAACTTAATAATACAGATGTCGTGTAAAAAATACGATAAAACATAAACTGAGAGTTTTAATAAGAATATTGTCATCTAGACAATATCCACACTCAAAGGAGTCCTCATTACATTTATTGTCACACTATTTAACAAAATAGTGAGGACTACTAATGCTATCATCTGGACCGTCACTCCGTTCCCCGACTCATCCTAGCTATATTCTCATTTCCTGAAGAGAAAAGTGAAAGAAAGGGTGAGCTCAACTAGCCCAGTAAGAAATATTATGACTAAGATAATGCAAAATAAATTATCATTAGTCTTCAACAATGTTAAACTGATAAAATACAATAGACATCAAGTTTAACTGCAGCGGAACAAGCAATCCATTAGAAGAGTCAAGTAGAGAATAAAATCTACTTTCTTCTATGATTTAAAAAGTTTTTCATCACTTTTATCATTTGGGACTCGACAATAAATAATCCACATCATCAATTCATCCCCGCACTACACAGCCGAGGATATTATTTAGTATCACGACCACGAATTATCCATGCACTACGGGCCAAAGATAATTGCGTTTTCATCAACGGTCCTGATCATGCCATAAAATAATTCATCTTTGCTCCCTTGGTCGAAGAGAATCCATAACCATAATCATACCAAAAACTGTCCATCAATGCACTACGGGCCAATGAGGACTTTTTCCACATCATTTGTAACATTACGGTCATGATTATACCGAATAATCCCTGGTCATAATCATACCAAGTCCATCTATGCACTACAAATACATATGACTTTCAACAAAATATAAACATGAGGATGATGACAATGATATAAGAATTCAATAAAACAAGTCCAAGAATTAAATTATCCAGGAACTAATAATGTCCAAATTGTCAACATGATACTTCTTTGTAGAGTAAAATTCAAGAATGCTCAGAAGAATATTTCCATGAAAAGATTTTGGATGAAGCGTAAATATCAAGGATATTTCACTAATTTCATGGAGTATAGAAGTCAAAACTTTAACCAACTGATTATAATAAAGAATGGAATAACAAAAGAAATCACCATGCATGCGGTACTTCGCATAGATAGGTTATTCTAACAGAATAATAAATAACGGAACCGGTCGGTATGTAATATCATATATGACGGGATATTCAAATGTAATAATAAAGAATGGAATAACAGAAGAATTTCAGCAAGTATAGGGTAGCCCGCGTATACAGGTTATTCCAAGAGAATAATAAATAATAGAATAACAAAAGAATTTCACCAAGTATAGGGTAGCCCGTGTATACAGGTTATTCCAACAGAATAATAAATAATGGAATAACAGAAGTTCTCTTCATGAATATGAAAAAAAAATAATACCTCTTACCTTATAAAGAAGAGTACTCCGACGGTAGGGCGGGGATATACTTGAAGAAACTTGCACTACGCTCAAAGCTTTCTTAAACGCTAAAGAAATACGCTTAAGATTATAGAAGAAGAATTCTCTCTACAGTTTCTCTCTCAGAGTTTCAAAGAATTAAATAAGAAATAATGAAGGAATGAGCTTCTATTTATAGGAGAATGGACCTAATAGTAACTAATTCTGAACGGTCCAAATTGATTTACTTTTAAATGGATGGTCCAGTTTGGTTTACAATAAAATATAATATATTCTATTTATAATCTAATAAAACGAATAACTTTATAAAAGTATTCATTTTTATATAAAAAAAGATTTTACTATGCAAACACTATGCAGAGCACTATACAAACACTATGCATAATAAAATATAATATATTCTAATTATTGTCTAATAAAACAAATAACTTTATAAAAGTATTCATTTTTATATAAAAAGTTTTTCTGTTTTATTACATTAATAATACTAATAAAACAAAACTCATATATAATATATATATATATATATATATATATATATATATATATATATATATATATATATATATATATATAACAATCAACAATAATTGAATCCAATAACATGAGCAAAGAACTCATCGTAGCAATAATTGAACAAAACTGAGTGACTTTTCACGTAAGCATCAATAATCAATACTGTGTACTACTATGCAACCACGTGTATTACTGTACTTTTACTACCGGGTAGTTCAATAGTTTTAACGGTAAAACTTCCGCCGTTAATTTCATAAAAATATATTTGTCGTTTTCTCAATCCGATAATAATTCCGTTGTGGGGTCCACTAGTGATTGTATCGTCGTACGGATATTCCTCGATAAAAAGAATATTCCCTGACCAATCGAATATAATATAACAACTTGCATACTTTGCAAAATTTATAAATATTACCCACAACTATAACATTATATCAAATCCACACATAATATTAAAAAAAAATTCGAGAAATTTAAATCTTTATTCATAAAATTTGGGGTCTCACATCCATTGTGGGGTCCACCAGTGATTGTGTCGTCGTACGAATATTCCCCGACAAAAAGAATATTCCCCGACTTAGTGAATTTTATAACAACTTGCATACTTTGCAAAAAATTTCATATAACACCCTTAACTTTAACCTTTTATTAATTTAACCATTTACTAAATAACATAATAATTATAAGAAAATTGAATACTTTCATTTCATAAATTTCGGGGTCTTACAATCTCCCCTCCTTATGAAATTTCGCCCTCAAAATTTACGTGCGTACCTGGTATGCCGAAGAGGTGAGAATACCTTCCTTTCTTTTTGAATTGTACCTTCCCGGTTATTTCTTCTGTATCATGATTTTCCCATTGTTCATCTCCTGTATTTCAGATATCATTCTAGAATATACCTTCAAAACAAAGGTTAATTGACATATCATAATTTGTCAATTTATCAAGTAAACAATTTCAGCTTAGGTAAGTCACACACTAGCGAAGTATATTACTCGTCTCTCCCCTCCTAGTTCTAGACTCATATCTCCGCCAGCGACCATATCCCTAAGCTTTGATACCATTTATGACGCCCCCAAAATAGGTCCACACGACCCATTCTGAGTCGCCAGATATCATAATATAAAAAAATCAAATACAAACTTCATTAATACAACTGTTAAACTGTCATGCAGAATACGACCACAATTAAACTGTGAGTTTTAATATAAATGTATGTAACTCTCATGGTGCCTCAACCACAACCTTACAATGGTAAGTCTTCTCTTGACATATAACTATCTCCACCGTCTGCAATTGAACATTATGTTTCAACTAAACTTTAAGACCATATAGGTAGTGCTCGTAGATATAATCAGCAAGTGGATGTGCACAACCCTGTCTTATGATAACACGAGGTTGTATGTCATTAGACATCTTGTATGATAGTGGCAAAACACCCTTCCAAAGTTGGGTTCACCTCACCCTATTCGGTTCACCAAAATTAAATATCAAATGACGTATACAATATAACATACTTATCTAAAGTTCTCAATAAAATTATTTTCATACTATTTAGGGAGAACCTCAATAGCTATAGACCACCGTTCTATTCTCTTGTTACCCCCGCTCGACCCAGCTACACTCTTATTACCTGAAAGGAATTGTGAAGCAAAAAGGGTGAGCACAACTAGCCCAGTAAATAATATCATGACAAAAGATAATTTACATCATCAATAGCCTTCATCAATAATAAATCAGAGATTTAGAATATATGGTAGATGATAAAACTTTTCAACATGTAGCGGAATGAGTAATCCATTAGAAGAGTCAAATAGACCACCAGATCTATTATCTTCTCCATGTTAAAAGTCCATCAATAATGTTTTATCCCTGTAACATCAATCAACAAATCCTGCCCACAATTATATAAATAACTCATAATCATAATTGTGATTCTAAATTCCTCTTCGTATCCAGGACGAAGATAATTTTCATCACCTATCTTCACCCGAAACATCAAAAATCATGGTTATACCAACTCACAATTCCTGCTCATAATCATACTAATAAATTTATCTTTGCACTACGGCCAAAGATATTCATTAACAATTCATCTTTGCACTACAGGCAAAAGACATACAACTGTATTTTAAAAGAGTCAAGTAGAGCATGCTATCTACTATCTTTTACGAATTAAAAGTGTATAATCAATATTTTATCGTTGAGACTCAGCTTAATAAATAATCCACATCATCGAATCATCCCTGCACTATGTCTAAGGATATTCATGTATTCATCAATGGTTATGATTATACCGAATAATCCCTGGTTATAATCATACCAATAACTGTCCATCAATGCACTACGGGCCAATGAGAACTTTTACTACATCATCTATAACATTACGGGTTATGATTATACCGAATGATCCCTGGTCATAATCATACCAATAAACAGTTCATCTATGCACATAAGCCAAAGATATTCATCAATCAATAGTTCATCTTTGCACGTAAGCCAAAGATATACAACTCTAGAACTAATAATCAACAGGTCCATCTTTGCACGTAAGCCAAAGATATACAATCAGAAAACCAATAATCAACACTCCATCTTTGCACGTAAGCCAAAGATATACAACTGTAAAACCAATAATCAACCGTCCATCTATGCACGTAAGCCAAAGATATACAACTGTCAAACCAATAATCAACAGTCCATCTATGCACATAAGCCAAAGATGACTTTCATCACAATATAAGCATGAGGATGATGACAATTGTATAGGCATTAATCAAACGAAATCAAGGATAAATATTAAAGACTCTAAATTTATCCAGAGTTTAAAAATATCCAAATTGTCAACATGATACTACTTTGTGGAGTAAAATTCAAGAATAATATTCATGTACCAAAAATAATTTGGACAGAAAAGAAATATATTTTTCGGGTAAATAGTACTCCTTGAATAGTAACTCGTGAATAGTAACTTATGAATAGTAACTCATGAATAGTAACTCATGAATAGTAACTCGTAAATAGTACTCTGACACGAAAAGTGCCCCGAATACCCGAGTGAATAATACTAGAGTGAATAGTAATCGGGTGAATAGTAACCTGTGAATAGTAACTCGTAAAAAAAATACCAAAGAAAATAATATTCCATGACGAGTACAAAAGAAATGATATCTCATACGAGTATATAATAAATATACAAAACTAAAAATGGATTTTCACCGTAGATGCAGAATCCACGTAGATAGATCATTTCCATAATTTAATAAAGAATGAATACGAAGGATCATTCACCATGCTCGCAGAATCCACATAGATAGGTTATTCCAATGTAATAATAAAGAATGGAATAACGAAAGAATTCACCGAGCATACGATAGATCGCATGCATGTGAGTTATTCCCAAATGAATAATAAAGAATGGAACCAGGTCATGCGTAATCTGCACAGATAGGATATTCCAATAGAATAATAAAGAATGGAACCAGGTCATGCGTAATCCGCACAGACAGGATATTCCAACAGAATAATAAAGAATGGAACTAGGTCATGCGTAATCCGCACAAACAAGATATTCCAACAGAATAATAAAGAATAGAATAACAATAGAATTCACCAGGCATGCGATAGACCGCACAGACAGGTTATTCCAGCAGAATAATAAAAAATAGAATAACAGAAGAATTTCACCAAGTATGTGGTACTTCGCATAGACAGGTTATTCCAACATAATAATAAAGAATGGAATAACAATCCTTACGAGTATTGAAATAAACTAACTATCTTCATGAATATGAAAGAATAATACCCCTTACTATAATAATAATATCCCTTACCTCAGAAGAAGACTGGATACTCGAATAGTGAAGTAGCAAGCTTTGCTTCTTCTTTCTCTCTATAATTTCTCTATAATAATTGCTCTTGTGAGACTTAGTGAATTAGTAAAAAATAATGAAGGAATGAGCTTCTATTTATAGGAAAATATAGTTTCCATAATTGCACATTTTGGGGCTCAAAATATTACAGTATAATACCTTCATCTTTTCCTTCATTTTTAATTTAGTCATCCAAGTATTATCAATCTTGCACCAACTCCCCTAATAGTAAATCATGTGACTCAATAGTTCTAAACATGTGAAAAAAAATTAATTATAGTATAGTACCTCCATCTATACCTCCATTTTTAATTTAGACATACAAGTATTTTCAATCTTGCACCAACTCCCCTAATAGTAAATCATGTGAATCAATAGTACACACATGTGAACACATAGTTATAAGCATGTGGATTAATAACAATTAATTGTTCATTTATCCGATTAATTACCCTATAACTTCCTGACATCAATTATTATCGAAATAAATGCCGATTTTCACTACCACTAATAATTCCCACACAATGGAACTATCAATTTCATCTTTAATTAACACGAACTTCTTCATCATTAATATTATAATTCACAATATTTAACAACCAGGTCATTCCCAGGAAAGAGGGGGCTTTCCGATAAGGATTTCTCCTTATTGGCGCGCAATTAGGTGACCAAACCTCTCCTTGATAGAACTTCTAGACATTATCAATATTGCAAATAATAATATAAATAACTTTGCCAATTATTGATTTAATAATATATCATATTATGCAGATGATACTGTGACAATAATTGAATTAATAATATGAGAGCTATGATGCGTGAATTATCAGAGTAATAATTGAGTATAACCGAGTGACTTCTCACTTAAGCATCAATAATCAATACCGGTATTACTCTATGCAACCACGTGTATTACTGTATTTTTACTACCGAGTAGTTCAACAGTTTTAACGGTAACACTTTCGCTGTTATTTTTATAAAAAGATAATTCTGTCATTTTCTAACTACGACAATACTTTCATTGTGGGGTCCACCAATGATTGTACCGTCGTACAAATATTCCCCGACTAAATGAATATTTTATAACAACTTGCATACTTTGCAAAAATTTTCACATAACACCCTTAACTTTAACCTTTTATTAATTTAACCATTTACTAAATAACATAATAATTATAAGAAAATTGAATACTTTCATTTCATAAAATTTGGGATCTTACAAATACCATACTACTTACAACAATACATAATGCATACATAAATGACATATGAACTGATTTATGGGAGTGGAATACCCTTTTTGTTTACTTTGTACCTCTATTTCTTTAGTAATGTTCTGGACCACGCAAAACAATAGCATAGCAAACAAAAGATTAGTACTAGCAGGATGTATTTTTTATTGCCCATTTCTTTTGCAATAATAGTTAGCAACATGTCCCCCTTAACATCATTCTTTATTCAAAACCAAGAAAGCTCATTGCCCGTTTCTTTATTCAAAACAAAGAAAGCCTTCATCCCCAATTGCCCATTTCTTAATTCTATGGATGAAGCAAGACGTCATTTTCTCTCTCTTAATTGCCCGACAAACCAAGAAATTGCAGGAGGTTGTTATAATGAATCCTCTAATAGTTAGCCCATCTTTCACATAGTTCCTTTCTCTTGCAATAATAGTTAGCAACTTGTCCCCTTAACATCCAATATGCAAGCAAGCTAGTTTGAATTTTTCCTCACATTTACAAGTCGTAAGAGGAGTCCCACATCGGATATAAAGGGTTGTAACTCTAAATTCATTGAGTATTTATATGATAGTCATATTTTTTAATCAATTTATATTTTTAAACTCCTACATTATCTAAAATGGTAACTTATCCTATGTTTGTTTTATAAATATAGGACTCAGTTAAAACTTTAAGGTTAACCAGCAAGGGTCTGGGCCGTCCCAGCCTGGCTTGGGCTTAGTTAGCAGGCCTTCTTCAGACCAAGATTTTTGCCCAATAATCTGGCCTGGCCTGGCCTGGCCCTTTTCAATCTAAGCTTGGGCCTGGCCCGACCTAGTCAATGGTGGCCTATTTTTGCATTTCTACTTCAATAGTGCGCGGAATAGTAAAGCTTCCCAGATCTTTCAATTTCGAAGGTAGCTTATTTATAATATGGCGTTAAACTTTTTGGTTAAAGCCACTGTTTCAAAATCCCCTAGTTTCTTTTTCCTGGATAAGATATCCTTCATGAAATTAACATAACTAGGCATCTGCTTTAACGGGATGTTGATATGTAACTTCTTAAACACCTCAAAGAATTTGGAAAATTACTTATCTAGTTTTTGTTTACAGAATCACGTGGATATAGCCTTTGGTGGAAATCTCACCGGTTTTTCCGCTTTTCCTTAACCACTGGCTTTTCTTCTACCTTTTTTTCTTTAACTTTTTCATCAATCTCTGGCACCTTAGTCGGACTATTTGTACTTTGCTCATTTAACTGTTTCCCACTACGAAGCGTCACGACCTTACACTGCTCCTTCCCATCATTTTGTGGACTGACTTCTGTGTTACTTGGTAGAGCTCCCTGAGGTCTGTTAGTCAAAATATTAGTCATTTGTCTCATCTAATTCTAAAGGTTTCAGATCGTTGCTGCTTGACTTTTCATTGCCACATCATTGTTAACTATGTATTTCAGTAATAGTTCTTCCAAATCTGATTTCTTTTCGAGTTATGGAACAAACTGTTGTTGCTAATTCTGAAACCCGGGAAGATATGCTAGTCATGAAGCCTGTTGTTGATTCTGATTATTACTCCACAAGAAGTTAAGATGATTCCTTACCCCCGAATTGTAACTATTCTGATATGGATTCGGTGGATAATTGTAACTACCCACAAATTGGACTACTTCTAGATTAATTGCACACTGCTCAATTGGATGTAAAAATGCATACAACTCACATACAAATGCCACTTGTTGAATGTTTTCACCTGCAATTGCATCCATTTTCTTTGAAAGTGCTGACATCTGGGTTACTGGAGCTGTTACTGTGTCCACTTCTAACACCCCTATAACCTTAGTCCAATTTCCCAAATTTAGTTTATGATAATGTAGATTTTTTGTGTGGTTTGACACGTAAATAAACTATATCTCCTGGATCAAAAGACCTATCAGCTCTGTTTTTATCTACATACTACTTAATTCTTGATTAAGTTGCCACTAAATTCTAGCACAACAGTTGTAGGATTTAAGTTTTTTCCTGACAAAACATCTTAGTAGCATAATTATTAAGCTAGCCAAACTAATAGAAATTAATATGGTGAAGTTTTTATACATACAAACTTCAAATGGAGTAGCCTGCAATCCACAATGATGATGTGAATTATGCCACCATTCAGCTAAAGTAGGCCATGATATCCAATTGTTAGGCTTATGAGTAATCATGCACATCGAATAACATTCCAATAATTGGTTTATTCTTTCAGCTTGACCATTATATTGTGTATGGTATACATAATTGAGATTGAGCTTTGTGCCTACCAATTTGAAAAGAGACTGCCCAAAAAAGCTAAAAATCTTATCTTTGTCTAAAATAATGCTAGAAGACATTCCATGGAGCTTATAAATGTTAGAAATGAACATTTGAGCTAGTTTTAGAGTTCTGAAATGATGATTGAGTGCAATAAAGTGAGCATACTTGGTCAATCTATCCACTACAACCCAGATGATTGTTATTCCTTTTGACCTAGGCAACCTTTTAGTATAATCCATTGTAATATCATGCCAAAGTCTCTCTAGAATTGGAAGAGGTTTTAACAACTAGAGAAGACACAGTTTTATGCTTTTATTGTTGACAAGTATCACATTCCCTCACAAAAGTTGTGACATCATATCTAAGAGTAGTCCAAAAGAAATATTTACTGATCCTCTCAAAAAGTTCATTTAATACCAAAATGCCTTCCTATTGTGGAAGAATGAAAATCAGTAAGAAATTTCCTTCTAAGATTTTAATTAGGCCCTACTGTAAGACCCCAACTTTTTAATAAATAAAATTGAATTTCCTCTATTCATTATCTTGAAATAATAAGGAGTTAATTTTATATAATGCTTTGGTTATGGGTGAAATGTGCAAATTTTGCAAAATAAACAAGTGGTTATAAAATATTCATTGTTGTCAGGGAATATTCATTTGGTCGTGGAATATTCTTGCTGTCGGAGAATATTTGTACGACGACGCAGTCATTTATGGGCCCCATAACGAAAAATGGTCGGATGAAAAAAATGACAAGTTTAAGTTTTTATAAATAACGACACAATTATTACCGTTAACACTGTTGGATTACCTGGTGGTTAAAATACAATAATACGCGTGGTTGCACAGTAGCACACGGTATTGTACAATATTTTTGAATTATTGATTCTTACGTAAGAAGGCACTACTCAATAATTGTTACAGTAATTAATGTTCAATATTTTATTTTATTGATTCAATAATTGTTGCGTTGATATTTTATATTATTGTTGTTTCAATAATTGTCATTGCACAGTATTTCCCATTATGAGATCAATAATTCATATTATTTGAATAATATTATTAGATAGCATTATTGGCAATGTCTAAGGAAGTTCTGTCTAGGAAAGGAGTTTGGTCACCTAATTACGCGCCAGTAAGGAGAAATCCTTATCGAAAAGCCCTCTCTTTCCTGGGAACGACTTGGTTGTCATAATTGTGATTCTGTAATATTATCTGTCTCACTTGATTCGTTCTCTAAATTTTTTTTCATCATCCTCAGTCCTTAATGATGATATTATTGAATATCTTTGGCCTGTAGTGCAAACATGAATGATTAACTGATGAATATCTTTGGCCCGTAGTGCAAAGATAAACAGGTGTTGAGATGAACATGACAAACTGGTGATACATATGAATATCTTTAGCCTGTAGTGCAAAGATGAATATTCGATTAAAGATGTATACTGATTGTTGTTACAGTGATAAAATATTGATGATGGACTTTTAAATCTTAGAAGATAGTAGAACTCATTCTCTACTTGACACTTCTAATGGATTGTTATTTCCGCTGCAGTTTTGATCTAAAACTTATTGTCTATTATGTTTTATTAGATTTTTTCCTATTGAAAACTAATGATAATTTGTTGTATATTATCTTAGTCATAATATTCTTTACTGGGCTAGTTGAGCTCACCCTTTTCCTTTTTGTTCCATTTTTCTTCTTAGGAAGCGAGAACATAGCGGGAAGTAGTCGGGGTGTGGAATGATGGTTCTAGACAGTTGTTTAGTACTCCTCACTATTTTATAAAATAGTGTGTCAATAATTGTAATGAGGACTTTATCTGGGTGTGGATATTGTCTAGAAGAGAATATTTGTATTTAAACTCACAGTATGTGTTGTCGTATTTTGCACGACAATTGTAATAATAAAGTTGTAGTTGTTTTCTATACCATGTATTTGGCGACTCAGAATGGGTGATGTATACCTATTTTGGGGGCGTCACAGTTGGTATCAGAGCTTAGGGATATGGTCTCTGGCGGAGATCGGGGAATATAACTAGGAGGGGAGAGACGAGTAAATTCTTCGCTAGTGTGTCCTACATAAGCTTATTTGTTGGTCGGTCATAATATAGGGATATTATGTGATTTGTTAATTTGTTTAATTAACCCCTGTTTTATGGCAATTTTTAAGAATGGCAGCTGAGAACGTTAACAATGGAGTCTATGTTCAATCACCAACCAAGAGAACGTGCAACAGGAAGACAATATTCCTCCTGTAAAAAACACTACCGAGAAAACGATGAATGATGCGATGTTTAGAAGCTTTTTACAGTTCATGCAAAATTAGACGAAGGAGACTCGTGTACAAAATACGGGTGGAAATGATAGCAACGCGCGGTTTGTCACAGCCAAGC
This sequence comes from Panax ginseng, assembly GCA_020205605.1. Lineage (NCBI taxonomy): Eukaryota > Viridiplantae > Streptophyta > Magnoliopsida > Apiales > Araliaceae > Panax > Panax ginseng. The sequence continues at coordinate 16,550,172 of CM035134.1, forward strand.
AGTTCAAGGAGTTGGGACCACCAGAGTTCTGGGGAAAGCCGAATCCGATTAAGGCAGAAACGTGGGTTAAACAAATTACCAAGATATTCGATGTCTTGGGATGCACGGAAGAACAGAAGGTTTCATTCACCACCTTTGTGTTCCATGGTGAAGCAGATTATTGGTGGGAATCTGTGAAGCGTACCCAGCCAGCCGCACTCAACATGTCTTGGGAAAGATTTCAAAAACTATTCAATGACAAGTACTTTCCTGAAAGTATTCGTCATATGAAGGAGGTAGAATTTATTAGACTGGAATAGAACAATATGACGGTGTCCCAGTACGAGGTGAAGTTCGCGGAGTTATCCAGGTTTGCACCTCATTTGGTAGAGAATGAGGAACGTATGACGCGGATGTTTCTAAGAGGTCTAAAACCCAAAATTTGTCAATACCTTATCTCTCATAAATTTTCTCTATATTCAGATGTTGTCAATAGGGCTCAATTACTAGAGCGAGATAATAAGTATGTTCAACCGATGGACCACAACTAGGGTCATACCAGTGACAGCAGTCATCAGAGCAATGATAACCAGCAGGGAGGGAAAAATACGAACAAAAGTGGTTATCACTCTGGTGGTAATCGTGGCCATGATAATAGGAGAGGTGAGTCAAGTGAAAATTTCAAAAAGAGGAGATTCAACAATGATGAAAAGACATCAGCACCAGCACCAGCAACAAATTCTAGAAGAGGAGAACGATCGCCAGTTAGATGCTACAGATGCGGATATGAGGGACACATAAGTCCAAACTGTTCACAACCTTTCAAGGTGTGTTTTAGTTGTGGAAAAGATGATCATATAGTCCAGTTTTGTCCGGTAGCGAAGTCAAGTCCATCTAGGATGGCGGCACCAGAAGCGACTACGAACAAAACAAAGTCGGTGGTTCAAGGGAGAGCGTTTGTCGTGACTGGCCAAAACGTGAAAAACCCGAACGAGGTGATCATGGGTAAGCTAATCTTTAACTCTTGCGAAGTTTATACCTTACTAGATACCGGTTCTACCCATTCTTTTATCTCTCCTACTTGTGCTCAACGTTTAAACCTGACTTCGGAGAAATTAGACTTTGACTTATCTGTGGAGACTCTGTTAGGAGAAACTTTCATTACATCCACTGTTTATAAATCTTGCTTGATCCAAGTTGGCACAATCACATTACTTGTTGATCTTATCTCTTTAAAGATACTTGCATTTGATGTGATTTTAGGAATTGAATGGTTAACTACTCATCATGCCAAAATTGATTATTTTCGTAAGGTTGTTAGTTTTCATATTCCTAACCAACCTATTATGCGAATTCAAGCAACCAAACCACTAAAGTCAATCACTGTCATATCAAGCCATAAATCCATTCATTTATTAAAAAATGGATGTCAAGCTTTCTTAGCCCATATTATGGACTTGAACCAAAATGCATCAGAATTGAATAATATTTCTGTTGTTAGTTAATTTCCTGACGTATTTCCTGAAGAACTTCTTGGTCTACCCCCAGAACGTGAAGTTGAATTCTTTATTGACCTTGAACCGGGTACAAATCCCATTTCTAAAACCCCATATCGAATGGCTCCTATTGAACTTCAGGAGATAAAAGTCCAATTACAGGAGTTGTTAGATATCGGTTTCATTCGTCCTAGTACATCTCCTTGGGGTGCTCCTATTTTATTTGTAAAGAAGAAAGACGGGAGTATGCGACTTTGTATTGACTACCGAGAATTGAACCATGTCACCATCAAGAATAGGTATCCCCTACCTCGTATTAATGACCTGTTCGACCAGTTGCAAGGAGCACAATTCTTTTCGAAGATAGATCTTCGTTCTGGATATCATCAGCTGAAGATTAAAAGTGAGGATATTCCAAAGACTGCCTTCAGAACTTGGTACGGGAATTATGAATTCTTAGTCATGTCTTTTGGATTGACTAATGCTCCTGCTGCTTTCATGGATATGATGAATCGTGTATTCAAGGAATATTTGGATCAATTCGTTGTTGTCTTTATTGATGACATCCTCATCTATTCCAAAAGCCTTGAAGATCATAAGCACCATTTGAAGCTGGTACTTTAAAGGCTTCGTGAAAACAAGCTATATGCCGAGCTGAAGAAATACGAGTTCTGGCTTTAGGAAGTAGCATTCCTTGGGCACGTGGTGTCAAACATGAAGTATCTGTTGACCCGACGAAGATTGAAGCAATACAAAGTTGGGAGCAACCGAAGTACGTAGCTTTCTGGGCTTAGCTATTTATTATCGGAGATTTGTGGAAGGATTTTCTCGAATCGCTACTCTGTTAACTTAGCTGACTCAAAAAAATACAAAATTTGTATAGAGTAAGGAATGCGGAGAGTTTCCAAGAGCTTAAGAGGAGACTAATTTTAGCACCTGTTCTGACAATACAATCTGGTTCGGATGGATTTGTTATCTATAGCGATGCTTCAGGTAAAGGGTTAGGATGTGTTCTCATGCAACATGGGAAAGTCATAGCCTATGCCTCGTGATAACTCAAAGAATATGAGAGGAATTATCCTACTCATGATTGGAGTTGGCAGCAGTCGTTTTTGCATTGAAAATCTGGAGACACTACCTGTATGGGGAGAAAATGGAGATTTATATGGATCATAAAAGCCTCAAATATTTCTTCACCCAAAAGGACCTCAACATGAGGTAACGACGTTGGCTTGAGCTGTTGAAATATTACGACCATATCATTCAATATCATCTTGGAAAAGTAAATGTTGTAGCTGACGCATTGAGTAGAAGATCATATGTGGGTACGAGAGCAATGTTGTTAACACAAAGACCCATTTTGTATGACTTGCAAAGGAGGGAGATAGAGGTAAAGGCTCCAAGTACCCACGTGATGAGATCAAACATACGAATAGAACCGACTTTAATCGATAAAGTTAAAGCTGCTCAAGCCATAGACCCAGAGATGATACGTATGAAGAAGAAAGTACAAGAAGGTGTTATTCCAAAAGCAAGAATTGATGAATAAGGAATACTTCGAGTCAACTCCAAAATTTACATTCCTAACGATTCTGAATTGAAACATAGAATCATGATGGAGGCACACAACACACCATTTTCCATCCATCCTGGGAGTACCAAAATGTATCATGGTCTTCGACATACATTTTGGTCGAGCAATATGAAGAGAGAGATCGCATAGTTTATCTCGAAGTGTTTAACTTATCAACGTGTAAAGGCGGAGCATCAAGTGCCAAAGGGTCCATTACAAGCACTTGAGATTCCGAAATGAAAGTGGGAACACATTACCATGGATTTTGTTACGGGTCTTCCCAAGGTTTCTCAAGGCATAGATGCGATTTGGGTTATTGTTGATAGATTAACCAAGTCTGCTTATTTCTTGCCTATACATGAGACTTATTCCCTTGAAAGTCTTGCTAGTGTTTACGTAAATGAGATTGTGAGATTGCATGGCATTCCAGTATCCATAGTTTCGGATCATGACCCAAGTTTCACTTCATAATTTTGGGTTAGCTTGCAGAAAGCTATGGGTACGGATTTATGATTCAGTTCAGCAGACCATCCTCAAATGGACGGGCAATCGGAAAGGACTATTCAAACCCTTGAAGATCTAATAAGACTCTGTGTCTTAGATTTCAAAAGAAGTTGGGATAAGTACTTGCCATTGGTGGAATTCTCCTACAACAACAGTTATCAAGCAAGTATAGGCAAGGCTCCATTCGAGGCGTTATGTGGGTGAAAGTGTCATTCTCTAGTATGCTGGGACGAGGTGGGTGAATCAACATTGTTGGGACTTGAATTAGTACGCATGAATACGGAAAAGATCCAAAAAATTCGACAACGTATACAAACGGCACAGGATCGACAAAAGAGTTATGCGGATCTTCATCGAAAGGACGTGGAATTTAATATTGGAGATCATGTACTGTTACGTATTGCTCTATGGAAGGGAGTTACAAGATTCGGGAAGAGAGGAAAGCTCAATCCACAATTTGTTGGTCCATTTGAGATTCTTGACAGAATAGGAAAAGTGGCCTATAGACTCGCATTACCTCCAAGCATGTCTCATGTTCATAATGTTTTTCACATATCTATGCTTCGTAAATATGTGAAAGACCCAAACCACATTATGGCATTAGAACCAGACGAGATAGTCGAAGATTTAACGTACGAGGAAGTACCTGTCAAGATATTGGATAGGAAAGAGCATGTCCTACGAACAAAGGTTATACCACAAGTCAAGGTTTTTTGGGTGAATCATGCTATTGAGGAAATGACCTGGGAGTTGGAATCGAAAATGAAAGTGAGGTACCCTCACCTTTTTGAAACACCAGGTACGTACCTCAATTTTGAGGAATAAATTTCATAAGGAGAGGAGGTTGTAAGACCCCAACTTTTTAATAAATAAAATTGAATTTCCTCTATTCATTATCTTGAAATAATAAGGAGTTAATTTGATATAATGCTTTGGTTATGGGTGAAATGTGCAAATTTTGCAAAATAAGTAAGTGGTTATAAAATATTCATTGTTGTTAGGGAATATTCGTTTGGTCGTAGAATATTCTTGTTGTCAAAAAATATTCGTACGACGGCGTAACCATTTGTAGGCCCCATAACGAAAAACAGTCAAATGAAGAAAATGAAAAGTTTAAGTTTTTATAAATAACTACAGAATTATTACCGAATTAACACTTGTTGGATTACACCGTGGTTAAAATACGAGAATACACGTGGTTGGTTAACAATACACTCAGATCGCACAAATTTTTTGAATTATTGATTCTTAAGTAAGAAGGCACTACTCAATAATTGTTACAGTAATTAATGTTCAATATTTTATTTTATTGATTCAATAATTGTTGCGTTGATATTTTATATTATTGTTGTTTCAATAATTGTCATTGCACAGTATTTCTCATTATCGGATCAATAATTCATATTATTTGAATAATATTATTAGATAGCATTATTGGTAATATCTAAGGAAGTTCTGTCTAGGAAAGGGTTTTGGTCACCTAATTGCGCATCAGTAAGGAGAAATCCTTATCGGAAAGCCCCCTCTTTCCTGGGAACGACCTGATTGTCATAATTGTGATTCTGTAATATTATTTGTGAATAGTTAATTATTGATTTATATGATAGAAATATATTTATTTTATGTGGATATAAATAAAAAAATTAATGCTGAGGTGTTTTATCAGTATTTTGTCGGAATGGAGGTATTAAAAATTATTCGTATGTGGATTTCGAGCATTTTTTCATTTGAAATTTAGAAAAACTTAAAGCTACAAAGTTGTAGAGAATTTAATTTCCTATGGAATGGATATAAAATTCATATTTTTATGATAAAAGGGCAATTTATTATGAATTATTGAAGTTTTGGAAATTAAATATTTTTATTAAAATTATGGGTGTGACCCACTTTTGTTTTTTTTTTGAAAACATGTGCTGGAAATTTTTTTCAAAGCTGGAGGGATGGTCTTGGCTGGCGTGCGTAAGAGGAAAAAAAATATTATTTTATTAATTTAGTCTCATTTGGCGTTCTAGCATTTTTCTATAAATAAGGTGCTTAGTTAGAATTGAAAATCACACCAGAAACAAGTTTTCACTCTCTCTATATTATCGAGCGTATTTTGTGAGTATTTAGATACTTTGAGAGTTGCTATTCAGTGCAAGTTTCCTTCAACATTTCATCCGATATTCCAGTCAAAAATATTGTTCTTTTGAGGTAAGGGATGTTATTATTTTCTTCGTAAATGATATTATTTCATTCAATATCATTATGTTGAAATATTGGTATGAATTTTCTTGTGAAATTTCTACCTTTTTGTGTCGGGGTTACTATTCACGTATATGACACTATTCACAAATACAACACTATTCACCAAAAAATAAAATTTTCTCTTCTTTTTCCCAAATGTCTATTATGATTACTATCTTTGATTGTATCCATGTTTTGATCGTCATTCTTGAATTTTTACTCCACTATGGTTTATTATGGAGTATTTTTGAATTTGGATTATCTAACGTACAAATCCCTAATTTTTGTTCTTTTGTCCCACTGGATTCGTTTCTTAAAAACATTTTTCATCATCCTCAGTCCTAAATGATGATATAACTGAATATCTTTGGCCTGTAGTGCAAAGATGAACAGGTGTTGAGATGAACATGACCAACTGGTGATACAAATGAATATCTTTGGACCGTAGTGCAAAGATGAATAATTGATTCAAGATGTATATTGATTGATGTTACAGGGATAAAATATTGATGATGGACTTTTAAATTCATAGATGATAGTAGATTTCATTCTCTACTTAACTCTTCTAATGAATTGTTGTTTCCGCTGCAGTTGTTAATCTAAAACTTGTTGTCTATTATATTCTATTAGATTTTTCCCTATTGAGGACTAAGGATAATTTGTTGTACATTATCTTAGTCATAATATTCTTTACTGGGCTAGTTGAGCTCACTCTTTTCCTTTTTGCGATAATATATCGGGGAGTAGTCGGGGTGTGGAGTGATGTTCCATGGCAATTGTTATAGTAGTCCTCACTATTTGTAAAATAGTGTATCAATAATTTGTAATGAGGACTTTATCTGAGTGTGGATATTGTCTAGAAGACAATATTTGTATTTAAACTCACAGTTATATGTTGTCGTATTTTTCATGACAATTGTATTAATGAAGTTGTAGTTATTTCTATACCATATATTTGGCGACTCAGAATGGGTGATGTATACCTATTTTGGGAGCGTCACACCTACCACCAATTTTCCTTCAAACTTGAGTCTCCCATGTTCAAATGTATACCCAGGTAAAGATTGTAGATCCATTTATAATTGTATAATGAGTTCCCTGAGTCCTGCATCTGTTTCTCAAGATTATGCCAACTCTTGAATCCATTATGGAATAACTGTGGACAAAGTATGAAAAGTAACACCTAATGTAACCAGGGCACAACAACTAACTACTCTAGAAGTCTCTTCTCTTTGTCTAGACAAACTATTTGCAACTACATTTTCTTTTATCTTTTTATAAACTATTTCATAATCCAAACCCATTAATTTTGTAATCCACTTTTGTTGATTTGTAGTAGTGATTCTTTAATAGTTTGATCTAATAAGTATTTAAGACTTTGATGATGAATCTTAATAAGTACCTTATTTCTCAAAAAATAGTGCATCCATTTCCTACTACATACTCAACCGCCATTAACTCCTTCTCATATGTAGACCACCCCAAATGGTTGGTAGCAATAACTTTACTATGATACCCCTCTGCAGTAACACAAATCTAATACATGTGTTGGATATATCCGTCTTTAACATAAATGGTAAAGTAAAATTTGGCATGACTAACACTGGGGCATGAGTTATAACTTCTTTAAAAGCAAGAAAAGCCTCTAAAGTTCCTTCATGTTAATGAAATATGTCAATCTTGAGTAAATTAGTTAATGGCCTACTTATTATTCCATAATTCCTGATGAACTTCCTATAATTCCCAATCAAACCTAGAAAACCTCTCAAGCTTTTGATGTTGCTAGGAATAGGCTAGTTAACCATTCAAATAATTTTATCTAGATCATTAAACACTCTTTCTTGAGTAATGATATGTCCCAAATATTGAACTTTTTCAATGCCAAATACACACCTACTTTTCTTGGTATATAATGTATGATCTTTTAAAATCTTCAAAGATTTCCTTAAATGTTTTATGTGCTCTTCATAGCTCCTATTGAACACAAGTTTTTCATCAAAGAAAACCAATATGAATTTCCTCAAATATGGTTTAAACACCTCGTTCATCAAAGATTGAAAGTTTGCTAGTGCATTTGTTAACCAAAAATGGCATCACTAGAAATTCAAAGTGCATGTATGAGTTTGAAAAGCAGTCTTTGACATATCAGGACCATGTACTCTTATTTGATGGTAACAAGGCCTTAAATCCAATTTAGAATCTAAACCCATACAACTCATCTAGTAGTTCATTAATTGCAGGGATAGGTGAAAGTCTAATAATAATCTAGAAGGGGGGTTGAATAAATTATTACAGACTAAGAAATTATCTTAGGCCTTTTTGAATTTTTATATAATTAATTTGTAGTTTTAGAAATTAATATGCAAAATAATAAAAATTCAATCACACAATGCACAGAGATTTGTCTGGTTCACAACATACATCCCAGGTATGTTGTTACGTCCAGTCTCAAGCTCCTCTCCAGGACTTGAAATCCTATTACTTCTGTAATGAATACTCCTTCAACAGGCAGAGAAGCCTTTACAAAGTTTTATACAAAAACTTACAACTATTCACAACTAACTATCTTGGACAGATAGCTCCCAACTCTCTTCCCAAGCTTAATTAGTTGTACTTTTCTTTTGAGATCAGTTCTATTCTATGATCTGGTCTTAAAACGATAGTCTCTTTCTCACCTCGCAAGTACAATAGAGACTCATCTTCCAGCTGACCTCTCTAAGACCCTGGTCTTGGTCGAAGAATTACTCTTCTTTCACATAGGTACATAAAATAAACTATCTCTACTGTTTTTTCCTTTTACAAAAGATTTAACAGAGATATGCTGTAAGACCCCAACTTATTATGAATAAAATTAAATTTTCTCTAGTTATTATCTTGAAATAATAAGGAGTTAATTTGATATAATACTTTGGTTATGGGTGAAATGTGCAAATTTTACAAAATAAGCAAGTGGTTATAAATTATTCATTTTTGTTGGGGAATATTCGTTTGGTCATGGAATATTCTTGTTATCGGAGAATATTCGTACGACGGCACAGCCATTCGTGGGCCTCATAACAGAATAACTATCAGATGAAGAAAACGACAAGTTTGAGTTTTTATAAATAACGGCGTAGTTGTTACCGTTAACACTGTTGGAATACGGTTGGTTAAAATACGATGTCTGGCGTGGTTGCACGAAGAGCACCACCGGTATTTCACAATTTTTTCGAATTATTGATTCTTACGTAAGAAGGCACCACTCAACAATTGTTACAGTAATTACTGTTCAATATTTTATTTTATTGATTCAATAATTGCTGCGTTGATATTTTATATTATTGTTGTTTCAATAATTGTCACTGCACAGTATTTTCCATTATCAGATCAATAATTCATATTATTTGAATAATATTATTAGATATCATTATTGGCAATGTCTAGAATGTTCTGTCTAAGGAGAGGTTTGGTCACCTAATTGCTCGCCAGTAAGGAGAAATCCTTATTGGAAAGCCCCCTCTTTTCTAGGAACGGCCTGGTTGTCATTATTGTAATTCTGTAATATTATTTGTGAAAAATTATTTATTGATTTATATGACAAAGAAAAATTTATTTTATGTGGCTATTAATGTTGAGGTGTTTTATCAGTATTTTTGTCAGAATGGAGGTATTAAAAATCAAATCAGTGTTTTTGAGATATATTGCGTGAGTTATAATTTTTAATCCGACCGTTGGATCGTTGTGATTTTTAGATATGTTATACATATATAAGTTGAGTATATGTCCACAAATTTTGAACCGTTAAAAATGAAGGTATGATTTGTTATGAATTTTAAGAGGTGACTGATTCGGAAATTATGTTATAAATGATTTTTGGTGGAAAATTCTAGAATTGAGTGGGCCCCACTTTTTGTTGGTGAGAAATGTGCTCAAATTTTATTTCAAATGTGGTGGGTGGCAATAGTAGCTGGTCAAGTCTGCTTTGGCGTGCTAGCATTTTCCTATAAATAGGTGCTTAGGTTAGAATTGAAAATCACACCAGAAACATAAGCTTTCTCTCTTTCTCTCTCTATATTATCGAGCTTATTTTGTGAGTATTTAGATACTTTGAGAGTTGCTATTCCGTATAAGTTTCATTCAGCATCACATCCGACCTTTCATTCCGAAGTACTGTTTCTTTGAGGTAAGGGATGTTATTTTCTTCTTAAATGATATTATTTTCTTCAATATCATTATGCTGAGATATTGTTATGAATTTTATTGTGGAATATCTATCTTTTTGTATCGGGGTTACTATTCATGTATACGTCACTATTCACGTATACGACACTATTCATCGAAAAATGAAATTTTTTCTTTTTCGTCCCAGATGTCTTTTATGGTTACTATCTTTGATTGTATCCATATTTTGATCTTTATTTTTGAATTCTACTTCACACTTGGTTATTATGGAGTATTATTGAATTTAGATAAACCAAAATACGAATCCCTAATATTTTTCCTTCTGTCTTACTGGATTCGTTCTCTAAAATGTTTTTCATCATCCTCAGTCCTTAATGGTGATACTTGATGAATATCTTTGGCCTGTAGTGCAAAGATGAATGATTACCTGATGAATATCTTTGGCCCGTAGTGCAAAGATGTATATTGATTGATGTTACAGGGATAAAATATTGATGATGGACTTTTAAATTCATAGATGATAGTAGATTTCATTCTCTACTTAACTCTTCTAATGAATTGTTGTTTCACCATGATTGTTGATCTAAAACTTGTTGTCTATTATATTCTATCAGATTTTTCCCTGTTGAAGACTAAGGATAATTTGTTGTATATTATATTAGTCATAATATTCTTTACTGGGCTAGTTGAGCTCACCCTTTTCCTTTTTGTTCCATTTTTCTTCTTAGGAAGCGAGAACATAGCGGGAAGTAGTCGGGGTGTGGAATGATGGTTCTAGACAGTTGTTTAGTACTCCTCACTATTTTATAAAATAGTGTGTCAATAATTGTAATGAGGACTTTATCTGGGTGTGGATATTGTCTAGAAGAGAATATTTGTATTTAAACTCACAGTATGTGTTGTCGTATTTTGCACGACAATTGTAATAATAAAGTTGTAGTTGTTTTCTGTACCATGTATTTGGCGACTTCGAGAATGGGTGATGTATACCTATTTTGGGGCGTCACAAATAATATAAGAGCTTAGGATATTGTCTCTGGCGGAGATTGGAGAATAGAACTAGGAGGGGAGAGACGAGTAAATCCTTCGCTAGTGTGTCCTACCTAAGCTTATTTGTTGGTCGGTCATAATATAGGGATATTATGTGATATGTTAATTTGTTTAATTAACCCCTGTTTTATGGCAGTTTTTAAGAATGGCAGCTGAGAACGTTAACAATGGAGCCTATGAGACTGTGGAACAACCTTTGATTACCAACCAAGAGAATGTGCAACAGGAAGACAATATTCCTCCTGTAAACAACACTACCGAGCAAATGATGAATGATGCGATGTTTAGAAGCTTTTTGTAGTTCATGAAAAATCAGACGAGGGGGACTCGTGTAAAAAATACGGGTGGAAATGATAGCAACGCTGTTTGTCACAAACAGCAAGGATTCAAGGAGTTGGGACCACTAAATTTCTAGGGAAATCCCTATCCGATTAAGGCGAAAATGTGGGTTAAGTAAATTACCAAGATATTCGATGTCTTGGGTTGCGGGAGGAAACGAAGGTTCCATTCGCCACCTTTATGTTCCGTGGTGAGGCGATTCTTCGTGGGAATCATGAAGCACTACCAACCGCACTCAACATGTCTTGGGAAAAATTTGAAACCTGCTTCAATGACAAGTACTTTCCTGAAAATATTCGTCATATGAAGGAGGTAGAGTTTATTAGACTGGAACAGAACAACATGACGGTGTCCCAGTATGAGGCGAAGTTCACGGAGTTATCCAGGTTTGCACATCATTTGGTAGAAAATGAGGGACGTATGACGCGGATGTTTCTGAGAGGTCTAATACTCGAGATTCGACAATATCTTATCTCTCATAAATTTTCTTTATATTCAGATGTTGTAAACAGGGCGTGATAATGAGTATGAGAATAACTGTCGGATGAAGAAAACGACAAGTTTGAGTTTTTATAAATAACGCGTAGTTGTTACCGTTAACAATGTTAGAATACCCGGTGGTTAAAATGCAGTAATACGCGTGGTTGCACAGTAGCACACGGTATTGCACAATATTTTTGAATTATTGATTCTTACGTAAGAAGGCACTACTCAATAATTGTTACAATAATTACTGTTTAATATTTTATTTTATTGATTCAATAATTGTTGCGTTGATGTTTTATATTATTGTTATTTCAATAATTGTCACTGCACAGTATTTCCCATTATCAGATCAATAATTCATATTATTTGAATAATATTATTAGATAACATTATTGGCAATGTCTAGAAAGTTCATGTCTAAGGAGAGGTTTGGTCACCTAATTGCGGCGCGCCAAAGATGGAGAAATCCTTATTGAAAGCCCCTCTTTCCTCGAGAACGACTTTTGGTTGTCATTATTATTGTAATTACAGAATATTATTTGTGAATAATTATTTATTGATTTATATGATAAAGAAATATTTATTTTATGTGGCTATTAATGTTGAGGTGTTTTATCAGTATTTTTGTCGGAATGGAGGTATTAAAAATCAAATCAATGTTTTTGAGATATATTGCCTGAGTTATAATTTTTAATCCGACCGTTGGATCGTTGTGATTTTTAGATATGTTATACATATACAATTTGATTATATGTCCACAAATTTTGAACCGTTAAAAATGAAGGTATGATTTGTTATGAATTTTAAGAGGTGACTGATTCAGAAATTATGTTATAAATGATTTTTGGTAGAAAATTTTAGAATTGAGTGGACCCCACTTTTGGTTGGTGAGAAATGTGCTCAAATTTTATTTCAAATGTGGTGTGTGGCAATAGTAGCAGATAAAGCCATCAGGTAGCAGGTCAAGTCTACTTCGGCGTGCTAGCATTTTCCTATAAATAGGTGACTAGGTTAGAATTAAAAATCACACCAGAAACATAAGCTATCTCTCTTTATCTCTCTATATTATCGAGTGTATTTTGTGAGTATTTAGATACTTTGAGAGTTGCTATTCAGTACAAGTTTTATTCAACATCACATCCGACCTTTCATTCCGAAGTACTGTTTCTTTGAGATAAGGGATGTTATTTTCTTCTTAAATGATCTTATTTTCTTCAATATCATTATGCTGAGATATTGTTATGAATTTTATTGTGGAATTTCTACTTTTTTGTGTCGGGGTTACTATTCACGTATACGACACTATTCACATATACGGCACTATTCACAAATACGACACTATTCACCGAAAAATAAATTTTTTTCTTTTTCGTCCCAGATGTCTTTTATGGTTACTATCTTTGATTGTATCCATATTTTGATCTTTATTTTTGAATTCTACTTCACACTTGGTTATTATGGAGTATTATTGAATTTGGATAAACCAAAATACGAATCCCTAATATTTGTCATTCTGTTTTACTGGATTCGTTCTCTAAAATATTTTTCATCATCCTCAGCCCTTAATGGTGATACTTAATGAATATCTTTGGCCAGTAGTGCAAAGATGAATGATTACCTGATGAATATCTTTGGCCTGTAGTGCATAGATGTATATTGATTGATGTTACAGGGATAAAATATTGATGATGGACTTTTAAATTCATAGATAATAGTAGATTTTATTCTCTACTTAACTCTTATAATGAATTGTTGTTTCCGCTGCAGTTGTTGATCTATAACTTGTTGTCTATTATATTCTACCAGATTTTTCCCAGTTGAAGACGAAGGATAATTTGTTGTATATTATCTTAGTCATAATATTATTTACTGGGCTATTTGAGCTCACTCTTTTTCTTTTTGTTCTATTTTTTCTTTTCAGGAAGCGAGAACATAGTGGGAAGTAGTTGTAACGACCCCAAAATTCATACAATTTAATTCTCGACTTAGGTCGTTAACAATACATTCAACCTCTAATTTTACATCATTAAACGATAATACAACCATTGAAATTTGTGAAATAATTAAAATTTTCTATTACAAACTATTCTCGTTCCCAAAACCTTCAACCTTTACATCTAACTATCTCAGAATCATTTCAATACTACAAGAGTTTACATCGCAAAATGATATTACAATTCAACATTAATACATTATTTAGAACCCTAAACATGGTTGAAATATTAATAACTCAGCCAAAATATAAAAATCTTTAAGTATCACATCTGATTCATATCTTTCAAGTAGCACATAACTTTACCTTAAATCTTTAACCTGCAAAAGTGGTTATTTGCAAGGTTGAGCTCAACAGCCCAGCAAAATCTAACAGTTTTCATGCATCACATAGCATATAGTAACATGCTCGATATACATCTCATAAACATTGGACTAACATAACATACTCAATCAACGTAGTCATAAATTGACGTTAACATTTCATACTTTCAACATTAATATAACACACCATGCTATTTGCAATAAAGATTTCAAACAGTTCATCATCAAATTCACATAACAAATAGGAACTGAAAGACTTTCCTTGATCGTTGTTTACCAATAACAGTTTAACAGTTTACAGTTATCTACACTTCATGTGCCCTACAAAATTATATAATCATACACATCAACTATTAGTCACATAGCAACGCATAGTAGTTATAATGTAAACTTTACGCTATATCTCATAAGTACGATGACATCCAACTTTGGATATTCTATAAACATTATATTAAACTATTTTTAAAAGTTACTGGACACCCATTTCGGATAAGATAGACAGTCCAAAATAATGTTCAAAAAGGGGCGTTCAAAACTGTTTTTCATTCTTTCCCAACTTTACCCTCTCTCGCTAAAACAGTCATAACTAATTCGTTTCAAAACATTTTTGAGAGATTCTTGAGTCCACGCGAAGCTAACTTCCGAGGCTACAACTTTCATTCTTTGACCATTTCCAAATTCAAAACACAGAATTCCAGAAAATTCGTTCAAGGTGAATGTCCAGAGTTGGTTAGACAGTTTTCACGCGACTACTTTGAATGGTCATAACTCTTTGCTCCGAAGTCAGAATTAGTCCGTTCTAGAGTCTATGGAAAGCTAATTCAGTGTACTATAACATACCAAAAGCCTAGAAGTTTCTAAAAACAATAACTAATTGAAACACGGTCCCGAATAGGATGTCCCGCTGCTGACTTTCAGTTTGACAAATTCGACACATTTCCTTCCAATCACCGTAACTCCCTCATCCGAGGTCGGAATGAGGTCATTCCAAAGCCTATGACTTCCTAACTCAGTGCACTACAACTACCCAGAAACTCAGAATTTTTCAGGTAACATAGCTATTCCAGAATTTGACACTATAGTCACTGCTCATTCGGCCATTTCTAGACATGGTTTACTAAAATCTTCACCACTTGATTCATTTTAACTCCGTTTTGGTTCATTCAAGTTAGAAAATCTTCAGAACTTAGAGGGATATAACATACAATCATCAAATTAAGCTTTTAGACATAAATCAAAAGCACAAATGGTCCTCAAGCTCACCCCAAAAACTGTCCCAACATGGTTCTTTATAAATCTTTTATTTTGTGAGTTTTGTTACACTTGGATGATGTTAAGGCTTCATATCTCTAATTACAATCATTAGAACTCATTTACATAATCAATTACAATCCAAAATAAACATAGCAAACTAACTAGTTTACTAACAAAAACTAACTAAACTTCCAAAATTTAAACTTTAACTGACAAACTAAATACAATATTTAAAATAATAACATTACCAAAAATTAAATAAGAAACATACCCAAAAATATGAGTTTCACAAACTGAATACGTACTTCCACGCCAAAATTTAACTAAGGAGGTTTTTATAAAAAGTCCTCCCACAACAAAGCCTTTCTCAAAAATTGGAGGCCTTATTGTTGGTGAATAAAACAAAGGATCAAGCCCTTCTATTTATAGGTTTAGAAAATGATAAAGTTCTCAATTTAGTGGATGTGAGACTTGGTTTATACTAATTCTAATTTGTTTATACTAATTTTTCCTATTTTCTACATGCTAAGTGTATTCATTCATCACGAATTCGTTTCTTAACCAATTCGATCCGTTCAAGTTGCGTTGTTTTCATTTTATAGAGGAGAACAACAATCATCTATCAATTTAAAGTTTTCATCACGAATTCATCATCAACTTTAGTCCCAAAGTACACCAAAAAATACATTACAATCAAAACTCAAACTCCTCTTCTTTAGTATAAATAAATAAATTTGATTTCTGAAAATTTGTTTCTAGATGACCATTATCAAATTATAAATATCTAATAGCATATATAACATCGTAACCCACAAATTCATTAACCAAAACTCCAATTTTAAAAGAAACTCAAGAACACATAATCTAGATTTATAAACTAGATTATGTACCTTTAATTTCTTAGGAAAATAAAATTAACCTTATCAGTAAAATTATAATTTATATTCAACCATTATAATCATAACATTATTTAACAAATTCTCACTCCTCTAATTTAATTATTTAATTAAATTAGAATATCACAATTATACTCGCGTAATAAAATACGTATAAATCACATCTATTTTATCACACTTAAATAAACTATCACATAACAATTTTCATCAAATATTTATTTAATACCATAAATATTCATTTTATTCTATAAAGTTTCCAACTAAAATATTTAATGTACTTAATAAATATTTTACTCGCATTATACTAACATTTACATTTTCATGCAATATATTACCTTCTCACTCTATTAAATCAATTATACTTGTATTAATTCACTATTTTAATTAAGTGAATTATTCACACTATTTATGAAACTTAACTCATAATAATTTTCATTGCCCATAAGGCATAATAATTAAAATTATATTATCTCATAACATAATTTCAACTTAATTAAATAAACTAATATTATTTAATTTCTTTAATAGTTTAATTAACTATTAAATCTCATATTCTCCAACATATGAATATATAATTCTCTTCACACCAAATCACATAATTCAAAATATATACACCTCATAATACGAATTTTAATTATTAAATTCTTATTTTAATAATTTATGAAAATTCGGGTTATCACAACCTTCCATCCTTATAAGGATTCCGTCCTCGGAATCAAAGAAACCTACCTTACTCTCTTTTCACCAATTCTCTTTTCAAAATTTACTTGGGATATTACATTCACCCTTTCTTCTAAGAATTTTGTCCTCAAAATTTTATCTATTAATCTTAATTCATTCAATCTATCAAAATAGATTTTACGTTAATACTTTATTCAGTCATTGGGTTCTATAACCACTTTCTTTTCACAACGATCTTTCTATAATTATTAACTTTTCTATTAAAAATTTTACATTATTCTTTGATAACTCATCTCCTTCTCACTTCAAAATTTTTTTTCTCACTTATTCAATATATTCATCATTCAAAGGTCGCATTCTCTACTTACTTACTTCTTTCTAAGGAATATCATCCTTACCATATTCTCCTTTTAGAATAGCAAGAATCTTCCACAATTGCTCAATAATTGGGAAGCATTATGAATAACTCGGGAATTTAAAAGATTTTAAATCATGCTGAGGGGTCATAAGACCTTGAACTACGTCCATGGTTATACGTACTCTTTCAACTTAAACCTTAACAGTCATTAGACTATAGAGACTCCCATACTTAGGGTGTTAAGCCCTTCGTACGATGTATTGTACACAAACATTTAAACGCTATGCGTATGTCCATAGTTATAAGTAATCTTTCAACTTAAATTTTAACAGTCATAAGACTATAGAGACTCTTCGTACTTAGGGGGATCAGCCCTTTGTACAATGTATTGTGCACAATCATCTAAACGCCTCCGCGTAATCCCCTATAAAAGGGTTGTTCATCTCAGCTTTTCAACATCTGAATTCGCACCAAAATAATTTGGTTTGGCATAACTTTTCAAGAAATGCTTGAATTTCATGAACATCTTTCAATAATCATCTAGCTGAATCAAATAGCATAGACTTCTACAACAATTCGGATATCAATCGAAATATACATATACATATATATATTCTCATATCTTAAAGAAATCTCAAAAATCCTTTTTATAACGTCATGATACCGCACTGTATTTACAGTCCGTTTGAGGATTCCGTCATTTGGTGATTTTATCATACTACATACTATAGTGGGCTGACGATCCTTAGATCACATCCAACACTAAGTAATACTACATTTACGACTCCATCGTTTTTTTTTCATCTCTGCACCAGGTTCCATAACACATTGATGATATAAAAATACATTTTGTTATATTTCAAATCATTTTTGTCTAGCCGAAGTAATTAGCATAGACACACGAATAACGATATTGTTTTTTAAAACTCATTGGGTTCATCATTTGATCCAATGTTTTTCAAGAAAATAGAAGTCCAAGCATCAGCACGAAGTCAAAAAATTTCGAAAGTCTAGCATAGCTAGTAGATTTAGAATATCCAGGTATCCATCAACTTCAATCTTTACTCCATTACTTCATTACTTAACCAATTCTTTTTATTTCTAGCACCACTAATGCTCTTATACTAAATACTCTTGTATTTCAACTTACAATCTTCCTATACCCCTAGTATATTTCATCAAACTTACCACACATTGGAAGTTCAGGAACTTGCCACAATAATATGAGTTTAAGAACTTATCCTAGTCAGACCATAAACGTCCATTCGCTGAGGGGTTCAAAACATACCATTTTATTATGAGTCACGAACTTACCATATGCATTAGTTTTAAGAACCGCACCTAATCTTAATAATATCTGACTAATCTTAATAGTTTCTAACTATCAAATATACACATGGGAAAAGAATCACCTTTTCACCCTATATACATTGACAGCGCGACACCAACATTCCAATGATTATCAATGGGATAAACTGAGTGCAAGCACAAAACCCTCGCCCATACAAAGGTTTGTACAACTCAGCCATCACATGAGTCCTCAATTGAAATCCCACCTAACATTACCTTACTCTTAACTTATTCTTAACTTGGCATTAACTTGCTCAATATGAATTTTTCGTACCTCATCATTTATAACTCCTCGCGAGTTTACCTCGTACTATTTCATAGTACATTATCTTCATAACATCAAGCTATAATTATTCAAACATTACAAACCATCTTTCTTTTATAATCTAAACAGATCACGTCGTGATCTTATTCTATAATCATCTCCCTTAAAATTCTTTTCTTAACTCGTGATCGTTTTATTTTACGATCCTCTTTCTTTCCCTTTTTCATCATTTACGATTTCATTTATGCTTTTAATCTTACAGGCTTTGTCTATTCATCATTATTCGTTATCTTGGCTATTGGAGTTAGGGTAACTCCCATTTCTTATCTTTATATCTCTTCAAGATTCTTCTTTGAATTTTCTTGTTTATATAACAATTCTTCCTTTAAGAATTTTTAACTTCATTTACATTGCTCAACAACTCATCCAAGTTCCACATTTTCATCATACGTATCCATTTTCTATACTTGGTACACATCGAGTCTCTAATAGTTTCAATATGGTACGCTGAGTGGTTTCCCACAAACAACCAACAAACTAAGTTTCGAGTTACTAGTTTGTATATACCTCCGCTCTATGAAGGAATCGTTTAGCCCAGATACCATACATCAACTATTAAAGAGTACAATTGTACCATACTTAGATATAACTTTTTTATTCTTAACTTCTTTATCATTCTCTTTTTATAGACATTATCTCTTTATTATCACCTTACATCCTTATTATTGGAGTTGAATAACCCTACATTCATATTCCTTATAACTCTGCGAGATTCTTCTCTGAATTTTCTTACGCATGTTTTAATTCCTTCTTTATAAATTTCTTAAAGTACTTCATATTGTTCAAACACTATTTGAGCTTATTCGTTCATTATCTTCATCTCTCTTCCCTAAGGTTTTAGCCTAAGGTACTCTAACCTAAGGTTTCTAACCTATCAGCTTTGATACCAACTATAACAACCCCAAAATTTATACAATTTAATTCTCGACTTTGGTCGTTAACAATACATTCAACCTCTAATTTTACATCATTAAACGATAATACAACCATTGAAATTTGCGAAATAATTAAAATTTTCTATTACAAACTATTCTCGTTCCCAAAACCTTCAACCTTTACATCTAACTGTCTCAGAATCATTTTAATACTACAAGAGTTTACATCGCAAAATGATATTACAATTCAATATTAATACATTATTTGGAACCTTAAACATGGTTCAAATATTAATAACTCAGCCAAAGTATAAAAATCTTCAAGTATCACATCTGATTCATATATTTCAAGTAGCACATAACTTTACCTTAAATCTTTAACCTGCAAAAGTGGTTATTTGCAAGGTTGAGCTCGACAGCCCAGCAAAATTTAATAGTTTTCATGCATCACATAGCACATAATAATATGCTCGATATACATCTCATAAACATTCGACTAACATAACATACTCAATCAACGTAGTCATAAATTGACGTTAACATTTCATACTTTCAACATTAATATAACACACCATGTTATTTGCAATAAAGATTTCAAACAGTTCATCATCAAATTCATATAGCAAATAGGAACTGAAAGACTTGCCTTGATCGTTGTTTACCAATAACAGTTTAACATCTTACAGTTATCTGCACTTCACGTGCCCTACACAATTATATAATCATACACATCAATTATTAGTCATATAGTAACGCATAGTAGTTGTAATGTAAACTTTACGCTATATCTCATAAGTCCGATGACATCCAACTTTGGATATGCTATAAACATCATATTAACCTATTTTTAAAAGTTACTGGACACCCATTTCGGATAAGATAGACAGTCAAAAATAATGTTCAAAAAGGGGCGTTCAAAACTGTTTTTCATTCTTTCCCAGCTTTACCCTCTCTCGCTAAAACAGTCATAACTAATTCGTTTCAAAACATTTTTGAGAGATTCTTAAGCCCACGCGAAGCTAACTTCTGAGGCTACAACTTTCATTCTTTGACCATTTCCAAATTCAAAACACAGAATTCCAGAAACTTTGTTCAAGGTGACTATCCCGAGTTGGTTAGACAGCTTCGACGCGACTACTTTGAATGGTCATAACTCTTTGCTCCGAAGTCAGAATTAGTCCGTTCCGGAGTCTATGGAAAGAAATTTCAGTATACTATAACATACCAAAAGCCCAGAAGTTTCTGGAAATAATAACGGATTGAAACACTGTCCTAAATAGGACATCCCGCTGTTGACTTTCAGTTTGACAAATTCGACACATTTTCTTCCAATCACCGTAACTCCCTCATCCGAGGTCGGAATGAGGTCATTCCAAAGCCTATGGCTTCCTAACTCAACTTCACTACAACTACCCGTAAACTCGTAATTTTTCGTGTAACATAGCTATTCCAAATTTGACACTATAGTCACTGTTCATTCAGTTTTCATTTCTAGGCATGGTTTACTAAAATCTTCACCACGGATTCATTTTAACTTCGTTTTGGTTCATTCAAGTTAGAAAATCTTTAGAACTTAGAGGGATATAACATACAATCATCAAATTAAGCTTTTAGACATAAATCAAAAGCACAAATGGTCCTCAAGCTCAGTCCCAAAAATTGTCCAACATGGTTCTTTATAAATATTTTATTTTGTGAGTTTTGGTTACACTTGGATGATGTTAAGGATTCATATCTCTAATTACAATCATTAGAACTCATTTACATAATCAATTACAATCCAAAATAAACATAGCAAACTAACTAGTTTACTAACAAAACTAACTAAACTTCCAAAATTTAAACTTTAACTAACAAACTAAATACAATATTTAAAATAATAACATTACCAAAAATTAAATAAGAAACATACCCAAAAATATGAGTTTCACAAACTGAATACGTACTTCTACGCCAAAATTTAACTAAGGAGGTTTTTATAAAAAGTCCTCCCACAACAAAGCCTTTCTCAAAAATTGGAGGCCTTATTGTTGGTGAATAAAACAAAGGATCAAGCCCTTCTATTTATAGGTTTAGAAAATGATAAAGTTCTCAATTTAGTTGATGTGAGACTTGGTTTATACTAATTCTAATTTGTTTATACTAATTTTTCCTATTTTCTACATGCTAAGTGTATTCATTCATCACGAATTCGTTTCTTAACCAATTCGATCCGTTCAAGTTGCGTTGTTTTCATTTTATAGAGGAGAACAACAATCATCTATCAATTTAAAGTTTTCATCACGAATTCATCATCAACTTTAGTCCCAAAGTACACCAAAAAACACATTACAATCAAAACCCAAACTCCTCTTCTTTAGTATAAATACATGAATTTGATTTCTGAAAATTTGTTTCTAGATGACCATTACCAAATTATAAATATCTAATAGCATATATAACATCGTAACCCACAAATTCATTAACCAAAACTCCAATTTTAAAAGAAACTCAAGAACACATAAACTAGATTATATACCTTTAATTTCTTAGGAAAATAAAATTAACCTTATCAGTAAAATTATAATTTATATTCAACCATTATAATCGTAACATTATTTAACAACTTCTCACTCCTCTAATTTAATTATTTAATTAAATTAGAATATCACAATTATACTCGCGTAATAAAATACGTATAAATCTCATCTATTTTATCACACTTAAATAAACTATCCCATAATAATTTTCATCAAATATTTATTTAATACCATAAATATTCATTTTATTCCATAAAGTTTCCAACTAAAATATTTAATGTACTTAATAAATATTTTACTCGATTATACTAACATTTACATTTTCATGCAATATATTACCTTCTCACTCTATTAAATCAATTATACTTGTATTAATTCACTATTTTAATTAAGTGAATTATTCACACTATTTATAAAACTTAACTCATAATAATTTTCATTGCCCATAAAGCATAATAATTAAAATTATATTATCTCATAACATAATTTTAATTTAATTAAATAAACTAATATTATTTAATTTCTTTAATATTTTAATTAACTATTAAATCTCACATTCTCCAACATATGAATATATAATTCTCTTCACACCAAATCACATAATTCAAAATATATACACCTCATAATACGAGTTTTAATTATTAAATTCTTATTTTAATAACTTATGAAAATTTGGGTTGTCACAGTAGTTGGGGTGTGGAATGATTGTTCTAGACAGTTGTTTAGCAGTTCTCACTATTTTATAAAATAGTGTGTCAATAATTGTAATGAGGACTTTATCTGGGTGTGGATATTGTCTAGAAGACAATATTTGTATTTAAACTCACAGTATGTGTTATCGTATTTTGCACGACAATTGTAATAAAAAAGTTGTAGTTATTTTCTGTACCATGTATTTGGCGACTCAGAATGGGTGATGTATACCTATTTTGGGGGCGTCACATATGCTTCTAAAATAAATAGATAAAATTTAGTAAAGATATATATAAACGTTTAAGTAATTTTTATATTTGATACTTCTCAAATAAGCAAATAGTAATTAGAGATCAAATAATTATATAAAAGTTCAATGACCTTTATATATGTTAAATGTGCTTCTGTGTAAGCAAATGAAAATTTATTGTCAGTTATAAAAGTTTATATAACTTTTATACTTGTGTAAATATGTTTTTTTATTAAGCAGATATATCAATTTTAGCTTAGCTCAAAAATGCTTCTGTATAAGCAAATATATAATTTACTGCAAATTTATAAAGAATTATTTATTCTTTATAATAAAGAATGTGTTTATATGGTTTAAATAGATATAACTTTAAGTTAAAATATAAAACTTTAAATAACTTTTATTTTTAGAGTGAAATTTCTTCTGAGTAAACAGATAAGTTGTTTTATGTTTTGAATCAAATATTCTTCTATATAAGTAGATATTTAATTTTTGTGCAGATTTATAAAGATTTATTTATTCTTTATAAATAAAGAATGTCTTTCGGTGTTAAACAGATAAGGCTTTAATTTCTGATATAAAAGTTTAAATATCTTTTATAGTGAGTGATATGCTTTTGTTTAAGTAGATATATTCACTTAAGTTTGTGATATAAAAGTTTAAATAAATTTTATATTATGCAACAAATATTTTATGAATAAATAAATTTATGATCAAATACTTGTGATGAAAGATATCAAGTATAATAAATAAATCATTTAAACAATATTTGATATAACAAATAAATTTATTTAACTCATATAATATATAATAATATATTTTATCTATTATTTGAATAATTATAAATAAGGTCACTTAAGATTTTAAAGACCGTTTTAATAATTCACATTATCATTCGTTCAAAAGTGAATAAATTCAAATTGTATCGATGTCCAAGTACTGACCAAATTTAAAGTTTCATAATCCGTATTTATATAAATATTTTTAATAGATCAATTAGGGTTTTAAATACCTTTTAGATAATTCACACTCTTTCCAAAATGTATTCGTACCCCAGTATTTGATCTACTTTAAGACATTTATATAAATAATTTGTATCTTATAAAAGGTCACTTAACACTTTGATAACTTGTTTGGCTAAATCTCTCACTTAAGAGGAATATCTCCACTATAATTTTGGTGTCTAAGTACTATTTTTTAAATGATAAATAGATGAAATATATATATAAGTAAGAGATAATTCAAATAAATCAAATCAAATAACTTATCTCAAATACTTAGACCAATTTTCTCTTCCCAATTGATTAGAACTTTGATAAGAAAAGAGAGAAAGCTTTTTAGAGAGAGTACGTAGGCAAAGAAGAATGTGCTTTTCTTTTCTTGTGAATTGGCGAATTGAAAGTGAATGAAAAGCCTCCTATTTATAGTTTTTCTGAGCTTAGGACATAATGGTCTTTCTAAAAGTTTAATTTAAAATCAATGGCTTAGATCTATTTGTTTGAAATAAATAGTCCGGATGAGGTATTTGATGAGCACACGGATTGAAAAAAAAAAATCAGCCCATACAATTTTGATTTCCCCGAATTTATCTCATCTGAATTCTTATTTTTGACCTATTTGAATTTTTGTCAACTTTTACATTTATTACCCACATGTGATAATTCATTCATTAGAAAACTTCCCACGACATACTTGTTTCGGTTAAAGCTTCAAGGGTTAAAAGCCTTCCTCATTTATTCATCACATGTTCATTTAATTCTCAACATATGAAAACAAATTTGTCTCAATTAATTGTCCAACATACTCCTTTTTGGTCAAAGATAAAAACACTTAACATATGCCCAATTAATTCAAACATTCAATGTTTAACACTTGATATTAAATAAAATTCAAGAAAATATTAATTCAATAAGATTTGAAAATATTTTTTGCCAAAGTAAATAAGATAATGAAAATAAATTATAATATAAATACTATGGAAAGGATTCTACCCTTTTAATTAATTTATTTAATAATTATTGTTATCATCAAAACAAATCTAAAAGTTGGAGACATAACAATCTCCCCTTTTTTGATGATGATAATTAACAAAAAATATTTTTCTTTAATAGCTCCCTCTAAGTTTATGCATAAACTTAAAAAAATTTGAAAAATAATCATATAGCATCATATATAGCATAACAAAATAAACTTTCATATATAGAATAAATACATAGAACCATATATAGCATAACATAACAATTTATTAGCATATATGATAGAATATGACAATATATAGCAGAATATGGCAAAATAAAATATTTTTGTTGCCCCATCAATATTTTTCTTCTCCCCTTTTGTCATCATAAAAAATAATAGGGAGAAATAATACTATAATGTAATTTTTAGAACCTGTAGAAAAACGGTTAGTATCTGAAAAGTAATGTTCTGAGTGATTCAACAATCTCCCCCTATTTGATTTGCAATCTTAGGAAGAATTTTTATTTCTCTAATTATACCATTTCAAATTCCTTAATCATGCTTTCAGAAAAATCATGCACAAAGTAATATTAGTAGACCCAAAAATGATGTCGTCATTTACTTTTACAAGAGTCAGTTGCAAGACATACCTACAACATATACAAATTTCACAAACTAGTACCCTTTAATAAGAAGGGTCCTTTGGGTATACAATATTTTCATTTTTTATAAGGAGCATTCATGTTTTCCTTTACAAATCTGGGTACATAATAATCAGTCTTAGTAGACACAATCATTTTATGAATAGCAGGTCTATATAATGCATGATTTACTCTATTTTTATATCATGAAAAACTTTGATTAAAATTTCTATAAGATTTTTTACTTTTATTTTTTTTTTATAATTATAGAACTCTTTCTTTGTATTTTTAATAATTGGTGCAATGTAAGTTCCTTTTGGCACCCAAATTATTTTTCCTTTATAATTTTTATTTCGAGCATTACACATGTGAAAATAATGACCATTTTTGTTACAGTAAGAGCATTTAGTAAAAAGAGATGTATGACTTTCTTTTTCTTTACTTTTAATATGATAAAATTCTTTATCTTTTGTTTTACTAGATTCTCCAACATATCCTAGTCCTTCTTTGTTAAATTCACATCTTCGTTGATTAAGCATGACATAAAGATTTTCTTTTCCTTTTGTGAACTTAAGAACTATAGTATTTAAATCGTCACATTCTTTAGTTAAAATATTAATTTGATCTATTAAAGAAGAATCTTCATTTTGTTTTGCTAACTCTATCTTTAAAGATGAATCCTCAAGCTTGAGATTTTTAATATCTTCATTTAACATTTGATTTGTATTTGAGTATCTTTATTAATTACAACAAGTGGTTAATTTTCAATTTCAAGATTTTCAAAATAAATGATAAGTGTTGAATTTTCTATTTCAAGATCCTTGCTTATTTTTATTAATTTTTATAATTCTTCCTTTAGCAATAAATTTTCTGAAAAATCATTTTCTAGTTTTTCTTTTTCTTCTTTTAAACTTTCATTAACTATAATTAAATTTGAATTTTCTATTTTAATATTTTTATTAACTTTTCTAATGAGATTTTTAATTTAATAAAATCTTCTTTAATAATTTCATTATCTTCATATAAACAATTATAAGCTTCTTGTAGTTCATTATGTTCTTTACTTATATTATCTAATGTATGTGTAATAAATGAAATACTAGGTAAATGATGTTCAAAATTTACCTCAGATCTTGCTGATGAATCATTGCCTGCAGTTAAGCATAGATTTGCAATTTTCTCGGTTTGATTATTCTGTTTCTTTTTCTCTTTGTGCTTTTGGCTCAAAGACATGTTTGCCTTTTAAGTTATTGTTTGTCTTCGGACAACCTTTATCATATTTTCTGACTTTGCTTAGGATCAATCTCTTGAGTTGTCTTGATAAGAGAGCAACTTCATTATTATCTAAACTCAGGAGTTTTTCATTTAACTTCTCATCATTGCTATCTTTATCTACAAATAGAATTTGAGAGAAATTCATTTCTTCTTGAGATTTTGAAACATGTCGACTTGTTAAGATTTCCAATAAGGCTATCAAGAGGATAAGTAATTAGATCTTACATTTCCTTAATGTCTGTAACCCTCATTTTCTATATGGATGGAAGGGCTTTGAGAATTCTTTTATTTTTCTCATTAGTTGTATATGCCTTCCTAGTTGTTCCAGTTTTCACTTCAAAAAAAGATATAATAATCTTTTCACCTTCTTTCAAATATTAGTTAGTTCCCAGGCAATGATAGTTATTTAGAAGGGGGATTGAATAGATATTTTTAAATTCTTTCGTTCAAAAACACTTGTTATTTGATAATGATTTAAGCACAATTATTTATTTGCCTTCAAGATATAATGAATAAATACTGAGTAAAAAAGTTATATGAGAGTTATAGCGCATAGCAAGAATATAAGATTTTTTAAGTGGTTCAAAGTATTCAAAGCTCCTAGTCCACTCTTCTACTCCTCGAGTAGGAAATCCACTAAGGATATCTTTACAACTTCTGAATCTCACAGATTCCTTCAAGACCAGCAGTCTTGGAACTTCTTAGTTCACTTTTGAACTCTTCAAGTCCAGCAGACTTGGTACTTCTCAGTTCACTTAGAACTCTTCAAGTCCTTCTGAATTGGAACTTCTTCCTTCACTAGATAATAGTTGAGTTCTTGAATGGTGCTACTCAGTTGTCGTTAAGCTTGTGTTTGATAGAACTGAGTAGCTGAGCAAGCTTTCCTTTTTCAGATCGTAGAGTTTGATCGTTGAGTGTTCTTCAGCTTTTTGTTTAGTGTTTGCTTAATTCTTTCATCTGCTGATGTTTTGTATATATGATGCCTTCGAAATGTATCCGTTGAAGACATCTATTGAAGCATTAAATGCATTTGACATTTCTAAGCTTTGATGGAGACTTTCTGCATAACTTCTGATTAGCATACTGGCCCACTAACACAACAGACTGTTATCTCACCTAACACCTGAAAAGGTGTTTTCTGCTGACCCATAGTACTTTCCTTAGCTTTTTTAATACGTTTCTTTGTTATATACTAAGGATGACTGTTGTGTCATTGGGACTCTCGAGGTCTTCAACGTCTATATCTCATTCCATATTTATTGTGATTAATCTTTAAACAAGTGGATGAGGCTCGATGCTTCTGACATAGACAGATGAAGCTCTACGATTCTGATCGTGGTGTCATGCCACCTTCGTACTTGATCTGGTGCTGATAGATGAGAACACTACGATTTCTCTTAAGTACTGGTATACTACAATCTTCACTTGCTTGACTTTCAGACTCTACGCTTCTGAGAGCACTCTACGAACTCTGACTTGGCTCGGCAAGCGTTAGGACTACTCTACGATTTTGGAGAGGCCCTTCAAAGCAAATACACTACGATCATCAACGCTCTATGATTCTACCTTATCTTCTGTAATCTCTTGATCATCTTGATAGACTACGATTTAGTTGAAGCCTATCTATTACATTTGAAGATATAGATCAACCTAATAGCTTTGATCTCTTCTTCTATACATTCATTTACAGAATGATAAACATTAAAGTTCAGATCAACCTAACAAATTTGATCTATCACTAAGTCCTTATACATTTGTTCCTTTGAAGGACTTTACATATAATCATGACTATTAACTTTCAACATCAAATTTTAAATATGCAATCTCCCAACAATCTCCCCTTATTTGATGTTGACATAACCAAGGAGATTTGTATCATGATTATTAATTTCTAGATGCAGTTGCTAGAAAGTAAATATGACTTAGTGTTTCAGTGAGCAGATGAAACCTCTAAAGAATAAGCATGAATTTATTGATGTTTGTAAAGACATATATTACAATTAAGCTTAGTTATATCAATAAGAAATGAGTTTCAACTTATCTCTATTTCTTATGCCTTTTGTTCCTTGGAGGATTTGCATACTCTTGAGCTCTTCTTCTCCTGCTCGCTTCGTCTCTCCATGCTATATCTTCCAGCTCGCTTTGACTTAGTCTTTCATGATGATCGTGCCTATTCATGAATGCAGGATCTCCAATTGGCATTCTTAGGCCTGTGGTGGTCACCTCTTGTGAGCTGGGATAAGGCCTTTTTGACTCCTTATTGGTTGTGCCATGAGAATTTACTGTTGTTCAGGTCATGGAGTCTGATGACGAGAATGACTTGTAGGAGAACTTCTTGAGAAGGCAGTAATTTTTCCTTTGCCTCCTTTGCCCCTTCCTTTGTCTCCTTCCCCTTTATTCTCCCCCTTTATGTCAGCATCAAGGGTTCGAATATCTTCAGATAGGCGAGTCATGCCTTAGACAAGTTCGTTGAGTTGAGTCTGGGATTGAACTATATCTGCATGATTTTCCTCGATCAGAGAGTCAGTATGAGCTTCTCTCCTTTGCAGAATGTCCAAGATAATTTTTGTTTGTTTCATTTGACCCATAGAGAATGCTTGGAATTCTTTTATTTGGGTCTTTAGACTCGTGAGATTTTCCAGCATAAGTTGATTTTGAGATTCTTGGGTATTTTGTAAGATAAGAACAACATCCCTATGCTTCTTGGCAGCTAAAAAGTGGATTTGATCCCTTTCATTTATACTCTGGATCACCACTTTTATTATCTCCCTAAGCTTCTTTGTAAGTTCAGAACTTAGGGTGCTTGGGAGAGTGTTGGCAGCATCAATCAATTGAGTCAGCCTCATATGAACAAATTTGGATTGAACTTCAAGATCTTCTTGTATGTCCTTGGTTACTTTCTTAGTTGCTTCTGACAACTCCGTTTTGGTGGGCAGATCAGATATAAGCTCAAGGAGTTGCAGATTATTTGGAGGAGAGGCTCTTGAATGTTGACCTTGCATTTGGTAGAGAGCAAGATCAAGACTGAAATAGTCGTTTGTTGAGGAAGATGGTATGTTCGATGGAGGGGAAGGTGTGTGAGGTTGAGCCTCAAAAGGAATTGAGTCTATGAACTTGCCAGGTGACTCGACGAATTGTGCAGGTGACTCTACGATTTGATGTGGCCCAATAATCGTAGAGGGAGGGATGATATGAGATTGAATCAACACAAAGTTTGGCATATTTGGTTCATCAGTTACAGAATGTTGGATTCTGTAACTGGAAATTGATTGAGTGGATGAAGTATCACTTCCAACCATTTTGGTAATTCATAGAATTGATTGAAAAATGATGGTGGACAGTGATTTACTCTAAAAGAGATGGGAATAGTTTGTACCTCATGCCCATATCTTGAAGAGGGGCTGTTGGTGATTAGCTTTCAAGAAAAGTTTAGTTTGCCTAGGAATCCATGAGCTAGCACCGAAATTGTTGGATAGGCTTTGAAGGTCCAGAACATGTGATCCCAGGAGTTGAGAATTTGGGCTCTGTGAAAGGGCATCATAGGTAGATAGAAGAAGAGTTGATTGTAGTTGGCTCTCCTATAACCATCATAGCCCACACCTATGATCTCAACATCATCATCCTCTTCTTCTTCTCTGTCTTCTTGTGAAGATTCCACTTCAAAAACTACATCCACTCCACTTCCTTGTTTTTCTTCTCTTTCACCCTTTATAGCTTCACTTCTCTCCATCTCTGCAGTTTCTGAAGGCAGAATTTCTTGAGGAACTGAGGGAGATTCCTGATGATTTCTTGGCAGTTCCTCCTCAGGAGCAGCTTCTTTTAACATGAGGACTTCATGATGCTCCCCCTCAGCTAGATCATTCATTTGCATTTCAAATTGCTCCCCCTCAGTTGAAGTATTCTCTAGAGTAGGAACTTCAGGAAGCTCCCCCTCAATTTGAGCTGTGTTCTTCTGACTTACTTCAGATAGCCCCTTTTCTACTGCTATCCTTTTATCTTCCTCCTTTAAAGCTTTTTCATTAACAAGAATGTATTTCTTGACAGGTTTTCTTTTTGACTTCCTAGGCTGAGCTACAGCTTCAACACTTTCTTTAGCTTCAGCTCTGAATGGTTGATCAGCCTGAGAAGCTGTTGCAGCATCTTTCTCGGGAGTGGTGTTCAGTCTGATCTCTACGATTGGTAAAGACTCTACGATCGAGGAGACAGATGGCTTCTTTGACTTGTGACTGGGTGAGCTGTGTTTTCTCTTCTTAAGCAGCTGAGAGATGGTAGCTTTGTCTTCATCTTCATTAGACTGTTGTCTTTCCTTTTCAAATTCCTCAAAGTTTCAGTACCAGAACACTCTTGAGGTAGATCAGTAGTTGAACCTTGATGCTCCTCTGCCATTTGAGCCTTTACTTTTCTTTTACCCTTGCTTTTTTTGATTAAAGCAATGAGTTCTTCCTTGTTAATTTCTTCTTCTTCTTCTTCAGTCTCCTTTACAACTGACATGTTTCCTTGAATTCCAGACTCCTTTGCATCACTAGTTCTTCCACTGGACTCAGAAATCATCCTTACATTTTCTGTTGGATTTCTTTTCCAGTTTTCAAACAACTGTTGGATTTGGATTGATGGATTCTCCTTCATCATCCCCAATCTTATCTCCCAATGCTGACTGTAGGATGATGCTTATAAATCTCTCGTAGAGCATCTTTCCAGAGCTGTATGAATTCTTCAAACTGAGTATCCATTTCCCAATCCAGTCGAGTAGTAGGGCTCCATAGTTAAGTTGAATCCCACAACTGATTGCTGTCATGAGCTTAAGCTGCACTTCATTCATAGAGTCATGGCTAGAGCTCTTGCATTATATGCATTTCCCAACAATGTCAGCCAAAAATTCATACCTTTGGGGAAACTCTTTCTTTTTGTACCCTCTAACAGTCGGAAACTTTTTTTGGTGCATCTTCTTTAATCCTTCATGAAAATTGATGCCTTGAATGAATGGAAATCCTTTCGATTTGAAACCTAGGGCTAGGTTTATATCCTCAACTTTGAATTTAATTTCCACGTCCTTGACCCTTGTGGTGATGACATCGTTCTCAAACGTTCCATTCCTATACAACTCTTTTATCAACTTTGGGTAGATCCATGTGCTTGTACCCAGAGCTTTTTCAAGACCAGCTTTCTTTATCATAGATAGTGTTTTGTGAAATTTGGGATCAGCTATCTTGAACTCATCAAAACAGAGTCGGTAACCAGAGATGATATTTGAAGCCACCATTGATTTCTTTGCACTGAGGATGATTTAGCGATTTTGAAGGCTAGGGTTTCTGCTGGTAGAGAGAGAGAGATAAGCTTTTTGAACTTTTGAGTTTTCAAAAAGGCCTTGTTAAACTATACTTGTAACTTCCCTCCACTCGATCTTCTCAGAGGGGCATGTGTCGAGTTCTACTTGGCTCCACGATTTAACTTGTGTGGAAAAATACTAATTTGCCCTTAGTTCTTCCTGAGCTGGTGTAGTCTTTGGGAGGACTACAATCGTCGAGGTAGAACTACGGTCGTTGAGGTTATCATAGTGATCGTTGAGTCCACTGCTGAGTCTGCTCTACGAACATTATCTGCTCTGTTCCTTGTGATGAACTTTTAACTTAGCATTTCTTCTCAGTTAAGGATTAGGTTTCTCCCTGAGGCGCTTGACAAAGAGATTGCTTGGATTTGTTGGAACTTTTGTCATCACAGGATGCTTCTTTGTCATGTTGATGAGACTCTACGATCGTGGTCTTTCATGTCATTGCAACTCTACGATCGTGGACTTTCTTTGGTCATGTCTACGATTTTGAACATAGCCTTTATATCTGCATGGTTAGCACAAACTAGAGCATAGATTTTATGGTTGTAGATTTAGCATGCCTAGCTCACTTATTAATTTATTAAATCTGGATTCATCTAGAGGCTTTGTAAAGACATCAGCAAGTTAATTTTCAGTAGGAATGTATTGTAAAGATATGGTTCCATTTTGAACATGATCCCTAATAAAATGATATCTTATCTCTATATGCTTAGTCATAGAATGCATGACAAGATTGTGTGTTATTGCTATGGCACTTGTGTTATCACAATGAATAGGTATAGATTTGAAATCAAATCCATAATCTGTCAGTTGATTTTTCATCCATAAGATTTGAGCTGTTGTTTGCCAAAGACAGAATATATTCAACTTTTCCGTTGTTGATGTAGATACTGAGTTTTGCTTCTTGCTAAACCAGGACACAAGTCTGTTTCCCAGTAGCTGAAAGGTGCCACTAGTACTTTTTCTGTCTATTTTGTAGCCTGCAAAATCAGCATCTGTATATCCTGTCAGTTCAAAAGAGGATTCCTTGGGATACCAAAGCCCCAAGTGAGGTGTGCCTTTGAGGTACCTGAAAATCCTTTTTACAGCAGTTAAGTGTGATTCCTTAGGATTAGCTTAAAATTTAGCACATATACATGTTGCAAACACTATGTCTGGTCTACTGGTAGTTAGATATAGAAGAGAGCCTATCATACCTCTGTATTGGGTTATATCAATACTTTTACCTTTTTCATCTTTTTCAAGCTTGGTTTGTGAGACCCCGAATTTTATGAAATAAAAGTATTCAATTTTTCTATTTTGGTAAATAGTTAAATTGATAAAAGTTTAAAGTTAAGGGTGATATTTAAATTTTTTGCAAAGTAAGCAAGTTGAAATATAATATTCGTTGTGTCGGGGAATATTCGTTTTAACAGGAAATATTCGTACGACGACACAATCATTGGTGGACTCCACAACGGAAGTATTGTCATATTTAGAAAATGACAGAATTATCTTTTTATAAAAATAACGGCGAAAGTTTTACTGTTTAACTGTTGAACTACCCGGTAGTAAAAGTAAAGTAATACACGTGGTTGCATAGTAGCACAAGGTATTGATTATTGATGCTTACGTGAGAAGTCACTCAGTTATACTCAATTATTGCTACAATAATTGTTGCATCATATCTCTCATATTATTGATTCAATTATTGTCACAGTATCATCTGCATAATATTTTATATTATTAAATCAATAATTGAGACGACAAAGTTATTCATATTATTATTTGCAATATTGACAATGTCTAGAAGTTCTGTCAAGGAGAGGTTTGGTTACCTAATTGCGCGCTAATAAGGAGAAATCCTTATCGAAAAGCCCCCTCTTTCCTGGGAATGATCTGGTTGTTAAATATTGTGAGTTATAATATTAATGATGAATAAATTTGTGTTGATTAAAGATGAAATTGATATTTTCATTGTGTTGGGATTATTAGTGTTAGTGGAAATCGACATCTATTCTGATAATAATTGATGTCTGGAGGTTATATTGACAAATCGGGTAATTAATCGGATAAATAAGCAATTAATTGATATTAATTCACATGCTTATAACTATGTGTTCACATGTGTGTACTATTGATTCACATGTATGTACTATTAGGAGAGGTGGTGCAAGAATGATAATACTTGCATGACTAAATTAAAAATGAAGGTATAGATGAAGGTACTATACTATAATTATTTTTTTCACATGTATAGAACTATTGAGTCACATGATTATACTATTGATTCATATGATATACTATTAGGGGAGGTGGTGCAAGTTTGATAATACTTGCAGGACTAAATTAAAAATGAAAGAAAAGATGAAGGTATTATACTGTAATATTTTGAGCCCTAAAATGTGCAATTATTGAAACTATATTTTCCTATAAATAGAAGCTCATTCTTCCTTTATTTTCACCAATTCACTAAGACTCACAAGAGCAATCATAGAGAGAGAAGCTATAGAGAAAAAGAAGAAGAGAAGTCTGCTACTTCACTATTCCAGTATCCAGTCTTCTTCTGAGGTAAGGGGTATTATTTATTTCATATTCTGAAGAGATATTATTTTTCGTATTCGTATGAATATTATTTTTGCTTAATATTCGTAAGGAATATTATTTTCCTTCAATATCTGTAAGGGATGTTATTTATTTCTTATTCGTAAGGGGGTATTAATTATTTCATATTCTGAAAAGATATTATTAATCGTATTCATATGAATATTATTTTCGTTCAATATTCGTAAGAATATTATCTTTCGTTCAATATTCGTAGGAATATTATCTTCATTAAATATTTGTTGGAATATTATTTTCGTTCAAGGGATGTTATTTTTGTTCAATATTCGCTTGAAATAATATTTTCTTCCATATTCTGTAGTATGTAAGTAATATTATTTCGTTTCAGATTTTGAATTCGATACTCATTTTATTGAAGTTTTGGCTTCTATACTCCATGAAATTAGTAGAATATCCTTTATATTTGTGCTTCATCAATATCTTTTCATGAAAATATTATTCTGAGCTTTCTTGATAATTATTGATCTTTTCATGACAAAATATTATTCATGAGTTACTATTTACGGTTACTATTCATCCAGTTACTATTCACTCAAATATTATTCACTCAGGTATTCGGGGTACTTTTCATGCTGGAGTACTATTCACGAGTTACTATTCACCCAATTAATATTCACCCGAATATTATTCACTCGGGTATTTGGGATACTTTTTATGTTGGGGTACTATTCACGAGGTACTATTTCTGAAGTACTATTCACAGGGTATTATTCACGGGGTACTATTCACCTGAAAAATATATTTCTTTTCTGTCCAAATTAATTTTGATACATGAATATTATTCTTGAATTTTACTCCACAAAGCAGTATCATGTTGACAATTTGGATATTTTTAAACTCTGGATAAATTTAAAGTCTTTAATATTTATTCTTGATTTCGTTTGATTAATTCTTATATCATTGTCATCATCCTCATGCTTATATTGTGATAAATATCTTTGGCTTACGTGCATAGATGGACTGTTGATTGATATGATTATGACTAAGGATCATTCGGTATAATCATTACCCGTAATGTTATAAATGATGTGGTAAAAGTCCTCATTGGCCCGTAGGGCATTGATGGACAGTTGTGTGTATGATTATAACCAGGGATTATTCGGTATAATCATGACCATTGATAATTACATGAATATCCTTGGCCCGTAGTGCAGGGATGATTCGATGATGTGGTTTATTTATTAAGCTGAGTCTCAGCGATAAAGTTGATGAAAAACTTTTTAAATCATAGAAGATAGTAGATATCATGCTCTACTTGACTGTTCTAATGGATTGCTTATTCCGCTGCAGTTGTTGATCTAAAACTTGTTGTCTATTATATTCTATCAGTTGTTATACTGTTGAAGGCTAAGGATAATTTATTCTGTATTATCTTAGTCATAATATTTCTTACTGGGCTAGTTGAGCTCACCCTTTTTTTTTCATTGTTCTCTTTAGGAAATGAGAATATAGCTGGGACGAGTCGGAAAATGGAGTGATGGTCTAGGATAAATGTCTTTAGTAGTCCTCACTATTATGTGAAATAGTTTGATAATAATTGTAACGAGGACTCCATTGAGAGTGGATATTGTCTAGAAGGAAATATTCTTGTTTAAACTCTCAGCTATGTTTTGTCGTATATTACCCGACAGTTGTATAATTAAGTTTGTATTTGATTTATGTACCATTTATTTGGCTACTCAAGATGGGTGATGTATACCTGTTTTGGGGGCGTCACATGGTTGCTGGAGCAATTGGGGTTTTCATGGGAGAGGTTGATTCCATGCCATACTTTTTAAGTAAGTCTTTAATGTACTTGGCTTGGTTTATAAAGATTCCTTCATCAGTATGCTTTACTTGCAGTCCAAGGAAGAAGTTCAGCTCACCCATCATGCTCATTTCAAACTTGCTCTGAATAAGCTTGACAAATCTCTTACATAATTTTTCATCAGTAGAGCCAAAGATAATGTCATCACATATATTTGAACTAATAAGATTTTGTCTTTATGCTTTCTAAGAAATAATGTGGTGTCTACTCTACCTCTTGTGAACCCATTTTCAATAAGAAAGTTAGTTAATGTTTCATACCATGCTCTAGGTGCTTGTTAAAGACTATATAAGGCTTTGTCTAATCTATAGACATAATTAGAGAGAGTTAGATTGATGAAACATGGAGGTTATTCCACATATACTTCTTCTTGAAGTTCACCATTCAGGAATGCACTTTTGACATCCATCTGAAAGACTTTGAATTTCATGTGAGCAACAAAGGCAAGAAATATTCTGATGGCTTCTAATCTGGAAACAGGTGTGTTCGTGAGCATTTTACCGACCTGCAAGTGGGTCGAAGACCTGACATTGGAAGGGGTTAATGAGCCCATTGGGCCAAAGCCCATAGAAGGGTTTGGACATCCGAGCCTTCTGGACCGGAGTTCTGTTCGAGATATAGTGGTTGCGTTCGGGTATCCGAGTCCTTTGGACCGGAACCCTATTCTGGAAGGGTGATGTTCGGGGTCGGGCCTTCGAGTCCTCTGGGCCGAAGTCTGAACCATGTAGTGAGTTCGGTGGGGTTGGGCCTGTGCAGTGGGCTTCCCCGCGCATAGAGTCTGGGGTTCTAACCATGATCGGATAAGGTAACTCCAAAGGTAGTGATTCGATTGGAATCCACTTCCACCTTTTAAGGAGATTGTGTTGGACCCAAATTATGGTAACTACCATAATTTAGGAGTCCTAATCCGACTCGGAGAAGGATTCTAAGGTGATGAGGCACTATAAATACAAGGTCAAGGTTACGATTATGAGGTAATACCTACTTTTGAGCACTAAACACATAGCCTAGCTCCATTGTTAAACCTTGTGAATGGCTTGTACTTATTCTCACACCGGAGCTATCCCCCGGCGGCACAAGCCGTCAAGCTTCTGTGTGATCTGTTATTGTGCATGTTCTAGCGCGTGGATTCTGTGATTGGACGTGCTGGCGAAACTTGGCGTTAACATTGGCGCTAGAAGGAGGGCTTTTAGTGCTCTTACAATCACAACCAACTTTTCCGGTGGAGGACCATGGCGAGCAAAGATACAGGTGCTTCTAACCAGGAAAAGGCAAAGACCCACCAAACCACACAGGTGAGGGGGTCTGTGAAAGATCGATTGGGTTCTAGAATCCAGGGAGGTCAGGAGGAATCGGCTGTTTCCCTCCGACGAAAACTCTTCTATGACAGTCAGCGTACCCCTAACCAGGCTAGTCGGGTGGATGAGAATCATTCTCGGGCACTTGAAGTGCATGGAAAAAGCTGAGGAGAAGGCAGACGAGATAAGAGGGAGTTTATTCTGCAGAAGAAGATGTAGCAGAACAAAGACGCCATAATGGTCTTACGCCTTCAGCAAGATGAGCTCGAACAACAGATGGTGAAGATGGCCAGAGAACAGGAGGCGTCCTCAAAGAGGCGTAGGCATCAGAGCCGATCCCGATCACCCCGACGGGGAGAGGTAGAAATAGAAAGGAGCAGAGCACGCAAAAGTCGCTCATGACTGGCCAGTCGGAAGGAAGAAGGGAGCCGTTCGGTAGAATGAAGATCAGAGCATCCAGGCAGATCGGGACAAAGGAGGAGGGACGCGACTCCTGAATATGGAAGGGACAGACCCCGATTGTCCCCTCGCTTGAAGGGTGGCAGAACTGGAAAAATTGTTGTTGGCAAAGAACTCGATGGGGACACCTTCGGCTTGCATAGGGTCACCCTTCTCGCCAGAAATCAATCATGTGACAGCCGACCCTAAAAAGAATATGCCCCCGATAGAGACATATGACGGGCTGGGGGACCCTTATAATCATTCAGACGGGTACGATAGGTTGATGACCTACTATCGGCATTCGGACGCCGCTAAATGCCACATGTTTACAACGACCCTGAAGAAGAGTGCCCGAGAATGGATGGGAACTTTAGCGGTTGGATCAATCAATTCCTGTAGCGATCTTCGGGAGAAGTTTCATGCCCGGTTTGGAAGCAACAGGAGGAGAGGAAAGATCATAGCTTCCCTTATGCAGGTTCGACATAAATCATATGAGAGTCTGGGCCAGTACATTAAGAGGTTCCGGGAGGCTATGGGGTCGGTAGCCGAGTTAAATTCCCTATAAGCCCTGGGTTTCTTCACGACCGGGTTGGACATTGGGAAGTCGAAGAAACTGATGAAGGACTTGGTGATCAACCCTTTGGCAGATTTGATAGAGGCCTTCCATCGGGCAGAAGGGTTCATCGCGATAGAAGAGGCTATGAGAAATTTCAGACCGCACTCCTAGTCGTATGAGAAGGCCAAGGATCGGGAGAAGCAGAACTTTCAACGGTTGGATAATCAAGGGAAATCTGAAAACTATGGTAAGAAAAGCTACAATGGGGGAGGTTTGGGTAGCGGACGACCACCTTTCCCGAATAAGAATGTCAACAAAGTCTACACCGCACTCAACACTGACCGGGCGAAAATATTAGAAGAGATGCGGAACAAACCTTTTTTTGAGCCATGCCTGGCGATCCCAAAGCCTGGAAAGAGGGGTCGGGACAAATACGGTGAATACCATCAATGTCGTGTGCATACGACGGAGATGTGTAATGATTTGAAAGACTTGATAGAGAAGAATGTCCAGAATGGACAGCTGGTACAGTACGTGGTGGGTCAGGAAGGTTCAGAGGTACCTCGAGAAGAGAACAGAGGGCCGACTCAGGAAACACAGTCGCAACCGAACCCGCAACCCCGAGGCGTGATTGACGTAATTTCGGGTGGATCGGTAGGGCGTGTAACCAGAAGGAAGAGAAGTGGTCACCTCGAGGCTGTGTTATCAGTAGCAAGTTCATCGCCCAGGAAAGGCAGGGCCTATTCAGGAGTTTCCATCTCTTTCTTAGACGAAGACTATCCCACCGATCACATTGAACCGCATGACGATGCACTGGTAATAACTGCACAGGTCGGGTCGGTAGACATGAAGAGGATGATGATCGACAACGGTTCTTCGGTCGACATATTGTACACTCACGCCTATCAGAGGATGGATCTGGGGGGAGAAGGCCCGTTGTACGGTTTTAGTGGGGATCCGGTGCATGTGTCAGGAACCATCGAGTTGCCTGTCAAGTTCGGCACAACCCCTCAGCAGGTAGAGATTCTAGTCAGATTCTTTGTGGTTCAGGTAGACTCAGCATACAACGCCATTTTGGAAAGGCCGACGCTGGCAGCACTACAAGCATTAACATCCATCCCACACTTCAAAATCAAGTTTTCGACACCGAACGAGATTGGGGAGGTAAAAGGCGACTTGGACATCGCTCGAAGGTGTTATCGGAATACCTTGATTTCTTCAAGGATCGGAGTCAGCAAACAAAAATAGACAATGGTCATCGAAATAGAGCCGTTCACTGAGAGCAGCATCGAACCAATGGCACTACCCGCTGAAGAGACCGAAGATGTGGAGTTAGTCCCTTGCAACACAGAGAAACTGATCAAGATTGGGGCAGGATTAACAGAACCGTTATGGACAGGGTTGGTGGATCTACTTCGGGTGTATACCGATGTCTTTTCTTGGGAGCCTAGCGACATGCCCGGGGTAAGTGAGTCGGTGACTTTACATAAACTGCATACAGACCCGAAGAGAAAACCAGTAATACAGAAAAGAAGAATTTTCGCCCCGGAAAGGCAGAGGATCATAGATGAGGAAATCACTAAACTATTGGAGGCTGGATTCATCTTCGAGATCGACTACCTCGAATGGCTAGCAAATGTGGTTCTGGTTCAGAAACAAAATGGGAAGTGGAGATTATGCATAGATTACACAGACCTAAACAAGGCGTGCCCGAAAGATTTCTACCCTTTGCCAAACATAGATCAGTTGATTGATGCCACCTCGGGGTACGACATGTTGAGCTTCATGGATGCTTTCTCGGGATACCACCAGATTTTGATGAATAAGGAAGACATCCCGAAGACAAGCTTCATCACACATCGAGCCATATATGCCTATCAGAAGATGACTTTCGAATTCTCAATGCTGGAGCAACTTACCAACGGATGATGAACTTCGTATTCAGAAAGCAGCTGGGCCAAAGCATGGAGGTATACGTGGACGACATGATTATGAAAAGTATGTCAGTCCGGGATCATCTGGAGGACCTAGATGGCTACTTCAAAACAGTGAGAAAACACAAGATAAGGTTTAATATTGGCGCCGTCTGTGGGAACACTTGTTCTAATATTGAATTAAAATCACCTATTTACCAAAAAGAGGACAGCTTACATATAAAGCTAAGTCTTTTATCTCTTCCTTTATTTATAAATTATTTTTGACAAATATGTTCTGACTTTCAAGTATTCATTCATCAATTAGAATTCTTGATAGTTAGTATTATGTGTTCAACTCTCGTTATGAATAACAATGTTGAGAACTTTCGCTGTACTATTTACTCGATAATCTAGGTTATCCACATAGTTATATATATCTAGCCTACTTTATTTATTTGAAGGCATTATACACATCATGGAATATTTGGTCTCATGTTTATGGTTAGCCGATATAGCATGAACTAATATTGTTATTTAACTTTATCAATATTACTTTTTAATATAAGTTTATTGTTCAACATAATTAAATACCAGACTTGTATACTTTAACTATAAGGGGACCACAATTCAACTAATCCCCAATTTTTACAAGTTTTGGTAAGCAGTGCTTATGACAAGACTATTCCGCCTACTTTGCTTTCGGCAAACCCAAAGTCCTTCAAAAATAATGAAAGCCCCATGCTTAAATAAAATAAAACGGGCACCTGGAATCATCACTGATCATTGGGAGAATAACAAGTCTCAGTATTTTGCTCGATTCAAAAGAATCTAAGGGTTCTTATTGCATCGATCTTGCAGTTGTCATTATCAAATTTAGAGAGCACCTTTTCAAGATTGGATTATATTTTTTCAGTCGCTGGAGAGTGGATGACATGGGCACCGATTAAACTTATGGTCTGGTGATAACCGTCAAAATCTTGGCTCAATTACCTCTGCAAATTCTTTGAAGACTACAGATAATGTTTTTAATAAAGATGTGGGGACTTTGTTTGGGCAACTAAAGTGTCACGCTTCTGGTCAGGAAAAGAAGAAAAAGGGAAATTGAGAAAAGAAGAAAAAGGGAAATTAAAATTGAGAAGATCTAGCCAAGACATGTTTTAAACCCTTGTGGCTCGTGTCATGCGACTCACAGCACGTAGCTCGCGGCTAAAAGAACGTGGCTCGCGACTCAAAGCATGAAGCTCATGGCTCGAAGCACTTGGCTCGTTGCTCGTGGCTCAAAGCACGTGGCTCGTAGCTCAAAGCACGAAGCTCATGGCTCAAAGCACTTGGCTCGTTGCTCATGGTTCATAACTCAAAGCACGTGACTCGTGTCTCAAAGTACGTGGCTCGTGGCTCGTGGCTCGTGGCTCGTAGCTCGTGGCTCGTGGCTCGTGGCTCGTGGCACGTGGGTCGTGGCTTATGGCTTTTGGATCTTTATGTATATGTGATGCCCCCAAAATAGGTATACATCACCCATCTTGAGTCGCCAAATACATGGTACATAATACAAATATAAACTTAATTATACCACTGTGATTCTTCCTTCTCTAAAATCTATGTGTTTTTCTCTTTATAATTCTATGTTATCTAGCCTTAAGAAAAATCACGCATAATGTGACGCCCCCAAAATAGGTCCAATCCACAACCCATTCTGAGTCGCCAAATACATGGTACAGAAATAACTATAAATTTATTATTACAATTGTCGTGCAAAATACGACAACACATATACTGTGAGTTTAAATACAAATATTGTCTTCTAGACAATATTCACACTCAAATAAGTCCTCATTACAATTATACACTATTTTACAAAATAGTGAGGACAACTAAGATAACTGTTTTGAATCATCACTCCACACCCCGACTAGTTCCCACTATATTCTCGCCTCCTGAGAAGAAAAATAGAACAAAAAGGAAAAGGGTGAGCTTAACTAGCCTAGTAAAGAATATTATGACTAAGATAATGTACAACAAATTATCATTAGTCTTCAACAGGGAAAAATATGATAGAATATAATAGACAACAAGCTTTAGATCAACAACTGCAGCGGAAACAACAATTCATTAGAAGAGTTAAGTAGAGAATGAAATCTACTATCATCTATGAATTTAAAAGTCCATCATCAATATGTTATCCCTGTAACATCAATCAATATACATCTTGAATCAAATATTCATCTTTGCACTACAGCCAAAGATATTCATCGATTAATCATGTTTCATCTCAACACTGCTTTCATCTTTTGCACTACGGGCCAAAGATATTCATCAAAAATCATTCATCTTTGCACTACAGGTCAAAGATATTCAGTTATATCATCATTTAGGACTGAGGATGATGAAAAATATTTTAAAGAAAATGAATCCAATGAGACAAAAGAACAAATATTAATGATTTGTACTTCAGTTTATCCATGTTCAAAAACACCCCATAATATACTATGGTGGAGTAAAATTCAAGAATAATAATCAAAACATAGATCCAATCAAAGATAGGAACCATAACAGACAATCTTGGACACAGAAAAGAAAATTTAATTTTTCTATAAAGAGTGTCGTATTCGTGAATAGTATCGTATACATGAATAGTGTCGTATACGTGAATAGTGACTCTGACACTAAAAGGTAGAAATTCCACAAAAAAATCATACTAATATTTTGGCATAATGATATTGAAAGAAATAATATCATTTATAAAAAAAAATAACATCCCTTACCTCAAAAGAATAGTACTTCTGGCTGGAATATCAGATATAACGCTGAAGGGAACTTGTATAGCAATACTCAACGTACCAAAATACTCACAAGAATACACTCGATAGTATAGAGAGAGAAAACTTCAATTTTTTGGTGTGATTTTCAATTCTAACCTAAGCACCTTATTTATAGGAAAATGCTTAGAACATCAAAGCAAAAAAATTAATAAAGCATTATTATTTTTATAAAAATCATACGCACACTTTGACAATCCAACTTCAGCACATTTACCACACAAGTGGGGCCCACCAACTCACCAAAAACATTTTTCTTTAAAAAAATATTTAAAACTTCAAAAATCAATTATTCCGAAACTTCAATAATTCATAATAAATAGCCCTTTTATCAGAAAAAATCAAATCTTATATCCATTCCATAGGAAATTTAATTCTCTACAACTTTGTAAGTTTAAGTTTTTCCAAATTCCAAGCAGAAATTGACCGAAAACCACATACGGACGATTTTGCAGGCTATAATCAAATTTCAGTCAAAAATGGGGTCCACCAACATGTTTAACATGTTTTTAACATTTATTGTAACAAAAATACTCTTTCTCCTCATTTATTCATATATCACACATTCATTGTAAAAATATCACTATTATTATATTATTATAATATAATAAATTATTTAAATAAATTATTTTATCAAAAAAGATAAAATATCAATTTTCAACAATTGTCACTTTTCTAAAAATTCTTCCATTTATATCCATATAAATAAATATTTTTCTTATCATATAAATCAATAATTAATTATTCACAAATAATATTACAGAATCACAATAATGACAA
The DNA here is from genome assembly GCA_020205605.1 of Panax ginseng. Classification (NCBI taxonomy): domain Eukaryota; kingdom Viridiplantae; phylum Streptophyta; class Magnoliopsida; order Apiales; family Araliaceae; genus Panax; species Panax ginseng. Next base: position 16,594,925 of record CM035134.1, read on the forward strand.
CCAGGTCGTTTCCAGGAAAGAGGGGGCTTTCCAATAAGAATTTCTCCTTACTGGCGCGCAATTAGGTGACCAAACATCTCCTTAGACAGAACTTTCTTAGACATTGCCAATAATGCTATCTAATAATATTATTCAAATAATATGAATTATTAATCTGATAATAGGAAATACTGTGTAGTAACAATTATGGAAATAATAATAATATAAAATATCAACGTAGCAATTATTGAATCAATAAAATAAAATATTGAACAATAATTACTGTAACAATTATTGAGTAGTGCTTTCTTACGTAAAAATCAATAATTGGTGCAATCTGCAAATCTTCTTGTGCAACACTTCACGTACATCGTGTTTTAACCACCTGGTATTCCAACAGTGTTAACGATAACAACTACGCCGTTATTTATAAAAAAAACTCATACTTGTCGTTTTCTTCATTCAATCGCTTTATGTTATGGGGCCCACACAAGGTTGCGCCATCGTACGAATATTCTCTAACAATAAGAATATTCCACGACCAAACGAATATTCCCCGACAACAATGAATATTTTATAACCACTTACTTATTTAAAATATTTGCGCATTTTACCCATAACTAACCACATTAATCGAATCAACCCCTTACTATTTCAAAATAATAAATTGAGAAAATTCCATTTTATTAAAAAAAAAAATTGGGGTCTTACACATAATATACATTGACTCCCTTTTTTCCCACGTATGTTAGGTGAAAAACCAAAAAAGCGTCACTTAAAATAAACCAAAAGCCATAAGGCTACGTTTGGTTACACACAAATTCCCCCACTAGTTTATTTTAATAATATTATATTATATAGTTTCACTTGTCATACTTTGGTCAATATAAATAACTTATAATAATAATAATTATAATCTTATTATAATTATACTTATAATTAATAAATAATTATATATCTAATTTAATTAATAAATTAGACTTAAACATCACTTTATTTAATTTATTTATTTTCTTTAATATTAACAATTCATTTAATTTGATTATTTCATTAATTTAAATCCTTTAAATAAAAATTACCACAATTTAATTTAATTAACATTAATCAATTTCATTACTAAATTAATGCACCATAATACATCAATTTTTTATTTTCCTTAATGAATAAATTATTTAAAATATTTATTTAATTCAATAAATATTTAAATTAAATTATAAATTTTTCTCGATCGTTACACTTGCCTTATTCCTTGTTGTTACTCCATCTTCATCCATCTTGTTTCTGAAGACCCACTTGGTGCCAATGATAGGATGACTCTTTGGTCTTGGAACTAATATCCATACTTTGCTTCTTTCAAATTGATTTAGTTCTTCATGCATGACTTCTATCCAGCTAGAGTCTTTCATAGCATCTTCTATCTTCTTGGGTTCCATTTGTCATAGAAAGCTCCGATAGAAACACTAATTTTGGGTGGCGGCTCTTGTTTTGACTCTTGCATTTGGGTCTCCAATGATTAAGTCTTGAGTGTGGTCTCTTTCCCATCTATTTCATGTTGGAACATCTATCCTGTTGCCTTCTTGTATGAGACCTTCAAGATAAATTTTAGCTTCTTGATGTGGAGGTTCGTTGTCTTGCATAGTTCTCTCTACGATCTCATTTTCTTGCTCGACGATTTCATTTTTTGGAACTACGATCGTAGTGTTGAGCTCGACAACCTCGTTCGTAGTGTCTGAATTATCGTTCGTAGTGTTTTAAGACTTTATTTTGTCCAAGTCTGTTTCATCCAAGATGATGTGAATTGAGACTTCAACACTTAGTGTCTTCATGTTGAACACTCTATAAGCTTTACTGTCTGTGGCATATCCTAGAAAGATTCCTTCGTCAGACTTGGGTTGGAACTTTGTTAAATACTATTTTCCATTGTTGAGTATATAGCATGCACATCCAAACACATGAAAGTAGCTGACACTTGGCTTTCTTCCTCTCCACGGTTCGTAGGGAGTCTTCTTTAACGTAGAGTATACAAGAGATCACATTACGAGTGTAGCATGCGGTGTTGTGACTTACCGCCTGAAGTATTCAGCGAGATGGGTCATCTTTAGTAGAGTTCTTCCAGCCTCTATCAACGTTCTATTCTTTCTCTTAGCTACTCCATTTTGCTGAGGGGTTCGTGGAGCTGAGAAGCTGCGATTGATGCCATTGTCTGTGCACAACTGGTCCATTTCAGAGAAGTCAAATTCTCTGCCATGATCACTTCTTATAGCCTTGATTTTCTCCCCTTTCTCGTTCATCACCAGTCTTAATATTTTGATTAGTTGGGAGCTAGTTTCATCTTTTGAGTTTAGAAGGAACACCCAAGTGAATCTGGTGTAGTCATCTACTACGACCAGTGAGTATCTCTTACCTCCAAGGCTTTTTGTTGGAATTGGTCCAAAAAGATCCATGTGAAGCAACTGCAGAGGTTTGTCAATTGAGTTGACAGTTTTACTCTTAAATGAGTTTCTAGTTTACTTTCCAAGCTGACAGCATTACATGGCCTTTCTTTGACAAAGCTAAACTTGGGTAAGCCTGCTACTAGATCCTTGGAGGCCAGTTTAGACATGCTTTTGAAGTTGAGATGAGACAATCTTCTATGCCATAACTAGCTCATTCTTCAGATGCTTTAGCCAGAAAGTATATCGTCTCGTTCGAGCTTAGTTGATCAAGATTAACAGTATAGACATTTCCTTCTCTTGTTCCAGTCAGTTTTATAAAGGATGTCTTCATATCTCTGACTAGACATTGATTATTGAAGAAAATGACTTGATGAACCTTGTCGCAGAGTTGGATTATGCTTAGAAGATTGTGTTGTAAACCTTCCACATAGGCCACTTTACTTAAGGACACTGCTTGTAAGACCCCAACTTATTATTAATAAAATTTAATTTTCTCTATTTATTATTTTGAAATAGTAATGGTTGATTTGATTAATGTGGATAGTTATGGGTAAAATACGCAAATATTTCAGAATAAGCAAGTGGTTATAAAATATTCATTGTTGTCGGGGAATATTCGTTTGGTCGTGGAATATTCGTCTTCCGTCGTGAATATTCGTGCGACCAGTAGCGACCATGTGTGGGCCCCATAACTGAAAAGCGATTGGATGAAGAAAATGACAAATATAAGTTGTTTAAAAATAACTACAGCGTAGTTACTACTGAGATTAATCTTGTCAAAATACTCTTAATTGGTTAAAACACAATAAGACACCAGTATTGCACCAATTATTGATTCTTACGTGAAAGGCACTACTCACTAATGGTTACGATAATTCTTTGCTCAAAGATTTTATTTTATTGATTTTATAATTGTTGCGTTGATATTTTATATTCTTTGTTGTTTCAATAATTATCATTACACAAGATTTTCATTATCGAGTAATAATTCATATTATCTCAATAATATTATTAGATAACATTATTGGCAATATCTAGAAAGTTCGTCAAGGAGAGGTTTGATCACCTAATTGTGCGCCAAAGAAGGAGAAATTCTTATTGAAAGCCCCTATTTCCTGAACCGCTGCTGGTTGTCAATATTGTGATTCTCAGAATATTATTTGTGAATAATTAATTATTGATTCATATGATGAGGAAAATATTGATTTTATGTGGATATAGATGGAGAAAATTTTTAATGTGACAATTGTTGAAAATTGAAATTTTATCTTTTTCTGATAAAATAATTCATTTAAATATATTATTATATTTTAATAATATAATAATGATGATATTTTTACGATGAATGTGGGATATATGAGTATATGTGGAGGAGGAGTATTTTTGTTACCAAAAATATTTAAAGCATGTTTTATGTGTCGGTGGACCCCATTTCTTGACTGAAATTTGATTATAGCCTGTAAAATTGCCCGTTTGTGGATTTCGGTCAATTTCTGTTTGGAATTTGGAAAACATTTCTTCTGCAAAGTTGTAGAGAATTGAATTTCCTATAAAAACTCGCAAGATTTGAATTTTGTGATAAAAAGGCTATTTATTATGAATTATTGAAGTTCCGAAGCTCCGAAATAATTGATTTTTGGAAGTTTAAAATAATTTAAATAAGAAAAACGTTTTTTGTGTTTGGTGGGCATCTTTAACATGTGCTAGAGACTGAATTCAGATGCTTGGATGCGTAGGAAGATGTGGAAAAATAAATAATATTAAATTATTAAATTTTCTACTTTGGTGTTCTAAGCATTTTCCTATAAATAGGGTGCTTAGGTTAGAATTGAAAATCACACCAGAAACTGAAGTTTTCTCTCTCTATATTATCAAGCGTATTCTTGTGAGTATTTTGAGTATATTTTGAGTATTGCTATACGGTGCAAGTTCAAGTCATAACATATATCCGGTGTTTCAGCTAGAAGTACTGATCTTTCGAGGTAAGGGATATTATTATTATTTTTTCGTAATGATATTATTTTTTCAATATCATTATGCTGAAATATTGATCTGAAGTTTTTATCAAATTTGGAACTTTTGGTGTCGAGTTACTATTCACGATATCTGACTATTCACGATATCGACACTTATTCACGAATCTATGACTATTCATCAAAAAAATGAAAAATTTCCCTTTTCGTCTAAAATATCTATTGTGGATACTAGCTTTGATTGTATCCATATTTTGATCATTCTTGAATTTTACACCACTATGATTATTTTTGAGGTATGGATAAAACAAAGTACGAATCCTTAATCCTTAATCCTTGTCATTTTGTTTCACTGGATTCGTTTCTTTAAAAATATTTTTCATCATCCTCAGTCTTAAATGATGATATTATTGAATATCTTTGGCATGTAGTGCAAAGATGAATGATTTTTGATGAATATCTTTGGCCCGTAGTGCAAAGATGAACAGGTGTTTAGATGAACATGACCAACTGATGAATATCTTTGGCCTATAGTGCAAAGATGAATATTTGATTTCAGATATATATTAATTGATGTTACAGGGATAAAAAATAGATGATGAACTTTTAAATTCATACATAGAAGATAGTAGTTTGCATTCTCTACTTAACTCTTCTAATGAATTATTATTTTTGCTGCGAATATTGATTTAAAACTTGTTGTCTATTGTATTCTATTAGATTTTTTCCCTGTTGAAGACTAATGATAATTTGTTGTATATTATCTTAGTCATAATATTCTTTACTGGGCTAGTTGAGCTCACCTTTTCCTTTTTGTTCCATTTTTCTTCTCAGGAGGCGAGAATATAGCGAGTACGAGTCGGGGTATGGAATGAAGGTTCTAGAGAGAGTTGTTTAGTAGTCCTCACCATTTTTGAAAATAATGTATCAATAAATGTGATGAGGATTTATTTGAGTATAGATATTGTCTAGAAGATAATATTTGTATTCAAACTCACAGTTTTACTGTTGTAATAATAAAGTTGTAGTTGTTTCTGTACCATGTATTGACAACTTAGAATGGGTGATGTATACCTATTTTGGGGGTGTCACACTGCTCCATTCCCAGCTCAGCCATATCCTCTTGTCTTGTCAGAGCCATTATCTCCGAAGATGACTGATGGACCCTCCTTTTCTATGAAGTTAGACAGAAGCGCTTTGTTCCCTATCATGTGCCTTGAGCATCCACTATCCAGATATCAGGTTGTGATCGTGGAGCTTGGTTCCTGTGGTAAGATAGAACTCTCATTTTGGTACCCATACTTGCATGGGTCCTACTTTTTTAGTACCCTTGGGAACCCAAATTTGCTTAATTTTGGATTTCACATGCATAGGGTTATGGTAGCATATTGCAGCCTTTTGACCAGTCTTATTACATACAAAGCATCTAATATGATGCATGCTTGTGTGTGTGTGTGGATTCTTCCTCCATTTGGACTTATGTGGTTTTCCAGCAATCCTTCCTTTATACTTATTTTCCTTTTTCCACGTGTCCTTATGTTTCATAATTCGTGAAGAGTGTGGCTTAACTCTACTGTTCCTTCCCAGTTGGTTCGTGGAGTCAATTTTACTCGACTTTACGACCCTTCGAGGTTGGAGAGTAGAGACTAAGTTACTCTTCTCTCTTCTAAAACCTAAGCCAGCATGAGATCCTTTATTCCTTGGAACATAGGTTGGATCTGAAGAGGAGGGTTGGATTGGTTCTTCCTTTTGTGAGGATTTCACAAATGTAATACTTCTACTTGAAGCATTACTAGAGCTAGTTTCCTTTATCTTTTCCACATATGGTTTCGAGGTGGGTTCCCCAAAACCTAAACCTGTTCTATCAGATACACTTCTCTTACTGGAGATTAGGGAGTCCATGGAAGAAGAGGATTTATTCCATGTGGAGATTGTCCTTTCTAGTTCCTCAATTTTAGAGGTCAGACTTGACTCTCTTTGTGTATTAAGTTTGTTAGGAATAAGCATGTGAATGATATTCCTATTTACATATGATTTGATTATGATATATATATGAATGAATATGCAAGTATGCTTGCATTAAGAAAAGATGTAAAGTCCTTTGATAGATTATAGAAACATATGTAGAAGGACTTAGAATGAATTGATCAAATATGTTAGGTTGATCCTATATAAGAAAAACAACTTTGTAAAGTCCTTAAAAGGAAATGATGTACAAGGACTATAAATATAAAAAGATCAAGCATGTTAGGTTGATTTTATGATGTAATAGATAAGTTTGTCTGATCGTCGAGCACTGCACCAGAAATCGTAGTCTGTCAGGAGAGTCAAGGATAACTCAAGAGCTATTGAGGCAGAATTGTAGTATGCAAGATAGTAGATCTCGGAGTTCGTAGACTGCCAGGAGATATGCGGAAGGATCGTAGTGTGTCGAGTAGCACTTCCTCGGAGCCGTAGTCTACTTAGGAAGTCATGTTCAGAATCATAGAGACACACGCCTACCACGAGCACCGAAGCATCTCGCCAAGTCAAGAATCGTAGACTACACTCAGAGTCGTAGAGTCTACTGATCATATCAAAGGCAGAGATCGTAGTCGAGTAAGATCAGATGAAGACAACAAGCACAACGATAGTAATCGTAGAGTGTCAAGATCTGATCTCAGAGTCGTAGTGTCTGCACAGCCGAAGCTAAATCATAGTGTGTAGAATTGAGACTTCAACAGATGTGCTCACAATGCCAAGGCAGAATTGTAGAGCAAATACGATTCTCAACAAATGAGCACTCCCAGAATATCCAAAGGAATGAAGCCTTTAGTTGGTACTGCAAAGATACATCCCACCTAAATGAAAACAGAGAGCACTCAATGAATGACAGACAAGCTAACAGAAGATCTAAGCATCAACTCAATCAGCATCCAGATTGAGTTATGAAGCCATTCGAAATGAAGTCTTCCACAAGTTGATCATAAGAAGACTTAAGTAACTGACTAAGTAAAGTCAGCTACTGCAGTTTTTGTCAAGTAAATAGAAGACATTGATCTTGGAAGCAACCAGGATCGTAGTGTTTTCCAAAGAAAGAAAGAACTGATGGAGTGTACACTAAGATACTGGTCAACCTCTAAAGTGAATGGGAGATCATAAGGAGAAAGCGAGCTAGACACGCCACAAATCTGAAGTGTCTTGCTATTCAGAAGGGGCCAGAACAAAGAGTCAAGCCATTAGTATCTGAGAGCAGTCAAAGCAAACAAAAGTGTTGAAGCACTGTACAAGAGAAGGAAGAAGTGTTCTACATTGCAGATCCAATGAACACTCTTCAAGATCATAGTGTTGTCTCTACCGTCAACTAGACACTACAATCAGGTCCAAGAAATGCATGCATCAGAATCGTAGAGGTCATTCAAAGACTGAAGCAGTGGCAACGGTTCAATCTGAAGGTTGGTATTCAAACAAGAGCTTATTGAGAGCATCGATACAAAAGGACATAACCTCTGATCGAGAAATCAGAAGGGGGAAATAAATTTGTCGATCTGCCCGAGACATCAAAGTAACATCTCTGATGGGGTAGGTGAAATAGTAGACCGCAGTGTCAGAAAGTCATGTCATGTCACATCTGCAGTCTGCACCAAACAACTCGAGATCTGCAAAGCAATTCAAAGAGCTCTCAACGGCTATTTCCAACTGGAAGATTGGGAAGGAATATAAATTAGCTAGAGCTTCAAAGATCAAAGGTTGCTGGAGTTGCTGAGTTTGGAGAAATGGTGGACTGATCTAACCAACGTAAAATAGTGAGTGACCAATGAAGGTTCGAAGGCTCACTCTACGATCCACCAAGAACACTTAGAGACAGACAAAGAAAGAAGTAGAAGTGAGAGTTCTACAATGTAGAAGTGAGAGTTCTACTACAAGAAGAGTGTTCTGAACTGCCGAGAGAAAGAAGAGCATCATGTCATCTTGGTGTCCATTATGGGAAGACTCTAAGTATCAGAGAGAAGAGCCTATAGTCATCTTAGCAAGTCCATCATGAAAAGGCATCAAGTATCAAGAAAGAAGATCACCAACGCCATCATGGTATCAAGCATGAGAAAGTTTCTAAGTACCTAGCAAAAGAGCTTACAGTCATCTTAGAAACCCATCATGTGCAGCCATCAAGTATCTAAAAGAATGATCTTCAAGGCAGTCCATCAAGGGATCATCAGAAGTGGTTGAGTAACTGAAGAAGCTAAGCATCATGCAACACTCAACTGCACTTCAAGGATGATCACGCCAAGCTGCTAAGTACAGAAGATGTTCAGAGCTTAAAGACATATTAGCAGCTCAGCACCAACTCCAATAAATAAACAAACAACTCAAACAACAAGAAGCTAGGACCTGAGGGGTCCTTGTCCAGAGGGACTAAATGAAGTTCTAAGCCTGCTGGGCTTGAAGAGTTCCTAGGGAACTAGAGGAGTTCCAAGGCTGTTGGCCTTGAAGAGTTCTTGGTGAACTGAAGTCCCAAGGCTGTTGGCCTTGAAGGAATCTTAGTGATTCAGGGTGCTACCCTTCCTTAGTGGAAATCCTGCTAGTTGAAAGTAGAAGAGCGAATTAGGAGCTTGAGTCTCTGAACCACTTAAAACCCCTTGTGTCTTTTACTTTATGTCATTTATATTACGTACAATAACTATTGTGTATGTTTTAACTGCTTACAACTGAACTAACTCTAAGAACAATGTATGTATGATTACGAATATATCAATGAAGGGGATCTTTTACTTATTCCGTTGTGCTTGAAAAGATTCTTATGTTTGTCATATGCTAATTCATGAGCAATACAAAATAAACACAAAAAATATTTGAAATTAAAAGGATCTATTCAACCCCCCCCCCCCCTTCTAGATCTATATTGTGCCTACTGGGAACTAATAATTGGTATCAGAGCAGGTTCTCATGCTATATTCAAAAGCTAATCGCTTTAAGTCTGATCCTAGGCACAAACATTGTTCTAAATTTAGTTTAGTAGTAAGTCACTTGTTATATGCAGATGAGCTCACACGTTGGAAATATTATATACAGGTAAATATGCATATACACCTGAAGCTGCTCAGATTGGTCCATGTTCTTGATTGTCATAATCAACACGACCAATCCTTGCTCGTGGTCAATCTTGTAGTCTGAGGACCAGGCTAGAAAGCTTAAAAGACATCAACAAAAAAGAGTCAAACATCCACCAGTCTGAAAAGATGAAAAGGCCACATAATCTAAGAAATGTTTATCCAAAGAAGAACTTCTCAAACATGTATCTGGCCAACTAACAGCTGGCTGTAAACTTTGTGAACTCAAGGATGTCAAAGAACTAAAGATGTTGATATTTTCTTAGCTTGCATCTTCAAAACCACGACTAATTGATTGAAGGTCAACTGGAGCAACTAGCTGTCAGGAGCAAATGAGAAACCATGCACATCAATGCCTAAACTCAGTATATCTAAGATAAATGACTGTTAAGAAACTGACAGTAAAAAGGTACGGTTCCTCACTGATATAAATATGTACATCATAATTGCACCCCCTTATGAACTATAACAATATTCTTTCAAGGAATCATAATCTAGCTAAAAAGGTGAAGAGAAAAAGTACACTGAGGGTGGAAACTCAAATGCCTATAAACTTTCTCTCCATCCAAGTTTTAGGTTGAAGATGACATCTTGAAAGAAATCTGAAATGGGTCATAAGAGCATCACATGTCAAATTAATGTGAAGTAATCTTTGCTGATGGGTTAGTATGTATGTACAACCTATGGTCTAAGTGTTTAATAACACACAGAGTATGATCAGTTCTACAAGAGAATCTTGAAGATTCATAGAAACGGATCACCTCCATGAATTAACCAGATACTAATAAATCATAGAGTTGATTATCACTCTGTGAACATTTAAGTCCTATGAACATAACCTAGCAAATGATGAAACCATCAAAGAAAAAGAGTGTTTTATTAAAATAGCAAATCTTACACACACTCACCATCATGCATCTCAAAATGTATTATCTAAATTAGTTACATGCATGAATATGACTGTTGGTGATCAATATGATGATTATCCAAATACATGAGGAATGTGGTTTAGAAAACTAACTTAAAGAGGACCCATTTAACCATGGGTACCAAAATAGAAATTTATAACCCGCAGTACTTGGTCTATCCGCCACACTAAGGAATCTTTCAAGTAAAAGAATTCAATTAAGAAAATTCAACCAACAGAAGGCTTAAGATTGTTCAGAAATGATTCTGATAAAAATCCTATATGTCAAAGCTCATCTCAAGACCTGCTAAGTCGATCCGAATAAAGCTCACATGGTCACGATCTTTATATGAGAGCGAGCCATTCAACCAAAGATGAAAAAGGGTCTTAGACGCTCAATCATGCAAAGCATGTCATAAAAGAAGAATCCTCAAGGAAGCTCACCACAGAGGATCATCAAACATCAAACATGAGGAACTCATTTCGGGAGCAGAACTCCACGAGCACAAGTTGACAAAGAAGACTACGTTCGTGGTGATGTCAAATGATCGTAGAATGATCAGTCCTGGAGATATTCATGTCTACGATGTAAACAGATTTGACTGTCAGTGGTGATTCCAGTCAGAATGAGATATGCTGGGATGCTTCCTAATACACATGAAGAAAAGGAAATCACACCTCACTGAGAAGATAACATAAACATGGGGAAGCAGTGATCTGTTAAGAAACAATAGCACTAGATATACTATGAAGCTGTGTACCAGCTACAGAGTCCCAAAACTTTGTGGCTGATGAATCAAATGAAGATCCATAGTCAGTAAAAACGTCTCAAAACGTACTACTGATAACCTTTCAGCCACCCAACTTAAAAATCGTGGAGCGCCTACGATCAAACACCTGATCGTAGTGTAAGAGCAGGAGGACACCTCGATTATAACAAATACAATTGTCTAAAGTTGGTAGAGGACCTCACCACCAGAAAAGGTCAAATAAGATATTGGTGCAAATCACTTCCAAAGTATTTCATCTGGAAAGCGCCTTAGGGACAAACCTGACCCTTAGCTCATTCTAAGAGGTTGGCCCTTCTTGAGCTACCTTAACCTAGAAGGATTGCTTAGTCAAGTTCATCTCAAGGACCAAGACAGTCAACGATCGTACAGTAGAGTTTAAAGAGAACTCAACGATCGTGGTGCAGTCACAACGATCGTAGAAGCAGACTCGATGATTGCAGTCCTACCAGAACACACTAGCTCATGGTGAGCCCGGAAGAACCAAACAATTGTTCAACCATTCAGAGTATGAGGAAATAAGGTCTAATGCTGATTGGAAAAATGTCCTGCTGAAGAAAAGTGCCCAAGCCTTCATAAAGTACATCAGTGGTTAAGCCATACAGTTTTAAAATGAGGAGTAATGTTAAAACCATCCACTACAGCATCTCTCAAAAGATGATTATTAAGTCAACAAAGGAAAACATCGAGTCCACAACCTCCTTACAATGCTACTCTACGAACCAAAAAGGTCAACGGTAAATCCACGTCAGTAATGCTTATTCTCTTAAAAGGAATATAAAACTGAAAAGGTTATGGGGAGTTACAGCTCATTACTGGACATCGTGCAACCAATGGTTGGTTGACACATAACTGCTTATGTAGAGTCAGAGGGAACTACCATAAACAAATTCAAATCCTGCAAACAGTTATCAGAAACTATCGAAACTCTTTCCCTCCCATTTTCAAACCCTAGAATCCTCTTCGAAGCCAAAATCAATTAAACCTCCAGAGCCCAAATCACAATCAGTTATTTCTCATAAATCTTTCTAAATCAAATACTCATATTCCTCAAACCATTCAAATGGAAGATTGGCGAGTAATCACTGGCATTCAGCTCGGAACCAAGTCGTTTGAGAAATCTGAAAAGAAGTTCAGAGACATTCATGAACTTGTGAAGAAAGATGGATTCTCAGAATATCTTGAGGCAAGCACTCGAGTATATACTGAACTGGTTAAGGAGTTCTACTCAAATGCATCCATAAATGCCAGAACCCTTTCTACCAAGGTCAAAGGTCAGTCTCTAAAACTGAAATCATCAGATATCAATCACTGCTTAGGCTTTCCTGACCTAGGACTGAAAAGTCTTGATGAGATCGACACTAAACAAGCGAAGAAGATTATGAGGTATCAAAGAAACCCTAGTCTGAAGGACATGAAGAAAAAGGAGTTTCCAGAGGAATTCGAGTTCCTTGCTGAGATAGTAGGCAAATGTATACTATGCAAGGATACGGTACATGACACTATGTGTGAGACCCCAAATTTTATGAATAAAGATTTAAATTTCTCAAAATATTTTTTTTGAATTTTATGGTATAGATTTGATATAATGTTATAGTTGTGGGTAGTATTTATAAATTTTTTAAAGTATGCAAGTTGTTGTATTATATTCGATTGGTCGGGGAATATTCATTTTAACAGGGAATATTCGTACGACGACACAATCATTGGTGGACCCCACAATGGAATTATTGTCGGAATGAGAAAACGACAAAAATATTTTTATGAAAATAATGGTGGAAGTTTTACCGTTATCTTCGTTGAACTACCCTTAGTAAAAAAGTACGATAATATTCGTGTAGGTTGCATAGTAGCACACAAGATTGATTATTGATACTTACGTGAGAAGTCACTCGCTTTTGTTCAATTATTGCTACAATAATTGTTGTATAAGTATCTCACGTTATTTGATTCAATTATTGTCAATATTTTATATATTATTAAATTAATAATTGAGATGACAAGTTATTCATAGTATTATTTGCAATATTAACGATGTCTAGAAGTTCTGTCAAGGAGAGATTTGGTCACCTAATTGCGTGCCAATATGGAGAAATACTAATTGAAAAGCCCCCTCTTTCCTGGAACGACCTGGTCGATTAATATTGTGAATTATAATAATGATGATAAATATTATTAAAAATATTGAGGGGATCCGGGTAGTCACGGAAGTTTATATATATATATATATATATATATATATATATATATATATATTATATAAATTTTGATTTATTATTATTATAAATGTAATAAAATGTAAAACTTTTTATATAAAATAGAATACTTTTTATAAAATTTTGTTTTATTTGATTATAAATAGAATATATTATATTCTATTATTAATAAGACCTGCATAGTGTTTGCATAGTAAAATCTTTTTATATAAAACAGAATACTTTTATAAAGTTATTTATTTTATTAGATTTTAAATAAAATATATATATATATATATTATATTATATTGTATAGTATCCTTTCCACTCTCCTATAAATAGGATACTTAGTTAGAATTGAAAACACACCAGAAATTCAGAGAATTCTTCTTCTATAATTTTGAGCGTATTTCTTTAGTTTTAAGAAGTTTTGAGCGTAGAAAACAGTATAAGTTTTCTTCAAGAATATCCTCGCCCTACCCGTTGGAATACTCTTCTTCTTAAGGTAAGGGGTATTATTCTTTCGTATTCATGAAGAGAGTTATTTTCTTTCAATACTCGTACGGGTTGTTATTCCATTCTTCATTATTACGTTGGAATAACTTCGCTTCTATACGGGCAAATCTGCATACAAGTTGAAATTCTTACATTATTCCATTCTTTATTATTCTCGTTGAATAACATGTCCGTATGGTCTCTATCGCATGCCTCGTGAATTCTCGTTGTTATTCCATTCTTTAATATTTTGTTGGAATATCATATCTGTATGCGGATTACATGAATGACCTGGTTCCATTCTTTATTATTCTCATTGGAATATCCTCGTTCATATGGATTACGTATGACTCGGTTCCATTCTTTATTATTCATTGCTAGAATAACTCAGACATGTGCGGGCCTCTATCGCATGCATGGTGAATTCTTCATTATTCCATTCTTTATTATTCTCGCTGGAATAACTTTTATCTATGTGGATTACCACATGCATGGTGAATGATCCTTTGTATTCATTCCTTATTAAATTGTGGAAATGATCTGTCTACGTGGATTACCGCAAGTCGGACGAAAATCTATTTGCAGTTTCATATATTCTATTATACTCAATTGGTTAAAGTTTTGGCTTCTATACTCCATGAAATTAGTAGAATATCCTGGATATTTTCGTTTCATCTAGTATCTTTTCATGAAAATATTCTTCTGAGCATTCTTGAATTTTACTCCACAAAGCAGTATCATGTTTACAATTTGGACGTTATTGAGTTCAGGATAAATTAACTTATAAATCTTTTAAATTTATTCTTGAACTTGTTATATTAAATTATCATCATCCTCATGCTTATATTATGTTGAAAGTCATCTGTGGCCTGTAGTGCATAGATGGACTTGGTATGATTATGACCAGGAATTATTCGGTATAATCATGACCGTAATATTACAAATGATGTGGAAAAAGTCCTCATTGGCCCGTAGTACATTGATGGACAGTTTTTGGTATGATTATGGCTATTGATTTTCTTCGGCCAAAGGTGCAAAGGTGAATTATTTTATGGCATGATCAGGACCGTTGATGAAAATACGATTATCTTTGGCCCGTAGTGCATGAATAATTCGTGGTCGTGATACTAGATAATATCCTTGGCCTATAGTGCAGGGATGATTTGATGATGTGGATTATTTATTAAGATGAGTCTCAACGATAAAAGTGATGAAAAACCTTTTAAATCATAGAAGATAGTAGATTGTATTATCTACTTGACTCTTCTAATGGATTGCTTGTTCCGTTGTAGTTAAACTTGATGTTTGTTATATTATATCAGTTTAACACTGTTGAAGGCTAACGATAATTTATTATCCATTATCTTAGTCATAATATTTCTTACTGGGCTAGTTCAGCTCACCCTTTTGATTTCATTGTTCTCTTCAAGAAATGAGAATGTAGCAGGGACTAGTCGGGGAACAGAGTGACGGTCCAAATGATAGCATTAGTAGTCCTCATTATTCTATGAAATAGTGTGATAATAAATGTATTGAGGACTTATTTTGAGTTTGAATACTACCTAGAAGACAATATTTGTATTAAAACTCACAGCTCATGTTGTATATTTAAGTTTGTATTTGTATTCTGTGAGACCCCAAATTTTATGAATAAAGATTTAATTTTCTCAAAATATTTTTTTCAAAATTATGGTGTGGATTTGAGATAATGTTATAGTTGTGGGTAGTATTTATAAATTTTACAAAGTATGCAAGTTGTTGTAAAATATTAGTTTGGTCGGGGAATATTCTTTTTGTTGGGAATATCCGTACGACGGCACAATCATTGGTGAACCCACAACGAAAGTATTGTCGTAGTAATAAAACAGCGTAATTATCTTTTATAAAAATAACGGGCGGAAGTGTTACCGTTAAAACCGTTGAACTACCCTAGTAGTAAAAGTATAGTAATACTGGCGTTGTTGCATAGTAGCACACCAGTATTGATTATTGATGCTTACGTGAGAAGTCACTCAATTATACTCAATTATTGCTACGATAATTCTTTGATCATATCTCTCATATTATTGATTCGATTATTGTCACAAAGATTATCATCGCATAATATGATATATTATTAAATCAATAATTGAGACGACAAAGTTATTTATATTATTAAATTACAATATTTACAATGTCTAGAAGTTCTGTCAAGGAGAGGTTTGGTCACCTAATTACACGCTAATAGGGAGAAATCCTTATTGGAAAGCCCCTTCTTTCCTGGGAGCGACCTGGTTGTTAAATATTGTGAGTTATAATATTAATGAGGAATAAGTTCGTGTTGATTAAAGATGAATTTGATAGTTCCATTGTGTTGGGATTATTAGTGTTAGTGAAAATCGACATTTATTCCGATAATAATTGATGTCTAAAGGTTATATTGTTCAATTGGGTATTCGCGGCACTTTTCGTGTTGGAGTACTATTCACGGGTTACTATTCATGGGTTACAATTCACCCGATTACTATTCACTCTAGTATTATTCACTCGGGTATTTGGGACACTTTTTGTGTCAGAGTATTATTCACGAGTTACTATTCACGAGTTACTATTCACCCAGTTACTATTTACTCTAGTATTGTTTACTCGGGTATTTGGGACACTTTTCGTGTCGGGGTACTATTCACGGGGTTACTATTCCCAAAGTACTATTCACAGGGTACTATTCACCCGAAAAATATATTTCTTTTCGGTCCAAATCATTTTTGGGTACAATATTATTCCATGAGGAGATGTGCTAATTTTTCAGACCGTTGGTTGAAATTATAATAGTAAATCAATATGGATCGCTGGTTTAATGTTTTAATAGTGAATCAATATGGATCGCTGGTTTAAAGTTTTAATAGTGAATTAGTATGGACCGTTGCTTTAAGTTTTAATAGTAAATCAATCTGGACCGTTCATGAATTAGTTACTATTCAGTCCATTCTCCTATAAATAGAAGCTCATTCCTTCATTATTTCTTACGAATTCACTGAAACTCTAGAGAGAGAAAGAAGAAGAGAAGTCTGCTACCTCTCTATTCCAGTATCCATCTTTATTCTAAGGTAAGGGATATTATTTGTTGTACTCAAAAGGGGTATTATTTCTTTCGTATTCATGAAGAGAGCTATTGTTATTCCATTCCTTATTATTCTGTTGGAATAACCTGTATACGCGGACTACCGTATACGTGGTGAAATTCTTCTGTTATTCCATTCTATATTATTATGTTGGAATAACCTGTCTATGTGAAGTACCGCATACATGGTGAAATTCTTCTATTATTCCATTCTTTATTATTCTGTTGGAATATCATGTCGGTGCGAATTTCGCCTAACCTGGTTCCGTTCTTTATTATTCTGTTGGAATATCCTGTCGGTGCGGATTATGCTTGACCTGGTTCCGTTCTTTATTATTCTGTAAGAATGTCTTGTTCAATATGCTTTCGCATGACCGGTTCCATTATTTATTATTACATTGAATAACTTATCTGTGCGGCCTATCACATGCATGGTGAATTCATTGTTATTCCATTATTTATTATTCTGTTAAAATATCACGCCAGCCATGGATTCGCTCGACCGACTGGTTCCGCTTCTTTATTATTCTCGCTTGGAATATCCATCGTCTCAGCGCGCTTATGCATGACCTAGTTCCATTATTTATTATTCTGTTGGAATAACCTATCTGTGTGGTCTATCGCATGCATGGTGAATTCTGTTGTTATTCCATTATTTATTATTTTGTTGGAATATCCTGTCGGTGCGGATTACGCCTGACCTGGTTCCGTTCTTTATTATTCTGTTGAGAATAACCTGTCTGTGTGGTCTATCGCATGCATGGTGAATTCTTTTGTTATTCCATTCTTTATTATTCTGTTGGAATAACCTGTATATGTGGATTACCACATGCATGGTGCATGATCCTTTATATTCATTTCTTATTAAATTGTGGAAATGATCTGTTTACGTTGATTATGATGAGAGTCATAATAAAAGCATTGGACTGATGAAAATCATGGGTATATGTAGTATTAGTAAGTGTTATGATGAGTTATGTTGGTTATTATGTGAAAACATGAAAGTCTCTTAGAAATCACAAAGGGTTGAAAATCAGATTTTGGTGAAAATGGAACATGAAATTCAATTGACCATATCTCCTATTATATTTTGAATTTTTGAGTGTGGTCAAGTTATAGAGTTAGATCTATGAGTTTTCTAACTTATCCAAGTGGAATCACTGGAAAAGGTGTTGTAGATTTTTGTGTGGACTAATTTTAGCAAAGGAGTCAAAAACTGCAATGTACCAAAATGCTACTGTCCAGAAATTTAAAAGGGCATTTTCGGCCACTTAATTTATGAGAAAAATTCTGGCCTTTTGAGATATGAAAATATATGGTATAAAGTACCTCCTGTTCAAAAATGAGCTCATTCCGACTTAAAATGAGCAAGTTATGACTATTTCAATATTTAGGTTTTTTCGATGAAAAATGCTATAACCGGAGTTCTATAACTCCGATGACCATGAAATTTAAACTGGAAGCTCACCTTAATATGTGTAAGATCCTGCCAAGATTTGGGAATTTCTGGAGTTAAACTTGAGGTAGCTAATTTCTTAAGGAATTAATTAGAAATTGATTTTTGAAAAATACTTAAGGGAGTTGAAAAATTATTAAAAAAATACTTTTTTGTGTATGAAATATATGTATATATGTTTGGACAAAGGATAGAAAAATAATAAGTTGATTTGGTAATTTTTCATGAAAATGGTTTAGTTACAAACATATGAGTTAAATATGTTATGTGAAGTTGAAGAATTGGTAAATAGGATTTTAGGGCTTCAAAATCCTATATAAGGTATATGCAGATTTTTGATTTGATCATTTGTGATGAAATCTTATGAGTCTGGCGTTTTTGAATGATTAAATGCATTATTTGGTAAAGTGTAAACAATTGAAATAAATTGTTTATAAGTTTAAGAAGTGATTAAAATATTGTTATAATATTAACAATATTAGATTATGAGTTATTTAAGTGATGGATAATATTTGGATAAATTTAAAGTCTTTAATATTTATCCTTGTTTTCGTTTGATTAATGCTTATATCATTGTCATCATCCTCATGCTTATATTATGATGAAAGTCATCTTTGGCTTACGTGCGAAGATGGACTGTTGATTATTGATTTTACAGTTGTATATCTTTGGCTTTACATGCAAGATGAATTGTTTATTGGTATGATAATAACCAGGGATCATTCGGTATAATCCTGACCCGTAATGTGACGAATGATGTGGTAAAAGTCCTCATTGGCCCGTAGTGCATTGATGGATAGTTGTTGGAATGATTATAACCAGGGATTATTCGGTATAATCCTGACCATTGATGATTACACGAATATCCTTGGCCGTAGTGCAGGGATGATTCGATGGTGTGAAATATTTATTGAGCTGAGTCTCAGCAATAAAAGTGATGAAAACCTTTTTAAATCATAAAAGATAGTAGATTTTATTCTATACTTGACTCTTTTAATAGATTGCTTATTCCGCTGCAGTTAAACTTGATGTCTATTATATTTTATCAGTTTAACATTGTTAAAGACTAATGATAATTTATTCTACATTATCTTAGTCATAATAATTCTTACTGGGCTAGTTGAGCTCACCCTTTCTTTCACTGTTCTCTTCAGAAAATGAGAATATAGTTGGGACGAGTCGGGGAACGGAGTGACAGTCCAGATGATAGCATTAGTAGTCCTCACTATAGCATGACATGCAATATATAATTGTATTAAGGACCTAAGATGTGTGTGTCGTATTTTATACGTCACTTAATAATTGATTTTGGTGAACAACAATAGGGTGATGAGAACCCGACCCTGAAAGCGTCAAAAGTGCACCGCAGTAAAATGAAGAGAACAGAAATTTTCTCGTGTTCCTTTGGAGACTTGAAATATTTGATGTTGTACTTTATATGGCGTGCATTAATTTGAGTATGAATATTGTCCTATTATATACGTTACAATATTTGTATTGAAACTCACAGTATTTATGTCGTCGTATTTTGCACGACTGTTGTATAATTAAGTTGTATTTGAATTTATGGACCATGTATTTGGCGACTCAAGATGGGTGATGTATACCTATTTTGGGGGCGTCACAGTCGGTATCAAAGCTTAGGGATATGATCCCTGGTTGAGATGTGAGACAAGAACTAGGAGGGGAGAGACGGGGAATTCCTTCGCTAGTATGACCTACCTAAGTTTATTTGGTATTTAATTGGTCGGTCATGGTATAGAGATAATATGTGTTATGTTAATTAACCCTTGTTTTGTGACAGTGTTTGAAAATGGCATCTGAAAATGTTGAGATAAGCAATGGAGCAAAATAATATGATCATATCGCAGTACGAGGCTAAGTTTGCGGAGTTATCCCGGTTTGCATCCCATTTGGTCGATAATGAGGAGCGAATGACGCAAATGTTTCTAAGAGGTTTGAAACCCGATATACGTCAATACATCATTTCTCATAAACTTTGTTTATATTCAGATGTTGTGAATAGGGCTCAATTATTGGAGCACGATAATGGGTCAGCACAACCAAAAGGCAACGACCAACAACACGATAATAATCATACCGGTGGCAATGGCCATCGGAACAATGATGACCATCGTGGGAGAAATTATCATGCCAAGAATTTTAACCACTTCAGTGGTAATCATGGCTAAGATAATAGAAGTGAAAATTTCAAGAAGAGAATGTAAGACCCCAACTTATTATGAATAAAATTAAATTTTCTCTATTTATTATCTTGAAATAATTAGGAGTTAATTTGATATAATACTTTGGTTATGGGTGAAATGTGCAAATTTTACAACATGAGCAAGTGGTTATAAAATATTCATTTTTATCGGGGAATATTCGTTTGGTCGTGGAATATTCTTGTGGTCGGGGAATATTATAATTAACCATGACCATTAATTCGTGGGCCTCTCATAATAGAATAAACCGCTTGGATGAAGAAAACGACAAGTTTGAGTTTTATAAATAACGACGTAGTTATTACCGAATTAACATCATGTTGGAATACCGTGTGGTTAAAATATAGTAATACTGGCGTGGTTGCACAAAGAAGCACCAGGTATTACGCACAACATTTTTTGAATTATTGATTCTTACGTAAGAAGGCACTACTCAATAATTGTTACAGTAATTACTTTTCAATATTTTATTTTATTGATTCAATAATTGTTGCGTTGATATTTTATATTATTGTTGTTTCAATAATTGTCACTGCACAGTATTTCCCATTATCAGATATATAATTTATATTATTTGAATAATATTATTAGATAGCATTATTGGCAATGTCTGGAAAGTTCTGTCTAAGGAGAGGTTTGGTCACCTAATTGCGCGCTAGTAAGGAGAAATCCTTATCGGAAAGCCCCCTCTTTACTGGGAACGGCCTGGTTGTCATAATTGTGATTCTGTAATATTATTTGTGAATAATTAATTATTGATTTATATAATAAGGAAATATTTATTTTATAATTGATGGTTATATTTATTTTATGCGGTTATAATTGAAGGAATTAATGTTGAGGTGTTTTTGTCGGAATGGAGGTATTAAAAATTAAATCACTGTTCTTGAGATATATTGTGGTAGTTATAATTTTTAATCTGACCATTGGATCGTTGTGATTTTTGGATATGTTATACATATATAAGTTGAGTATATGTCCACAAATTTTGAACCGTTAAAAATGAATGAATGATTTGTTATGAATTTTAAGAGGTGTCTGATTTGGAAATTATGGTTATAATTAATTTTGGTGGAAAATTCTAGAATTGAGTGGGCCCCACTTGTGGTTGGTAAAAAAATGTGCTGAATTTTATTTCAAATGTGGTGGGTGGCAATAGTAGCAGGTAAAGCCATCAGGTAGCAGAAACATAAGCTTTCTCTCTTTCTCTCTCTATATTATCGAGCGTATTTTGTGAGTATTTAGATACTTTGAGAGTTCTTTGTTCAAGATAAGTTTCATTCAAAGATCACTTGACCTTTCCTTTCGAAGTACTGATTCTTTGAGGTAAGGGATGCTATTTTCTTCTTAAATGATATTATTTTCTTCAATATCATTATGATGAAATATTGGTTTGAACTTTTTAATCAAATTTAGAACTTTTTTGTCGGGGTTACTATTCATGTATACGACATTATTCACGTATACGGCACTATTCACCAAAAAATGAAATTTTCTCTTTTTCGTCCCAGATGTCTTTTATGGTTACTATCTTTGATTGTATCCATGTTTTGATCTTTATTCTACTTCACACTTGGTTATTATGGAGTATTATTGAATTTGGATAAACCGAAATATGAATTCCTAATAATTACCCATCTGTTTCACTGGATTCGTTCTCTAAAATGTTTTTCATCATCCTCAGTCTTTAATGGTGATACTTAATGAATATCTTTGGCCTGTAGTGCAAAGATGTACGATTACCTGATGAATATCTTTGGCCCGTAGTGCAAAGATGAACAGTGTTGAGATGAACATGACCAACCGGGTGATATGAAATGAATATCTTTGCCCGTAGTGCAAAGATGAATATTTGATGCAAGATGTATATTGATTGATGTTATAGGGATAAAATATTGATGATGGACTTTTAAATTCATAGATGACAGTAGATTGCATTCTCTACTTAACTCTTCTAATGAATTGTTGTTTCCGCTGCAGTTGTTGATCTAAAACTTGTTGTCTATGTATTCTATCAAATTTTTCCCTGTTGAAAACTAAGGATAATTTGTTGTATATTATCTTAGTCATAATATTCTTTACTGGGCTAGTTGAGCTCACCCTTTTCCTTTTTGTTCAATTTTTTTTCTCAGGAAGCGAGAACATAGCGGGAAGTAGTCGGGGTGTGGAATGATGGTTCTAGATAGTTGTTTAGCTGTCCTCACTATTTTGTAAAATAGTGTGTCAATAATTGTAATGAGGACTTTATTTGGGTGTGGATATTGTCTAGAAGACAATATTTATATTCAAACTCACAGTATGTGTCGTTGTATTTTGCACGACAATTGTAATAATAAAGTTGTAGTTGTTTTTCTATACCATATATTTGGCGACTCAAAATGGGTGTTGTATACCTATTTTGGGGGCGTCACAGAGAAGGTCATTTAGCTCGATTTTGTCGTATAGTGAAGTTAAGTCCAGCTGGGACGGTGGCACCAAAGGCGGATACGGACAAAATAAAGTCGGTGGTTTCAGGAAGAGCGTTTTTCTTGACTTCTCAAAAAGCGAGTAACCCGAACGAAGTTAGCACGGGTTAGTTAATTATAAATTTTTGTGAAGTCTATACCTTATTAGATACCGGTTCTACCCATTCTTTTATCTCTCTTATTTGCGCTCAGCGTTTAAATTTGACTTCGAAGAAATTAGACTTTGACTTATTGGTTGAAACTTCGATAGTAGAAAGCTTCGTTACCTCCACTGTTTATAAATCTTGTTGATTCAAATCGACACTTTCACGTTACCTGTCGATCTTATCTCTTTAAAAAATACTAGCCTTTGGTGTGATTTTAGGAATCGATTGGTTAACTACTCATCAAGCTTTTCGTAAGGTTGTTAGCTTTCATATTCCTAGCCAACATGTTATGCGAATTGAAGCAACTAAACCACTAAAGTCAATCACTGTCATATCAAGTCATAAGTAAAGAGCCCCGAGCCTTTCGTTGGTGACTTCCAAGTCTTGGAATACACTGAAGCCAGAATATCCGTAGGGGACGTCGTTAATAATGATGGCAAGTTGATAGGTATCAATGTGACGTACTATCCAAGTCTTGGATGAGAGTCACAGTTTTGAATGACTTTCTATTGTTAATAAATTTCTTGACGTATTTCTAAAGACTTCTTGGCCTACCCCAGAGCGTGAAATCGAATTTTGTATGGACCCCAGTACAAAACCCATTTCGTATAACTTACAAATGATGAAAATATAGTTCAAGACTCTACGGACCCACATGGTGATATCAAATATACGAGTAGAATTAACTCTAATCGATAAAGATAAAGGCCGCTCAAGCTACAGACCCGGAGCTAATGAACACGAAAAAGAAGGTTGAAGAGGGCGTTATTCTAGAAGCAAGAGTCGATGAATAGAGGAAATCTCAACCCTCGATTTTATTGGCCCATTTGAAATCCTTGATGGAGTAGGAACTGTGACCTATAGACTCATTTTACCGCTAAGTATGTTGCGTATTCATAACTTTTTTTCACGTATCGATGTTACGTAAATATGTGGATGACCCGAACCACATTATTAAATTAGAGCTAGACGAGATAGCAGAAGATTAAACGTATGAGGAAATACGTGTTAAAATCTTGAATAAAGAAGGATTGTATTCAACACTCAAAGGTTATACCTCAAGAGTTAGAATCTGAAATGAAGTCAAGGTATCCTCATCATACTAGGTACGTACGTAAATTTCGAGGGCGAAATTCCATAAGGAGGGGAGATTGTGAGACCCCAAATTTTATGAATAAAGATTTAATTTTCTCAAAAAAAAAAATTCAAAATTATGGTGTGGATTTGAGATAATGTTATATTTGTGGGTAGTATTTATAAATTTTATAAAGTATGCAAGTTGTTGTAAAATATTCGTTTGGTTGGAGAATATTCTTTTTGTTGGGAATATCTGTACGACGGCACAATCATTGGTGAACCCACAACGAAAGTATTGTCGTAGTAATAAAATGACAGAATTATCTTTTTATAAAAATAACGGCGAAAGTATTACCGTTAAAACTGTTGAACTACCCTTAGTAAAAGTAATGCGATGTCTGCGTGGTTGCATAGTAGCACACGGTATTGATTATTGATGCTTACGTGAGAAGTCACTCAGTTACTCAATTATTGCTACAGTAATTGTTGCATCATATCTCTCATATTATTGATTCGATTATTATCACAGTATCATCTGCATAATATGATATATTATTAAATCAATAATTGAGACGGCAAAGTTATTCATATTATTAAATTGCAATATTTACAATGTCTAGAAGTTCTGTCAAGGAGAGGTTTGGTCACCTAATTGCGCGCCAATAGGGAGAAATCCTTATTGGAAAGCCCCTTCTTTCTTGGGAACGACCTGGTTGTTAAATATTGTGAGTTATAATATTAATGATGAATAAGTTCGTGTTGATTAAAGATGAATTTGATAGATCCATTGTGTTGGGATTATTTGTGAGATCCCAAATTTTACAAATAAAGATTTATTTTTCTCGAAATAGTTTTTTTTTAATATTATGGTATGGATTTGATATAATGTTATAGTTGTGGGTAGTATTTATAAATTTTGCAAAGTATGAAAGTTGTTATAAAATATTTGTTTGGTCGGGGAATATTCTTTTTATCGGGAATATCCATTTGACTGCACAATCATTGGTGAACCCACAACGAAAGTATTGTCGTAGTAATAAAATGACAGAATTATTTTTATGAAAATAATGGCGGAAGTTTTACCGTTAAAACTGTTGAACTACTCTTAAGTAGTAAAGTAAAAAAATACGTCTGGCGTGGTTGCATAGTAGCACACGGTATTGGTTATTGATGCTTACATGATAAGTCACTCAGTTATACTCAATTATTGCTACAGTAATTGTTGTATCATATCTCTCATGTTATTGATTCGATTATTGTCACAGTATCATCTGTGTTATATGATATATTATTAAATCAATAATTGAGACGATAAAGTTATTCATATTATTAAATTACAATATTTATAATGTCTAGAAGTTCTGCCAAGGAGAGGTTTGGTCACCTAATTGCGCGCCAATAAGGAGAAATCCTTATTGGAAAGCCCCCTCTTTCCTGAAAACGACCTGGTTATTAAATATTATGAGTTATAATATTAATGATGAATAAGTTCGTGTTGATTAAAGATGAATTTGATAGTTCCATTGTGTTGGGATTATTGGTGTTAGTTGAAATCGACATCTATCCTGATGATAATTGATGTCTGGGGGTTATATTGATAAATTGGGTAATTTATCAGAAAAATGAGAAATTAATTGCTACTTATTCACATGCTTATATAACTATTTGTTCACATGTGTGTACTATTGAGTCACATTCATTTACTATTAGGGGAGTTGGTGCAAGATTGATAATACTTGCATGACTAAGTTAAAGATGGAGGTATAGATGGAGGTACTATATTGTAATTAATTTGTTCACATGTTTATAACTATTGAGTCACATGATTTTACTATTGAGTCACATGATTTACTATTAGGGGAGTTGGTTCAAGATTGATAATACTTGCAGGACTAAATTAAAAATAAAAGAAAAGTTGGAGGTATTGTACTGTAATTTTTCGAGCCCTAAAACGTGCAAATATCGAAACTATATTTTTCTATAAATAGAAGCTCATTCTTTTTTCATTTTTCACCAATTCACTAAAGCTTTAGAGTCATTATTATAGAGAGAAATTATAGAGAGAAAGAAGAAGAGAAGTCTACTACCTCACTATTCGTATCCAGTCTTCTTTTGAGGTAAGGGGTATTTTTTTTTTTTTTATATTCATGAAGAGAACTTCTATTATTCTATTCTTTATTGTTCTGTTGGAATAATCTGTATACGCTATCTACCCTATACTTCGTGAAATTCTTTTGTTATTCCATTCTTTATTATTATGTTGGAATATCACATGCATGCGTTTTCACGCTGCCGGACACAGTTCCGATTATTTATTATTCTATTAGAATAACTTTGTCTATCTGCTTAAGTACACGCACGTATGGTAATTTCGTTGTTATCCCATTCTTTATTATTACATTTGGAACATCTTGTCGGTCGAATCTCACCGACTGGTTCCGTTATTTATTATTCTGCTCAATAACCTATCTATGTGAAGTACCGCATGCATGGTGATTTCATTGTTATTCCATTCTTTATTATTCATTGGAACATCCTCGTCGGTCTTGAATCTCGCTTTGACCGGTTCCGTATTTATTATTCTGTTGGAATAACTTTTGTCATGCCAAGTACCGCATGCATGGTGATTTTTGTTGTTATTCCATTCTTTATTATTCAGTTGGAACATCCTGCCGATTGCAAATCTCTACTTTGACCACAGTTCCGTTATTTATTATTCTGTTGGAATAACCTGTCTATATGGATTACCACATGCATAGTGAATGATCCTTTGTATTCTTTCCTTATTAAATTGTGGAAATGATCTGTATATGTGGATTACCGCATGGCGGGTGAAAATCTATTTGCAGTTTCATATATTCTATTATACTCGTATGAGATATCATTTCTTTTGTACTCGTCATGAAATATCATTTTATTTGGTATTTTTTTGTTACGAGTTACTATTCACAGGTTTCTATTCACCCGATTACTATTCACTCTAGTATTATTCACTCGGGTATTCGGGGCACTTTTCATGCCGAAATACTATTCATGAGTTACTATTCACGGGTTCTTATTCACCCAAATTACTATTCACCCGAATATAATTCACTCGGGTATTTAGAGCACTTTTCATGTCGGGTTACTATTCACGAGGTACTATTCCCGAAGTACTATTCACGGGGTACTATTCACGACGAAAAATTGATTCTTTCTGTCCAAATTATTTTTGGTGCATGAATATTATTCTTGAATTTTACTCTACAATGAAGTATCATGTTGACAATTTGGACATTATTAGTTCCTGGAAAATTTAATTCTTGAACTTGTTTTATTGAATTCTTATATCATTGTCATCATCCTCATGTTTATATTTTGTTGAAAGTCATCTCATGGCACATGTGCATAGATGGACTTGGTATGATTATGACCGAGGATTATTCGGTATAATCATGACCATAATGTTATAAATGATGTGGAGAAAGTCCTCATTGGCTCATAGTGCATTGATGGACAATTTTTGGTATGATTGTGGCTATGGATTCTCTTCGGCCAAGGGAGCAAAGATGAATTGTTTTATGACATGATCAGGACCGTTGATGAAAAACATGATTATCTTTGGCCCGTGGTGCATGGGTTCTCCGGTCGATATAATAAATAATATCTTTAGTGCGAGGATGATTTGATGATGTGGATTATTTATTAAATCAATAATGACATTCCCAAATCCGAACTTAATTTACATACCATTTCTTTAAATTTGTAATACTAAATAATAATACATTCCTTAATTTACATACATCAAAGTTTACTTCCCAGTGTGACCTTCAAATACATTCCTTACAATACTTGAATAGATACCAATACAACTATAACCATTAACTCATAATACACACTTATTCGATCGACTTTCCTTTTCCTTTGTTAGTGCACGAGCCTTGAGTTGCTCATACATAATTGAAAACATTTAATTTAAGCAAGGATGAGCATTTAAGTGCCCGACAAGTAATAGCAATTATATATAAAATTTGAAAGAATATAAGTATTCTCTTTACATAACACTTCTACAACGAATTAAAAGTTGTGAAGTAATCTGTACTGATAAAAATTCACATAACAACTCTCTTTCAAATTCTTTAAATTTGGCTCTGGCTCTACCCTTGAATAGGGTTTAAGAAACATACTATGAACATTCTTTTCATTTTCGAAAAGGTTTAGCGAATTCTATCCTCAAAGCCATCATAACTTACTGACACGGAGGGTGATCATCCCGTTGTACCTGTATTGATCAATACTACATAACTTGAACGAAATTCATCGCTCACCCTTTGTCCGTAAAGCGCGTAAAAAATTCTTCCCATTATCGGGATGTTCATACATGCACAGTTCCAAACCGAAGGTTTTAATCTTGCTCAACAATAATATGTAATTCAACATATATATACGGGTAATTGACAAAGGTATATCAACATATGAATAAATGCCATGATTATCCAAGTGGGGACACTTGTATAACCATTTATAAAATCAACTTAACGAGAATATATATCGAGCTAACATGTTGATAATCAAAGCGTACATAATGCATGCGAGGGATAGAATAATTACGAAACTTCTTACTCATGTCCATTGCATAAAGGAAATGCAAAGGTAAGATATTTGCACGATTCAACGATTACAAATCTCAACTTAGGTTTTATCTCTTTATCACAACCTATCAATAATCGGATCATTAGTTCGATTAGAACAATATATCTTAACACATAATCTTTATCATTACGATTGACACATAGTCGAATCACATAATCACGGTGATCATACTTTTAGTTCTATTATATACTTGAAATATTTTTATACATTTTTCAAATATCTCATCCATGCTTTTACGATGAGTCTTTTCTTTCTTTTATAAGGTTACGACATTTGTCGAGCGTCTTAAATGACTTTATCGGGTAAATCTTGAGTCTAAGACTCTTAATCTATACCTCAACATACATAAATATCGGACATTTTACTTTTAATCATTTTGAATTTTCGAGAAATTGAAAAATTTAAAATAAATCAAATCATCACTCGAGGGCTTATAGTGATATAAGCTATTACTACTATGGGTGCTCTTCATCAAATCTGGACTTCATAGCAGGTTCTCTGAATCGACTAGTTTGGTAAATTTATAACTTTCAAACATCGGAATCATAATTAAATGACTTAAACATTAAACAATTCCATTATCATTAATAATTAATTTATATTAAACTATTAATGAAACCATTGCCAAAATATAAAAAAGTTATTTATAATAACTCAAACAATTTTTAAAACATTTATATTACCCTTAAATGATTTTTAAAACAATTAAAATCATTTTAAATAATCACCATTAATATATAAATATTAATGTACTATTCATCAAATATTAAAAAGTCATTAATTATAACTTAAAATATTTTTAAATCCTTAATATCCTCTTTAAATGATTTTTAAATAAATAAAACCATTTTTAAACTATTTATTTAATAATAATTATTAAATAAACTAAATATCATTAATATTATCTTAATATCATTAATATTAAATTATTAATGAAATTATCCTTTAAATATTAAAAGTTATATTTTATAACTTAAAATATTTTAAATACCTTAATTTCATTTAAAATGATTTTTATAATATTAAAATCATTTTTAAACTAAATTATTTAATATAATCATTAAATAACTTTAATATCATTAATATATAATTAATTAATGAAATTCATCACAAAATATTAAAAGTCATGGAAAATAACTCAAAATATTTTCTTATACCATAAAATAATTTTTCATGATTTTTCATGAATTAAAACTATTTTAAATCATTTATTTAATATTATAATTAAATAAATAAATACCTTTATATTTCAAAAATATTAAATATTTATGAAATATACTCAAAATAATTAAAAACTATTTTCCGGACTTTAAAATAATTTTTCATAATTTATTTGGTATTTTTAATAATTAAAACTAATTTTTCTAATTTTTAAATTAATTTAGGAAAATCGAAATTAAAATAATTAAAAGCGTAAGCTAAAGGCCCTATATAGTGAGGCAATCGTATATAAATTTCTTGAGCCTACTACGGATCTTCATAAAAGGCGAGGCAAGGTGAAATTTCTTTGGCCAGTGAATAACTCTCTCATCTTAGCAATTTGGACAATCTATAAATTGGGTCTTGTAGAGGAAATACAAGACTACAAGATCCAACAAACATAACCTCTAAAAAACATCGGATCTGGGAGAAAAGCGAACCTCAAAGTAGGCGCCAAAAAGATGTTCTTCACAAAAAAAGACTTGAGGTGCCTACTTTGGACCTCTATAACTTGGTGATCGTGTAACATTTTTGTGCTCTATCACTTCTAGTGTGTAGACAACATGTAGGACTACAACTACAAACCTTAACATCATCATAATAACATCGGATCGAACTAGAAATTCTTTGGTCAAAAGTCGACCACGAGACAACACTCGAGAAATTTACGGATTATTTGGTTTTCTTGATTTTAATTCAACCTGTTTGGTGATTATAACTTGTGATCTATAATAGATATGGCCTTGATTCTTTTTGAATCTTAAAGACCTCATAACAAGCTACACATAACATCTTACAAACACCAAAAAAGTAAATAACCACGGAGATATAAGGCTTGACATTTGCCCAAAAATAACAAATTCGGTTTTACAAAAGTTGGAAAAACTTTGATTTTGAGCACTTTGATGTTATGGGTCCTAATTTAACAACCCGAACATTAATAGACTCCTATTACACAACTTTAAACAATCAATTGCACCAATTAACATCGAATCGAAGGATTTCTAGAATTTAGGGTTTTTACCTTTTACAGCTTTGATTTCTTGATTTTGATCCTTTGATGCTTGATTTATTTATTGTTGTGTGAATGGGGCTTGATTATAGATTGATATGGTAAGGAAATTTCGTAGGTTTAAGCTTGAGAGAATGAAGCTAAGTGCTTGTGAATAAATAGGCCAAAAATGGTACATTTCTCTCTTAGATCCATAAAATAATGTATGAAATGATTGTAATGGTGATTGATGGTAATACTACATTATAGGTGATTTCTAGATGGAATGGCGGATTTTGTGGACATGTGATAGCAATAAAGCATAATTAATGGAAATAATGCATTTCCCCTCTCTTTAATCTATATAAAAAAATATAATAGATACATTGGATGCTACACTTGGATAATTCCATTATTTTCTAGCTGATAACATGGTAGGGTAAGCATGTTGGGCATTTTGTTACAAGATTCCATCAACAATGTAAGTAATAATACACTAAATAACCAAAAAGGGCATTTTGGTCATTTCACATATAATTTCAAGGGCATTTTTGTACAAGGCAATTAAATGTAATATTTTAACCATTAGATTATAATTCTTACCATTTACCAATTAATTTCTATCCTTTGGTAAATTAAAACATTTATCTGATAATATAAATAATTAAACTTGATAATTTTAAATTAGGGTTTTCTATAGAAAATTAGGGTTTCTTAACGTCATCAATTAGGGTTTCTAATTGACCATTAGGGTTCTCTAATTATACGTATGTATGTTACTAACACGGTCATTACAATCTCTAACTTCAATGGATTAAGGTTATAATAATTAAAAAATAGTAATTAGGGTTTTCTTCTAATTACACAGCATTCGTGTACCACGATAACTTCATATACGATAAACTTCATATACCACGATTATTACTCGGTCATTTCTCATAAGCGAGTTTAGGGTTTCCTGACCGCGATCTTTGTCTTTATGACCTAATTAATGGTCATTCCTCGATAATATACATCGCATATACACGGTACATAATTATTATCTTTGTAAAATCATTATAATAATAATATAATATTATTATTCTCATCTCTTGATCACAATCCCAATTCGGGGTTTGATCTCATATCTAACTTCTCTTTCGCATATCAATAATACTTGATTTAAATATTCTGAACAATTCATATAATAAAATATATATTATATAAGTTCTAATTATCACTTCATATATTATTTCCAATCATGTTATCATGGAAAATAATTAATAAAAACATTTTGGCTTACAGAAATTTATTACCATATAATTTGTGGTAATTAATAATTCTAAAATTATTTCTAATTTTTCAAGTAATAAATGTATTAGCATTTATTGTTCACTTTACTTGACACTTAGTCTCGTCATTAAATAAATAAAAAAAAAAATTATCATAAAAATTTCTTATTTATTTTATATAGAAATTCTAGGGTTATTACATTCACCCTCCTTATAAGGATTAGTCCCTAGGAATCACCGCTTTAAAACTCATATGCGAGAAGGGTACATAGCATATAATCATTGTCGTAGATCTCGATCATACTTGATCGAATGATCTTTAATTATTCATCATAACACTTGTCTGTCCGATTAAGCGAAATATAAGATATATAAGTTATTCAAATAGCAGACTGGAGTTACTGTTTCCAATGCCGCCACCGTGTATCTGGACCGTCGTGTTGTAAACCCTCGGAGTTGCTTTACGTTGGAGTTCTTGGTTGAGTTTGGTCTGAAATTGCTAACGTCCCACCGCTTCTCCCGTGGTTCGTTCCTGCCTCCATTCCCTCTCGTGGGCCAGTTCCTCACCTTATGCTCGATCGATCCACATATGAAGCATCCACCGATCATCCTTGAGTTGGGGCGATTGGGAGAGATATGACCCTCTTGCCGCTTGCTTGTAGCATACAAACTTTCCCTTGAGACACTTTCGCCAGAGTGATTCTTCCATGATTCTTGCCTTTGCACTTTCTCTTCTTTATACCTTCCTCTTTACTTGTATTTTCTCGGAAAAATTCCTCATTCTTTTCTCACCCCTATTCCCCACTACTACTACTTTCTATCTTTCTTGTTCCTCGACTTGCTTTTATTCTTCTTCTCCTTATGGTAGAGGCTCATGGCCTCACTTCCTGTTCGTGAATGATAGCCTTCTCCATGAGTCTTTGCAAAAGTATTGATTTGCGATCTTGACACCTTATTATAGAGCCGGGGTTTTAAGCCCGACTCAAATCTCCTTGCCTTCCTAGCCTCTCAGTATCCACTTGATGTGGAGCAAACCTAGCCAACTCATTAAATTTTGCGGCATACTCAAAGAATATCATGTTATCTTCTGCTTTAACTCCGAGAATCTCACCTCCATTCTAGATCGCATACTAACGGAGAGATAGTTTTGAAAAATAAATCCTTAAACCTATCCCAAGTAATTTCTTCTTCTCACCTTTGAGTCTTATTTTGCCTCCCACCAAAAGTTAGCTTCCCTTTCATCATATAAGTGGCAAAAGCGGTCCTTTGCCCCTCATCTACTTTAGCGATTACGAACGCCTTCTCTATCTCGTTCACCCAAGTCTGGGCTTCTATAGGGTCAGCTGATCCTCTGAATTCTGGTGGTCCTATGGCTTTGAAGTCTTTGAATTTTGCCAAACGATTGTCTCATTTGGTTTCCATATTTGGTGTTCCTGTGTGCATGATAGCTTTGAGCTACCATGTTTGCAAAGTTTTGCATCAGTTCTGGTTGTCGTTCCCCAGCATTAGTAGATTCTTCTATCCTTTGGTTTCGAGTTTGACGTCTTGGCGGCATTATCTGGTTAAATAAAACCATAAATTATACCCTTACATTTTAAACCTTATTGCATAAGATTAATGTATTAAACTCGTTTCATTTCTCAAACTTAGATTCATATTCATTTATCGAATATTTACACAGCACATCCTGCTTTAATCAACAACTATCCCTTTGTGACTACGAAAGTCGGGATTTAAAATCTTAACCAACATAAAAGTTAAAAATAGTTCATTACTTATCACACATATTACATACATAACCCATACTACTTATTTACCAAGCCTTTTTCTTGGACATTCATTCGCTCGATGTCCTTCCATCCCACAATTAAAACATCCACCTTTCTTATAGTCGGGGCAACGAGGAGAGGTGTGTCCTTCACGGATGTGTCGCTTGAGGCTCCATCTGGTTAATTTGGATTTTGAGCTTATCCTGCTCTTCCATTGTTTCCATTAACGCCTGACGCATCAACTTTTCTATCTCCCACAACCTTTCCAATGAAGAAACCTTGTTCTCCAACTCCTGCACCTCCGTTGATGCTTGAGCAGCTTCAACTTTAGTTTCACGAATCACTATCTCATCAAATCCAACATTTACGGATCGATGCTACATTTTTCCACGATAGCCACCTCGTCCAGATTTGAGTTCTAGGTGAGCTTCTATTTCATCTGTTGGCCTCGATATTAGCTCGGGGTGTGAATATGATCCTTCTTATTCCACATATCTTTCTCACCGGACATCTACATACATAAGTTACCACGATTAACACATAGTATATATACCACAAAGAATCAAGAGTTCTATATACGTTGTCTCTTATTTTGATTGACGATAAATTTATTCAATTCTCATCAACGCCTTTCTCTCTGCGAGAAAGGCAACTCCATCCACTCTGCATTGAATCGCATGAAGGTGATGACTAAAGCACAGGTCCAAGGTATATATCTCACGGTGTCTTTGGCTTCTATTTCAACCTTCAACTATCTTATCTGAATATCTCCCTCTGCTCCAACCTCCTCATAACTTTCGGATAACTCTATCTGTGGCTTTGACATTCACACATATCATCACATCTTACCCAATACACCTCTCACAAGAGTAAAAGTTTTCAAATTGTCTTTGAGGGTCATATAGACCATGAACACATAGTTTTAACGGTATTCATACCATAAAAACAAAACATTACAGTATGTTTACAATCACAAAGAAGGTAAACTACCATTAATAGTACTTTAGGTGATTAGCCTATTGTACCCCTCTACGTCCATGCATAACGTATTAATCATACCTAGCGAATATTTACGCCATTAGATTGGATCATTTATCCAAACAACATTGTTCACCTCGGTCTTATCATAGGATTCCGCACCAAACAATTTAGTTAGGAAATTTCTTTCAATGAACACTTAGAGTTTTCATAAACATTAGTCTAGGTTTGATTCAAATAGCATAGACTCATATCAATAATTCAATTCAATCAATTATTTAGATGTAGCCAAACCAGTTGGCAAATTAAACTTTTTGAAAACATTTTTTAGAGAATGACGTCATGATCTTGTCTCGTATTAACAATCCGTTGAGGATGCCGTCATTGTATGACTTTGTCATAACACATCATACAATAGTGGAGCAATGACTTGGTCAAATTCACACTAAGTATTCCTGTATTTACAACTTCATCACATTTTTATCATCTCTACACTGAGGTTATATGGTACATGGTGATAATTAAAAACAAATTTTGATATTTCAAATCATTTATGCTAGCCAAAAATAAGTAGCATAGGCCAGTACTTTAAACCTTTTCAAAAATGATTACGAGTCTACATTTTTATTTTCAAAAGCACATAGTGCGTATTTAGCTTGATGTCAAAAATTTTGAAGTTTAGCATAGCTAGGAGTTTAGGAAAACCTAACACCTTCACTAAAAATCATTTACTTAACAATCTATCATTTCACATTATCCATAACACTCCATTCACACAAAACTATACCCAGTTCATCAAACCACACTTATGAGTTCATAAATTGCCACAATCATATGAGTTTAAGAACTTATCCTAGTCGGGACCTTTGGCGTCCATTCACCGAGGGGTTCATAAACATTTCATATAATTATGAGTCAAGAATGTCTCATAGGTATAAGTTTTAAGAACTTCGAACTTAATCTTATATTCTCTATCTATGACCTATCTACCATTATACACACGAGAATGGAGTCATCCTCTTAATGTGCATATAACAAATAGCGCGACACGAGACATTTCAATGATTATCGATTGCGAAACTAAGTGGTTTTTACACCAAGTACAATTCGGCTCCCATACGAAGAATCATACAACTCAATTTGCCGACATGAGTCCTCAATTGAATCCCCATCTAACACTAACCCCATTCTCCATACGAATTTAATTCAGATTTATAATTCTCTTACGGATGCATACCAATTGATAGTACAATTCATACAAAGCAATCTTGTTGTAAACTTTCCAATCATCGATTGATTCCTTCTTCATTATAGCCCTTATCGGATCACTTGGGTGATCTCATCGTATATATTACGATTTAGTTCAATATCTTGATCGCTTTTATTTTACGATCTCTCATAATCTGCACTTTCGGTCTTTTAGACTCAATCTATTCCCCCACTACTGCTTAACTTTATAATCGAGTTAGGGAACTCGTGTCTTTACACTCCCGAGATTCATCTTTGAATCTTATCGACCAACTAACTCTATATGAGTTAATACTTATCCTAATCATTGCGGTTATTAGTCTCGGTATTCCTACCTAAGCTTCATAACCAACCACTTTGATACCAACCCGTGACGACCCCAAATCCAAGTACTTGAAACCCGAACTCGGTTCCCCACGATACCATTTCTTTAAGATGAATAATACTAAATAATAATACATTCAAACTTAATTTACATACATCAAAGTTTACTTCCCAGTCGTGACCTTCAAATACATTCCTTACAATACTTGAATAGATACCAATACAACTATAACCATTAACTCATAATACACACTTATTCGATCGACTTTCCTTTTCCTTTGTTAGTGCACGAGCCTTCAAAGTTGCTCATACATAACTGAAAACATTTAATTTAAGCAAGGATGAGCATTTAAGTGCCCGAAGAAGTAATAGCAATTATATATAAGTTTGAAAGAATATAAGTATTCTCTTTACATAACACTTCTACAACGAATTGAAAGTTGTGAAGTAATCATCTTGATAAAAATTCACATAACAACTCTCTTTCAAATTCTTTAAATTTGGCTCTGGCTCTACCCTTGAATAGGGTTTAAGAAACATACTATGAACATTCTTTTCATTTTCAAAAGGTTTAGCGGAATTCTATCCTCAAACCGTATATAACTTACGAACACGGAGGGTGATCATCCCCGTTGTACCTGTATTGATCAATACTACATAACTTGAACGAAATTCATCGCTCACCCTTTGTCATACCAAGTTGCATAAAAATTTTCCCATTATCTGGATGTTCATACATGCACGTTCCAAACCCGAAGGTTTTAATCTTGCTCAACAATAATATGTAATTCAACATATATGTATACGGGTAATTGACAAAGGTATATCAACATATGAATAAATGCCATGATTATCCAAGTGGGGACACTTGTATAACCATTTAGAAATCAACTTAACGAATAATATATATCCGAGTAACATGTTGATAATCAAAGCGTATATAATGCATGCAGGATAGAATAATTACGAAACTTCTTACTCATGTCCATTGCATAAAGGAAATGCAAAGGTAAGATACTTTTTGATTCACCGATTACAAATCTCAACTTAGGTTTTATCTCTTTATCACAACCTATCAATAATCGGATCATTAGTTCGATTAGAACAATATATCTTAACACATAAAATCGCATCTATTACATTACAATTGACATAGTCCAATCACATAATCACGGTGACCATACTTTTAGTTCTATTATATACTTGAAATATTTTTATACATTTTTCAAATATCTCATCCATGCTTTTACGATGAGTCTTTTCTTTCTTTTATAAGGTCCGACATTTGTTTACGTCTTAAACTGACTTTATCGGGTAAATCTTGAGTCTAAGACTCTTAATCTATACCTCAACATCGTAAATATCGGACATTTTACTTTTAATCATTTTCAATTTTCCGAGATTGAAAATTTTAAATAAATCAAATCATCACTCGAGGGCTTATAGTGATATAAGCATTACTATGGGTGCTCTTCATCAAATCTGGACTTCATAACCTGGTTCTCTAGTCGACTAGTTTGGTAAATTTATAACTTTCAAACATCGAATCATAATTAAATGACTTAAACATTAAACAATTCCATTATCATTAATAATTAATTTATATTAAACTATTAATGAAACCATTGCCAAAATATAAAAGTTATTTATAATAACTCAAACTATTTTTAAAACATTTATATTACCCTTAAATGATTTTTAAAACAATTAAAATCATTTTAAATAATCACCATTAATATATAAATATTAATGTACTATTCATCAAATATTAAAAGTCATTAATTATAACTTAAAATATTTTTAAATCCTTAATATCCTCTTTAAATGATTTTTAAATAAATAAAACCATTTTTAAACTATTTATTTAATAATAATTATTAAATAAACTAAATATCATTAATATTATCTTAATATCATTAATATTAAATTATTAATGAAATTATCCTTTAAATATTAAAAGTTATATTTTATAACTTAAAATATTTTTAAATACCTTAATTTCATTTAAAGTGATTTTTATAATATTAAAATCATTTTTAAACTAAATTATTTAATATAATCATTAAATAACTTTAATATCATTAATATATAATTAATTAATGAAATTCATCACAAAATATTAAAAGTCATGGAAAATAACTCAAAATATTTTCTTATACCATAAAATAATTTTTCATGATTTTTCATGAATTAAAACTATTTTTAAATCATTTATTTAATATTATAATTAAATAAATAAATACCTTTTATATTTCAAAAATATTAAATATTTATGAAATATACTCAAAATAATTAAAAACTATTTTCCGGACTTTAAAATAATTTTTCATAATTTATTTGGTATTTTAATAATTAAAACTAATTTTTCTAATTTTTAAATTAATTTAGGAAAATCGAAAATTAAAAATAATTAAAGCTCGTAAAGCTAAAGGCCCCTATAGTGATGTAACCAGTCGCTATATAGGTGTTCTTGAGCCTACCCAGATCTTCTTCATAAGGCGTAACCAAGGGCTTTCTTTTGACCGTGAATAACTCTCTCATCTTAACGAATTTGGACAATCTATAAATTGGGTCTTGTAGAGAAAATACAAGACTACAAGATCCAACAAACATAACCTCTAAAAACATCGATCTGGGAGAAAATCGAACCTCAAAGTAGTACCAAAAGTCGTTTCTTCACGAAAAACTTGACTTGAGGTGCCTACTTTGGACCTCTATAACTTGGTGATCGTGTAACAGCTTTTGTGCTCTATCACTTCTAGTGTGTAGACAACATGTAGGACTACAACTACAAACCTTAACATCATCATAATAACATCAGATCGAACTAGAAATTACTGGTCAAAGTCGACCACGGGACAAAGACTCAAGAAATTTACGGATTCACATTTGGTTTTTGCGATTTTAGTCAACCCTGTTTGGTGATGATTATAACTTGTGATCTATAATATATATGGCCTTGATTCTTTTTGAATCTTAAAGACCTCATAACAAGCTACACATAACATCTTACAAACACCAAAAAAAGTAAATAACCACAGAGATATAAGGCTTGACATTTGCCCAAAAATAACAGAATTCGGTTTTACAAAAGTTGGAAAAACTTTGATTTTGAGCACTTTGATGTTATGGGTCCTGAATTTAACAACCTAGAACATTAATAGACTCCCTATTACACAAATTTAAACAATCAATTGCACCAATTAACATTGAATCGAAGGATTTCTAGAATTTAGGGTTTTTTACCTTTTCTAGCTTTGATTTCTTGATTTTGATCCTTTGATGCTTCTGATTTATTGTTGGTGTGAATGGGGCTTGATTATAGATTGATATGGTAAGGAAATTTCGTAGGTTTAAGCTTGAGAGAATGAAGCTAAGTGCTTGTGAATAAATAGGCCAAAAATGGTACATTTCTCTCTCTTAGATCCATAAAATAATGTATGAAATGATTGTAATGGCTGATTGATGGTAATACTACAGCCCATAGGTGATTTCTAGATGGAATGGCCGGATTTTGTGGACATGTGATAGCAATAAAGCATAATTAATGAAAATAATGCATTTCCCCTCTCTTTAATCTATATAAAAAAATATAATAGATACATTGGATGCTACACTTGGATAATTCCATTATTTGCTAGTGATAACATGGTAGGTAAGCATGTTGGGCATTTTGTTACAAGATTCCATCAACAATGTAAGTAATAATACACTAAATAACCAAAAGGGCATTTTGGTCATTTCACATATAATTTCAAGGGCATTTTTGTACAAGGCAATTAAATGTAATATTTTAACCATTAGATTATAATTCTTACCATTTACCAATTAATTTCTATCCTTTGGTAAATTAAAACATTTATATAATAATATAAGTATTAAACCCGATAATTTTAAATTAGGGTTTTCTATAGAAAATTAGGGTTTCTTAACGTCATCAATTAGGGTTTCTAATTGACCATTAGGGTTCTCTAATTATCTCGTGTATGTTACTAACACGGTCATTACAATCTCTAACTTCAACCGATTAAGGTTATAATAATTAGGGTTTGTCCTACATTATCGGTAGTAAAAAAAAGTAATTAGGGTTTTCTTCTAATTACAGGCATTCGTATTACACAAGAACTTCATATACACAAAAACTTCATATACACGATCATTACTACTCGGTCATTTCTCATAATCGAAGTTTAGGGTTTCACAAAGACAAGATCTTTGTCTTTGTGACTGACCTAATCAATTAGTCATTCCTCAATAATATCTCATTCATATATACACAATTACATAATTATTGTCTCAGTAAAATCATTATAATAATAATATAATATTATTATTCTCATCTCTTGATCACAATCCCAATTCAGGGTTTGGATCTCATATCTGACTTCTCTTTCGCATATCAATAATACTTGATTTAAGTTTTAATAGTAAATCAATCTGGACCGTTCATGAATTAGTTACTATTCAGTCCATTCTCCTATAAATAGAAGCTCATTCCTTCATTATTTTTTACGAATTTACTAAAACTCTAGAGAGAGAAACTATAGAGAAAAAGAAGAAGAGAAGTCTGCTACCTCTCTATTCCAGTATCCAACTTTATTCTAAGGTAAGGGATATTATTTGTTGTACTCGTAAGGGGTATTATTTCTTTCGTATTCATGAAGAGAGCTATTGTTATTCCATTCCTTATTATTCTGTTGAAATAACTTGTGACACCCCCAAACCTAGGTACTTCATTCCCACAGAATTTGGTGTTCACTTAATCAAATCATTCATATCTAACTACCCAATCATAATAAAATTGAATAAATAAAACCTTCCCCATTAAAGGGTTACATAACAAAAATCTCCCAGGTTGTCTAACCTTTAAATACAATCATTCAAATGCCAAAAATAAATAAACTTCATTACAACCATTCAATTAAAAACTGATAATAAAATATCATCATATTACAAGTCTTCAATACTTGTTCATCTTTCCTTTTCCCTTACTGGTGCTAGGTACATCAACCTTCTCATCTTTAACTGTAATAGTTATATAAGCAAGTGTGAGCAAACAAAGCTCACTTGAAATAACAATGAACGAAAATCTTTACAACAACTGTCAAATAAGAGGCTCGACAGAATTAAACAATATGATTTATCAACATTCTAAAGTATATAATTGAGGGTCCTAAGACCACGAACTATGTCCATAGTTATAAGTAATTTTTTAACTTCAACTTTAACAGTCATAAGACTATAGGGACTCCTCGTACTTAGGGGGATCAGCCCTTCGTACAATGTATTGTGCACAAACATTTCAACGCAAAGCGTAAATTACCCCTAATAATAGGGTTGTTCATCTCAGTATTTAGAGTACAAGTCCACAACAAAGTGAGTTTTGTTTGGATACATTTC
This sequence comes from Panax ginseng, assembly GCA_020205605.1. Taxonomy (NCBI): domain Eukaryota; kingdom Viridiplantae; phylum Streptophyta; class Magnoliopsida; order Apiales; family Araliaceae; genus Panax; species Panax ginseng. The sequence goes on from CM035134.1 coordinate 16,637,066, forward strand.
AGGGTAATTTGGAATTCAACAAACATCAACTAAGGATTAGTTGAATAAATTAATAACATTACATTATGGAATAATCATAACTGAATCGACATGGTAAATTAAAAGCATGCTTTAGGAATAATCTAATAGCATACATATTGAATAACTATAACACACCTTACCTGAACAATATTAAGCCAATGTTAGAATTGAGAACTAAGCATGCATAGCAATTTGAAAGATAAAATTGTTCAACGTTAGTATATATAAATTTGCATGTTAAACAACAAGTTAAATACAAGAATAACTTGCTCAATATCAAAATAAAGTTTAGAAATTTTGCATCATTATATTGTAATCGAATTGGAAATAATAATTGGTTCAACAAGATAATAGATTTAGAGAACTTGCCTTGCTCGTAGGCTAAACCAAACAATTCGAATCACAATACCCTATATATATGTCATCATGACATAGTTAGTCACTACCACCTTACAAACATAACTAAGTACATTCATCATGTAAGATTAAATTTTTAATCACATAATCAAGTTACAAAACTAGTTAATTGTTAATAACATGCTCATTCATGGTATAGAAATACTGAAAGCATAATTTAACAGTCCTACTATTAACACATAACAACTTCTTCAGACTTTGTGTACAAAAATTGCACAGTCTGACCATTCTACTAACTTTCATGACTGCATTTCCACAATTTATAATTGTGGCTTCAATTGTTGTAAAGATGAAATATAGCTGAAATATTGAGAATTATATTTCTGACGAGGTCACATTATGTACATGTACCAAGTATTTAGCAATGCGAGAACTATACTACTAAGTGCCAAGCTGCAAGACATCAATTGCGAGACTTCTAAGAACAACCACTGAAATCACATGAACAAAGCCAATTTTGGCCTACAAGCTACTTTCTAACAGCCTAATTAGCATGTAATTCATACAAAGACTTTATATAAACATATTTCAAAGACTCTTAACATGATTATACTCATAAAACAACACAAACATCAAATTTAAAACATCCAATTTTACTGTTTTTGATAAAAACTCACTTTTTTGATGTTTTCAATGAAAATCAACACAATGATTTTGTTTTTCAACCAAAACAGTTAATTCAAAGCACCATATTTATGTTTATACAACCTCTTTCAAATACAATAGTCAATTTATCAACTAATCAACTAATTGAACCTTAATTTTACCTTTAACTAAACCATATTCATATATTTATATAAACTCACTGTAATATAGTTTTCTTTACAAATTACAAACATAACATAAATTCATTGACTATATTCATATATAACTTATGAAAATAGTTTCACAACAACTAATTTATCATATAAAACCATCTATAACAATTAATTCAATTTCTACAAAGATTTTATAGAGAAAATTGGGAGAGAATACAACTATAACTTTTGAAAAGAAAAACAAATAACAGAGTTTAGATGATACCTTAGAGTTAGAAGATAATGGCTATCCTTTGATATCAAACTTCTTTTCCCTAATTCCTTTCTCCAATTCTCTAGCCTTCTCTCAATTCTCTCTTCTTTTCTCTCTGTAAACTTTCTTTTTCTCTTCTACCGAGTCTTACCTCTCTATTCTAATCTTACGTATTAGAATTATAACGTATAAGATATAATATATATATTAATTATATAATATATATATATATATAAGCATAACTGATATCAGTTATCATATTTTTGAAAATCAAAAGTCATAAGGCTTGTTTGGTTACCCACTTAAAATATAATCATTTAATCCTTATGTCTTGTTTGTTAAAACACAATTAGATTAAAGACTTAATAGGCATTAGGCCTTGTTTGGTAAAACTGAATTAAACTCTTTTAATTAATTAAATAACTCCCTTATAAAAGGTTATTTGTCACACTTTTATTTAATCAACTAACACATCCTTTTTATTACAAATTCAAATTAAAATATAATAATTCATTTAATCATCACAAACTCTCTAACTTAATGATTAAATTAAATTTGAATATAATAATTAATTTCCTTAATTATTTACTTAACAAATAATTAACCAAATCGAATCAAATTTGAACAATTTTTTATTCAACAATAAACACATCTATTAAATACTTAAATAATTCAATAAATATTTAATATAGCAATTAAAAAAAATTCTGGAATGTTACATCATTCCCTCCTTACAAGGATTCTGTCCTCAGATTCACAATTCAAAAAACTCATTCGTCACATAACATGTATGCGCGGACTACCGTATACATGGTGAAATTCTTTTGTTATTCCATTTTTTATTATTATGTTGGAATAACTCATATGCATCACAATCTGCATACATGGTGAAATTCTTCTATTATTCCATTCTTTATTATTCTGTTGGAATATCCTATCGGTGCGAATATTGCCTGACCTGGTTCCGTTCTTTATTATTCTGTTGGAATATCCTCGCATCGGTCTTGGATTACGCTGACACAGTTCCATTCTTTATTATTCGCCGGAATATCACATGCAATGCGTTTACGCATTGACTGGTTCCATTATTTATTATTACGCTGGAATAATGCATGCATGTGATCTATCACACGCATGGCGTAATTCATTGTTATTCCATTATTTATTATTACATTGAATATCCAATGCTTGTCATGCGATTACACACGACTTCGGTTTTGTTCTTTATTATTCGGCCGAATATCATATGCGTGCGTTTCACGCATGACCTAGTTCCATTATTTATTATTCTGTTGGAATAACTTGTCTGCATGCGGTCTATCGCATGCATGGTGAATTCTATTGTTATTCCATTATTTATTATTTTGTTGAAAATCACATACGGTCAAGGATTACGCTGACTGGGTTCCGATTCTTTATTATTACATTAAAATAACCTTTTCTGCATGCGGTTATCGTATGCATGGTGAATTCTTACATTATTCCATTCTTTATTATTACATTGGAATAACTTGTATATGTGGATTACCACATACATGGTGAATGATCCTTTATATTCATTTCTTATTAAATTGTGGAAATGATCTGTTTACGTTGATTATGATGAGAGTCATAATAAAAGCATTGGACTGATGAAAATCATGGGTATATGTAGTATTAGTAAGTATTATGATGAGCTATGTTGGTTATTATGTGAAAATATGAAAGTCTCTTAGAAATCACAAAGGGTTGTAAATCAGATTTTGGTGAAAATAGAACATGAACTTCAATTGATCATATCTCCTATTATATTTTGAATTTTTGAGTGTGGTCAAGTTCTAGAGTTAGATCTATGAGTTTTTAACTTATCCAAGTGGAATCACTGGAAAAGGTGTTGTAGATTTTTGTGTGGACTGATTTTAACAAAGGAGTCAAAAACTGTAAAGTACCAAAAAGCTATTGCCCAAAAATTTAAAAGGGCATTTTCGACCACTTAATTTATGAGAACAATTCTGGCCTTTTATGAAATGAAAATATATGGTATAAAGTACCTCCTGTCCAAAAATGAGCTCATTCCGACTTAAAATGAGCAAGTTGTGACTATTTCAATATTTAGGTTTTTCCGACGAAAAATGGTATAACCGGAGTTCTATAACTCCGATGACCATGAAATTTAAACTGGAAGCTCACATTAATATGTGTAAGATCCTGCCAAGATTTGGTAATTTCTGGAGTTAAACTTGAGGTAGCTAATTTCTTAAGGAATTAATTAGAAATTGATTTTTGAAAAATACTTAAGGGAGTTGAAAAATTATAAAAAAATACTTGTTGTGTATGAAATATATGTATATATGTTTGGACAAAGGATAGAAAAATAATAAGTTGATTTGGTAATTTTTCATGAAAATGGTTTAGTTACAAACATATGAGTTAAATATGTTATGTGAAGTTGAAGAATTGGTAAATAGGATTTTAGGGCTTCAAAATCCTATATAAGGTATATGCAGATTTTTGATTTGATCATTTGTGATGAAATCTTATGAGTCTGGCATTTTTGAATGATTAAATGTATTATTTGGTAAAGTGTAAATAATTGAAATAAATTGTTTATAAGTTTAAGAAGTGATTAAAATATTGTTATAATATTAACAATATTAGATTATGAGTTATTTAAGTGATGGATAATATTTGGATAATTTAAAGTCTTTAATATTTATCCTTGTTTTCGTTTGATTAATGCTTATATCATTGTCATCATCTTCATGCTTATATTATGATGAAAGTCATCTTTGGCTTACGTGTAAAGATGGACTGTTGATTATTGATTTTACAGTTGTATATCTTTGGCTTTATGTGCAAGATGAATTGTTTGGTATGATTATAACCAGGGATCATTCGGTATAATCATGACCCGTAATGTGACGAATGATGTGGTAAAAGTCCTCATTGGCCCGTAGTGCATTGATGGACAGTTGTTGGTATGATTATAACCAGGGATTATTCGGTATAATCCTGACCATTGATGATTACACGAATATCCTTGGCCGTAGTGCAGGGATGATTCGATGGTGTAGAATATTTATTGAGCTGAGTCTCAGCAATAAAAGTGATGAAAACCTTTTTAAATCATAAAAGATAGTAGATTTTATTCTCTACTTGACTCTTTTAATGGATTGCTTATTCCGCTGCAGTTAAACTTGATGTCTATTGTATTTTATCAGTTTAACATTGTTAAAGACTAATGATAATTTATTCTACATTATCTTATTCATAATATTTCTTACTGGGCTAGTTGAGCTCACCCTTTCTTTCACTGTTCTCTTTAGGAAATGAAAATATAGCATTAGTAGTCCTCACTATGGCATGACATGGAATATATAATTGTACTGAGGACCTAAGATGTGTGTGTCGTATTTTATACATCACTTAATAATTGATTTTGGTGAACAACAATAGGGTGATGAGAACCCGACCCTGAAAGCGTCAAAAGTGCACTGCAGTAAAATGAAGAGAACAGAAATTTTCTCGTGTTCCTTTGGAGACTTGAAATATTTACTGCTGTACTTTATATGGCATGTATTAATTTGAGTATGAATATTGTCGTATTATATACGTTACAATATTTGTATTGAAACTCACAGTATTTATGTCGTCGTATTTTGCGAAACTGTTGTATAATTAAGTTGTATTTGAATTTATGTACCATATATTTGGCGACTCAAGATGGGTGATGTATACCTATTTTGGGGGCGTCACATATTCTGTACCTTGTATTTGGCGACTCAGAATAGGTGATGTATACCTGTTTTGGGGGCGTCACAGTTGGTATCAAAGCTTAGGGATATGATCCCTAGTTGAGGTGTGAGACAAGAACTAGGAGGGGAGAGACGGGGAATTTCTTCACTAGTATGACCTACCTAAGTTGATTTGGTATTTAATTGGTCGGTCAGAGTATAGGGATAATATATGATATGTTAATTAACCCTTGTTTTGTGACAGTGTTTGAAAATGGCATCCAAAATGTTGAGATCGATAATGAAGCACATGAGGCCGTTGAGTCACCAACGATCAATACCCGTGATAATGTGCAACAGAAGACTATAATCCTCGGGTAAATAACAACACGATAATAATCATACGGTGGCAACCATCGTAATAATGATAACCATCGTGGGGAAATTATCATGCCAAGAATGGTAACCACTTTGTGGTAATCATGCGAGGATAATAGAAGTGAAAGTTTCAAGAAGAGATTTAATAATAATGGAAAGACGCCGGACCGTAACTCATTGTTAAGGAAGGAGAACGATCGTCAGTCGTATGTTACAAATGCGGAGGGGAGGGACATATCAGTCCAAACTGCGTGATGCAGTCCAAAGCATGTTACAATTGTGGAAAAGAAGGTCACCTAGCCCGATTTTGTCGTGCACCAAAGTCAAATTCCAGCTGGGACGGTGGCACTAAAGGCGGATACGGACAAAATAAAGTCGGTGGTTTCAGGAAGAGCGTTTTTGGTGACTTCTCAAAAAGCGAGTAACCCGAACGAAGTTAGCACGGGTTAGTTAATTATAAATTCTTACGAAGTCTATACCTTATTAGATAACGGTTCTACCCATTCTTTTATCTCTCTTGCTTGCGTTCAACGTTTAAATTTGACTTCGGAGAAATTAGACTTTGACTTATTGGTTGAAACTTCGATAGTAGAAACCTCCACTGTTTATAAATCTTGTTGATTCAAATCGACACTTTCATGTTATCTGTCGATCTTATCTCTTTGAAAATACTTTCCTTTGATGTGATTTTAGGAATCGATTGGTTAACTACTCATCATGCTTTTCATAAGGTTGTTAGCTTTCATATTCCTAACCAACCTATTATGCGAATTCAAGCAACCAAACCACTAAAGTTAATCACTGTTATATCAAGCAATAAGTAAAGAGCCCCGATCCTTTCGTTGTTGACTTCCTTGTGTGGAATGCACCGAAGCCAGACTTTCTGTAGGCGACATCGTGAATGACGATGGCAAGTTGGTGGGTATCAATGTGATGTACTATCCAAGTCTTGGATGAGAGTCACAGTTTTGAATGATATTTCTATTGTTAATAAATTTCCTGGCGAATTCTTGAAGACTTCTTAGCCTACCCCTAGAGCGTGAAATCAAATTTTGTATTGACAAGTACAAAACCCATTTCTAAAACCCTTAAATATTTCTTCAACTAAAACAAACGTAACATGCGCCAAAGATGTTGGCTCGAGCTGTTGAAGATTACGATCGTACCATTCAATACCATCATGGAAAAGAGAACGTGGTGGCTGACGCGTTGAGTAGAAGATCGTATGCATTTACGAGTGCGAATATACGAACCTACGTGAAGATAACGAATATACGAGTAGAATTGACTTTAATCGATAAAGTTAAAGTCGTGCAAGCTACATACTCAGAGCTGATGAATGTGAAGAAGAAGGTTAAAGAGGGTGTTATTCTAGAAGCAAGAATCGATGAAGAGAGAAAATCTCAACCCTCGATTTAATTAGCTCATTTGAAATCCTCGATCGAGTAGGAACTGTGGCCTATAGACTTGTTTTACCACCAAGTATGTCGCGTGTTCATAACGTTTTTCACGTATCGATGTTACATAAATATGTGAACAACCTGAACCACATTATTGAATTGAAACTAGACGAGATAGCAGAAGATTTAATGTATGAGGAGATACATATTAAAATCTTGGATAAGAAGGATCCTAACGACACTCAAAGGTTATACCTCAAGAGTTAGAATCTGAAATGAATTCAAGGTATCCTCACCTCTTCGGCATACCAGGTACGTACGTAAATTTCGAGGGCAAAATTTCATAAGGAGGGAAGATTGTGAGACCCCAAATTTTATGATAAAGATTTAAATTTCTCGAAATATTTTTTTTGAATATTATGGTGTGGATTTGATATAATGTTATAGTTGTGGGTAGTATTTATAAATTTTGCAAAGTATGCAAGTTGTTGTATTATATTCGATTGGTCGGAGAATATTCGTTTTAATAGGGAATATTCGTACGACGGCACAATCATTAGTGGACCCCACAAAGGAATTATTGTCGGAATAAGAAAATGAAAGAAATATTTTTAGGAAAATAATGGCGGAAGTTTTACCGTTAATACTGTTGAACTACCCAAAGAGTAAAAGAATAAAGATGTCTGGCGTGGTTGCATAATAGCACACGCGGTATTGATTATTGATCTTTACGTGAGAAGTCACTCGGTTTTGTTCAATTATTGCTACAGTAATTGCTGCATAGTATCTCACGTTATTTGATTCAATTATTGTCAATACTTTATATATTATTAAATCAATAATTGAGATGACAAGTTATTCATAGTATTATTTGCAATATTAACGATATCTAGAAGTTACATCGAGGAGAGGTTTGGTCACCTAATTGTATTGTGGTAGATATGGAGAAATCCTTATTGAAAGCCCCTCTTTCACGGGAACGACACGAGTCGATTAATATTGTGAATTATAATAATGATGATAAATGTTGTTAAAAATATTGAGGGGATCCGGGTAGTCACGGAAGTTTATATATATATATATATATATATATATATATATATATATATATATATATATAAATTTTGTTTTATTATTATTATAAATGTAATAAAATGCGAATACTTTTATAAAGTTTTGTTTTATTTGATTATAAATAGAATATATTCTATTCTATTATGCATAGTGTTTGCATAGTACTGCGTAGTGTAACAATCCGAATTTTATTTATAATTTCAAATATTTATTGAATTAAATAAATATTTTAATTGATGTGTTTGTTGTTTAGTAGATATTTGTTGGATTATTTATTAGTAAGTAAATAATTTGTGAGTTATAGAAATTAACTTAATTAAGATAAAGAGTGATGAATTAAATTTATGAAATAATACTCTAATTTAACTCAATAACTAAATTAGAGAGTTATTAAGGATTATATGGTTTGTTATAATGTATTTAATTTGATTTTTGTAATGTAAGTGATGTGTTAATTTATTAAATAAAAGTATAATTATAATGAAAATTATAATTTTATTGTATTTGTTTATGTGGTAAATAGATTTAATAAATTGTTATTAGATTTAATTTAATTTGAATATGAGAATTTATTTAAATAAAGTGTGACAATAAATATGACTTATGAAAATAGATTAAAAGAGTTTTAATTTGGTTTTACCAAACAAAGCCTTAGAGTTTTTTTTATTCTTATTTTAATTTTGTTTCGCCAAACAAGGCCTTATGGCTTTTAAGTTTAAAAAAAAATTGATAAGTATTTAGTAGCCTTATTATATTATACGTCAGTTTTATTTTTATGTTAGCCTCTATTTTAGTTTACGTAAAAAGGGTTTGGCCTAAGCCTAAGAAGAAGAGATAAGAGAGAGTTTACAGAGAAGTTTGAGAGAGTCATATTCTCTGAGAAATTGAAACAAAAGAGGTGATTATAAGAATCAAAGAAGGGAGATGGAGGATAATCAAGTCATTCTCATCATCTAATTAAGCTTAAGGAGAAATTAAAAGGTAATATTATAGCCCTAGTTTTTAGTTATGTTTTATCAAAACTTCTTCTCTTTAATTGGTTGTGGTGCATGATTTGAGTCAGGAATTGGTTTATAAAGATTATTGGGTATGCATAATCTATTAATTATCTTTTTAAAATAATTTTTAGTAAACAAGTCCATGGAAACATGTTTTAGAATGAAGAAATTGAGTTTTTTTGATATATATATATATATATATATATATATATATATACACACACATTAGGGCTTGTTTTGGAATAAAAATTGATGATGAATTCATGATATAATCTGAAATTGTTTATATATATTGTTAGTATGATGAAAAAACGAAAACAACCCAAGTTGAACGAGACAAAACGGATGTAAAACGAATTCGTAGTGAATGAATTCGCTAGAGATGTTAAAACATGAAAATAGAGTATGAACATGTATTTTGGGTCAAATTTTAGGGTAGTTAATGTTTTTATAAATTGTTAGAATTCTAGTATGTTGTAGTTCTATGAATTACGAATCCATAGAATCGAAAATGGATTGATTTGGATGAGTATAACGCATGTTATGAAAATCGGAAGGGGAAGAGGTCTGTAAAATCATGAAGTGCAGAACCTGAAGGGCCATTTTGCCTCCAGAGACGCATTGCTACCGCCCCCCAAGGCCAATTAAAAGTGCAATTGCGTCGTCTTCAAAGGTTAGGTAGATTGTTTTGACCTTCTGTAGTAAATTAGGCATAACTTTTTCATACGAACTCCGATTGAAGTGATTCAAGATGATCCGGAATGAGGATGAATAGACCTACAACTTCTATTCTTTAAGTTTTTTAATTTGAGGTCTGAGACAAGGGTCAAAATGGTCATCTTTAGGACTGTTGTGTTTTCGGAGGCAATCAGAGGGCGTCGGGCATGCATGTATGCAAGTGTAGTGCTCTTGACGATAAAAGATATTGTTCTAAGTTATATAACATGAATGCTATAAAGTATAATGATGCTTAACATTAATAAATGATATATTAGATAAGTTGAATACGCATACTAAGCACATACAAGAGAGACAAATTGGGCGTGTGACGAATAAACGTTGAAACGCAGTGATAAGTGTTAATGAACGTAAAGAGTGTTTTAAATAAAATGAAATGAATATTATAAGATATTGAATAGGGTTAATATAAAACCAATAAGTAGTCCTAGCAAGACTTAAACACTTGAATGAACTTCGAATATGAAATATAGTGAGATATAAGTCGAAAGTTAACACAATCAAATTGAACATTGTGTATCTATGATAGGAAGGGTTATGAGGCGTAAATTAAAGTTTACATTACAACTACTATGCATTTCTATGTGACTAATAGTTAGTGTGAATGATTATATAATTGTGTAGGGCACGTGAAGTGCAGATATCTGTAAGCTGTTAAATTGTTATTGGTAAACAACGATCAAGGCAAGTCTTTCAGTTCCTATTTATTATGTGAATTGGTGATTAACTGTTTTAAATCTTTATTGCAAAGAGCATGATCTGTTATATATATGTTGAATGTATGAAATGTTAAAGTCAACTTATAACTACGTTGATTGAGTAAAAAGTCTTGATTGAAAAGGAACTCAATCTTTACACTTGATTATATGAACTGTAACATGTATGTTATGTTAGTCTAATGTTTATGAGATATATGTTGAGCATGTTATTATGTGCTACGTGATGCATGAAAACTGTTAGATTTTACTGGGTTGTCGAGCTCAACCTTGCAAATAACCATTTTTGCAGGTTCAAGATTCAAGGTAAAGTTATGTGTTACTCGTAAGACATGAACCAGATGTGATACTTGAAGATTTATACACTTTTTTGTGTTATTATTATTGGAACCATGTTTAAGGTTTTGAATAATGTATAAATTTTGAATTGTAATATCGTTTTACGATGTAAACTATTGTAGTATTGAAATAATTCTGAGATATTTATATGTAAAGGTTGAAGGTTTTGGGAACGAGGATAGTTGTAATAGAAAATTTTAATTATTCTGCAAATTTCAATGTTTGTATTATCGTTTAATGATTCAAAATTAGAGGTTGATTGTATTATTAACAACCGAAGTCGAGAATTAAATTTTATGAATTTTGGGGTCGTTACACATAGTGTTTGCATAGTAAAATCTTTTTATATAAAACAGAATACTTTTATAAAGTTATTTGTTTTATTAGATTTTAAATAAAATATATAAATATATATATATATATATATATATATTATAAATAGAATATATTATATTTTATTGCATAGTATCCTTTCCATTCTCCTATAAATAGGATGCTTAGTTAGAATTGAAAACACACCAGAAATTCAAAGAATTCTTCTTCTATAATCTTGAGCGTATTTCTTTAGAGTTTTAAGAAGCTTTGAGCGTAGAAAACAGTATAAGTTTTCTTCAAGAATATCCTCTCCCTACCCGTCGGAATACTCTTCTTCTTAAAGTAAGGGGTATTATTCTTTCGTATTCATGAAGAGAGTTATTTTCTTTCAATACTCGTAAGGGTTGTTATTCCATTCTTTATTATTATGTTGGAATAACCTGTCTATGTGAAGTACCGCATACATGGTGAAACTCTTTTGTTATTCCATTCTTTATTATTCTGTTGGAATAACATGTCTGTGCGGTCTATCGCATGCCTAGTGAATTCTGTTGTTATTCCATTCTTTAATATTCATTGGAATACCCTATCTCATGCGGATTTGCTCATGACACGGTTCCATTCTTTATTATTCATTTGAATATCACATGCATGCGATTACGCACGACACAGTTCCATTCTTTATTATTACGCTGGGAATAACTTTGTTTGTCTTTGTCTATCGCATGCATGGTGAATTCTTACATTATTCCATTCTTTATTATTACATTGGAATAACTTTTATACATGTGGATTACCACATGCATGGCGAATGATCCTTTGTATTCATTCCTTATTAAATTATAGAAATGATCTCATTTATGTGGATTACTGCATGGCGAAGCGAAAATCTATTTGCGCTTTCATATATTCTATTATACTCGGTTGGTTAAAGTTTTGGCTTCTATACTCCATGAAATTAGTAGAATATTCTGGATATTTTCGCTTCATCCAGTATCTTTTCATGAAAATATTCTTCTGAGCATTCTTAAATTTTACTCCACAAAGCAGTATCATGTTGACAATTTGGACGTTATTGAGTTCAGGATAAATTAACTTATAAATCTTTAAAATTTATTCTTGAACTTGTTTTATTGAATTATCATCATCCTCATGCTTATATTATGTTGAAAGTCATCTGTGGCCTGTAGTGCATAGATGGACTTGGTATGATTATGACCAGGGATTATTCGGTATAATCATGACCATAATGTTACAAATGATGTGAAAAAAGTCCTCATTGGCTCGTATTGCATTAATGGACAGTTTTTGGTATGATTATGGCTATAGATTCTCTTCGGCCAAGGGTGCAAAGATGAATTGTTTTATGGCATGATCAGGACCGTTGATGAAAACACGATTATCTTTGGCCCAGTGTAGTGCATGAATAATTTGTGGTCATGATCTTTAGATAATATCTTTGGCTTTTGTAGTGCGAGGATGATTTGATGATGTGGATTATTTATTAAGGTCGAGTCTCGGCGATAAAAGTGATGAAAAACCTTTTCAATCATAGAAGATAGTAGATTTTATTCTCTACTGACTCTTCTAATGGATTGCTTGTTCATTGCCAGCTTAAACTTGATGTTTGTTATATTGTATCGGTTTAACACTATTGAAGGCTAACGATAATTTATTACGCATTATCTTAGTCATAATATTTCTTCTTCGGGCTAGTTCAGATTTCACCCTTTTGCTTTCATTGTTCTCTTGAGAAATGAGAGCGTAGCGAGGGACTAGTAGGGGAACAGAGTGATGGTCTAGATGATAGCATTAGTAGTCCTCACTATTCTATGAAATAGTGTGATAATAAATGTATTGAGAACTTATTTTGAGTTTGAATACTGTATAGAAGACAATATTTGTATTAAAACTCAGAGCTCATGTTGTATATTTAAGTTTGTATTTGTATTCTGTACCATGTATTTGGCGACTCAAAATAGGTGATGTATACCTATTTTGGGGGCATCACACTGTGCTTGATCAACAACTGAAGATTATGTCTGCAATAGTTCTGAAGAAGCGAATAAACTTTAGAGTTATCTTGTTCGATCAGATCTCCAAATGGGTAGAAAAGGCTGAGTTGAAGAAGTCTGCAAAAAAACAACTTACAAAAGTGTTTCATGGAAGACTGCTAAGTATTGTGATGAAGAAGAAGCTGGGAGGCAAAATCAAGGATGATGAGGGAGAACCTCTGAATGTTCACAAAGTAATGTCTCCACAACTGTTTATGAATTGGAAGAAAAACCCCAAGGAGAACAGAAGGTTAACATCAACAGGGAGCAGCAGAAAGAACTCTGCGAAAAAGAGGAAGGCGAAAGAGGTGGAAAGCTCTGAGTCTGGTGACTCAGCACCGGTAGCAGCCACACCAGCAAGGAAGAAATCCAAAGGTGTGAAGAAAACTAAGGCCCTACCAAAAAGTCTCTCAATGGAAGACAAAGATAAAGAAGAAAAAGTCCTGACTACAAAAACCACTAAAAGGAGAAGTAACAGACTACTTTAAGGGCCATCAAGAAAGAGAGCTAAGGTAGAAAATAAGCCAGCCCCAGTTTCCCAAGAAAGTATATCTGACAAAAAGGAGAATGTAGAGTCAGAGGAAGAAAAGGGAACTGATGATCTCAAGACCGAGTCCCCAAAGAACGAATCCAGCAATGAAGCTGAAGCTGGATTCATGGAAGAAAATGCAGAATCTACTGATGAAGAAGAATGCACAAGCCCTGTGGCTAACTCTCAGAGCATTCACTTTGATGATGAAGAAAAGCTACAAGATGACCCAACTACATCTCCAAATGTAAATGCTCCAACAAGCCCAGATGATGGGTCAAATGATGTTGATTCTGAAGAAGAAGGACATGCCCCTGCCAATGCTGAACCTCAAGGAAGTTCGTCTGATGATCCAAAGGCCTCAAAGTCTGAAGAGGAAGAAGAGTCTGATGTTCCCATAGCTGATCCCCCAAGGAGAAGGAAGAGCTACAAATTACTTGCTAAATTTGCCTACAAGAAGAGAAATGATCACTCTACTTCAATCATTAAATTAAGTGATGATGAATCTGAATCACATGAAGAAAGTGGTAAAGATGGGACTAGTAATAAAGTGGATAAATCCAAGGAAGATGTTGCTGAAGAAGGCTCAGGTAATGAAATTCAGCAAGAAGAATTCACTGATGAATCTGATGAAAGGAGTCAGCAAGATTCAAGTTCAAGAAGTGAAGAATTGGAGAAAGATTTTGGTCCTGCAAATCAGGAATTAGAGGAACCACCAAACTATCATGTCATCTCTCTAGCTAGGATTAACAAAAGAATAGTAGTGGAAAGCTCAAATGAACCACGAGAAGTACTTTCAAAAATTCCAAGCCTAGAGCTGGTGTCTCAGAACTTCCCAAGGATGAAGAATTATGCAACAATGATGATCAAAGACCAGCCCCATTACAAAATCTACAGACATGCTGGCAACCATTATATTCCCTATGATCGTAGAGTGGACTCGGAAGGCAAAAGAATTATGGCCAAGGAGAGAAACGTAGAGTCTATTCAGTCTACCACTGATGGTGCTCAAGTCCAAAATGAGAAGCCTTCATCTGCTCAAACACTGTTGCCCAACATTCCTTCATCCTCCAATAGCGATTGGTACTCAACGATTTTTCAGATTCTCAACACTTTCAAAAATTTGTCCAAGGATGAAAATTGTAGAGTCTAATCTGGTGTTCAACAAGAAGCTGTCCAACCAAATGACCAAATTCCTATAGAGAAGGAGCTAATTAAAAATTATGATGATCTGATTGAGAAAATATCTTTAATCACTGAAGAATCAAAGAGGTTGACAGAAACAGAAGATAACTCAGTTTAAAACAGAATCCAAGCCACCATGGCTGATGTATCTCTCAAAATCAAAGAGAGAGATCACATCTACCTAAAGGCCATACATGATCAGAAGGCTGAAGCTCTACGAGCACAAAAGGCCAATGAAGAGAAACTCCAAGTCCTCTTTGACAAGATTGACAACCCGAATCAGTCTTTCTCCGTGCAACTTGAGCTGAGACAACAAGAACTCAAGATTGAAGTTGGTAACTCCTCCTATCTGATGGAGCAGCATATATCCAAAATGGACCAGCTCTCCCAAGTGATTAATGACAAAAAGGGGGAGAAAAAGAGGTAGAGTAAGAGGCACTCAAGAAAGGGCAAAACGAGCAGAAGGAAAGAAAAGAAGAAGGCAGCACAAGAAAAAGCTAAGTCATCGTCTAAGGGGGAGCCAAAAGATGATGAGCCAGAGGCTGAGGGGGAGTCAAAACCAGAAGAAAAGGAGGGGCATACAAAAGAAATAAAGTCAACATCCCAAGGGGAGTAAGAGTAAAAAATCAAATAGATGAATAGTTGATCAACAGACATCCTGGAAGCATACATGGAGCCAAAGAGGTACATCTCTAACTAGTTAGGTATGTTCTAAATCCAGGATGTAAAATGTCATAGTGTATTAGATTCCATATCATTATAAATGACATTCATAATTATCTGTTTTAGAAATACAGCTGCTCCTGTATATAAGATTCATTCATAACATGCATATGCACTTATTATTTTTGTCATAATCAAATAGGGGGAGATTGTTAGGAATAAGCATGTGAATGATATTCCTATTTACATATAATTTGATTATGATATATATATATATGAATGAATATGCAATTATGCTTATATTAATAAAAGCTGTAAAGTCCTTTGATAGATTATAGAAACATATGTACAAGGACTTAGAATGAATTGATCAAATATGTTAGGTTGATCCTACATAAGCAAAACAGCTTTGTAAAGTCCTTAAAAAGAAATGATGTACAAGGACTATAAATATAGAAAGATCAAGCATGTTAGGTTGATCTTATGATGTAATAGATAGGCTTTGTCGATCGTCGAAACCTTTGTAAATCGCAAATCGCCATCTTGAGAAGTCGAGGATAACTCGAGAGCTATCGAGGCAGAATCGTAGTCTACAAGATAGTAGATATCGGAGTTCGTAGACTGCCAGGAGAGACGAGGAAGGATCATAGTGTGTCTAGTAGCACTTCCTCGGAGTCGTAGTCTACTGAGGAAGTTATGTTCAGAATCGTAGTGACAACCTGTGAGATCCCGAATTTTACGAAATGAAAGTATTCAATTTTCTTATAATTATTCTATTTAGTAAATGGTTAAATTGATAAAAGGTTAAAGTTAAGGGTGATATGTGAAAATTTTACAAAGTAAGCAAGTTGTTATTCGTTGTGTCGGGGAATATTCGTTTTCACAGGGAATATTCGTACGATGGCATAATCATTGGTGGACCCCACAACGAAAGTATTGTCGTTGTAAGAAAACGACAGAATTATATTTTTATAAAAATAACGGCGAAAGTTTTACCGTTAAAAACTATTAAACTACCCGGTAGTAAAAGTACAATAATACGCATGGTTACATAGTAGCACACAGTATTGATTATTAATGCTTACGTGAGAAGTCACTTAGTTATACTCAATTATTGCTACAGTAATTTCTGCATCATATCTCTCATATTATTGATTTAATTATTGTCACAGTATTATCTGCATAATATGATATATTATTAAATCAATAATTGAGACGACAAAATTATTTATATTTTTAAATGTAATATTGACAATGTCTAGAAGTTTTGTCAAGGAGAGGTTTGGTCACCTAATTGCGCGTCAATAAGGAGAAATCCTTATCGCAAAGCCCCTTCTTCCCTGGGCACGACCTGGTTGTTAAATATTATGAGTTATAATATTAATGATGAATAAGTTCGTGTTGATTAAAGATGAAATTGATAGTTCCATTGTGTTAGGATTATTAGTGTTAGTGGAAACCGACATTTATTTCAATAATAATTGATGTCTGGAAGTTATATTGACCAATCGGGTAATTAATCGGATAAATGAGTAATTAATTGCTATTAATTCACATGATTATAACTATTTGATCACATGTGTGTACTATTGAATCACATTCATTTACTATTAGGGGAGTTGGTGCAAGTTTGATAATACTTGCATGACTAAGTTAAAAATAAAGGTATAGATGAAGGTAATATACTATAATTAATTTTTTCACATGTTTAGAACTATTGAGTCACATGATTTACTATTGATTCACATGATTTACTATTAGGGGAGGTGGTGCAAGTTTGATAATACTTGCATGACTAAATTAAAAATGAAGGAAAAGATGAAGGTATTATACTGTAATATTTCGAGCCCCAAAATGTGCAATTATGGAAACTATATTTTCCTATAAATAGAAGCTCATTCCTTCATTATTTTTCACCAATTCACTAAGTCTCACAAGAGCAATTATTATAGAGAAATTATAGAGAGAGAAGTTATAGAGAGAAAGAAGAAGCGAAGTCTGCTACTTCACTATTCTAGTATCCAGTCTTCATCTAAGGTAAGGAATATTATTATTATAGTAAGGGGTATTATTTCTTTCGTATTCATGAAGAGAATTATTTTCTTCAATACTAAATAAGAGTCTGTTATTCCATTCTTTATTATTATGTTGGAATAACTTTTATCTATCTGAATCTGCATACATGGTGAAATTCTTACATTATTCCATTCTTTATTATTACATTGGAATAATCACATGCGTATGGTCTATCACATGCCTGGTGAATTCTTCTATTATTCCATTCTTTCACTACAAGAAAAACCTCTATCAGCGACCAAAGTTTTCAGCGACCGCACTATTTGGTTGTCATTAATGGTAATAATGACTACCATCTCGCGAACCCAGATTGTTTCTAGTCGCTAGTTTATATCAATGATCGCGACGCGGTCGCTAAGCTGCGCCGCTAGATTGAATTTCCCTCCCAAAATTTGGTGCGAAACGTTGGCGCGGATGTGTTTGGCGACCAATCCTTATCAAATGACAAATTAGCGGTCATTTGACGCACACGCTCATTAAAAATTAGCGGCCGCGCAGTGGTCGCAGATGGCTACGATCCTCTTAAACATAATCACAGTCAGGCATTCGCTCGACGAACAACAGAAGAAAGAAAAAGAGGGAGAACGGAAGAGGGAGAAGAGGGAGAAGGGGGAGAAGAGAAGGGGGAGGGAAATTGCAAGCTACCGCGTCGCCACCACCGTCGCCCATCTAAAAAACTCAGGTATTAACTACAAATTTTTCATCTACTTCAATAGTGTTCTCTCAAATCAGAACTTTTGCAAAGTATTGTTAGTGTGATTTTTATGAATTTGTTACCTATGATAAATTGAATAATGTAGTGAATAGTATGATGCTACAATATTTTCATCTTGTTCAATAATGTTTCTTTTTTGTTTTTATTTGCATTGGTAAACTAATTTTGGGTTTAATTTGTTTGTTTAATATGCTAGAATTTGTGTTCAATTTGAGTTTTGAAATTTAATCTAGGGTTTAATTTGTTATATATTAATCGAGGCTGAATTCAACTTGGGTTTGATATGTTGGAAATTTGGATTTGATATGTATTGTATTGTATACTGCAATTAGTGTTTGATTTGTGCAAATACATATTCTACAATTAAGTTTTAATTTGTATAAATTTTAGTTTAATATGTAATGTATGAACAGAAAAAAATGTATCAATTTTTGGTTTGTTTATGCAGAAAAAAAAGAGGGGGAGAGCTCAGAATAGAGAAGAGGGAGAAAGGGGGAGAAGAGAAGAAATAGAAGAGGGAGAAAGGGGTCGCAACGCCACCGGAACGCCGCATAAATCCATAAATTATTCTTTACCACCACCAATTCCAGATTATCATTTTTATTTCTTTCTCCCAATATTACATTTCTACTATTTATTCTTATGTTAGATTAGATTATATACTGAATTGGATTTAATTAGTGCAATGTTAGATTTAATTAGTGCAATGTTGGATTTAATTAGTGCAGTGTTGGACTTAATTAGTGCAATGTTGGATTTAATTAGTGTAGTGTTGGACTTTTCCGACATCCTGTAACTTGCTATTGCATTTTTAAGCTTTATTCTGCATGCTATTTCTTTGGCAATGTAATGGGTTAATATCATATATGGAGAAACAAAATGAATTTGGGTGTCATAGTCACATATATTATATTATGTTTTTTAATTTACAATATGATGGCGTTTACGGGAAAAAACAAATTAAATGCATGTCTCACACATTACACACTACTACAATAAATATTACTCTCTCGTTTCTTAAATAAGTGTCGTTTAAATTATCTGATCGACCGACCCGGGACATACCGACGATGGTTAGATAGATACTACTCTACTACTAGTACTAGTATAGAAGAGGATGGCGCTTACGGGAAAAAAAAAAATTAAATGCATGTGCTCACACATTACACACTACAATAAATATTACTCTCTCCGTTCTTAAATAAGTGTCGTTTAAATTATCGGACCGGACCGGACCGAACCCGATGGTTAGATAGATACTACTCTACTACTAGTACTAGTATAGAAGAGGGTGGCGTTTATGGGAAAAATAAATATCACTTGGATGGCTGTTTGTTATAGGGAATAATAAAACATATTAAATTGGTCATGTTGCTAAATCGAGATATGTCATCCGGATGAGATATGTCATCCGGATGAGATATGTCATCCGGATGCAAGTTATACATGTGAAATGTTATGTAAATAACTAGTCCATGTCTATATGTTGCATAATCATGCTAACCTTGTGGGCCATGTTGCTAAACCATGTTCTTATGGAATTTAAAGCCTATTAAGGGTTGTTTTGAACAAAGAATTTAAAACCTTGCACCCTTAAGTTTTAAGCCATTAATACAAAGTATATAGCAATTAGATTATGTGATCATGTTTAAAATTGAAGGCTTAGGGACTGTTATGATAATTTAGTGTTAAACCATGCTGAAAATACTTTGAATGAACTATTTTGGGTATTAGAAAGACAACTAAATGTTACGAGTAAGTAATGTTTTGGACTGTTGTGGGTATCAAATGACTTTATAGGACTAATAGTCCCACATTAAGGGACTATTAGTATGCCTTCTTCTGCAATCTTGATATACACAACGTTATAGTAGAAGAGTTTTTGGTTGTGTCAGATATGGACCAAGAACATGATGTAATAATAATCTACTATGAAAGTACAACATGAGGCAATATGGTCGGGTAGTTGCGGTCATTTATAATATTAACGAGCTAATCATATGCTTACAAGTATGCTCAAGTTATATGCTTAGTAGCTAGTATACTCAAGTCATATGCTTACAAGTATGGGCTAAATATGTTAATCATATGTTAATCATATGCTTACAAGCTCTTAAGTTAATCATATGCTTACAAGTATGCTCAAGTCATATGCTTACTAGCTAGTATGCTCAAGTCATATGTTAACATTTATAATGTTGTCTGTAGTAGGTACCGTGGAATCATGGACCTCTATTCAGACCGTAGTTGGATGGCACGACGAAAGTCAAGTGCCCAGTAAAAGCTTCTGGTGAATTTAGAAATTGGTTGCCAAGTGTTTTTGGAGTATCATTATAGTCACCCTAATGTATGAATGGTAAGTCATGAATCGATGTCCATGTTTGAAGTGTAAGAATGTAAATTATATGGATGAGAGACATGGTAAACTATCATTTACTTGTTTCGGGTTCATGAGAAATTACGAAGAATCTTTGGTGGGCACATGGGCGGAGAAGAGATTGTGGCATCACACAAGTACACAAATTCGGGCGAGAGTACTCATCGTATGAATGAAATGGTTCATGATATTGCAGGGCCAGATTTTGATTGGGAGCAAGGCAGAGAGCAACCTATGAATTCTGATGCCAAAGACTTCTTTAAGTTGTTAGATGAGGGTAGCGAGCCATTGTGGCATGGTTGCACCAAACACACTATATTGTCTGCAGTGGCGACATTACTTAACATCAAGGCTGATCACAACATGAGTCATGAGTGTTTTGAGTCGCTCTTGAATGCCATTAAGAGTATGTTTCCTGACGGTGAGAAATTACCTGGTAACTATTACTTTTGTAAGAAAATGGTGAAGAAGTTGGGTCTTGGATACCAAAAGATCGATGCATGTCCCAACGATTGCATGTTGTTTTATAAGGAAAATGAACAGTTGACAAGGTACACGTTTTGCAATCATGATCGATTTAGGCCTAATAAAGAGGGTGTGACTACAAAAATATCAAGTATACCGTTTAAGATTCTAAGGTATTTTCCAATAACACATCGACTAAAAAGATTGTACATGTCTTCAAGAACAGCTGAACATATGAGTTGGCATGCGAAATCTCCAGCTAAAGATGGAGAACTAAATCATCCCGCAGATGGGAAGGCTTGGAAAGATTTCAACTTAGCACATCCTGGATTTGCATTGGAACCTAGAAATGTGAGGCTTGGATTGTCCACCGATGGTTTCAATCCGTTTGGCCACTCAAATTGCTCCGTACTCATGTTGGCTCGTGATTGTTACTCCGCATAACTTGCCTCCTTGGATGTGTATGAAATAAACCATACTTTGTTTCTTTCACTCGTGGTTCCTGGTCCTAAGAGTCCTGGAAAGAACTTAGATGTTTACTTGAGACCTCTTATAGACGAGTTGAAGGTATTGTGGGAGGATGGAGTACAGACTTGGGATGTTGCAACGAAAACAAATTTCAACCTTAGGGCGCGTGATTATGTGGACTATAAGTGACTTTCCGACATGGTATGTTAGGCGGATGGAGTACACACGGAAGTTGGCTTGTCCGTATTGTATGGAGCATACAAAGTCGTTTAATCTATCAAATGGTCGAAAGCCTTGTTGGTTTGATCATCATCGCCGATTCTTACCCCAGGTAGATCACCCGTTTGAAGAAATAGAGAACACTTCGGAAAGGGAAAGTAGATAATGATATGCCCGCACTGCGATTATTCGGGAACAGAGATGCGAGATCGTGTGATGAGATTGCCGGTTATCCCATCTTCTAAGGTTGATGTCACAAACATAATCAATGGGTTTGGTGAATCTCATAACTGGGTTCGGAGAAGCATCTTTTGGGAACTGCCGTATTGGTCTACAAATTTGATTCGTCATAATCTAGATGTGATGCATATTGAGAAGAATGTGTTTGACAATGTGTTTAACACTATGATGAATGTTACGGGGAAGACAAAAGATAACGATAAGGCACGTTTGGACATGAAAGATATTTGTAAGCGTCCTAGATTAGAACTTTATGAATCTCCTAATGGTAAGATTGTCAAACCGCATGCAAGGTACACATTGTCCAAAAAGCAAGTTGAAGATGTGTGCACATGGGTTAAGTCTCTGAAACTACCAGATGGATATGCGTCAAACATTGCAAGGTGTGTTACGGGTGGGAAATTGCAAGGGATGAAGAGTCATGACTGTCATGTGTTCATGGAGAGACTCATGCCTATAGCATTTTGAGATCTGCTTGATAAACCAATATGGGATGCTTTGACGGATCTTAGTCGTTTCTTTAAAGACTTGTGTTCAAAATCATTGAATGAGAAGGACATGTTTGTACTTGAGAATAACATCATAGGATCACGTGTAAACCGGAAAAATATTCCCACCGGATTTTTTGACTCCATGGAGCATTTGCAAATTCATCTTCCCTATGAAGCTCGTGTTGGGGGTCCGGTTCAATATAGATGGATGTACCCTTTCGAGAGGGTGATGGGAAACCTTAAGAGGAAGGTGAAGAATAGAGCTTATGTTGAGGGGTCGATATGTGAGGCATACAGTTTCGATGAGATATCTACGTTTGTCTCAGACTATTTTTTGGACGAAGTCTTGACAAAGGCCAATCGAGTGTCGAGACATGATGATGGAGGAAATGTTGAACTAAATGGTCGGCTCTCTATATTTGGTCTATCGGGCCGCGCTTATGGAAAAGGGAAGCGCATATTCCTCTCTGAGCAAGAATTACATGCTGCAGATACTTACATTCTTCTCAATTGCGAGGAGATTGACGAATTTGTGAGGTACACATGTAAAGTTGATAATTTATCTTTTAAGTTGAAAATTTATTCCAATATGTTAATGTTTATAATATGGTATAGATTGTACGATGACGAGTTAAAAGTGAAGCATCCCTAATAACCGATAAAGATATTCAAATCAATCGGGATAAAAACTTTGCACTTTAGCTAAAGGACAAAGTAAGTTCAATTTTAAGCACGTATATATATATATATATATATATATATATATATATATATATATATATATATATATATATATATATATATATATATATATATATACTCCATGTTAACTATGACTTCATTTAATAAGATGGAGTTTTTGTAGGCTTTGACTGAGGGATCAACGATTCCAGCTAATGTACAAGTCCTAGCTATGGGACCAGACATGGACCAAGTCACCCGCAATGGTTACAAAATAAATGGTTGTGAATTTCACACAAAGGCATATGGGCGCGGTAAAAGAACAACGAACTCTGGAGTGTGTGTCCAAGGAGATTGTTACAATGAGCTTGGTCGTGCCTTTTATGGGGAGTTGGAGGAAATCGTAGAGTTGTCATACAAGGGCATGTATGGGGGTTATATTCACTTATTCAAGTGTCGTTGGTTTGATTCAGAAAAAGGGATACGTGTTGACAGACATGGAATCGCCGATATTGACCTCCATAGAGTCTGCGTACTCCAAACGAATGCTTGTTTTACCAACTCGAATGAAGATAAGTTTACTATACTCCTAGTCCTGTTAGGAAAAGGGATAGACCGCCTACAGATTGGCAAGTTGTAATTCATACTCCCCCGCGTAGTCGTGTCCAAGTAATAGACGAGGATTTCTACCAAGAGGAAATGCTTCAGAGACCTCCTATAATAAATATAGAGGACAATAATGATGTAATCCAGTTATAGGGTTGAGATGAACCTGATGAATTAGATCCCGAGATGCTTATTGTGCGGATGACGGTGATATTGAGGAAGAGTTATTGGTGACAACGACACGAGTAATCAAGAAGATGGTTATGAATCTCCGATACTTGTACAAAATGATTCTCGACTCATCGGATAAATGATTTTCATTAAAATGTATGTTTAGTTATAATTGTACAAAATGTATGTTTATGTTCATGTTCATGTTCATGTTTAGTTCATAATTATGTACCTTTCATTTATGTTCTCTATATAGGAATATTCTCATATCCTTAACTATATCATTTGTAGTTGTTGTAGTTAACTATTTTGCGATCATGTTTATGTATCTTTCACTTATGATAATCGTAGTTAACTATTTCATACAATTAATTGTCATTCATAATTTCATACTAACATCCTAATTTTTTTATTTATAAATGTCTTCGAACCTCGCAAAGACGAAAGCTTGGGTTGGGTGAGGCCCTAATCATGTCTTGTCAAGGCCCTGTTAATCCGGATGATCGCATTCTTATACGAGATCCGTCCTCCTCCGTAAAGCACGTAAGTTAAACATCGTGTATGTATAAGGGTTTAATATTTCCATTGTTATAAATATATTTTAATGTAAATTATCAGATATTGTAGTGATTTTCAAGATAGTAAAATTGTGAAGTGCATTTCACAATTATAAGCTGAATCGGCTACGCCAATGATTACATGGGCGAGCACACCTCTCGCCCATAAGGATGCTGATTTGATTTGAATTTCGTATATTTTTTATCACTCGACTATAGGTAATACATAGTTAATCAAATAATATTGTTTAGTAATATAACAGTTTTAATATTATTATTGTTGTTTTTATTTACGAAGCGGTATAGATGGGATGACGCATGAAGCATCGATTATTCGAGACACTATTCTCGGCGTAAAATGCGCCATCCGAACTAAAGATAATTTGAACAAGGAACGACAAAAAGCCCTGCATCTTTGCCGAGATTGACCATCCGGATGGGTGAGCAATATATGCATGAAAGCATAGCCCCGGTGGTACGCACAACCCATATGGGTGCGTATGTGTGACCAAAGGAGAGTGAGATTCGGGTCAAGAGGCGCAAGACCCGCCTCGAAATGTAACCTCGTGTGTATTAGGCGGCGAAGAAAAAAAGGCACGTGTCGGGGTGGCGATATATCACACCGCAAAGACATTGTTTGCCGAGAATACGTATGTTATGTTTACAATAATCTTTTGTAGCTAAAATATCATATGTTTACATAATAATATGAGAAAATGAATTGTAGGAGTCTCAGTCTCAAGGTCAACCTATCAATTGGTTGGATGTGTATGTGGCCACCCGTGATGGTCTGCCTGAGGCTATTCAGATAGCGGTAATAAGTTCACTTTATCCTAATATGTTGTTTATAAATTATGACGACCTTTTTTAGTATTTTTTTTAATTTATTTTAAACTATTTAATTGTTCATCTTCTGACAGGACACTTATAAGGGCTTAATGAATGAGCGATATCCTGAAGGCACCCCGCGTCCATCGATTGATCAAGAATTATGGGAGAGGCGTCCCATCGTGAAAGAAAAATTATGTCAAAGGCCAAGGACAAAGACGGTGCCCGACCATCAGTGGCACAGGCAGCTCTGCCACCCAGTCTACACAGTCATCAGGTTATCCAGCCTATCATACTCCTGCTGACTGTGTGAGAGCGATCTGTCAGGATCGTGATCTTCTTCAGATATCTTGGGTAGGCATCTGCAGCCTCTGAGTCTGATGAGTTGGCGGGCGAAGCGGCGGCGGCAGGCGGAGAGGAGGAGCGACCGCGGCAAGCGAGCGGTATATATATATATATATATATATTATTGTATATAGCTACATTGTCATATATATGTTTATAGTCTCTAAGTCAATGTCTTACTTATATGTAACATATATGTTTTATTACTTTGTTAATTACAGATCCTAATTTGATGATCCATGAAGGCGCTAGACTTGTTTTTTTTAGATTTTAAAGCCTTGTACTCTTTTAGATTCATTATTTGGACAATTGTATTGGTTTATATGGATGTTTATGATATCGATTGTATTGTGTTGGATGAATGTTTTGTATTGTATTTGATGAATGTTTATTCATGGATGAATGTTTTGTATTGTATTGGATGGATGTTAATATGGATGCTTGTTTATATATATTGTTGTGTTGGGATTGAAAAACAATACAAAGCGGGTTATTTTGGGAAATCAATAAAAGCAGCAAAATTATTAAAAAAAAAAAATCGATCGACGCGTGCGGTCATTCTACCACATCATCGATCAAGCATAATCTAGCGACCGCATGCGGTCGCTATTGTCCGTCGTTGCCACGTGTGCCACGTCACACCTGACGAATGACTTAGCATACGTCGAAATAAGCGACGATGTCGGGCCACAGAGTGCGGTAGCTATTGTTGGTCGCTGATGTCCTCCCAATGACGGATTATCTGCGATTAGTATCGGCTGACCGCATCGGTCGGCGATACTCATCTCATGACCGTATCACGATCACGATATCTGATCGTGATAAGATTTTTTGTTGTAGTGTTTATTATTCTGTTAGAATAACCTTATCTGTGCGCAAATCATCGCATACGATGAATTCATTGTTATTTCATTCTTTATTATTACATTGGAATATTACATGCATGTATGCGGATTATGCATGGCCTGGTTCTGTTCTTTATTATTCTGTTGGAATATCCTGTTTGTGCGGATTACGCTTGACCTGGTTCCGTTCTTTATTATTCTATTTAAATATCCTGTTTGTGCGGATTACACATGACCTAGTTCCATTCTTTATTATTACATTGGAATATCCGCTCGTGTCGCATTACGTGATGACCGGTTCCATTCTTTATTATTACATTGGAATAACTCATCATGCGATCTATCGCATGCATGGTGACTTCTTCTATTATTTCATTCTTTATTATTCATTGGAATAACTTTTGCCTATGTGGATTACCGCATGCATGGTGAATGATCCTTTGTATTCATTCTTTATTAAATTGTGGAAATGATCGACCATACATGGATTCTGCATGGCGGTGAAAATTCATTTATAGCTTCAGATATTCTATTATACTCGCCTAAGATATCATTTCTTTTGTACTCGCTATGAAATATCATTTTCTTTGGTATTTTTTAACGAGTTACTATTCACCAAATTCTTATTCACAGGTACTATTCACTATGGTATTATTCACTCGGGTAATCGGGGTACTTTTCGTGCTGGAGTACTATTCATGAGTTACTATTCACGGGTTACTAATCACCCGATTACTATTCACTCTAGTATCATTCACTCGGGTATTCAGGACACTTTTCGTGTTGGGGTACCCAAAGTACTATTCACGGGATACTATTCACCCAAAAAATATATTTCTTTTCTGTCCAAATTATTTTGGTACATGAATATTATTCTTGAATTTTACTCTACAAAGCAATATCATGTTGACAATTTGGACGTTATTGATTCCTGAATAAATTAAATTATAAATCTTTAAAATTTATCCTTGAACTTGTTTTATTGAATTATTATGTCATTGTCATCATCCTCATGCTTATATTGTGATGAAAGTCATCTTTGGCTTACGTGCATAGATGGACTTGGTATGATTATGACCAGGAATTATTCGGTATAATCATGACCGTAATGTGACGAATGATATGGTAAAAGTCCTCATTGGCCTGTAGTTCATTGATGGACAGTTGTTGGTATGATTATGACCAGGGATTATTCGGTATAATCATGACCATTGATGATTACATGAATATCCTTGGTCGTGGTACAGGGATGATTCGATTTTATTTATTAAGTTGAGTCTCAGCGATAAAGTTGATGAAAAACTTTTTAAATCATAGAAGATAGTAGATTTTATGCTCTACTTGACTCTTCTAATGGATTGCTAATTTTTGTTGCAGTTGTAGATCTAAAACTTGTTGTCTATTGTATTTTACCAGTTGTTATACTGTTGAAGGCTAAGGATAATTTATTCTGCATTATCTTAGTCATAATATTTCTTCTTGGGCTAGTTGAGCTCACCCTTTCTTTCACCATTCTCTTGAGAAATGAGAATATAGGCGGGACGAGTCGGGGAGCAGTTGATGGTCCAGATGGTTGTTTTAGTAGTCCTCACTATTCTATAAAATAGTGTGACAATAAATGTAATGAGGACTCCATTGAGTGTGGATATTGTCTAGAAGACAATATTCGTGTTAAAACTCTCAGCTTATGTTTTGTCGTATTTTACACGACAGTAGTATAATTAAGTTTTTATTTGTATTCTGTATCATGTATTTGGCAACTCAAGATGGGTGATGTATACCTGTTTTGGGGGCGTCACAGTTGGTATCAAAGCTTAGGGATATGATCCCTGGCTGAGATGTGAGACAAGAACTAGGAGGGGAGAGATGGGGAATTCCTTCGCTAGTATGACCTACCTAAGTTTATTTGGTATTTAATGGGTCGATCAGAATATAGAGATAATATGTGGCATGTCAATTAACCCTTATTTTGAAACTATATTCTAGAATGATATCTGAAATACAGGAGATGAGAAATGGGAAAATCATGATAGAGAGAAAATAACCGGGAAGGTACAATCCAAAAAGAAAGCAAGGTATTCTCATCTCTTCGAACTACCAGGTACGTAAATTTCGAGGGTGAAATTTCATAAGGAGGGGAGATTGTGAGACCCCAAATTTTATGAAATGAAAGTATTCAATTTTCTTATAATTATTCTATTTAGTAAATGGTTAAATTGATAAAAGGTTAAATTTAAGGGTGATATGTGAAAATTTTACAAAGTAAGCAAGTTGTTATTCGTTGTGTCGGGGAATATTCATTTTCACAGGGAATATTCTTACGACGACATAATCATTGGTGGACCCCACAATGGAAGTATTGTCGTAGTAAGAAAACGACAGAATTATCTTTTTAAAAAAATAACGGTGAAAGTGTTACCGTTAAAAACTGTTGAACTACCCTGTCGTAAAAGTATAGTAATACGTGTGGTTACATAGTAGCACACGGTATTGATTATTGATGCTTACGTGAGAAGTCACTCAGTTATACTCAATTATTGCTACAGTAATTGCTGCATCATATCTCTCATATTATTGATTCAATTATTGTCACAGTATTATCTGCATAATATGATATATTATTAAATCAATAATTGAGAGGGCAAAATTATTTATATTTTTATTTGTAATATTGACAATGTCTAGAAGTTTTGTCAATGAGAGGTTTGGTCACCTAATTGCGCGTCAATAAGGAGAAATCCTTATCGGAAAGCCCCTTCTTCCCTGGGCACGACCTGGTTGTTAAATATTGTGAGTTATAATATTAATGATGAATAAGTTCGTGTTGATTAAAGATGAAATTGATAGTTCCATTGTGTTAGGATTATTAGTGTTAGTGGAAACCGACATTTATTTCAATAATAATTGATGTCTGGAAGTTATATTGACCAATCGGGTAATTAATCGGATAAATGAGTAATTAATTGCTATTAATTCACATGATTATAACTATTTGATCACATGTGTGTACTATTGAATGACATTCATTTACTATTAGGGGAGTTGGTGCAAGTTTGATAATACTTGTATGACTAAGTTAAAAATGGAGGTATAGATGAAGGTACTATACTATAATTAATTTTTTTCACATGTTTAGAACTATTGAGTCACATGATTTACTATTGATTCACATGATTTACTATTAGGGGAGGTGGTGCAAGTTTGATAATACTTGCATGACTAAATTAAAAATGAAAGAAAAGATGAAGGTATTATACTATAATATTTTGAGCCCCAAAATGTGCAATTATGGAAACTATATTTTCTTATAAATAGAAGCTCATTCCTTCATTATTTTTCACCAATTCACTAAGTCTCACAAGAGCAATTATTATAGAGAAATTATAGAGAAGGAAGCTATAGAGAGAAAGAAGAAGCGAAGTCTGTTACTTCACTATTCCAGTATCCAGTCTTCTTCTGAGGACTCCATTGAGTGTGGATATTGTCTAGAAGACAATATTCGTGTTAAAATTCTCAGCTTATGTTTTGTCATATTTTACACGACAGTTGTATAATTAAGTTTTTATTTGTATTTTGTACCATGTATTTGGCGACTCAAGATGGGTGATGTATACCTATTTTGGGGGTGTCACACAGCCTGCCTACGAGCCGACCGAGCATCTGCCGAAGCCAAGTCAAGAATCTTAGACTACACTCGAGTCGTAGAGTCTCATCGATGTCGGGTTAAGTCAAGAATCGTAGACTACACTCGGAGTCGTCGTAGAGTCTCACTGATCATATCAAAGGCGGAGATCGTGAGTCGAGCAAGATCGGGATGAAGACAACAAACACACACAACAAAAATCGTAGAGTGTCAAGATCTGATCTCGAGTCGTGAGTGTCTCGACAAATTGTTTCAATCATAATGTGTAGAACTGAGACTTCAACAGATGTGCTCACAATGCCAAGGCAGAATCATAGAGTAAATACGATTCTCAACAAATGAGCACTCTTAGAATATCCAAAGGAATGAAGCCTCTAGTTGGTACTGCAAAGATACATCCCACCTAAAGGAAACCAGAGAGCACTTAACGAATGGCATGCAAGCTAACAGAATATCTAAGCATCAACTCAATCAGCATCTAGATTGAGTTGTGAAGCCATTCGAGATGAAGTCTTCCACAAGTTGATCATAAGAAGACTTCAGTAACTGACTAAGGAAAGTCAGCTAGTGCAGTTGTTGTTAAGTAAATAGAAGACATTGATCTTGAAATTAAGCAGGATCGTAGTGTTTTCCAAACAAAGAAAGAACTGATGGAGTGTACACTAAGATACTGGTTAACCTCTAAAGAACAAGGCTAAAGTGATTAAGCATTGGGTCAGTCCATTGATGATAAGTGAATGGGAGATCACAAGGAGAAAGGGAGCTGGACACGCCACAAATCTGAAGTGTTTTACTATTTAGAAGGGGCCAGAACAAAGAGTCAAGCCATCAGTACCTGAGAGCAGTCAAAGCAAATAGAAGTGTTGAAGCACTGTACAAGAGAAGGAATGTTCTACATTGTAGATCCAATAAACATTCTTCAAGATCGTAGTGTTGTCTCTACCGTCAACTAGACACTACGATCAGGTCCAAGAAATGCATGCATCAGAATCGTAGACGTCGGTCATCCGAAGATTGAAGCATTAGAAACGGTTCAATCTAAAGGTTGGAATTCAAACAAGAGCTTATTGAGAGCATCGATGCAAAAGGACAACCTCTGATTGAGAAATCAGAAAGGGGAAATAAAGTTGTTGACCTGCCCGAGACTTCAAAATAACATCTCTGACGGGGTTGGTGAAACAGTAGACTGCAGTGTCAGAAAGTCATGTCATGTCACATCTGCAGTCTGCACCAAACAACTCGAGATCTGCGAAGCAATTCAAAGAGCTCTCAACGGCTACTTTCCAATGGGAAGATTGGGAAGGAATATAAATCAGCTAGAGCTTCAAAGATCAAAGGTTGTTGGAGTTGCTGAGTTTGGAGAAATGGTGGACTGATCTAACCAACGTATAATAGTGAGTGACCAATGAAGGTCCGAAGGCTCACTCTACGATCCACCAAGAACACTTAGAGACAGACAAAGAAAGAAGTATAAGTGAGAGTTCTATAATGTAGAAGTGAGAGTTCTACTACAAGAAGAGTGTTCTGAACTGCCGAGAGAAAGAAGAGCATTATGTCATCTTGATGTCCATCATGGGAAGACTCTAAGTACCAGAAAGAAGAGCCTACAGTTATCTTAGCAAGTCCATCATGAGAAGGCATCAAGTATCAAGAAAGAAGATCACCAACGCCATAATGGTGTCAAGCATGAGAAAGTTTCTAAGTACCTAGCAGAAGAGCTTACGGTCATCTTAGAAACCCATCATGTGCAGCCATCAAGTATCTAGAAGAATGATCTTCAAGGCAGTTCATCAAGGGATCATTAGAAGTGGTTGAGTAACTGAAGAAGCTGAGAATCATGAAACACTCAACTGCACTTCAAGGATGATCACGCCAAGATCCTAAGTACAGAAGATGTTCAGAGCTTAAAGACATCTTAGCAGCTCAGCACCAACTCTAACAAACAAACAAACAACTCAACAACAAGAAGCCAGGGCCTGAGGGGTCCTTGTCCAGAGGTACTAAATGAAGTTCCAAGCCTGTTGGGCTTGAAGAGTTCATAGGGAACTAGATGAGTTCCAAGGCTGCTGGCCTTGAAGAGTTCTTAGTGAACTGAAGTTCCAAGGCTGCTGGCCTTAAAGGAATCTTAGTGATTCAGGGTGCTACTCTTCCTTAGTGGAAATCCTACTAGTTGAAAGCAGAAGAGTGGATTAGGAGCTTGAGTCTCTGAACCACTTAAAACCCCTTGTGTCTTTTACTTTATGTCATTTATATTATGTACAATAACTGTTATAACTGCTATGTATGTTTTAACTACTTACAACCGAACTAACTCTAAGAACAATGTATGTATGATTACAAATATATCAATGAAGGGGATCTTTTACTTATTCCGTTGTGTTTGAAAAGATTCTTATGTTTGTCATATGCTAATTTATGAGCAATACAAAATAAACGAGAAAGTTATTTGAAATTAAAAGTTTCTATTCAACCCCCCCTTCTAGATCTACATTGTGCCTACTGGGAACTAATAAAGTTCATTAGTCTGTTTTAAGATTTTATTCTCAACTTCAAATTTGGAGAGAGAGTTAGTACTTAGAAGAAATAAGACCCCAACTTTCTATGAATTTTTGAAGAAGATGAATTTTAGACTAACTATAATTATCATTTTGATGAATATTATGGAATGAATTTGTTATCAATGTTATAGTTAAAATCAAATACCTATTTATTAAATTAGTTCTTCTTATCCTTTGCATGTTTGGACATTAGACAATGATTTGCCATTATATCTATATTCCAGATTGGTGTTGAGTCGAATATTCGTTTTAGCGACCCCAATATTATGAATAAAGATGATTTTTCTATAAATATCATTTTTGGACCCCATGGAATGAATTTGTTATAATGTTATTGTGGGTAGTATTTATAAATTGAAAGTATGCAAGTTGTTATATTATATTCGATTGGTGGAAAATATTCATTTATGAAAATAATCATTGGGAAGTTTTACTGATAAAAATATATTGTATGAAAATAACTCGGTTTTACCATTAATACTTTGTTGAACTACTTCTGGCGTGTCTGCGACGTGTTGCATAGTAGCATACGGTATTGATTATTGATGCTTCGTGAGAAGTCACTCGGTTATACTCAATTATTGCTACGATAATTCTTTGCATCATATCTCTCATATTATTGATTCGATTATTGTCACGATATCATCATGCATAATATGTTATTTTATTAAATCAATAATTGAGGCGGAAAAGTTATTCATATTATTAAATTGCAATATTTACAATGTCTAGAAGTTACATCGAGGAGAGGTTTGGTCACCTAATTGCGCGCCAATAGGGAGAAATCCTTATTGGAAAGCCCCCTCTTTCCTGGGAAAGACCTGGTTGATAAATATTGTGAGTTATAATATTAATGATGAATGTTATTAAAATTGAAGTTGTGCTCGGAGTTGAATTTGGAGACGCGGACGTGATATTTGAGTCCGAACGATGAAATTAGTAAAAATAGACTATAAACACAAAATTTTCTAAATTTTACTATTTGGTCAAAAAGTCAATAGTTGACTTTTTCGAAAAAAGTCAAACTTCGAAATTTCAAAATTTATATTTTTGATAAAAATAGTTTCATTGTGTTGGAATTATTTGTGTTAGTGAAAATCGACATTTATTTCGATAATAATTGATGTCTGGAGGTTATATTGACCAATCGGGTATTTAACCGGATAAATGAGCAATTGATTGCTATTATTTCACATGATTATAACTATTTGTTCACATGTGTATACTATTGTTTCACATTCTTGTTACTATTAGGGGGAGTTGGTGCAAGATTGATAATACTTGCATGACTAAATTAAAAATGGAGGTATAGATGGAGGTACTATCTTGTAATTAAGTATTTTCACATATACTAGAACTATTGATTCACATGATTTACTATTGAATCACATTATTTACTATTAGGGGAGGTGGTGCAAGTTTGATAATACTTGCATGACTAAATTAAAAATAAAGAAAAAGTTGGAGGTATTGTACTGTAATTTTTTTGAGCCCCAAAACGTGCAATTATTGAAACTATATTTTTCTATAAATAGAAGCTCATTCTTCCTTCATTTCTCACCAATTCACTAAAGCTATAGAACAATTATTATAGAAGAAAAATCAGAGAGAAAATCTAAGAAGAAGAGAAGCTTTCTTTACCTCACTACTCCTATATCCGGTTTCTTTCAAAGGTAAGCGGTATTATTTCTTTCTTTTGTCTTCATGAAGAGAACTTTTGTTATTCCATTCTTTAATATTATGTTGGAATAACTTTGGTTATCTGAAATCGTATACATGGTCAAATTCTTCTATTATTCCATTCTTTATTATTACATTTGGAACATCACATATACATGTTTTTCGTGGGACTTAGTTTCGTCTTTATTATTACATTGGAACATCATGTATGCATTTTTACGCGGACATGGTTCCGTCTTTATTATTATTATGTTGGAACATTATCTTTATTATTACATTGGAATATCACATATGCGCTTTTCTGTGGGACTGGTTTCCATCTTTATTATTACATTGGAATATCATGTATGCATGCGTTTCTGTGGGACTGGTTTAAAATCTTTATTATTACATTGGAATATCACATGCATGCGTTTTACGTGGACTGGTGGTTACGTCTTTATTATTACATTGGAATAACTTTCTGTCATGCGATCTCTAGCATGCTTGGTGATTTCTTTTGTTATTCCATTCCTTATTATACTCGGTTGGTTAAAGTTTTGACTTCTATACTCCATGAAATTAGTAGAATATCCTTGATATTTGCACTTCATCGATATCTTTTCATGGAAATATTCTTACGAGCATTCTTGAATTTTACTCTACAAAAAAGTATCATGTTGACAATTTGGGCGTTATTAGTTCTGGATAAATTAATTAAGTGAACTTGTTTTATTGAATTCTTATATCATTGTCATCATCCTCATGTTTATATTTTTTTTTTGAAAGTCATCATGGCTGTAGTGCATAGATGGACTTGGTATGATTATGACCGAGGATTATTCGGTATAATCATGGCCAGTAATGTTATAAATGATGTGATAAAAGTCCTCATTGGCCCGTAGTGCATTGATGGGCGATTGTTGGCATGATCATGACCATTGATGAATACGAATGTCCTTGGCCCGTAGTGCATGGATAATTGTGGTCGTGATACTAAAGAATATCCTTGGCCGTAGTGCGGGGTGATTCGATGATGTGGATTATTTATTAAAATTTGAGTCTCGTGATAAAAGTAATGAAAAACCTTTTAAATCATAAAAGATAGTAGATTTTATTCTCTACTTGACTCTTTTAATGGATTGCTTGTTCATTTGCATTAAACTTGATGTCTATTGTATTTTATCGGTTTAACATTGTTGAAGACTAATGATAATTTATTACGCATTATCTTAGTCATAATATTTCTTCTTGGGCTAGTTGAGCTCACCCTTTTTGCTTTCATTATTCTCTTGGAAATGAGAATATAAAAGCGGGACTAGTCGTCGGGAGCGGAATAACGGTCGAGAAGAGATAGCATTAGTAGTCCTCACTATTACATTAAATAGTGTGACAATAAATATAATGAGGACTTATTACGAGAGTGGATATTGTCTAGAAGACAATATTTGTATTAAAACTCATGCTCTCTTTTTGTTGTATATTAAAGATTGTATTTGTATTACGTACCATGTATTTGGCGACTCGGGATAGGTGATGTATACCTACCTTTTTTGGGGCGTCACGGTTGGTATCAAAGCTTAGGGATATGATCCACAGGCTAAGATGTGAGACAAGAACTAGGAGGAGAGGCAGAAATTCCTTAGCTAGTATGACCTACCTAAGTTTATTTGGTATTTAATTGGTCGGTCGGTATAGGGATAATATGTGATATGTTAATTAACCCTTGTTTTGTGGCGATGTTTGAAAATGGCATCCAGAATGTTGAGAACATCAATGGAGCACGGAGGAGGCCGTTGAGTCTCCACAGATCAATAACCGGGACAATGTGCATCGGGAAGGCGACAATCCTCATGCAAACAACAACAACGACCAAATGATGAGCGATGGAATGTTAGGAGGCTTCATGCAATTCATTCAACATCGGTGAGGCGGCTCTGTCCAAAATCTGGTGGAAACAACTTGGCAACTCTCGGGCGGTCACACCAAACGCAGTTCAAGGAGCTGGGACCACGGAGTTTTTGGAGAGCCAAAACCTCTTAAAGGCGGAGGCGTGGATAAAATAGATCAACAAGATATTTGATGTCTTGGGTTGCTCAGGAGCAAAAGGTTCCTTTCGCCACCTTCATGTTGCGAGGCGGCGATTCTTTGGTGGGAATCGTAAAAGCGTACCCAACTTTGCCGCTTGAAGATGTCTTGGGAGAAGTTTCAAGAAGCTGTTCAACGACAAATACTTTCCCAAAGTATTAAATCATATGAAAGAGGTAGAGTTCATTAAAGCTGGAGCAAAACAACATGGCCAGTGTCGCGATCTGAAAGCCAAGTTTTGCCAAGTTTGTCCCGGTTTGCGTCCCATTTGGTTGATAATGAGGAGAGAATGGCGAATGTTTCTAAGAGGTTTGAAACAGAGATATGTCGATATCTTATCTCTCATAAAGCGTGTTTGTATTGGATGTTGTTAATAGGGCTCGATTATTGGAAGCGATAATAAAGAGTCAACCCAACCAAAAAGAAGCGGTAAAAAAAAATGATAATACCGGTGAGAGCGATCATCGAGCGGTGACAACAAGCGTGGAGGAATCGGCATGCGAAATGGTAACCACTTGGTGGTAATCGAGGCCAAAAAACAATAAGAATGGACATTTCAAGAAGAGAGATTCAACAATGATGGAAAGGCGTCGTCGTCGGCCTTTTGACACCGTTGTGAAGGAAGGAGAACGACCACCTATTATATGCTTCAAATGTGGAGGGAGGGACACATTAGTCAAAGCTAGCGATGTCATCAAAGCATGTTATAATTGTGGAAGAGAAGGTCACTGGCTAGCCCGATTTTGTCGTTCACAGAAAGACAAGTTCGACTAGGATAGAGGCACCAAAAAGTAGTCCCGAAAAAAGTCAAAAGTCGGTAGTCTGAGGAGGCGTTTGTTGTGACCTCCCGAAAGCAAGGAACGAGCGAGGTCATCACGGGTAAGCTTATCATAAACTCTAGCGAAGTCTATACCTTATTTGATCTGGGTTCTACCCATTCTTTTATTTCTCCTACTTGCGCTCAACGTTTAAATTTGACTCAGGAGAAATTGGACTTTGACTTATCTGTTGAAACTCCATTGGGAGAAACCTTCATTACATCCACTTGTTTATAAGTCTTGTTTAGTTCAAATCGGTACCCTCACATTACACCTCGATCTTATTTCATTGAAAATACTTGCATTTGATGTGATTCTAGGGATTGATTGGTTAACTACTCATCATGCAAAAATTGATTGTTTTTAAGTAAGGTTGTTAGCTTTCATATTCTAACCAACCTATTATGCGAATTCAAGCAGCCAAACCATTAAAATCAATCACTATCATCTCAAGCCATAAAGCTATTAGTTTATTGAAAAAGCGGATGTCAAGCTTTCTTAGCTCATATCACGGATCTAAATAAAAATCGTCGATTTTGAATGATATTTCTATTGTTAATGAATTTCTGACGTATTCCACGAAGAACTTCTGGCCTACCCCGGGCGTGAAATTAAATTTTGTATCGACCTTGAACCCGGTACAAAACCTATTTCCAAAGCCCCATGTCGAATGGCTCTATTGAACTTGAGGAGTTAAAGACCCAATGCGAGGAATTGTTAGACATCGGTTTCATTAAATCTAAAATGTCTCTCTTGGGGTGCTCTGTTTACATTAAATGAAAAAGAAAGATGGGAGTATCGCGACTTTGTATTGATTATCGGGAGTTGAACCATGTCACCATCAAAAATAAGTACCCATTGCCACGTATTGATGACTGTTTGACCCGATTACAAGAGCCAAATTCTTTTCAAAGATTGATCTTACGTTAGGTTATCACCAATTGAAGATTAGAGCAGATGACATTCAAAAGGCGGCTTTCGAACTTCGGTGCGGGCATTATGAATTCTAGTCATGTCTTTTGGATTGACTAATGCTCCTGCTTTGCCTTCATGGATATGATGAGCCAGAGTATTCAAGGAATATTTGG
This sequence comes from Panax ginseng, assembly GCA_020205605.1. Lineage (NCBI taxonomy): Eukaryota > Viridiplantae > Streptophyta > Magnoliopsida > Apiales > Araliaceae > Panax > Panax ginseng. Next base: position 16,675,555 of record CM035134.1, read on the forward strand.
ATCACTTTGTGGTCGTCTTCATTGATGACATCCTTATTTATTCAAAAAGCGTGTGAAGATCATGAAAGCAACACTTGAGGTGATACTCCAAAACCTTCGTGAATATAAGCTTTATGCCAAGTTGAAGAAATCACGAGTTACGGCTTGAGGAAGTAGCATTCCTTGGGCACGCGTGGTGTCAAGTCATGGAATATCTGTTGACCCGGCAAAAGATTGAAGCTATTCAAAGTTTGAGCAACCTAAATCGATGGCCGAAATCGTAGCTTTCTCGGCTTAGCTTGGTTATTATCGGAGATTAAGTGAAGGGTTTTCTCGAATCGCTACTCCTTAACTTCATTAACTTCGGAAAGATACAAAATTCGGTTGGAGCGAGGAATGTGAGAAGAGTTTTCAAGAACTTCGAGAGGAGACTCATTTATTTTTGTTACGACAATACCATCTGGATCGGAGGATTTGTCATCTCTGTGATGCTTGAGGCAAAGGGTTAGGTTGTGTTCTCATGCAACATGGGAAAGTCATAGCCTATGCCTCCACGACAACTCAAAAGAATATGAGAGGAATTATCCTACTCATGATCTAGAGTTAGCGATGATCGTTTTTTGCTAAAGATTTGGAGGCATTATTTGTATGGGGAGAAAGTGGAGATCTTTACGGATCATAAAAAGCCTCAAATATTTCTTCACTCAAAAGGAACTCAACATGCGACAACGACGTTGGCTTGAAGCTGTTGAAAGATTATGATCATACCATCGAATACCATCTTGGAAAAGCGAGCGTGGTAGTGACGCGCGTTAAGTAGAAGATCATATCTTGAATGCGAGTGCGATATTGTCAATGAAAGGCCCATTTTGTATGACTTGCAAAGGATGGAGATAGAGATAAAGACTCCGAGGACCCACGTGATGATGGCGAATATCTGAGTAGAACCGACTTTAATCGATAAGGTTAAAAGGCTTGCTCAAGCTCTGAGACACAGGAGTCGATCGTATGAGAAAGAAAGTGCAAGAAGGTGCTATATCTGGGAAGCAAGAATCGATGATGAAGGAATACTTGAGTCAACTCCGGACTTTGTGTTCCTAACGACCACGAGTTAAAGTATAAAATCATGATGGAGCGCGCAACACACCGTTTGCAATCCATCACAGGAGTACCAAAATGTATCGTGATCTTGACATACATTTTGGTGGAAGCAATATGAAGAGAGAGAGATAGCGGGGTTTATCTCAAGGTGTCTAACTTGTCAGCGAGTCGGTGACATCAAGTGCCAAAAGGTCCATTGCAACCACTTGAAATTCGAGAATGGAAGTGGGAGCACATTACCATGGATTTAGTTCTTGGTCTTCCCAAGGTTTCTCAAGGCGTAGATGCGATTTGGGTCATTGTTGATAGATTGACCAAGTCTGCTCATTTCTTACCGATCTGAGAAACTTATACACTTGAAAGTCTTGCTAGTATGTATATAAATGAGATTGTAAGATTGCATGGTATGCGGTATCCATAGTTTACGATCGAGACCCAAGATTCACTTCAAGATTTTGGGTTAGTTTGCAAAAAGCTATGGGCGCAGATTTACGATTTAGTTGACATATCATCCTCGGATGGACGGACAATCGATCGAGAGGACTATTCAAACTCTTGAAGATTTATTAAGACTACTGTGTCCTTGACTTCAAGGAAGTTGGGACAAGTTCTTACCATTGGTGGAGTTTTCCTACAACAACAGTTATCAAACAAGTATTGGCATGGCTCCATTCGAGGCGTTGTATGGAAGAAAGTGTCGTTCTCGAGTATGCTGGGATGAGGTGGGTGAAGCAACGTTGTTGGGACCCGATTTGATGCGTATGACTACGGAAAAAGATTCAAACAATCAAACAATGTATAAAAACCTCACAAGATCGACAAAAGAGTTATCTTGATCTTCATCGAAAGGACGTGGAATTCGATATTGGAGATCATGTGTTTATTACGTGTTGCTCCATGGAAAGGAGTTACGAGATTTGGAAAGAGAGAGCTCAATCCTCGATTCATTGGCCCATTTTAATCCTCGATCGAGTAGGAGCGTATGGCGTATAGACTCTTTTACTGCCAAGTATGTCTAAATGTTCATAACGTTTTTCACATATCCATATTACGTAAATATGTGGAAGACCCAACCACATTATTGAATTAGAACAGGACGTGATAGAGGAAGATTTAACGTATGAAGAGTTACTGTTAAAATCTTGGATAAGAAGGATCATATTCTACGCTCGAGGTTATACCTCAAGTCAAAGTTTTGTGGAGAAACCACGGCGTGGAAGAAATGACTTGGGAGTTAGAATGCGAGATGAAGTCAAGATATCCTCACTATTTAACATACCGGTCGTACCCTAATTTTCGAGGAAAATTTCATAAGAAGGGAGGTTGTAAGACCCCAACTTTTATGAATAAAGATGATTTTTCTATAATTATCATTTTGAATATTATGGAATGAATTTGTTATAATGTTATAGTTGTGGGTAGTATTTATAAATTACGCAAAGTATGCAAGTTGTTATATTATATTCGATTGGTGGGAGAATATTCATTTTAGCGAGGAATATTAAATGCAATGGTGCAATCATTGGTGGACCCTAGCGAAATTATTATTCGGATTGAGAAAATGACAAAAATATATTTATGAAAATAACGGCGGAAGTTTTATCAGTTATCTTGTTGAACTACTCGGTAGTAAAAAAATGCGATGTCTGGCGTGGTTGCGTAGTAGCACACGGTATTGATTATTGATGCTTACGTGAGAAGTCACTCGGTTATACTCAATTATTGCTATATAATTCTTTGCATCATATCTCTCATATTATTGATTCGATTATTGTCACGATTATCATCTGCATAATATGTTATTTTATTAAATCAATAATTGAGGCGACAAAGTTATTCATATTATTAAATTATAATATTTACAATGTCTAGAAGTTACATCGAGGAGAGGTTTGGTCACCTAATTGCGGCATGATAAGGGAGAAATCCTTATTGGAAAGCCCCCTTCTTTCACAGGAGCGACACGGTTGATAAATATTGTGAGTTATAATATTAATGATGAATGTTATTAAAATTGAAGTTGTGCTCGGGAGTTGAATTTGGAGCCGACGACGTGATATTTGAGTCGGAGCGATGAAATTAGTAAAAATAGACTATAAACACAAAATTTTTACGGATTTTACTATTTGGTCAAAAAAGTCAGCAGTTGACTTTTTTTGGGAAAAGATCAAACTTCAAAATTTCAAAATTTATATTTTTGATAAAAATAGTTTCATTGTGTTGGAATTATTATTTGTGTTAGTGAAAATCGACATTTATTTCGATAATAATTGATGTCTGGAGGTTATATTGACCCGATCGGGTATTTAATCGGATAAATGAGCAATTGATTGCTATTATTTCACATGATTATAACTATTTGTTCACATGTGTATACTATTGTTTCACATTCTTGTTACTATTAGGGGAGTTTGTGCAAGATTGATAATACTTGCATGACTAAGTTAAAAATGGAGGTATAGATGGAGGTCTTATCTTTAATTAAATATTTTCACATATCTAGAACTATTGATTCACATGATTTACTATTGAATCACATTATTTACTATTAGGGGAGGTGGTGCAAGTTTGATAATACTTGCATGACTAAATTAAAAATAAAGAAAAAAAAGTTGGAGGTATTGTCTTTGTAATTTTTGAGCCCCAAAAGCGTGCAATTATTGAAACTATATTTTTCTATAAATAGAAGCTCATTCTTCCTTCATTTCTCACCAATTCACTAAAGCTATAGAGCAATTATTATAGAGAGAAATTGTAGAGAGAAAATCATAGAAGAAGAAGCTTTACCTCACTACTCCTATATCCGGTTTCTTTCAAAGGTAAGGGGTATTATTTCTTTCTTTTGTCTTCATGAAGAGAACTTACATTATTCCATTCTTTATTATTATGTTGGAATAACTTTGGTTATCTGAATCTTGCATACATGGTGAAATTCTTACATTATTCCATTCTTTATTATTACATTGGAACATCACATCTGCATCTTTCTGTGGGACTTCGGTTTTTAAATCTTTTTATTATTACTGTTTGGAACATCATATGCGTGCTTACGCTGCGACTGGTTTCATCTTTATTATTACATTGGTACATCCTATTCATGCTTTCTGGGACTGGTTCTCTTTATTATTACATTGGAACATCATGTATGCATGCTTTACATGGGACACACGGTTACATCTTTATTATTTTTTGGAATATCACATGCATGCGTTTTTCGTTGGGCACGGTTACATCTTTATTATTACATTGGAATATCACATGCATGCGTTTTTCTGCTTTGACTGGTTCCGTCTTTATTATTACATTGGAATAACTTTTGCATGTGTGGTCTACTGCATGCTTGGTGATTTCTTTTGTTATTCCATTCCTTATTATACTCGGTTGGTTAAAGTTTTGACTTCTATACTCCATGAAATTAGTAGAATATCCTTGATATTTGCGCTTCATCCGATATCTTTTCATGGAAATATTCTTACGAGCATTCTTGAATTTTACTCTACAAAGAAGTATCATGTTGACAATTTGGGCGTTATTAGTTCTGGATAAATTAATTAAATGAACTTGTTTTATTGAATTCTTATATCATTGTCATCATCCTCATGTTTATATTTTTTTTTTGAAAGTCATCATGGCACATGGTGCATAGATGGACTTGGTATGATTATGACCGAGGATTATTCGGTATAATCATGGCCGTAATGTTATAAATGATGTGATAAAAGTCCTCATTGGCCCGTAGTGCATTGATGGGCCGAGTTGTTGGCATGATCATGACCATTGATGAATACACGAATGTCCTTGGCCGTAGTGCATGGATAATTGTGGTCGTGATACTAAAGAATATCCTTGGCCGTAGTAGTGCGGGGGGTGATTCGATGATGTGGATTATTTATTAAAATTTGAGTCCCAATGATAAAAGTGATGAAAAACCTTTTAAATCATAAAAGATAGTAGATTTTATTCTCTACTTGACTCTTTTAATGGATTGCTTGTTCATTGCGATTAAACTTGATGTCTATTGTATTTTATCGGTTTAACATTGTTGAAGACTAATGATAATTTATTACGCATTATCTTAGTCATAATATTTCTTCTTGGGCTAGTTGAGCTCACCCTTTTGCTTTCATTGTTCTCTTGAGGATGAGAACGTAGGCGGGGACTAGTCGGGGAGCGGAGTGATGGTCGAGAGGATAGCATTAGTAGTCCTCACTATTACATTAAATAGTGTGACAATAAATATAATGAGGACTTATTAAGAGTGGATATTGTCTAGAAGACAATATTTATATTAAAACTCACATGACTCTTTTGTTGTATATTAAAGATTGTATTTGTATTATGTACCATGTATTTGGCGACTCGGGATAAGTGATGTATACCTATTTTGTGAGCAGATTTCAAATAGATCTTCATCTATTGAGTCCATGTAGGCTTGCATATGAACTTTCCAGTTGGCGAATTTATCTTTGTTGCACATAGGTGGCTTGCTGCCTCCTCCAGTCTTTGATTCGCTTATCAGATGTGTCAGTGGATCTATTAAGCTTTGTAGGCTGTTTGATAGAACCTACTCTGATACCAATTGTGATGCCCATAAAATAGGTATACATCACCCATTCTGAGTTGCCAAATACATGGTACAGAGAACAACTACAACTTTATTATTACAATTGTCGTACAAAATACGACAACACATAATGTGAGTTTAAATACAAATATTGTCTTCTAGACAATATCCACACCCAAATAAAGTCCTCATTACAATTATTGATGCACTATTTTACAAAATAGTGAGGACTACTAAAACAGCTATCTTGAATCATCACTCCATACCCCGGCTAGTCCCTACTAAATTCTCACCTCCTGAGAAGAAAAATGGAACAAAAAGGAAAAGGGTGAGCTCAACTAGCCCAGTAAAGAACATTATGACTAAGATAATATATAACAAATTATCATTAGTCTTCAACAGGAAAAAATCTGATAAAATATAATAGACAACAAGTTTTAGATCAACAACTGCAGCGAAAACCGCAATCCATTAGAAGAGTCAAGTAGAGAATGAGTTCTACTATCTTCTAAGATTTAAAAGTCCATCATCAATATTTTATCCATGTAACAACAATCAATATACATCTTTAATCAAATATTCATCTTTGTACTACAAGCCAAAGATATTCATTGGTATCACCAGTCAGTCATGTTCATCTCAACACCTGTTCATCTTTGCACTACGGGCCAAAGATATTCATCAGTTAATCATTCATCTTTGCACTACAGGCCAAAGATATTCAGTAATATCATCATTTAGGACTGAGGATGATGAAAAATATCTTAAAGAAAATGAATCCAATGAGACCGAAGGACAAATATTAGGGATTCGAATAACAGTTTATCCAAGAACAATAATACTCCATAATAACCAATTGTGAAGTAGAATTCAAAAATAAAGATCAAAACATGGATACAATCAAAGATAGTAACCATACTAGACATTTGGGACGAAAAAGAGAAAATTTTATTTTTCGGTGAATAGTGTCGTATTCATGAATAGTGTCGTATACGTGAATAGTAACCCCGACACAAAAAGGTAGAAATTTCACAATAAAATTCATATCAATAATTTGGCATAATGATATTGAAGAAAATAATATCATTCACAAAGAAAATAACATCCCTTACCTCAAAATGATAATACTTCTGTTCGAAATATCGGATATAAAGTCGAAGGAAACTCGCACTGAATAGCAACTCTCAAAGTATCTAAATACTCACTAAAATACACTCGACAATATAGAGAGAAAGAAAACTTGTTTCTGGTATTATTTTCAATTCTAACCTAAGCACCTATTTATAGAAAAATGCTTTAGAATCAGCAGTAGAGACTAAAATAATAAAATATTATTATTTCATTTCTCAATTTCACGCACACCTTTGGAAAATTCAAGCATGCCATCTTGGAAGAAAAAATAGCAAATTCCCATGTTTTTTAAACAAAAGTGGGTCCCACCCAATTTTAATAAAAATTATTTTATTTTCCGACACTTCAATAATTCATAGAAAATAGCACATTTATTATCGAAAATACAAATTTTATGTCCATTCCACACGAAATCGAATTCTCTACAACTTTGTAGCTTTAAGTTTTTCCAAATTTCAGACAAAAAATATCTGAAACTCACAAACGGATGATTTTCAACAACTCTTAAAATTCATAACAAATCATGCATTAATTTTTAACGGTTCAAAATTTGTGGACATATACTCAACTTATATATGTATAACATATCCAAAAATCACAACGATCCAACGGTCGGTTTAAAATTATAACTCACACAATAGAGCTTTAAGAACACCGATTTGATCTTTTAATACCTCCAATCCGACAAAATACTGATAAAACACCTCAACATTAATTCCTTCACTTATAACTACATAAATAAATCCATCATTTATATCCTCGTCGAATAAATATTTCCTTATCAATAATTAATTATTCATAAATAATATTACAGAATCACAATAATAACAATCACGCAGTTCCCGGGAAAGAAGGGGCTTTCCGATAAGGATTTCTCCTTACTGGCGTGCAATGAGGTGACCAAACCTCTCCTTGACAGAACTTTCTAGACATTGTTAATAATGCTATCTAATAATATTATTCAAATAATATGAATTATTAATCTGATAATGGGAAATACTGTGCAATGACAATTATTGAAACAACAATAATATAAACTATCAACGCAGCAATTATTGAATCAATAAAATAAAATATTGAACAGTAACTACTGTAACAATTATTGAATAGTGCATTCTTATGTAAGAATCAATAATTTCAAAAATACTGTGCAACCACGCCAGACATCGTATTTTAACCACCGTATTCCAACGGTGTTACTTAATTAATAATTACGCAGATTATTTATAAAACTCATACTTTGTCGTTTTCCTTCATCCAACCGTTTTTCATTATGGGGCCCACAAATGGCTGCGTCGTCGTATGAATATTCCCAGACAACAAGAATATTCAACGACCAAACGAATATTCCCCGACAGAAATGAATATTTTATAACCACTTGCTTATTTTGTAAAATTTGCACATTTCACCCATAACCAAAGTATTATATCAAATTATCACCTTATTATTTCAAGATAATAAATAGAGGAAAATTCAATTTTATTTATAATAAGTTGGGGTCTTACAACCTCCCCTCCTTATAAAATTTCATCCTCGAAATTGACGTACGTACCTAGTGTTTCAAACAGGTGAGGGTACCTCGCTTTCATTTCAGATTCCAACTCCCATGTCATTTTCTCAATTGCATGGTTTCTCCACAAAACCTTAACTTGTGGTATAACCTTCATGCGTAGGACATGCTCTTTCCTATCCAAAATCTTAACAGGTACCTCCTCGTACGTTAAATCTTCAGCTATCTCGTCTGGTTCTAACTCAATAATATGGTTCGGGTCTTTCACATATTTACGAAGCATAGATATGTAAAAAACATTATGATCACAAGACATGTTTGGAGGTAACGCGAGTCTATAGGCCACATTTCCTACTCAGTCAAGAATCTAAAATGGACCAACAAATCATGGATTGAGCTTTCCTCTCTTCCCGAATCTTGTAAATCCCTTCCATGGAGCAACACGTAACAATATATGATCCTCAATACCAAATTCCACGTCCTTTTGATGAAGATCCGCATAACTCTTTTATCGATCCTGTGAGGTTTGAATACATTGCCAAATTATTTGGATCTTTTCTGTAGTCATGCGTACCAATTCCGGTTCCAACAAAGTTGCTTCTCCCACCTCGTCCCAGCATACTGGAGAACGACACTTTCGTCCATACAACATCTCAAATGGAGCCATGCCTATACTTGCTTGATAACTGTTGTTGTAGGAGAATTCCACTAATGGCAAGTACTTATCCCAACTTCCTTTGAAATCAAGGACACAGAGTCTTAATAGATCTTCAAGGGTTTGAATAGTCCTCTCTTATTATCCGTCCGTTTGAGGATGGTATGTCGAACTGAATCGTAAATTCGTACCCATAACTTTCTGCAAGCTAACCCAAAATCGTGAAGTGAATCTTGGGTCACGATCCGAAACTATGGATACTGGCATGCCATGCAACCTCACAATCTCATTCACGTACATACGAGCAAGACGTTCAAGGGAATAAGTCTCTCGTATCGGCAAGAAATGAGTAGACTTAGTCAATCTATCAATGGTAATGTGTTCCCACTTCCATTTCGGAATCTCAAGTGGTTGCAATGGACCCTTAGGCACTTAATGCTCTGCCTTTACATGTTGACAAGTTAAACACCTCGAGATAAACTTCGCGATCTCTCTCTTCATATTGTTCCACCAAAATGTATGTCGAAGATCATGATACATTTTGGTACTCCCAGAATGGATTGCAAACGGTGTGTTGTGTGCCTCCATCATGATTCTATGTTTCAAGTTAGAATCGTTAAGAACGCAAAGTCTGGAGTTGACTCAAAGTATTCCTTCTTCATCGATTCTTGCTTCTGGAATAGCACCTTCTTGCACTTTCTTCTTCATACGCATCAACCCTAGGTCCGTAGCTTGAGCAGCTTTAACTTTGTCGATTAAAGTCGGTTCTACTTGTATAGTCGCCATCATCATGTGGGTCCCTGGAGTCTTTAATTCTATCTCCATCCTTTGCAAGTCATACAAAATGGGCATTTGCGTTGACAATATCGCACTCGTACTCGCATATGATCTTCTACTCAATGCGTCAGCTGCTACGTTCGTTTTTCCAGGATGGTATTAAATAGTATGGTCGTAATCTTTTAACAGCTCGAGCCAACGTCGTTGCCGCATGTTGAGTTCTTTTTGGGTGAAGAAATATATAAGGCTTTTATGATCCGTATAAATCTCCACTTTCTCCCCATACGGTGGTAGTGTCTCCAGTTTTTCAACGCATAAAAATATCACTTTGCTTGACTCCAAATCATGAGTAAGATAATTCCTCTCATATTCTTTGAGTTGTCGCGAGGCATAAGCTAAGACTTTCCCATGTTTCATGAGAACACATCCTAACCCTTTGCCTGAAGCATTGCTGTAGATAACAAATCCATCCGAACTAGATGGTATTGCCAGAACAGGTGCCGAAATGAGTCTCCTCTTGAGCTCTTGGAAACTCTTCTCACATTCCTCGCTCCATACGAATTTTATATCTTTCCGAGTCAGCTGAGTTAAGGGAGTAGCAATTCGAGAAAATCCTTCCACGAATCTCCGATAATAACCAGTTAAGCCCAGAAAGCTATGCACTTCGGTTGCTCCCAACTCTGTATTGCTTCAATTTTCACCTGGTCAACAAATACTCCATGTTTTGACACCACGTGCCCAAGGAATGCTACTTCCTCAAGCCAGAACTCGCATTTATTTAGCTTAGCATATAGCTTGTTTTCACGAAGCCTTTCAAGTATCAGCTTCAAATGGTGCTCATAATCTTCATGGCTTTTGGAATTGATAAGGATGTCATCAATAAAAACGACAACGAACTGATCCAAATATTCCTTGAATACTCGATTCATCATATCCATGAAAGCAGCAGGAGCATTAGTAAATCCAAAAGACATGACTAAAAATTCATAATGCCCATACCGAGTTCTGAAGGCAGTCTTCAGAATATCCTCAGTTTTAATCTTCAGCTGATGATATCCAGAACGAAGATCGATCTTTGAAAAGAATTGTGCTCCTTGCAACTGGTCAAACAGGTCATCAATGCGAGGTAGCGGATACCTATTCTTAATGGTGACATAGTTCAATTCTCAGTAGTCAATACAAAGTCGCATACTCCCGTCTTTATTCTTTACGAATAAAACAGGAGCACCCCAAGGAGACGTACTAGGATGAATGAAACCGATGTCTAATAACTACTATAATTGGACCTTTAACTCCTGAAGTTCAATAGGAGCCATTCGATATGGGGTTTTAGAAATGGGTTTTGTACCTGGTTCAAGGTCAATAAAGAATTCAACTTCACGTTCTGGGGGTAGACCAGGAAGTTCTTCAGGAAATACATCAGGAAATTCACTAACAACAGAAATTTTATTCAAATCTAACGTGTCTTTATTCAAATCCATAACATGGTCTAAGAAAGCTTGACATCCGTTTTTCAATAAACGAATAGCTTTATGGCTGGATGTGACAATGATTGATTTTAGTGGTTTAGTTGCTTGAATTCGTATAACAAGTTGGTTAGGAATATGAAAATTGTGATGCCCCCAAAACAGGTATACATCACCCATCTTGATTCGCCAAATACATGGTACAAAATATAAATAAAAACTTAATTATACAACTGTCATGTAAAATACGACAAAACATAAGCTGCGAGTTTTAATACAAATATTGTCATCTAGACAATATCCACACTCAATGGAGTCCTCATTACATTTATTATCACACTATTTTATAGAATAGTGAGGACTACTATGACACCATCTCGGACCATCACCCCGTTCCCCGACTAGTCCCGGCTACATTCTCATTTCCTGAAGAGAACAATGAAAGCAAAAGGGTGAGCTCAACTAGCCCAGTAAGAAATATTATGACTAAGATAATGCAAGATAAATTATCATTAGCCTTCAACAATGTTAAACTGATAAAATACAATAGACATCAAGTTTAACTGCAACGGAATAAGAAATCCAGAGTCAAGTAGAGCATGATATCTACTATATTCTATGATTTAAAATATTTTCATCAATTTTTATCGCTGAGACTCAGCTTAATAAATAAACCACATCATCGAATCATGCCTGCACTACGAGCCAAGGATATTCATTAAATCATAAATGGACATGACTATACCGAATAATCCCTAGTCATAATCATACCAAAAACTGTCCATCAATGCACTACAGGCCACTGAGGACTTTTACCGCATCGTTTATAATATTACAGGTCATGATTATACAGAATGACCCCTGGTCATAATCATACCAAGTCCATCTCTGCACGTAAGCCAAAGATATACAACTATAAAACCAATAATCAATAGTCCATCTTTGCACGTAAGCCAAAGATATACAATTCAATAATCAACAGTCCATCTTTGCACGTAAGCCAAAGATATACAATTTAATAATCAACAGTTTATCTTTGCACGTAAGCCAACGATTACTTTCATCACTATATGAGCATGAGGATGATGACAATGATATAATCATTAACCAAACGAAAACAAGGACAAATATTAAAGACTTTAAATTTATTCAAATATTATCAACCACTTAATAAACTCATAATCTAATATTATTAATATTATAATAATATTTTAATCACTTCTTAAACTTATAAATAATTTATTTCAATTGTTTACACTTTACCAAATAATGCATTTAATCATTCAAAAATGCCATACTCATAAGATTTCATCACCAATGATCAAATACCTTATCAAAAATCTGCATATACCCTATATAGGATTCCCAAGCCATAAAATCCTATTTTCCAATTTTGTTGCTTCACATAACATATTTAATTCATTTACTCATAACTAGTTCATTTTCATGAAAAATACCAAATCAGTCCCAAAAATATTTCTTTTCTAGGATTTAGCAGAATATAGTCCCATATTGAACATATATTTTTCTCGAAATTTTTAAAATTCAGTTACTATTTCATATGCCCAAAACTGTCGAATATTTAGACATTTATCATAAATTGTACTTTTGTCCAAAAATTACGAAATTTACAGGGTATACTCCTATTATATACATGTACTCCCAATAAAAATTTTACAAATTTTGGAGTTAACCACAAACAGTTATAAATATTTACTTTTAAAATAGTCTTTTCCCATAAAATCCATAACTCTTAATCTATACATCCAAAAATCGCCATCTTTGGACACAATATAGAAAACTCATCAAATTATCATTTTAAATTTTTCCATAATTTTTGAGGGTCAAAAAAATTACGAAACTGCAAATGGATTTTCACTTTAGCCATGCAGAATCCACGTAAATGCATCATTTCCACAATTTAATAAGGGATGAAAACAAAGGAACATTCACCATGCATGTGGTAATCCACATGTAGGCGAGTTATTCCAATGAATAATAAAGAATGGAATAACAGAAGAATTCACCATGCATGCGATAGATCGCACAGACAGGTTATTCCCAACAAAATAATAAATAATGGAACCAGGTCATGCGTAAACGTACAGACAGGATACTCCGACAGAATAATAAAGAATGGAACCAGGTCATGCGTAATCCACACAGACAGCATATTCTGACAAAATAATAAAGAATAGAGTAATAGAAGAATTTCACCATGTATGCGGTACTTCGCATAGACAGGTTATTCCAACATAATAATAAAGAATGGAATAACAAAAGAATTTTACCATGTATACGGTAGTCCGTGTATACAGGTTATTCCAACAGAATAATAAGGAATAGAATAACAATATCTCTCTTCATGAATACGAAAGAAATAATGCCCCTTACACAATAATGATATCCCTTACCTTAGAATAAAGTTGGATACTGAATAGAGAGGTAGCAGAGTTCTCTTCTTCTTTCTCTCTATAATTTCTCTCTATAATAATTGCTCTATATCTTTAGTGAATTGGTGAGAAATAAAGGAAGAATGAGCTTCTATTTATAGAAAAATATAGTTTCAATAATTGCACGTTTTGGGGCTTGAAATATTACAGTACAATACCTCCAACTTTTTCTTCATTTTTAATTTAGTCCTGCAAGTATTATCAAACTTACACCACCTCCCCTAATAGTAAATAATGTGATTCAATAGTTCAATCATGTGAATCAATAGTTATAATCATGTGAAAATACGAATTACAATATAGTACCTCCATCTATACCTCTATTTTAGACTTAGTCATGCAAGTATTATCAATCTTGCACCAACTCCCCTAATAGTAAGTGAATGTGACTCAATAGTACACACATGTGAACAAATAGTTATATAAGCATGTGAATTTGTAGCAATTAATTTCTCATTTATCCGATTAATTACCCGATTTATCAATATAACCCTCAGACATCAATTATCATCGGAATAGATGTCAATTTCCACTAACACTAATAATCCCAACACAATGGAACTATCAATTTCATCTTTAATCAACACGAACTTATTCATCATTAATATTATAATTCACAATATTTAACAACCAGGTCGTTCCCATGAAAGAGGGGGCTTTCCGATAAGGATTTCTCCCTATTGGCGCGCAATTAGATGACCAAACCTCTCCTTGACGGAACTTCTAGACATTGTAAATATTGAAATTTAATAATATGAATAATTTTGTCGTCTCAATTATTGATTTAATAATATATAAAATATTATGCAGATGATACTGTGACAATAATTGAATTAATAATATGAGAGATATGATGTAGCAATTATTGTAGCAATAATTGAGTATATCTGAGTGACTTCTCACATAAGCATCAATAATCAATACTGTGTGCTACTATGTAACCACGCGTATTACTGTAATTTTAATACCGGTTATTTTATGACAACTTGCTTACTTTGAAAAATTTTCACATATCACCCTTAACTTTAAACTTTTATCAATTTAACTATTTACCAAAATAGAAAAATTAAATACTTTTATTTCATAAAATTCGGGATCTCACAATCTCCCCTCCTTATAAAATTTCGCCCTCGAAATTTACGTACGTACCTGGTATGCTGAAGAGATGAGGATACCTTGACTTCATTTCAGATTCTAACTCTTGAGGTATAACCTTTGAGTGTTGAATATTATCCTTCTTATCCAAGATTTTAACACGTATCTCCTTATACGTTAAATCTTCTGCTATCTCGTCTAATTCTAATTTAATAACGTGGTTCTGGTTATCCACATATTTACGTAACATCGATGCATGAAAAATGTTATGAACACGTGACATACTTGGCGGTAAAATGAGTCTATAGGCCACAGTTCCTACTCGATCAAGGATTTCAAATGGGCCAATAAAATCGAGAGTTGAGATTTCCTCCCTTCATCGATTCTTATTTCTAGAATAACGCCTCTTGAACCTTCTTCTTCATATTCATCACCGGTCCTCAGATCTTGATTAAAGTCGATTACCTTCTACTCAGATATTCGTTATCTTCACATGGGTGCCTAGAGTCTTTAACTCTATCTTCATCATTTGTAAGTTATACGAAATGGGTCTTTGTGTTAACAACTTCGTATTCATAAATACATATAATCTTCTACTCAACACGTCACCACCACGCCCGCGTTAAACTTTCCCGATGGTATTGAATGGTACGATCGTAATCTTCACATTTCGAGCCAACGTCTTTGGCGCGCGCGTTACGTTCGTTTTGGGGTGAAGAAAAATATTTGAGGATTTTAGAAATGGGTTTTGTATTGTCATACAAAATTAGTTTCACGCTCTAAATAGGCTAAGAAGTCTTCAAGAATACGTCGGAAATTTATTAACAATAGAAATATCATTCAAAATCAGTAACTCTCATCCAAGACTTGGATATGTAAAAAAGTTTTCACAGACTTCATTAAGTCAAAGTCTAACTTCTCTGAGGTCAAATTTAAACGTTGAGTGTGACGCCCCCAAAATAGGTATACATTACCCATCTTGAGATGCCAAATACATGGTATAAAATTCAAATACGTCTTAATTATACAACAGATGTGTAAAATACGACAAAACATATGCTGTGAGTTTTAATACAAATATTGTCATCTAGACAATATCCAAACTCAATTGAGTCCTCATTACATTTATTATCACACTATTTAACAAAATAGTGAGGAACTACTAATGCTATCATTTGAATTTGTCGAACTGCTCCCGACTCGTCCCCAAATATATTCTCATTTCTTGAAGAGAACAGTGAAGGAAAGGGTGAGCTCAACTAGCCCAGTAAGAAATATTATGACTAAGATAATGTAGAATAAATTATCATTAGTCTTCAATAATGTTAAACTGATA
Organism: Panax ginseng; assembly: GCA_020205605.1. Lineage (NCBI taxonomy): Eukaryota > Viridiplantae > Streptophyta > Magnoliopsida > Apiales > Araliaceae > Panax > Panax ginseng. Next base: position 16,691,623 of record CM035134.1, read on the forward strand.
AAATACAATAGGCATCAAGTTTAACTGCAGCGGAACAAGCAATACATTAAAAGAGTCAAGTAGAGAATAAAATCTACTATCTTTTATGATTTAAAAAGATTTTTCATCATTTTTATCGCTGAGACTCAACTTAATAAATAATCCACATCATCCTTGTACTACGGCTAAGGATATTCATTAATATCACGACCACAAATTATCCATGCACTAGGGGCCAAGGATATTCGTGTATTCATCAATGGTCACAATCATGCCATAAAATAATTCATCTTTGCACCCTTGGCTGAAGAGAATCTATAGCCATAATCATACCAAAAACTGTCCATCAATGCACTACGGGCCAATGAGGACTTTTTCCACATCATTTGTAACATTACGGTCATGATTATCTTAGAATAATCCTGGTCATAATCATACCAAATCCATCTATGCACTACTGAATACATATGACTTTCAACATAATATAAACATGAGGATGATGACAATGATATAAGAATTCAATAAAACAAGTTCAAGAATTAATTTATTCAGGAACTAATAACGTCCAAATTGTCAACATGATACTTCATTATAGAGTAAAATTCAAGAATGCTCAGAAGAATATTTCCATGAAAAGATACTGGATGAAGCGAAAATATCAAGGATATTCCACTAATTTCATGGAGTATAGAAGTCAAAACTTTAACCAATTTGCGAGTATAATAAAGAATGGAATAACAAAAGAAATCACCAAGCATGCGATAGACCGCATGACACGGGTTATTCTAACGAGAATAATAAATAACGGAACGAGTCATGCGTAAGCAGACGAGCGAGGATATTCCAACGAGAATAATAAATAACGGAACGGTCGGTGAAATTATGCCGACGGGATGTTCCAATGAGAATAATAAATAACGGAACCGGTCGTGCGTAAGCGCACGCAGACAAGATGTTCCAACGAAATAATAAAGAATGGAATAATGAAGAATTTCACCATGTATGCGGTACTTGGCATGAGCGAGTTATTCAACATAATAATAAAGAATGGAATAACAGAAGAATTTCACCATGTATGCGGTACTTCGCATAGACAGGTTATTCCAACATAATAATAAAGAATGAATAACAGAAGAATTTCATCAAGTATAGGGTAGAGCGCGAATACAGATTATTCCAACAAAATAATAAAGAATGGAATAACAGAAGTTCTCTTCATAAATATGAAAGAAATAATACCCCTTACCTTAAAATAAACTGGATATAGGAGTAGTGAAGTAACAGAATATTTTTCTTCTTTCTCTCTATAGTTTCTCTCTCTAGAATTTCAGTGAATTCGTAAGAAATAATGAAGGAATGAGCTTCTATTTATAGGAGAATGGACTGAATAGTAACTAATTCCTAAATGGTCCAGATTGGTTTACTTTTAAACGGACGGTCCGGATTGGTTTACTATAAAATATTCTAATAAAACAAAATCTTTTAAATAAAATATAATATATTCTATTTATAATCTAATAAAATGAATAACTTTATAAAAGTATTACATTTTATATAAAAAAATTTTACTATCTGAAATACTATGCAGGCACTATACAAACACTATACATAATAAAATATAATATATTCTAATTATTGTCTAATAAAACAAATAATTTTATAAAAGTATTACATTTTTTATATAAAAAGATTTTACTATGCAAAACACTATGCATAATAGAATATAATATATTCTATTTATAGTCTAATAAAACGAATAACTTTATAAAAGTATTACATTTTATATAAAAATCTTTTACATTTTATTACATTAATAATACTAATAAAACAAAACTTCATCATCATTATTATAATTCACACTATTAATCGACCAGGTCGTTCCCAGGAAAGAAGGGGCTTTCCAATAAGGATTTCTCCCTATTGGCGCGTAATTAGGTGACCAAACCTCTCCTTGGCAGAACTTCTAGACATCGTTAATATTGCAAATAATAATATTAATAACTCTGTCATCTCAATTATTGATTTAATAATATATAAAATATCGACAATAATTGAATCAAATAATGTGAGATCTTTATGCAATAATTCTTTGAAGCAATAATTGAACAAAATTGAGTGACTTCTCACGTAAGCATCGATAATCAATACCGCGTGTTACTCTTATGCAACCACGCAGCGTATTCTTTATACTTTTACTAGCGAGTAGTTCAACAGTATTAACGGTAAAACTTCCGTCGTTATTTTCATAAAAATATTTTTGTCGTTTTCTCAATCCGACAATAATTTCGTTGTGAGGTCCACCAATAATTGTGCCGTCGTACGAATATTCCCTGTTAAAACGAATATTCCTCGACCAATCGAATATTATATAACAACTAGCATACTTTGCAAAATTTATAAATACTACCCACAACTATAACATTATCTCAAATTCACACCATAATATTCAAAAAAATATTTTGAGAAATTTAAATCTTTATTCATAAAATTTGGAGTTTCACAATCTCCCCTCCTTATGAAATTTCGCCCTCGAAATTTACGTACGTACCTGGTATGCCGAACAGATGAGGATACCTCGTTAGATTCTAACTCTTGAGGTATAACCTTTGAGTGTCGAATATGATCCTTCTTATCCAAGATTTTAACAGGTACATCTTCATATGTTAAATTATCCGCTATCTCATCCGGTTCTAAATCAATAATGTGGTTCGGGTCACCCACATATTTACGTAACATCGATATGTTAAAAACGTTATGAACAAGCGACATAATTGGAGGAAAAATGAGTCTATAAGCCACAGTTCCTACTTAATCGAGGATTTCAAATGGACCAATTAAATCGAGGGTTGACATTTCCTCTCTTCATCAATTCTTGCTTCTAGAATAACGCCCTCTTGAACCTTCTTTTTTCACATTCATCGACTTCGGTGTGTAGTTTGGCGGCTTTAACTTTATCGATTAAAGTCGATTCTACTTTCGTATATTCGTTATCTTCACGTAGGATCGTATATTCACACTCATAAACGCATACGATCTTCTACTCAACGCGTCAGCTACCACGTTCGCATTTCCACGATGGTATTGAATGATACGATCGTAATCTTAAACTTGACTTTCGAGTCAACGTCTTTGGCGCGTATTACGTTCGTTTTAGTTGAAGAAATATTTAAGGGTTTTAAAATGGGGTTTTGTATTGGGGGTCGATACAAAATTTGATTTCACGCTTCTGGGGTAGGCGAAGAAGTCTTCAAGAAATCGTCGAAAATTTATTAACGATAGAAATATCATTCAAAACTGTGACCCTCGTCCAAGACTTGGATAGCGCGTCACATTGATACCTATCAACTTGCCATTGTTATTCACGACGTCCCCTACGGATAGTCTGGCTTTGGTGCATTCCACACAAGAAAGTCAACAACGAAAGGATCGGGGCTCTTTACTTATGGCTTGATATAACAGTGATTGACTTTAGTGGTTTGGTTGCTTGAATTCGCATAATAGGTTGGTTAGGGATATAAAAGCTAACAACCTTAAAGCATGATAAGTAGTTAACCAATCGATTCCAAAAATCACATCAAAGGCAAGTATTTTCAAAGAGATAAGATCGACAGGTAACGTGAAAGTGTCGATTTGAATCAAACAAGATTTATAAATAATGGATGTAACGAAGGTTTCTCTAACGAGTTTTTAACGGATAAGTCAAAGTCTAATTTCTCAATAGCCAAGTTCAAACATTGAACACAACTAGGTGAAATACAAGAGTGGGTAGAACCGTTATCAAATAAGGTATAGACTTAAGTAAGCATTTATAATTAACTTATCTGTGACAACTTCGTTCGGGTTCCTCAACAAACACTCTCACTTAAACTACTGGCTTTGACTTATGCAGGACATCCTTTGGCGTCACCATCCCAATGGACTTGACTTCACTACGCAACAAAATCGAGCTAGGTGACCTTCTCTTCTGCAATTGAAACACGCTTTGGATTGCTGCGTACAGTTTGGACGGATGTGTCCCTTCTGTCTGCATTTGAAATATATGACCGGTGGTCATTCTTCTTCCTTTGAAACGGGTGCTGATGCTACTATCTTTCCATCATTATTGAACCTTCTCTTCTTGAAATTTCCACTTCTATTATCTTGGCCATGATTACCACCGAAGTGGTTACCATTCTTGGCATGATAATTTCCCCCACGATGGTTATCATTGTTCCGATGGTCGTTGCCACCGGTACAATTATTATCGTGTTGTTGGTTGTTGCCTTTTGGTTGTGCTGACTCATTATCGCGCTCCAATAACTGAGCCCTATTCACAACATCTGAATATAAACAAAGTTTGTGAGAAATGAGGTATTGACGTATATCGGGTTTCAAACCTCGTAGAAATATTCGCTCCTCATTATCGACCAAATGGGATGCAAACCGGGATAATTCCGCAAACTTAGCCTCGTACTGCGACACAGTCATATTATTTTTCTCCAGCTTGATAAATTCCACCTCCTTCATGTGACGAATACTTCCAGGAAAGTACTTATCGTTGAACAATTCTTGAAATTTCTCCCAAGACATCTTGAGTGCATCGTCATTTGAGTGCGTTTCTGATTCCCACCAATGATCTGCTTCTTCACGCAACATAAAGGTGGCGAATGGAACTTTTTGCTCCTTTGAGCATTCCAAGACATCAAATATCTTGGTGATCTACTTAATCCACGTCTTTTCCTTAAGTGGGTCTGGCTTTCCCAAAAACTCCGGTGCTCCCAACTCCTTAAACTGCTTAGCGGTGACCAACCGTGGGTTGCCATTGTTTCCACCTGCATTATGAACAGGAGTCTCTCTCGTTTGGTGTTGCATGAATTCTAAAAAGCTCCTAAACGTACCGTCGTTCGTCATTTAATCAGTTTTGTTGTTTACAAGAGGATTATCGCCTTCCTGTTGCGCATTATTCTGGCAATTGATCAGCGGTGACTCAACGGTCTCATGTGCTCCATTGCTTACCTCAATATTTTCAGATGCCATTTTCAAATACTGCCACAAAACAAGGGTTAATTAACAAATCACATATTATCCCTATACTTTGACCGACCAATTAAATACCAAATAAACTTAGGTAGGTCATACTAGCGAAGTAATTCCCCGTCTCTCCCCTCCTAGTTCTTGTCTCACATCTCAGCCAGGGATCATATCCCTAAGCTTTGATACCAACTGCGACGCCCCTAAAATAGGTATACATCACTCATCTTGAGACGCCAAATACATGGTATAAAATTCAAATACAACTTAATTATACAACAGTCGTGTAAAATACGACAAAATATATGTTGTGAAATTTAATACAAATATTGTCATCTAGACAATATCCAAACTCAATTGAGTCCTCATTACATTTATTATCACACTATTTAACAGAATAGTAAGGACTACTAATGCTATCATCTGAATCATGTCAATACATTTCTCCCACTAAATCCGGCTATATTCTCATTTCCTAAAGAGAACGGTGAAGGAAAAAGGTGAGCTCTCAACTAGCCCGATGAAATATTATGACTAAGATAATGCGAGAATAAATTATCATTAGTCTTCAACAATGTTAAACCGATAAAATACAATAGACATCAAGTTTAAGCTATGAATGAACAAGCAATCCATTAAAAGAGTCAAGTAGAGAATAAAATCTACTATCTTTTATGATTTAAAAGGTTTTTCATCATTTTTATCGTTGAGACTCGACAATAAATAATCCACATCATCCACCTTTTCTGACCAGGATATTCATTAATATCACGACCACAAATTATCTATGCACTACGGGCCAAGGATATTCGTGTATTCATCAATGGTCACAATCATGCCATAAAATAATTCATCATTGCACCCTTAGCCGAAGAGAATCCATAGCCATAATCATACCAAAAAGCGTCCATCAATACCTTACTACGGGCCAATGAGGACTTTTTCCACATCATTTGTAACATTACGGTCATAATTATACTTAAATAATCTGGTCATAATCATACCAAGTCCATCTATGCACTACTGAGGCCACGAGATGACTTTCAACATAATATAAACATGAGGATAATGACAATGATATAAGAATTCAATAAAACAAGTTCAAGAATTAATTTATTCAGGAACTAATAACGTCCAAATTATCAGCATTTTTGTAGAGTAAAATTCAAGAATGCTCAGAAGAATATTTCCATGAAAAGATACTAGATGAAGCGCAAAAATCAAGGATATTCCACTAATTTCATGGAGTATAGAAGTCAAAACTTTAACCAACTAAGTATAAAAAGAATGGAATAACAAAAGAAAATCACCAGGCATGCGATGAAGATCACGAGAGACGAGTTATTCAACGAATAATAAATAACGGAACCAAAGTCGTGAAAAAGCCGCGGACAGGATATTCCAGCGAGAATAATAAATAACGGAACGAATTCGAGCAAAATTAATAAATAGCACCAACAGATGTTCCAACGAGAATAATAAATAACGGAACCGGTCGTGTGTAAACGCATGACGGGATGTTCCAACAAAATAATAAAGAATGGAATAACGAGAGAATTTCACCATGTATGCGGTTGCCGCGCATGAGCGGGTTATTCCAACATAATAATAAAGAATGGAATAACGAAAGAATTTCACCAAGTATAGGATAGACCATATACAAAGAGTTATTCCAATGAGAATAATAAAGAATGAAATAACGAAAGTTCTCTTCTTCATGAATACGAAAGAAATAATACCCTTACCTTAAAATAAAGCTGGATATAGGAGTAGTGAAGTAGCGAATATTTTTCTTCTTTCTCTCTATAGTTTCTCTCTCTAGAGTTTGATTGAATTAAGTAAGAAATAATGAAGGAATGAGCTTCTATTTATAGGAGAATGGGTGAATAGTAACTAATTCTGAGCGGTCCAGTTGATTTACTTTTAAGCAGACGATCCAGGATTGGTTTACTATAAAATATTCTAATAAAACAAAATCTTTTAAATAAAATATAATATATTCTATTTATAATCTAATAAAACGAATAACTTTATAAAAGTATTACATTTTTATATAAAAAAGATTTTACTATCTGAATACTATATGCGAACCTTATCTGAAATACTATGCATAATAAAATATAATATATTCTAATTATTGTCTAATAAAATAAATAATTTTATAAAAATATTTTGTTTTATATAAAAAGATTTTACTATGCAAATACTATGCATAATAGAATATAATATATTCTATTTATAGTCTAATAAAACGAATAACTTTATAAAAGTATTCTGTTTTATATAAAAAGTTTTTCTATTTTATTACATTAATAATACTAATAAAATAAAACTTCATCATCATTATTATAATTCACACTATTAATCGACCAGGTCGTTCCCAGGAAAGAGGGGGCTTTCCAAGAAGGATTTCTCCCTATTGGCGCCCAATTAGGTGACCAAACCTCTCTTTGGCAGAACTTCTAGACATCGTTAATATTGCAAATAATAATATTAATAACTCTTTCATCTCAATTATTGATTTAATAATATATAAAATATCGACAATAATTGAATCAAATAACGTGAGATACTGTGTAACAATTACTGAAGCAATAATTGAACAAAACTGAGTGACTTCTCACATAAGCATCAATAATCAATATCGTGTGCTACTATGCAACCACGCGTATTACTGTACTTTTACTACCGAGTAGTTCAATAATATTAACGGTAAAACTTCCGCCGTTATTTACATAAAAATATTTTTGTCGTTTTCTCAATCCCACAATAATTTCGTTATGGGGTCCACCAATAATTGTGCCGTCGTACGAATATTCCCTGTTAAAATAAATATTCCCTGACCAATTGAATATTATATAACAACTTGCATACTTTGCAAAATTTATAAATACTACCCACAACTATAACATTATCTCAAATTCACACCATAATATTCAAAAAAATATTTTGAGAAATTTAAATCTTTATTCATAAAATTTGGGGTTTCACATTGAGCGCAAGCCAGAGAGATAAAATAATGGGTAGAACCGGTATCTAATAAGGTATAGACTTGTAAAAATTTATAATTAACTAACTTGGTACTAACCGTTCGGTTTACTCGCTTTTGAGAAGTCACGAAAACGCTTTCTGAAACCACAGACTTTGTTTTGTCCAGATCCGCTTTTTGGTGCCACCGTCCCAATTGGACTTGACTTTGGTACCACGACAAAATCGGGCTAGGTGACCTTCTTTTCCACAATTGTAACATGCTTTGGACCGCATCACGCAGTTGGGTGATATGTCCTCCTTCCAGCTTTGTAATTTATACTTGTCTGACCGTGATCGTTCTCCTTCCTCAACAACAGGTGTTGGTGCTGACATCTTTCTATCATTGTTGAATCTCCTCTTCTTGAAATTTCCACTCCTATTATCTTGGCCATGATTACCACCGAAGTGGTTACCATTCTTGGCATAATAATTTCCCCCACGATGGTTATCATTGTTCCGATGGCCGTTGCCACTGGTATGATTATTATCGTTGCCTTTTGGTTGGGCTGGTTCATTATCGCGCTCCAATAACTAAGCCCTATTCACTACATCTGAATAAAACACAATTTGTGAGAAATGAGGTATTGACGTATATCGGGTTTCAAAACTCTTAGAAACATTCGCGTCATTCCCTCCTCATTATCAACCAAATGGGATGCAAACCGGGATAACTCCTCTAATTTAGCCTCGTATTACGACACGGTCATATTGTTTTGCTCCAACTTGATAAACTCCACCTCCTTCATGTGACGAATACTTTCGGGAAAGTACTTGTCGTTGAACAGCTCTTGGAACTTCTCCCAAGACATCTTGAGTCGGCCGGTTAGGTATGCGTTTCTGATTCCCACCAAGAATCGCCTCTTCACGCAACATAAAGGTGGCGAAGGGAACCTTTTGCTCCTCTGAGCATCCCAAGACATCAAATATCTTGGTGATTTGATTTAACCACGTCTTTGCCTTAAGTGGTTCTGGCTTTCCCAAAAACTCCGGTGGTCCCAACTCCTTGAACTGCTTAGCGGTGACCGACCGTGGGTTGCCATTATTTCCACCTATATTTTGAACAGGAGTCTCTCTTACCTGATGTTGCATGAATTGCATAAGGCCTCTGAACATCCCATCGTTCATCATTTGATCGGTGTTGTTATTTAACTGAGGATTATTGTCTTCTTGTTGTACATTATCCTAGGTATTGATCGTTGGTGACTCAACGGTCTCATGTGCTTCATTGCTTATCTCAACATTTTCGGATGTCATTTTCAAATACTGCCACAAAACAAGGGTTAATTAACATATCACATATTATCCCTATACTCTAACCGACCAATTAAATACCAAATAAACTTAGGTAGGTCATACTAGCGAAGGAATTCCCCGTCTCTCCCCTCTTAGTTCTTGTCTCACATCTCAGACAGGGATCATATCCCTAAGCTTTGATACCAACTGTAACGCCCCCAAAACAGGTATACATCACCCATATTGAGTTGCCAAATACATGGTAAAAATACAAATAAAAACTTAATTACACAACTGTCGTGTAAAATACGACAAAACATATGCTGTGAGTTTTAATACAAATATTGTCATCTAGACAATATCCACACTCAATGGAGTCCTCATTACATTTATTATCACACTATTTTATAGAATAGTGAGGACTACTATGACACCATCTCGGACCATCACTCCGTTCCTCGACTAGTCCCGGCTACATTCTCATTTCCTGAAGAGAAAAATGAAAGCAAAAGGGTGAGCTCAACTAGCCCAGTAAGAAATATTATGACTAAGATAATGCAGGATAAATTATCATTAGCCTTCAACAATGTTCAACTGATAAAATACAATAGACATCAAGTTTAACTGCAACAGAATAAGAAATCCAGAGTCAAGTAGAGCATGATATCTACTATCTTCTATGATTTAAAATGTATTCATCAATTTTTATCGCTGAGACTCAGCTTAATAAATAAACCACATCATCGAATCATGCCTACACTACGGGCCAAGGATATTCATTAAATCATCAATGGTCATGACTATACCGAATAATCCCTAGTCATAATCATACCAAAAACTGTTCATCAATGCACTACAGGCCACTGAGGACTTTTACCACATCGTTTATAACATTACAGGTCATGATTATACCGAATGATCCCTGGTCATAATCATACCAAGTCCATCTCTGCACGTAAGCCAAAGATATACAACTATAAAACCAATAATCAACAGTCCATCTTTTCACGTAAGCCAAAGATATAAATTCAATAATCAGCTGTCCATCTTTGCACGTAAGCCAAAGATATACAATTCAATAATCAACAGTCCATCTTTGCACGTAAGCTAAAGATAACTTTCATCACCATATGAGCATAAGGATGATGACAATGATATAATCATTAACCAAACGAAAATAAGGATAAATATTAAAGACTTTAAATTTATCCAAATATTATTAACCACTTAATAAACTAATAATCTAATATTATAATAATATTTTAATCACTTCTTAAACTTATAAACAATTTATTTCAATTGTTTACACTTTACCAAATAATGCATTTAATCATTCAAAAATGACATACTCATAAGATTTCATCACCAATGATCAAATCCCTTATCAAAAATCTGCATATACCCTATATAGGATTCTCGAGCCATAAAATCCTATTTTCCAATTTTGTTGCTTCACATAACATTTTTAATTCATTTACTCATAACTAGTTCATTTTCATGAAAAATACCAAATCAGTCCCAAAAATATTTCTTTTCTAGGATTTAGCAGAATATAGTCCCATATTGAACATATATTTTTCTCGAAATTTTTAAAATTCAGTTACTATTTTTCATATGGCCAAAACTACCAAATATTTAGACATTTATCATAAATTGTACTTTTGTCCAAAAATTCCGAAATTTACAGGGTATACTCCTATTATATACATGTACTCCCAATAAACATTTCACCAATTTTGGAGTTAACCACAAAGAGTTATAAGGGTTTACTTTTAAAATAGTCTTTTCACATAAAATCCATAACTCTTAATCTATACATCCAAAAATCGCCATATTTGGACACAATATAGAAAACTCATCAAATTATCATTTCAATTTTTTCCAGAATTTTTTAGGGTCAGAAAAATTACGAAACTGCAAATGGATTTTCACTCGCCATGCGGTAATCCACGTAAACAGATCATTTCCACAATTTAATAAGGAATGAATACAAAGGATTATTCACCATGCATGTGGTAATCCACATAGACAGGTTATTCTAACAGAATAATAAAGGATGGAATAACAGAAGAATTCACCATGCATGTGATAGATCGCACAGACAGGTTATTCCCAACAGAATAATAAATAATGGAACCAGGTCATGCGTAAACGCACAGACAGGATATTTCGACAGAATAATAAAGAATGGAACTAAGTCATGCATAAATGCACAGACAAGATATTCTGACAAAATAATAAAGAATGGAACCAGGTCATGCGTAATCCACACAGACAGCATATTCTGACAAAATAATAAAGAATAGAGTAATAGAAGAATTTCACCATGTATGCGGTGATTGGCATGAGACAAAGTTATTCAACATAATAATAAAGAATGGAATAACAAAAGAATTTTACCATGTATACGGTAGTCCGTGTATACAGGTTATTCCAACAGAATAATAAGGAATGGAATAACAATAGCTCTCTTCATGAATACGAAAGAAATAATACCCCTTACACAATAATGATATCCCTTACCTTAGAATAAAGCTGTATACTGGAATAGAGAGGTAGCAGACTTCTCTTCTTCTTTCTCTCTATAATTTCTCTCTATAATAATTGCTTTATATCTTTAGTGAATTGGTGAGAAATGAAGGAAGAATGAGCTTCTATTTATAGGAAAATATAGTTTCGATAATTGCACGTTTTGGGGCTCGAAATATTACAGTACAATACCTTCAACTTTTTCTTCATTTTTAATTTAGTCCTGCAAGTATTATCAAACTTGCACCACCTCCCCTAATAGTAAATAATGTGTTTCAATAGTTCAATCATGTGAATCAATAGTTATAATCATGTGAAAATATGAATTACAGTATAGTACCTCCATCTATACCTCCATTTTTGACTTAGTCATGCAAGTATTATCAATCTTGCACCAACTCCCCTAATAGTAAGTGAATGTGACTCAATAGTACACACATATGAACAAATAGTTATATAAGCATGTGAATTAGTAGCAATTAATTGCTCATTTATACGATTAATTACCCGATTTATCAATATAACCCCCAGACATCAATTATCATCGGAATAGATGTCGATTTCCACTAACACTAATAATCCCAACACAATGGAACTATCAATTTCATCTTTAATCAACATAAACTTATTCATCATTAATATTATAATTCATAATATTTAACAACCAGGTCGTTCCCAAGAAGGGCTTTCCGATAAGGATTTCTCTTTATTAGCGCGCAATTAGATGACTAAACCTCTCCTTGACAGAACTTCTAGACATTGTAAATATTGCAATTTAATAATATGAATAATTTTGTCGTCTCAATTATTGATTTAATAATATATAAAATATTATGCAGATGATACTGTGACAATAATTGAATCAATAATATGAGAGATATGATGCAGCAATTATCGTAGCAATAATTGAGTATATCTGAGTGACTTCTCATATAAGCATCAATAATCAATATCGTGTGCTACTATGCAACCACGCGTATTACTGTACTTTTACTACCGATTATTTTATGACAACTTGCTTACTTTGAAAAATTTTCACATATCACCCTTAACTTTAAACTTTTATCAATTTAACTATTTACCAAAATAGAAAAATTGAATACTTTTATTTCATTAAATTTGGGATCTCACAAAAACTAACAATCTTACGAAAGTAATCAATTTTGGCATGATGAGTGGTCAACTAATCAATCCCTAAAATCACATCAAAAGCAAGTATCTTTAAAGAAATAAGATCAACAGGTAATGTGATGGTGCCAACTTGGATCAAACAAGATTTATAAACAGTGGATGTAATGAAAGTTTCTCTTAACGGAGTCTTCACAGATAGGTCAAAGTCTAATTTCTCCGGAGTCCAGTTTAAACGTTGAGCACAAGCAGGAGAGATAAATGAATGGGTAGAACCGGTATCTGGTAAGGTATAAACTTCTCAAGAATTTATGACTAGCTTACCCGTGATCATCTCGTTCGGGTTCCTCGCATTTTGGCCAGTCATTACAAACGCTCTTCCAGGAACCGTTGACTTTGACTTTTCTGGGACAGCCTTTTGAGTCACCATCCCCGCTGAACTTGGTTTCTCTATAGTACAATCTCGAGCGATATGTCCTTCCATTTCACAATTATAATATACCTTGAACTATTGTGGACAGTTTGGGTTGATATGTACCTCTTTTTCGCATTTATAGCATACGACCGGTGGTCGTTCTTCTCCCTTAGAAATAGTTGCTGCTGGTACTGACGTCTTCACATTGTCGTTATTATACCTTCTCTTTTTAAAATCTCCTCCCGTCTCGCATTTTTTATTATCATGGCTACGATTACCACCAGAGTGATTACTGTTTTTGTCTGTATTCCTTCCTCCCCGCTGGTTATCATTGCTCTGATGACTGTTGTCACCGGTTTGACCCTGGCTGTTATCCCTCGGTTGAACGTACTCATTATCTCGCTCTAATAATTGAGCCCTGTTGAAAACATCTGAATACAGAGAAAATTTATGAGAAATGAGATATTGACGTATATCGGGTTTTAGACCTCTCAGAAACATTCACGTCTTACATTCCTCATTCTCCACCAAATGAGGTGCAAACCTAGATAACTCTGCAAACTTCGCCTCGTACTAGGACACCGTCATGTTGTTTTGTTCCAGTCTAATAAACTGTACTTCCTTCATATGACGAATACTTTCAGGAAAGTACTTGTCATTGAACAGTTTCTGAAATGTCTCCCAAGACATGCTGAGTGCAGCTGGATGGGTACGTTTCACAGATTCCCACCAATAATCTGCCTCATTACAGAACATAAAAGTGGCGAATGGAACCTTCGTTCCTCCGTGCAGCCCAAGACATTGAATATCTTGGTAATTTGCTTGACCCACGTCTCCGCCTTAATCGAATCCGGCTTTCCCTAGAATTCTAGTGGTCCCAACTCTTTGAACTGCTTAGCCATGACAAATCGCGCGTTGCTATCATTTCCACCCGTATTCTGCACACGAGTCTCCCTCGTCTAATTTTGCATGAACTGCAAAAAGCTTCTAAGCATCCCATCGTTCATAGTCTGATCAGTGGTGTTGTTTACAAGAGGAACATTGTCAGCCTGTTGCACATTCTCCTGATTGGTGACTAAAGGTGTTACAACGGTCTCATACACTCCATTGTTAACGTTCTCAACAGCCATTCTTAAATACTGCCATAAAATAAGGGTTAATTAAATAAATTAACATATCACATACTATCCCTATATTATGACCAACCAACAAATAAGCTTAGGTAGGACACACTAGCGAAGGATTTACCTGTCTCTCCCCTCCTAGTTCTAGTCTCACATCTCAGCCAGGGATCATATCCCTAAGCTTTGATACCAACTGTGACGCCCCCAAAATAGGTATACATCACCCATTCTGAGTCACCAAATACATGGTACAGAGAACAACTACAACTTTATTATTACAATTATCGTACAAAATACGCCAACACATGCTGTGAGTTTAAATACAAATATTGTCTTCTAGACAATATCCACACCCAAATAAAGTCCTCATTACAATTATTGATGCACTATTTTATAAAATAGTGAGGACTACTAAAACAGCTATCTTGAATCATCACTCCATACCCCGGCTAGTCCCTACTAAATTCTCACCTCCTGAGAAGAAAAATAGAACAAAAAGGAAAAGGGTGAGCTCAACTAGCCCAGTAAAGAACATTATGACTAAGATAATATACAACAAATTATCATTAGTCTTTAACAGGGAAAAATCTGATAGAATATAATAGACAACAAGTTTTAGATCAACAACTGCAGCGAAAACCGCAATTCATTAAAAGAGTCAAGTAGAGATTGAGTTCTACTATCTTTTAAGGTTTAAAAGTCCATCATCAATATTTTATCCCTATAACAATAATCAATATACATCTTTAATCAAATATTCATCTTTGCACTACAGGCCAAAGATATTCATTGGTATCACCAGTCGGTCATGTTCATCTCAACACCTGTTCATCTTTGCACTACGAGCCAAAGATATTCATTAGTTAATCATTCATCTTTGCACTATAAGCCAAAGATATTCAGTAATATCATCATTTAGGACTGAGGATGATGAAAAATATCTTAACGAAAATGAATCCAATGAGACAGAAGGATAAATATTAGGGATTCGTATAACAGTTTATCCAAGTGCAATAATACTCCATAATAACCAATTGTGAAGTAAAATTCAAAAATAAAGATCAAAACATGGATACAATCAAAGATACTAACCATACTAGACATCTGGAACGAAAAAGAGAAAATTTCATTTTTCGGTGAATAGTGTCGTATTCATAAATAGTGTCGTATACGTGAATAGTAACCCCGACACAAAAAGGTAGAAATTCCACAATAAAATTCATATCAATAATTTGGCATAATGATATTGAAGAAAATAATATCATTCACAAAGAAAATAACATCCCTTACCTCAAAATGATAATACTTCTGTTCAGAATATCGGATATAAAGCCGAAGAAAACTTGCACTGAATAGCAACTCTCAAAGTTTCTAAATACTCACTAAAATACACTCGACAATATAGAGAGAAAGAAAACTTGTTTCTGGTGTTATTTTCAATTCTAACCTAAGCGCCTATTTATAGGAAAATACTAGAACGCCGTAGGAGACTAAAATAATAAAATATTATTATTTCTTTTCTCAATTTTACGCACACCTTTAGAAAATTCAAGCATGCCATCTTGGAAGAAAAAAATAGCAGCCCACATGTTTTTAAACAAAAGTGGGTCCCACCCAATTTTAATAAAAATTATTTTATTTTCCGACACTTCAATAATTCATAGAAAATAGCCCGTTTATCAGAAAAAATACGAATTTTATGTCCATTCCACACGAAATCGAATTCTCTACAACTTTTTAGCTTTAAGTTTTTCCAAATTTACGGATGATTTTCAACACCTCTTAAAATTCATAACAAATCATGCGTTAATTTTTAACGGTTCAAAATTTGTGGACATATACTCAACTTATATATGTATAATATATCCAAAAATCACAACGATCCAACGGTCGGATTAAAATTATAACTCACGCAATAGAGCTTTAAGAACACCGATTTGATCTTTTAATACCTCCAATCTGATAAAATACTGATAAAATACCTCAACATTAATTCCTTCACTTATAACCACATAAATAAATCCATCATTTATATATCCTCATCGAATAAATATTTCCTTATCAATAATTAATTATTCACAAATAATATTACAGAATCACAATAATGACAATCGAGGCGGTTCAGGAAGGAGGCTTTCGATATAAGATTTCTCCTTACTGGCGCGGAATTAGGTGACCAAACCTCTCCTTGACAGAACTTTCTAGACATTGTTAATAATGCTATCTAATAATATTATTCAAATAATATGAATTATTAATCTGATAATGGGAAATACTGTGCAATGACAATTATTGAAACAACAATAATATAAACTATCAACGCAGCAATTATTGAATCAATAAAATAAAATATTGAACAGTAACTACCGTAACAATTATTGAGTAGTGCCTTCTTACGTAAGAATCAATAATTTCAAAAATACTGTGCAACCACGTGTATTACTGTATTTTAACCACCAGGTATTCCAACGGTGTTAACGATAACAATTACACCGTTATTTATAAAACTCATACTTTGTCGTTTTCCTTCATCCAACCGTTTTCCGTTATGGGGCCCATAAATGGTCAAATGCGTAAATGCATTTAATATTCCCGGACAACAAGAATATTCCACGACCAAACGAATATTCCCCGACAGAAATGAATATTTTATAACCACTTGCTTATTTTCTAAAATTTGCACATTTCACCCATAACCAAAGTATTATATCAAATTTATCACCTTATTATTTTAAGATAATAAATAGAGGAAAATTCAATTTTATTTATAATAAGTTGGGGTCTTACAACCTCCCCTCCTTATAAAATTTCGTCCTCGATTTCGGTCTTTACAACCTAACAATGAAGTGCGTCACGTCAATTTCGAGGGCGAAATTTCATAAGGAGGGAGGTTGTAAGACCTCAACTTATTATAAATAAAATCAAATTTTCTATTTATTATTTTAAAATAGTAAGGGTTAATTTGATTAATATGGTTAGTTATGGGTAAAATGCAAAATATTTCAAATAAGCAAGTGGTTATAAAATATTCATTGTTGTCGAGGAATATTCGCATTTACTGACAAGAACCTTGTGTGAGCCCCATAACGAAAAGCGATTGGATGAAGAAAACGACAAATATAAGTTGTTTATAAATAATTGGCGTGGTTATTCTGGTTATATCTTTGTAGAAATACTACGTGGTTCAAACACGATATTGCATCAATTATTGATTCTTACGTGAAGGCACTTTACTCAATAATTGTTACGATAATTCTTGCTCAATATTTTATTTTATTGATTCAATAATTGCTACGTTGATATTTTATATTTACATTGTTTCAATAATTGTCACTACACAGTATTTTTTATTATCGGAGCAATAATTCATATTATCTGAATAATATTATTAGATAACATTATTGGCAATGTCTATAAAGTTCTGTCTAAGGAGAGGTTTGGTCATTTATTGCGGCTACCAATAAGGAGAAATCCTTATTGAAAGCCCTTATTTCTTAGGGCGCACTGGTTGTCAGTATTGTGATTCTGTAATGTTATTTGTGAATAATTAATTATTGATTTATATGATGAGAAAAATATTAATTTTATGTGGATATAGATGGAGAAAATTTTTAATGTGACAATTGTTGAAAATTAATATTTTATTTTTTCTTATAAAATAATTCATTTAAATATATTATTATATTTTAATAATATAATAATGGTGATATTTTTACAATGAATGCGGGATATATGAGTATATGAGGAGGAAGAGTATTTTTATTGCATTAAATGATTAACACATGTTTTGTGTGTCGGTGGACCCCATTTCTTGACTGAAATTTGATTATAGCCTGTAAAATCGGCCGTTTGTGGATTTCGGTCAATTTTTGTTTGGAATTTGGAAAAACTTTCTTCTGTAAAGTTGTAGATAATGGAATTTCCTATGGAAAAAACATGAGGTTCGAATTTTTCTGACAAAAGGGATATTTATTATGAATTATTGAAGTTCCAAAGTTCCGAAATAATTAATTTTTGAAGTTTAAAATATTTTAATTAAGAAAAACATTTTTTTTATTTTTGGGACATGTGTTAGTGGTTGAATTCAGCTGGTGGTGTGCGTAGGGAGATTTGGAAAAAATATATTATTAATTTATTAAATTTTTTGCTTTGGTATTCTAAGCATTTTCCTATAAATAGGGTGCTTAGGTTAGAATTGAAAATCACACCGTAAATCAAGTTTTCTCTCTATATTATCGAGCGTATTCTTGTGAGTATTTTGATACTTTGAGTGTTGCTATACGGTGCAAGTTCCATTCAGCACTATATCCAGTATTCCAGTTAGAAGTACAGTCTTTTCGAGGTAAGGGATATTATTTTTTTTTAAATGATATTATTTCTTCTAATATCATTATGTCGGATTATTGGTAAGATTTTTCTTGTGAAATTCTTGTCTATTAGTGTCGGGGTTACTATTCACGTATACGGCACTATTCACGTATACGGCACTATTCACGAATACGGCACTATTCACAGAAAAATTGAATTTTCGTTTTTTTTCTAAAATATCGATTATGGATACTAGCTTTGATTGTATCCATGTTTTGATCATTCTTGAATTTTACTTCACTGTAGTTATTTATGAAGAATTTTTGAACTCGAATTGTTTATAGTACGAAACCTTAATATTTGTTCTTTTGTTTCACTGGATTCGTTTTCTTTAAAATATTTTTCATCATCCTCATCCTAAAAGATGATATTATCTTGAATATCTTTGGCCCAGAGTGCAAAAGATGGTTGATTTTCTTATGAATATCTTTGGCCAGTAGTGCAAAGATGTACAAAAGTTGAGATGAACATGACCAACTGATGAATATCTTTGGCCTGTAGTGCAAAGATGAATATTTGATTCAAGATGAATATTGATTGATGTTACAGGGATAAAATATTGATGATGGACTTTTAAATTCATAGATTAATTTCATTCTCTACGTAACTCATCTATGAATTATTATTTCGTTGCGAATATTGATCCAAACTCCATTATTTATTATATTTTATCGATTTTTTCCTGTTGAAGACTAACGATAATTTGTTCTATATTATCTTAGTCATAATATTCTTTACTGGGCTAGTTGAGCTCACCCTTTTCTTTTTTGTTCCATTTTTCTTCTCAGGAGGCGAGAATGTAGTGAGTACTAGTCGGGGTATGGAATGATGGTTCTAGAAGTTGTTTTAGTAGTCTTCACCATTTTTGTAAAATAATATATCAATAATTGTAATGAGGACTTAGTTGGGTATGGATATTGTCTAGATGACAATATTTTTATTTAAACTTACAGTTTATATGTTGTATTAATAAAGTTGTAGTTGTTTCTGTACCATATTTTTGACAACTCAAAATGGGTGATGTATACCTATTTTGGGGACGTCACAACCTTGGTACTTGATCTGGTGCTGATAGATAAGAACACTTCGATATCTCTTAAGTACTGGTACACTACGATCTTCACTTGCTTGACTTGTAGACTCTACGCTTCCGAGAGCACTCTATGAACTCTGACTTGGCTCGGCAAGCGTTAGAACTACTCTACAATTTTGGAGAGGCCCTTCAAAGCAGATACACTACGATCTTCAACGCTCTATGATTTTGCCTTGTCTTTTGCAATCTCTTGATCATCTTGATAGACTACGATTCAGTTGAAGCCTATCTATTACATTTCGAGATATAGATCAACCTAACATCTTTAATCTCTTCTTTAATACATTCATTCACAGAATGATAAACATTAATGTTCAGATCAACCTAACAAATTTGATCTATCACTAAGTCCTTGTACATGTGTTCCTTTGAAGGACTTTACATATAATCATGACTATTACCTTTCAACAACAAATTTTAAATATGCAATCTCCCAACACTTTCATATTCATGGATTAGAGCATTTTTTCTGGTTTCTTTAATACAATTGGTTCCTTCATAGGTTACAATCAATTTTTCCCAGATTTCTTTTGTATTCTTGCAATTGTTAACTCTTTTGTACTCTTTTTCAATGAGAGCATTTGTCAACACTTATTCAACTATGGATGATATGTTCATAGCCTTTTCATCATCATTAGTGAACTCATCAACATCTTTATCAGCGATCTTTTCTCCTACAATTTTGTAGGAACTTTTACATCTTATTATATTGCAAGCCAAACTTTGATTCCTTGTGATTTGGCATAGATTTTAAATTTATTCTTCCAAGTAGTGAAATTTGTGTCATTGAATTATCTAGTTTCGGACATTAATAAAGTACCTCCTGTCCAAAAATGAGCTCATTCCGACTTAAAATAAGCAAGTTATGACTATTTCAATATTTAGGTTTTTCTAACGAAAAATGCTATAACCGGAGTTCTATAACTCCGATGACCATGAAATTTAAACTGGAAGCTCACGTTAACATGTGTAAGATCCTACAAGGATTTGAGAATTTCTAGAGTTAAACTTCAGGTAGCTAATTTCTTAAGGAATTAATTATAAATTAATTTTTAAAAAATACTTAAGAGAGTTGAAAAATTATAAAAAAATACTTGTTGTGTATGAAATATATGTATATATGTTTGGACAAAGGATAGAAAAATAATAAGTTAATTTGGTAATTTTTCATGAAAATGGTTTAGTTACAAACATATGAGTTAAATATGTTATGTGAAGTTGAAGAATTGGTAAATAAGATTTTAGGACTTGAAAATCCTATATAGGGTATATGCAGATTTTTGATGAGGGATTTGATCATTGATGATGAAATCTTATGAGTATGGCATTTTTGAATGATTAAATGCATTATGTGGTAAAGTGTAAACAATTGAAATAAATTGTTTATAAGTTTAAGAAGTGATTAAAATATTGTTATAATATTAATAATATTAGATTATGAGTTTATTAAGTGGATGATAATATTTGGATAAATTTAAAGTCTTTAATATTTATCCTTGTTTTGGTTTGATTAATGCTTATATCATTGTCATTATCATCATGATTATATAGTGATGAAAGTTATCTTTGGCTTACGTGCAAAGATGGACTGTTGATTATTGAATTGTATATCTTTGGCTTACATATAAAGATGGACTGTTACTTATTGGTTTTATAGTTATATATCTTTGGCTTACGTGCAGAGATGGACTTGGTATGATTATGACCAGGGATTATTCGGTATAGTCATGACCATTGATGATTTAATGAATATCCTTGGCCCGTAGTACAGGGATGATTCGATGATGTGGTTTATTTATTTAGCTGAGTCTCGGCAATAAAAATTGATGAAAACATTTTAAATTATAGAAGACAGTAGATATCATGCTCTACTTGAATCTTCTAATGGATTGCTTATTCCGTTGCAGTTAAACTTGATGTCTATTGTATTTTATCAGTTTAACATTGTTAAAGACTAATGATAATTTATTCTGCATTATCTTAGTCATAATATTTCTTACTAGGCTAGTTGAGCTCACCCTTTCTTTCCTTTATTCTCTTGAGAAATGAAATGAGAATATAGGCGGGACGAGTCGAGAACCGGCGAGTGGCGGTCCCGTGATGATAGCAATAGTAGTCCTCACTATTACATTAAATAGTGTGACAATAAATGTAATGAGGACTCCATTGAGTGTGAATATTGTCTAGATGACAATATTCTTATTAAAATTCTCAGTTTATGTTTTTTCGTATTTTACATGACAGTTGTATTATTAAGTTGTATTTGTATTTTTGTATCATGTATTTGGCGACTCAAGATGGGTGATGTATACCTATTTTGGGGCGTCCACAATTTAATATCAAAGCTTAGGATATGATCCCATGGTGAGATGTGAGACAAGAACTAGGAGGGAGAGAGCGGGAATTCCTTCGCTAGTATGACCTACCTAAGTTTATTTGGTATTTAATTGGTCGGTCAGAGTATAGGGATAATATATGATATGTTAATTAACCCTTGTTTTGTGACAGTGTTTGAAAATGGTATCTGAAAATGTTGAGATAAGCAATGGAGCAAAATAATATGAGCGTATCGCAGTACGAGGCTAAGTTTGCGGAGTTATCCCGGTTTGCATCCCATTTGGTTAATAATGAGGAGCGAATGACGCAAATGTTTCTAATAGGTTTGAAACCCTATATACGTCAATACCTCATTTCTCATAAACTTTGTTTATATTCAGATGTTGTAAATAGGGCTCAGTTATTGGAGCACGATAATGAGTTAGCACAACCAAAAGGTAACGACCAACAACACGATAATAATCGTACTGGTGGCAACGGCCATCGGAACAATGATGACCGTCGTGGGGGAAATTATCATGCCAAAAATAGTAACCACTTCGGTGGTAATCATAGCCAAGATAATAGGAGTGGAAATTTCAAGAAGAGAAGATTCAACAATGATGGAAAGATGTCAGCACCAGCACCTGTTGTTAAGGAAGGAGAACGACTGTCGGTCGTATGTTACAAATGCGGAGGGGAGGGACATATCAGTCCAAACTGTGTGATGCAGTCCAAAGCATGTTACAATTATGGAAAAAAAAGTCACCTAGCCCAATTTTGTCGTGCACCAAAGTCAAGTCCAGCTGGGACGGTGGCACCAAAGGCGGATACGGACAAAACAAAGTCGGTGGTTTCAGGAAAAGCGTTTTTCGTGACTTCTCAAAAAGCGAGTAAACCCGAACGAAGTTAGCACGTGTTAGTAAATTATAAATTCTTGCGAAGTTTATACCTTATTAGATACCGGTTCTACCCATTTCTTTATCTCTCTTGCTTGCGCTCAACGTTTAAATTTGACTCCGAAGATGTTAGACTTTGACTTATCTGTTGAAACTCCGTTAGGAGAAACCTTCATTACATGTGCTATCCAAGTCTTGGATGAGAGTCACAGTTTTGAATGATATTTCTTTTGGTAATAAATTTACTAACGTATTCTTGAAGACTTCTTAGCCTAATCCTAGAGCGTGAAATCGAATTTTGTATTGACCCCAGTACAAAACCCATTTCTAAAACCCTCAAGTATTTCTTCAACCAAAACGAACGTATATTGCGCCAAAGATGTTGGCTCGAGCTGTTGAAGATTACGATCGTACCATTCAATATCATTGTGGGAAAAGCGAACGTGGTAACTGACGCGTTGAGTAGAAGATCGTATGCGTTTACGAGTGTGATGTTGTTAACATAGAGACCCATTTCGTTTAACTTACAAATGATGAAGATAGAGTTAAAGACTCTAGGGACCCACGTGAAGATAATGAATATACGAGTAGAATCGACTTTAATCGATAAAGTTAAAGCCGCTCAAACTACACACCTGGAGCTGATGAATGTGAAAAAGAAGGTTTAAGAGGGCGTTATTCTAGAAGCAAGTGTAACGCCCCCAAAATTGGTATACATCACCCATCTTGAGTGGCCAAATATATAGTACATAAATCAAATACAACTTAATTATACAACCGCCGTAAAAAAAATACGACAAAACATAAATCGAGAGTTTAAACAAGAATATTGCCTTCTAGACAATATCCACTCTCAATGGAGTCCTCATAGACAGTATACAAACTCAAATTCAGTCCTCATTATATTTATTATCACACTATTTAACAGATTAGTGAGGACTACTAATGTTATCATCTGAATTTGTCAATCTGTTCCGACTCGTCCCGGCTATATTCTCATTTTTACAAGAAACGCAAAGAAGGAAAGGGTGAGCTCAACTAGCCCAATGAGAAATATTATGACTAAGATAATGCGAATAAATTATCATTAGTCTTCAACAATGTTAAACGATAAAATACAATAGACATCAAGTTTAATCGCAATCGGAACAAACAATCCATTAAAAGAGTCAAGTAGAGAATAAAATCTACTATCTTTTATGATTTAAAAAGTTTTTCATCATTTTATCATTTGAGAATCGACTTAATAAATAATCCACATCATCCACGCACTTTTCTGCCAAGGATATTCATTAGTATCACGACCACAAATTATCCATGCACTACGGGCCAAGGATATTCGTGTATTCATCAATGGTCACGATCATGCCATAAAACAATTCATCTTTGCACCCTTGGCCGAAGAGAATCCATTGCCATAATCATACCAAAAACTGTCCATCAATGCACTACGGGCCAATGAGGACTTTTTCCACATCATTTGTAACATTACGATCCCATGATTATACCGAATAATCCTCAATCATAATCATACCAAGTCCATCTATGCACTACAGTGCCATGTATTGACTTTCAACATAATATAAACATGAGGATGATGACAATTATATAAGAATTCAATAAAACAAGTTCAGAATTAATTTATCCAGAACTAATAACGTCCAAAGTGTCAACATGATACTTCTTTGTAGAGTAAAATTCAAGAATGCTCGGAAGAATATTTTCATGAAAAGATCTTTGGATGAATCGCAAATATCAAGGATATTCCACTAATTTCATGGAGTATAGAAGTCAAAACTTTAACCAACCGAGTATAATAAAGAATGGAATAACAAAAGAAATCACCGGGCATACGATAGACCGCATGCAGAAAGAGTTATTTCAACGTAATAATAAATAATCGGAACCAGTCACGCGAAACGCATTATACGGGATATTCCAACATAATAATAAATAATTTTAACCGTGTCAAAGTAAATTCGCACCGCGGGATGTTCCAACAGAATAATAAATAATGGAACCAGTCATGCATAATACGCATTAACCGGATGTTCTAATGAGAATAATAAAGAATGGAATAATAGAAGAATTTCACCATGTATGCGATACTTCGCATAGATAGGTTATTCCAACATAATAATAAAGAATGGAATAATAGAATAATTTCACTATGTATGCGATACTTTGTATAGACAGGTTATTCCAATATAATAATAAAGAATGGAATAACAGAAGAATTTCACCAAGTATGCGGTACTTCGCATAGACATGTTATTCCAACATAATAATAAAGAATGGAATAACAGAAGAATTTCACCAAGTATAGGGTAGTCCGCGTATCAAAGTTATTCCAATAGAATAATAAAGAATGGAATAATGTAAGTTCTCTTCATGAATACTGAAAGTAATAATACCCTTACACTGTACAACAAATAATATCCCTTATCTTAGAAGAAACTGGATATAGGAGTAGTGAAGTAAGCGAATATATTTTTCTTCTTTCTCTATAGTTTCTCTCTAGAGTTTCAATGAATTCGTAAGAAATAATGAAGGAATGAGCTTCTATTTATAGGAGAATGGACCTGAATAAGAACTAATTCTGAACGGTCCAGTTGATTTAATTTTAAACGAGACGGTCCAGTTGGTTTACTATAAAATATTCTAATAAAACAAAATCTTTTAAATAAAATATAATGTATTCTATTTATAATCTAATAAAACGAATAACTTTATAAAAGTATTCATTTTTATATAAAAAGATTTTACTATCTGCAAAACACTACGCAGCACTATATAAATACTATGCATAATAAAATATAATATATTCTAATTATTGTCTAATAAAATAAATAACTTTATAAAAGTATTCTATTTTATATAAAAATATTTTACTATGCAAAACACTAAGCATAATAGAATATAATATATTCTATTTATAGTCTAATAAAATGAATAACTTTATAAAAGTATTCTGTTTTATATAAAAAGCTTTTATGTTTTATTACATTAATAATACTAATAAAACAAAACTTCATCATCATTATTATAATTCACACTATTAATCGACCAGGTCGTTCCCAGGAAAGAGGGGATTTTCAAATAAGGATTTCTCCCTATTGGCGCACAATTAGGTGACCAAACCTCTCCTTGACAGAACTTCTAAACATCGTTAATATTGCAAATAATAATATTAATAACTCTGTCATCTCAATTATTGATTTAATAATATATAAAATATCGACAATAATTGAATCAAATAACGTAAGATACTATGCAACAATTACTGAAGCAATAATTGAACAAAACTAAGTAACTTCTCACGTAAGCATCAATAATCAATACCGTGTGCTACTATGCAACCACGCGTATTATTGTACTTTTACTATCGAGTAGTTCAACATATTAACGGTAAAACTTCCGCCGTTATTTTTATAAAAATATTTTTTTCGTTTTCTCAATCAGACAATAATTTCGTTGTGGGGTCCACCAATGATCGTGTCATCGTACGAATATTCCCTGTTAAAACGAATATTCCCCGACCAATCGAATATTATATAACAACTTGCATACTTTGCAAAATTTATAAATACTACCCACAACTATAACATTATCTCAAATTCACACCATAATATTCAAAAAAATATTTTGAGAAATTTAAATCTTTATTCATAAAATTTGGGATTTTACAGCAAGAATCGACGAAGAGAGGAAATCTCAACCCTCGATTTAATTGGCCCATTTGAAATCCTCGATCGAGTAGGAACTGTGGCCTATAGACTCGTTTTACCGCCAATATGTTGCGTGTTCATAGCGTTTTTCACGTATTGATGTTACGTAAATATGTGGATGACCCGAACCATGTTATTAAATTAGAACCGAACGAGATAGCGGAAGATTTAACGCATGAGGAAATACATGTTAAAATCTTGAATAAAAAGGATCGTATTCAACACTCAAAGGTTATACCTCAAGAGTTAGAATCTGAAATGAAGTCAAGGTATCCTCATCTCTTCGGCATACCAGGAACGTACGTAAATTTTGAGGGCAAAATTTCATAAGGAGGGGAGATTGTGAGACCCCAAATTTTACGAATAAAGATTTAATTTTCTCGAAATATTTTTTTTGAATATTATGATGTGGATTTGATATAATGTTATAGTTGTGGGTGATATTTACAAATTTTGCAAAGTATGCAAGTTGTTATAAAATATTCATTTGGTCGGGAAATATTTTTTTTGTCGGGAATATCCGTACGACGGCACAATCATTGGTGAACCCACAACGAAAGTATTGTCGTAGTAAGAAAACGACAGAATTATCTTTTTATAAAAATACGGCGAAAGTGTTACCGTTAAAACTGTTGAACTACTAGGTAGTAAAAGTACAGTAATATGCGTGGTTGCATAGTAGCACACAGTATTGGTTATTGATACTTACGTAAGAAGTCACTCAGTTATACTTAATTATTGCTACAGTAATTGTTGCATCATATCTGTCATATTATTGATTCAATTATTGTCATAGTATCATCTGTATAATATGTTATATTATTAAATCATTAATTGAGACGACAAAGTTATTCATATTATTAAATTGCAATATTTACAATGTCTAGAAATACATCGAGGAGAGGTTTGGTCATCTAATCAATTGCTACCAATAAGGAGAAATCCTTATCGGAAAGCCCCCTCTTTCCTGGGAACGACCTGGTTGTTAAATATTGTGAGTTATAATATTAATGATGAATAAGTTCGTGTTGATTAAAGATGAATTTGATAGTTCCATTGTGTTGGAATTATTAGTGTTAGTGGAAATCATCATTTATTTCGATAATAATTGATGTCTGGAGGTTATATTGTTCAATCGAGTATTCGGGGTACTTTTCATGTCGGGGTACTATTCACGGGGTTACTATTCCCGAAGTACTATTCACGGGATACTATTCACCTGGAAATATATATTTCTTTTCGGTCCAAATCATTTTTGGGTACAATATTATTCCATGAGGAGATGTGCTAATTTTTCAGCCGTTGGTTGAAATTATAATAGTAAATCAATATGGATCGTTGATTTAAAGTTTTAATAGTAACTTGTCCCTTCAGTTTTCCAAGAGTTATTTGTCCCTTCAGTTTTTTAAGAGTTATTTGTCCCTTCAGTTTTCCAAGAGTTATTTGTCCCTTCAGTTTTTCAAGAGTTATTTGCCTCTTCGGTGTTCCAAGAGTTAATTGCCCCTTCGCAAATAGTAGTTGTCTCTTCAATATTACCAAGAATTATTTTGACCCTTCATTAAGACCAAGAGCCACTTTTAGTTCTTCTATAAATAGAAGCTCATTCCTTCATTATTTCTTACGAATTCACTGAAACTCTATAGAGAGAAACTATAGAGAGAAAGAAGAAATGTATTCTGCTACTTCACTTTTTTAATATCCAGTTCTTCTAAGATAAGGGATATTATTTGTTGTACTCGTAAGGGGTATTATTTCTTTCGTATTCATGAAGAGAGCTATTATTATTCCATTCTTTATTATTCTGTTGGAATAACCTGTCTATGCGAAGTACCGCATACATGGTGAAATTTTGTTGTTATTCCATTCTTTATTATTCTGTTGGAATAACCTATTTATGCGAAGTACCGCATACATGGTAAAATTTTGTTGTTATTCCATTCTTTATTATTCTATTAAAATAACCTGTTTATGCAAAGTACCGCATACATGGTGAAATTCTGTTGTTATTCCATTCTTTATTATTCAGTTGGAATATTTTGTCGATCGCATTTACACCGACCAGTTCCATCCTTTATTATTACATTTTTGAATGTCCCGTCTGCGTGCAAATTACGCTTTGACCGGTTCCGTTCTTTATTATTCGTTTAATATCATATGCGTGCGTTCTTAATGACTGGTTCCATTCTTTATTATTCATTGGGAATAACTCGTCTGCATGCGATCTATCGCACGCATGGTGAATCCTTCTGTTATTCTATTCTTTATTATTTTGTTGGAATAACCTGTCTATGTGGATTACCACATGCATGGTGAATGATCATTTATATTCATTTCTTATTAAATTGTGGAAATGATCTGTTTACGTGGATTATGATGAAAGTCATAATAATAGAATTGGTCTGATGAAAATCATGGGTATATGTAGTATTAGTAAGTGTTATGATGAGTTATGTTAGTTATTATGTGAAAACATAAAAGTTTCTTAGAAATCACAAAGGGTTGAAAATCCGATTTTGGTGAAAATGGAACATGAAATTCAATTGACTATATCTCCTATTATATTTTGAATTTTTGAGTGTGGTCAAGTTTTAGAGTTAGATCTATGAGTTTTCTAACTTATTCAGGTGGAATCACTGGAAAAGGTGTTGTAGATTTTTCGTGTGGACTGATTTTAGCAAAGGAGTCAAAAACTGCAAAGTACCAAAAAGCTACTGCCCAGAAATTTTGTAAGGGCTGTTTCGGCCACTTAATTTGTGAGAAAAATTTTGGCCTTTTGGGACATGGAAATATATGGTAGAAAGTACCTCCTGTCCAAAAATGAGCTCATTCTGACTTAAAATGAGCAAGTTATGACTATTTCAATATTTAGGTTTTTTTGACGAAAAATGCTATAACCGGAGTTCTATAACTCCGATGACCATGAAATTTAAACTGGAAGCTCACACTAACATGTGTAAGATCCTGCCAAGATTTGGGAATTTCTGGAGTTAAACTTGAGGTAGCTAATTTCTTAAGGAAATAATTAGAAATTAATTTTTGAAAAATACTTAAGGAGTTGAAAATTATAAAAAATACTTGTTGTGTATGAAATATATGTATATATGTTTGGACAAAGGATAGAAAAATAATAAGTTGATTTGGTAATTTTTCATGAAAATGGTTTAATTCTGAAACATATGAGTTAAATATGTTATGTGAAGTTGAAGAATTGGTAAATAGGATTTTAGGGCTTGAAAATCCTATATAGTGTATATACAGATTTTTGATGAGAGATTTGATCATTGGTGATGAAATCTTATGAGTATAGCATTTTTGAATGATTAAATGTATTATGTGGTAAAGTGTAAACAATTGAAATAAATTATTTATAAGTTTAAGAAGTGATTAAAATATTATTATAATATTAATAATATTAGATTATGAGTTTATTAAGTGGATGATAATATTTGGATAAATTTAAAGTCTTTAATATTTATCTTTGTTTTCGTTTGATTAATGCTTATATCCTTGTCATTATCCTCATGCTTATATAGTGATGAAAGTTATCTTTGGCTTACGTGCAAAGATAGACTGTTGATTATTGAATTGTATATCTTTGGCTTACATGCAAAGATGGACTGTTGATTATTAGTTTTATAGTTATATATCTTTGGCTTACGTGCAGAGATGGACTTGGTATGATTATGATCAGGGATTATTCGGTATAGGCATGACTGTTGATGATTTAATGAATATCCTTGGCCTGTAGTGCAGGGATGATTCGATGATGTGGTTTATTTATTTAGCTGAGTCTCGGCGATAAAAATTGATGAAAACATTTTAAATTATAGAAGACAGTAGATATCATGCTCTACTTGAATCTTCTAATGGATTGCTTATTCCGCTGCAGTTAAACTTGATGTCTATTGTATTTTATCAGTTTAACATTGTTAAAGACTAATGATAATTTATTCTGCATTATCTTAGTCATAATATTTTTTACTGGGCTAGTTGAGCTCACCCTTTCTTTCATTGTTCTCTTCAGGAAATGAAAATATAGTTGGGACGAGTCGGGGAACGGAGTGACGGTCCAGATGATAGCATTAATAGTCCTCACTATTCTGTTAAATAGTATGACAATAAATGTAATGAGGACTCCATTGAGTGTGGATATTGTCTAGATGACAATATTCTTATTAAAACTTTCAGTTTATATTTTGTCGTATTTTACACGACAGTTATATTATTAAGTTGTATTTGTATTTTTGTACCATGTATTTGGCGACTCAAGATGGGTGATGTATACCTATTTTGGGGGCGTCATACAACTAACATTTCTAAGACTCTGATCTTTATCAAAGAATTACTCATCTTTTTCACAGGTACATAAAATAAAGTAACTCTACCATTTTTCCTTTTACAAAAGATTTAATAGAGATATGTTTCTAAAGTAAGCAAATAGAATTTAGTACAAATATATATAAAAGTTTAAGTAACTTTTATATTTAATGCTTTTCAAATAAGCAGATAGGAATTAGAGATCAAGTAATTATATAAAAGTTCAATGACCTTGATATATGTAAAATGTGCTTTTGTGTAAGCAAATGTAAATTTATGCTCGGTTATAAAAGTTTATATAAAATGATTAACACTTTGATAAGAAGAGAGAGAAAGCATTTTAGAGAGAGAGTATGTAGGCAAGGAAGAATGAACTTTTCTTTTCTTGTGAATTGGGAAATTAAAAGCGAATGAAAAGCCTCCTATTTATAGTTTTTCTGAGTTTGGGACATACTGATCTTTTTGAAAGTTTAATTAAAATCAATGGCTTAGATCTATTGTTTTTTGAAATAAATGGTCCATATGAGGTATTTGTTGAGCACACGAATTGAATTTTTTTCAGCCCATACAATTTTGACTTCCCCGAATTTATCTCATTCGAATTCTTATTTTTGGTCTAATAGGATTTTTGCCAACTTTTGCATTTATTACCCACATGTGATAATTCATTTATTAGAAAACTTCCCACAACATACGTAATTCAGTCAAAGCTTCAAGGGTTAAAAGCCTTCCTAATTTATTCATCAAAAACGAATTTGTCCCAATTAATTTTCCAGCATACTCTTTTTTGGTCAAATATATAAACACTTGATATGCTTAATTAATTCAAACATTCAATGATAAACACTTAATATTAAATTAAAGTCAAGAAAATATTAATTCAAAAAATTTGAAAATATTTTTTGTCTTATAATATAAATCCTATAGAGAGGATTATACCCTTTTAATTAATTTATTTACTAATTATTATTATCATCAAAATAAACCTAAAAGTTGGAGACCCAACAATTGGAACTTATCTTTTACAGTCATATTATTCAAGAACCTATAATTCATACACATTCTCTAAGATCTATCATGTTTCGTGACCAAGAGAACTGGAAAAATATAAGTACTCTTACTAGGCTGAATCGTTCCAAATGCCAATATATCATTTACTATTTTATCAATTTCCTCCTTTTGTACATATAAGGCCTCAAATTGACTAGCTAACTACCTTACTATAAATTTATGTGATGATCATGTGACCTATTTGGAGGTAACTCCTTAGGTTCCTGAAATACCATAGAGAAGTCTGCCAACAACTATTTCAACTGAGGATATTCAACAGTAAATGTGCTAACTGAACCTGTAGCCTTGTTATTCCTATCGTTCACTTGCCCCTATCATTTTCCTACTCCTGATTTATTCCAAACAAATAACCAAAAAAACCATGTATGGTAGAATTGAACACTTTTTAAAATTCTCCAGAAGTCATGAGATGCACGGTAAGAGTAACTTGGTTTGACTCTCCTTGCAAAACAACTGATTTACATTCCCTATCAAAAGTTAACTATAAATTCATTGAAATCAAATGTAACTGGGCTAAAGAGCTTAAGCCGTTGAACACCCAAAATAATATCAATACCTTTTAATGGACGAACTTTAAAATATGTAGAAAATTATTCTCCCTGAATATATAATTTAAATCCCTTGCATTGTTGGCTGCTAGTCATTTTGAAACCATCTGCTATTGAAACAACAATTAGAGGGGTTTAAATTAATGTTGCTTTCACCATTTTAGAGACACTCTACGATGAGCATTCAACAATCCTTGAGTAGACACCACGATCTTTCTTCACTAAACGATTTTAGAGTAGACTCTACGATCTTTATTTTACTTTACGATTATTGAGTGAGCTCTACGTTCTTTTTGCAGACTTTGCGATCTTGACTTAATTTTACGAACTTCTAGCAGACTCTGCGATCTTGCACTGGATGTTCTACGATAACATAGCCAACTCTGATATCTTCGAATAAACTCTCCGAAACGATAGAGTAGCTTTATGATTGCTTAATATTACTCTACGATCGATTTTATCCTATCATTTATACATCAATTCAGCTCATAAAATTAACCCAACAAATTTGATCTTACTATACTAAGTCCATGTACATCATGTTTATATTAAGGACTTTACAAAAACTACTGAACAAATATTCCAACTATTTTAATCATCTTTATTACATTTAGCTCATTTCTTACACTTTCACTCCCTCCTTCAGCAAAATTATTCCAATACACGGCGAAGAAGTTAACATGGTTTAGTTGGCGATACTAGGTTTCATCTATTTTTTGTCGACTTAAATAAATAGGAGAAAAAACGGAATAAGAATGAATTATTAAAAAAAGACGTTTTTACCCTTAATTTTCTACGTAGATGTGTTGAAAAAGCTAACATGATTTTTTTAAAAAAAATTATGTCATTACTTCGACTAAATTACAAATTTGACCCTCCTATTTATCATGTTTTTGCTAAGTTGTTCTGTAAACTTTTTTTTTAGCACAATTGTTCCTCATAGATGCGTTAGTCATGCAAATGTGTTCCTTCAATTTTTTTCACCTATTAAAAATTGATTTTCTCTCCTATTAAAAATTAATTTTCTCTCTTATTTCCTCATTTTTTTTATTTTTTATTTTTAAAATTTGTGTGAAAAGTATACCATTCTTCTTTTTTATTTATTTATTTTTATATTATCATTTCAAATTCAATATGAAATATCTCTAAATTCAAAATTAGTATAAATTAATTAATTTTAGACAATATAATTTCCAAAATTATAAATCTTACTATTTTTATTTTATCTAAATGGTACTAATAATCAGTATAATTTATTTTAAAATTGAATATATCTCAAATTGATTTAAAAAATCAAACTTGATCCTATATTTTGAATAAAAAATATAAATTTAAAAATATTTTCAAAATTTTCATCATACGACTATTATTAAAAGTTAAATTCAAGTATTTTCAAAGACAAACAATTAAAATTTTAAAAATATTGAGTTCAACTTTTAATGATAGTCGATGATGATGAAAATTTTGAAATATTTTAAATTTATTTTTTTTGTTCAAAATATAGGATCATGTTTGATTTGTTTAAATCAATTTGAGATATATTCATTTTAAAATCATACGATTATTAGTACCATTTAGATAAAATTAAAAAGTAGTAAAGTTTATAATTTTAGTAATTATATTGTTTAAAATTAATTAATTTATACTAATTTTGAATTTAGAGATATTTTTTATATTGAATTTAAAATGTCAATATAAAAATAAATAAATAAAAAGAAGAAGAAGAGTATACTTTTTACACAAATGTTAAAAATTAAAAATAAAAAACGAGGAGAGCAAAAATTAATTTTTAATAGGTGACAAAAATTAGAGGAATACATTTGCATGATTAATGTATCTATGATGAACAACTGTGCTAAACAAAAGTTTAGGAAATATTGAAAGAACACATTTGCGTGACTAACGCATTTATGAGGAACAATTATGTAAAAAAAAAAAAAATTAAGAAACAATTTAATAAAAACATAAAAAAATAGAAGGGTAAGATTTGCACCTAATAAAGATCACATTATTTAACTAGAAAATTATATAGGGACAATTATAAAATAAAAATTGTACAATAATTAAATTGAGTAAGGGGGGTGTATTCAATTAGGATTTTTAAAGACTTTTAAAGACTTTAAAAGTTTGGGTGTATTCAATCAAGACATTTAAAGAGTTTATAAAAGTTTAGTGGTATTCAATTACAACTTTTTTAATGTCTTTAAAAGTTAGGTGGTATTGAATTAAGATTTTTACAAAGTCTATAAAAGTATTTTGGTATTTAAAAAGTCATAGACTTTTCAGATTTTTATTAAATGATAGACTTTGACAGACTTTAGAAGAAGAATTATAACTATCAACCCATATCCAAAGTCTGGCCTCATCTCTAAAGATTTCTAAAGACTTCCAAATAAACACAAAGGTGGATAAAACTAGTTATTAATTGGGCTTTGTGTTTTATTGGGTCAAACTAATTATTTATTTATATGGGCTAATAAATATTAATATGTGATGGATAAATAATTTGGTAAAATTTGGGCCATCAAAATAATAAGATTTATTATAATATAGAATTAACAAGACATATTAATAAGTAAACAAATAACTAAAAAGACCTAATCTGAATTGGTGAGGGAAAAAGCCGCCGTTCGAAAGCTTCCAATAAAAAGAGGAAAGAGGTTTGTTCAACAAAGGTGAGATAAAATCTTAAAACTCTCATATCAATTGTAAAGATTATGTATGTATAATATATGAAAATAGAAAATATATGATGTGTATGTGTTACTGTTGATATTTGATTATGCATGTATTATATATGAAATTACTGTTAATTTTTGAAAATATATAAAAGATTACTTGTTAAGGGTATGGGAGAGTTTAATAAATAAAAGAAAATAAGATTACATGTTAAAGTTTGACAATTGGATGTTTACTTTTGAATCGGTTGACGGGAAGTTATGAATAAAGGAAGAAAAAGACAAGTAAATAAGTAGAAGTTGGACGGTGTGCATTGGAAAGAACGAAGCAGAAGTCTGAGCACACTAATTTTATTATTTTAATAATATAGTATAACTTCTATAAATTAATATTTGATAAATTAATAATTTTTTTAAAATAATATTTTTTTCAGTCTCAGCTTGGGCTAATGGAATAAATTAATAATTTTAATAAAATAATAATTTTTAAAAGACTTATATAAATATATTGTAAGACCCCAACTTTTATAAATAAAATATTTGCTTTAAATTTGGTAGAATTGAGGAGAAGACAAGACATGAAAACAAAAAGCAATATATTTTAAAAAAGAGTTTTGTGGTCATGTGTGGTAGGACAAGCAATATATTGTATCTTCATCACTTTGCTGAGATTATGATTATGTGTTTAGACTAATAAACTACTATAGGAAATACTAAGATAGATGTGTATATATGACATAGTAATTACAAATGGGAGATTCTCAACAAGGAAATAACAAAGAAAAGAGAAAAAATATTGGAACTTATAATTCGTGGACATTAGAAGAGAGCAATGAGTTGCTTCTGACTCATGGTTGATCTTTGCGAGTTAAATGGATGGCGTGATAGTAATGTAATGCTAAGTAAGCAAACAGTTGAGAAAAAGATACTTCATGCTCTTAATCAAAAACTTGGCTGCCAAAGAACATACTCACAGTACCTAAGTCGACTGAAATGGTTTAAGAATTGTTATGGCAATTTTGTGGAGCTTTTTCGTAATAGCTCTGGGTTTGGGTGGGATCCAATCAATAAAAAGTTCACCGCTAGGGATGAAGTGTGGGAAGATTACTTCACGGTAAGCTTCTAGTATTTTTTAAAATAATTATCATTAACAACTCTATTTTATATGTTTATATTATTTACACTGTGATTAATGGAGTTCTTTTTTTGTTGGTAGTCGCACCCGAATCATAGATACTTAAAGAACGATACTTTTGCTGACTATGAAGATTTGAAAATTGCAATTGGAAATGGAACTGCTATTGGAAAAAACTCAATTGCACTTGGTGATGAAACTGATGCAAGAACATTTGATGTGGAAGAAAATAGAAATTTCGGGATAGAAGATTTGAATTATGATTACAGTAATGATGTGTTTGTACCGAATGAGGTTGGAGCAACATTTCAAGAACCATCACCCATGCAACCTACTCCACCCTTACCGTTTCAAGGAACAAATACGGAGGCTTCCTTGTCCACCAATGCTCAGAAAAAACGAAACAAAATTGATTTTGAAGGGAATAATAGCTCCATTGAGACAACTACTCGATTTAATGTTTTAGAAAAACTTTCTGCTAGCATTGACTCAATTGCTACTGATTTTCGTGGAATCCATAGCCTACTAGAGAAAAAAGAAAGAGATAGTAGTTGTTGGGATGCTATCAAGGAGATACCAAATTTGGACAACCAAAATCGTTACAAGGCGGTTGAATTGCTTAATACTAAATCAAAGAAAGATATGTTCTTGAAAATGTCACCAGAAGAGCGCTCAGATTGGATTACATACAAATTATTAGAATGATTGCAATTATTGAGATAATGTATTGGATGAAGAAATATGCTCTAGTTGATTTTTGCATTCAGTGTAGGCTTGTTAACATTCTGAATTTTGATTTTGATGAATGTTCTAGTTGGCTTCTTTAATTGGTGTTGGCATGCCTAACATTTTGGAATTTGGTTTGGATATGTGATGTTTGGTTTTTGTAATTGGTGCAAGCATGTTTAACATTATGAGATTTGGTTGAAATATATGTGGTTTGTTTTTGTTAATTGGTGTTACAATTTCATGGCTCCTACCAATATTATAGCATGTTACGATATTATATTAATTTTTTATCAAATGAATGATATATTAGACAACGTAATTTACTTCTAATTTTTTGCAAGATCAATTATAATGTCTCACGCAAATGAAATAGATGAGGCAGAGATAGAGGATGCTATGGAAGAAAATATGGAAGAAGCAATGGAAGAAGAATTTTATGAAGCGGTCAGGTACTTATTAATGGCAATTGAAACTGTGATGCATGTCTTAAACGAGCTTATGATTATACTACATGATGAATATATTGGACGTCCATTAATGCGACGACCAATTACATCGAATGGGTATAATTACATACATAATGTATTGGATGAGGAACCTGAAAACTTTCGACAAGTCTATAGAAT
Organism: Panax ginseng; assembly: GCA_020205605.1. Classification (NCBI taxonomy): domain Eukaryota; kingdom Viridiplantae; phylum Streptophyta; class Magnoliopsida; order Apiales; family Araliaceae; genus Panax; species Panax ginseng. The sequence continues at coordinate 16,729,579 of CM035134.1, forward strand.
GTATCCAGATGTGTTTCGCAAACTATGCAATATTATTAGGGAGAAAACACTTTTACAAGATACGAGATTTATTTGTATTGAAGAAATGGTTGCAACTTTTCTACTCACTGTCGGTCAAAATTCTCGATATTGTTTAACTCGTGAGACTTTTGGTCGATCCCATTTTGCTACTAGTAGAAATTTTAACAAATTCTTGAAGGCTTTGAACACACTAGCACCTCAAATGATGGCTAAACCTGGGTCCACAATACCTTCTAAAATAAGAGAAAGCACAAGATTTTTTCCGTACTTTAAGGTAAGTAATGAAAATTTCATTATTATCATTGTTTTTGTTGTTGTTATTTATCACTGTTATATTGAATAAAAATGTCTATTAATTCATTTAAGGATTGCATTGGAGCTATTGATGGTACGCACATTCAAAGATGGTAAAAGGACGTGATGTAAGCGATTATCGTAATCGTCATGGAAAAATATCGCGAGAATGTATTAGCGACTTGTAATTTTGATTTAGAATTCATATATGTGCTTAGTGGGTGGGAGGTTTCATTTCATGATTCAAAAGTGCTAAGTGACGCTTTATGAAGAACGGACTTAAAGTGCCACAAGGTATGTACTTATCTTGTTTTTCATTTTATTTGTTTGATCTTAGATCCTACATTTCATAGTAATTTTTTAAATGGCATATAATTAGGCAAATTTTTCTTGGTGGATTGTGGATTTCCAAATCGACGCCAATTTTTAGCTCCTTTTCGAGGTGTTCGATATCATCTTCAAGATTTTGTTGGCCAGGGTCGTGACCCCGAAAATGCAATCGAGTTGTTCAATCTTCGTCATGCTTCCTTAAGGAATGCGATTGAGAGAATATTTGGTATATTTAAATCGAGATTCACAATTTTCAAGTCTGCACCTCCATTTCTTTATAAAACTCAAGCTGAGCTTGTACTAGCTTGTGTAGGACTCCACAATTTTCTTCGTAAGGAGTGTCATTCAGATGAATTTTCTATTGAACTAGATAACGAGTCTTTACTATCTTCATCGTTACCACTCAATTAAGGAGATAATTTAGAACAAATTTTTGAAACCCAAGAGCAACAACGAGAGAATGCTAATGAATGGAGGACTAGTATAGCTTCTGACATGTGGAGAAACGTCGATCATAATAATAACAATGGCACATGAATGAGAGAATGCTAATGAATGGAGGACTAGTATGCTAATGTTACTTGTTAGTGGTTTACTCACATGTATGAAGTTTTGCAACTTTTGATCATATAGATTTTTATTGTCATATTATTTTGTGAAAAACAGAGTTTGGTATTCCTACTAAAATGAGATTTACTCTAGTTCATGAAAAAAAAAAAAGATATTGTACACATGGGCTAATTAACAATTAATATAAGTTGCAAGATATATTAGAAATATACAAAAGTCTATCACAATCTTGATAAAAAATTTATAAAAATCTGTTACTTATTTCATAGAGTCTATAAAAGTCATTTTAAAAGAGTCTTTAAAATTTTTGAAAATCATTAAAATTCCATAAATTCTACAAAAATATATCACATAAAAAAAATCATTAAAAATCGTAATTGAATACCCCCTAAAAGTAGACGGACCAAAGCGTCGTTTTGCTCAAGTCAACAATATTCCTTCCTTGTCAATTCTGTATCTCTCCATAAAACCGGATCATTTGATTACAATCTTTTGTGCATCGAAATCATGATATTTGTTGGCGGAATTCCATTTATAACAGACCCATCTTCGTCTCAGGTATTCTTCACCTCCCTGTTCCATTTTCCTGGCACACGAAATCTTCGTTTCCCCATCTCTTTGTATATCTTACTGTACACGAACTGAATTTCAAATATAAAATGGGGGTTTTTGGATTGTTTTAGTTTGTAAAAATTTTCATTTTTTCGGGTGGTTCTTATTTTGGAACCTCACCCTTTTGGTCTTAATTTCAGAATAGGAGTTTCTGGTCAGCTCCCCAAAGTCTTATTTTGATTAGGGTCTGCCCCCTTTTTGCTGGCATTTGAATGTGTACTTAAAATTGATCAAAATAAAGAAAGGGGAAACTTTTGTTGGCATTTGTCAAACATGAAAGTTTGCGTTTTTAGGTGTTTTGTTCAGCTTGAGGACCTATTTGAGGTATGTAGGAATATCTATATAAGTTACTACCCCCGTTCCCAAAAAAACTGACTTTTGCAAATTTTACAAACTTCAAGGATATATTTTTGTTCGGTTTTATACGTTATATTTCTTCAGAATTCAGTTTAACAATGATGGCATTATAACGAAATTGTGATGGCGAACTTGAGACGAACCTTTTTTATTTTTGAAAAAATTGTCAAATGGGACTTTTTTGTAAAAATGGAGGATCATGGAGTACTAACTAAGATTAGTTCTGTAACATCTCTGATATTAGAGTGAATACATATATTGTTTATTGGTATGCAAGTGTATATAAAATTATTTAGGAAAAAAAAAGTATATACCAAATTTATTCAGCTCGTGCCGGAAGCCACTATTTACTTGTTTATTCAAAAGTTTGTTCTCATTTTTCCAGTCAGCAGTTGGCTTGAAACAAGAACTAAGAAGTTGATATATCTCCCTCAAACACAAATAAAATAAAAATAAAAATCGAAGTGGGGTGAAGGATAACTCAGTCTCATCATTTTTTAATAATGAGTTAATATATTTGTCATGAGTATATCCCATGGGCCCCAATTCAATATGTTTTGTCTAGAGTTAAGAGATGTCTTATTTGAACCGTGGTCATTCTATGTGAAATTTAACAAGTTTGAAGGGAAGGTTCATAACTCCCTTGTGGTTAGTTGTGCTTGTGCATAATGTGCAGCTTGAAGACTGGATTATCTTAAAGCTTTATCAACTCATATGCTGTGGGGTACCTGAATACTTTTTTTTTCAATTGCATCCACCACATCAGGATCATAAAATGTTTTCATTGATTTTCACTATGTCATGGCTCAAGTGTTCAGCTTACCTGATAACTTACTCTCAAAACTCATATTCCTTGTAGGACAGTGATGCTTTGGTTGTTTTGATGGAGCACCCTATTTTGGTATCTGCATCGAATTCATTCAATGCTATCTCAGAGAGGAAGTTCTCAGTTTCTGAAAAATCTAATTTGGAGAAATCAACCAGTAAATGTGTTTATGTTTTTCAAAGAGAATATGCAACTGTTGATCCTGCCCTTGTGGATGTATGTTCATATTTTTGTTTCTCCAGGCAGCTAAAATGCTCTAGTATGAATTTTCAAATTTGCATTGAACTGCTCATTTTTCATCAGTTGGATTGTACTAGAGCTAATTTGTACGTAGATTAATGCAATGCACGTATATTCTATAAATCCATTGACAGTCGCACAAAAACTAAAGAAGTTAGTCTGTTGGTGATAAACACTCTGTAATATGCTAAGGAACTTGTCATGTAATTGTAGTTGTGTGTCTAGCCAATCCAGGCCCTTAATTCCCTGAGATTAGGAGTGCCCTCTTGCTATAAATAGATCAAGAAGGACCTTCCAGTGCCTCATGTTTGGGACATGTAATCCGTGGTAGTTCTTCAGTAAGAAGGTCTTTCCTATCTATGAATGATAAGCCTGCAAGACGAGCATTATTGTCCAGAGCGCAGTAGAGGTATGATGTTATAACTGTGGTTTACGGACACAGTTTACTGCACAAAAAGTGATTCAGGAAGAGAGGTTCTTGTAGGACTGGTGTCATTTACTGCTTTACCTTTTTATGTGGGGCCATGGTCTAGACATGCCCCAGGTCATGCTTATAACTTATTACCAAAATAAGGTGTTATTTTAGATTGGATGCATCCACCCTGGAAGCTTAAAGTAAAGTTGTGATTTCTATCTCCCGTGAGAAGTAGTAATACCATTGGTGAAGTTTCGGTTATAGTTTATTAAGTTGATTTTGGTTCACCTTAAAAGCTAAACTGACTTTTCTTAGTGAAAAAGCTTTTCGAAGTGCTATGAACAGTGGTTAATAAAATATACTTGCAAAAAATTAACCTGATTGGAGTTTACATTGCTTATTGACTCATTGTTCTTTGGTTATCTAAGTTTTATGTGGAAAGGTTCGGTGTAATTCTCTTTAAGGGCCAGAAATTAAAGATTCTGATTCCACATCTAAATTTTGTATGTTTCTTTCACTGAAATGTACTGAACATCTGTGTTACTATTGTTCTTCTTATGGAAAGTTAGTTGGCACTGATGAAGCAACAACTTGTGTGGGCCTTGTCATTCGAAACCGGAGAAGTGGAATGTATGTATAGCATGCATATATAGATATATATATTAATCTGTTAGTAAGTGCTTGATTTTAATTTCTTACTTTCTATATCTGGGTGCTTGATTGCAGGACCTCTGTTGCCCATATGGATTCACCAAATGTTGTTGATATTGGCCTCACCCAGATGCTGTCATTAGTTGTCAATCATAATTTTGATGATGTTTTGGATGTATGCTTTTTATATCCTTAAAAACTTGTGTTGTCCGGATGATGATTTTTATGTGTTAACTCTGGGTACTTTTTTAGCAAAAGATGTAACCTCTGCAAAAATGCATACAGGTCCATCTAGTTGGTGCTTTTGTGGATACCTCACCTCAAGTTTGGCCCAAGTCCCTGTACTTTGTCTTTGATTTTCATTAGATGTTGTTACTTGTTACTACTCAGGCAGAAATATTAATGTTGAATCTAATGGACTTTGCATGCAGAGTGTAAATCGTGGCACTAAATCAAGAAACTGTACAAAATTGGATGGCTATTCTTTTTCATTGTGTACGAAGATAATTGAAACTTTGCGAAAAAGCAATGTAAACTTTCACATCCAAACTCTCCATGTTCTGGGGCACAACACAAGATGGGATTCTCAAGGACATGCTTTCCCCATATTCAATGGGTTACTGGTCAGTTTTGACTTCATGAATTCCTTTCTTCATGTTACAAGTTTGGTATGCTTTTACTGTAATATTCAAGTTTGTTGTTTGTAAAGATGGCAATATATTATATTTGTATCTCTAACTAATTCATGCGAAAGTTTCATCTTCTTAATTTGAAAGGAAGAAAGTTCTACTTCTGTCAGGAACATTAAACCTAATTAGCACCAGTTGACTACCTTTATGTCCTGATCAGTTGTTAAAGGAAAACTATTTTAAATATTTAGTGATGATACTATTTAGAATTTTACTAAATCCTATATGTCATTTTTGTACTCTTAACTCTTACACGTGGACTGTGTTTTCTGGCTATGTCCTGCTAACTGCTCCTCTAAATTCTCCAGGAGAAATGCAGATTCCCCCTAGCATTCAGACATACCAGTAGTCTTCAGTCTTCAAACTTTGGTAATTCCAGTAGATGAAAACCCATCAACAATTGACCATCTTATAATTCTATAAAATAGTACATAAAGTAACTGAACCTGAATCTAACCAAGGGACATTATTAATCTTAATAAGCCACAGCAATTTTCGGATTGTTGACTTGAAAAGTATATGTCACAGTCCCAAGCCTTGACCCAGGACATTCTAGTTGATGGATGGTGTACTTGAGGAACTATTAGGCTTATTAGAGTCTTACTCTATGTCTATGGTAATGATTTATGTTGCTTGGAAAATTGCCAAATTTATACATTTTCTTTTGTTAAGAGCCTAGGCATGTTTTCTAGATTTAGTTTGGTGGACATAGGTCATCAATGTTCCACGAGTCTTATTTTATTAGTTTATGGACTATTGGGTCCTTTGATATGGGTTTACTAGATGTGATCAGCTTTCTCCAGCGAACTGGAGGGAGTGAACTAAGAACGAACCGTCTATAGCGACGGTTTTTTCCATCGCTATAGCATAGAAAACCGGCTTATATAAAGTCATGTCATGCTTTCAAGTTTCAACTCGAAATTAGTAACGATAAAGTAATAGAAAATTTTCCCATAATTTATTTTAAGATTGTTATGCAATGTTAATCTCGTTGATGCCTACTATAACTTAGTTATGCTTCCTAGCTTATTCCTCTTCCTTCACTTTTATGCGCATATAGCCTTGTGATTTTACTATATAACCTTGTGATCTGAACTTCATTCCAATTACTCACAAATCACAATTAGAGACAAATCACATTCCAATTACTCACAAATCACAATCATGTATGCTGCTAATCTTGTTTTTAAAATAACGTCTTTAGTCTCTTTTGTACCTTAATACAGGTTGAACCTTCCACTGGTTCAGTCGTCCCAGCCAGCTTTGATATAACTTCAAGAAGTCCTGATGAAATTGTCAGAAGGATCCGACTGACTGCTTCTTTTGAGGACCCTAGTTGTTCTGGGAGGTTACTAGAGACATACGACACACGATCCGATCAATTTGTAATTGCTCCATTTACCTGGTGAGACTGATTCTTTTAACAGCTTTTACTTTTTAATCAGTTGTATTTGAATGTTTATACTTAAATGCTTTTAAAGTCTGAAAGAAGTAGTGAATTATGCTTGGTTCCACTCGTACCGTCCTTTTTCTACTTGTTACTCGTGTTTGGATTTTTCCCTCTAAAACCTTAACTATTCTGCCTTTTCGTATCAAGTCTCCGGCAAATAGATTTCCCTTACAGAGATGTTATATTTTTCATCTGTCAGGACCAGACGGCAATTAAGTGTTGCCTTCGCACTGCGACACCTTTCTGACACAGAAATTCTCCTCTCATGTTCTACTTCACCTTCAGCTGAATGCCCAGATTTTGTTGATAATCAAAGAAGGTACTAACAGCTCTATGCTATTATTAGTTTATTGTATAGCATTTCTTAACACTTGGGTTGCAGTCTGCAACATTTGAGCTTTGGTACAATGAAGTATGGAAATTTCGAGGGATCCGTAATAACGCTGGAGTCGGCGATACCTATCCCATACTTTGTGAACAAATCCCTATTTCTAAATTAAAATTTATGATGTCAAACATGCATACAATACTACTTAATTTAACATAAACCCAAAAGTAATGGATTAGCGAAATCATGTTATTTCCTGCCGTATTATAGTTGTTTACAATCACATATTGTTTTAATGTTTTAACATTCTTGTTAGAACCTATTCATTGAAAAAGATAAATAAAAAATGATCTTTCTCATTGATTTAAGTTATAAAATTATCAAAATAAGTTTGGGGTTTCAAGTTTGAAACCTCTTAGAAAATACCGGTCATTACTGTTATGACATGCAGAGCCAGGGGCGAAGCTAGTCAATTGACCCCATTGAATTTTTTATATATATATATATATGATGTAATAGATTTTTTTTGTGAGTGTAATTTATTAATTTGACCAAGCTGAATTTTATTTTTTTATATATATGATATAATAGATTTTTTGTGGGTGTAATTTAGTAATTTGATCCCACTGAAATTTTTTCCTGGCTTTGCCACTGTGCTGAGCATAAAGGAAGAGAGTCATTAATGAAAGATAATTTCTTTTGTTGCTTATACAGGCAGTGTGAATATTTGATTGAACACCCAGACTGGAGGAAAACCTTTCCTTCAAAGCAGCCTTTTGTATTTGAGAGGACTAAAGGTGGAGGTTGGAGAAGGCTCTAAAAGCAACCCCCCCCCAAGCCATTTGTTTTTTGGGTTTTGAGGATTAAATTGGAGTGAAATTCGCGCTTCTCTCCTTATATGTGAACCATTATTTACTGTATCAAGGTCGTGATCATGTGCACTGCAGTAAAATAGATGTTATTGCTGCTTGATCAGTTTGAGCTCCCTAGTTGACAAACTAGAATTTTTAGCTTACAGTTACATGGAATATTATTGCTTGGCATCTTTTCCTCATTATGTGAATATCCTAAATACGAATTCATAAGGAATACCCACTTCAAACTTTACAAAACTAGTACGAGTCGTTGATCTTTCTTGGAGGGGGATCAAATTGATACTGTGTTTGTGTTTTAGTATTATGCAACTAGTATTTTTGTTTAATATTACCAAAAAATTTCCCTGATTTCAATTTAGTTCACCATTTTCCATTAACTTTGCACCTGATGAGCATAACATGTTTAAACATTTTGCTTCTTTTTTTTTATATCATTTGATGTTGGTATTTTAGTTCTTCATACTGGATTGGATATTGGGTGAAAGAATATAGATTATTTAATGAAACACAAGATTTGTAGCCTAGAAATGGATATTGGGTGTTTTCATATAGGAACATAGTTTCTTTCCTTGTGCATCTATGACACTAGAACTCATGCCTTATCGAGCATGTTATCCCATTTTTAAATTGGTTTATTCTGCAGCAGCAAATGCTAGTTACAATATAGATTCCAACGAATCAAATTTAGTTATTAGTAAAGCTGAAGTCAGCGAGGGTACTATCATGAAGAAATTAAAACCTCGAGCTCGAGGACGTAGTTTTCCGATAAAAAGACCTACCTGCCATATAAGTATTGGAAATAGTATCATTTTGCTGCCAATATCCTGAAAACAGTTTAAGCTATTTCAGCAGTTTCACTGTATCAGCAAAAAGAAGGCTTCAAGTTATAACCACCGGAACTACCATACTACGATAAATGTTGACGGGTAATGGATTTATTAAGGTTAATAAGAATCCCCCAAATGAGAGAGCAAATGGATTTGAATTTGATTACATGCACAAGACCTTGTTTTGGTGTTAGTTAACCAAACAAGAACTTGTTTCTGATTCAAGGATGATGCAACTGAGAAGATTCCAGTTTTCTATTACTCGCCTGCAATTGGTTATGACAAAATTAAACATAAAAGGATTCGGTCTAGCAATCACACAATTTACAGAGCCTTACAAATGATCAAAATAACATAATAGCCTAAATGCAAATGTAAATCATGCTTCTGGCCGAGACAAATACAATGCAAGATTTTCTGCCAAAAAGTTGCATCCCATGAGAAATCCTTTGTCAAACAATTAAAGCGTACATTTATATTGCTCAAGCAGCTGTCCTGCGCAGCTCACTAGCTCCATGTGCAAAATGACACTTTTCCCCAAAAGTGCACAACCCCTTGGAAAAATTTTCACATACCTTTGTTTTGAAATTACCTGCTGGAGGAGCTTGCACAGGCTTAGTCATAGGGTTTCTTCCAGGGACTCCTGTGCCAACACCAATGTTCATGATAATCTCACGTACCATTGTACTTGCGTGTTTGATTTGATCAAAAGTTCCCTCAAGCTCAACATTCCTTTGATTAGAATCTGTGTCATGCTCCCTTATGGCGAGCTTGACCCCAGTCATGCGGGATATTTGCTTTGAATTCACGCCACCCTTTCCAATAACAGCTCCAGCAAGTGATGCATCTATGCTTATCTTGGCTGTAGCTGATGCGCCAAAATTGGCAGCAGCAGCTAGCCCAGTTGGGGATGGTTCTACCCATCCACCATAAGGGCCCATCGGTCTCAAGGCTCGAGGATCTTCGTAACCTGAGAAACCTGGCTTCCCAAGTTCCATCTCACTATGGGCGAAACGACATTTATCACCAAACTTGCACCCTTCTGGGGTGTTGTACTTGTTGCAGAGCTTAGCTTTGACAATTGGTGCAGGACCATCAGCAAAGGGTGGCAGGGTGGGTTTTCTTGCGACTGGCCCACCCATATTTGTCATGTGACCAACTGCATTATAGCCACCAGGAACATAATGCAGAAAGTGACAACCCTCACCGAATTGGCATCCTGAAGGACTGCAGGATATGAATATGTGAGAAACAAGGTGGCACACAATACTGAAGAAATAGCATCGATATATCATGTATACAATTAAGCATTGATGCATGCCAAATATATAATACATACAACAGACATAAGTGACCAAGAAGCGTTAAGGTATTGAACAACTGAGTAACCACCAAAATGTTCCTTGCACAGAAAAAGATCACACGAAAAGGAAATGAACGAAGACAAGGGCAGGACAGACTGGACTGGCAGGAAAAAATCATACAAGTAACGGACACGAGGTCAAATGTAAAAGGAAACTATTTCAACTCCAAAGAAATCTGACCAACCTCTTGTCTCTTTGGCATAACACAAGTCACACAATTTGATAATCCACTATTGAGGCATCAATAAATTAACAAGTAAAACAGGTTCACTGTTGAAGTATTTAATGTAGACTCACACCCACGTGTGCACACACCCACTCCATCACCCATTCAAAAAACAAACAGCTATGTATAACTTAGAATAAGGGCATAGAGTCATTTCTACATTCAACATTAACTTACATTTCCTACCATGGGCGGAACCAGGGAGGGGCGAGGGGGTCATATGACCCCCCACCAAAATTCTGCACAGGCTATATATATTAATAGTCAATATATATATATATATATATATATATATATATATATATACACACACACACACACTATGTATATATTTATAATAATAGTAGTTTATAATAGTAGTCTAAAATTTTCTACATGCGCTCCATAAATTAAAAAATAGAATAAATTTTATTTTACAATAAAATTCAAATGAAAGAACTTAAAACACAATCAAATCTAGGTCGCTAATTGAGGTAGAAGAATGATCACAAAAACCAATTTCTTTATTTACCAAATTATTTTCTACAAACATTTTATATTTTTAAACATCATGAATTTAGTTCATAGACTCTCCCCTTTGTTGATTTCTTTCTAGATTAATTTTCTTTGTTCTACATAGAAAATTGATATTTTCATGTAAAAAAAATAATATTTCTACATGAATCGCTCTCACGTATTTTTACATGAAATAAAAAAATAATATTTCTACATAAATTTTGATATTGACCAAAATTTTGAGACGTTTTCAAACTATGCAGAGTCGCAGAATACAGTTGTCTCCTCTCAGTCGTACAACCGAAAGAAACACTCCAAGTGTCAATAAATAACTTTTTTTACTGATATATTTTGACCCCCTTATAAAAACGTTCTGGTTCCGCCACTATTTCCTACTATTTCCCAACCAACTGTCCACCATGGACCACATACAGCAAATTGTAGCACTCCAATAGGTACTGGTTTGGAGTTTCTTGTTGCATTTCAAAAAGGGAAATTTCTCAAAGAGAGAAAGGAAAAGAGAAAAGGGGGGATGGGGGTTGTAAGACCCCAACTTTTATGAATAAAGATGATTTTTCTATAATTATCATTTTTGAATATTATGGAATGAATTTGTTATAATGTTATAGTTGTGGGTAATATTTATAAATTCTCGCAAAGTATGCAAGTTGTTATATTATATTCGATTGGTGGAGAATATTCGTTTTAGCGAGAAATATTAAATCTAACGCAAAGCAATCATTGGTGGACCCTATTAATGTAATTATTGTCGGATTAAAAAAGCGACAAAAATATATTTATGAAAATAACGGCGGAAGTTTTACACGTTAATCTTGTTGAACTACTCTCAGGTAGTAAAAGTACGATGTCTGGCTGTAGTTACATAAGAAGACAAGATTGATTATTGATGCTTATGTGAGAAGTCACTCAGCTTATACTCAATTATTGCTACAAATAATTGTCAGATCATATCTCTCATATTATTGATTCGATTATTGTCACAAAGATCATCATACATAATATGTTATTTTATTAAATCAATAATTGAGACGGAAAGTTATTCATATTATTAAATTGCAATATTTACAATGTCTGAAGTTACATCGAAGAAGAGGTTTGGTCACCTAATTGCGCGCCAATAGGGAGAAATCCTTATTGAAAGCCCCTCTTTCCGGAAAGACTGGTTGATAAATATTGTGAGTTATAATATTAATGATGAATGTTATTAAAATTGAAGTTGTGCTCGGAGTTGAATTTGGAGACGCGGACGTGATATTTGAGTCCGGAACGATGAAATTAGTAAAAATAGACTATAAACACAAAATTTTCTAAATTTTACTATTTGGTCAAAAAGTCAATAGTTGACTTTTTCGAAAAAAGTCAAACTCGAAATTTCAAAATTTATATTTTTGATAAAAATAGTTTCATTGTGTTGGAATTATTTGTGTTAGTGAAAATCGACATTTATTTCGATAATAATTGATGTCTGGAGGTTATATTGACTGATCGTATTTAACCCATAAATGAGCAATTGATTGCTATTATTTCACATGATTATAACTATTTGTTCACATGTGTATACTATTGTTTCACATTCTTGTTACTATTAGGGGAGTTGGTGCAAGATTGATAATACTTCCATGACTAAATTAAAAATAGAGGTATAGATGGAGGTACTATACTGTAATTCGTATTTTCACATGTCTAGAACTATTGATTCACATGATTTACTATTGAATCACATTATTTACTATTAGGGGAGGTGGTGCAAGTTTGATAATACTTGCATGACTAAATTAAAAATAAAGAAAAAGTTGGAGGTATTGATCGTAATTTTTCGAGTCCCAAAACGTAATTATTGAAACTATATTTTTCTATAAATAAAGCTCATTCTTCCTTCATTTCTCACCAATTCACTAAAGCTATAGAGCAATTATTATAGAGAGAAATTGTAGAGAAAAATATGTAGAAGAAGAAGCTCTTCTACCTCACTACTCCTATATCCAGCTTTCTTTCAAGGTAAGGGGTATTATTTCTTTCTTTCTCTTCATGAAAAGAACTTACATTATTCTATTTTTATTATTATGTTAGAATAACTTTGGTTATCTGGTACCGCATACATGGTAAAATTCTTCCGTTATTCTATTCTTTATTATTACATTGGAACATCCTCGTTTCAGGCTTTGTACCTAACCTAGTTCCGCCTTTATTATTCTATTGGAGCATCATGTCATGCATGCTTGACCTGGTTCCGTCTTTATTATTATTCTCATTGGAACATCCTGGTTCATGCTACTACGCCGGACTGGTTCCGCTTTTTATTATTCTTCTTGGAATAACTCACTGCTCTTGATTCTCTACCGCATGCTTGGTGATTTCTTTTGTTATTTCATTCCTTATTATACTCAGTTGGTTAAAGTTTTGACTTCTATACTGCATAAAATTAGTAGAATATCCTTGATATTTGTGTTTCATCCAGTATCTTTTCATGAAAATATTCTTCTGAGCATTCTTGAATTTTACTCTACAAAGAAGTATCATGTTGACAATTTGGACGTTATTAGTTTCTGGATAAATTAATTCGTGAACTTGTTTTATTGAATTCTTATATCATTGTCATCATCCTCATGTTTATATTTTTTTGAAAGTCATTTGTGGCCTGTAGTGCATAAATGGACTTGGTATAATTATGACCAGGGATTATTCGGTATAATCATGACCATAATGTTATAAATGATGTGATAAAAGTCTTCATTAGCCCGTAGTGCATTGATGGACAGTTGTTGACATGATCATGACCATTGATGAATACACGAATGTCCTTGGCGTAGTGGTATGGATAATTGTGGTCGTGATACTAAAGAATATCCTTGGCGTAGTAGTCAAGCGGGGTGATTCAATGATGTGAATTATTTATTAAAATTTGAGTCCCAACGATAAAAGTAATGAAAAACCTTTTAAATCATAAAAGATCGTAGATTTTATGGATTGCTTGTTTCGCTGCAGTTAAACTTGATGTCTATTGTATTTTTATCAGTTTAACATTGTTGAAGACTAATAATAATTTATTCTGCATTATCTTAGTCATAATATTTCTTACTGGGCTAGTTGAGCTCACCCTTTTGCTTTCATTGTTCTCTTCAGGAAATGAGAACGTAGCGGGGACTAGTCGGGGAACGGAGTGACGGTCCAGAGGATAGCATTAGTAGTCCTCACTATTCTGTTAAATAGTGTGACAATAAATGTAATGAGGACTTATTCTGAGAGTGGATATTGTCTAGAAGACAATATTTGTATTAAAACTCACAGCTCTTTTGTTGTATATTAAAGATTGTATTTGTATTCTGTACTATGTATTTGGCGACTCAGGATAGGTGATGTATACCTATTTTGGGGGCGTCACAGGTTGGAGGGGGGAGTTTCCATTAAGACCTACCTGGACTTTTCACATAAGCCTTATCTTTTTAAGTAATACATATACTTATAACTCCTATAAATATGCTTCGATGAAGAGTGTGAGAAGCATATGTAGTACCACATATCAAGTCTACAGGATCCAAAAAATACCACACCATCCAAACCTCAAAAGTAAGAGCTATTGACTCAAAGCAACGGCTTTTCAATTATTATAATAATTGCCCATATACAATTATATTCTGAAAGAGAACCACTGCCTCTGATTTACGACTTTTTCCATTATTAAGCTGAGAAGAACGAACCGTAACACCAATATATACATATCATAGTATTTGGTCTTCCTTGAAAATTTAAATTGATTTGGATCACCTACTTCAAGATAACAATTTATAATTTAGGACATTATTTGGGATGAATTAAGATCACAACCTGAAAAACTTCATGCATGGCTTTGATTTGCTTCCTACACCAGTTCCAAAGGACTCCATTTCTGTGGCAAAAAATTAATTACTTTGTTACAGTTAAATTCTTAATTAAACAAAAAAACTTTCAAGAACAAGGACAATTGACATCATTATTCATTATTAATGATATCCATATCATTAACAAAATTAATAATTCATTAAAAGCAATTTACGTAACCTCTACTTCACCAATCCCAAATTTAGCAATACGCTAAACCCGTAAACAAAAGTTGAGCCTACCATTAAATATCTCAAATTTTATTGACAACCAACAAAAAATATTATTGATGTGCTCTAAGTTTATTAGAAACAAATTCTCGAAACAAATGCAATAAACAGAACCAACTTAAACACCGTCCATACTTGACAACACTCTGCAAGATTCTCATCAAGAGTCCTTTGCTTATTCCTCTATATTAATACTGATTAAAGTCTCACAGAAAAAAAAAATCATGATTGCAAGGTGAATACACACAAAAGCAGAAGAAACAAAACATATATAGTATAACAGGTTTAGTAATAATCATCAGGTAACTCTTGTTCAATTTGACTAAATTAACTCCCACCATTCTTGACCCTGCTAAGCCTTTTGTAGCCATACAAAAGATAAAAAAAAAAAAAAAAAAAATTCAAACAACAAATTTAACATTTGGGAATCATAATACAGCTAGAACAGAAAATGATGCACAACATTTCAATCAACAGGAATATATATTTAAAATAAATTAACTCAAATGAATTAATTAACAAGATAAAATATATCAAAAAGCAAGAAGTCTATTCAATAACCACAAAGATAGTAAGAAGAAAAGTAAGATTGAACTAAAATACTAGCTAAAAAGAGAGAAAAAGACTAACCATCCTTAGATCTCTTGTGACCTCCGTTCCAAACACCATCATGTCTGCCTCTCTTCCGGCCGAAATCCATTATCCTCAGATCCAAACAGAAACTCAACAACAAAAAACAGATAAAACAAATTTAGCACAAAATTTGTGTATATCAATACGAGAATGTGGAAAGAGAAAGTCTTAATTTCTGAATTCAAAGATGCAATGCAAAACCCTAGGGTTTTGCAGAAGGCGGAGAGAAGCGGTTCTGCGGAACTGAAATTTATGAATTTTAGTTGGAGCCCGCGCTCCTTCTATCTTTTTTATTTTCTCACGTGACCTTAATATTGGACCTTACGTCAATATGCTCACTCAATACCAAATACAGGCATTTGAATAGATTGGGCCAAATCATTTACCCAATTCAGCTCCGCTTGCCTGCTAAAAAAAGACCATGAATTTACATAGCATGAGCTGCTATACACCATTTTTATCGATCAATATAACATCATATATATACACTATCTCTATCGTTTAATATAAGAATCAATAATCGGCGATATTATTTTCGACGCCATCCATTACTATTAGTAGCGGCCGTCTGCTATTAATAGTAACGGACGTGAATTAATTTTCTTATTTTAAACGATAGAGAATGATAATAAATACATGCTATGAATCATTCCCTTTATATATATATATATGATATAATTTTTTTTACTTTAAATTATTTATTGTTTATATTTTAATTATAACTGAGTGAAACTTTCCACACACCACATTTTTACTCCGATTATTTTAAATTTTCATTTTAAAAAATTATGCACCCATGTAAATATTCACACATGTATTTTTTTTTTAATATGTTAATCTATTAATCCATTTTAACCACTTCTCAATTTTCGTCCAACATCGTTAATTAATTATTTAAAAAATCTAAAGTAATATGGGTAACTTCTCTAAGCTCTATCCACGACTTTCTCAACCTCGTATGAAAGTTTTCTCTCTTTCTACTATTCCCGTCTTCTTCTGAAGCTTTTAAGATTTTGACGTTTTTATTCCCGCTACATCATTTTCAATATTTTTTTAATAATTTTTAAATATAAGAATTTTGCACAGGCAACACGTGTGCTCCGATTATATATATATAACCAATCTAAAATACAACTCTTGATTCTTGAATAGCATATATGTCTTAAATAGCATACTTTTATTAAAATTACGTCGTTTTGAAAATTATTTTAAAAATAAGTGAGGTTGCGGGTGGTATTTTTGTAAATAAAAAGAAAGCAAATGAAACCATACTCTTTTAATATTATTTTGTTTTTTAAAAAAAATCTCTAAAACCACGTAATTATATATATATATATATATATATATATATATATATATATTATAAAGCGGGAGCAATTCTTGAGAATTCATTTTGGTATGATATATTCACATTTTAGAGCTTAAAAAAATTACTATTCTCTCCAACTTCTTTAACGTCAAATAGTTGGATAAGCCGATAAGGCCTTTACCATAGTGATTAAGATCGAGGATCATGTTCGATTCTCATTGAAACAAGTTTTTAATTCTTCCTTTATATGGGTGAGTTTATACGTGTGCTCCGATTATATATATATATATAGTTTGGATCAGGTCTGAACTCCGATTATTATTTTGGTATGTTTTGTTATATTTATCTAAATCACATCCAAAATACTGTATTATGTAAAAATTTAAGTTTCATAATTTTTTTTTTAATTTTTTAGCTGTTTTCAAAAAAAATAAAAAAATAAAATTTGTGGTCTGATATTTAAGCCTGTCCGAGAGACCGGACAGGATCTATTCTCTCTCCCTCTCTCTCTCTCTCTCTCTCTCTATATATATATATATATATATAGAACCGATCTAAAATATAACTCTTAAATAGCATATCTTTCTTAAATAATATACTTTTATTAAAACTACGTCGTTTTAAAGATTCTTTTAAAATAAGTGGGATCGCGAGTGACATTTTTATAAATAAAAAGAAAGCAAGTGGGACAACTAGACCTGGCAAACATGGCCCAGGCCGGCCCGGCCCGCCCGCCACGGGCTGGGCTTTGGGATGCATTTTTTTAGCCCACTAAAATTCGGGCTTTTTTGGCCCGGCCCGTGGCCCGCGACTGTTTTTTAAAAGCAAAATATTGCTACTTGTGGGTTATTTTTAATACAATCTTCAATATAAAAATATATTTTTATACAAAAATATCATATGCTAATACCATACAAAAGTTAACAAGCTTCAAGATCGCTCTATTTAAGAAGACGCTCCCAATTACACACAGCAAGCAAGCAAGGGTGGTGCGGGGTGAGTCAGACCAAAAGCAGCCGGGTTTTGGTGGTCGTAAAATGTAGCCCAAAGCCCTGGGGTTCACAAAGTGGTGGGAGTGACCCGTGAGTGAGAGTGTTTTATGCCTATTTTCTTGATAATTTTTGGGCCCAAAGTGAACGGGCCGGGTCGGACCGGACTGGACTAAAAAGGCCCGAATTTTTGTGGGCCAAAAAATGCGGCTCAAAACTCGTTTTTTGGCGGATACACTGGGTCGGCCCGCGAGTTTTGGGCCCGTTTGCCAGTCTCCCAATTATATCTTATATCTGTTGATGTGCTGATAATTTGGGCCCAAGTAACGTAGGCAATAAAATTGGTGGGCCCGCTTAGGATTTATTAAGTTGAGATGATCTTACTTTGTAGGCTATTGGGCTGTCCTTTTATGCATATAATGTACCTCAACTATATATGCTTAAAGCGTATAAGATTATTACAAAAATAAAAGGATTAATATTAGTATTAATTATAGTATTTATTATTTTTAAAAGTTAAATAAATTATATTTATTTTAAAGTATAATTTTAAAAAATGAAATTTGATTATATACTTTGAAAGTAATTTATAATACTATTAAAATTTTAATTGATTGAGATATGTAGTTAATGTAAGTAATTAGAATTATTGTTTATTATAAATTATTTTATTATTTTTAATATTTATTATTATTACTATTTTTGGTGTAGTAAAATTTTGTAAAAAAAAAAATAGAGGAAGAAGCTTATGGCTGGGAGACCTGGCCATTTTTTACAAGACCACGAGCTTACATTTAAAGACACCAAACCCCTACTTTTTGCCTACCTTACCACTTTTTGCTTGCCACCTCTAAGGACAGCACTCTTTTAATATTATTTTATTTTTTAAAAAGAATCTCCAAAACGATGTAGTTATATATATATATATATATATATATATATATATATATATATATATATATATATTGTTGGAATATTGAAAGCGGGATTAACAAGACGAGCAATAGAGTAAATTGGAACAACTTAGGCCGGTATATGAAGGAAGTTTAGGCGTAGCAAAGCTCATCGTGTCTAAAAAGTGATTCCGCCTCACCGGGTTATAAACCTCAGTGCAGTTGAGCTCCACTGCGTTCACCTCTAGGATTCAACGGCAAGCCTCAATTCATGTGTACTCGTAGAAGAAGCCTGTGGACTTGTCTTTGTGGATTGTCCCAATCAATAGAGTATATATATATATATATATATATATATATATATATGAATAACAGACTATTTAGAAAAGGAGAAGAAGAAGATAAACTGTTATTTGTGCGTCCCTTTTCTGAAGAATAGAAACAGTATATATATAAGTAGAAGAAGAGAAGAACGTTGGAAAAAAGAACGTTGGGAAACAACGTTCAAGAGAACGTTGGACACATGGGGAGTTACAGAAAACGCAAAAACGTAAATAAAGTTTACATTGGAAATAATTAATAGAAAATTGCTAGGGTATTAAATAGGCTTAGTATAAAAAGAAATAAAAGGGATTTAAGCAAAACAGTGGGCTACTTGGGTGCACCCGCGAAACATAATCGACTGGATTGGCACCCCCCTGTGCGGGCGTATCGCGCGCACACACGCACTAAGGTTTTCTGGTCAAAAGTCCAAGAACCAAGCTTGGCCTAGCCCAATTCCTTAGTCATCCTTATGTGCGCGAGCCCAACCCTTTTTCCCAATCGAGTTACTAAGCCCATAACAACAAGTGCTAATATGTACCATGAGAGTTCCCAAAATAGCCAATGTGGGACTTTGATAAAATCATAAGTTTGAAGCATAACCAACACACACACACACACACACACACACACACACACACATATATATATATATATATATATATCAATCTGCTTCTCCAGCGAATTGGAAGGAGCGAACTAAGAACGAGTCGGCTATAGCGACGATTTTTTCCGTCGCTATAAGATAGAAAGTCGGTTTTTTATGATATAGCGACGGAAAAAATCGTCTTTATAGTCGGTTCGTTCTTAGTTCGCTCCCTCCAGTTCGTTGGAGAGAGTCGGGCTATATATATATATATATTATAAAGCTGGAGCAATTCTTGAGAATTCTTTTTGGTATGATATATTCACATTTTAGAGCTTAAAAAAAATTACACATGCAATTATGAGCAATCCTCGTACTTCTCTATTCTCTCCAACTTCTTTAACGTCAAATAGTTGGATAAGCCGATAAGGTCTTTACCATAGTGATTAAGATCGAGGATCATGTTCGATTATCATTGAAACAAGTTTAATTCTTCCTTTATATGGGTGAGTTTATTTCTTTTTTCATGTAAATTGCAAAGTTATGAGATTATATTGTATATTTTTAAGTGGCTTCAAAGAAAAAAAATTGATATATATTGCGAATATTTTATGTCGATTATTTGATTGACAATTACGTGGATAAGTATTAGTGATAATTTTTTTAAAAAGATGAATAATATGTGAGATCTTTTTATAATTTTTACTAATTTCATGTATTAATAAGTTTCACAATTATAAATGTACATAAATTTATCACAATAAATAATAAAACTCTTACAAAAAAGAGAAGAAGTGATAAAGCAATAGATGGAAAAAGAAGAAGAAAATAATATTGTATGGGTATGTATTATTTAACTCTTTCAATTTTTTTATGTTTATTTTTTAGTCAACGTATGTGATGGTAGCTAGTATATATTATATAAGGGTTCTTCTATGGGGACTGTGACGCCCCCAAAATAAGTATACATCACCCATCTTGAGTCGCCAAATACATGGTACAAAATTTAAATAAAACTTAATAATACAACTGTCGTGTAAAATACGACAAAACATAAACTGAGAGTTTTAATATGAATATTATCTTGTAGATAGTATTCAAACTAAAATGGAGTCCTCAATATATTTATTATCACACTATTTCATAGAATAACGAGGACTACTAATGCAAATATCTGGATCGTCACTCCGTTCCCCGACTAGTTTCGGCTACGTTCTCATTTCCCGAAAAGAACAATGAAAGCAAAAGGGTGAGCTCAACTAGCCCAGTAAAAAATATTATGACTAAGATAATGTAGAATAATTTATCGTTAACCTTCAACAGTGTTAAACTGATAAAATATAACAAACATCAAGTTTAACTGCAACGGAATAAGCAATCCATTAGAAGAGTCAAGTAAAACATGATATCTACTATTTTCTATGATTTAAAAAGTTTTTCATCACTTTTATCGCTGAAACTCAGCTTAATAAATAATCCACATCATCGAATCACCCCTGCACTACGGCCAAGGATATTCTTTAGTATCACGACCACAAATTATCCATGCACTACGGGCCAAGAATATTCGTGTATTCATCAATGGTCATGATTATGCCAACAAATGTCCATCAATGCACTACGGGCAAATGAAGACTTTTACCACATCATTTGTCACATTACGGTCATGATTATACCGAATAATCCATGGTCATAATCATACCAAGTCCATCTATGTACTACGGCCACAGATGACTTTCATCATAATATAAACATGAGGATGATGACAATGATATAAGAATTCAATTAAATGAAAGCAAATGATAAATTTTTAAAGATTTATAATTTAATTTATTCAGAAATCAATAACGTCCAAATTGTCAACATGATACTGCTTTGTGAAGTAAAATTCAAGAATAATATTGTACCAAAAATGATTTGAATGAAAAACGAATCAATTTTTATCATGAATAAGACCGGGTGAATAGTACTTGAGTGAATAGTACCCGTGAATAGTAATTCAGGAATAGTAACCCATGAATAGTACTCCAGCATGAAAAAGTTAAAACTTATCAAGAATGCTCAGAATAATATTTTCATGAAAAGATATTGGATGAAGGGCAAATATCAAGGATATTCTACTAATTTCATGGAGTATAGAAGCCAAAACTTTAACTAAATGAGTATAGAATTCGAAATCTGAGACGAAATAATATTACTTCCATACTACAGAGTATGGAAGAAAATATTATTTCAAGAGAATATTGAACAAAAATAACATCCCTTACCTTGAAAAGAAGAGTATTCCAACTGGTATAGCGGGGATATTCTTGAAGAAAACTTTCACTATTTTCTACGCTCAAAACTTTCTAAAACTCGAAAGAAATACACTCAATATTATAGAAGAAGAATTCTCGATTACGTGTGCTTTTCAATTCTAACTAAACATCCTATTTATAGGAGAATGGAAAGGATACTATTTGAATTAGAAAATCACTTGATTTGCATAAATGACATATCACAAGCGAATTCACCTATTTGAATTTACGAATTTTGATTTTTACTGTGCATTACTATGCAATAAAATATTTTAATAAAACAAAAATTTTAAATAAAATATAATATATTCTATTTAAAAATCAAATAAAATAAAACTTATAAAATATTTATATATATAATAATAACCTTTGCTTTACAAGAATGCAATTCTTCTCCCCCTTTTTTCAATCATCATCATTCATTAGGTATGTGTATATATATATATATATATATATATATATATATATATATATATATATATATATATATATATACTCATATCACACATTATTTTGAAAAATAGGTAAGCGGGGTCCTAATAATACGCTAATATTTACAATACTTCATAAAAAATCACCTCAATATTTTTAACAACATTTATCATCAGTATTATAATTCACAATATTTAACAACCAGGTCGTTTTTAGGAAAGAGGGGGCTTTCCAATAAGGATTTCTCCATATTGGCTCGCAATTAAGTGATTAAACCTCTCATTGACAGAACTTCTAGACATCGTCAATATTATAAATAATAATATTAATAACTTTGTCATCTCAATTATTGATTTAATAATATATAAAATATCGACAATAATTGAATCAAATAACGTGAGATACTATCAAAGAATTCTCGTAGTAATAATTGAACAAAACTGAGTGACTTCTCACGTAAGCATTAATAATCAATACCGTATGCTACTATGTAACCATGCGTATTACTGTACTTTTATCACTGGGTATTTTAACAGTTTTAACGGTAAAACTTCTGCCGTTATTTTTATAAAAAGATATTTCTATCGTTTTCTCATTCCGACAATAATTCCGTTATGGGGTCCACCAATGATTGTGCCATCGTACGAATATTCCCTGTTAAAACGAATATTCCCCGACCAATCGAATATTATATAACAACTTGCTTACTTTATAAAATTTATAAATATTACCCATAACTATAACATTATAACAAATTTAAACCTTAATTTTCAAAAATGATATTTATAGAAAAATTCATCTTTATTCATAAAAGTTGGGGTCTTACAACCTCCCCTTCTTATGAAATTTCGCCCTCAAAATTAGGGTACATACCTGGTATATCGAATAGGTGAGGATACCTTGATTTCATTTCAGATTCTAACTCCCAGGTCATTTCCTCAACATCATGGTTTCTCCATAAAACTTTGACTTGAGGTATAACCTTGGAGCGTAGAATATGTTCCTTCTTATCCAAGATTTTAACAGGTACCTCTTCATACGTTAAATCTTCCGCTATTTTGTTCGGTTCTAACTTAATAATGTGGTTCTGGTCTTCCACATATTTACGTAACATGAATATGTGAAAAACGTTATGAACACGAGACATACTTGGCGGTAAAGCGAGTCTATAGGCCACAGTTCCTACTCGATCGAGGATTAAAAATGGGCCAATAAATCGAGGATTGAGCTTTTATCTCTTTCCAAATCTCGTAACTCCTTTCCATGGAGCAACACGTAACAACACATGATCTCCAATATTGAATTCCACGTTCTTTCGATGAAGATCAACATAACTCTTTTGTCGATCTTGTGAGGTTTTTATACGTTCTTGGATCGTTTGAATCTTTTTTCGTAGTCATACGTACCAACTCCCGGCCCCAACAACTTTGCTTCACCCACCTCATCCCAACGTCTTTGAGAACGACACTTTCTTCCATACAGCGCCTCAAATGGAGCCATGCCAATACTTGCTTGATAACTGTTGTTGTAGGTAAACTCCACCAATGGTAAGAACTTGTCCCAACTTCCCTTGAAGTCAAGGACATAGAGTCTTAATAGATCTTCAAGACTTTGAATAGTCCTCTCTGACTGCCCGTCCGTTTGAGGATGATATGCCGAACTAAATCGTAAATCTGTGCCCATAGCTTTTTGTAAACTAACCCAAAATCTTGAAGTGAATCTTTGGTCTCGATCAGAAACTATGGATACTGGAATACCATGCAATTTTACAACCTCGTTTATGTACATACGAGCAAGATGTTCAAGTGTATAAGTTTCTCGTATAGGTAAGAAATGAGCAGACTTGGTCAATCTATCAACAATGACCCAAATTACATTTATGCCTTGAGAAACCTTGGGAAGACCAGTAATGAAATCCGTTGTAATGTGCTCCCACTTCCATTCTAGAATTTCAAGTGGTTGCAATGGACTTTTTGGCACTTGATGCTTCGCCTTGACACGTTGACAAGTTAAACACCTTGAGATAAACTTCACGATCTCTCTCTTCATATTGCTCCACCAAAATGTATGTTGAAGATCACGATACATTTTGGTACTCCTAGGATGGATTACAAACGATGTGTTGTGCGCCTCCATCATGATTTTATACTTTAAATCAGGGTCGTTAGGAACATAAAGTCTAGAGTTGACTCGTAGTATTCCTTCTTCATCGATTCTTGCTTCCGGGATAGCACCTTCTTGCACTTTCTTCCTCATACGAATCAGCTCCAGGTCTTTAACTTGAGTAGCTTTAACTTTATCGATTAAAGTCGGTTCTACTTGTATGTTTGCCATCATCACGCGGGTCCTTGGAGTCTTTAACTCTATCTCTATCCTTTGCAAGTCATACAAAATGGGCCTTTGTGTTGACAATAACGCACTCGTACCTGCATATGATCTTCTACTCAATGCGTCAGCTACCGTGTTCGCTTTTCTAGGGTGGTATTGAATGGTATGATCATAATCTTTCAACAGTTTAAGCCAACGTCGTTGCCGCATGTTGAGTTTCTTTTGAGTGAAGAAATATTTAAGGCTTTTATGATCCATATAGATCTCCACCTTCTCCCCATACAGGTAATGCCTCCAAATTTTAAGTGCGAAGACAACAGCTACCAACTCTAGATCATGAGTAGGATAATTTCTCTCATATTCTTTGAGTTGTCGAGAGGCATAGGCTATGACTTTTTCATGTTGCATGAGAACACATCTTAACCCTTTGCCCGAAGCATCACTGTAGATGGCAAACCCCTCCGAGCCAGATGTTATTGTCAGAACAGGTGCTGAAATGAGTCTCCTCTTGAGTTCTTAAAAACTCTTTTCACATTCCTCGCTCCAACCTAATTTTGTATCTTTCCGAGTCAGCTGAGTTAATGGAGTAGCGATTCAAGAAAATCCTTCCACAAATCTCCGATAATAACCAAATTAAGCAAGAAAGCTACGATTTCTATCATCGATTTATGTTGCTCCCAGCTTTGAATTGCTTCAATCTTTGCCGGATCAACAGATATTTCATGACTTGATTGTCAATTTGTATTACATTTTTTTAATTTCTTTACATAAATAAAAGTGAAAAAAATCATTTATAAATATTAGTTTAGTAAAAGTGGTTCAGTTTTAAGTGAAATAGTCCATATTCGAAACTCGATTTGAAGGCTTTTGAGTAACTCATTTTATAAATGAATTGAGTACTTACAAGTCAAATAGGTTCGAATAATGATTTGAGTCGAATCTGACGTAAAATTAGATATTTATTATCGAATTCGAGTTGAATTCAAACTTAATTTTTTCAAATTGAATCGAGTCGAGTCGAATCTAAACACGAGAATGTTAGTTAAAATTTGACTGATTTACCTTTCTCTCTCATTTCTTCATGATTGAAGGCCTCATAAAGGTTTTATTGGTTCCAACTTCTGAGTACTCTTCCGACCATAATTTTTAGGCTATGAGGTTCCTCGACAATTAGTCCCTCTATTATACTAATTCTTTTGTCTTTTAATTATGATAATTTTTTCAAAATTACTTCTCATTATTCTGTCTATTTTTTTAATACTTTAAATTCTTTCTTCCTCTTTATCCCAACAAAACTCTTCTTATCCCAACAAAAGATTTAAGGGTATTATAGACAATTGAGTACTATATTTAATATTTTCTAATCATTATCTTAATTCTTGTGTCCATCTCTAAAATGTCAAATAATTAGAGACGAAAGGACTACTAGTAATTCTTTTGTCTTTTATTTATTTATTTATTTCAATAAGGGGTTTTGTTACTTTTTCTTCTTCTTAAACAACAGTTAGCGAGACATTTTTAATATGATTGTCAGTTTATTTTTATTGTTGTAACTTGACTATTTTAATAAGAACACAATTATTATTAGAAGTGAAATAAAGGTATATTACTACTATTAATTTACAATTACAAGTAAATTTTACTTTTAGATAAACATGTCTATATAAAATTTAAAAATCAGATGACTATTATATTCATCCAACTAAATTAAAGGTATATTATCAAAGTAATTTATATACAAATGATTTATTTAATTATTTTATTTAGTTTGAATAAAAAGGACAAAGTTAGACAATCAGATCTAGATTGGTTTGTATATTGGTAAGTATAAATTTGGTACTATTTTGTATTTCCAGATTTTAATTGGAGATTGTGTGGAAAATGACAAATTTGTTAAAATATAAATGAAGAGTAAACATGTCAATTGCAATGATCTATTAATAGTGTTAGACAAGATTTTCAAATCCAGACCGGTTATCGAACTGAAAAAAGTATCGGGTGGATGGATTACTGATTCAACTAGTGGTTGAACCGTTATCGGCTCAATGACGTCATTAATATGTAATAAATAATAAACGTATTAGTTATTATTGTATATTATAAATACTATTTAGTAAATATGTAAAATTAATCAATTTATATACAACAAAAAAACTAAACCTATTTGTACAAAATTTACTTTATACAATACAAGTAAATACTAAATTTATATGAAAAGAATGATATTAAATCATGCTCATAACTCAAAAGTGATAAAATCAAACACAAATGAACATAAACATCTCTAGAATACATTCAAATTCAGATTATTTTTTTATCTATAAATTTTAAATCAATAGGGAACCGGTCAAACTCCTTGTGAACCAGTACTGGTTCACTGCATCAAGCGGTTAAACTACTGGGTCATTGGATTTGAGCGGGTTTTGTCCTAAACTGGGTAATTGATTCAATCCGAATCAAAATGTCGACCGGTTCCGATTTTAATCGCTTCAACCGTCGAGCCGATACAGGTATCTCAACCTTGCTGTTGGGCAGCATTAGGCGTCTGGTGAGATTGTGTAACTTCTTTTATACCACACGTGTGACTCTCCCAAAATAGGTATACACAACTCATTCTGAGTCGCCAAATACGTGGTACAGAATCTAAATACAAACTTCCTATTTACAACTATTAACTGTCGTGTAAAATACGACAAAATATAAGCTATGAGTTTCAATACAAATATTGTCTCATAGACAATATCTAAACTAAAATAAAGTCTTCATTGAAATTATTGTCACAATATTTTATAGAGTAGTGAGGACTACTATAGTAATCATCTTGGACCATCACTCAACTCCCCGACTAATCACAACTATATTTGTAAGACCCCAAGTTTTATGAATAAAGATGAATTTTCTATAAATATCATTTTTGAATATTATGGAGTGAATTTGATATAATGTTATAGTTGTGGGTAATATTTATAAATTTTGCAAAGTACACAAGTTGTTATATTATATTCGATTGGTCGGGGAATATTCGTTTTAACAGTGAATATTCGTACGATGACACAATCATTGGTGGACCCCACAACAGAATTATTGTCGGAATAAGAAAATGACATAAATATCTTTTTATAAAAATAACGACGGAAGTTTTATCGTTAAAATTGTTAAAATACCCGGTGATAAAAGTACAGTAATACGCGTGATTGCATAGTAGCACATGGTATTAATTATTAATGCTTACGTGAGAAGTCACTCAGTTTTGTTCAATTATTGCTACAGTAATTGCTGCATAGTATCTCACGTTATTTGATTCAATTATTGTCGATATTTTATATATTATTAAATCAATAATTGAGACGACAAAGTTATTAATATTATTATTTACAATATTGACGATGTCTAGAAGTTCTGTCAAGGAGATGTTTAGTCACCTAATTGCGTGCCAAATAGGGATAAATCCTTATTGGAAAGCCCCCTCTTTCCTGGGAACGACCTGGTTGTTAAATATTGTGAATTATAATAATGATGATAAATGTTGCTAAAAATATTGAGGTGATTTTTTATGAAGTATTGTAAATATTGGCGTATTATTCTAACCCCGCTTTACCCATTTTTTTAAATAATGTGTGATATGAGAATAATATATATATATATATATATATATATATATATATATATATATATATATATATATATATATACCTAATGAATGATGATTGAAAAAGGGGGAGAAGAATTGCCTTTCTTTGTAAAGACAAAGGTTATTATTATTATATATATATAAATATTTTATAAGTCTTATTTTATTTGATTTTTAAATAGAATATATTTTATTTTATTTAAAGATTTTGATTTATTAGAATATTTTATTGCATAGTAATGCACTGTAAAAATCAAAATTCAGAAATTCAGCCGGTGAGTTATGCCCGTGATATGTCACTGTGCAGTCCGTGATTTTCTAATTCAAATAGTGTCCTTTCCATTCTCCTATAAATAGGATGTTTAGTTAGAATTGAAAAGCACACCAGAATCAGAGAATTCTTCTTCTATAATATTGAGTGTATTTCTTTCGAGTTTTAGAAAGCTTTGAGCGTAGAAAATAGTGAAAGTTTTCTTCAAGAATATCCCCGCTATACCAGTTGGAATACTCTTCTTTTCAAGGTAAGGGATGTTATTTTTGTTCAATATTCGCTTGAAATAATATATTCTTCCATACCCTGTAGTATGTAAGTAATATTATTTCGTTTCAGATTTCGAATCTTATACTCATTTGGTTAAAGTTTTGGCTTCTATACTTCATGAATTTAGTAGAATATCCTTGATATTTGCGCTTCATCCAGTATCTTTTCATGAAAATATTATTCTGAGTATTCTTGATAAGTTTTAACTTTATCATGCCGGAGTACTATTCACGGGTTACTATTAACGAAGTACTATTCACGGGGTACTATTCACTCGAGTACTATTCACCCGGGGTACTATTCATGATAAAAATTAATTCATTTTCGGTCCAAATCATTTTTGGTACAATATTATTCTTGAATTTTACTCAACAAAGCAGTATCATGTTGACAATTTGGACATTATTGAATTCTGGATAAATTAAATTATAAATCTTTAAAAATATATCCTTTGCTTTCTTTTAATTGAATTCTTATATCATTGTCATCATCCTCATGCTTATATTATGTTGAAAGTCATCTGTGGCCGTAGTACATAGATGGACTTGGTATGATTATGACCATGAATTATTCGGTATAATCATAACCGTAATGTTACAAAAGATGTGGTAAAAGTCCTCATTGGCCCGTAGTGCATTGATGGACAGTTGTTGGCATGATCATGACCATTAATGATTACACTAATATCCTTAGCCTATAGTGCATGGATAATTTATGGTCGTGATACTAAAGAATATCATTGGCCGTAGTGCAGGGGTGATTTGATGATGTGGATTATTTATTAAGCCGAGTCTCAGCGATTAAAGTGATGAAAAACCTTTTAAATCATAGAAGATAGTAGATATCATGTTCCACTTGACTCTTCTAATGGATTGTTTGTTCCGCTGTAGTTAAACTTGATGTTTGGTATATTTTATCAGTTTAACACTGTTGAAGGCTAACGATAAATTATTCTGCATTATCTTAGTCTTAATATTTCTTACTGGGCTAGTTGAGCTCACCCTTTTGCTTTCATTGTTCTCTTCAGAAAATGAGAACATAGCCGGGACTAGTCGGGGAACGAAATAACGGTCCAGATGTTTGTATTAGTAGTCCTCACTATTCTATGAAATAGTACGTTAATAAATGTATTGAGGACTCCATTTTAGTTTGAATACTGTCTAGAAGATAATTTTCGTATTAAAACTCTCAGTTTATATTTTGTTGTATTTTACACGACTGTTGTATTATTAAGTTGTATTTGAATTTTGTACCATATATTTGGCGACTCAAGATGGGTGATGTATACCTATTTTGGGGCGTCGTCACATTGGTATCAAAGCTTAGGATATGATCCCCGTGAGATGTGAGACAAGAACTAGGAGGGGAGAGACGGGAAATTCCTTCGCTAGTATGACCTACCTAAGTTTATTTGGTATTTAATTGGTTGGTCAGAGTATAGGAATAATATGTGACATGTCAATTAACCTTTGTTTTGTGGCAGTATTTGAAAATGACATCTGAGAATATTGAGAATGGCAATGGAGCACAGGAGACCGTTGAGTCACCACAGATCAATACCGAGGATAATGTGCAACAGGAAGACAATAATCCTCAGGTAAAAAATAACGATCAAATGATGAACGATGGGATGTTTAGAGGCTTTATGCAATTCATGCAACATCAAGTGAGAGCGGCCTTTTCCAAAATGCAGGTGAAAACACTGGCAACTCTCGGACGGTCACCGCTAAGCAGTTGAAGGAGTTGGGACCACCAGAGTTTATTGGAGAGCCAAAACCACTTAAGGCAGAGACGTGGATAAAGCAGATCACCAAGATATTTGATGTCTTGGGATGCTCCGAGGAATAAAAGGTTCCCTTTGCCACCTTTATGTTGCGAGGAGAGGCAGATTACTGGTGAGAATCTGTAAAGCGTACCCAGCCTGCCGCACTCAAAATCTCTTGGGAGAAGTTCCAAGAACTATTCAACAACAAGTACTTTCCCAAAAGTATTCGTCACATGAAAGAGGTAGAGTTCATCAAGCTGGAGCAAAACAATATGACAGTGTTGCATTACGAAGCCAAGTTTGCCGAGCTGTCCCGGTTTGTGTCCAACTTTGTTGATAATGAGGAGAGAATGACACGAATGTTTCTAAGAGGTTTGAAACCCGAGATACGTCAATACCTTATTTCTCACAAACTTTGCTTGTATTCAAATGTTGTTAATAGGGCTCAATTATTGGATCACGATAATGAGTCAACTCAACCAAGAGAGAGCAGCCGGCAAAATGATAATACCAGTGGTAGCAGTCATTGAAGCGGTGACAACAAACGTGGAGGGAATCAACATGCCAGAAATAGTAACCACTTCGGTGGTAATCATGGCCAAGACAATAAGAATGGACATTTCAAGAAGAGGAGATTCAACAATGATAGAAAGACGTCAGCATCCGCACCTGTTGTTAAGGAAGGAGAATGACCACCTATCATATGCTTCAAATGCGGAGGGGAGGGACATATCAGTCCAAACTATGCGCAGCAGTCCAAAACGTGTTACAATTATGGAAGAGAAGGTCACCTAGCTCAATTTTGACGTTCAGGGAAGCCAAGTCCAGCTGGGATGGAGGCACCAAAGGCCGTTCTAGAAAAGTCAAAACCAGTAGTTCAAGGGAAAGCGTTTGTCGTAACCTCCCAGAAAGCAAGGAACCCAAACGAGGTCATCACGGGTAAGCTTATCATAAACTCTAGCGAAGTCTATACCTTATTTGATACCTGTTATACCCATTCTTTTATTTCTCCTTCTTGCGCTCAACGTTTAAATTTGACTCTGGAGAAATTAGACTTTGACTTATCTGTTGAAACTCCGTTGGGAGAAACCTTCATTACATCCACTGTTTATAAGTCTTGTTTGGTTCAAATCGGTACCCTCATATTACCTGTTGATCTTATTTCATTGAAAATACTTGCATTTGACGTAATTCTAGGGATTGATTGGTTAACTACTAATCATGCAAAAATTAATTGTTTTCGTAAGGTTGTTAGCTTTCATATTTCTAACCAACCTATTATGCAAATTCAAGCAACCAAACCATTAAAATCAATCATTTGTCATCTCAAGCCATAAAGCTATTCATTTATTGAAAAAGCTAATGTCGAAGCTTTCTTAGCTCATGTCACAGTTTAAACAAAAATACGTCAGTTTTGAATGATATTTCTATTGTTAATAAATTTCCTGACGTATTCCCTGAAGAACTTCCTGGCCTACCCTTAGAGCGTGAAATTGAATTTTGTATCGACCTTGAACCCGGTACAAAACCCATTTCCAAAGCCCCATATCGAATGGCTCCTATTGAACTTCAGGAGTTAAAGACCCAACTGCAGGAATTGTTAGACATCGGTTTCATTCGTCCCCAAATACGCCTCCTTGGGGGCTCTGTTCTATTCGTGAAGAAGAAAGATGGGAGTATGTGACTTTGTATTGATTATCGGGAGTTGAACCATGTCACTGTCAAAAATAGATACCCGTTGCCTCGCATTGATGACCTGTTTAACCAGTTGTAAGGCACCAAATTCTTTTCAAAGATTGATCTTCGTTCCGGATATCACCAATTGAAGATTAAAACCGATGACATTCCAAAGACGACTTTCAGAACTCGGTACGGACATTATGAATTCCTAGTCATGTCTTTTGGATTGACTAATGCTCTTGCTGCCTTCATGGATATGATAAACCGAGTATTCAAGAAATATTTGGATTATTTTGTGGTTGTCTTTATTGATGACATTCTCATATATTTCAAAAGCCATGAAGATCGTGAGCAACACTTAAGGCTGATACTCCAAAAACTTCGTGAAAATAAGCTTTATGCCAAGTTGAAGAAATGTAAGTTCTGGCTTGAGGAAGTAGCATTCCTTGGGCACGTAGTATCAAGTCATGGAATATCTGTTGGCCCGATAAAGATTGAAGCAATTCAAAGCTAGGAGCAACCTAAATCAGTGACCGAAGTACGTAGCTTTCTCGACTTAGCTGGTTATTATCGGAGATTCGTGGAAGAATTTTCTTGAATCGCTACTCCAATAACTCTGCTGACTCGGAAAGATGCAAAATTCAGTTGGAGCGAGGAATGTAAGAAGAGTTTTTAAGAACTCAAGAGGAGACTCATTTCAACACCTGTTCTGACAATACCATATGGCTCGGAGGGGTTTGTCATCTACAGTGATGCTTCGGGCAAAGGGTTAGGATGTGTTTTCATGCAACATGGGAAATTCAGACCAATATTCCAATGAAATGATATTAGATAAAGCGCAAACTATTAAGGATATTCTACTAATTTCAGGATTTTCACCATTTAACAATAAGGTTATGGAAACGAACAATAATTTTGTACCATAAATAGAGAAAAATATGAAAAAATGATATCCTGTAAAGCCCCGAAAATAGGTATACAAAACCCATTCTGAGTCCCCAAATACATGGTACAGAATTCAAATACAAACTTAATTATATTACTGTCGTGTAAAATACGACAAAAAATAGCTGAGTATTTTAACACGAATATTGTCTAGTAGACAATATCCAAACTCAAATGGAGTCCTCATTACAATTATTATCACACTATTTTATAAAATAGTGAGGACTACTACTGACCCACTATCTCGCATCACACTCCATTCCCCGACTAGTCCCGACTATGTTCTCATTTCCTGAAGAGAACAATGAAATCAAAGGGTGAGCTCAACTAGCCCAGTAAAGAATAAATTATCGTTAGCCTTCAACATTGTAAAACTGATAGAATATAATAGACAACAAGTTTAACTGCAACGGAATAAACAATCCATTATAATAGTCAAGTAGAGCATGCTATCTACTATCTTCTATGATTTAAAAGTTCATCATCAATATTTTATCGATGTAACATAGCTCAATAAATAATCCACATCCTCGAATTATCCATGTACTACGGGCCAAGGATATTCGTTAGTATCACATCCACGAATTATCCATGCTGTAAGACCCTAACTTTTATGAATAAAGATTTAATTTTCTCTAAATATCATTTTGAGTAATATGGTGTGGATTTGATATAATGTTATAGTTGTGGGTAATATTTACAAATTTTACAAAGTAAAGTAAGTTATCATAAAATATTCATTTGGTCGGGGAATATTCGTTTTATCAGGGAATATTCGTACGACGGCACAATCATTGGTGAACCCCACAATGGAATTATTGTCGGAGTTAGAAAACGGCAGAAATAAATTTTTTATAAAAATAACGGAAAAAGTTTTACCGTTAACTGTTGAAATACCTGGTGGTAAAAGTATAGTAATACGCGTGGTTACACAATAGCATACAGTATTATACATTATCTTTAATTATTGATGCTTACGTGAGAAGTCACTCAGTTTTATTCAATTATTGCCACAGTAATTGCTGCATAGTATCTCATATTATTGATTCAATTATTGTCACAGTATCATCTGCACATTATTTTATTAAATCAATAATCGAGACGACAAAGTTATTCATATTATTATTTGCATTATTGACAATGTCTAAAAAGTTCTGTCGAGAAAAAGGGGTTGATCATCTAATTACGTTCCAATAAGGAGAAGTCCTTATCGAAAATCCCCCTCTTTCCCAGGAATGATCTGGTTGTTAATATTGTGAGTTATAATATTAATAATGAATAGTTGTTGAAAGATTGTGTTGATTAAAGATAAGAATAATAATT
Organism: Panax ginseng; assembly: GCA_020205605.1. Lineage (NCBI taxonomy): Eukaryota > Viridiplantae > Streptophyta > Magnoliopsida > Apiales > Araliaceae > Panax > Panax ginseng. The sequence continues at coordinate 16,763,931 of CM035134.1, forward strand.
GATAAGTGGAAGATGTTTGTTCAATTATCTTGTTAAATTAGTATTTGTTCTATATGAATTGATTTATATTAAAGAGGGTGACCCTCAATTACCTTCAAATAAGGTAATCTACTTTTATTTTGATTGGGCAAATTATGAAATTGCAAAGAACGGATGTTTGTCCAAATTTTTCCAAGTATGCTTTGTATTCAATACCTTATAAATAAGGGTGTTCCCTCATTGGTCAATATCTTTAAATTGGCATTCCCCTCACAAGGGTTCAGTCCCTGATTGGTCAAAATAAATTTTTAATGGAAGCATTTATACTGGCAACGTGTGAATTATTTTAAAGGATACTCCCTTATTGGTTAAAGGTTTTAAATGGTATACTGATAAGTTGCAAACCCGTGATTTTCCTGTGCAGTTTGTGATTATTTCCTAAATAGTATCCTGTCATTCTTCTATAAATAGGATGCTTAGTTTAGAAATGAAAATCACACCAGAATCAGAGAATTCTTCTTCTATAATATTGAGCGTATTTCTTTAGAGTTTAAGGAAGCTTTGAGTGTAGAAAACAGTGCAAGTTTTCTTCAAGAATATCCCCACTCTACCAGTCAGAAATACTCTCATTTTAAGGTAAGGGATATTATTTTTATTCAATATTCGTATGAAATAATATTTTCTTCCATACTCTGTAGTATGTAAGTACTATTATTTCATTTCTTATTCCTTATTCTATACTCATGTTGATAAGTATTACTTCTATACTCCTTGAAATTAGTAGAATATCCTTAAAATTTGCGCTTCATCTAGTATCATTTCACAAGGGTATTTTTCTGAACATTCTTGTTAAATTTTAATCTTTTCATATCGGGGTACTATTTATGGGGTATTATTCATGAAGTACTATTCATGGGGTACTATTCACTTGGGTACTATTCACTCTGGGTACTATTTATGACAAAAATTAATTTCTTTTCTGTCCAAATTATTTTTACATGAATATTATTCTTGAATTTTACTCCACAAAGCAGTTATCATGTTGATAATTTGGACATTCTTAAACTCTAGATAAATTAAATTATAAATCTTTAATATTTATCCTTGATCTCGTTTGATTGAATTCTTATATCATTGTCATCATCATCATGCTTATATTGTCTATAGTATTCAATCAGTTTAACACTGTTGAAGGCTAACGATAATTTATTCTGTATTATCTTAGTCATAATATTCTTTACTGGTCTAGTTGAGCTCACCCTTTGCTTTCATTATTCTCTTCAAGAAATGAGAATATAGCTGGGACTAGTCGGGGAATGAAGTGATGGTCTAAGCTGGTGGCTATAGTAGTCCTCACTATTCTATGAAATAATGTGATAATAATTGTAATGAAGACTCTATTTGAGTTTGAATATTGTCTACGAGACAATATTCATGTTAAAACTCTCAGCTTATGTTACACGACAGTTGTATAATTAAATTTGTATTTGAATTTTGTACCATGTATTTGACGACTCAGAATGAGTTGTGTATACCTATTTTGGGGGCGTCACACATGCACTACGGGCCAAGGATATTCGTTATTACCACCAGTGGTCATGATCATGCCAACAACTGTCCATCAATGCACTACGGACCAATGAGGACTTTCACCACATCATTTGTCTGTAACATTACATGTCATGATAATATCGATACATAATTTCTGGTCATAATCATACCATACTCCATCTATGCACTACGGGACAAATGTGACTTTCATCACAATTTAAGCATGAGGATGATGACAATGATATAAGAATTCAATTAAGTGAGATCAAGGATAAATTTTAAATAGTTATAATTCAATTTATCTAGAGTTCAAGAATGTCCAAATTATCAACATAATAACTGCTTTGTGGAGTAAAATTCAAGTAATATTCATGCAAAAATAATTTGGACAGAAAAGAAATTAATTTTTGTCATGAATAGTACCCCGGCATGAAAAGATTAAAATTTAACAAGAATGTTCAAAAAAAATATCCTTGTGAAATGATACTAGATGAAGCGCAAATTTCAAGGATATTCTACTAATTTCAAGGAGTATAGAAGCAATACTTAACAAAATGAGTGTAGAATTCAGAATCTAAAACGAAATAATATTACTTACATACTACAGAGTATGGAAGAATATATTATTTCTTACGAATATTGAACAAAAATAATATCCCTTACCTTAAAAGGAGAGTATTTCTTACTGGTATGGCGGGGATATTCTTGAAGAAAACTTGTACTATTTTCTACACTCAAAGCTTCCTTAAACTCTAAAGAAATACGCTTAATATTATAGAAGAAGAATTCTCTGATTCTGGTGTGATTTTCATTTCTAAACTAAGCATCCTATTTATAGGAGAATGGCAGGATACTATTTGAATTTTAAAAAACCACGGACCAACAGTGAAACCATCACGGGCGAATTCACGGACGTTTGGCTGAAACTTTTATAAAAATTTTGATTTTACTATGCAGCACTATGCAGTACTATGCAATACTATGTAGTACTATGCAAATAATAAAATATAATATATTCTTTTTTATATAAAAAACAAAACTTTATAGAATATATATATATAGTAATAAAACAAAACTGAGATAGCTTTCTACCGACTATTTTGAAAAATGAGTAAGTGGGGGTCCATGTAATAAACTAAATTTACAACAATTACTTTATAAAAATCACCTCTATTTATCTCAATTCACTTGGTTTCACAAAATACATTTTTAACAACATTTATTCATTATTAATATTATAACTCGCAATATTAACAACCAGATCATTACAAAGAAAGATGGGGCTTTCCTATAAGGACTACTCCTTATTGGTGCGCAATTAGGTGACCAAACCCTTTCTTCGACATAACTTTCTAGACATCGTCAATAATGCAAATAATAATATGAATAACTTTGTTGTCTCATTTATTGATTTAATAATATAAAATATTGTGTCGATGATACTGTGCCAATAATTGAATCAATAATATGAGATACTATGCAGCAATTATTATGGCAATAATTAAATAAAACTGAGTGACTTCTCACGTAAGCATTAATAATCAAAGATAATGTGCAATACTGTGTCCTACTATGCAACCACGCGTATTACTGTACTTTGATCATCGTGTATTTCAACAGTTAACGATAAAACTTTTGCCGTTATTTTTATAAAAAGTTATTTCTTTCGTTTTCTAACTCGATGATGAATTACATTGTGGGTTCCATGATTGATTGTGCGTCATGCATTTATATTCCCCGACCAAACTAATATTTTATGACAACTTGCTTACTTTGCAAAATTTATAAATATAACTCACAACTATAATATTATATCAAATCCACGCCATATTACTCAAAATGATATTTAGAGAAAATAAATCTTTATTCATAAAAGTTAGGGTCTTACATATCCCGTGACAGGTATAAAAGAAATGATATCCCATACGAGTATGAAAGAATATACAAAACTGCAAATGGATTTTCATCCGTCATGCTATAATCCGCGTAGACAGATTATTTCCACAACTTAATAAGTAATGAATACGAAGGGTTATTCACCAGACATGCGGTAATCCGCGTAGACAAGTTATTCCTACATATTAATAAGGAATAAAATGACAACCCTTATGAGTATGAAGAAAATAACATCATTTACCTTAGTAGGAGACTAAATCTGACGGGTATAACGAAGATATTTATGAGGAAATCTTGTCCTATTAACTACACACAAAGTATTCTTATACTAGAAAGAAATACGCACAATATTATAAAAGAAGATTTTTTTGATTCTGGTGTTATTTTCATTTCTTAACTAAGCAATCAATTTATAGGAGAATGGTAGGGCACTATTTAAGAAAATCACGGACGGACAGTTTCAAATCCACGGGCAAAAATCTGATTTTTATTATGCGACACTATGCAATAAAATATTTTAATAAAATAAAAACTTTTTATATAATATATATATTCTTTTTATATTCTAATAAAACAAATAGCTTTATATATATTATAAAAAAACTTTCTGTTTTATATAAAAAAAAATTATGCTTTATTACTATTATAATAATAATAAAATAAAATTGAAATAACTTTCTACTGTTGGTTTGACAAATTGACACATGGGAATTCATGGAATAATAAACCAAACTTACAACAAATGCTTTATGACGAACCCCTCATTTTATATCAAAAATAGAATAAATATCTCCCATAAATTACTTATCTTCAATCAACCCATTTTTAATCTTTCAACACTTAATCATCATTAATATTATAACTCACAATATTAACAACCAGATCGTTCCCAGGAAAGAGGGGGCTTTCCGATAATAATTTCTCCTTATTGGTGCACAATTAAATAACATAACCCTTTTTCTCGACAGAACTTTCTAGACATTGTCAATAATACAAATAATAATTTGAATAATTGTGTCATGTCAATAATATAAAATATTATGCAAATGATACTGTGACAATAATTGAATCAATAATATGAGATACTATGCAGCAACTAGTGTGACAATTGTTGAATGAAACTAAGTGACTTCTTACGTAGCATCAATAATCAGAGATATTGTGCAATACCGTGTGCTACTATGCAACAACGCGTATTATTGTACTTTTATCACCGGATATTTCAACAGTTTAACTGTAAAAGTTTTGCCGTTATTTTTATAAAAAGGTTATTTATATCGCATTCTATATCCGACAGTTATTCCGTTGTGGGGTCCACCAATGATTGCGACGTCGTACGAATATTCCCCAATAAAAAGAATATTTCCCAGCCAAACAAATATTTTATGACAATTTGCTTACTTTGTAAAATTTTCACATATCACCCATAACTATAACATTTATTAAATTACCACCTTACTATTTAGAATACTATTTAGAGAAAATTAAATATTTATTCATAAAAGTTGGGGTCTTACAACAAGTGGCTAATTGGCGGGTTTTTTTTTCCCATAGGTGACAAAGTGTAAGAACGTATAAATCACAAGTGATAAATTGCATTTTACTCAACTTTAAATTACATTCAGTTATGCATATTTCAATGTTTGTTGATGCATTCTTTTGATGTTTATGTATTTTTATTTAAAATTTTAACTATAAAAGTATTTTTTGTCACACACATTGCGTGTGTGCAATTACTAATATTATCGCATTGCTTAAATATTGTATTTTTTTTATTATAAAAGTATACTAAAATTAAGAACAATGATGATTAGTGGAAAAAAGAGAGCATTCTTATTTCATATAAGTTGTAGTTGTATTTGTATATATCTCATTCTTTTTACAATACTTCTATTTATAAGCACATTTACATAAATACTTGGAAGTTTTAAAACTCATAGGTCATAGGAGTTTCAAAGCTTAAAGGACATAGGAGTTTCAAAACTCAAAAGTTATTTCAATAAAAAGGGGTAGGAATGAATCTAGACATATATCCACATACTATGTATAGTTTTATAACACTCCCCATTGGATGTTTATTGTGCAGCCATACGCATTGAAAGTTGCCTTATTAAAAACCTTACCAGGAAAAACCCTATGGGGAAAAACCTTGGTTAAGGGAAAAAGAGTACAGCGCATATTAGCTCCCCCTTATGAATGTATCTCCTTAAGTCCTTCAACTATGACATTCTAATGTTGCGTCATAATCCTTCAAACGTTGTAGTTGGTAATGCTTTGGTGAACAAATCTGCTAGATTATCTTTTGAGTGAATTTGTTAAATATCAATGTCACCGCACTTATCAAGGTCATGTGTGAAAAAGAATTTTGGTGAGATATGTTTTGTTCTATCTCCTTTGATGTATCCTCCCTTTGAATTGAGCTATACATGCAGCATTGTCTTCATATAGAATGGTTAGAGTTCCTTTGCTGGAGGATAAACCACATGTTTCTTGAATATATTGAGTCATTGATCTCAGCCACACACATTCTTGACTTGCTTCATAGATTGCAAGTATTTCAGCATGATTAGATGAAGTGAAAACTAATGTTTACTTTGTAGATCTCCATGATATATCAGTATCTCCACATATAAAGAGATAACCTGTTTGAGATCGACCTTTATGTGGATCAGATAAATATCCTCCATCAGCATATCCAACTAATTCATAATTATCATTATTTGAATAAAATAAGCCCATATCCATAGTTCCAGGTAACGAAAAATATGTTTAACTCCATTCCAATGTCTTCGGGTAGGAGAAGAACTATATCTTTTTAGTAAATTCACAGAGAATGCAATATCAGGTCCTATATTATTAGCAAGATACATTAGCGTACCAATTGCACTGAGGTATGGTACTTTAGGACTAAGTAATTCTTTATTATCCTCATGAGGTCAAAAGGGCCCTTTTCACATCAAGTGATCGAACAACCATTGGGGTACTCAATTGATGTGTTTTATCCATATAAAAGCTTTTAAGGACATTCTCTGTGTAAGTTGATTGATAAATGAGAATTTTATCTGCTAAATACTCGATCTGCAGACCGAGACAAAATTTTGTTTTTCCCAAATCTTTCATCTCAAATTCTTTCTTTAAATAATTTTGTCTTTGGTATCTTTTCACGAGTTTCAATAATATTTAAATCATCAACATACACAACAATAATAGCAAAACCAGATTCTGACTTCTTTATAAAAATACATGGGCATATAGAGTAATTATTATACCCATCTTTCAATAAATATTCACTAAGACGATTATTCCACATGTTTCCTGATTGTTTTAACCCATATAGGGACCTTTAAAACTTGATTGAGTTAACTTCCCGGGAATTTGAATTATATGCTTCAGGCATTTTAAATCCTTCAGGGATTTTCATGTAGATATTATTATCTAATGATCCATACAAATATGTTGTAACATCCTTTAATCACATATCCAAAATTTATTTTGCTACCAAGCTAATTAAAAATTTGAATGTAATCGCGTCCATTATAGGAGCGTATGTTTTTTCATAATCAATTCCAGGTCTTAGCGAGAAATCTTGTGCTACAAATTACGTTTTGTACCTTATAATTTCATTTTTCTCATTTCGTTTATGTACAAATACCCATTTATATCCAACAGGCAGTACACCTTTAGGTGTTCAGACTACAGGCATTACATCTTTGGCCGTCCTCGATCAAAGCTAGGCTAAATTTTGTGACTGCCTCTGTTTGTAAGACCCCAACTTTTTAAATAAAGATGATTTTTCTATAAATATTATTTTTAAATATTATGGATTGAATTTGATATAATGTTATAGTTATGGTTAATATTTATAAATTTTGCAAAGTACGCAAGTTGTTATAAAATATTCGTTTGGTCGAGAAATATTCTTTTTGTCGAGAAATATTCATATGATGACACAATCATTGGTGGACCCCACAACGGAATTATTGTCGGAGTTAGAAAACGACAAAAAATATTTTTATGAAAATAATGGCGGAAGAGTTACCAATTAACAATTGTTGGAATACACGTGGTTAAAATACGATGAATACAGCGTTGTTGCATGCGATAGCTACACGGTATTGCATAGTATTTTTTTGAATTATTGATTCTTACGTAAGAAGACACTACTCAATAATTGTTACAATAATTACTGTTTAATATTTTATTGATTCAATAATTGCTACGTTGATATTTTTGATTTAATAATTGTCGTTACATAGTATTTCAAATTATCAAATCAATAATTCATTTAAATATATTATTATAATATTATATTATAGTAGTATGATGTGATTATATGATAGTATGTTTTTTATAATTTGAATGGTAACATTATTATAATAAATTCATGGTATAAAAGTAAAATGAGGTGGAAGAGAACAAATTGAATTTGAATTCTGATGATGTAAGTGATGATGTCATCGAAACGATGAGGTATGCAATGATGTCATCGGAAGGATGATGTAAGCAATGATGTCATATGATCGATGATGTAGCGATGATGTCATAAATTATGGCGAAAAGACTATTTTACCCTTACTCTACCAAGCTTATAAATAGAAGCTCATTCCTTCATTATTTTCACGAATTCACTAAAGCTTTAGCGCGAGAAAGAATAGAGAATAAGAGAGAAAAGAAGAAGAATCTTACATTACTACAATATTAAGGTATCCAATTTCCTACTAAGGTAAGGGGTATTATTTCTTTCTTATTCATGAAGAGAACTTTTGTTATTCCATTATTTATTATTACATTGGAATAACTTTGTATATATCTGAAGCTACCCTATACTTGGTGAAATTCTTGTGTTATTCCATTCTTTATCATTATGTTGGAATAACTTTGCCTATCTGGCAATCGCATACATGGTTAAATTCTTCATTATTCTATTTTTATTATTACATTTGGAACATCCATGCCGATTAGCGTTACGCATGACCGTTCCGTTATTTATTATTCTATTGGAACATCACATAATGCGTTTATGCATGACCTCGGTTCCATTATTTATTATTCTGTTGGAATATCCTCGTCTATGCGTTTGCATGCATGACACGAGTTCCGTTATTTATTATTCTGTTGGAATAACCTATCTGTGCGGTCTATCGCATGCCTGGTGATTTCTTTTGTTATCCCATTCTTTATTATACCCAGTTGGTTAAAGTTTTGACTTCTATACTCCATGAAATTAGTGGAATATCCTTGACATTTGTGCTTCATCCAGTATCTTTTCATGGAAATATTCTTCTGAGCATTCTTGAGTTTTACTCTACAAAGAAGTATCATGTGGACAATTTGGACGTTATTAGTTCCTGGATAAATTAATTCATGAACTTGTTTTATTGAATTCTTATATCATTGTCATCATCCTCATGTTTATATTATGTTAAAAGTCATCTGTGGCCTGTAGTGCATAGATGGACTTGGTATGATTATGACTAGGGATTATTCGGTGTAATCATGACCGTAATGTTACAAATGATATGAAAAAGGTCCTCATTGGCCCGTAATGCATTGATGGACAGTTGTTGGCATGATCATGACCATTGAAGAATACACGAATATCCTTGGCCGTAGTGCATGGATAATTTGTGGTTGTGATACTAATGAATATCCTTGGTCGTAGTGCAGGGATTGATGTGGATTGTTTATTAAGCCAGTCTTAGCGATAAAAGTGATGAAAAACCTTTTAAATCATAAAAGATAGTAGATTTTATTCTCTACTTGACTCTTTTAATGGATTGCTTGTTCCGCTGCAGTTAAACTTGATGTTTGTTATATTTTATCAGTTTAAAATTGTTGAAGGCTAATGATAATTTATTCTGCATTATCTTAGTCATAATAATTCTTACTGGGCTAGTTGAGCTCACCCATTCTTTCACTGTTCTCTTCAGGAAATGAGAACGTAGCCGGGACTAGTCGGGGAATGCAGTGACGGTCCAGATGATAGTTTTAGTAGTCCTCACTATTCTGTTAAATAGTGTGAAAATAAATGTAAAGAGGACTCTTTTGAGTGTGGATATTGTCTAGATGACAATATTCTTATTAAACTCTCAGTTTATGTTTTGTCATATTTTACACGACAGCTGTATTATTAAGTTATATTTGAATTTTGTACAATGTATTTGGCGACTCAAGATGAGTGATGTATACCTATTGTGGGGGCATCACAGTTGGTATCAAAGCTTAGGGATATAATCCATGGCTAAGATGTGAGACAAGAACTAGGAGGGGAGAGACGGGGAATTCCTTCGCTAGTATGACCTACCTAAGTTTATTTGGTATTTAATTGGTCGGTCAGAGTATAGGGATAATATGTGATATGTTAATTAACCCTTGTTTTGTGGCAGTATTTGAAAATGACATCCGAGAATGTTGAGAACATCAATGGAGTACAGGAGACCGTTGAGCCTCCACAGATCAATAATCGGGATAATGTGCATCGTGAAGGCGACAATCCTCGTGCAAACAACAACAACACGTACTAGATGATGAGCGATGGAATGTTCGGAGGCTTTATGCAATTCATGCAACATCATGCAAGAGCGGCTCATCCCCCAAAATGCGGTGGAAACACTAGCAACTCTCGGACGGTCACCGCTAAGCAGTTCAAGGAACTGGGACCACCGGAGTTTTTTGGAGAGCCAAAACCACTTAAGGCGGAGACGTGGATAAATAAGATCAACAAGATATTTAATGTCTTGGGATGCTCCGAGGAGCAAAAGTTTCCCTTTGCCACCTTCATGTTGCGGGCAAATGCAGATTACTGGTGGGAATCTGTAAAGCGTACTCAACCTGCCGCACTGAAGATGTCTTGGGAGAAGTTCCAAGAACTGTTCAACGACAAGTACTTTCCCGAAAGTTTTTGTCACATGAAAGAGGTAGAGTTCATCATGCTGGAGCAAAACAACATGATCGTGTCGCAGTGCGAAGCCAAGTTTGTCGAGTTGTCCCGGTTTGCGTCTCATTTGGTTGACAATGAGGAGAGAATGACGCGAATGTTTCTAAGAGGTTTGAAACCTGAGATACGTCAATATCTATCTCTCATAAACTGTGTTTGTATTCAGATGTTGTTAATAGGGCTCAGTTATTGGAGCGCGATAATGAGTCAACCCAATCAAAAGAGAGCAGCCGGCAAAATGATAATACTAGTGATAACAGTCATCGAAGCGGTGACAATAAGCGTGGAGGGAATCAACATGCCAGAAATGGTAACCACTTCGATGGTAATCATGGCCTAAACAATAAGAATGGATATTTCAAGAAGAGGCGATTCAACAATGATGGAAAGACGTCAGCATCAACACCTGTCGTTAAGGAAGGAGAACGACCACCTATCATATGCTTCAAATATGGAGGAGAGGGACACATCAGTCCAAACTGCGCGATGCCATCCAAAGCATGTTACAATTGTGGAAGAGAAGGTCACTTGGCCCGATTTTGTCATGCACCGAAGACAAGTCCAGCTGGGATGAAGGCATCAAAGGCCATCCCAGACAAGACAAAATCGGTAGTTCAAGGGAGAGCGTTTGTCGTGACCTCCCAAAAAGCAAGGAACCCGAACGAGGTCATCACGGGTAAGCTTATCATAAACTCTAGCGAAGTATATACCTTATTTGATACCGGTTCTACCCATTCTTTTATTTCTCCTACCTGCACTCAACGTTTAAATTTGACTCCGGAGAAATTGGACCTTGATTTATCTATTGAAACTCCATTGGGAGAAACCTTCATTATATCCACTGTTTATAAGTCTTGTTTGGTTCAAATCAGTACCCACACATTACCTGTCGATCTTATTTCATTGAAAATACTTGCATTTGACGTAATTCTAGGGATTGATTGGTTAACTACTCATCATGCAAAAATTGATTATTTTCGTAAGGTTGTTAGCTTTCATATTCCTAACCAACCTATTATGCGAATTCAAGCAACCAAACCATTAAAATCAATCACTGTAATCTCAAGCCATAAAGCTATTCATTTATTAAAAAATAGATGTCAAGCTTTCTTAGCTCATGTCACGGATCTAAACAAAAATACGTCAGTTTTGAATGATATTTTTATTGTTAATAAATTTCTGACGTATTCCCTGAAGAACTTCCTGGCCTACCCCAGAGCGTGAAATTGAATTTTGTATTGACCTTGAACCCGGTACAAAACCCATTTCCAAAGCCCCATATCGAATAACTCTATTGAACTTCAGGAGAGAAAGACCCAACTGTAGGAATTGTTAGACATTGGCTTTATTCGTCATAGTACTTCTCTTTGGGGTGCTCCAGTTCTATTCGTGAAAAAGAAAGATGGGAGTATGCGACTTTGTATTGATTATCGGGAATTGAATCATGTCACCATCAAAAATAGGTACCCATTGCCACGTATTGATGACTTCGTTTGACCCGGCCACAAGGAGCCAAATTCTTTTCAAAGATTGATCTTCGTTACGGATATCACCAATTGAAGATTAGAACCGATGACATTCCAAAGACGGCTTTCAGAACTCGGTACGGGCATTATGAATTCCTAGTCATGTCTTTTGGATTGACTAATGCTCCTGCTGCTTTCATGGATATGATGAATCGAGTATTCAAGGAATATTTGGATCACTTTGTGGTCGTCTTTATTGATGACATCCTTATTTATTCCAAAAGCCGTGAAGATCATGAGCAACACTTGAGGGTGATACTCCAAAAGCTTCGTGAATATAAGCTTTATGCCAAGTTGAAGAAATACGAGTTCTGGCTTTGAGGAAGTAGCATTCCTTGGGCACGTAGTATCAAGCCATGGAATATCTGTTGACCCAGCAAAGATTGAAGCTAGTCAAAGCTGGGGGCAACCTAAATCAGTGACCGAAGTACGTAGCTTTCTCGGCTTAGCTGGTTATTATCGGAGATTCGTAGAAGGGTTTTCTCGAATCGCTACTCCATTAACTCAGCTGACTCGGAAAGATACAAAATTCAGTTGGAATGAGGAATGTGAGAAGAGTTTTCAGGAACTCAAGAGGAGACTCATTTCAGCACCTGTTCTGACAATACCATCTGGCTCGGAGGGATTTGTAATCTACAGTTATGCTTCGGGCAAAGGGTTAAGATGTGTTCTCATGCAACATGGGAAAGTCATAGCCTATGCCTCTCGACAACTCAAAGAATATGAGAGGAATTATCCTACTTAGGCAGCTGTTGTTTTCGCACTTCAAATTTGGAGGCATTACTTGTATGAGGAGAAAGTGGAGATCTTTACGGATCATAAAAACCTCAAATATTTATTCACTCAAAAGGAAATCAACATGCGACAATGACGTTGGCTTGAACTATTGAAAGATTATGATCATACCATCCAATACCATCCCGAAAAGCGAACGTGGTAGTGACGATTTATTGAGTAGAAGATCATATCTTGCAGTACGAGTGCGATATTGACAACGCAAGGCCCATTTTGTGTGACTTGCAAAGGATGGAGATAGAGTTAAAACTCGTGGATCCATGTGATGATGGCAAATATCTGAGTAGAACCGACTTTAATTGATAAAGTTAAAGGCGCTCAAGCTAAAGACACGGAGCTAATGCGTATGAGGAAGAAAGTGCAAGAAGGTGCTATATCTTAAGCAAGAATCGATGAAGAAGGAATACTTGAGTCAACTCTAGACTTTGTGTGTTCTAACGACCACGATTTAAAGTATAAAATCATGATGGAGCCGCACAACACACCGCTTTGCAATCCATCACAGGAGTACCAAAATGTATCGTGATCTTCGCCATACATTTTGGTGGAGCAATATGAAGAGAGATAACGCCGTTTATCTCAAGGTGTCTAACTTGTCAACGAGTCAAGTAAGAGCATCAAGTACCAAAAGGTCCATTGTAACCACTTGAAATTTTAGAATGGAAGTGGGAGCACATTACCATAGATTTTGTTACTGGTCTTCCCAAGGTTTCTCAAGGCATAGATGCAATTTGGGTCATTGTTGATAGATTGACCAAGTCTGCTCATTTTTTACCAATACGAGAAACTTATACACTTGAACGTCTTGCTTGTATGTACATAAACGAGATTGTAAGACTGCATGGTATGCCAGTATCCATAGTTTCTGATCGAGACCCAAGATTCACTTCACAATTTTGGGTTAGTTTGCAAAAAGCAATGGGCACGGACTTACGATTTAGTTCGGCATATCATCCTCAGACGGATGGAAAATTAGAGAGGACTATTCAAACTTTGGAAGATTTATTAAGACTCTGTGTCCTTGACTTCAAGGGAAGTTGGGACAAGTTCTTATCGTTGGTGGAGTTTTCATACAGCAACAGTTATCAAACAAGTATTGGCATGGCTCCATTTGAAGCGTTGTATGGAAGAAAGTGTCGTTCTCTAGTATGCTGGGATGAGGTGGGTGAAGCAACGTTGTTGGGACCAGAGTTGGTACGTATGACTACGAAAAAGATTCAAACGATCCGACAACATATAAAAACCTCACAAGATTGACAAAAGAGTTATGCTGATCTTCATCGAAAGGACGTGGAATTTGATATTGGAGATCATGTGTTGTTACGTGTTGCTCCATGGAAAAGAGTTACGAGATTTGAAAAGAGAGGAAAGCTCAATACTCTATTCATTGGCCCATTTTTAATCCTCGATCGAGTAGGAACTATGGCGTATAGACTCGCTTTACCGCCAAGTATGTCTCGTGTTCATAACGTTTTTCACATATCCATGTTACGTAAATATGTGGAAGACCCGAACCACATTATTGAGTTAAAATCAGACGAAATAGCGGAAGATTTGACGTATGAAGAGATTCCTGTTCAAATCTTGGATAAGAAGGAACATATTCTACGCTCCAAGGTTATACCTCAAGTCAAAGTTTTGTGGAGAAACCACGATGTTGAGGAAATGACACAGGAGTTAGAATCAAATGAAATCAAGATATCCTTACCTTTTCGACATACCAGGTACGTACCCTAATTTTGAGGGCGAAATTTCATAAGAAGGGGAGGTTATGAGACCCCAACTTTTTAAATAAAGATGATTTTTCTATAAATATTATTTTTAAATATTATGGAATGAATTTGATATAATGTTATAGTTGTGAGTAATATTTATAAATTTTGCAAAAATACATGAGTTGTTATAAAATATTCGTTTGATCGGGGAATATTCTTTTTGTTTGGGGAATATTAAATGCATTTACACAATCATTAGTAGACCCCTAACGGAATTATTATCGGGTTAGAAAACTAAAAATATTTTTATGAAAATAACAGGCGGAAGAGTTACTGATTAACAATCGTTAGAATACACAGTGGTTAAAATACAATAACACGCGTTGTTGCATGAAATGCTTACCTGCAGTATTGCACAATATTTTTTTGAATTATTGATTCTTACGTAAAAAGGCACTACTCAATAATTGTTACAGTAATTACTATTTAATATTTTATTGATTCAATAATTGCTACATTGATATTTTTAATTCAATAATTATCATTACACAGTATTTCAAATTATCAAAAAAAAAATTCATTTAAATATATTATTATAATATTATATTATAGTAGTATGATGTGATTATATGATAGTATGTTTTTTATAATTTTAATGGTAACATTATTATAATAAATTCATGGTATAAAAGTAAAATGAGGTGGAAGAGAACAAATTGAATTTGAATTCTGATGATGTAAGTGATGATGTCATCGAAACGATGAGGTATGCAATGATGTCATCGGAAGGATGATGTAAGCAATGATGTCATATGATCGATGATGTAAGCGATGATGTCATAAATTATGGCGAAAAGACTATTTTACCCTTACTCTACCAAGCTTATAAATAGAAGCTCATTCCTTCATTATTTTTCACGAATTCACTAAAGCTTTAGCGCGAGAAAGAATAGAGAGAATAAGAGAGAAAGAAGAAGAATCTTCTGTTACTACAATATTGCGGTATCTAATTTCCTACTAAGGTAAGGGGTATTATTTCTTTCTTATTCATGAAGAGAACTTTTGTTATTCCATTATTTATTATTCTCGCTGGAATAACTTTTGTATATCTGCGCTACCCTATACTTGGTGAAATTCTTGTGTTATTCCATTCTTTATCATTATGTTGAATAACTTTGTTTATGCTCTGCAATCGCATACATGGTGAAATTCTTACATTATTCTATTTTTATTATTCATTTGGAACATCACATCGATTGCGTTCTGCATGACCCGTTTAGATTATTTATTATTCATTGGAACATCCCGTCTGTAAATTTACGCATGACTGGTTCCATTATTTATTATTCTTTTGGAATATTCACATACGTGCGTTCTTGCATGACCGATTCCGTTATTTATTATTACATTGGAATAACTTTTATGCATGCGATCTATCGCATGTCTGGTGATTTCTTTTGTTATCCCATTCTTTATTATACTTAGTTGGTTAAAGATTTGACTTCTATACTCCATGAAATTAGTGGAATATCCTTGACATTTGCGCTTCATCCAGTATCTTTTCATGGAAATATTCTTCTGAGCATTCTTGAGTTTTACTCTACAAAGAAGTATCATGTGAACAATTTGGACGTTATTAGTTCCTGGATAAATTAATTCTTGAACTTGTTTTATTGAATTCTTATATCATTGTCATCATCCTCATGTTTATATTATGTTGAAAGTCATCTGTGGCCTGTAGTGCATAGATGGACCTGGTATGATTATGGCTAGGGATTATTCGGTGTAATCATGACCGTAATGTTACAAATGATGTGAAAAAGGTCCTAATTGGCCCGTAATGCATTGATGGACAGTTGTTGGCATGATCATGACCATTGATGAATACACGAATATCCTTGGTCGTAGTGCATGGATAATTTGTGGTTGTGATACTAATGAATATCCTTGGTCGTAGTCACGGGGATGATGTGGATTATTTATTAAAATTTGAGTCTCGTGATAAAAGTGATGAAAAACTTTTTAAATCATAAAAGATAGTAGATTTTATTCTCTACTTGACTCTTTTAATGGATTGCTTGTTCCGCTGCAGTTAAACTTGATGTTTGTTATATTTTATCAGTTAAAAATTGTTGAAGGCTAATGATAATTTATTCTGCATTATCTTAGTCATAATAATTCTTACTGGGCTAGTTGAGCTCACCCATTCTTTCACCGTTTCTCTTGAGAAATGAGAACGTAGCCGGGACTAGTCGGGGAACAGAGTGACGGTCCAGATGATAGTTTTAGTAGTCCTCACTATTCTGTTAAATAGTGTAAAAATAAATGTAAAGAGGACTCTTTTGAGTGTGGATATTGTCTAGATATTCTTATTAAACTCTCAGTTTACATTTTGTCGTATTTTACACGACTACTGTATTATTAAGTTGTATTTGAATTTTGTACCATGTATTTGGCGACTCAAGATGGGTGATGTATACCTATTTTGGGGGAGTCACACTGCTATTCTCTTACACATACATCCAATTAATTCCCATCATCAGTGCCAATTTCTTCAATAATCATAGTCATGAGTACCATAAATAAGTATGTAAAAGTGTAACAACCCGATATTTTCTATACAAATAAATTAGAAATTTTGCGTATATTTTATTTTATTTTATTTTAAATATGGGGATTATGTGCCAAGGTAATGTGTATGTATTTATGTGATATATTTATTACATGAATGATTTTAAATAATTTTATTTTAGAATTATTGATTGTTATAAATTATATTATTATAATAATTAATTTTATAGCGAAATATTTTTATTAATTATTTTCCATGAAAGTATAATTATCTATTATTTATATAATATATGAAATGATTTTTAGAATTATTATAATAATTATTTTATTATATGAATTTTGTTCAGATTATTAAGTTAATTATTTTTAACTTAATTAATAATGTTAAGTATGACAGATAAATCAGATATGGAATCCAAACCCTAATTTTGGGATTTTGATCAAAGAATGAGAATAATAATATAATATTATTTATATTTTGATTGTTCAGTGCTATAAATATGTACTATATATGTGGACCGATAAGGGTTGGTCAATTATGGTGTTATGTGATAAACCCTTGTATTACTGTGTGAAACCCTAATTACAAATTTTAGAAACTAATTTTATTTTATTTTAAACCCTAAATGAAAGATTCGTAACTTAATTATACATTAGGTGAGACAATTAAATAACCTAAGGGTTATGGTAATAAAGAAAAGTTAGTATTTAATATGTATACTAACTTAAGTGGATAATCTTGTTATTTCAAGTAACTAATAATTTTAAACCTATTTCTAGTAAACCTAATTAGGCTATGAGCTAAAGTCACATGTATAAGTAATTAAATTTCATAAGATTGGGAATGGAAACCCTAAATAAACAATTTGGGTAGCATATATTAAACTTGTTAGACTATGTTCATTACATGGCCCAAAACAATTAAAGGAGAAGCCCAAAAGAAATAAAATACAAACCAATACTTAGCCCACTTGATTAAGGGTATTTTAGACTTTTGATTAATCAAATTTGTGCATTAAAATAAAAGTAAAATGGAGGAGATAATGGGCCAAGGGGGACCGGCCAATTAGGCCATTTTAGGCAACAAATTATGTTAATCAAGTTCCTTAAATAGTAAGTCTTACACACAAGTACATGTGTGTCAATCTCTCATTGGTTGCAAATCTATTAAGCACCTTTACTCACATGATTAGGCTTAATTGGAAGAGATAAAGTGAAGCCTTTTATCCTTGGGACAATAAAAGTATGGGGGATAATAGTTAATCACCCATTCATTTGCTAGATTTTTTTCATTTCTCTCATTCTCCTTCTTCTTCTTTTTCTCCCAAGCTAGCAACATACAAGAGAGAGAGAGAGTTTCGGTTTTGTGAGAGAGGGAGAGGTGTGCTAGTTGCTTAATGCACCCTAAGATTATACATTACTTTGGAAGATCAAGAAGGATAGCAAATAAAACTAGGTGAGGTTCTCATCCATTCTTTTTCTTGTTCTTCTTCTATTTTGTTTTATAGCTTGAGTTTTGTTGGGTTATGAACAAATACTCAAGATACCCTAGTTCTACATATCATGTATGGAACTAAATATCTTGAGTGTTAGATCAAAGGCTTAGAGGAAGAGAATGAGCATATGTTCTCCAAGGGTGAAACTCTTGTTTTTCTTTCACTAAATCTTGTATAACTCAAGTTTTACAACTTGAATTTGTGATCCGTCGAAGGGGGGTGCTAGATACATGAGTTATCTAGTAAACCCAAGTGGTAGAACACAAATCAAGCAAGTATTGAAGCCATAGGGACTATTTTTCCCAAAACAGTCCATATAGTGTATTGAGGTTTTGAAACCCTAAAATAGTTACTGTTCCCATTTTTCTTGGGACTGTTTCGGATGGTTACATATCTTTTAAAAATCTGGGAAAAATCACAGAGGTACCTTGAGAAGTTGTCTACGTGTAGGAAAAAGAACAGACGCGTTTCGATTTATAAGTTGTGCGTAATGGGTATTTCCGTAAAGAACTCCTAAATATTAACACCCGAATATCTCACTGTGTATACACTAGAAAATTCCGAAATTTGTACGGTAGGTGCATATGTGTTATGAGAGTTTACCCTGAAAAGTTCAGATTTTTCTGAGCAAAAATCAATTTATGAAAAATGAAGCAAGATCTGAGTGTTTTGGGCACTTTAAAAAATCGTAAATCATTTTCTAAAATTCCAAAAAAAATTGGGAATCATGGTTGGGACATATACTGTCCAAATCCAGAAAATGAGAATTTTTGGAATCAGTTTGCTATTTTTGCTAAAAATGATTAAGTTATGAATAAAAGGAAATAAATAGTTAAATGATGTTTTAAATAAGAAAAATGTGATTTTAATGCTTGAATACTCCTAATATATAATATTATGACTATTTTAGGGTATTTTGGTAATTTATAATAAGAAATATTATTTATGACCTTTTATGGATATTAAATAAATGGTTTTATAAAGGGTGAACAATTAAAATAAATTATTTATTGATCTAATAAATTATTAAAATGTTATTATGATATTAATAATATTAGAATATAATATTGTTAAGTAAATAAAAATATTAAGATTAAAACTTCATTAAAATATTATTAAATGGTTAATCATATTTAATTTAAAATATTAATAAATGATTAAAGTATTATTAAATGATTAATAATATTAGATTAAAATATTAATCTTAGATTAAAATATTATTAAAAGATTAATAATATTAAATTAAAGTATTATTAAATGATTAAAATATTATTAAGTAAATAATAATATTTGAGATTAAATAAAATGTTATTAATGTAATAACATTAGTAAAGGAATAAAATATTATTAAATAATTAATAATATTAAATAAATAAATAAAATATTAATACGATTGGTAAATGACTAAAAGTATTATTAATTGATTAATGATACTAAAGCATAAGTAAGATATTATTAAAGTAATAATATTAATGCATGATTAAAATATTATTAAGAGGATTAATAATATTAGTAAAGTATTAAAATATTATTAAGATGTTAATAATATTAGTGAGCGAAATAAAAGTGTTATTAGTGAACTAGTAATACTAAGAGGGAATTAAATATTATCAAGATTAATAATATTAAGTGAATTAAATTTTTGAAGTTATACTTAATGACGTTTAATATTTTAAGAAATAGTACATTAATATTTTAATATTAATGGTAATTGTTTAAAATGATTTTAAATGTTTTAAAAATCATTTAAGGGTAATATAAATGTTTTAAAAATATTTTGAGTTATTATAAATAACTTTAATCTTTTGGCAATGGTTTCATTAATAGTTTAATAATAATTAAACGATAATAGAATTATTTGATATTGAATCATTTAATAATGATTTTGTTTGAAAATTCATGATAAATTAATAAATGTTTATTAAGTTATTTAAAATAATATGACTGATATTTACAGATATTGAGTTACAGAATAAAGTTTTAGACTCGATAATTACCCGATAAAGTTTGCTTAAGATTTATCAAGCATATTTCGAAATTGATCGGGACCTAGGTATTTTGATCGTATTAATGTTTGTTTGTGATGCAATAACTGTTGAACATGTGTGATAATGTGATTAGGTTATGTCTTGATCATAAATCTGATCTTATATGTTATAGTATATTGTTCTAATAGAATGAATTATCGATTAATGATAGGTCGTGATATAAAAGATAAAACTAAGTTGCGTATTATGGCGGTATCGTCGTGCAAGATATCCTACCTTTGCATTTCCTTTATATGCAATGGACATGAGTAAGAATGTTTCATAATTATATTATTACTTTATGCATTATTAACCCTATATTATATACGCCATTGATTGTCAACATGTTAGTATATGGTAATTCGGATATATATTACGTAATCATTCGTTACTTTTCTATAAATGGTTATCTGAAGTGTCCCCACTTGCATAATCATTGTGATTTAATCACATGTTGATACACCTTTGTTAATTACTGTATATATATATATATATATATGAATTATAGATTATTGTTGAATAAGATAAAACCTACCTATTATCCAACCGAATTGCTTTGGTTTGGAACCCTGACAAGTATGAACATCCCATTCATGGAAAAAATTTTATGTGCCCAAGGTAGCCAGAGTGAACGATAATATCATTCTTGTAATGTAGTATTGATCAATATAGGGTACAATTGGCTGATCACCCTCCGTGCCCGTAAGTTATGACAGTTTGCGGATGAAGTTCTGCTAAACCTGTTCGAAAATGAAAATAATGTTCATAGTATATCCCCTTAACCCTATATATAGCCAGTATGTAGTTTCAGAAATTTGAAAAAGGGTTGTTATGTTATTATTATCGGTTCAGATTACTTCACAACTATTGATTTGTTGTAGAAGGATAGTATAAAGAAAACATTTAAATTCTTTCAGCTCATATATATATAATTGCTATTACTTGTTGGGCACTCAAATGCTCATCATTGCTTAATTTAAATGTTTTCAGCTAATTGTGAATAAGTAGAAGGCCCGACTAAGAGTAAAGGGAAAGGAAAGGTTGCAGAATGAATTCAATGCCATTATATGTAATAGTTATCTTTATTAAGACAAGTATGAGATATATTACCTATCACGTATTGTAAGGAATGTATTAAAGGTTGCGTACTTGGGATTTAGACTTTGATAAATATGTAAATTAAGTTGGTATCTATATTATTGTTATTATTAGTATTATTCCGCTTATAGAAATGGTATCATAAAGCACTGAGTTCGGGTTTCAAGTACCTGGATTTGGGGGCTTTATAAAAAGTATATACAAGTACATGACATGATGAATAACATACAACAAAATAAAGATCTCTTCTATAAGTATCTTCTAGCTAGCTAGTTAAGTTATTAATTATCGCCAGTAGTTTAATTATATTACAAGCAAAATTAAAACTGATTAATGCAACTAACATTAATTATCTATATATCAGTCCAAAAGTATTTTAAATATGTTATGGTCATTAAATATAAAATATACATGCACTTGTACTAGTAACATATATATAAGCTATGAAGTCAATACAAATGTCAAATTGTTATAACAGTCAAAACATACTTTGACTGTTGGAACTTTTAAATTTCAAATTTCATTATTTAAGGAATAAATATAAAGAACTTTTTGGGTACATGGAGAAAAAATTGAATCTTTATCCTGCAAAATGACTCAATAGCAATACAGAGTAGGGATATAGATAAGAAAATTATTGTGAATGCTCCTAGGCTGGCAAGGTGGAAAACTAGTTGGTTTGTTTGAAATACTCTACCGTTCAAGAAATGGTCAAGGTGTTTTTTTTTATTTTAAAAAATTGAGAGTTTCCGAACCGCAATTGAATTAATCTCCACGAACCTGGGTTAGCTTTTTTATATGGGGTTTACGCCCGCATTCCTGTGGCCCCAAGAACCATTTTCTGGTCTTGACAAATTGTTGCTGGTGGTATTCGATCCCAGGACGTCTAAATCTACAACTAAATCTTAGATCGCACAATCGCTAACTCATCGTGGTCAAGGTGATTGTAGACACTCAAAATTTTGCATTCTTGTTACTAACCATGTAGGAGGGCAGAACGCTTTTTGTCTCCCAATACAACCCCGGGATGTGACGGCCCCAAAATAGGTCTACACAACTCATTATGAGTCGCCAAATACATGGTACAGAATTCAAATACAACCTTCATTAATACAACAATTGAAATGTCATGTAAAATACAACAACACATAAACTATGAGTTTTAATACAAATATTGTCTCGTAGACAATATCCAAACTCAAATAAAATCCCCATTATAATTATTGACACACTATTTTACAAAATAGTAAGGATTACTAAAATAACCATCTTGGACCATTACTCCACTCCCCGACTAGTCCCAGCTACATTCTCGCCTCTTGAGAAGAACAATGGAACCAAAAAGAAAAGGGTGAGCTCAACTAGAGAGTAAATAATATTATGACTAAGGTAATGTATAACAAATTATCCTTAGTGCTCAAGAGGAAAAAATCTGATAGAATACAATAGACAACAAGTTTTAGATCAACAACTACAGCGGAAATAACAATCCATTAGAAGAGTCAAGTAGAACATGATGTCTACTATATTCTATGATTTAAAAGTCCATCATCAATATTTTATCCCTGTAACACTAATAAATAAACATTTCATATCAACGAATTATCCATGCACTACGGGCCAAGGATATTCGTTAGTATCACCAGTGGTCATGATAATGCCAAACAACTGTCCATCTATGCACTACGGGCCAAAGAGGACTTTCACCACATCATTTTTCTGTAACATTACAAGTCATGATTATACCAATACAAAATTTCTGGTTATAATCATACCAATCAACAGTTCATCTATGCACTACGGGCCAAAGATGACTTTTACCACAACATAAGCATTATGATGATGACAATGATATAAGAAATTAATCAAGTAAGATCAAGGATAAATATTATAGATTTATAATTCAATTTATCCAGAGTTCAAGAATTTCCAAATTGTCAACATAATAACTAATTATAGAGTAAAATTCAAGACTGATATTCATGTATCAAAAATAATTTGGACAGAAAGGAAATCATTTTTGTCGTGAATAGTACCCCATGAATAGTACCCGAATGAATAGTACCCTGAATAAATAGTATCCTGAGTGAATAGTACCCCAAATGAAAATATTGAAATTTAATAAGAAAGTTCAGACCAATATTCCAATGAAACGATACTAGATGAAGCGCAAAACTCAAGGATATTTTACTAATTTCAGGGGTTATAGAAGCAATACTTACCATAGTAAGTTTAGATTTAGGAATATGAAAAGAAATAATATACGAAACTACAAATAGATTTTCACCTGTCTTTTCCATAAATAAAGAATGGGTACGAAGGGTTATTCACCATGTATGCGGTAATCTACGTAGACAGGTTATTCCCACAGATTAAAGAATAAATATGAAGGGTTATTCACCATGCATGCGGTAATCCGCGTAGATAGGTTACTCCCACAAATTAATAAATAATGAATACGAAGGGTTATTCACCATGCATATGGTAATCCATGTAGACAGGTTACTCCCGCAGATTAATAAAGAATGAATACAAAAAATAATATCCCTTACCCTAGTAGGAGATTGGATACTATAATAGTGAAGTAGCAAAATACTCTTCTTCTTTCTCTTTATAGTTTCTCTTGTGTGTCTTAGTGAAATGGTGAGAATGAAAGAAGAAATAAGCTTCTATTTGTAGGAGAATGGACTAAATAGTAACTGATTCACAGACGATCCATATTGATTTACTATTAAAACCACAACCGACGGTCCGACAAATTAGTACATCTCCCCATGGAATAATAAGTCAAACTTACAATAAATGCCTCATGACTAACCCCTCTATTTATATCAAAAATTGAATAAATATTTACCACAAATCACTTATCATCAATAAATACATTTTTAATCTTTTAACAATTATTCATCATTAATATTATAACTCACAATATTGATAACCAGATCATTCCAAGAAAAGATGGGCCTTTTCGATAAGGATTTCTCCTTATTATCGCGCAATTAAATAACCTAACTCCTTTTCTTGACAGAACTTTCTAGACATTGTCAATAAAGCAACACAACAAGAAAAAAGCTTAATTCTAACGGAATGTTCCGTCGGACCTAAGCCTATTCAGTCAAAAATAGATTATTTTCGACGAAAATATCCGTCAGAAATTCGGTCGTATATATTCGCGTCGAAGATAAGATCCGTCAAAAATTTCGCCAGATCTTTATTATCTTTGACGCAATTATCTCCGACGAATTTTCGTCGAACATAAACTATCTTCGACTAAATATATAGGACGAAACTTTCCGTCGAGTATAATATACTCTATTTTTCGACGGACATATTCCCTCAGAATTATCTTATTTCCGACTGAAAATTAAAATAATATGGTATTTATTAAAAATGACTAATTATTAACTCCGACGGAATTTGCGTCGTAAATAACGTAGTTCCGACGGATATGTTCCATCGGAGTTAACTTATTTCCGACTGAAAATTAGAATATTTCGGCATTTTTTAAAATTTGGTTATTTATTAAAATCGAGGGAAGTTCCGTCGGGAATACCTTATTCCATCGGAATTAACTGTTTTTTTTCAATGCAAATTTTAAAAGTTCAGTTTACAGGTGTTTAAACCCATTAATGTACCTGTAACCTGTCACAACGCAATACACAGTAATATAAACCTGTATCTCACATTCAAATATGCAACGTAGCACTAAAACGTAATCTTCAACTCATTATCATTCACATTCACATTCAAATATCCACCAAAACGTATTATAAGCTAATGTTCCATAAATATAAGCTAATCAATTATAAATATAAGCTAATTTTCCATAAATGATAAATAATATAATTTACAATACCTATACAGACGCAATTAGACACTACAATATATACAAATGTTCTACAATACTTATACAGACGCAATTAGACACTACAATATATACAAATGTTCTATAATAACATGAATATAAATTAAATATAAACTAGTAAAAGTATCATCATCATCGAGGAGGTGAGCAACGACGTTCGGTGTATGAAAATCAACGTCGTAGTCGATTTATTCGTTATCGCCACCGCTACCATTACCACCCTGTTGATAGAATCAAAAATATAAATCATTAGTCCGTATATATATATATATATGTGTGTGTGTGTGTGTGTGTGAGAGAGAGAGAGAGAGAGAGAATTAACAAGCTAGCCTTAATTGAAAAAAACATAAACAATAAGAATACCTGAGTAGGTGGGGGCAAACGAAAAGCCTCCTCAAAGAGGGTAATCACCATCCGGAGCATCTCGGCGCTCCAAGCGTCGAACTTCTCCCATGGTAATCTTGTACTCTCTACAGAGGCCCCTGCTATAATATCTCGAGCAATCTGGTGAAGACGAGAACTAGAAGGCAACTACTGACGCCGAAAGACCGGATCGGTACGGAACCTATCCGACACGGCCCCTATCAGCCGTCGAAAGATATCGTCATCCAAGCCAACGCCCGTATGAGATGGTTCGACATGTGCTCTCGGACGCTGGCGCTGGCTGGAGACTATAAAGAGATACAAATTCGATTACTAATAATAATTTATATAATGTGATAAATTCGGATAATTTTGTGAAACATAATAAAATATTACCTTCAGGAAGTGTATATGCGGATATCCTCGGCAAACCAACACTCGATATCTGCTGGTTCTACTAGTAGGGGAATCCTGAGACGCGATGTAAGACCCCAACTATTTTGAATAAAGAATAATTTTTCTCGAAATATATTTTTGAATATTATGGTGTGGATATTATATAATGTTATAGTTGTGGGTAATATTTTAAAATTTTGCAAAGTAAGCAAGTTGATATAAAATATTCGTTGTGTTAGGGAATATTCGTTTTAACAGGGAATATTCGTACGATAGCACAATCATTGGTGGACCCTACAACGAAAGTATTGTCGTAGTTAGAAAACAAAAGAAATATCTTTTTATAAAAATATCGGCGAAAGTTTTACCGTTAAACTGTTGAACTACCCGGTGGTAAAAGTACAATAATACGCGTGGTTGCATAGTAGCACACAGTATTGATTGTTGATGCTTACGTGAGAAGTCACTCAGTTATACTCAATTATTGCTACAGTAATTGCTGCATAGTATCTCACGTTATTTGATTCAATTATTGTCACAATATTAATATTTTATATTATTAAATCAATAATTGAGACGACAAAGTTATTCATATTATTATTTGAAATATTGATGATGTCTAGAAAGTTCTGTCGAGGAGAGGTTTGGTCACCTAATTGCGCGCTAATAGAGAGAAATCCTTATCAGAAAGTCCCCTCTTTCCTGGGAATGATCTGGTTGTTAAATATTGTGAGTTATAATATTAATGATGAATAATTGTTAATAGATTAAAACTGTGTTTATTAAAGATAAATAATTTATGGTAAATATATATTTAATTTTTGATATAAATATAGGGATTGTTATGAGGCGTTTGTTGTAAGTTTGACTTAGTATTCCATGGGAAGATTTACTAATTTTATGGACCGTCGATGGTGGTTTTAATAGATAACCAATTTGGACCATTGATGGCGGTTTTAATAGTTAATCAATCTAGACAATTGATGGTGGTTGTAATAGTAAATCAATCTAGACCATTGATGGTGGTTTTAATAATAAATTAATCTGGACCATTGATGGTGATTTTAATAGTAAATCAATCTGGACCGTCGGTGGTGGTTTTAAAAGTAAATCAATCTGGACCGTCGGTGGTGGTTTTAAAAGTAAATCAATCTGGACCATCGATTGTGGTTTTAATAGTAATCAATATGAACCATCCGTTCTAATAGTAAATCAATCTGGACCGTTCATGAATCAGTTACTATTTAGTCCATTCTCCTAAAAATAGAATCTTAATTCTTCTTTTATTTTCACCAATTCACTAAGATTCACAAGAGACACTATAGAGAGAGAAACTATAGAGAGCAAGAAGAAGAGTATTTTGCTACCTCACTATTGCAGTATCCAGCCTTCTACTAAGGTAAGGAGTATTATTTCTTTCGTATTCATAAGGAATACTATGTTTCGTATTCATCCTTTAATATGTCGGAATAATCTGTCTATGCGGATAAAGTACCGTATGACTGGTGAAAATCTATTTGTAGTTTCGTATGTTATTTCTTTTCATATTCTTAAATCTAAACTTACTATGGTAAGTATTGCTTCTATAATCCTTGAAATTAGTAGAATATCCTTGAGTTTTGCGCTTCATCTAGTATTGTTTCATTGGAATATTGATATAAACTCTCTTATTAAATATCAATATTTTCACCGGGATACTATTCACCCAGTTACTATTCACTAAAATATTATTCACTCGGGTATTCGGGACACTTTTTTTGTCGGGGTACTATTCACGGGGTACTATTCACAGAAAAATTTATTTCTTTACTGTCCAAATTATTTTTGATAGATGGATATTATTCTTGAATTTTACTCCACAAAGCAGTATCATGTTGACAATTTGGACATTATTAAATTATGGATAAATTAAATTATAAATCTTTAAAATTTATCATTTACTTTCATTTAATTGAATTCTTATCATTGTCATCATCCTCATGCTTATATAGTAATGAAAGTCATCTTTAGCTTACGTGCATAGATGGATTGTTGATTGGTATGATTATGACCATGGATCATTCGGTATAATCATGACCAGTAATATTATAAATGATGTGGTAAAAAAATCCTCATTGGCCGGTAGTGCATTGATGGACAGTTGTTGGTATGATTATGACCAGGGATTATTCGGTATAGTCATGACCATTGATGATTACATGAATATCCTTGGCCCGTAGTGCAGGGATGATTCGATGATGTGGTTTATTTATTAAGCTGAGTCTCAGCAATAAAGTTGATGAAAAACTTTTTAAATTATAGAAGATAGTAGATATCATGCTCTACTTGACTCTTCTAATGGATTGCTTGTTCCGCTGTAGTTAAACTTGTTGTCTATTATATTCTATCAGTTTAACATTGTTGAAGGCTAATGATAACTTATTCTGCATTATCTTAGTCATAATATTTCTTACTGGGCTAGTTGAGCTCACCATTTTGTTTTCATTGTTCTCTATAGGAAATGAGAACATAGCCGGGACTAGTCGGGGAATGGAGTGATGGTCCGAGATGGTGTTATAATAGTCCTCACTATTCTATAAAATAGTGTGATAATAAATGTAATGAGGACACCATTTGAGTTTTGATATTGTCTAGAAGACAATATTCGTGTAAAAACTCTCAGCTCATGTTATATAATTAAGTTTATATTTGTATTTAGTACCATGTATTTGGCGACCCAAGATGGGTGATGTATACCTATTTTGGGGGCGTCACATGCAACCCATAGTCTC
The DNA here is from genome assembly GCA_020205605.1 of Panax ginseng. Classification (NCBI taxonomy): domain Eukaryota; kingdom Viridiplantae; phylum Streptophyta; class Magnoliopsida; order Apiales; family Araliaceae; genus Panax; species Panax ginseng. Next base: position 16,792,917 of record CM035134.1, read on the forward strand.
AGCTCCTCATCTCGATCTAATACAATATCGGGAAGAGGGGTGGCGGAATCTAACGGCTCAGAACCCCTCCTAATAGCCTTCAGCTCAGCTATACACTCGTCCCGAAGCCTCTGAAATCGGTCCTGTAATGAATTCTGTATACGTATGTTAATTATATCATTTTGTTTACGATTGAATATTATTAAAATCTAAATAGTAAGATGAGTTTTACCCAGATAGCTAAAGTTTGCTCGAGACAAAGCACGCCGTCTCAGGCGTGTGGGCTCGATCCCAAAACTCTAGAATGGTAGGATCTCGGCCCAAGGTCCTCCCCAATGCCTAATAAAAACATTCATAAAACAGGTATTAAATATTTGTGTGAAAACTTGATGCCTAAATAAATAAATACAACGCACTTACCGTCTTCGCCTCCTCGAACGACTGAGAACCAGTGGTGTGTACTATCCGGAGCTAATCACGGTTCTTCTTCGCCTCCTCAGACTTTTTCTTGAAGTCATTAGCCTCCCAGTGCGTATACATAGCCTCCCATGCTAAATCAAAGACTATGCGGGGCTGATGATCTTTGATGGTGGTCCCGGGCTGGTCCACAACTGTCCGGGCTGCCCTCTATGGCATCTCATACAGTCATCCAGAGTAATTCGCAGCAACATGATGCTCAATCACATCGTCGCCAACTGATTGAGAGATGCTCGGGTCAAATCAATAATAAACCTATAAAAAAAGTTAATTTAAAATTAGGACAATTAATTTTGTCATCCTAATACAACTATGTAGTAATTAATATAATATGCTTAACTTACGTGGAACTACCGCAAGACGGTCTGCATAAAAGTTGGATCGTACCGCGCAAGCTGACTGAACCGCATGCACCCTCTCGGGAGATTCGTCAAACAGATCGTATTTTAAAAATAACAAAAACGTACTGTTTCATATTTGCACCGGCCTAAGTGAGAGACATAACATCCAATAACAATCCCAAACTTGGGACTATTCGACATTCACCCCTACTGAGTGAATGTCAAACGGGTTTTTAAGTTTCAAAGTATAGTACATATATTATTGAGTGTATTGAAGATTAAAGGGAGAGTATTATTGAGTTTATTGAAAATTGTGGCAAACTAAGCAAATGCTACTTAGTTTATGAGAATTGTTATGTGGAATCTATAGAGACTACTTGCGTCGCCAACCGGGAAAAAAGGGTCATAGTTCCTGTTTGTGTCCTATACTCGAATAATAAATTTAATTCAATTACTACAGACATTCCTCATTGTTCCATCATAACAGATGACAACATCCGGAAGGAGTTCCATTAAGCTATTGAACAAAGTTTCAGCTTAAGCAACCCTCTAGATGAACGAACGATCACTTCTCTGCTAAGAATGAATCATCTCCCCATATGGGTCCAATCCATTACATAGACAGCTTCTCACCACTCTGAATTCCTTAAATGGATAGTTCTCATACAAGAGGTGAGACGTTCTGTGATAACTACCCATCTGAGGAATTTTGAGTGGTGAGAAGCTGTCTATATCATGGATTGGACCCATATGGGGAGAAGATTCATTCCTAAGAGAGAAGTGATCGTTCGCTCATCTAGAGGGTTGCTTAACCTAGAACTTTGTTCAACAACTTATTGGCACTCCTTCCGGATGTTGCCATTTGTTATGATGGAACAGTGAGGAATGTCTGCAGTAATTCAATTAACTTTATTATTCGAGTATAGGACACAAACAGGAACTACGACCCCTTTTTTTTAATTGTTATCGAGGAACCGGTTGGAGTACTATTACCTGCAACTGCTATGTCGAAATCTGCATACAAGGAAGAATAAATATATGTAGGGAGAGTATTATTGCATTTATTAAAAATTGTGGCAAACTAAGCAAATGCTACTTAGTTTATTTTGTCAATGATAAACTAAGTATAAGTGGTACTTAGTTTATGAGAATTGTTATTTAGAATCTATAGAAACTACTGTTCGACATTCACTCCTAGCTACTAAGTTTATTTTGCCAATGATGATAAACTAAGTAAGTGGTACGTAGTTTATGAGAATTGTTATTTGGAATCTATAGAGACTACTGTTCAACATTCACTCCTACTTAGTTTATTATTATATTTTCTTTTATTTTAATTTGTAGTATATTATAGTATATTATATAATTTGTTTATTTATTTATTAAATTTACTTTATTAAATTAAATTAAATTAAATCAATTTATTTATTTTATTTATTAAACTAAATTAAATTAAATTTTTTATTACTTTTTATTTTATTTTGAATTATATTATATAAGTTTTAATTTAATTTAATTTAATTTCATAATTAAATTAATTTTATTTTATCTTGTATTATATTATATAATTTTTAATTTTTATTAAATTAAATTAAATTCATTATATTTAATTTATTTTTAATTTAATTTAATTTAGATTATTTTAATTAAATTAAATTAAATTTATTTTATTTATTTTATTATTTTTATTTTATTTTTATTTTTATTTTATTTTTTATTGAATTGTATTTTATTTGTATTATATTATATATTTATAAATATTTTTTTATTAAATTTAATTTTTTATTAAATTAAATCAAAGTTTTTTTTATTTTATTCAAATTAATTTAATTTATTATTTTATTTTATTTTAGTCGTAAGAAACTAAGGGGGGTGTGTTCAATTAAGATTTTTAAAGAATTTTTTTAAGTGACAGACTTTTGTAGAATTTGTGGGATTTTAATGACTTTCATAGATTTTAAAGACTTTTTTTAAATGACTTGTATAGACTCCATGAAATAAGTAACAGACTTTTATAAACTTTTAATCAAGACTGTGATAGACTTTTGTATACTTCTAATATATCTTGCAACTTATATTAATTGTTAATTAGCCCATGTGTATAACCTCTCCCTCTTTTTTCATGAACTAGAGTAAATCTCATTATATTATTGTGGCATGAGATTTTATATATGTTGAAAGCGTTCACATTATTCTACTCATTTCATGATATATTTGGATACTCGGATACCAATAAAACTTTAGAAACTACAGACGCAATACAAAAATTAAGCTCACTTTTCATTGAGCTATATATACTTTATGTATATGCGTACGTTTTTTAGTAGGAATACCAAACTTTGTAATTCATAAAATAATATGACAATTCAGATTAGGTCTAGTTATATGTTTACTTATTAATATATCTTGTTAATTCTCTTATTATAATAAATCCAATTTTATTTTTATGGCCCAAATTTTACCAAATTATTTATCCATCACATATTAATATTTATTAGCCCATATAAAATAAATAACTAGTTTGACCCAATAAAAGACAAAGTCCAATTAATAACTAGTTTTATCCACCTTTGTGTTTATTTGGAAGTCTTTAGAAATTTTTAGGGATGAAGTAAGACTTTGAATATGGGTTGATAGTTATAATTCTTTTTCTAAAGTCTGTCAAACTCTACCATTTGATAGAAATCTTTAAAATCTATGACTTTTTGAATACCAAAATACTTTTATAGAATTTGTAAAAATCTTAATTCAATACCACCTAACTTTTAAAGACATTAAAAAAAGTTGTAAATGAATACCACTAAACTTTTATAAACTCTTTAAATGTCTTGATTGAATACAACTAAACTTTTAAAATCTTTAAAAGTCTTTAAAAATCAATACACCCCCTAAGTAAATGCTACTTAGTTTATGATTTATTAATATTGGGAAACTAATTACTAATACAATACATGCAGGGCTCATAAATATTCTGCAATTTCATAATTCTGATAGAATTTCTGTTATAAATTCAGTTGGAAATAACAAATATATCAAAATTAAAAACAGTCCTAAAATCAGTTACATTATGATAAGGAACCCAAATTTAATATGCTATACACTTCATAATATCAATATTCTACAATTTCTAAATTCCAAATAATATGCAGTTAAATAATATGCAGTCCATAGACCCAAAATCAAAATTCCAATTTCAGCAATATAAAGAAGAAGAATAGGACCCAAATTTCAGATTTCAGACTCCCAATTTCAACAACAGGACCCAAATTTTTAATCCACAAATTCACAACAACAACATATTATCCAAATTAGGTTAATCTCATATTCAAACTCAAACTAAAACAAATTAAGCCACAAATTTCAGAAATATCATACAAATTTCAGAAATATTATAACTTTCAAACATTCAAAAATAATTTTTATTTACCAATTTGCAACAACTTAGCCCTAAAAATCTAATGCTTTGCAGAAAACTAACCTTGAAATTGAATTAATGTGCAAACTAAAGGAGAAGATTAACCGACGGTGTGACACCCCCAAAATAGGTATACCACCTATTCTGAGTCACCAAATACATGGTACAGAATACAAATACAACTTAATTATACAACTGTCGTGTAAAATACGACAAAACATATGTTGTGAGTTTTAATACAAATATTGTCATCTAGACAATATCCACACTCAAAATAAGTCCTCAATATATTTTTTAACAGATTATTTCATAGAATAGTGAGGACTACTAATGTTATCATTTGGACCGTCACTCCGTTCCCCGACTAGTCCCGACTACGTTCTCATTTCCTGAAGAGAACAGTGAAAGTAAAAGAGTGAGCTCAACTAGCCCAGTAAGAAATATTATGACTAAGATAATGCAGAATAAATTATCGTTAGCCTTCTATAGTGTTAAACTGATACAATATAACAAACATAAAGTTTAACTGCATCGGAACAAGCAATCCATTAAAAGAGTCAAGTAGAGAATAAAATCTACTATCTTCTATGATTTAAAAAGTTTTCATCACTTTTATCGCTGGGACTCAGCTTAATAAATAATCCACATCATCCTTGCACTACGACCAAGGATATTCATTAGTATCACAACCACAAATTATCCATGCACTACGGGTCAAAGATATTCGTGTATTTATCAATGGTCATGATCATGCCAAAAACTGTCCATCAATGCACTACGGACCAATGAGGACTTTTACCACATCATTTGTAACATTACGGTCATGATTATACCGATTAATCCCTGGTCATAATCATACCAAGTCCATCTATGCACTATAGGCCACAGATGACTTTCAACATAATATAAACATGAGAATGGTGACAATGATATAAGAATTCAATAAAATAAGTTCAAGAATTAATTTATCCAGGAACTAATAACGTCCAAATTATCAACATGATACTTCTTTGTAGAGTAAAATTCAAGAATGCTCAGAAGAATATTTCTATGAAAAGATACTGGATGAAGCACAAATATCAAGGATATTCCACTAATTTCATGGAGTATAAAAGTCAAAACTTTAACCAACTGGGTATAATAAAGAATGGAATAACAAAAGAAATCACCATGCATGCGATAGATCAAGATGCATGTGAGTTATTCAATGTAATAATAAATAATGGAACCAGTCGTGAAATTGAAATTGGCAGCAAGCGAGATATTCCAACAGAATAATCAAGAATGAAATAACAACAGAAATCACCATGCATGCGATAGACCGCACAAACAGGTCAGGCGTAATACGCACCGACAGGATATTCCAACAGAATAATAAATAAATGAACCAGGTCATGCGTAAACACCCAGACAAGATGTTCCACCAGAATAATAAAGAATAGAATAACAGAAGAATTTCACCATGTATACGGTACTTCGCAGAGACAGGTTATTCCAACATAATGATAAAGAATGGAATAACAAAAGAATTTCACCAAGTATAGGGTAGGCCGCGTATACAGGTTATTCCAACAGAATAATAAAGAATGGAATAACAGAAGTTCTCTTCATGAATAGGAAAGAAATAATACCCCTTACCTTAGAAGAAACTAGATATAGGAGTAGTGAAGTAGCAGAATACTTTTCTTCTTTCTCTCTATAGTTTCTCTCTCTAGAGTTTTAGTGAATTCGTAAGAAATAATAAAGGAATGAGATTCTATTTATAGGAGAATGGACTGAATAGTAACTAATTCATGAACGGTCCAGATTGATTTACTTTTGAACGGACGGTCCATATTGATTTATTATGCAGTATAAATAAAATATTCTAATAAAACAAAATCTTTTAAATAAAATATAATATATTTTATTTATAATCTAATAAAATGAATAACTTTATAAAAGTATTCTGTTTTATATAAAAGATTTTACTATACAAAATACTATGCAAATACTATGCATAATAAAATATAATATATTCTAATTATTGTCTAATAAAACAAATAACTTTATAAAAGTATTCTGCTTTATATAAAAAGATTTTACTATGAAAAATACTATGCATAATAGAATATAATATATTCTATTTATAGTCTAATAAAACAAATAAATTTATAAAAGTATTCTATTTTATATAAAATGTTTTTCTATTTTATTACATTAATAATACTAATAAGACAAAATTTATATATATATATATATATATATATATATATATATATATATATATATATATAAACTTCCGTGACTTCATAAAAAGACACCCCAATATATTTAACAACATTTATCATCATTATTATAATTCACAATATTAATCGATCAGGTCGTTCCTAGGAAAGAAGGAGCTTTCCAATAAGGATTTCTCCCTATTGGCGCGCAATTAGGTGACCAAACCTCTCATTGACAGAACTTCTAGACATCGTTAATATTGCAAATAATAATATTAATAATTTCGTTGTCTCAATTATTGATTTAATAATATATAAAATATCGACTATAATTGAATCAACTAATATGAGATACTATGCAACAATTATTATAACAATAATTGAATAAAACTGAGTGACTTCTCACGTAAGCATCAATAATCAAAATCGTGTGTTACTATGCAATCACACGTATTACTGTACTTTTAACACCGGGTGTTTCAACAGTTAACGGTAAAACTTCCGTCGTTATTTTAATAAAATATTTTTATCATTTTCTCAATCTGAAAATAATTCCGTTGTGGGGTCCACCAATGATTGTGTCGGCGTATGAATATTCCTTGTTAAAACGAATATTCCCCGACCAATCGAATATTATAAAATAACTTGCGTACTTTGCAAAATTTATAAATATTACCCACAACTATAATATTATTTCAAATTCACACCTTAATATTTAAAAATGATATTTATAGAAAAATCATCTTTATTCATAAAAGTTGGGGTCTTACAACCTCCCCTACTTAAGAAATTTCGCCCTCGAAATTAGGGTACGTACCTGGTATGTCGAAGAGGTAAGGATACCTTGATTTCATTTCAGATTCTAACTCCCAGGTCATTTTCTCAACATTGTGGTTTCTCCACAAAACTTTGACTTGAGGTATAACCTTGGAGCGTAGAATATGTTCCTTCTTATCCAAGATTTGAACAGGAACCTCTTCATACGTTAAATCTTCCGCTATTTCATTCGGTTCTAACTCAATAATGTGGTTCGGGTCTTCCACATATTTACGTAACATGGATATATGAAAAATGTTATGAACACGAGACATACTTGGCGGTAAAGTGAGTCTACACTCCATAGTTCCTACTCGATCGAGGATTAAAAATGGGCCAATGAATCGAGGATTGAGCTTTCCTCTCTTTCCAAATCTCGTAACTCCTTTTCATGGAGCAACATGTAACAACACATGATCTCCAATATTGAATTCCACGTCCTTTCGATGAAGATCAGCATAACTCTTTTATCGATCTTGTGAGGTTTTTATATGTTGCCGGATCGTTTGAATCTTTTCCGTAGTCATACGTACTAACTCCAGTCCCAACAACGTTGCTTCACCCACCTCCCACCTCATCCCAGCATACTGAAGAACGCCACTTTCTTCCATACAACGCCTCAAATGGAGCCATGCCAATACTTGCTTGATAACTGTTGTTGTAGGAAAACTCCACCAATGGTAAGAACTTATCCCAACTTCCCTTGAAGTCAAGGACACGAGTCTTAATAAATCTTCCGTAGTTTGAATAGTCCTCTCTCGATTGTCCGTCCGTCTCGAGGAGGATGATATGTTGAACTAAATCGTAAATCCATGCCCATAGCTTTTTGCAAACTAACCCAAAATCGTGAAGTGAATCTTGGGTCTCGATCAGAAACTATGGATACTGGCATACCATGCAGTCTTACAATCTCGTTTATGTACTTACGAGCAAGACGTTCAAGTGTATAAGTTTCTCATATTGGTAAGTAATGAGCAGACTTGGTCAATCTATCAACAATTACCCAAATTGCATCTATGCCTTGAGAAACCTTGGGAAGACCAGTAACGAAATCCATGGTAATGTGCTCCCACTTCCATTCTGGAATTTCAAGTGGTTGCAATGGACCTTTTGGTACTTGATGCTCGCTTGACTCGTTGACAAGTTAGACACCTTGAGATAAACAAATTATCTCTCTCTTCATATTGCTCCACCAAAATGTATGACGAAGATCACGATACATTTTGGTACTCCCAGGATGGATTGCAAACGGTGTGTTGTGCTCCTCCATCATGATTTTCTACTTTAAATCAGGGTCGTTAGGAACACAAAGTCTAGAGTTGACTCAAAGTATTCTCTCTTCATCGATTCTTGCTTCTGGCATAGCACCTTCTTGCACTTTCTTCCTCATACGCATCAGCTCCAGGTCTGTAGTTTGAGCAGCTTTAACTTTATCAATTAAAGTCGGTTCTACTCATATATTCGCCATCATCACTTGGTTCCCTGGAATCTTTATCTCTATCTCCATCCTTTGCAAGTCATACAAAATGGGCCTTTGCGTTGACAATATCGCACTCATACCCGTATATGATCTTCTACTCAATGCGTCAGCACCACGGTTCTCTTTTCTAGGATGGTATTGGATGGTATGATCATAATCTTTCAACAGTTCAAGCCAACGTCATTGTCGCATGTTGATTTCCTTTTGAGTGAAGAAATATTTGAGGCTTTTATGATCCGTAAATATCTCCACTTTCTCCCCATACAAGTAATGCCTCTAAATATTTAGTGCAAAAATGACTGCTGCCAACTCTAGATCATGAGTAAGATAATTCCTCTCATATTCTTTGAGTTGTCGAGAGGCATAGGCTATGACTTTCCCATGTTGCATGAGAACACATCCTAACCCTTTGCCCGAAGAATCACTATAGATGACAAATCTCTCCGAGCTAGATGGTATTGTCAGAACAGGTGCTGAAATAAGTCTCCTCTTGAGTTCTTGAAAACTCTTCTCGCATTCCTCACTCCAACCGAATTTTGTATCCTTACGAGTTAGCTGAGTTAATGGAGTAGCGATTCGAGAAAACCCTTCTACAAATCTCCGATAATAACCAGCTAAACCGAGAAAGCTACGTACTTCGGTCACTGATTTAGGTTGCTCCCAGCTTTGAATTGTTTCAATCTTTGCCGGGTCAACAGATATTCTATGACTTGATACTACGTGCCCAAGGAATGCTACTTCCTCAAGCCAGAAATCACATTTCTTTAACTTGGCATAAAGCTTGTTTTCACGAAGCTTTTGGAGTATCAGTCTCAAGTGTTGCTCATGATCTTCACGGCTTTTGGAATAAATAAAGATGTCATCAATAAAGACGACCACAAAGTGATCCAAATATTCCTTGAATACTCGGTTCATCAAATCCATGAAGGCAGTAGGAGCATTAATCAATCCAAAAGACATGACTAGGAATTCATAATGCCCGTACCGAGTTCTGAAAGCCGTCTTTGGAATGTCATCGGTTCTAATCTTCAATTGGTGATATCTGGAACGAAGATCAATTTTTGAAAAGAATTTGGCTCCTTGTAACTAGTCAAACAGGTCATCAATACGTGGCAATGGGTACCTATTTTTGATGGTGACATGATTCAACTCCCGATAATTAATACAAAGTCGCATACTCCCGTCTTTCTTTTTCACGAATAGAACAGGAGCACCCCAAGGAGAAGTACTAGAACGAAAAAAGTCAATGTCTAATAATTCCTGCAGTTGGGTCTTTAACTCCTGAAGTTCAATAAGAGCCATTCGATATGGGGCTTTGGAAATGGGTTTTGTATCGGGTTCAAGGGGGATACAAAATTCAATTTCACGCTCTGGGGGTAGGCTAGGAAGTTCTTCAGGGAATACGTCAGGAAATTTATTAACAATAGAAATATCATTCAAAACTGACGTATTTTTGTTTAGATCCGTGACATGAGCTAAGAAAGCTTGACATCCATTTTTTAATAAACGAATAGCTTTATGGCTTGAGATGACAATGATTGATTTTAGTGGTTTGGTTGCTTGAATTCGTATAATAGGTTGGTTAGGAATATGAAAGCTAACAACCTTACGAAAATAATCAATTTTTGCATGATGAGTAGTAACCAATCAATCCCTAGAATCACCTCAAATGCAAGTATTTTCAATGAAATAAGATCGACAGGTAATGTTAGGGTACCGATTTGAACCAAACAAGACTTATAAACAATGGATGTAATGAAGGTTTCTCCCAATGGAGTTTCAACAAATAAGTCAAAGTCTAATTTCTCCGGAGTCAAATTTAAACGTTGAGCGCAAGTAAGAGAAATAAAAGAATGGGTAGAACCGGTATCAAATAAGGTATAAACTTCGCTAGAGTTTATGATAAGCTTACCCGTGATGACCTTCCTTGCTTTTTGGGAGGTCACAACAAACGCTCTCCCTTGCACTACAGGCTTTGACTTTTTTGGGACGGCCTTTGGTGCCTTCATCCTAGCTGAACTTGTCTTCGATGAACGAAAAAATTGGGCTAGGTGACCTTCTCTTCCATAATTATAACATGCTTTGGACGACATCGCGCAGTTTGGACTGATGTGTCCCTCCCCTCCACATTTGAAGCATATGATAGGTGGTCGCTTCTCCTTCCTTAACAACGGTGTCTTTGAGTCTTGACGTCTTTCCATCATTGTTGAATCTCCTCTTCTTGAAATATCCATTCTTATTGTTTTGGCCCCGATTACCACCAAGTGGTATCATTTATAACTGTTGATTCCTCCACGCTTGTTGCCACCGCTTCATGATCGCTTTCACCGGTATTATCATTTTTTGTACCGCTTCTTTTGGTTGGGTTGACTCATTATCGCGCTCCAATAACTGAGCCCTATTAACAACATCTGAATATAAACACAGTTTATGAGATATAAGATATTGACGTATCTCGGGTTTCAAACCTCTTAGAAACATTCGCGTCATTCTCTCCTCATTATCAACCAAATGGGATGCAAATCGGGACAACTCGGCAAACTTGGCTTCGTACTGCGACACGGTCATGTTGTTTTGATCCAGCTTGATGAACTCTACTTCTTTCATGTGACGAATACTTTCGAGAAAGTACTTGTCGTTGAATAATTCTTGGAACTTCTCCCAAGTCATCTTCAGCGCGGCAAGTTGAGTACGTTTTACAAATTTCCACCAGTAATCTGCCTCTGCACGCAACATGAAGGTGGAAAAGGGAAACTTTTGCTCCTCAGAACATCCCAAGACATCAAATATCTTGCAGATCTGCTTTATCCACGTCTCCGCCTTAAGTGGTTTTGGCTCTCTAAGAACTCCAGTGGTCCCAGTTCCTTGAACTGCTTAGCGGTGACCGTCCGAGAGTTGCCAATGTTTCCACCTGCATTTTGGACAGGAGCCGCTCTCGCCTGATGTTGCATGAATTGCATAAAGCCTCTGAACATTCCATCGTTCATCATCTGGTCAGTGTTGTTATTTGCCTGAGGATTATCACCTTCCTGATGCACATTATCCTGATTATTGATCTGTGGAGACTCAACGGTCTCCTGTGCTCCATTGATGTTCTCAACATTCTCAGATGTCATTTTCAAATACTGCCACAAAACAAGGGTTAATTAACATATCACATATTATCCCTATACTCTGACCGACCAATTAAATACCAAATAAACTTAGGTGAGTCATACTAGTGAAAGAATTCCTCGTCACTCCCCTCCTAGTTCTTATCTCACATCTCAGCCAGGGATCATATCCCTAAGCTTTGATACCAACTGTGACACCCCCAAAATAGGTATACATCACCTATTCTGAGTCGCCAAATACATGGTACAGAATACAAATACAACTTAATTATATAACTGTCGTGTAAAATACGACAAAACATATGCTGTGAGTTTTAATACAAATATTGTCATCTAGACAATATTCACACTCAAAATAAGTCCTCAATACATTTATTAACACACTATTTCATAGAATAGTGAGGACTACTAATGTTATCATCCGACCGCCACTCCGCTCCCCCAACTAGTCCCGCCCACGCTCTCATTTCCTCAAGAGAACAAAGAAAGTAAAAGGGTGAGCTCAACTAGCCCAGTAAGAAATATTATGATAAAGATAATGCAGAATAAATTATCGTTAGCCTTCAATAGTGTTAAACTGATACAATATAACAAACATCAAGTTTAACTGCAGCGGAACAAGCAATCCATTAAAAGAGTCAAGTAGAGAATAAAATCTACTATCTTCTATGATTTAAAAGGTTTTTCATAACTTTTATCGCTAGGACTCAACTTAATAAATAATCCACATCATTCATGCACTACGGCCAAGGATATTCATTAGTATCACAACCACAAATTATTCATGCACTATGGGCTAAGGATATTCGTGTATTCATCAATGGTCATGATCATGCCAACAACTGTTAATCAATGCACTACGGGCCAATGAGGACTTTTACCACATCATTTATAACATTACGGTCATGATTATACCGATTAATCCCTGGTCATAATCATACCAAGTCCATCTATGCACTACAGGCCACATATGACTTTCAACATAATATAAACATGAGGTTGATGAGAATGATATAAGAATTTAATAAAACAATTTCAAGAATTAATTTATCCAGGAACTAATAACGTCCAAATTGTCAACATGATACTTCTTTGTAGAGTAAAATTCAAGAATTCTCAGAAGAATATTTCCATGAAAAGATACTGGATGAAGCGCAAATATCAAGGATTTTCCACTAATTTCATGGAGTATAGAAGTCAAAACTTTAACCAACTGAGTATAATAAAAAATGGAATAACAAAAGAAATCATCATGCATGTGATAGACCGCATAGAGAGGTTATTCCAATGTAATAATAAATAACGGAACGTGTCAAAGTAAATTGCAGACCGATGTGATATTCTAACGTAATAATCAAGAATGGAATAACAATGAAATCACCATGCATGAGATAGACCGCATGCATGATGTTTATTCCAATAGAATAATAATTAATGGAACCAGGTCAAAGTAAAGTAATACGCACAAGCGGGATATTCCAATAGAATAATAAATAATCGGAACCGGAGTCATGCGAAACGCATGCATGTGATGTTCCAAATGTAATAATAAAGAATGGAATAATGTAAGAATTTCAACATGTATTCTAGATTGCATGATAGATGAAAGTTATTCCAACATAATGATAAAGAATGGAATAATGAAGAATTTCACCAAGTATAGGGTAGCTCACAGATATCTGAGTTATTCCAATGAATAATAAAGAATGGAATAATAGAAGTTCTCTTCATGAATACGAAAGAAATAATACCCTTTACCTGTAAGAAATCTGGATATAGAAGCGGTGAAGTAGCGTAATACTTTTCTTCTTTCTCTCTATAGTTTCTCTCTCTAGAGTTTCAAAGTGAATTCGTAAGAAATAATGAAGGAATGAGCTTCTATTTATAGAGAATGGACCAATAAGAATTAATTCATGAGGAACCGGTTGATTTACTTTTGAATGAATGGTCCATATCCATATTGATTTACTATACATAAGATAAATAAAATATTCTAATAAAATAAAATCTTTTAAATAAAATATAATATATTCTATTTATAATCTAATAAAACAAATCTTTAGAAAAGTATTTTGTTTTATATAAAAAGATTTTACTATGCAAAACACTATACAGCACTATGCAAATACTATGCATAATAAAATATAATATATTTTAATTAATCATCTAATAAAACAAATAACTTTATAAAAGTATTCTATTTTATGTAAAAAGATTTTACTATGCAAAACACTATGCATAATAGAATATAATATATTCTATTTATAGTCTAATAAAACAAATAACTTTATAAAAGTATTCTGCTTTTATATAAAAAGTTTTTCCATTTTTATTACATTAATAATACTAATAAAACAAAATTTATATATATATATATATATATATATATATATATAAAACTTCCGTGACTTCATAAAAAGACACCTCAATATATTTAACAACATTTATCATCATTATTATAATTCACAATATTAATCGACCATGTCATTCCCGGAAGAGGGGCTTTCCAATAAGGATTTCTCCTATTGGCGCCGCAATTAGTGACCAAACCTCTCCTCGGCGTAACTTCTAGACATCGTTAATATTGCAAATAATAATATTAATAATTTTGTCGTCTCAATTATTGATTTAATAATATATAAAATATCGAAAATAATTGAATCAAATAACATTAGATACTATGCAACAATTACTATAGCAATAATTGAACAAAACTGAGTGACTTCTCACGTAAGCATCAATAATCAAAACCGTGGTGCTACTATGCAACCACGCCAGACATCGCATTTTTAACACCGTGTTTTCAACAGCTTAACGGTAAAAATTCCACCGTTATTTTCATAAAATATTTTGTCATTTTCTCAATCCGATAATAATTACATTGTGGGGTCCACTAATGATTGTGTCATCGTAAGAATATTCCTGTTAAAACGAATATTCCCAACCAATCGAATATTATAAAACAACTTGCGTACTTTGCAAAATTTATAAATATTACCTGAACTATAACATTATTTCAAATTCACTCCTTAATATTTAAAAATGATATTTATAGAAAAATCATCTTTATTCATAAAAGTTGGGGTCTTATAGACGGTGGTGGCTGCTAGTGGTGGTGGCAGTGATAGTGGTGCAACCGACGGTGTCGGTGGCATCTACTGGTGGTGGAACATGCAGTGATGGTGGTGGTGGAATCGAAGGTGGTGGTGGAACCGGTGGTGTTGGCGGCGATGGTGGTGGTGGAGATGAGAGCAATGAGAGAAGTGAGACTGAGAGAGAGAATGAAGTGAGAGAGCGTAAAGTGAGAGAGCGTAAAGTGAGAGAGCGTAAAGTGAGAGAGAGAGAGAGAGAGAGAGAGCAAAGTGAGAGAAATGAGGGGCGGCTGGGGAAGACATCTGATTAATTAGGTTTTAGGTTTATTTTCGACGGAATGTCCGTCGAACTTAACTCCGTCGTAATTAAGGTATCTTCGACAGAAAACTCCGTTAGAATAAACACTGTTCAACCAAAAATAAGGTTGGCGCTGGAGGGAACATTGGCGCCAATGGGATACATATATTTTCGACAAACATCCGTCAAAATTAAACTAGTTTCGACTGAATTATGTTCGACTGAATAATCCATCAGAATAATTATATCTTTGAGGGAATATGTCCGTCGAACTTAGCTCCGTCGGAATTAGTCGGTTTTCTTATAGTGCAAATAATAATATAAATAAATGTGTTGTCTCAATTATTGATTTAATAATATAAAATATTATACAGATGATACTGTGATAATAATTGAATCAATAATATGAGATACTATGCAACAACTACTGTAACAATTATTGAATGATACTAAGCGACTTCTTATGTAAGCATCAATAATCAAAGATAATGTGTAATACAGTGAGCTACTGTGCAACAACGCGTATTACTGTTCTTTTATCACTGGTATTTCAATAGTTAACGGTAAAAGTTTTGTCGTTATTTTTATAAAAAGGTTATCTTTGTCGCTTTCTATATCTGACAGTCATTCCGTTATGGGGACCACCAATGATTGTGTCGTCATACGGATATTCCCCGATAAAAAGAATATTTCTCGACCAAATGTATCTTTTATGACAACTTGCTTACTTTGTAAAATTTTCACATATCACCCATAACTATAGCATTATATCAAATCAACACCTTATTATTCAAAATAATATTTAGAGAAAATTAAATCTTTATTCATAAAAAGTTGGGGTCTTACACGGGAGATCAAGAAAAATCTCGGCGATAACTCCGGGAGATCAAGACAGACCCCGGTGACAACCCCGGGAGATCAAATCAAATCCCGGTGACAACCTTGAGAGATGAAGTCAAACCCCGAGAGATCAAGTTAAACCCCGACGACAACCCCAGAAGATCATTAAATCAACTTTAGAAACAACCTTGAATACAGTCAAGAAGCACTAACAGTCAAACCTCGAAGATAACCCTGAGGAAGATAGATGCCGCCACATCAAGCCCGAAACCAACCCGAGAGGGAAAAAGGATAATTTTGCCAACTCAACATCAAATCAAGTCAAATCACTGCCATGAAGTTCATAAAGAACCATAAAGTCAATCCCGAGTGAAAACAACATAAGACAGCTTAACGGACAGATTAAAAGTTATATCACGCCTCTATCGGATTCCCAGATTAAAAGTTATGAAGGTTCGAGCAAACAGCGCATTGGTCGGAGTGTACGTACTTCAAGACAAATGAACCCAAAGTGTCGGGCCCACCCGGGTCATTCGCAGGTAGACCCGTGGCTGATTTGGTCTGTAAATAGACCCCCTCATCTGTGAGACCCCAAATTTTAAGAATAAAGATTTAATTTTTTCGAAATATTTTTTTTAATATTATGATGTGAATTTGATATAATGTTATAGTTGTGGGTAGTATTTATAAATTTTGTAAAGTATGCAAGTTGTTATAAAATATTCGTTTGGTCGGGGAATATTCTTTTTTGTCGGGAATATCCGTACGACGGCACAATCATTGGCGAACCCACAACGGAAGTATTGTTGTATTTAGAAAACGACAGAATTATCTTTTTATAAAAATAACGGCGAAAGTATTACCGTTAAAACTGTTGAACTACTTGGTAGTAAAAGTACAATAATAAGCGTGGTTGCATAGTAGCAAACGGTATTGATTATTGATGCTTACGTGATAAGTCACTCAGTTATACTCAATTATCGCTACAGTAATTTTTGCATCATATTTCTCATATTATTGATTTAATTATTGTTATAGTATCATCTGCATTATATGATATATTATTAAATCAATAATTGAGACGACAAAATTATTCATATTATTAAATTGTAATATTTACAATGTCTAGAAGTTCTGCCAAGGAGAGGTTTGGTCACCTAATTATGCGCCAATAGGGAGAAATCCTTATTGGAAAGCCCCCTCTTTCCTGGGAACGACCTGGTTGTTAAATATTATGAGTTATAATATTAATGATGAATAAGTTTGTGTTGATTAAAGATGAATTTGATAGTTCCATTGTGTTGGAATTATTTGTGTTTGTAGAAATCGACATTTATTTCGATAATAATTGATGTCTGGAGATTATATTGTTCAATCGGGTATTCAAGGCACTTTTTGTGTCAGAGTACTATTCACGAGTTACTATTCATGAGTTACTATTCACGAGTTACTATTGAGTCACATTCACTTACAATTAGGGGAGTTGGTGGAAGATTGATAATACTTGCATTACTAAGTTAAAGATTGAGGTATAGATGGAGGTACTATACCGTAATTCGTATTTTCACATGATTATAACTATTGAATCACATGATTGAACTATTGATTCACATGATTTACTATTAGGGGAGGTGGTGCAAGTTTGATAATACTTGCAGGACTAAATTAAAAATAAAAGAAAAGTTGGAGGTATTGTACTGTAATTTTTCGAGCCCCAAAACGTGCAATTATTGAAACTATATTTTTGCTCATTCTTCCTTCATTTCTCACAAATTCACAAAAGCTTTAGAGCCATTATTATAGAGAGAAATTATAGAGAGAAAGAAGAAGAGAAGTCTGCTACCTCACTATTCCAGTATCCAGTCTTCTTTTGAGGTAAGGGGTATTATTCTTTCGTATTCCTGAAGAGAATTATTTCTTTTAATACTCGTAAGTGTTGTTATTCCATTCTTTATTATTATGTTGGAATAACCTATTTATGCGAAGTACCGCATACATGGTGAAATTCTTCTATTATTCCATTCTTTGTTATTCATTGGAATAACTTGTTTATGTAAAGCACCGCATACATAGTGAAATTATTCTATTATTCCGTTCTTTATTATTCGTCAAAATATCACATGCATATGCTTATGCTTAACTCGGTTCCATTATTTATTATTTTGTTGGAATAACATTCATGCAATAAGGCCTATCGCATGCATGGTGATTTCTATTGTTATTCCATTCTTTAATATTCTCGCCGGAATATCCTCACATGCGTAACGTTCTGCCGGACTGGTTCCATTATTTATTATTTTGTTGGAATAACTTTTATGCATGCGGTTTATCGCATGCATGGTGATTTCATTGTTATTCCATTCTTTATTATTCGTGAATATCCTATCACGTGCGTTCTGGCCTTTACTTCGGTTCCATTATTTATTATTTTGTTGGGAATAACACATGCATGAAGTCTATCACACGCATGGTGAATCCTTCCATTATTCCATTCTTTATTATTCTATTGGAATAACCTGCCTCTGTGTGGATTACCACATGCATGGTGAATGATCCTTTGTATTCATTCCTTATTAAATTATGGAAATGATCTGTTTACATTGATTATGATGAGAATCATAATAAAAGCATTGGACATATGAAAATCATGGGTATATGAAGTATTAGTAAGTGTTATGATGAGTTATGTTGGTTATTATGAGAAAACACGAAAGTTTCTTAGAAATCACAAAGAGTTGAAAATCAGATTTTGGTGAAAATAGAACATGAAATTCAATTGACCATATCTCCTATTATATTTCGATTTTTTGAGTGTGGTCAAGTTCTAGAGTTAGATCTATGAGTATTATAACTTATCCAAGTGGAATCACTGGAAAAGGTATTGTAGATTTTCGTGTGGACTGATTTTAGCAAAGCACGAAAAATTAAAAAATGAGAAAAAGCTATTGTCCAGAATTTTAAAAGGGCTTTTTCGGCCACTTAATTTGTGAGAAAAATTCCGGCCTTTTGGGACATGAAAGTATATGGTATAAAGAACATCCTGTCCAAAAATGAGCTCATTCCGACTTAAAATGAGCAAGTTATGACCATTTTAATATTTATGTTTTCCGACGAAAAACGCTATAACCGGAGTTCTATAACTCCGATGACCATGAAATTTAAATTGGAAGATCATGTTAACATGTGTAAGATCCTGCCAAGATTTGAGAATTTTTGGTGTTAAACTTGAGGTAGCTAATTTCTTAAGGAATTAATTAGAAATTAATTTTTGAAAAATAGTAAATGAATTTTAAAAATTCTGAGAAAAACATATGTTCATCATGGGACTATATTCTGCTAAATCCTAGAAAAGAAATATTTTTGGGATTGATTTGGTATTTTTCATGAAAATAGTTTAGTTACGAACATATGAGTTAAATAGGTTATGTGAAGTAACAAAATTAAAAAATAGGATTTTATGGCTTGGGAATCCTATATAGGGTATATGCAGATTTTTGATAAGTAATTTGATCATTGGTAATGAAATCTTATGAGTATGGTTTTTTTAAAAGATTAAATGCATTATTTGATAAAGTGTAAACAATTGAAATAAATTATTTATAAGTTGAAGAAGTGATTAAAATATTGTTATAATATTGACAATATTAGATTATAAGTTTATTAAGTGATTGATAATATTTGGATAAATTTAAAGTCTTTAATATTTATCCTTGTTTTAGTTTGATTAATGTTTATATCATTGTCATCATCCTCATGCTTATATGGTGATGAAAGTTATCTTTGGCTTACGTGCGAAGATGGACTGTTGTTTATTGAATTATATATCTTTGGCTTACGTCCAAAGATGGATTGTTGATTATTGGTTTTATGGTTGTATATCTTTGGCTTACGTGCAAAGATGGACTTGGTATGATTATGACCAGGGATTATTCGGTATAGTCATGACCATTGATGATTTAAAGAATATCCTTGGCCCGTAGTGTAGGGATGATTCGATGATGTGGTTTATTTATTAAGCTGAGTCTCAGCGATAAAAATTGATGAAAACATTTTAAATCATAGAAGATAGTAAATTTTATTCTCTATTTGACTCTTCTAATGGATTGTTTGTTTCACTGCAGTTAAACTTGATGTCTATTATATTTTATCAGTTTAACATTGTTAAAGACTACTGATAATTTATTCTGCATTATCTTAGTCATAATATTTCTTACTGGGCTAGTTGAGCTCACCCTTTCTTTTATTGTTCTCTTCAGAAAATGAGAATATAGCTGGGACTAGTCGGGGAATGGAGTGACGGTCCAGATGATAGCATTAGTAGTCCTCACTATGGCATGACATGCAATATATAATTATATTGAGGACCTAAGATGTGTGTGTCGTATTTATATTATCACTTAATAATTGATTTTGGTGAACAATAATAGGGTGATGAGAACTCAATTCCACAAAGCGTCAAAAGTGAACCGCATGATAAAATGAAGAGAGAACAGAAATCTTCTCGTGTCCCTTTGGAGACTTGAAATATTTGTTGCTTTGTACTTTATATGGCATGTATTAATTTGAGTATGAATATTATCGTATTATATACGTTACAATATTTGTATTGAAACTCACAGTATATATGGCGTCGTATTTTGCACGACTGTTGTATAATTAAGTTGTATTTGAATTTATGTACCATGTATCCTGGCGACTCAAGATGGGTGATGTATACCTATTTTGGGGCGTCCACAATTAGTATCAAAGCTTAGGGATATGATCTCTGGTGAGATGTGAGACAAGAACTAGGAGGGAGAGACGGGAATTCCTTGTTAGTATGACCTACCTAAGTTTATTTGGTATTTATTTGGTCGGGTGAGAGTATAGGAATAATATGTGATATGTCAATTAACCCTTGTTTTGTGATAGTGTTTGTATTCAGATGTTGTGAATAAGGCTCAGTTATTGGAGCGCGATAATGAGTCGAAGACAACCAAAAGGCAACGACAACAACAACACGATAATAATTGTACCAGTGACAACGGCCATCAGAACAATGATAACCATCATGGGGGAAATTATCCTGATAAGAATGGTACCCATTTCGGTGGTAATCATGGCCAAGATAATAGAAGTGGAAATTTCAAGAAGAAAGGTCACCTAGCCGGATTTTTGTCGTGTACCAAAGTCAAGTCCAAATTGGGCGGTGGCACCAAAAGGCGGAATCTGGACAAAACAAAGTCGGTGGTTTCGGGGAGAGCATTTTTCGTGACTTCTCAAAAGCGAGTAACTTGAGAGCGAAGTTAGCACCAGTTAGTTAATTATAAATTCTTGCGAAGTCTATACCTTATTAGATATCGGTTCTACCCATTATTTTATCTCTCTTGCTTTATGCTCAACGTTTAAATTTGATTAGGAGAAATTAGACTTTGACTTATCTTGAAACTCCGTTAGGAGAAACCTTCATTACATGTGTTATCCAAGTCTTGGATGAGAGTCACAGTTTTGAATGATATTTCTATTGTTAATAAATTTCCTGACGTATTCTTGAAGACTTCTTAGCCTACCCTAGAGCGTGAAATCGAATTTTGTATTGACCCCAGTACAAAACCCATTTCTAAAACCCTCAAATATTCTTTTACTTAAAACGAACGTATCATGCGCCAAAGACGTTGGCTCGAGCTGTTGAAGATTACGATCGTACCATTCAATACCATCGTGGAAAAGAGAACGTGGTAGCTGACGTGTTGAGTAGAAGATCGTATGTGTTTACGAGTGCGATGCTGTTAATACAAAGACCCATTTCGTAAAACTTACAAATGATGAAGATAGAGTTAAAGACTCTAGGGACCCACGTGAAGATAACGAATATACGAGTAGAATCGACTTTAATCGATAAAGTTAAAGCCATCAAAGCTACACACAATCAATCGATGAATGTGAAGAAGAAGGTTCAAGAAGGCGTTATCTCAACCCTCGATTTAATTGGCCCATTTGAAATCCTCGATTGAGTAGGAACTGTGGCCTATAGACTCGTTTTACCACCAAGTATTTCACGTGTTCATAAAGTTTTTCACGTATTGATGTTACGTAAATATGTGGACGACCCGAACCACATTATTGAATTAGAACCGGATGAGATAGCAGAAGATTTAACGTATGAGGAGATATTTGTTAAAATCTTGGATAAAGAGGATCGTATTCAACACTCAAAGGTTATACCTCAAGAGTTAGAATCAAATGAAGTCAAGGTATCCTCATCTCTTCTAAGATACCAGTATCGTCACGTAAATTTTAGGCGAAATTTTATAAGGAGGAGATTGTGAGACCCCATATTTTATGAATAAAGATTTAATTTTCTCAAAATATTTTTTTTAATATTATGATGTGTATTTGATATAATGTTATAGTTGTGGGTAGTATTTATAAATTTTGTAAAGTATGCAAGTTGTTATAAAATATTCGTTTGGTGGGGAATATTCTTTTTTGTCGGGAATATCCAATGCACGACACAATCATTAAGCGAACCCATAATGAAGTATTGTCGTATTTAGAAAGCAGATGAAATTATCTTTTATAAAAATAACGACGAAAGTATTACTCAATTAAAACTGTTGAACTACTCGGTAGTAAAAGTACAGTAATAAGCGTGGTTGCATAGTAGCACACAGTATTGATTATTGATGCTTACGTGATAAGTTACTCAATTATACTCAATTATTGCTACAGTAATTGCTGCATCATATTTCTCATATTATTGATTTAATTATTGTTACAGTATTATCTGCATTATATGATATATTATTAAATCAATAATTGAGACGACAAAGTTATTCATATTAAATTGCAATATTTACAATGTCTAGAAGTTCTGCCAAGGAGAGGTTTGGTCACCTAATTGCGCGCCAATAGGGAGAAATACTTATGTTCGTGTTGATTAAAGATGAATTTGATAGTTCCATTGTGTTGGGATTATTTGTGTTAGTAGAAATCGACATTTATTTCGATAATAATTGATGCCTGGAGATTATATTGTTCAATCGGGTATTCAGGGTACTTTTCGTGTTGAAGTACTATTCACGAGTTACTATTCACGAGTTACTATTGAGTCACATTCACTTACAATTAGGGGAGTTGGTGCAAGATTGATAATACTTGCATGACTAAGTTAAAGATTGAGGTATAGATGGAGGTACTATACCGTAATTCATATTTTCACATGATTATAACTATTGAATCACATGATTGAACTATTGATTCACATGATTTACTATTAGGGGAGGTGGTGCAAGTTTGACAATACTTGCAGGACTAAATTAAAAATGAAAGAAAAGTTAGAGGTATTATACTGTAATTTTTTTAGCCCCAAAACGTGCAATTATCAAAACTATATTTTTTATAAATAGAAGCTCATTCTTCCTTCATTTCTCACCAATTCATAAAAACTTTAGAGCCATTATTACAGAGAGAAAGAAGAAGTGAAGTCTGCTACCTTTCTATTTCAGTATCCAGTCTTCTTTTGAGGTAAGGCGTATTATTCTTTCGTATTCATGAAGAGAATTATTTCTTTCAATACTCGTAAGTGTTGTTATTCCATTCTTTATTATTATGTTGGAATAACCTATTTATGCGAAGTACCGCATACATGGTGAAATTCTTCTATTATTCCATTCTTTGTTATTCTGTTGGAATAACTTGTTTATGTGAAGTACCGCATACATAGTGAAATTATTCTATTATTCCGTTCTTTATTATTCTGTCAAAATATCCTGTCTGTGCGTTTATGCCGAACCTGGTTCCATTATTTATTATTTTGTTGGAATAACCTGTCTGTGCGGTCTATCGCATGCATGGTGATTTCTATTGTTATTCCATTCTTTAATATTCTCAGTTTAATATCACATCATCATACGTAAGCGTTACGCCTGGGACCTGGTTCCATTATTTATTATTTTGTTGGAATAACCTGTCTGTGCGGTTTATCGCATGCATGGTGATTTCTGTTGTTATTCCATTCTTTATTATTCTGTCGGAATATCCTATCTGTGCGTTTACGCCGGACCTGGTTCCATTATTTATTATTTTGTTGGGAATAACCTGTCTGTGAAGTCTATCACACGCATGGTGAATCCTTCTGTTATTCCATTCTTTATTATTCTATTGGAATAACCTGCCTGTGTGGATTACCACATGCATGGTGAATGATCCTTTGTATTCATTCCTTATTAAATTATGGAAATGATCTGTTTACATTGATTATGATGAGAATCATAATAAAAGCATTGGACATATGAAAATCATGGGTATATGAAGTATTAGTAAGTGTTATGATGAGTTATGTTGGTTATTATGAGAAAACACGAAAGTTTCTTAGAAATCACAAAGAGTTGAAAATCAGATTTTGGTGAAAATAGAACATGAAATTCAATTGACCATATCTCCTATTATATTTCGATTTTTTGAGTGTGGTCAAGTTCTAGAGTTAGATCTATGAGTATTATAACTTATCCAAGTGGAATCACTGGAAAAGGTATTGTAGATTTTCGTGTGGACTGATTTTAGCAAAGCACGAAAAATTAAAAAATGAGAAAAAGCTATTGTCCAGAATTTTAAAAGGGCTTTTTCGGCCACTTAATTTGTGAGAAAAATTCCGGCCTTTTGGGACATGAAAGTATATGGTATAAAGAACATCCTGTCCAAAAATGAGCTCATTCCGACTTAAAATGAGCAAGTTATGACCATTTTAATATTTATGTTTTCCGACGAAAAACGCTATAACCGGAGTTCTATAACTCCGATGACCATGAAATTTAAATTGGAAGATCATGTTAACATGTGTAAGATCCTGCCAAGATTTGAGAATTTTTGGTGTTAAACTTGAGGTAGCTAATTTCTTAAGGAATTAATTAGAAATTAATTTTTGAAAAATAGTAAATGAATTTTAAAATTTCGAGAAAAACATATGTTCATCATGGGACTATATTCTCGCTAAATCCTAGAAAAGAAATATTTTTGGGATTGATTTGGTATTTTTCATGAAAATAGTTTAGTTACGAACATATGAGTTAAATAGGTTATGTGAAGTAACAAAATTAAAAAATAGGATTTTATGGCTTGGGAATCCTATATAGGGTATATCTGATTTTGATAAGTAATTTGATCATTGGTAATGAAATCTTATGAGTATGGTTTTTTAAAAGATTAAATGCATTATTTGATAAAGTGTAAACAATTGAAATAAATTATTTATAAGTTGAAGAAGTGATTAAAATATTGTTATAATATTGACAATATTAGATTATAAGTTTATTAAGTGATTGATAATATTTGGATAAATTTAAAGTCTTTAATATTTATCCTTGTTTTAGTTTGATTAATGTTTATATCATTGTCATCATCCTCATGCATGCTTATATGGTGATGAAAGTTATCTTTGCTTACGTGCGAAGATGGAATTTGTTGTTTATTGAATTATATATCTTTGGCTTCGTCCAAAGATGGATTGTTGATTATTGGTTTTATGGTTGTATATATCTTTGGCTTACGTGCAAAGATGGACTTGGTATGATTATGACCGAGGATTATTCGGTATAGTCATGACCATTGATGATTTAAAGAATATCCTTGGCCCGTAGTGCGGGGATGATTCGATGATGTGGTTTATTTATTAAAATTTGAGTCTCAAATGATAAAAATTGATGAAAACATTTTAAATCATAGAAGATAGTAAATTTTATTCTCTATTTGACTCTTCTAATGGATTGTTTGTTTCACTGCAGTTAAACTTGATGTCTATTATATTTTATCAGTTTAACATTGTTAAAGACTACTGATAATTTATTCTGCATTATCTTAGTCATAATATTTCTTACTGGGCTAGTTGAGCTCACCCTTATGATGATATAGCTGGGACTAGCTGGGAATGGAGTGACGGTCCAGATGATAGCATTAGTAGTCCTCACTATGACATGACATGCAATATATAATTGTATTGAGGACCTAAGATGTGTGTGTCGTATTTTATACGTTACTTAATAATTGATTTTGGTGAACAACAATAGGGTGATGAGAACCCGACCCTGAAAGCGTTAAAAGTGCACCGCAGTAAAATGAAGAGAACATAAATCTTCTCGTGTCCCTTTGGAGACTTGAAATTTTTGCTGTTGTACTTTATATGGCATGTATTAATTTGAGTATGAATATTTTTGTATTATATACGTTACAATATTTGTATTGAAACTCACAGTATATATGACGTCGTATTTTGCACGACTGTTGTATAATTAAGTTGTATTTGAATTTATATACCATGTATCTAGCGACTCAAGATGGGTGATGTATATCTATTTTGGGGGCGTCACATCATCATCCATTTAAAAAAAAGAAAAGAGAGAAAATTCCGCCCATTTCAGCTCTTAACCATTCCAACAGTGTTCCAAATTCCACTATTCTTCTTTGTAAACACTTTTATACATATATATTATAACATATCAAGTTTTAACCGGTGGAAACTGAGTTGTCAAGCTGCAAAAGTAGTCTAAAGCCTGCCTCACTACACAGTATAAGATCTATTCAAATTTAAAGCTTTTACTTGCTTTAATATATATATATATATATATATATATATATATATATATAAAAGATTTAATTTTCTAAAATATCATTTTGAATATTATGGTATGGATTTGATATAATGTTATAATTGTGGGTAATATTTATAAATTTTTGTAAAGTAAGCAAGTTGTCATAAAATATTCAATTGGTCGGAGAATATTCATTTTATCAGGGAATATGCGTGCATTTACGACACACAATCATTAATGGACCCCACAAATGTAATTCATCATCGGAGTTAGAAAATAACATAAATAACTTTTTATAAAATAACAATAAATTTTTACCGTTAACTGTTGAAATACCCTTTGATAAAGATGCGATGTCTGGCATGGTTGCATAGTAGCACACAGATTGATTATTAATGCTTACGTAAGAAGTCACCGGTTTTATTCAATTATTGCCATAGTAATTGTTGCATAGTATCTCACGATTGATTCAATTATTGTCACAATATTTTATATTATTAAATCAATAATTGAGACAACAAAGTTATTCATATTATTATTTGCATTATTAACAATGTCTAGAAAGTTCTGTCGAGAAAAGGGGTTTGGTCACCTAATTACGCGCCAATAGGGAGAAATCCTTATCGGAAAGCCCCTTCTTTCCTGGGAATGATCTGGTTGTTAATATTGCGAGTTATAGTATTAATGATTAATAAATATTGTTAAAAATATTAAAGGAATTTTTATGAAGTATTTGTTATAAATTTAGTTTTTTATATGGATCCCACCTACTCATTTTTCAAAATAGTGTATGTTATGAGTGTGATAATATATATATATATATATATATATATATATATATATATATATATGATGAGTTACTAAAGTCACGGGAGGAGAAAAGAAATGGGATGGCATGGAATGGAGGGAATATATATATATATATATATAAATATATTTTATAAGTTTTTTTTTTTATAAAAAATAGAATATATTATATTTTATTATGCATAGTGTTTGTATAGTAAATCGAAAAAAAATTCAACTGACGGGTTCTACAGCATAATGATTCCCTGACCGTCATGTCTGCCGTGATTTTATTTTCTAAATAGTATCTTTCCATTCTCCTATAAATATGATGCTTAGTTTAGAATTAAAAATTACACCAGAATCAGAGAATTCTTCTTCTATAATATTGAGCGTATTTCTTTAGAGTTTAAGAAAGGTTTGATTGTAAAAATAGTATAAGTTTTCTTCAAGAATATCTTCGCTATACCAGTCATAAATACTTTTCTTTTGAGATAAGGGGTATTATTTATTTCATATTCGCTTACGATATTATTTTTCGTATTCGTAAGGAATTTTTTTTTCGTTCAATATTCGTAAGGAATATTATTTTCGTTCAATATTCGTAAGGAATATTATCTTCATTCAATATTCGTAAGGAATATTATTTTCATTCAACAGTTGTAAGGAATATTATTTTTGGTCAATATTCGTAGTATGTAAGTAATATTATTTCGTTTCATATTCCAAATTCTACACTCATTTTGTTAAAGTATTGCTTCTATACTCATTAAAATTAGTAGAATATCCTTGGAATTGCGCTTCATCGAGTATCTTTTTACGGGAATATTTTTCTGAACATTCTTATTAAATTTTAATCTTTTCATGTCGGGGTATTATTCACGGAATACTATTCATGAAGTACTATTCACAGGATACTATTCACCCAAAAAATTGATTTCTTTTTCTGTCTAAATTATTTTTGATACATGGATGTTATTCTTGAATTTTACTCCACAAAGTAGTTATCATGTTGTCAATTTGGATATTTTTAAACTCTGGATAAATTAAAAATCTTTAATATTTATCCTTGATTCGTTTGATTGATACAGTAAAACCCCTATTTAGGAATACTCTAAATAAGAATAACCTCTACAATATTATAAAAAAATTTAGTCCCAATTTGGGCAAGTTATAAATAGGAATAACCTCTAAATTATAATATGTTATATACTTTTTAAGTCCCGTATTAAAAAATTATACCTCTATATAGTAATAATTTCATATGTATGTATATAAATATATATATATATATATATATATATATATATATATATATATATATATATATATATATATATGAGAGAGACAATATTAATTTTAAAAACTATATTTTCAATAAAAGACTACAGAGAACTATATTTTCCTATAAAAGACTACATTTCCTATTAAGGACTATATTTTCCTATAAAAGACTACTTTCCTATAAAAGACTATATTTTCCTATAAAAGACTACATTTTTCTAGTTTAAAAATCTAAATAATTTATGTTTTCTTTAATTTTTGTTATAAAATCTATATTTTTGTTAAAGTGAATATTTTTGGGTGTTCAGAAAATATTTTGTACCAATATCTCTATTTAGTAATAACCTCTCAATTAGAATACAAATAGTTTGGTCCCAAGTCTATTCCTAAACAGAGGTTTTACTGTACTTATATCATTGTCATCATCTTCATGCTTATATTGTGATAAAAGTCATCTTTGTCCAATAGTGTATAGATAGACTGTTGATTGGTACGATTATGACCAGGGATTATTCGGTATAATCAGGACCTGTAATGTTACAAATGATGTGGTAAAAGTCCTCATTGGCCCGTAGTGCATTGATGGACATTTGTTTGGTATGATCATGACCATGGGTTCTCTTCGGCCAAGGGTACAAAGATGAATTGTTGTTTGGCATGACCATGACCACTGGTGATACTAACGAATATCCTTGGTTCATAGTGCATGGATGATTCATGGATGTGATAATAATGAATATCATTGGTCGTAGTGCATGGATAATTCAGTGATGTGGATTATTTATTAAGCTGAGTCTCAGCGATAAAATTGATGATAAACTTTTAAATCATAGAAGATAGTAGATATCATGCTCTACTTGACTCTTCTAATATATTGCTTATTCCGCTGCAGTTGTTGATCTAAAACTTGTTGTCTATTGTATTCTATCAGTTTAACACTGTTGAAGGCTAACGATAATTTATTCTGCATTATCTTAGTCATAATATTTTCACTGGGCTAGTTGAGCTCACCCTTTTCTTTCACTGTTCTCTTTAGGAAATGAGAATATAGCTGGGACTAGTCGGAGAACGGAGTGATGGTCCAGATGGTGTTATAATAGTCCTCACTATTCTATAAAATAGTGTGATAATAAATGTAATGAGGACTTCATTTGAGTTTGGATATTGTCTAGGAGACAATATTCGTGTTAAAACTCTCAGCTTATGTTACACGACAGTTGTATAATTAAGTTTGTATATGTTTTCTGTACCATGTATTTGGCGACTCAGAGTGGGTGATGTATATCTATTTTGGAGGCGTCATATGTGGCTTTTTATTCCTTTAATATATATATATATATATATATATATATATAAGTAATATATGTTAATTGTTTACTGTGATTAAATATCAGTTTTAATTTTTCATTCAATGTAAAACTGTAATATTTAAAAATTTGTGGACTAAATTTATTTAAATCTAGTCATATCTAACTTTTAACCTATTCAAAAGTTGTAAAACTGGAACCGTTGAGCTAGAATGGCTAAGATTTATTTAAATCTAGTTTTCTTTCTAAGTTTTGTAAATATTAAGCGACTACGCGACCCTAGATCTGTATCTAGAGGAAACGAAAAGCTTGGCTACGCGCATGCAATAATTTAACTGATGAATCATTTATTTTACGACGTCTAAATTCTATTCTGCAGTTTATTTCAATATTTGTTGTGCAAGTTTCTTAATGATATCCTGTGAGCCTAGGAATCATGAGATCTATGATTAAATCCATGGATCTAGATCCAATTCCCATGATGGACAAATTTGAGTTGTATAGATAGCTTGCAATCCTTTGTAAATGTAAATGAGGGGACCTTAAAACGGTGATCCAGATTTAAGGCCTTAAAATAATAAAATCATCATGGGTGCTGCTCAAGTCACTTCGATAGCTTTCATGCCCATAAGAGGCCTTACACTATATATATATATATATATATATATATATATATATATATATATATATATATATATATATATATATATATATTACTAAAGATGCTTCACATCTCAATAAACTTAAATTAAGCCAAATATGTAATAAAATGGAATTATCAAATGCCTCAATTACTATGTGAGAATAAGGGTTTGAAAACATGTTTTCAAAACATCATTTTATATGCCTTGTATTAAAATTGAACTTTTATACTTGTCAAACCTTTGTATATAGGAGCAAAAGAGGCATAACACTACTTTCAAACAAAGCACATAGGCCTAATTAAATACACACACTTCAAATAATTAGGGAATTGAAAAGATACGGTAATCGTGTTTTCATGGAAGTTGGAGGGTGCCTAACACATTCTCATCGCTTAAGCAAGCCTCCGAACTCTATGAATTTTGATTTCCAATGCCTGTTAAACAGAGTCCAATAATTGAGCATTTTTGCAAAACTTTTCATAATTCGGTTGAGTTGGTACAATCATTTCACTCCTACCAACTGGCGGCTCTGTAAAATCAATCTTTTCAAAATCATAGACATTTTATGTCGGACTATTTTGTTAATTTCATCATTTCAACAAAATTCGAATCACCTAGAAAACATAAAGGGTAAGAAATATTTAAAAGAGGAATTCAAGAGAAATTTTTTCCGACATCGACAGTGATTTTCCTCATTTCCTGTAGGCATCATTTGTTTGATATTTTTAATTTAAAATTAATGTGATGAAATAATTTATTTTATAGATAATACTTTTTTAAATTGGTAGTAACACTAAACAAATTTATATTAGCTTTAAATTTAAAAATAATTTAGATTAATATGAAAACGTTAAAATTGATACTATAATTTAAAATGTATGGAGTACTATAATTTAAAATGTAGATTAATTTACCCCCAACAAATCTTAACACAATGTTTGTCATAATAAAAAAACAGTTGGAGGGAAGTAGAATAGACATTGCTATCGACTTCAACCGTCTCCATGTCCCACTCTTTTTTATCTCTCAACCAAACACACCCTATGGTCCTCCAACCTGACGTTCTGACCCCATTCCCGTCCCCTCTCCTACCTAACCAACATAACAAAATTTGTCAAATTCAGTAACCAGCGCTCCACAAAAACATTTGAAGTACGGACAAATATGAGATTTTCTATCTTACCTGAGGGCAGATTAGATATTTCAGTATATAAACAATAACAAAATTTCTTAAAATGATTCCCCCAAAAAATTTATACGAAATTTAACCTTCATCCTTCAATTACCCTCACGTTCGATTTCACCCCATATACATTCAATTTAATTTCTATGTAGTTCTTTTACCAAACGTAGGTGCAGAAATTGAAAAAATAATTTCCATGTGGTTTTTTCAACAAATTTAGGTCTTCCTATGGTTCTATTTGACAAATTTGAGCTTATTTTGTATCTTCTTCATTCAAAACTAAAAAAAAGATACTTTTAAAAATAATTTTATATTTTCAAATTTATAGCCCGAGAGGCCCAACCTTCATCTAGTTGGCCCAGGCACACGAACGGTTAGGTTTGATATGCTCAAATGGCTCGGACGAAATGTGTTTAGGATGTTTAGAGAGTCTATCCAATCCAAGGGATCTCACATAGTCGTATCTCGAACGGTATGAAAGTTATGTGATGGGACGCTATCTGTTGTGTGTGTCGTGCCTATAACTTGGTACTTGATGGGACACCTCAAGTAGGAGTGAGCAAAAAACAGATAAAATCGAACTACCGAGTAGAACCAAAAAATTTTAACCGAATTATTTCGGTTTTTCATTTTTTTTATAATTTCGGTTATATCCGAATTATATTTCAGTATTCGGTTACGGTTTCGGTTTTCAAAAAATTGATTATTCGGGTATCCGAATAACCGAACCTTAATTCTTAAAAATATTAATTTTATAATATTATTATTATTATTATCTAATAACTCCTAAGTCCTAAGCCTAACTTACTAACTCCAGAGTCCAGATCCTTTCATCCTAAAGAGTAAAGTGACCGAGTCGGCTTCAGTCTTCAAATCTGAGAAATTGAGAATCTTCATCTTGCTTCACAGCTTCAGACTTCAGTTTCTCTTGCTTCATGCTTGCCTCGACACTCAACAGTCGACTACTCCCTTACGTTACGACTGATCAAAGACTCTTGACTCTCTGTCTCTTACGACTTCAGTTGAACGGTTGAACTTGAACCACGCCTTCAGACTTTAGAAATTGGTGGTATGTTTGTTTTCTTAGTTGTTCCATACTTACATCTATGTTTGATTTGAACCCTTTTACGGGTTATTTGATCTGATTTTGTTAGTTAAGACTTAGGGTTTTGATCTAATTTTTGTTGTCTGACTGCAGTGTTCAATCTGTTTTGTGTCATGTTTTAGTTGTTCTCCATTTGATTTAAAGAAATAGAATGAACTTATTTTCTGTTCAAATTGTTTCATTAGGATTTGTTGTTTGTGACTATTCGATAATGAGAAAGATGCTTTGAGGGCACCTTTTTAATGTTGATATTAACTTTGTTCATCACACTGGTCATTTAATCAGCAACATAAAGAAACTAGAGATTTTACATGGGTAAGCTATGCTTTTAAGCACATAGCAAGTCTTCTACTTCAATTTGGGTAAAAAAAGAAGAAAGAAACATAGCAGCTTTCTTGTTTTCTTCACCTCAACTCCTCAAGTATTGTTATCATCTTTCTTTCTTTAAACACAAATTCAATCACTATAATATTTATTTTTTCTGCCTTTGAACAAAGGAACCCCTTCAAGATATCTCCTTTCTCTGTTTTATACTTGTGTTTTTGGGTTTTTTTCCTGTTCTGCAGGAAAACAAGAAAGAGCTAGTCAAGAAGTATTTGTTTACTGCTATCAGTAATTCAGTATACAACTGTTTTTTTTATTATTGTTATTGTTGACTGTTGTAGTGCTATTGGAAGACTGCAAGACTGGAGCTTGTTGATGCCGTCACCGATGCAAAGATGCTAATGTGATTCTTTGATTCTTACCGTTCTTCTTGTAGTTACTTAGTTACTTAGTTGACTGTTGTAGTTACTTAGTTGTTGTTGCTGTAATTTTTTATAAGTGATAGTGTAGAAGTGTTTGGGCTTGTTAGTTGTTGCTGCTGTAATTTTTACTTTGTTCTTTGGACATTGGACGATGTTAAACCGTTAATTTGATGGACAATGGGATGCGTGTTTGCTAAACAGTAATAATGCTTGGATGTTAAACAGTAAAAAGGTAACATTTGTTGGACAGTGATTCGGTTTTTACCCGAATTACCGAAATTACAATTCGGTAATTCGGTATTCGATAATTCGGTTATTTTAAAATTTCGGTTATTAGTTTGGATAGTAAAATTAACATTATTTCGGTTTTCGGTTATAACCGAATAGTTTATTCGGTTCGATTATAACCGAATGATCACTCCTAACCTCAAGTAAGACAAATTGAGTGGGACTATAAATAGAGATTAAAAGGGATAAGAGATGTTAGATACTTTTTACATTTGAAAGCTAAACTAAAATTAATTATTTATCTCTGTTCACTAATTCTAACACCCGAGGTGCTTTCTCGGTGGCCCGAGCCGTTACATATCATGAAAGCGTTTATGACCAGGGATTCATAACTAAATATAATATCTGAGAGTTAAGCCGTCATCATTACTTTTATTATTAACTAATAAGTAATTATAATGTGATATTAGAATTGATAGTAAAAAAATTCAGAAAAAAAAGTAGATGTCATATAGCAACAACTTTATACTAGGCTACTTAAATCGCTAATCACAAATTAGAGAAAGATTCTCTCATTACTCTAAAGCCCATACCAAATATGAATCAAACTGTTTTACGATGTTCTGAATCACGAGTTACTTAAAAGTAAAATTGACAATGTGAGGACAAAACTGAACATCATTGTAATTCAAGGGCCACAATGAGATTAAAAATAAATGTGTAGACCAAGAATGGTAAATGAATTGCGTGCTCCAGGGAGAGCCCAGTCCCCGTGTATAAATACGAGTCAGTCCGTTTCCAAAAACAAAACGAAAAAATAAATTCTCTGTTTCTCCTCCCGTTCAAAAACAACGAACAGTACTAAAAAAATAAATTTAAAACTAAAATTGATGAAGTAAAAAAGGAGAGAGAGAGAGAGAGAGAGAGAGAGAGAAGAGGAAGTAGAAGACGGGGAGAGAGAAAGAGGAAAAACGAAAACATGACCCTAGCTTTTTTTGAAAACAAATTCATAAAACACATAAATGGAGGGACATGAACAAAACTTTTGGTCAGATTTCGAAACGAAGAGATGAGTACATGGACAACTTGGGAGGAGCTGTTGCTAACGAGCGCCGTGAAGCGGCACGGGCTCAAGGACTGGAACGCTATAGCCATGGAGCTCCAGAGCAGAGCCTCATCTGTTCCTAATCCTGTTCTGTTAACCGCTCAAATCTGTCGGACCAAATTTTACGACCTTAGACGCCGATTCTCCGAAAATACTACAAGCGAACAAAACGACGTCGTCGGTCGCGTCGGCGAAGAGGTTGATGGTGGTGGTGGTGGTAACAGTGTGCCTTGGCTGGAGGATTTGAAGAAACTCAGGATGGCAGAGCTCAGGCGGAAGGTTCATGGACACGATGTTTCGATCCAGTAATAAATCTCTTTCTCCCTCTCATTTTAATGTTTTTATTTAATTTTCGAAATTTTTTTAAAAATAATTTCACGTCAAAAAAATGATGTGAATTTGTGTTTTAGATCTGAGAGATTTTCTGATCTGCGATTTTGAACAGGAGTTTGAACTCCAAAGTAAAGAGGTTGGAAGAAGAGAGAGAACAAAGCATGAGAGAGAATGGAAACGGCGACCAAAACCCAGATCTGAAGAAGAATTCGGTGGAGAGATCAGGAAACAACAAAGACGATGTTATCGGAGGAGTTCCGCCGGCAGACGACGTCGCTGGAGTTTCAGTTTCCGGCGAACGTTCGGAGAGGGAGAACCGGTCCGTTAACAAGTCGAACTCAACGGAGAATCGACAGACCGGAGAAAAGTTGGAGACGGAAACAGAGCCGGTCCAGACCGGTTCGGTAAAACAGGATCCGGATACAAAAGCGGTCCGTGCAGACTCCTGGAATGATAGTTCGAAACCGAGTGAGGATAAGAAAGTCGATGATGAGTCGGCCGAGTTGCATGACTCGGCAGCGGCTGAGTCGAAGGAAGGGACGAAAGAAAGCAGTGACGTGCAGAGCTCGGCGAGCTTAACGAGGAAGAGTGGTGCCGCCGCCGCTGCCGGCGGAGATGAGCCTGTTGTATCTCCCGCCACCATGAGGCGGGACTCGTTGAAGAAATCTGAGCCGTTGGTTAGGTTCTTAGATATAATCAGGGCGCATAAACACGGCTCAATGTTTGAGATCCGGCTCGAAAGCCAGGTGCGTTTCTGTGCTTCTCACATTTCAAAATTATCAATCATAATCTAATATCTACCGTTGGATTGCATTTGCTGATAAATCTCCAACCCTTGAATTAATAGACCCCACGTCTAGAAATATAAATATAAATACCTTAACATTTATTTGCCGCAAAAGTGGCGCTTTTACTAAGAAATCTGCATGTGAAATTTCAAGTAAATAATTTAACGGCTAAGTGGTACTGTGACTGCAATATCGTGGTCCATTTATTTTTAATATGATTAATTTGCACACGATTGATTCTCATACGTATGAAAATTTTAAAATTTTTAAATAAAAATCATATAAAAATATCAAATATATATATAAAAATAATATTCTCCAAATCATTATGGTATGAAACACAGAACGAAATAATAATGGATTTATGCGATACACTTGTAGAGACTTAATTCCTTAAAACGTAGCATGTATGTAAAAGAAGTTATTGATCTAAATTTCTAAACTGGCTTACGTTGTAGACAACTATGTATTACTATGTGTGTATATATGCTCCTTGTGTAAATGATTATTTGAAAGAAAAAAAAATTATATTCTGTGTTTTTATATAAAGAAATAATTTTTTAAAAATTTCACAAGTTTCATCTTATAAATTAATTGCAAGTCTCAGCTATTATTTATAAATTTAAAATTTAATACACCGAGAGTGTATATACGAACGGTGTTAGAGCATTCATATCAATTTTTATATTATTATTCCTACTCTACAGTGTTATTGGGTCATTCTACAAAATAGGGATTTAATTTTTTCACTATGTACCCAACAAGTTCCTTATATTATTTCTTAAATAATGAAATTTAAAATTTAAAAGTTTCAACAATCAAAACATCAAATTAATAATAATCTTATAATTTATAAAAGAGAGTATAATTTATCAATTATATTCCACCGTAAAATAATTTTTATTTATTTTAAATTTTAAGTAATTTATGGAGTGAGTATAAAATGGATTGTAATTGTAATTGTAAATGTACATAAGATCAATATTAACTTTTAAAATGTTAATTTGTGATATTTTTAAATTTAAATTTAATATGATTCATTTCAATTTTGAAAATAATAAATTTTATTATTAATAGTACTTTTATAATATTTATAATTATATTGACATAAATTAAATAAATTTATATCAATTTTAAATTTGAATACGTTTGAAATTAATTTTTTTTAAAAGTCAATATTAAGTTTATAATTTGAAAATGAAGTAATAAAAAAATGTCAAGATGTGTATGATTGATAAGTTGTCCACTTAAATGAGGGTATAAAATGTCATTTTGTATATATAAAGAACGGTTTTTTTGATTCTCTCACACTGGGGAGTAAAATCCTATATAAGGATTAAAATAGAGAGTCAAATAAGGATAACAAAATTATTGAATAATAATTTATTGATATATTCTTTAAAATTAGGGATAGAGAATTAATTAGAGAAACTGTTATTAATGCTGTTAGAATTATGACATATGTATGCATTACATCATTGAGATGTTATGATCTTAACATATTTATAAAACTTTAATTCTTAGTCATATGTGAAATAACATCACACAAAAATTACAAAAACGGTAAATTTCTTATATATTATTGAGTTCTCTTCAATCTTGTGGGTCCATCAAAAAGATTAGGTTTTAATACTTCTAATTGAGCGGGAATATATTATTTTTTTATTATTTTAAAAATTAAATATTGTAAGTTATAATTTAAATTTAAGATTTTGCAAATATAATAAGATAATTCAGATAATATCATTTTCATGAAATTGAAGAAGAAGTATTAATTTTATGCTCATTTAATTTCTAATGTTTCGTGATCTTTGGAATAAGTATGAATATAATTTCACTCCTAACCTAATAAATAATCCTAATTACCTGGAAAATACTACTCGAGGGACCCATTTCCTCAATACTCAATCCGAAATAGGTGGTGTAAGATTAGTGTGGACCACGTTGTGGAACCCAACAAGTATGAATCTTTTATTTTGTCACCGTCTTATTTTATTGTTCATTTTATTTATTATTTTTCTATTGATGTGTATTGTTCACGTTTGAAAATGTGTTAAAACTTTAGAAAATGATTATATATATCACTAAATATAGTATTAATTGTTTATACTATCTTTTATTATATACTTATGTCATACTCTTTTATCTGTAATATTTTTTCATGAGAGATAATTTTAGATAGATTGTAATTATTTTTTTTTAGATTATATAAAAAGTCAAATAATTCAGGAAAAATAAAATCATCTAAGATGTCATATAAATTTGTGTCGATCACGTAGAAAGATGACAATATGAAGTTTAGGAATCATTAAAATATAAAA
Organism: Panax ginseng; assembly: GCA_020205605.1. NCBI lineage: Eukaryota > Viridiplantae > Streptophyta > Magnoliopsida > Apiales > Araliaceae > Panax > Panax ginseng. The sequence goes on from CM035134.1 coordinate 16,831,370, forward strand.
TAAAAGAGAGTGGTTAGAATGAAGTTAATTTAATACGCATACGAAAGATAATCTCTCTGCATATCAGCATTGTATGTTTGTATTGATCAATTAAATAATTTATCATAAAATTAATTTTGTTATAACCGAATTCAAAATAAAAGAATTAATATAATGTATGATGGACACAAATTTGAACGCACATGATATCATCAAGTTTAGGATTTGACCAACCCAGCTACACCTGTTGGTGCACGGTACGCATGCATGGCCTAACTTGTGGGATTAGAATTCTCTCTATTTTAAATGTGTTTGAAACGTGATATCATATTGATATTGATATTGATATTGATATTGATAAAAGAGAGAGATGATTTTAAATCTGAACAATGAAATGGAGAATCTATTTATTTGAAATGAAGAGGATTATTGTCATTAATTCATTAATATTTATAATATCAAAATACATATTTCTATATTTATTTTAATAGTACTCTAAGACTATATTATTTGTAAAGATTATATTTGAGATAAGATTATTAATTTCAAATATTTTATTTATTTTAAATTTAAAATTATAATACAAAATTATAATTTTATAAAGAAAGATGGAGCAATAGTATAATTATTATTAAGGACGTTATTATAGTAGGCTCTCTTTTTTTAATGATGAAAAATACTTAGATTCCATTAATATTTGAGCGGTTATTTTAACATTTACTATTGAAAAAGTAATGAAGACCAACTTTTGTGATCTATTGCAGAAAACAGAAAAGTACAAAAGCACAATACGACAACACGTGGACCTCGAAACGGTTCAAACCCGGATTGAAGACGGGTCCTATTCCTCGTGCACCACAAAATTTTACTTGGATATATTGCTCCTAGTCAACAATGCAATTGCCTTCTTCCCCAAGGCATCAACCGAATCAGCAGCCGCCTTTGAGCTCCGGAAACTCATATTAAAAGACCTAAACATCAAGAAGCAGCGCATCGGCCGTCAATCCAACCCGTCACCCGAATTCGCTCCAATCCTCATTAAAACCAAACACGACCCGGAAAGATCTTCGTATTCATTGCTATCAAAGCAAAAATCTTCGGTACCTTTTATAGTGTGCAGGAAGAGAAGTTCCATTTCAGGTTCTAACAAAACAGATGGTATAAACCTCCCTAAACCAACGGTTAGATCTTCCTCAGGCTCTCCAAATGAAGATGAGATTCCGAAGGAAAAACCGATAACGGGCGTAAGAAGCATGAGAAGGAGCAGCAATACCCGCACAAATAGTACTAGTATTTCCACCTCTAAAAATCCGATCACAAACTCTACCTCTTACCCGGGTTTCACAAACAAAGGAGAGGTTACAAAAGTAGCGAAGAAGAAGAAGAATGAAGTTCCAAACATAGTGAAAAGGCGCGGTGCTGCGGACTTTTTGAAGCGAATCAAGAAGAGTTCTTCTCCGGTAAAACGGACGTTGTTGAAGAGTTCACCGGAGGATAGTAATGGCAGCTGCCGGAGAGAGTCGAGAGATGATCAGCAAAAGAAGAGGGATCATGAACGGAAAGAAGTGACCGCCCGCCAAAAGGTGACGGAGGAGAATAGTCCGTCGAAGCGGGGTGTTGGAAGGCCGCCTAAGAGATCAGGGAGGGAGGCGGCTCCGGTGAAACGGGGGAAGGAAGGAGGTGAACAAGTGGAGGTGGCTGCCAAGAGGCCTAATAAAAGGACTAAAAGGTAATATATACTGACTGTAAATTATGTTATAGGTTTTTTGCATATTTTTTTTAACTACATTTTTTTGTTATGGGTCCTCTTGTCAGTTGACCCTTTAACAAATTAATGTTTTTTTTTTCTTCTTTTTACGAGTTGTGTTTTGCTTCTGAATTTTTTTTAAAACGTTTTATACATTGACCATAAATGACATGGAAAGGTTTGGTAAATACTGAGCGACTTGGAACTCCGTTATACGTCTCTTATGTGTTCTTTAATTGGATCATACTACCACTAAATTAATTTTACGATAAATTGGTACCGATATAGTATTGATCACCTTTCGCTTACATATTGATGTTGTATTAATTAATTAATTAAAATTAATTTTATATTAATCACTCCCTCTTTAATTGATCTCTCCATTACATCTATCTGTCGCACGATGCATAAATTATATTTAATGATTAAATAAATATTCATCAAAAATATTTAATGCCACAATAAAATTTATTACAAATAATTGTGTTGTTAAAAATATGGTTAAAAACAATTTTTATGTAGTTAAATATGTATTAGAAAAAATTAAAGGTTAAATCCTAATCCAATTTACAAAAACTAAAGGTAGTAGTAATATATAACTTATAACTGTAAAGGACCGTATTAATTATCTTTTCAAAAAAATAAAATGAAACGAGTGCTAAAATATCCAATTTGTATTCTTATGATACAAGTTATGCGGCAACTTATGAATTAATATGAATTACTCCTTCCGAAGTAATTAAATTGTATGGCAATTTATAGTGCAATTTAGATTTAAACAATTTTCTTGGTTAAACATGCTTTAGATAAACAAGTAATCAACCTCATAACTTCTTGGTTAAATTTGAAAGTGGATTTATATTAATTTATTTTATCTTATTGCTTAAAATTTGAAGTTTGCAATTCAATATCCCCATAAAATTTGTCAACATGTAAATTATTTAATTCCCCTATCTTTGATGGTGACTTTGGATTTTTTTGTCACAAAAAAGAAGAAGAAGAAAATTGATTCACATAATAAAAAGTAGACTAAATTCCAAATTGAATCTTAAGCTTTAATTTTAAAATCAATTTGTATCCTAAATTTTATTTTAAATTAAATATTGTGACACTCTCAAAATAAGTCCACACAACTCATTCTGAGTCGCCAAATACATGGTACAGAAAACAACTACAACTTTATTATTACAATTGTCGTGTAAAATACAACACATATGATGTGAGTTTTAATACAAATATTATCTTCTAGACAATATCCACACTCAAATAAAGTCTTCATTACAATTATTGATACACTATTTTACAAAATAGTCAGGACTACTAAAATAACTGTCTTGAACCATCACTCCACACCCCGACTAGTTCCCGTTATATTCTCGCCTCCTGAGAAGAAAAATAGAACAAAAAAAAGGGTGAGTTCAACTAATCCAGTAAAAAAATATTATGACTAAGATAATGTAGAACAAATTATCCTTAGTCATCAACAAGAAAAAATCTGATAGAATATAATAGACTACAAGTTTTAGATCAACAATTGCAGCGAAAACAACAATTCATTAAAAGAGTTAAGTAGAGAATGAAGTATACTATCGTCTATAATTTAAAAGTCCATCATTAATATTTTATCCCTGTAACATCAATTAATATACATCTTGAATCAAATATTCATATTCGCACTACGGGCCAAAGATATTCATTTGTATCACCAGTTGGTCATGTTCATCTCAACACTTGTCCATCTTTGCACTACGTGTCAAAAATATTCATCAGGTAATCATTCTTCTTTGCACTACAGGCCAAAGATATTCAGTTATATCACCATTTAGGACTGAGAATGATGAAAATACTTTCAAGAAAACGAATCCAGAGATATAAAAGGACAAAGATTAGGGATTCATACTTTAGTTTATTCAAGTTCAAAAATACTTCATAATAACCATATTAGAGTAAAATTCAAGAATGAAGATCAAAACATGGATACAATCAAAGATAGTAACCATAATAGACATCTTGGACAAAGGAGAGAAAATTTTATTTTTCTGTGAATAGTGACGTATTCGTGAATAGTGTCGTATACGTGAATAAGAATAATCGACATAACACGAAAGGTAGAAATTTTACAAAGAAAATTATACTTAAGTGGATAGTACTCGTGAATAATAATCAGTATTCGTGAATAAAGTCAGATACGTAAATAGTATCGTATACATGAATAGTAACCTCGACATGAAAAGGTAAAAATTTCATAATAAAATTCATACCAATATTTCGGTATAATGATATTGAAAGAAATAATATTATTTATAAAAAAAATAACATCCCTTACCTCAAAAGAATATTATTTCTGACTGAAATATCGGATATAATGCTGAAGAAAACTTGCACTGTTTATCAACTCTCAAAGTATCTAAATACTCACAAAAATACACTCGATATTATAGAGAGAGAAAACTTCTGATTCTGGTGTGATTTTCAATTTTAACCTAAGCACCCTATTTATAGGAAAATGCTTAGAACGCCAAAATAGAAAAGTTAATAAAATAATAATATTTTTTTTAAAAATTCACGCCCACTTTGAAATCTAATTTTTGCACATTTATAACACAAGTGGGACCCACCAACTCACAAAAAATATTTTTCTTAAAAAAATATTTAAAACTCTAAAAATCAATTATTTCAGAACTTCAATAATTCATAATAAATAGCCCTTTTTGTCAAAAAAATTCAAATATTATGTTCATCCCATAGGAAATTTAATTCTCTACAATTTTGAAGAAAAAAAGTTTTCCAAATTCTAAAGGAAAAATGACTGAAATTCACATACAGATGATCTTGCAGGCTACAATCAAATTTTAGTCAAAAAATGGGGCCCACTAACATGTTTAACATATTTTTAACATTTATTGTAATAAAAATACTCTTCTTTCTCATTTATTCATATATCGCACATTCATTGTAAAAATGTGACGCCCCCAAAATTATGTATTCATCACCCATTCTGAGTCGCCAAATACATTGTACAAAATACAAATACAAACTTAATTATACAATTGTCGTGTAACATACGACAATACATAAACTGAGAGTTCTAATAGGAATATTGTCATCTAGACAATATCCATACTCAAGGAGTCCTCATTATATTTAATGTCACACTATTTAACAGAATAGTGAGGACTACTAATGCTATCTTCAGGACCATCACTCATTTCCCCGACTCGTTCCAGCTATATTCTCATTTCCTGAAGAGAATAGTGAAAGAAAGGGTGAGCTCAACTAGCCCAGTAAGAAATATTATGACTAAGATAATGCAGAATAAATTATCAATAGTCTTCAACAATGTTAAACTGATAAAATACAATAGACAACCAATTTAACTGCAGCGGAATATACAATCCATTAAAAGAGTCAAGTAGAGAATAAAGTCTACTATCTTTTAGGTTTTAAAAGGTTTTCATCAATTTTTATCGCTGAGACTCAACTTAATAAATAAACCACTACATCTAATCATCCCTGTACCACGGTCAAGGATTTTCATTAAATCATCAATGGTCATGACTATACCGAATAAACCATGGTCATAATTATACCAAAAACTATTCATCAATGCATTACAGGCCACTGAGGACTTTTATCACATCATTTATAACAGGTCATGATTATACCGAATGATCCCTGGTCATAATCATACTAAGTCCATCTATGCACGTAAGCCAAAGATGACTTTCAACATAATATAACATGAGGATGATGTCAATGACATAATAATTCAATAAACAAGTTCAAGAATTAATTTATCCAAGAACCAATAACGTCCAAATTGTCAACATGATACTTCTTTATAGAGTAAAATTCAAGAATGCTCAGAAGAATATTTCCATGAAAATATACTGGATGAAGCGCAAATATCAAGAATATTCCACTAATTTCATGGAGTATAGAAGTTAAAACTTTAACCAACTAAGTATAAATAAGAATATATGAAACTGCAAATGGATTTTCACCCGCCATGCGGTAATTCACGTATGCAGATCATTTCCACAATTTAATAAGGAATGAATACAAAGGATCATTCACCATGCATGTGATAATCCACATAGACAGGTTATTCTAACAGAATAATAAAGAATGGAATAATAGAAGGATTCACCATGCATGCGATAGAGACCGCACAGACAGGTTATTCCCAACAGAATAATAAATATGGAACCAGGTCAGGTGAAATTCACACCGACAAGATATTCCGACAAAATCGTAAATACTGAATAATAAATGATGGAACCAGGGCAGATGAAATTCACACTGACAGGATATTCCGACAGAATCGTAAATACAGAATAATAAATAATGGAACCAGTCGTGAAATTACATCGACGTGATATTCAAATGAGAATAATAAATGACGGAATAATAAAATGGAACCAGTCCTGCAGATAAAGATGAATGTGATATTCCAATGTAATAATAAAGACGGAATAATAAAATGGAACCAGTCCTAAGGATAAGATGCAGGAATATGATATTCCGATAGAATAATAAAGACAGAATAATAGAAGAATGTCACTAGGTATAGGGTATTCCGCATATTCAGGTTATTCCAACAGAATAATAAGAAATGGAATAACAACAGTTCTCTTCATGAATAAGAAAGAATAACACCCCTTACCGTAAAAGAAGAATATTTCGACTGATAGGGTGAAGATTTTCTTAAAAAAAACTTATACTATGTTCTTCGCTCAAAGTTTCTTAAAACTCTTAAGGAAATACGCTCAAGATTATAGAAGGAGAATTCTCTGAACTTCTGGTGTATTTTCAATTCTAACTAAGCTTCCTATTTATAGGAAAATGGAATGCATAGTAACTAATCCATGAACGGTCCAGATTGATTTACTTTAATCTGACGGTCCATAGTTAAAGAAAAATCTTTAAATAAAATATAATATATTCTATTTATATAAAAAGATTTTTACTATGCAAACACTATGCGGACACTATGCATAATAAAATATAATATATTCTATTTATAGAATAACTTTAATAAAGTATTCTGTTTTATATAAAAAGATTTTACTATGCAAAACACTATGCATAATAGAATATAATATATTCTATTTATAGAATAACTTTAATAAAGTATTCGCTTTATATAAAAGATGTTTCGCTTTTTATTACGTTAATAATACGAATAAAACAAAATTTCTAAATCAACAATAATTGAATCAAATAATGTGAGATACTATGCAACAACTATTGTAGCAATAGTTGAACAAAACTGAGCGACTTCTCACATAAATATCAATAATCAATACCGGGTGCTACTATGCAACAACGCGTATTACTGTACTTTTACTACCGAGTAGTTCAACAGTATCAACGGTAAAACTTCCGTCGTTATTTTCAATAAAGTATTTTTTATCGTTTTCTCAATCCGACAATAATTCCGTTGTGGGGTCCACCAATGATTGTGTCGTCGTATGAATATTTTTTATTTAAAACGAATATTCCCCGACCAATCGAATATTATATAACAACTTGCATAATTTGCAAAATTTATAATTATTACCCCAACTATAACATTATATTAAATCCACACCATAATATAAAATAAATATTTCGAGAAATTTAAATATTTATTTATAAAATATGGGGTCTCACAATCTCCCCTCCTTATGAAATTTCGCCCTTAATATTTACGTACGTACCTGGTATGACGAAGAGGTGAGGATACCTTGAATACCTTTATCGTTGAAAACATTAAATTCATCTTTGCAATACGGCCAAAGATATTTATTAACAATTCATTTTTTTTTCACTACATGCCAATTGTATAACCAATAATCAATAGTTCATCTTTGCACTACAGGCCAAAGATATACAACTGTAAAATCAATAATGCTGAGACTCAGCTTAATAAATAAACCACCACATCTAATCATCCCTGTACCACGGTCAAGGATTTTCATTAAATCATCAATGGTCATGACTATACCGAATAAACCCTGGTCATAATCATACCAAAAACTATTCATCAATGCATTACAGACCATTGGGGACTTTTATCACATCATTTATAACAGGTCATGATTATACCGAATGATCCCTGGTCATAATCATACTAAGTCCATCTATGCACGTAAGCCAAAGATGACTTTCAACATAATATAACATGAGGATGATGTCAATGACATAATAATTCAATAAACAAGTTCAAGAATTACTTTATCCAAGAACCAATAATGTCCAAATTGTCAACATGATACTTCTTTATAGAGTAAAATTCAAGAATGCTCAGAAGAATATTTCCATGAAAATATACTGGATGAAGCGCAAATATCAAAGATATTCCACTAATTTCATGGAGTATAGAAGTTAAAACTTTAACCAACTAAGAATAAATAAGAATATATGAAACTGCAAATGGATTTTCACCCGCCATGCGGTAATCCACGTATGAAGATCATTTCCACAATTTAATAAGGAATGAATACAAAGGATCATTCACCATGCATGTGATAATCCACATAGACAGGTTATTCCAACGTAATAATAAAGAATGGAATAATGTATGATTCACCATGCATGCGATAGAGACCGCATGCATAAAGTTATTCCCAATGTAATAATAAATGCGGAATAATAAATATGGAACCAAAGTCGTGAAATTCACAATCGAAGCGTGATATTCAAGCGTAATCGTAAATACGTAATAATAAATGATGGAACCAAAGTCGTGTGAAATTACACCGAAGCGGATATTCCGACAGAATCGTAAATACAGAATAATAAATAATGGAACCAGTCGTGAAATTCAATTACATCTGCTGTGATATTCCGGCGTAATAATAAATGACGGAATAATAAAATGGAACCAGTCCTGTATATAGCATGCATGTGATATTCCAACAGTAATAATAAAGACGAAATAATAAATGGAACCAGTCCCACAGATATAGATGAATGTGATATTCCGGCGAGAATAATAAAGAGAGAATAATAGAAGAATGTCACCAGTATATGGTATTCACAGATATGAAAGTTATTCCAATGTAATAATAAGAAATGGAATAACAACAGCTTCTCTACATGAATAAGAAAGAATAACACCCTTACAGTAAAAAAGAAGAATATTCCAATGATAGGGTGAGGATTTTCTTAAAGAAAACTTGTGACACCCCAAAATAGGTCCATTCCACCCAACCCATTCTCGAGTCGCCAAATACATGGTACAAAAATAACTACAACTTCATAATAATACAAATGTCGTGTGAAATACGACAATACATCTTAATGAGTTTAAATACGAGATATTGCCGCCTCAGACAATATCCACACGCAAATAAATCCCCATCATAATTATTGATACATTATTTTACAAAATGGCGAGGACTACTAAACAACTCTCTAGAACCTTCATTCCATACCCCAGACTCGATCCTGCTATGTTCTCACCTCCCGAGAAGAAAATGGAACAACAGGGAAAAGGTGAGCTCAACTAGCCCAAGAAAGAATATTATGACTAAGATAATATACAACAAATTATCGTTAGTCTTCAACAGAAAAAAAATCTAATAGAATACAATAGACAACAAGTTTTAGATCAACAAATGCAATGAAATAAAGAATCCATTAGAAGAGTCACGTAGAAAAGAATTCTACCGTCTTCTAAGGTTTAAAAGTCCATCATCAATATTTTATCCTCAGAACAACAATCAATATTCATCTTTGCACTCAGAGCCAAAGATATTCATTTAAATCACCAGTTGGTCATGTTCATCTCAACACTGCTCATCTTTGCACTACAGCCAAAGATATTCATCGATTAATCGCTCATCTTTGCACTACAGAGCCAAAGATATTCATCAAGTATCACCATTAAGGACCGAGGATGATGAAAATATTTTTAAGAATGAATCCAAAGAGATAGAAGGACAAATATTAGGGATTCGTATAAATGCTTTTATCCAAGATCGATAATACTTCATAATAAACGCGATTTTGAAGCGTAACTCAAAAATAACGATCAAAACATGGATACAATCAAAGATAGTAGCCAAAATAGACATCTTGGACAAAAAGAAAAATTTTCATTTTTCTAATTGAATAAAGGCCGTATTTGTGAATAAAGGTCAGATACGTGAATAAAGTGTCGATACGTGAATAAGTAACCCTACACAAAAGATAGAAATTTCACAAAAAAACATCTTCACGCTTGCGTGAATAAGAACTCGTGAATAGTAACTCATGAATAGTAACTCGTGAATAGTAAATCATGAATAGTAACTCCGATACGAAAAAGTTCCAAATTTGATAAAAAGTTCAACAAAGATTTTGGCATAATGATATTGAAGAAAATAATATCATTTGAGAAAGAAATAACATCCTTACCTCAAAATAACCGTATTTCGATCGAATTTCGGTATAGTCTTGTAAACTCGCACCGTGTATAGCAACACTCAAAGTATACTCACAAGAATACGCTCGATAATATAGAGAGAAAGAGAAAAACTTAATTTCGGTGTGATTTTCAATTCTAATTTAACCTCTATTTATAGAAAAATGCTAGAACATGAAAGGAGACTAAAATAATAAAATATTATTTTTTATTTAAACTTCCTACACATGCTTTGTTAGGCCAAGACCACCCCTCAATCTTTGAAAATTTCAAAGACCCATGTGTTTAATCACACCAACCAAAGTGGGTCCCACCCATTAATAAAAATCATTTTATTTTCCAAACTTCAACAATTAAGTGAAAATAGCTCGCTATCGTAAAAAATTCAAAACTCAAAATTCCATTCTCTACAACTTTGTCAAGAAAGTTTTTCCAAATTCCAAATGTAAATTGACCAAAATACATAAACAGGCGATTTTATAATCTATAATAAATTTTTGGTCAAGAATTGTGTCCACCGACACACAAAAAACATGTGTTAAACATTTAATGCCACAAAATACTCTACCTCCTCATATACTCATATATCCCACATTCATTATAAAAATATCACCGCTTAATATATTATTAAAATAATATATTTAAATGAATTATTTTATCGTAAAAAAGATAAAATATTAATTTTCAACAATTGTCACATTAAAAATTTTCTCCATCTATATCCACATAAAATCAATATCATATAAATCAATAATTAATTATTCACAAATAATATTATAGAATCACATTACTAACAACCAGCAGCCTCCTCAGAAAGAGGGGCTTTCCAATAAGGATTTCTCCTTCTTGGCGCCAAGCAATTAGGTGACCAAACCTCTCCTTGAGATGAACTTTCTAGACATTGCCAATAATATTATCTCGATAATATTATTCAAATAATATGAATTATTGATTTGATAATGGAAAATACCGTAATGACAATTATCAAAACAACAAATGATACAAAATATCAACGCAAACAATTATTGAATCAATATAATATTGAACAAGAACTCATCGTAACAATTATTGAGTAGTGCCTTCACGTAAGGATCAATAATTCAACAATCTTGCAAATACCGTGTCTTCTTGTGCAACCACACATATTATCGTATTTTAACCACCGTAACCCAACAAAGTTAATTCAGTAATAATTTACGCCGTTATTTATAAAACTCAATCTTTGTCGCTTTTCTTTCATCCAACCATTTTCCGTTATGGGGCCCACCAATGATCATATTGTCAGATTTGAGATTCCCGACAAAAAGAATATTCCACGACCAAATGAATATTCCCCGACAATAATGAATATTTTATAACCACTTGCTTATTTTGTAAACTTTGCACATTTCACCCATAACCAAAGTATTATATCAAATTACCATCTTATTAATCAAGAATAATAATTAGAGGAAATTCGATTTTATTTATAAAAATTTGGGGTCTTACAAAACTTATACTATGTTCTTCGCTTATAGTTTCTTAAAACTCTTAAGGAAATACGCTCAAGATTATAGAAGGAGAATTCTCTAAACTTCTGGTGTATTTTCAATTCTAACTAAGCTTCCTATTTATAAGAAAATGGAATGCATAGTAACTAATCCATGAACGGTCCAGATTGATTTACTTTAATCTGACGGTCCATATTTAAAGAAATTTTTTTTAAATAAAATATAATATATTCTATTTATATAAAAAGATTTTTACTATGCAAACACTATGCGGGCACTATGCAAATACTATGCATAATAAAATATATTATATTCTATTTATAGAATAACTTTAATAAAGTATTCTGTTTTATATAAAAAGATTTTACTATGCAAAACACTATGCATAATAGAATATAATATATTCTATTTATAGAATAACTTTAATAAAGTATTACATTTTATATAAAAAAGATGTTTCGCTTTTATTACGTTAATAATACTGAATAAAACAAAACTTCTAAATCAACAATAATTGAATCAAATAATGTGAGATACTCTGCAGCAACTATTGTAGCAATAATTGAACAAAATTGAGCGACTTCTCACATAAATATCAATAATCAATATCGGTGCTTCTTATGCAACAACGCCAGACATCGTACTTTTTACTACCGAGTAGTTCAACAAATATCAACGGTAAAACTTCCGCCGTTATTTTCAATAAAGTATTTTTATCATTTTCTCAATCCGAAATAATAATTCCGCCAGGGGTCCACCAATGATTGTCTTGGTCGTTGCAATATTTTCTGTTTAAAATGAATATTCCCCACCAATAGAATATTATATAACAACTTGCATACTTTGCAAAATTTATAATTATTACTCCCAACTATAACATTATATTAAATCCACACCATAATATAAAATAAATATTTTGAGAAATTTAAATCTTTATTTATAAAATCTAGGGTCTCACAAAAAATATCACTCATATTATATTATTACATTATACATTTATAATGCAATATAATAATATAATAAAATATCAATTTTCAACAATTGTCACTTTTCTAAAAATTCCTCCATTCCGATAAAATACTGATAAAACACCTCAGCATTAATTCCTTCATTTATATCCACATAAAATAAATATTTTCTTACCATTTTTTATCAATAATTAATTATTCATAAATAATATTACAAAATCACAATAATGACAACTAGGTCGTTTCGAGGAAAGAGGGGGCTTTCCGATAAGGATTTCTCCTTACTGGCGCACAATTAGGTGACCAAACCCCTTTCCTAGATAGAACTTCCTTAGATATTGCCAATAATGTTATCTAATAATATTATTCAAATAATATGAATTATTGATCTGATAATGAGAAATACTGTGCAGTGATAATTATTGAATCAATAATATAAAATATCAACGTAGCAATTATTTAATCAATAAAATAAAATATTGAATAGTAATTACTGTAACATTTATTGAGTGGTGATTTCTTACGTAAGAATCAATAATTGGTGCAATACCGCGTGCTACTGTGCAACACCGCATATTACTGTATTTTAACTACCGGGTATTCCAACAGTGTTAACGGTAACAACTACGTCGTTATTTATAAAAAAAAAACTCATACTTGTCGTTTTCTTCATTTGACAGTTTTCCGTTATGGGACCCACAAATGGCTGCGCCGTCGTACGAATATTCCCCGACAACAAGAATATTCCACGACCAAACGAATATTTTCTGACAACAATGAATATTTTATAACCACTTGCTTATTTAAAATATTTGCGCATTTTACCCATAACTAACCACATTAATCAAATCAACCCTTATTATTTAAAAATAATAATTAGAGAATTTAAATATTTATTTATAAAAAGTTGGGGTCTTACAAATGCACCATAAACTTTGAGTTTTAATATAATTTGTACCATTCGCACTAAAGTTTAGAGTGTAAATTGCTTTGATGGAGAGAGTGCGAAGGGTGCATATTGTATTGAAACTCAAAATTTAGAGTGCATATAATTCAAAATAAAATTGATGGTGCAAATTGATTTTAAGGTTAAAGTTTAGTGTCCAAATTAGAAAATAGTCTAAAAAGTAATTCCCAAAACTTAAAACCAAAAGAATGTTATTATATGATACTCCCTTTGTCCCCTAAAAATGAGCAAAATATAATTTGCATACATATTAAAAAAATAAAAATAGAGGAAATAGAGTAACAAAGTTTCAGATTTATCTTTAGTGACCCTACTGTTAGAAATAAGCATGTGAATGATATTCCTATTTATATATGATTTGATTATGATATAAGTGAATGAATATGCAAGTATGCTTGCATTAAGAAAAACTGTAAAGTCCTTTGATAGATAATAAGAACACATGTACAAGAATTTAGAATTAATTGATCAAATATGTTAGGTTGATCCTACATGAGCAAAACAGCTTGTAAAGTCCTTAAAAAGAAATGATGTACAAGGACTATAAATGTAGAAAGATCAAGCTTGTTAGGTTGATCTTAAAATGTAATAGATAGACTTGTCTGATCGTCAAGCATTGCACCAAAAATTGTAGTATGCCAAAAGAGCCGAGGAAAACTCGAGAACTATCGAGGCGGAATCGTAGTCTACAAGATAGTAGATCTCGGAGTTCGTAGACTGCCAGGAGAGACGAGGAATGATCATAGTGTGTCAAGAAGAGCCTCCTCGGAGCCGTAGTCTGCCGAGGAAGTCATGTTCAGAATCGTAGAGACAACCTGTTTAAGAGCCGAACGAGCATCTGTCAAAGCCAAGTCAAGAATAGTAGACCACACTCAGAGTCGTAAAGTCTACTGATCATATCAGAGGCAGATATCGTAGTCGAGCCAAATCAGATGAAGACATCAAGCTTAAAGACAGAAATCGTAGAGTGTCAAGATCTGATCTCGGAGTCGTAGTGTCTGCAGAACCCAAGCTAAATCATAGAGTGCAGAACTAAGGCTTCAACAGAAGTACTCACAACGCCAAGGCAGAATCGTAGAGTAAACACGATTCTCAACAAATGAGCACTCCCAGAATATCCAAAGTATAAAGCCTCTGATCTGAGCTGCAAAGATACATTCCACCTTAAGGAAACCAGAGAGCACTCAACGGATGGCTTGCAAGCTAACGGAAGACTTAAGCACCAACCCAACAAGCATCCAGACTAAGTTGTGAAGCCATTCAAGATGAAGTCATTCAAGATGAAGTTGTGACGCCCCCAAAATTAGGTATACATCACCCATCTTGAGTCGCCAAATACATGGTACAAAATTCAAATACAAATTAATAATACAACAGTCGTGTAAAATACGACAAAACATATGCTGTGAGTTTAAATACAAATATTGTCTTCTAGACAATATCCACTCTTAATGTAGTCCTCATTACATTTATTGTCACACTATTTCACAGAATAGTGAGGACTACTAATACTATCCTCTGGACCATCACTCAGTTCCCCGACTAGCCCCAGCTACGTTCTCATTTTCTGAAGAGAACAATGAAAGAAAGGGTGAGCTCAACTAGCCCAGCAAGAAATATTATGACTAAGATAATGTAAAATAAATTATCATTAGCCTTCAACAATGTTAAATTGATAAAATACAATAGACATCAAGTTTAACTGCAGCGGATCAAGCAATCCATTAAAATAGTCAAGTAGAGAATAAAATCCACTATCTTTTATGATTTAAAAAGTTTTTCATCACTTTTATCGCTGAGACTCAGCTTAATAATTAATTTACATCATCCCTGCACTACGGCCAAGGATATTCATTAGGGTCACGACCACAAATTCCATGCACTACGGGCCAAGGATATTTGTGTATTCATCAATGGTCATGATCATGCCAACAACTGTCCATCAATGCACTACGGGCCAATGAGGACTTTTATCACATCATTTGTAACATTACGATCATGATTATACCGAATAATCCTCGGTCATAATCATACCAAGTCCATCTATGCACTACAGGCCACATGATGACTTTCAAAAAAAAATATAAACATGAGGATGATGACAATGATATAAGAATTCAATAAAACAAGTTCAAGAATTAAGTTATTCAGGAACTAATAACGTCTAAATTGTCAACATGATACTTCTTTGTAAAGTAAAATTCAAGAATGCTCGGAGAATATTTCCATGAAAAGATATCGGATGAAGCGCAAATATCAAGGATATTCCACTAATTTCATGGAGTATAGAAGTCAAAACTTTAATCAACCGAGTATAATAAAGAATGGAATAACAAAAGAAATCACCATGCATGCGGTATTGCGATAGACAAAGTTATTCCAACAGTAATAATAATAACGGAACCAAAGTCGTGAAATTCACAATCCAGCGGGATGTTCCAAAGAATAATAAGGAATGGAATAACAACAGAAATCACCATGCTCACTGCGATTGCAAGATGTATAGTGTTATTCCAATGTAAATAATAAATACAAAATAATAAAGATTTTAACTAGGTCCTGTAAAACACACGCATGTGATATTCCAATGTATAATAAAGATTTTAACCAGTCCTGTAAAACACACGAGCAAGATGTTCCAACGGAATAATAAAGACAGTAATAATAAAGATTTTAACCAGTGTCCTGTAAAACACACGACGAAGTGGTGTTTCAAATGTAATAATAAAGACGAGAATAATAAAGACGGAACCAGTCCTGTAAAAGCATGAAAAGGATGTTCCAACGGAATAATAAAGATGAATAATAGAAGAATGTCACCAAGTATAGGGTATTCCATGATACAAAAGTTATTCCAATGTAATAATAAAGAAATAGAATAATGTAAGTTCTCTTCTTGAATATAAAAGAATAATATCCCTTACTGTAAAATAATACTTGATATTAGAGTAGTGAAGTAATGTAAAACTCTTCTTCTTTCTCTATAATTTCTCTCTCTAGAGTTCAAAGTTGAATTAAGAAAAAATAATAAAGGAATGAGCTTCTATTTATAGAAAAATGGAATGCATAGTAATTAACTCATGAACGGTCCAGATTGATTTACTTTAATCTGAAGGTCCATATTTAAAGCAAAATCTTTTAAATAAAATATAATATATTCTATTTATATAAAAAGATTTTTACTATGCAAGCACTATGCAAATACTATGCATAATAAAATATAATATATTCTATTTATAGAATAACTTTAATAAAGTATTCTGTTTTATATAAAAAGCTTTTCTGTTTTATTACGTTAATAATACTAATAAAACAAAACTTATAAATCAAAAATAATTGAATCAAATAATGTGAGATACTATGCAGCAATAATTGGACAAAACTGAGTGACTTCTCACATAAGCATTAATAATCAATACCGTGTGCTACTATGCAACCACACATATTACTGTACTTTTACTACCGAGTAGTTCAACAGTATCAACGTTAAAACTTTCGCCGTTATTTTCAATAAAATATTTTTGTCGTTTTCTCAATCCGACAATAATTCCGTTGTGGGGTCCACCAATGATTGTACCGTCGTACAGATATTTTCTGACAAAAAGAATATTCCCCGACCAATCGAATATAATATAACAACTTGCATACTTTGCAGAATTTATAAATATTACTCATAACTATAACATTATATCATAATATTCAAAAATGATAATTATAGAAAATTCATCTTTATTCAAAAAGTTGGGGTCTTACAGAAGTCTTCCACAAGTAGATCAAAAGAAGACTTCAGTAAAAGTGACCGACTAAGAAAAGTCAGCAGATGCAGTAGCTATCAAGAGAACAAAAGACAACGATCTTGGGGTCAACCAGGATCGTAGTATTTGCTAAACAAAGCAGGGACTGATGAAGTTTACACAGAGATACTAGCCAGCTTTTGAAGAACAAGGCGAAAGTGATTAAGCATGGGTCAGCCCATTAATGATAAGTGAACGGGAGATCACAAGGAGAAAGCGAGTTGGGCATACCACAAATCTGATGTGTCTTGCTATTCAGAAGAGACCAGAACAAGGAGTCAAGCTATCAGTTTCTGAGGTCAGTCGAGGAAAACAGAAGTGTTAAAGCACTGCACAAGTGAAGGAAGAGGTGTTCTACATTGAAGATCCAATGAACACTTTTCAGGATCGTAGTGTTGTCTCAATCAGTTAATGAACAACATTCAACAAGACACACTACGATCAGGTCTAAGAACATATGCATCATAATCGTAGAGTTTGGTCATCTAAAGATTAAACATTGGCAACAGTTCAATCTGAAGACTGATATTTAAACATTGCTATTTGAGAGTATCGATGCAAAAGGATAATTTCTAATGTTCTAATCGAGAAGTCAGAAAGAAGAAATAAAAATGACTACCTGCCTGACATGGAAATGTGACAACTCTAAGGCGGTAGGTAAGGTAGCAGACTGTTGTGTCAGTAAAGTCATAAAGGAGCTGTCATGTCACATCAAACATTCTGCACCAAATAACTCGAGATCTACGAAGTAATTCAAATAGCTTTCAATGGCTATGTTCCAACGGGAAGATTGGGAAGGAATATATATCAGCCAGAGCTTCAAAGATCAAATGTTGCGAGTAGAAGAAGGATCGCTGAGTTGTTGAATGCTATAGTGTTGACTCTACGAGTTCCACCAGGTCGAATCTGAATAAGTCTCATTGAGAGTGAGACTACGAAGGTGAAAGTGAAATAGATTTGAAGAAGGACTTGAATAGACTAAAGCTTCATTCAACAAGGATGAGAATGCCATTGAAGATGGCAGCTAAGTTGAGAGCCAAGAAGGCCAAAAAGATAGCATTCAGAAAAGTAGCAGAGCACAAAGAAGATCCAGTAATTTCATGGAGTATAGAAGTCAAAACTTTAATCAACTGAGTATAATAAAGAATGAAATAACAAAAGAAATCACCATGCATGCGGTATTGGCAAGACGATGTTTATTCCAACAGAATAATAATAACGGAACCAGTCGTGAAATTCACAATTCGAAGTGATGTTCCAACGTAATAATAAGGAATGGAATAACAACAAAATCACCATGCTCATGCGGTACTTGGCATACAGACAAAGTTATTCCAATGTAATAATAAATACAAAATAATAAAGATTTTAACTAGGTCCCGTAAAACACATGCATGTGATATTCCAATGTAATAATAAAGATTTAAACCAGTCCTGTAAAACACACAGCATGTGATGTTCCAACGGAATAATAAAGACAGAATAATAAAGACGGAACCAGGTCCGGTGTAAAACACACAGACAGGGTGTTTCAACAGAATAATAAAGACAGAATAATAAAGACGGAACCAGGTCCGGTGTAAAGCACAGAAAGGATGTTCCAACGGAATAATAAAGACAAAATAATAGAAGAATGTCACCAAGTATAGGGTATTCATGCAGATACAAAAGTTATTCCAATGGAATAATAAAGAAATAGAATAACAGAAGTTCTCTTCTTGAATATAAAAGAATAATATCCCTTACCGTAAAATAATACTTGATATTAGAGTAGTGAAGTAACAGAAAACTCTTCTTCTTTCTCTCTATAATTTCTCTCTCTAGAGTTCAGTGAATTCGTAAGAAAATAATGAAGGAATGAGCTTCTATTTATAGAAAAATGGAATGCATAGTAATTAACTCATGAACGGTCCAGATTGATTTACTTTAATCTGAAGGTCCATATTTAAAGCAAAATCTTTTAAATAAAATATAATATATTCTATTTATATAAAAAGATTTTTACTATGCAAATACTATGCAAGCACTATGCAAATACTATGCATAATAAAATATAATATATTCTATTTATAGAATAACTTTAATAAAGTATTCTGCTTTATATAAAAAGCTTTTCCATTTTATTACGTTAATAATACTAATAAAACAAAACTTATAAATCAAAAATAATTGAATCAAATAATGTGAGATACTATGCAAAGAATAATTGACAAAACTGAGTGACTTCTCACATAAGCATTAATAATCAATACCGTGTGTTACTATGCAACCACACATATTACTGTACTTTTACTACCGAGTAGTTCAACAAAGATCAACGTTAAAACTTCCGCCGTTATTTTCAATAAAATATTTTTGTCGCTTTTTCAATCCGGCAATAATTCCGTTAGGGGTCCACTTAATGATTGTATTAGTCGTCACGGATATTTTCTGACAAAAAGAATATTCCTCGACCAATAGAATATAATATGACAACTTGCATACTTTGCAGAATTTATAAATATTACTCACAACTATAACATTATATCATAATATTCAAAAATGATAATTATAGAAAATTCATCTTTATTCAAAAAGTTGGGGTCTTACGTAAGTCTTCCACAAGTAGATCAAAAGAAGACTTCAAAGAAAGTGACCACTAAGAAAAGTCGCCAGATGCAGAGCTATCAAGAGATAAAAAAGACAACGATCTTGGGGTCAACCAGATCGTAGTATTTAAACTAAACAAAGGTGGACTCGATGAAGTTTACACGAGAGATACTAGCCGACTTTTTGAAGAACAAAGGCGAAAGTGATTAAGCATGGGTCACCCATTGATGATAAGTGAACGGGAGATCACAAGGAGAAAGCGAGTTGGGCATACCACAAATCTGATGTGTCTTGCTATTCAGAAGAGACCAGAACAAGGAGTCAAGCTATCAGTTTCTGAGATCAGTCGAGGAAAACAGAAGTGTTAAAGCACTGCATAAGTGAAGGAAGAGGTGTTCTACATTGAAGATCCAATGAACACTTTTCAGGATCGTAGTGTTGTCTCAATCAGTTAATGAACAACATTCAACAAGACACACTACGATCAGGTCTAAGAACATATGTATCATAATCGTAGAGTTTGGTCATCTAAAGATTAAACATTGGCAACAGTTCAATCTGAAGACTGATATTTAAACATTGCTATTTGAGAGTATCGATGCAAAAGGATAATTTCTAATGTTCTAATCGAGAAGTCAGAAAGAAGAAATAAAAATGACTACCTGCCTGACATGGAAATGTGAAAACTCTAAGGCGGTAGGTAAGGTAGCGCATCACAGTGTCAAGAAAGTCATAAAGGAGTTGTCATGTCACATCAAACATTCTGCACCAAATAACTCGAGATCTACGAAGTAATTCAAATAGCTTTCAATGGCTATGTTCCAACGGGAAGATTGGGAAGGAATATATATCAGCCAGAGCTTCAAAGATCAAATGTTGCAGAGTAGAAGGATCGTTGAGTTGTTGGAATGCTATAGTGTTGACTCTACGAGTTCCACCAGAGCTGAACGGAATAAGTCTCATTGAGAGTGAGACTACGAAGGTGAAAGTGAAATAGATTTGAAGAAGGACTTGAACAGACTAAAGCTTCATTCAACAAGGATGAGAATGCCATTGAAGATGGCAGCTAAGTTGAGAGCCAAGAAGGCCAAAAAGATAGTATTTAGAAAAGTAGCAGAGCACAAAGAAGATCCAGAGAGCCACTCTACGAATCACCATGAACCAAAAGCTAAAAAAGAACAGATGCAGAATCATGTCTGCAGACCATTCAAGAAGGGTTCAGGGAATGCTATGTGTCAGACGAAGTCTACTACAAGCTCAAACACTTAGCAAACTTAAATGGTGATGGTGCACAACTGACATCGGATGAAGATGAGCAGAAAAGAATGAAGATCAGCTGCACCTGTAATAACCAGAGATTTTCTATATAAAATAAATAAGAAATTTTGCGTATAATTTTTCTTTTTTAATGACGAGACTAAGTGTCAAGTAAAGTGAACGATAAATGCGAATACATTTATTACTTGAAAAATTAGAAATAATTTTGGAATTATTAATTACCACAAATTATATGGTAATAAATTTCTGTAAGCCGAAATATTTTTATTAATTATTTTCCATGAAAACATGATTGAAAATAATATATGAAGTGATAATTAGATTTATATAATAAATATTTTATTATATGAATTGTTCGTAATATTTAAGTTAATTATTTTAACTTGATTATTGATGTTGTGTACGAAGAATAAGTCGTATATGAGATCCAAACCCCGGATTGGGATTGTGATCAAGAGATGAGAATAATAATATTATATTATTTTACAAATTACCATAATTATGTACTAGGTATGCGCGATGAGATAATATTGAGCAATGACGGTCAATTAGGTCATAACATATTACCTTTGTGAAACCTTAATTATTAAACTCGCTTATGGGGTATTTACGAGTAGTATCGTGTATATGAAGTTATCGTGAATAAGAATATCGGTAATTAGAAGAAACCCTAATTATCATTGTACATCGATAATTAGAACAAACCCTAATTATTATAACCCTAACCTATTGAAATTAGAAACCGTAACGACCGTGTTAAGAATATACACGTATAATTAAAGAACCACTAATGGTCAATTAGAAACCCTAATTTTAATTACCGGGTTTAATTTCGATGTTATTAGATAAGTGTTTTAATTTACCAAAGGATAGAAGTTAATTGGTAAATTATAAGAATTAAATCTAGTGATGAAATATTACATTTAATTGCCTTGTACAAGATTGCCCATACACTCTTAAACAAAGCCCAACCATCACCCATAACAAATCGTAAGCAAGAATCAAGAATTTTTGGCAAAAGGGTATAAGAACACTAAACCTAGAAATCCTTTGATTCGATGTTATTTGATACAATTGATTGTTTAAAGTTGTGTAATAGAATGTTAATTGATGATATGGGTTGATAAATCAAAGACCCATAACATCAAAGTGCACAATTTTGAAGATTTAAGCAAGTTGGAAAACCGAATTACATTATTTTTTCACCAAATGTCGAGGCCATAACTCTTTGCTCGATCATGAGTTTTGTTCTTCAAAAGTTGTTATGTGTAGCCCGATATGTGATCTTTAATCTGCAAAAAAGAATCAAGTCCATATCATGTATAGATTAGAAGTTATAGATGGTCAAACATGGTTGATTGATCATGATAAACCTGCTTTTTTGGGTAGTCTCAGTAATGGGGGCATTCTTGTCCACTTTTGTGCTTTAAAAGGTCTGGACTTTTGATATGTTGTAGTGCATCGAGTTAGGAAGCCATAGGCTTTTGGAATGACCTCATTCCTACCTCGGATGAGGGAATTACGGTGATTGGAAGGAAATGTGTCAAAAGCGAAAGTAAAGCGGCGGGATGTGCTATTTGGGACACTGCTTCGATTAGTTAATGTTTTCAAAACCTTCTGGGCTTTTGGTATGTTATAGTACAAGAAATAAGCTTTCCATAGACTCAAACGGACTAAATCCGATATCGGAGGAGAGAGTTATGACATTTCAAAGTAGTAGTGTCAAAACTTCCCAACAAGTGCGGTGCAGATCCATTTAAACGGAATTTCAAATTTGATGTGTTGAATTTGGAAATGGTATCGTGGAGAACCGAGTTCGGGTTTCAAGTACTGGATTTGGGGTCGCCATCAAAGTTGGTATCAAAGTCGTTGGTTATGAAGCTTAGGTAGAAATACCCGAGACTAATAACCGCAATGATTAGGATAAGTATTAACTCATCTAGAGTTAGTTGGTCGATAAGATTCAAAGATGAATCTCTACGAGTGTGTAAAGACACGAGTTCCCTAACTCGATTATAAAGTTAAACAAGAGTGGGGAATAGATTGAGTCTAAAAGACCTGAAGTGCGATTATGAGAGATCGTAAAATAAAACGATCAAGATATAGAACTAATATATACGATGAGATCACCCCGTGATCTGATAAGGCTATGACAGCCAGAAGGAATCAATCTGATGATTGGAAAGTTTACAGCAAGATTGTTGTGTATGAATTGTACTATCAATTGGTACAGATCTAGAAGAGAATTATAAATACGAATAAATTCGTATGGAGAATGGGGTTAGTGTTAGATGGGGATTCAATTGAGGACTCATGTCGGCAGCTGAGTTGTATGATTCTTCGTATGGGAGCTGAATTGTACTTGGTGTAAAACCAC
Organism: Panax ginseng; assembly: GCA_020205605.1. Lineage (NCBI taxonomy): Eukaryota > Viridiplantae > Streptophyta > Magnoliopsida > Apiales > Araliaceae > Panax > Panax ginseng. The sequence continues at coordinate 16,854,951 of CM035134.1, forward strand.
TTAAGTTTCGCAATCGATAATCATTGAAATGTCTTTGTCGCTATTTATTTGTTATATGCACATTAAGAGGATGACTCCATTCTCGTGTATATAAGTAGATAGGTCATAGATAGAGAATATAAGATTAAGTTCGAGTTCTTAAAACTCATACCTATGAGACATTCTTGACTCATAATTATATGAAATGTTTATGAACCCCTCAGCGAATGGACGCTAAAGGTCTGACTAGGATAAGTTCTTAAACTCATATGATTGTGGCAATTTATGAACTCATAAGTGTGGTTTGATGAACTGGGTATAGTTTTGTGTGAATGGAGTGTTATGGATTACAAGAATGTATAGATTGTTAAGTAAATGATTTTTAGTGAAGGTGTTAGGTTTTCCTAAACTCTTAGCTATTCTAAACTTCAAAATTTTGACATCAAGCTAAATACGCACTATGTGCTTTTGAAAACAAAAATGTAGACTCGTAATCATTTTTGAAACTATTTAAAAAATACTGGCCTATGCTACTTATTTTGGCTAGACGCAAATGATTTGAAATATCAAAATTGTTTTTAATTATCACTCATGTACCATGTAACTCAAAAGTGCGCGAGATGATAAAATGTGATGGAGTTGTAAATACAGAATACTTAGTGTGAATTTGACCAAGTCGTCGTTCCACTATTGTATGATGTGTTATGACAAAGTCATACAATGACGGCATCCTCAACGGATTGTTAATACAAAGACGCAAGATCATGACGCCATTCTCAAAATGTTTTCAAAAAGTTTAATTTGCCAACTGGTTTGGCTACATCTAAATAATTCGATTGAATTGAATTATTGATATGAGTCTATGCTATTTGAATCAGCTAGACTAATGTTTATGAAAACTCTAAGTGTTCATTGAAATAAATTTCCCGAACCAAATTGTTTTGGTACGGAATCCTATGATAAGACTGAGGTGAACGATGTTGTTTGGATAAAATAATCCAATCTAATAGCGTAAATATTCGCTAGGCATGATTAATATGTTATGCATGATGTAGGGGTACAATAGGCTAATCACCTAAAGTACTATTAATGGTAGTTTACCTTCTTTGTGATTGTAAACATACCAGGTAATGTTTTGCGGTATGAATACCGTTAAAACTATGTGTTCATGGTCTATATGACCCCTCAAAGACAATTTGAAAACTTTTACTCTTGTGAGAGGTGTATTGGGTAGCATGTGATGATATGTGTGAATGTTGTAAGCACGATAAGCGTTAAGCCGAAGTTATGAGGGAGGTTGGAGCAGAGGGGAGATATTCAGATAAGACAATTTGAAGGTTGAAATAGAAGCCAAAGACACCAGATACATACCTTAGACCAGCTTTAGTCATCACCTTCATGCGATTCGATGCAGAGTGGATGGAGCGCCTTCGGCAGAGATAGGTGTTGATGAGAATTGAATAAATTTATCATCAATCAAAATAAGATATATAGAACTCTTGATTGTCGTGTATATATACTATATGTTAATCGTGGTAACTTATGTTTGTAGATGTCCGGTGAGAAATATATGTGAATAAGAAGGATCATATTCACACCCCAGCTAATATCGAGGCCAACAGATGAAATAGAAGCTCACTAGAACCCAAATCGGACGAGGTGGTCATGCCGTGGAAAAACGTAGCATCGGATCCGTAAATGTTGGATTTGACAGATAGTGATTCGCACACTAAAGTTGAAGCCGCCAAGCATCAACGGAGATACAGATCCGGAGAACAAGGTTTCTACTACCGGAAAGGTCATGGGAGATTGAGACGTTGCTTAATATCCAATTGCGCGTCAAGCATTGCTAGCAACAATGGAAGAGCAGGATAAGCTCAAAATCCGAATTGACCAGATGGGAGCCTCAAGCAACACCTCGTGCAACTCCGAGAGGTAAGGGAAAAAGAAAGGTAGAAGATCCCGACTTAGGAAAACTCGATAAGAAGAAAGGGAAAAGATATGTTATATTTGTGGTAGTGAGGGACATACCTCTCCCCGCTGCCCCAACTATAAGCAAGGTGGATGTTTTAATTGTGGAATGGAAGGACATCGAAGCGAATGAATGTCCGAGAAAAGGTTTGGTAAATAAGTAGTATGGGTTATGTTGTGTTTATGTAACGTGTGTGATAAGTAATGAACTATTTTCAACTTTTATGTTGGTCAAGATTTTAAATCCTCACTTTCGTAGTCACAAAGGGATAATGTTGATTAAAGCAGGATGTCTTTGTGTAAATATTCGATAAATGAATATGAATCTAAGTTTGAGAAATGAAACGAGTTTAATACATTAATCTTATGCAATAAGGTTTAAAATGTAAGGGTATAATTTATGGTTTTATTTAACGAGATAATGCCACCAAGACGTCAAACTCGAAACCAAAGGGTAGAAGAATCTACTAATGCCGGAGAACGACAAATGAATCGATGCAAAATTTTGCAAACATGGTAGCTCGGGCTATGCATCGTGGGAATACCAAATTGCGAGGAACCAAACCAGACAATCGCTAAAAAATTCAAAGACTTCAAAGCCGTAGGACCACGAGTCAGAGGATCACCGACCTATAGAAGCCTGGACTTGGGTGAACGAGATAGAGAAGGCGTTCAGAATCGTTAAAGTAGATGAGGGCAAAAGACCGCTTTTGCCACTTATATGATGAAAGGGAAGCTAACTTTTGGTGGGAGGCAAATAAGACTTCAGGCGGAAAAGAAGAAATTACTTGGGATAGGTTTAAGGATTTATTTTTAAAACTATCTCTCTGTTAGTATGCATCTAGAATGGAGGTGAGATTCTGGAGTTAAAACAGAGAACATGATTTGCTCATGAGTATGCCGCAAAATTTAATGAGTTGGCTAGGTTTGCTCCACATCAAGTGGATATGAGAGGCTAGGAAGGCAAGGAGGTTTGAGATGGGCATAAAACCTTGGCTCTCTAATAAGGTGTCAAGATTACAAATCAATACTTTTACAAAGACTCATGGAGAAGGCTATCATTCTTTGAAGGGGAAGTGAGGCCATGAGCCTCTACCATAGGGAGAAGAAGAATAAAAGCAAGTCAGAAGGAACAATAAAGATAGAAAGTAGTAGTGGGAATAGGGGTGAGAAAAGAATGAGGAATTTTTCTGAGAAAATGCAAGTAAAGCAGGAAGGTATAAAGAAGCAGGTAGTGCAGTGCAAGAACTTCGGGAAGAATCACTCTAGCGAGTGTCTGAAGGGAAAGTTTGTATGCTACAAGTGCGGGCAAGAGGGTCATATCTCTCCCAACTGCCTCAACTCAAGGATGATCAGTGGATGCTTCATATGTGGATCGACTGAGCATAAGGTGAGGAACTGTCCACAGAGGAGAATGGAGGCAGGGAACGTAACCATGGGGAGAAGCGGTGGGGCGTTAGCAATTTCAGACCAAACTCAACCAAGAACTCCAACGAAAAGCAACTCAGGGTTTACAACATGACGGTCCAGGATACGGTGGCAACCGGAAATGTAACTCCAGTGTTATTTGAATAACTTATATATCTTATATTTCGCTTAATCGGATGACAAGCAGTGTTATGATGAATAATTAAAGATCGATTCGATCAAGTATGATCGAGATCTACGTCAATGATTATATGCTATGTACCCTTCTCGCATATGAATTTTTAAAGCGGTGATTCCGGGGACTTAATCCTTATAAGGAGGTGAATGTAATAACCCGAGATTTTCTATATAAAATAAATAAAAAAATTTGCGTATAAATTTTTTTTTTTTTAATGATTTAGACTAAGTGTCAAGTAAAGTGAACGATAAATGCGAATACATTTATTACTTGAAAAATTAGAAATAATTTTGGAATTATTAATTACCACAAATTATATGGTAATAAATTTACATAGTTTTAAATATTTTTATTAATTATTTTCCATGAAAACATGATTGGAAATAATATATGAAGTGATAATTAGATTTATATAATAAATATTTTATTATATGAATTGTTCGTAATATTTAAGTTAATTATTTTAACTTGATTATTGATGTTGTGTACGAAGAATAAGTCGTATACATGAGATCCAAACCTCGGATTGGGATTGTGATCAAGAGATGAGAATAATAATATTATATTATTTTTACGATTACCATAATTATGTACCGGGTATGCTGAGACGAGATAATATTGAGCAATAACGATTAATTAGGTCATAACATATTACCGTCTTTGTGAAACCTTAATTATTAAACTTCGCTTATGGGGTATTTCCGAGTAGTATTGTATATATGAAGTTACCGTGAATAAGAATATCGAATTAGAAGAAACCCTAATTATCGTTGTACATCGATAATTAGGACAAACCCTAATTATTATAGCCCTAACCTGTTGAAATTAGAAACCGTAACGATCGTGTTAAGAATATACACAGATAATTAAAGAACCACTAATGGTCAATTAGAAACCCTAATTTTAATTACTGGTTTAATTTCGATGTTATTGTATAAGTGTTTTAATTTACCAAAGGATAGAAGTTAATTGGTAAATTATAAGAATTAAATCTAGTGATGAAATATTACATTTAATTGCCTTGTACAAGATTGCCCATACACTCTTAAACAAAGCCCAACCATCACCCATAACAAATCGTAAGCAAGAATCAAGAATTTTTTGGCAAAAAGGGGTATAAGAACACTAAACCTAGAAATCCTTTGATTCGATGTTATTTGATACAATTGATTGTTTAAAGTTGTGTAATAGAATGTTAATTGATGATATGGGTTGATAAATCAAAGACCCATAACATCAAAGTGCAAATTTGAAGATTTAAGCAAGTTGGAAAAACCGAATTACATTATTTTTTCACCAAATGTCGAGGCCATAACTCTTTGCTCGATCATGAGTTTTGTTCTTCAAAAGTTGTTATGTGTAGCCTGATATGTGGTCTTTAATCTGCAAAAGAATCAAAGTCCATATCATGTATAGATTAGAAGTTATAGATGGTCAAACATGGTTGTCGATCATGATAAACCTGCTTTTTAGGCGATACGTAGAATGGGGGCATTCTCGTCCACTTTTTGTGCTTTAAAAGGTCTGGACTTTTGATATGTTGTTGTGCATCGAGTTAGGAAGCCATAGGCTTTGGAATGACCTCATTCCGACCTCGGATGAGGGAATTCCGGTGATTGGAAGGATATGTGTCAAAAGCTGAAAGTAAAGCAATGGGATGTGCTATTCGGGACACTGTTTCGATTAGTTAATGTTTTCAAAACCTTCTGGCTTTTGGTATGTTATAGTACACCGAATAAGCTTTCCATAGACTCAAACGGACTAAATCCGAGATATCGGAGGAGAGAGTTATGACATTTCAAAGTAGTAGTGTCAAAACTTCCCAACAAGTGCAGTGCAATCCATTTGAACGGAATTTACGGGGTGATGTGTTGAATTTGGAAATGGTATCGTGGAGAACCGAGTTCGGGTTTCAAGTACCTGGATTTGGGGTCGTCACAGCACCAAAGAAGAAGTGGTCCAGACTCTACGCAGAATGCAAAGAGGACCACACCAAGCTGCTAAGTACAAAAGATGTTCAAGCTTAAAGACATCTTAGCAGCTCAGCACCAACAACAACAACAACAACAAGTAGCCATGGCCTGAGGGGTCCTTGTCCGGAGGGACTAAATAAAGTTCCAAGCTTGCTGGGCTTGAAGAGTTTCTAGGGAACTAGAGGAGTTCCAAGCCTGCTGGGCTTGAAGAGTTCTTAGTGAACTGAAGTTTCAAGATCTACCGCCTCAAGAAATCTTAGTGATTCTGTGTGCCGCCTTTCCTTGGTGGAATTCACGTCATTAAGCGTAAGAGTGGATTAGGAGCTTGAGTCTCTGAACCACTTAAAATCCCTTGTATCTTTTACATTCAGTCAATTACTTTCTATCATTTACATTATGTTCCTAACTGTTATAAATGCTATATATGAATTAACTGCTTATAACTAAACTAACTCTATGAACAATGTATGTATGTTCATGAATATATCAATGAAGGGGATCTTTTTTGTGACGCCCCCAAAATAGGTCCACATGACCCATCTTGAGTCGCCAGATATCACATTATAAAAATTAAATACAAACTTCATTTATACAACTGTTGAACTGTCGTATAGAATACGACCACAGTTAACTGTGAGTTTTAATACAATATTGTCTCATAGACAGTATCCAAACTCAAATTATTGTAATGCCATATAAAATACAGTAGCAAATGTTTCAAGACCCCAAAGAAGAACGATAAGATTACTATCTTGTTCATTCTAATGAGGTGCACTTTTGACACTTCCAAAGTCGGGTTCTCATTACCCTATTATTGTTCACCAAAATCAATTATTAAGTGATGTATAAAATACGACACCCACATCTTAGGTCCTCAATACAATTATATATTGTATATCATGCCATTTATAATGTATTGAGAAACTTCGACAGTCTCGGACCATCACACTATTTTCCTGTTATCCCCGCTCGACCCAGCTACACTCTTATTACCTGAAAGGAATTATGAAGCAAAAGGGTGAGCACAACTAGCCCAGTAAAGAATATCATGACTAAAGATAACTACATTATCAATAGCTTTCATCAATAATAAATCAGAGATTTAGAACATATGGTAGATGATAAAACTTTTCAACCATAGTTACAGCGGAACGAGCAATCCATTAGAAGAGTCAAATAGACCATAATGTCTATTATCTTCTCTATGTTAAAAGTCCACCAACAATGTTTTATCCCTGTAACATCAATTAACAATTCATGTCCACAATCATATGAATAATTCATATTCATAATTGTGATTCTAAATTCCTCTTCGCACTCAGGATGAAGATAATTTTCATCACCTATCTTTACATGAAACATTAAAAATCATAGTTATACCAAATCACAATTTCTGCTTATAATCATACTAATAAATTCATCTTTGCACTACGGCCAAAGATATACAACTGTAAAACCAATAATGCTGAGACTCAGCTTAATAAATATTTCACATCATCGAATCACCCCTCGCACTACTACAAGGATATTCGTTAATATCACATCCAATGAATTATCCATGCACTACGGCTAAGGATATTCATTATTATCACATCCATGAATTAATATTTCATTCTTTGAGACTCACTTAATAATTAATCCACATCATCGAATCATCCCCGCATTTCTACGTGCCAAGGATATTCTTTAGTATCACGACCACAAATTATCCATGCACTACGGGCCAAAGATAATCGTGTTTTCATCAACTATTCCCGATCATGCCATAAAACAATTCATCTTTGCACCCTTGGCCGAAGAGAATCCATAGCCATAATCATACCAAAAACTGTCCATCAATGCACTACGGCTAATGAGGATTTTTATCACATCATTCATCACATTACGGTCATGATTATACCGAATAATCCCTGGTCATAATCACACCAAGTCCATCTATGCACTACGGGCCAAAGATGATTTTTACCACATCATTTGTAACATTACGGTCATGATTATACCGAATAATCCTTGGTCATAATCATACCAAGTCCATCTATGCATTACATGCCACAGATGACTTTCAACAAAATATAAACATGAGGATGATGACAATCATATAAGAATTCAATAAAACATGTTCAAGAATTAATTTATCCAGGAACCAATAACCAACAGTATAATAAAGAATTGAATAATAAAAGAATTTTACCATGTATGCAGTACTTTGCATGGACAGGTTATTCCAACATAATAATAAAGAATGGAATAACAACGGAAATCACCATGCATGCGATAGACCGCACAGACAGGTTATTCCAACATAATAATAAATAACGGAACCAGGTCAGGCGTAATACGCACCGACAGGATATTCCAATAGAATATTAAAGAATGGAATAACAACAGAAATCACCAGGTATACGGTAATCCGCGTATACAGGTTATTCCAACAGAATAATAAAGAATAGAATAACAACAGACTTCACGATGTATACGGTAATCCGCGTATACAGGTTATTCCAACAGAATAATAAAGATTTGAATCAGTCCTGTAAAACACACTAGACGAGATATTCCAATAGAATAATAAAGATGTAACTGTGTCCAAAGGTAAAACACACGCATGTGATATTCCAATGTAATAATAAAGACGGAACCAGTCCGATGTAAAACACACGCATGTGATATTCCAATGTAATAATAAAGATTTTAACCAGTCCTGTAAAACACACGCATGTGATATTCCAATGTAATAATAAAGAATTGAATAACAATAGAAATCACCAGGTATACGATAATCCGCGTATAGAGGTTATTCCAACAGAATAATAAAGAATGGAATAACAACAAACATCACCAGGTATACGGTAATCCGCGTATACAGGTTATTCCAACATAATAATAAAGAATGGAATAACAACAGACATCACCAGGTATACGGTAATCCACGTATACAGGTTATTCCAACAGAATAATAAAGAATGGAATAACATAAGGATTTCACCATGCATGCGGTACTTCGCATAGACAGGTTATTCTAACATAATAATAAAGAATGGAATAACAGAAAAAGATCACCAAGTATTGGGTAAACCGCATATACAGGTCATTCCACCAAGTATAGGGTAAACCGCGCATACAGGTTATTCAAACAGAATAATAAATAATAGAATAACATAAGGATTTCACCAAGTATAGGGTATGCCGCGTATACAGGTTATGTATAGGGTATGCCACTTTTACAGGTTATTCCAATAGAATAATAAAGAATGGAATAACAGAAGTTCTCTTCATGAATAAGAAAGAGTAACACCCCTTACTATAATAATAATATCCCTTACCTTAGAAAGAAGAGTACTTCGACTGGTAGGGCGAGGATATACTCGAAGAAAACTTGTACTACACTCAAAGCTTTCTTAAAGTCTAAAGAAATACGCTCAAGATTATAGAAGAAGAACTCTCTCTATAGTTTCTCTCTCTAGAGTTTCAGTGAATTCGTTAGAAAATAATGAAGGAATTAGCTTCTATTTATAGAAGAATGGAATGAATAGTAACCAACCCATGAACGGTCCAGATTGATTTACTTTAATCGGACGATCCAGATTTAAAGAAAAATCTTTTAAATAAAATATAATATATTCTGATTATTGCCTAATAAAACAAATAACTTTATAAAAGTATTTTATTTTATATAAAAAGATTTTACTATGCAAAACATTATGCAACACTATGCATAATAAAATATAATATATTCTATTTATAGAATAACTTTAATAAAGTATTACGCTTTATATAAAAAGATTTTACTATGCAAAACACTATGCACAATAGAATATAATATATTTTATTTATAGAATAACTTTATAAAAGTATTCTATTTTATATAAAAAGATTTTACTATGCAAAATACTATGCACAATAGAATATAATATATTCTATTTATGTAATAACTTTATAAAAGTATTCTGCTTTATATAAAAACTTTTCATTATAATTTCAACCAACGATTCCGAAAAAATAGTACATCTCTTCATGGAATAATATTGTACCCAAAAATGATTTGGACCGAAAAAAAATATATTTTGTTTGGGTGAATAGTACCACGTGCATAGTAACTCGTGAATAGTACTCCAACACAAAAAGTGTCTCAAATACTTGAGTGAACAATACTAGAGTGAATAGTAATTTGGGTGAATAGTAACCCATGAATAGTAACTCATGAATAGTAACTCCAACACAAAAAGTGCCTAAATACCCGAGTGAATAATACTAGAGTGAATAGTAACCAGGTATTTTATGACAACTTGTTTACTTTGAAGAAAAAAAAATTCACATATCACCCTTAACATTAACCTTTTATCAATTTAACCATTTACCAAAATAGAAAAATTGAATATTTTTATTTCATAAAATTCGGGGTCTCACAATCTCCCCTCCTTATGGACTTTCGCCCTCGAAATTTATGTACGTACCGATATTCGAAGAGATGAGATTGCTTTCTTTTCAAATTATACCTTCTCGGTAATTTCCTCGCTATCATGATTTTCCCATTTCTCATCTCCTGTATTTCAAATATCATTCTAGAACATAGCTTCAAAACAAAGGTTAATTGACATATCACAATTTGTCACTTATCAAGTAAACAATTTCAGCTTAGGTAAGTCACACACTAGCGAAGTATATAACTCATCTCTCCCCTCCTAGTTCTAGACTCTTATCTCCGCCAGCGATCATATCCCTAAGCTCTAATACCAATTGTGATGCCCCCAAAATAGGTCCACACGACCCATCTTGAGTCGCCAGATATCACATTATAAAAATCAAATACAAACTTTATTTATACAATCATTGAATCGTCAGATAGAATACTTACTATAGCTTAATCGTGAGTTTTAATACAATATTGTCTCATAGACAGTATCCAAACTCAAATTATTATAATGCCATATAAAATACAACAGCAAATGTTTCAAGACCCCAAAGAAGAACGATAAGATTACTATCTTGTTCATTCTAATGAGGTGCACTTTTGACGCTTCCAAAGTCGGGTTCTCATCACTCTACTGTTGTTCACCAAAATCAATTATTAAGTGACGTATAAAATACGACACCCACATCTTAAGTCCTCAATACAATTATATATTGTATGTCATGCCATTTATAATGTATTGAGAAACTTCGACAGTCTCGGACTGTCACACTATTTCCCTATTATCCCCGCTCGACCCAGCTACACTCTTATTACCTGAAAGGAATTGTGAAGCAAAAGGGTGAGCATAACTAGCCCAGTAAAGAATATCATGACTAAAGATAACTACATTATCAATAGCTTTCATCAATAATAAATCAGAGATTTAGAACATATCGTAGATGATAAAACTTTTCAACCATAGTTACAGCAGAACGAGCAATCCATTAGAAGAGTCAAATAGACCATAATGTCTATTATCTTCTCTATGTTAAAAGTCCACCAACAATATTTTATCCCTGTAACATTAATCAACAATTCAAGTCCACAATCATATGAATAATTCATATTCATAATTGTGATTCTAAATTCCTCTTTCCACTCAGGACGAAGATAATTTTCATCACCTATCTTTACCTGAAACATCAAAAATCATGGTTATACCAAATCACAATTTTTGCTCATAATCATACTAATAAATTCATCTTTGCACTACGGTAAAAGATATACAACTGTAAAACCAATAATGCTGAGACTCAGCTTAATAAATAATTCACATCATCGAATCACCCCTGCACTACGGCCAAGGATATTCATTAATATCATATCCATGAATTATCCATGCACTACGGGCCAAGGATATTCATTATTATCACATCCATGAATTAATATTTCATTCACGAGACTCACCAATAATTAATCCACATCATCGAATCATCCCCGCACTACGTGCCAAGGATATTCTTTAGTATCACGACCACGAATTATCCATGCACCACGGGCCAAAGATAATCGTGTTTTCATCAACTGATCCCCGATCATGCCATAAAACAATTCATCTTTACACCCTCGGGTCAAGAGAATCCATAGCCATAATCATACCAAAATCGTCCCATCAATGCACTACTACCAATGAGGATTTTTATCACATCATTCATCACATTACGGTCATGATTATACTGAATAATCCCTGGTCATAATCACACCAAGTCCATCTATGCACTACAGGCCAAAAATGATTTTCACCACATCATTTGTAACATTACGGTCATGATTATACCGAATAATCCCTGGCCATAATCATACCAAGTCCATCTATGCACTACAGGCCACAGATGACTTTCAACAAAATATAAACATGAAGATGATGACAATCATATAAGAATTCAATAAAACAACTTCAAGAATTAATTTATCCAGGAACCAATAACCAACAGTATAATAAAGAATTGAATAATAAAAGAATTTCACCATGTATGCAGTACTTCGCATAGACAGGTTATTCCAACATAATAATAAAGAATGGAATAACAACAGAAATCACCATGCATGCGATAGATCGCACAGATAGGTTATTCCAACGTAATAATAAATAACGGAACGTGTCAAAGCGTAATACGCACCGATACGATATTCCAATGTAATATTAAAGAATGGAATAACAACGAAATCACCGGTATACACTAGAATCCGCGATACAAAAGTTATTCCAACAGAATAATAAAGAATAGAATAACAACAGACTTCACGATGTATACTAGTAATCCAGCGTATACAGTTATTCCAATGTAATAATAAAGATTTAACCAGTCCCGTAAAACACACTACGAGATATTCCAATAGAATAATAAAGAGCGAGAACCGTGTCCAATGTAAAACACACGTATGTGATATTCCAATGTAATAATAAAGACGGAACCAGTCCGATGTAAAACACACGCATGTGATATTCCAATGTAATAATAAAGATTTTCCGCAGTCCGTAAAACACACGCATGTGATATTCCAAATGTAATAATAAAGAATTGAATAACAATAGAAATCACCGTATACGATAATCCATATAGAGGTTATTCCAATGTAATAATAAAGAATGGAATAACAACAAACATCACCGGTATACTGATGAATCCAGCATACATACTGAGTTATTCCAATGTAATAATAAAGAATGGAATAAAATAAGGATTTCACCATGCATGCGGTATTGTGATAGATGTGTTATTCCAACATAATAATAAAGAATGGAATAATGTAAGAAGATCACCAAGTATTGGGTAAACCGCATATACAAAAAGTCATTCCACCAAGTATAGGGTAAACCACAGATACAAAGTTATTCCAATGTAATAATAAATAATGGAATAACATAAGGATTTCACCAAGTATAGGTATGTCACAGATACAAAAGTTTTTCAACAATGTAATAAATAAGAATGGAATAACATAAGGATTTCACCAAGTATAGGGTATGCCGCGTATACATGTTATGTATAGGGTATGCCACTTTTACAGGTTATTCCAACAGAATAATAAAGAATAGGATAAGAGAAGTTCTCTTCATGAATAAGAAAGAGTAACACCCCTTACTATAATAATAATATCCCTTACCTTAGAAAGAAGAGTACTCCGACTGGTAGTGCGATATACTCGAAGAAAACTTGTACTACACTCAAAGCTTTCTTAAAGTCTAAAGAAATACGCTCAAGATTATAGAAGAATAACTCTCTCTATAGTTTCTCTCTCTAGAGTTTCAATGAATTCGTTAGAAAATAATGAAGGAATGAGCTTCTATTTATAGAAGAATGGAATGAATAGTAACCAACCCATGAACGGTCCAGATTGATTTAATTTAATCGGACGGTCCAGATTTAAAGAAAAATCTTTTAAATAAAATATAATATATTCTGATTATTGCCTAATAAAACAAATAACTTTATAAAAGTATTTTGTTTTATATAAAAAGATTTTGGTGACGCCCCCAAAATAGGTATACACCACACCCATTCTGAGTCGCCAAATACATGGTTCAAAAAGCAAACTATAACTTGAATAATACAATTGTCGTGCAAAATACGACAACACATACTGTGAGTTTAAATACAAATATTATCTTCTAGACAATATCCACACCCAAATAAGTCCTCATTACAATTACTCATACACTATTTTACAGAAATAGTGAGGATTGCTTAACATTTTCTAGAACCATCACTCCATACCCTGACTAGATCCTACTATGTTCTCACCTCCTGAGAAGAAAAATAGAACAAAAAGGAAAATGGTAAGCTCAACTAGACCAGTAAAGAATATTATGACTAAGATAATATACAATAAATTATCATTAGTAATGATAAAATATAATAGACAACAAGTTTTAGATCAACAACTGCAGCGGAAACAATAATCCATTAGAAGAGTCAAGTAGAGAATGAAATCTACTATCATCTATGAATTTAAAAGTCCATTATCAATATTTTATCCCTGTAACATCAATCAATATACATCTTTGCATTACGGGCCAAAGATATTCATTTGTATCACCAGTTGGTCATGTTCATCTCAACACCTGTTCATCTTTGCACTACGGGCCAAAGATATTCATCAGGTAATCATTCATCTTTGCACTACAGGCCAAAGATATTCATCAAGTATCACCATTAAGAACTGAGGATGATGAAAAACATTTTAAAGAACGAATCTAGTGAGACAGAAGGACAAATATTAGGGATTCATATTTTGGTTTATCCAAATTCAATAATACTCCATAATAACCAAGTGTGAAGTAGAATTCAAAAAATAAAGATCAAAACATGGATACAATCAAAGATAGTAACCATAATAGACATCTGGGACGAAAAAGAAAAAATTTCATTTTTTGGTGAATAGTGTCGTATTCGTGAATAGTGTCGTATACGTAAATAGTAACCCCGACACAAAAAGGTAGAAATTCCATAATAAAATCATACTTCGTGAACAATACTCGTGAATAGTGCCATATTCATGAATAGTGCCGTATACGTGAATAATGCCGTGTACGTGAATAGTAACCCCGACACAAAAAGTTCTAAATTTGATTAAAAGTTCAAACCAATATTTCGGCATAATGATATTGAAGAAAACAATATCATTTAAAAAGAAAATAGAATCCCTTACCTCAAAATAACCGTATTTCCATTGGAATATCGGATATAGTCTCAAGGAACTTGCAATCAGAGTAAAGTAACACTCAAGTATCAAAATACTCACAAGAATACGCTCGATAATATAGAGAGAGAAAGACAGAAAACTTTGCTTCTAGTGTGATTTTCAATTCTAACTTAGGCCTCTATTTATAGGAAAATGTTAGAACGCCAAAGCAGACTTAACCTGCTACCTGATGGCTTTACCTGCTACTATTGCCACCCACCACATTTGAAATTCAATTGAGAACATTTCTCACCAACCAATTCTAGAATTTTCCAAAATGTTTTATCATTTAAACAATAATCAGAAACTTTAATAATTCATAGAAAATAGCCCGTTTATCAGAAAAATACGAAATTTATGTCCATTCCACACGAAATTGAATTCTCTACAACTTTGCAGAAGAAAATTTTTCCAAATTCCAAACAGAAAATATCCGAAATCCACAAACGGATGATTTTTAATACCTCCAATCTGATAAAATACTGATAAAACATCTTAGCATTAATTCTTTCATTAATAACCATATAAAATAAATAAATCCATCATTTATATCCACATCAAATAAATATTTTCTTATCATATAAATTAATAATTAATTATTCACAAATAATATTACAGAATCACAATTATGACAACCAGACTGTTCCCAGGAAAGAGGGGGCTTTCCAATAAGGATTTCTCCTTACTGACGCGCAATTAGATGACCAAACCTCTCCTTAGACTGAACTTTCTAGATATTGCCAATAATGTTATCTAATAATATTATTATTCAAATAATATGAATTATTGATCTGATAATGGGAAATACTGTGCAGAGACAATTATTGAAACAACAATAATAGAAAATATCAACGTAGCAATTATTGAATCAATAAAATAAAATAAACAGTAACTACTGTAATAATTATTGAGTAGTGCCTTCTTACGTAAGAATCAATAATTCAACTATATTTGTAATACCGCAGTGCCATCGCAACAACAACGCCAGACATCGATTTTAACCACCAGGTATTCCAACAGTGTTAACGGTAACCATTACGCCGTTAATTATAAAAACTCATACTTTGTCATTTTTTTCATCCGACAATTATCCTGTTATGGGGCCCACGAATGACTGCGCCGTTGTACGGATATTTTCGATAAAAAGAATATTCCACGACCAAACGAATATTCCCCGACAAAAGGAATATTTTATAACCACTTGCTTATTTTGTAAAATTTGCACATTTCACCCATAACCAAAGCATTATATCAAATTAACTCCTTACTATTTCAAAATAATAAATAGAGAAAATTCAATTTTATTTATAATAAGTTGGGGTCTTACAACCTCCCCGCCTTATGAAATTTCGTCCTCGAAATTGACGTACGTACCTGGTGTTTCGAAAAGGTGAGGATACCTCACTTTCATTTCCGTTTCCAACTCCCAGGTCATTTCCTCTATAGTATGGTTCCTCCACAAAACTTTAACTTGTGGTATAACCTTGGTGCGCTGGACATGCTCTTTCCTATCCAAGATCTGAACATGTACCTCCTCGTAAGTTAATTCTTCGGCTATCTCATCTAGTTCTAACTCAATAATGTGGTTTGGGTCTTTCACATATTTACGAAGCATAGATATGTGAAAAACATTATGAACACGAGACATGCTTGGAGGTAACGCGAGTCTATAGGCCACATTTCCTATTCGGTCAAGAATCTCAAATGGACCAACAAATCTTGGATTGAGCTTTCCTCTTTTTTCAAATCTTGTAACTCCTTTCCATGGAGCAACACGTAACAATACATGATCCCCAATATTAAATTCCACATCTTTTCGATGAAGATCAGCATAACTCTTTTGTCGATCTTGTGAGGTTTGAATACGTTGTCGAATCATTTGGATCTTTTTTGTAGTCATCCGTATTAATTCTGGTCCCAACAAAGTTGCTTCTCCCACCTCATCCCAGCATACTGGAGAATGACACTTTCGTTCATACAACATCTCAAATGGACCCATGCCTATACTTGCTTGATAACTGTTGTTGTAGGAGAATTCCACCAGTGGTAAATACTTATCCCAACTCCCTTTGAAGTCTAGGACACAGAGTCTTAATAGATCTTCAAGAGTTTGAATAGTCCTCTCTGATTGTCCGTTCGTTTGAGGATGGTATGCCGAACTGAATCGTAAATCCGTGCCCATAGCTTTCTTCAAGCTAACCCAAAATCGTGAAGTGAATCTTGGGTCACGATCCGAAACTATAGATACTGGCATGCCATGCAATCGCACAATCTCATTCACGTACATATGAGCAAGACGCTCAAGGAATAAGTTTCTCGATAGGTAAGAAATGAGCGACTTGGTTAATCTATCAATAATAACCCAAATCACATCTATGCCTTGAGAAACTTTGGGAAGACCCGTAACAAAATCCATGGTAATGTGTTCCCACTTCCATTCCGAAATCTCAAGTGGTTGCAATGGACCTTTTGGCACTTGATGCTCCGCCTTTACACGTTGACAGGTTAAACACCTCGAGATAAACTCCGCGATCTCTCTCTTCATATTGTTCCACCAAAATATATGTCGAAGATCATGATACATTTTGGTACTCCCAAGATGGATTACAAATGGTGTGTTATGTGCCTCCATCATGATTTTATGCTTCAAGTCAGGATCGTTAGGAACGCAAAGTCTGGAGTTGACTCGAAGTATTCCTTCTTCATCGATTCCTGCTTCTGGAATAGCACCTTCTTGCACTTTCTTCTTCATACGCATCAGCCCCAGGTCCGTAGCTTGAGCAGCTTTAACTTTATCGATTAAATTCGGTTCTACTCGTATGTTTGATATCAGCATGTGGGTACTTGGAGCCTTTAACTCTATCTCCATCCTTTGTAAGTCATTAAAAATGGGCCTTTGTGTTAACAACATTGCACTCGTACCCGCATATGATCTTTTACTCAATGCGTCAGCTACAACGTTTGCTTTTCCAGGATGATATTGAATGCTATGGTTGTAATCCTTCAACAGCTCGAGCCAACGTCGTTGCCGCATGTTAAGTTCCTTTTGGGTGAAGAAATATTTGAGGCTTTTATGATCCGTATAAATCTCCACTTTCTCCCCATACAGGTAGTGTCTCCAGATTTTCAATGCAAAAACGACTGCTGCCAACTCCAAATCAAGAGTAGGATAATTCCTCTCATATTCTTTGAGTTGTCGCGAGGCATAGGCT
Source organism: Panax ginseng (assembly GCA_020205605.1). Classification (NCBI taxonomy): domain Eukaryota; kingdom Viridiplantae; phylum Streptophyta; class Magnoliopsida; order Apiales; family Araliaceae; genus Panax; species Panax ginseng. The sequence continues at coordinate 16,872,831 of CM035134.1, forward strand.
ATGACTTTCCCATGTTGCATGAGAACACATCCTAACCCTTTGCCTGAAGCATCGCTGTATATAACAAATCCATCCGAACCAGATGGTATTGTCAGAACAAGTGCCGAAATGAGTCTCCTCTTGAGTTCTTGGAAACTCTTCTCGCATTCCTCGCTCCATACGAATTTGCATCTTTCCGAGTCAGCTGAGTTAACGGAGTAGCGATTCGAGAAAATCCTTCCACGAATCTCCGATAGTAATCAGCTAAGCCTAGAAAGCTAGATATTTCGATTACTAACTTAAGTTGCTCTCAACTGTGACTCATATCCCAATCTTGGATAGCACATCACAATTGCACCTATTAGTTTTCCACCGCACAAATATGACGTCCCCTACAGAGAGTCTGGCTTTGGTGCATTCCACAAAGGAAGTTACCAGATAGAGGCTCGGATACCAACTTCTATAGTTGGGTTTTTAACTCCTGAAGTTCAATAGGAGCCATTTGATATGTGATTTTAGAAATGGGTTTTGTACCGGGTTCAAAGTCGATACAAAATTCAATATCATACTCTCGGAGTAGGCCAACAAGTTCTTTAGGAAATACGTCAAGAGATTTACTAACAACAGAAATATCATTCAAATCTGACGTATTTTTGTTTAAATCCATGAAATGGCTAAAAAAGTTTGACATCCATTTTTCAATAAACGAATGGCTTTATGGCTTGATATGAAAGTGTTTGACTTCAATGGTTTGGTTTCTTGAATTCGTATAACAGGTTGGTTAGGAAAATGAAAACTAACAACCTTATGAAAACAATCAATTTTGGCATGATGAATGGTTAACTAATCAATCCTTAAAATCACATCAAAAGCAAATATCTTTAAAGAGATAAGATTAACAGGTAATGTGATACTGCCAACTTGGATTAAGCAAGATTTATAAAACGTGGATGTAACGAAAGTTTCTCCTAACGGAGTCTCCACTGATAAATCAAAGTTTAATTTCTCCGAAGTCAAGTTTAAACGTTGAGCACAAGCAGGAGAGATAAAAGAATGGGTAGAACCGATATCTAATAAGGTATAGATTTTGCAAGAATTTATAATTAACTAATGCGTGATACCTTCGTTCGGGTTCCTCGCATTTTGGGTAGTCACGACAAACGCTCTTCCAGAAATCGTCGAATTTATTTTGTCCGTATCCGCCTTTGGTGCCACCGTCCCAGCTGAATCGAGCTATGTGACCTTCCTTTCCACAATTATAACATACCTTGGAAGGCTGTGAACAGTTTGGACTTATATGTCCCTCCTCTCCGCATCTATAACATCTAATTGGCCGTTGTTCCCTTCCTCTAAAATTTGTTGCTGGTGCTGCCGCCGATGTCTTCCCGTCATCGTTAAATCTTCTCTTCTTGAAATTTTCACTTGAATTATTTCTTCTATTATCTTGGCCATGATTACCACCGAAGTGGTTACCATTTCTAGCATGATAATTTCCTCCACGATGGTTATCATTGTTCGATGGACTCGCTGCCATTGCCAGATTTATTATCATCGAGTTATTGGTCGTTATTCTTCGGTTGAGCTGACTCATTATCGCGCTCCAATAACTGAGCCCTATTCACAACATCTGAATATAAACAAAGTTTGTGAGAAATGAGGTATTGACGTATATCGGGTTTCAAACCTCGCAGAAACATTCGCATCATTCTCTCCTCATTATCAACCAAATGAGATGCAAATCGAGACAACTCGGCAAACTTAGCTTCGTACTACGACACGTTCATATTGTTTTGCTCCAGCTTGATGAACTTTACCTCCTTCATGTGATGAATACTTTCAGGAAAGTACTTGTCATTGAACAGCTTTTTTGAAACGCTTCCCAAGACATATTGAGTGTGGTGGTCATTGGTACGCTTCACGATTCCCACCAATGAATCACCTCACCATGGAACATAAAGATGGCGAATGGAACCTTCGTTCCTCGTGCATTGAAGACATCGAATATCTTGGTAATTTGCTTAACCCACGTTTCCCTTTTAATCGGATCGGCTTTCCCCGTAATCTGGTGGTCCCAACTCCTTGAATCGCTTGGGTTGTGATAGATCAAGCGCTGCTTATCATTCCCACCAGTATTTTGTACACGAGTCTCCTCGTCTGATTTTGCATGAACCAAAAAAGCTTCTAAACATCGCATCATTCATCGTTTGCTCGGTAGTGTTGTTTACAAGAGGAATATTGCCATCCTGTTGCACGTTCTCTTGGCTGGTAATCAAAGGTTGCTCCACAGTCTCATAGATTCCATTTTAACGTTCTCAGCTGCCATTCTTAAAAACTGCCATAAAACATGGGTTAATTAAACAAATTAACATATCACATAATATCCCTATATTATGACCGACCAACAAATAAGCTTAGGTAGGACACACTAGCGAAAGATTTACTCATCTTTCCCCTCCTAGTTCTATTCCCCGATCTCCGCTAGAGACCATATCCTTAAGCTTTGATACCAAATGTGACGCCCCCTAAATAGGCATACACCACACCCATTCTGAGTCGCCAAATACATGGTACAAAAAGCAAACTATAACTTGAATAATACAATTGTCGTGCAAAATACGACAACACATACTGTGAGTTTAAATACAAATATTGTCTTCTAGACAATATCCACACCCAAATAAGTCCTCATTACAATTACTCATACACTATTTTACAGAAATAGTGTGGACTGCTTAACATTTTTCTAGAACCATCACTCCATACCCCGACTAGATCCTGCTATGTTCTCACCTCCTGAGAAGAAAAATGGAACAAAAAGGAAAAGGGTGAGCTCAACTAGCCCAGTAAAGAATATTATGACTAAGATAATATACAACAAATTATCATTAGTCTTCAACAGGGAAAAATCTGATAAAATATAATAGACAACAAGTTTTAGATTAACAACTGCAGCGGAAACAATAATCTATTAGAAGAGTCAAGTAGAGAATGAAATCTACTATCATCTATGAATTTAAAAGTCCATTATCAATATTTTATCCATGTAACATCAATCAATATACATCTTTGCACTACGGGCCAAAGATATTCATTTGTATCACCAGTTGGTCATGTTCATCTCAACACCTGTTCATCTTTGCACTACGGGCCAAAGATATTAATCAGGTAATCATTCATCTTTGCACTACAGGCCAAAGATATTCATCAAGTATCACCATTAAGGACTGAGGATGATGAAAAATATTTTAAAGAACGAATCCAGTGAGACAGAAGAACATAATATAAACATGAGGATGAGGTATTGACGTATATAGGGTTTCAAACCTCTTAGAAACATTCGCATCATTCGCTCCTCATTATTAACCAAATGGGATGCAAACCGAGATAACTCCGCCAACTTAGCCTCGTACTGCGATATGGTCATATTATTTTGCTCCATTGCTTATCTCAATATTTTTAGATGCCATTTTCAAACACTGTCACAAAACAAGGGTTAATTAACATATCACATATTATCCCAATACTCTGACCGACCAATTAAATACCAAATAAACTTAGGTAGGTTATACTAGCGAAGGAATTCCCTGTCTCTCCCCTCCTAGTTTTTGTCTCAAATCTCAGCCAGGGATCATATCCCTAAGCTTTGATACCAACTGTGACGCCCCCAAAATTAGATTTGAGTCGCCAAATACATGGTACAAAATACAAATACAAACTTAACTATACAGTTGTCGTGTAAAAAAAATGACAAAACATAAACTGAGAGTTTAAACAAGAATACTGCATTCTAGACAATATCCATTCTCAATGGAGTCATCATAGACAGTATACAAACTCAAATTCAGTCCTCGTTACATTTATTGTCACACTATTTAACAGAATAGCGAGGACTACTAATGCTATCTTCTGGACCATCACTCCTTTCCCCGACTCGTCCCAGCTATATTCTCATTTCCCGAAGAGAATAATGAAATAAAGGGTGAGCTCAACTAGCCCAGTAAGAAATATTATGACTAAGATAATGCAGAATAAATTATCAATAGTCTTCAACAATGTTAAACTGATAAAATACAATAGACATCAAGTTTAACTGCAGCGGAATAAGCAATCCATTAGAAGAGTCAAGTAGAGAATACAATCTACTATCTTCTATGATTTAAAAAGTTTTTCATCACTTTTATCAAAATAAATGAACCGCATCATCGAATCATCCATGCACTATGGGCCAAGGATATTCATTAAATCATCAATGGTCATGTCTATACCGAATAATCCCTGATCATAATCATACCCAGTTCATCTCTGCACATAAGCCAAAGATATACAACAATAAAACCAATAATCAACAACCCATCATTGCACGTAAGCCAAAGATATACTTTTCAACAATCATCAGTCCATCTTAGCACATAAGCCAAAGATATCTTTCATCACCATATAAGCATGAGGATGATGACAATGATATAAACATTAATCAACTGAAAACAAAGATAAATATTAAAGACTTTAAATTTATCCAAACATTATCAATCACATAATAAATTCATAATCTAATATTATTAATATCATAACAATATTTTAATCACTTCTTAAACTTATAAACAATTTATTTCAATTGTTTACACTTTACCAAATAATGCATTTAATCATTCAAAAATGCCATCCTCGTAAGATTTCATTACAAATGATCAAATCCCTTATCAACAATTTACATATACCTTATATAGGATTTCCAAGCCATAAAATCCTATTTTCCAACTTTGTTACTTCACATAACATATTTAACTTATATGTTCGTAACTAAACTATTTTCATGAAAAATACCAAATCAGTCCCAAAAATATTTATTTTCTGGGATTTAGCAGAATATAGTCCCATAATGAACATATATTTTTCTCGAAATATTTAAAATTTATTTACTATTTTTCAAAAATAAATTTCTAATTAATTCCTTAAGAAATTAGCTACCTCAAGGTTAACTCCAAAAATTCCCAAATCTTGGCAGGATCTTACACATGTTAATGTGAGCTTCCAGTTTAAATTTCATGGTCATCGGAGTTATAGAACTCCGGTTATAGCATTTTTCGTCGGAAAATTCTAAATATTGAAATGGTCATAACTTGCTCATTTTAAGTCAGAATGAGCTCATTTTTGGACAGGAGGTTCTTTATACCATATACTTTCATGTCCCAAAAGGCCAGAATTTTTCTCATAAAGTAAGTGGCCGAAAATGCCCTTTTAAAATAAGATCAAGAACTTTTTGGTAATTTCCAGCTTTTGACTCATTTGCTAAAATCAGTCCACACGAAATCTACAACTCCTTTTCCAATGATTCCACTTGGAGATGCTACAAAACTCATATATCTAACTCTAGAACTTGACCTCACTCAAAATTTGAAATATACTAGGAGATATGATCAATTGAATTTCGTGTTCCGCTTTTCACCAAAATCGATTTTCAACCCTTTGTGATTTCTAAGAAACTTTCATGTTTTCTCATAATAACATATATAACTCATCATAACACTTACTAATACCACATATACCCATGATTTTTATTAATCCAACGCTTTTATTATGACTCTCATCATAATCAACGAACGAGATCATTTCTACAATTTAATAAGGAATAAATATAAAGGATCATTCACCATGCATGTAGTAATCCACATAGACAAAGTTATTCAAATGTAATAATAAAGAATGAAATAATGTAAGATTCACCATGCATGCGATAGAGACCGCATGCATAAAAGTTATTCTCAATGTAATAATAAAGAACGGAACCAGTCGTGAAATTCACACCATGAAGATGTTCCAATGAGAATAGTAAAGAATGGAATAATAGAAGAATTTCACCATGTATGCGGTATTGCATTTACGAAAGTTATTCCAACATATAATAAAGATGTAATAATAAAGATTTTAACCAGTCCTGTAAAACACATGTATGTGATATTCCAATGAATATTAAAGAATGGAATAACAATGTACATCACCAAGTATACTGTAATCTGCATATACTGTGTTATTCCAACAAAATAATAAAGACAGAATAATAAAGATTTTAATCAGTCCCGTAAAACACACGATGTAATATTCCAAATGTAATATTAAAGAATGGAATAAAAATGTGACATCACCAAGTATACGGTAATCCGCGTATACAGGTTATTCCAATAGAATAATAAATGGAACCAGGTCAGGTGAAATTCACACTGACAGGATATTCTGACATAATAATAAAGAACGGAATAATAGCAGAATCTCACCATGTATGCGATACTATGCATAAACAGGTTATTCCAACATAATAATATAGAATGGAACAACAGAGGGATTTCACCAAGTATAGGGTATGCCATTTATACAGGTTATGTATAGGGTATGCCGCGTATACAGGTTATTCAAACAGAATAATAAAGAATGGAATAACAGAAGTTCTCTTCATGAATAAGAAAGAATAACACCCCTTACGGGTACAACAAATAATATCCCTTGCCACAATAATGATATCCCTTACGTTAGAAAGAAACTTAATACTGGAGTAGAGAGGTAGCAGACTTCTTTTCTTCTTTCTCTCTATAGCTTCTCCCTCTATAATTTCTCTCTATAATAAATGCTCTATAGATTTAGTGAATTGGTGAGAAATGAAGAAGAATGAGCTTCTATTTATAGAAAAACATAGTTTCGATAATTGCACGTTTTGGGGCTCGAAATATTACAGTATAATACCTTCAAATTTTCTTTCATTTTTAATTCAGTCATCCAAGTATTATCAAACTTGCACCAACTCCCCTAATAGTAAATTATGTGAATCAATAGTAAAATCATGTGACTCAATAGTAAATCATGTGACTCAATAGTTCTAAACATGTGAAAAATTAATTACAGTATAGTACCTCCATTTTTAACTTAGTCATGCAAGTATTATCAATCTTGCACCAACTCCCCTAATAGTAACAAGAATGTGAATCAATAGTACACACATGTGAACAAATAGTTATAATCATGTGAAATAATAGCAATCAATTACTCATTTATCCGGTTAAATACCCGATTGGTCAATATAACCTCCAGACATCGATTTTTATCGAAATAAATGTCAATTTTCACTAACACAAATAATTCCAACATAATGAAACTATTTTTATCAAAAATATAAATTTTAAAATTTTGAAGTTTGACTTTTCCCGAAAAATTCAACTGTTGACTTTTTGACCAAATAGTGAATTTCGAAAATTTTTGTGTTTATAGACTATTTTTACTAATTTCATCGTTTCGGACTCAAATATCACGTCCGCGTCTCCAAATTCAACTCCGAACACAACATCAATTTCTAATAACATTCATCATTAATATTATAACTCATGAATAGTAACTCGTGAATAGTAACTCATGAATAGTAACTCGTGAATAGTAACTCGTGAATAGTATTCCGACACAAAAAGTATCCCAAATACCCGAGTGAACAATACTAGAGTAAATAGTAATTTGTGTGAATAGTAACCAATGAATAGTAGCCCGTGAATAGTACTCCGACACGAAAAGTGTCCCAAATACCCGACTGAATAATACTAGAGTGAATAGTAACCGGGTATTTTATGACAACTTGTCTACTTTAAAAAATTTTCAAATATGACCCTTAACTTTAAACTTTTATCAATTTAACTATTTATCAAAATAGAAAAATTGAATATTTTTATTTCATAAAATTCGGGGTCTCACAATCTCCCCTCCTTATGAAATTTCGCCCTCAAAATTTACGTACATACCTGATATTTGAAGAGATGAGAATACCTTGCTTTCTTTTCGGATTATACCTTCCCGGTTATATCCTCTGTATCATATTACTCATCTCCTGTATTTCAGATATCATTCTAAAATATACCTTCAAAACAAAGGTTAATTGACATATCACAAATTGTCAACTTATCAAGTAAAAATTTCGGCTTAGGTAAGTCACACCCTAGCAAAGTATATTACTCGTCTTTTCCCTCCTAGTTCTAGACTAATATCTCCGCCAGTGACCATATCCCTATAACATCAATCAACAATTCTTGTCCACAATCATATGAATAACTCATAATCATAATTGTGATTCTGAATTCCTTTTCGCACCCAGGAAGAAGATAATTTACATCACCTATCTTTACTTGAAACATCAAAAATCATGGTTATACCAAATCACAATTCCTGCTCATAATCATACTAATAAATTCATCTTTTCACTACGGCTAAAGATATACAACTGTATAACCAATAATTAACAGTTCATCTTTGCACTACACGCCAAAGATATACAATTGTAAAACCAATAATGTTGAGACTCAGCTTATTAGTATCACGACCACGAATTATCCATGCACTATAGGCTAAGGATATTCGTGTTTTCCATTACGATCATGATTATACCGAATAATCTCTGGTCATAATCATACCAAGTCCATCTATGTACTACTGTGAGACCCCAGATTTTATAAATAAAGATTTAAATTTCTCGAAATATTTTTTTGAATATTAAGGTGTGGATTTGAGATAATGTTATAGTTGGGGGTAGTATTTGAAAATTTTTCAAAGTATGCAAGTTGTTATATAATATTCGATTGGTCGGGGAATATTCTTTTTGTCGGGGAATATTCGTACGACGACACAATCATTGGTGGACCCACAACAGAAGAACTATCGTAGTTAGAAAATGACAAAAATATTTTATAAAAATAACGGCGGAGGTTTTACCGTTGATACTGTTGAACTACCCGGTAGTAAAAGTACAGTAATACGCGTAGTTGCATAGTAGCACATGGTATTGATTATTGATGCTTACGTAAGAAGTCACTTCGCTTATACTTTGCATTATTACTACGATAATTGGCCGCATCATATCTCTCATATTATTGATTCAATTATTGTCACAAGATCATGTATACATAATATGTTATTTTATTAAATCAATAATTGAGACGACAAAGTTATTCATATTATTAAATTGCAATATTTACAATGTCTAGAAGTTCATCAATGAGAGGTTTGGTCACCTAATCATGCGCCAATAGGAGAAATCCTTATTGAAAGCCCCCTCTTTCTGAGGAACGACACGGTTGTTAAATATTGTGAGTTATGATATTAATGATGGATAAGTTCGTGTTGATTAAAGATGAATTTGATAGTTTCATTGTGTTGAAATTATTTATGTTAGTGAAAATTTACATTTATTTCGATAATAATTGATGTCCGGAGGTTATATTGTTCAATCCATTATGTGGGGAACTTTTCGTGTTGTCGAGTTACTTATTCACGAGTTACTATTCATGAGTTACTATTCATGAGTTACTATTCACGAGTTACTATTCACGAGTTACTATTCATGAGTTACTATTCACGAGTTTTAATAGTAACTTGTCCTTTCGATTTTCCAAGAGTTATTTGCCTCTTGATTGTTCCAAGAGTTAATTACCCTTCATGAATAGTAGTTGCCTCTTCAATATTACCAAGAATCATTTTGACCCTTCATTTAAGACCAAGAGCCACTCTTAGTTTTTCTATAAATAGAAGCTCATTCCTTCATTATTTCTTACTTAATTCAATGAAACTCTAGAGAGAAAATTATAGAGAGAGGCTATAGAGAAAAAATTATAGAGAGAAAGAATAAGAGTATTCTCGCTACTTCTACTTATATATCCAGCTTCTTTTACGGTAAGGGGTGTTATTCTTTCTTATTCATGAAGAGAACTTCTGTTATTCCATCCTTATTTATTCTGTTGGAATAACCTGTAAAAGTGGCATACCCTATACATAACCTGTATACGCGGCATACTCTATACTTGGTGAAATCCTTATGTTATTCCATTCTTATTTATTCTGTTGGAATAACCTGTATACGCGGCATACCCTATACTTGGTGAAATCCTTATGTTATTCCATTCTTTACTATTCTGTTAGAAAAACCTGTATGCGCAGTTTACCCTATACTTGGTAGAATGACCTGTATATGTGGTTTACCCAATACTTGGTGATCTTCTTCTGTTATCCCATTCTTTATTATTATGTTGGAATAACTTTGCTTATATCAGTACCGCATACTTGGTGAAATTCTTTTATTATTCCGTTCTTTATTATTCTGTCAGAATATCCTGTCGGTGTGAATTTCACCTGACTTGGTTCCATATTTATTATTCCGTTCTTTATTATTCTGTCGGAATATCCTGTCGGTGTGAATTTCACCTGACCTGGTTCCATATTTATTATTATGTTCTTTATTATTCGCTTTAATATCCTCGCTTGCAGAATTTCACCGACCGGTTCCATATTTATTATTCTCGTTAGGAATAACTTTTATCATCTTGGTCTCTATCGCATGCATGGTGAATCCTTCTGTTATTCCATTCTTTATTATTCTGTTGGAATACCTGTCTATGTGGATTATAACATACATGGTGAATGATCCTTTGTATTCATTCCTTATTAAATTGTGGAAATGATCTGATATCGTGGATTACCGCATGGCGGGTGAAAATCCATTTGCAGTTTCATATATTCTTATTTATACTCAGTTGGTTAAAGTTTTGACTTCTATACTCCATGAAATTAGTGGAATATCCGTGATAGTTGCGCTTCATCCAGTATCTTTTCATGGAAATATTCTTCTGAGCATTCTTAAATTTTACTCTATAAAGTAGTATCATGTTGACAATTTGGACGTTATTGGTTCTTGGATAAATTAATTCTTGAACTTGTTTTATTGAATTATTATGTCATTGTCATCATCCTCATGTTATATTATGTTGAAAGTCATCTTTGGCTTACGTGCATAGATGGACTTAGTATGATTATGACCAGGGATCATTCGGTATAATCATGACCTGTTATAAATGATGTGATAAAAGTCCTCAGTGGCCTGTAATGCGTTGATGAATAGTTTTTGGTATGATTATGACCAGCGTTTATTCGGTATAGTCATGACCATTGATGATTTAATGAAAATCCTTGACCGTGGTACAGGGATGATTAGATGTGGTGGTTTATTTATTAAGCTGAGTATCAGCGATAAAAATTGATGAAAACCTTTTAAAACCTAAAAGATAGTAGACTTTATTCTCTACTCGACTCTTTTAATGGATTGCATATTCCGCTGCAGTTAAACTTGTTGTCTATTGTATTTTATCAGTTTAACATTGTTGAAGACTATTGATAATTTATTCTGCATTATCTTAGTCATAATATTTCTTACTGGGCTAGTTGAGCTCACCCTTTCTTTCACTGTTCTCTTTAGGAAATGAGAATATAGCTAGGACGAGTCGGGGAAAAGAGTGATGGTCCAGAAGATAGCATTAGTAGTCCTCACTATTCTATTAAATAGTGTGACAATAAATGTAATGAGGACTCCTTGAGTATGGATATTGTCTAGATGACAATATTCCTATTAGAACTCTCAGTTTATGTATTGTCGTATGTTACACGACAGTTGTATAATTAAGTTTATATTTGTATTTTGTACCATGTATTTTGCGACTTAGAATGGGTGATGAATACCTAATTTTGGGGGCGCCACAACAGGTATCAAAGCTTAGGATATGATCCCCGCTAAGATGTGAGATAAGAACTAGGAGGGAGAGAGGGAATTCCTTCGCTAGTATGACCTAGCTAAGTTTATTTGGTATTTAATTGGTCGGGTCAAGATATATAGGGATAATATGTGACATGTTAATTAACCCTTGTTTTGTGACAAAGTTTTGAGAATGGCATCCTAAAATGCCGAGATAAGCAATGAAGCACATGAGAGTGTTGATTCAAATTTCAAGCAAAAGGTAACGACCAACAACACGATAATAATCATACTTGGGTGGCAACGGCCATCTAACAATGATAACCATCGTGGGGAAATTATCATGCCAAGAATGGTAACCACTTCGGTGGTAATCATGGCAAAGATAATAGAAGTGGAAATTGCAAGAAGAAGAAGGTCATTTAGCCCAATTTTGTCGGCACCAAAGTCAAGTCCAAGTCCACCGACGGTGGCACCAAAGGTGGATATGGACAAAACAAATTCGTTGGTTTTAGGAAGAGAGTTTTCATGACTTCTCAAAAGCAAGTAAACCGAACGGGTTAGCACGGTTAGTTAATTATAAATTATAAGTCTATACCTTATAAGATACCGGTTTCTACCATTATTTTATCTCTCTTGCTTGTGTTCAACGTTTAAATTTGACTCCGGAGAAGTTAGACTTTGACTTATTGGTTGAAACTTCGTTAGTAGGAGCCTTCGTTACCTCTACTATTTTTAAATCTTGTTTGATTCAAATAAACACTTTTACGTTACCTGTCGATCTTATCTTTTTGAAAATACTTGCCTTTGATGTGATTTTAGGAATCAATTGGTTAACTACTCATCATGCTTTTCGTAAGGTTGTTAGCTTTTATATTCATAACCAACCTGTTGTGCGAATTCAAGTAACCAAACTACTAAAGTCAATTATTGTCATATCAAGCCATAAGTAAAGAGCCCCGAACCTTTCGTTGTTGACTTCCTTGTGGAATGCACCGCCGGACTTTCAGTAAGGCGACATCGTGAATGAAGATGGCAAGTTGATAGGTATCATTGTGAGGTGCTATCTAGGTTAAGGGATAGAAGTCACAGTTGGTATCAATGTGACGTACTATCCAAGTCTTGGATGAGAGTCACAACTTTGAATGATATTTCTATTATTAATAAATATCCTGGCGTATTCTTGAAGACTTCTTAGCCTACTTAGAGCGTGAAATCGAATTTCGTATTGACCCCAGTACAAAACCCATTTCTTAAACCCTCAAATATTTCTTCAACTAAAATGAACAGTTTACGTGGATTATGATGAAAGTCATAATAAAAGTATCGAACTAATGAAAATCATGGGTAGACGTGGTATTAGTAAGTGTTATGATGAGTTATGTTGGTTAGTATGTGAAAACATGAAAGTTTCTTAGAAATCACAAGGAGTTGAAAACCAGATTTTGGTGAAAAACGTAACATGAAATTCAATTGACCATATCTCCTATTATATTTTGAATTTTAGAGTGTGGTCAAGTCCTAGAGTTAGATCTATGAGTTACCTAACTAATCCAAGTGGAATCACTGAAAAAGATGTTGTAGATTTTCGTGTGGACTGATTTTAGCAAAGGAGTCAAAACTTCAAAATGTCCAAAAAGCTGCTACCACATTTTTTAAAAATTTTTACTTTACCACTTAATTAGTGAGAAAAAAATTCAGGACAAAACGATATGGTATAAAGAACATCGTGTCCAAAAATGAGCTCATTCCGACTTAAAATGAGCAAGTTATGACCATTTCAATATTTAGGTTTTTCTGACGAAAAATGCTATAACCGGAGTTCTACAACTCCGATGACCATGAAATTTAAACTGGAGGCTCACATTAACATGTGTAAGGTCCTGCCAAGATTTGGGAATTTTTGGAGATAAGCTTGAGGTAGCTAATTTCTTAAGGAATTAATTAGAAATTAATTTTTGAAAAATAGTAAATGAATTTTAAAAATTTCGAGAAAAATATATGTTCATTATGATACTATATTATGTTAAATTCCAGAAAAGAAATATTTTTGGGACTGATTTGGTATTTTTCATGAAAATAGTTTAGTTACGAATATATGAGTTAAATATGTTATGTGAAGTAACAAAGTTGGAAAATATGATTTTATGGCTTGGAAATCCTATATAGAGTATATGCATATTTTTTGATGAGGGATTTGATCATTGGTGATGATATCATATGAGTATGGCATTTTGAATAATTAAATGCATTATATGGTAAAGCGTAAACAATTGAAATAAATTGTTTATAAGTTTAAGAAGTGATTAAAATATTATTATAATATTAATGATATTAGATTATGAGATTATTAAGTGATTGATAACATTGGGATATTCTTGAACCCTGGATAAATTATATTATAAATATTTAATATTTATCCTTTATCTCATTTGATTGATTCTTTATATCATTATCCCCATGCTTATATTGTGTTGAAAGTCATCTGTGGCTTACATGCATAGATGGACTTGGTATGATTATGATCAGGGATTATTCGGTATAATCATGACTGTAATTGAAAACACGATTATCTTTGGCACGTAGTGCATGGATAATTTGTGGTCGTGATACTAAAGAATATCCTCGGGCACAGAGTGCGGTGGATGATTCGACGATGTGGATTAATTATTGAACTGAGTCTCAGCAATGAAATATTAATTCATGGATGTGGTAAAAGTCATCTTTGACCGTAGTGCATAGATGGACTTGGTATGATTATGACCAGGGATTATTCGGTATAATCATGACCGTAATTGAAAACACGAATATCCTTGGCCCGTAGTGTATGGATAATTCTTGGTCGTGATACTATTAAGCTGAGTCTCAGCATTATTGATTTTTCAGTTGTATATCTTTGGCCTGTAGTGCAAAGATGAATTGTTAATGAATATCTTTGGCCGAATTGCAAAGATGAATTTAATGTTTTCAACGATAAAGGTATTCAAGGTATCCTCACCTCTTTATCATACCAGGTACGTACGTAAATTTCGAGGGCGAAATTCCATAAGAAGGGGAGACTGTGAGACCCCAGATTTTATAAATAAAGATTTAAATTTCTCAAAATATTTTTTTGAATATTAAGATATGGATTTGAGATAATGTTATAGCTGAGGGTAGTATTTGAAAATTTTGCAAAGTATGCAAGTTGTTATATAATATTCGATTGATCGGGAAATATTCTTTTTGTCGGAGAATATTCGTACGACGTCACAATCATTGATGGACCCACAACAGAAGAACTATCGTAGTTAGAAAACGACAAAAATATTTTATGAAAATAACGGCGGAGGTTTTACCGTTGATACTGTTGAACTACCCGGTAGTAAAAGTACAGTAATATGCGTGGTTGCATAGTAGCACACAGTATTGATTATTGATGCTTATGTAAGAAGTCACTCAGTTATACTGCATTATTGCTACAGTAATTGCTGCATCATATCTTTCATATTATTGATTCAATTATTATCACAGTATCATGTGCATAATATGTTATTTTATTAAATCAATAATTGAGACGACAAAGTTATTCATATTATTAAATTGCAATATTTACAATGTCTAGAAGTTCTGTCAAGGAGAGGTTTGGTCACCTAATTGCGCGCCAATAGGGAGAAATCCTTATTGGAAAGCCCCATCTTTCCTGGGAACGACCTGGTTGTTAAATATTGTGAGTTATGATATTAATGATGGATAAGTTCGTGTTGATTAAAGATGAATTTGATAGTTTCCATTGTGTTGAAATTATTTATGTTAGTGAAAATTTACATTTATTTCGATAATAATTGATGTCTGGAGGTTATATTGTTCAATCGGGTATGTGGGAAACTTTTCGTGTCGGAGTTACTATTCACGAGTTACTATTCATGAGTTACTATTCATGAGTTTTAATAGTAACTTGTCCTTTCGATTTTCCAAGAGTTATTTGCCTCTTCGGTGTTCCAAGAGTTAATTACCCCTTCGCAAATAGTAGTTGCCTCTTCAATATTACCAAGAATCATTTTGACCCTTCGTTAAAACCAAGAGCCACTCTTAGTTTTTCTATAAATAGAAGCTCATTCCTTCATTATTTCTTACGAATTCAATGAAACTCTAGAGAGAGAAATTATAGAGAGAAGCTATAGAGAGAAAATTATAGAGAGAAAGAAGAAGAGTATTCTACTACTTCACTACTTCTATATCCAGTTTCTTTTACGGTAAGGGGTGTTATTCTTTCTTATTCATGGAGAGAACTTCTGTTATTCCATCCTTATTTATTCTGTTGGAATAACCTGTAAAAGTGGCATACCCTATACATAACCTGTATACGCGGCATACCCTATACTTTGTGAAATCCTTATGTTATTCCATTCTTATTTATTCATTGGAATAACTCAGTACGCCAGACATACCTATACTTGGTGAAATCCTTATGTTATTCCATTCTTTACTATTCGTTAGAAAAACCTCAGATGCAGCTTTTTTACTATACTTGGTGGAATGACCAGATATGTGGTTTACCCAATACTTGGTGATCTTCTTCATTATTCCATTCTTTATTATTATGTTGAATAACCTATTTATCTGCGGTACCGCATACTTGGTGAAATTCTTTTATTATTCCGTTCTTTATTATTCTCTGAATATCCTCGCTTGCAGGTGTAATTTCATCCGACTTGGTTCCATATTTATTATTCCGTTCTTTATTATTCTCGCTTAATATCCTCGCTTGCAGTGAATTTCACCCCGACTGGTTCCATATTTATTATTCCGTTCTTTATTATTCTGTCGAAATATCCTGTCGGTGTGAATTTCACCTGACCTGGTTCCATATTTATTATTCTGTTGGAAATAACCTGTCTGTGCGGTCTCTATCGCATGCATGGTGAATCCTTCTGTTATTCCATTCTTTATTATTCTATTGGAATACCTGTCTATGTGGATTATAACATGCATGGTGAATGATCCTTTGTATTCATTCCTTATTAAATTGTGGAAATGATCTGCATACGTGGATTACCGCATGGCGGGTGAAAATCCATTTGCAGTTTCATATATTCTTATTTATACTCAGTTGGTTAAAGTTTTGACTTCTATACTCCATGAAATTAGTGGAATATCCGTGATATTTGCGCTTCATCCAGTATCTTTTCATGGAAATATTATTCTGAGCATTCTTGAATTTTACTCTATAAAGAAGTATCATGTTGACAATTTGGACGTTATTGGTTCTTGGATAAATTAATTCTTGAACTTGTTTTATTGAATTATTATGTCATTGTCATTATCCTCATGTTATATTATGTTGAAAGTCATCTTTGGCTTACGTGCATAGATGGACTTAGTATGATTATGACCCGGGATCATTCGGTATAATCATGACCTGTTATAAATGATGTGATAAAGTCCTCAGTGGCCTGTAATGCGTTGATGAATAGTTTTTGGTATGATTATGACCAGCGTTTATTCGGTATAGTCATGACCATTGATGATTTAATGAAAATCCTTGACCGTGGTACAGGGATGATTAGATGTGGTGGTTTATTTATTAAGTTGAGTCTCAGTGATAAAAATTGATGAAAACCTTTTAAAACCTAAAAGATAGTAGACTTTATTCTCTATTTGACTCTTTTAATGGATTGCATATTCCGCTGCAGTTAAACTTGTTGTCTATTGTATTTTATCAATTTAACATTGTTGAAGACTATTGATAATTTATTCTGCATTATCTTAGTCATAATATTTCTTACTGGGCTAGTTGAGCTCACCCTTTCTTTCACTGTTCTCTTTAGGAAATGAGAATATAGCTGGGACGAGTCGGGGAAAAGAGTGATGGTCCAGAAGATAGCATTAGTAGTCCTCACTATTCTATTAAATAGTGTGACAATAAATGTAATGAGGACTCCTTGAGTATGGATATTGTCTAGATGACAATATTCTATTTAGAACTCTCGCTTTATGTATTGTCGTATGTTACCTGACAGTTGTATAATTAAGTTTGTTTTTGTATTTTGTACCATGTATTTGGTGACTCAGAATGGGTGATGAATACCTAATTTTGGGGGCGTCACAACTACGGCCAAAGATGACTTTTACCACATCATTTATAACATTACAGTCATGATTACACCGAATAATCCATGGTCATAATTATACCAAGTCCATCTATGCACTACAAGCCATAGATGACTTTTAACATAATATAAACATGTGGATGAGGTATTGACGTATATAGGGTTTCAAACCTCTTAGAAACATTCGCGTCATTCACTCCTCATTATCAACCAAATGGGATGCAAACCGAGATAACTCCGCAAACTTAGCCACGTACTGCGATATGGTCATATTATTTTGCTCCATTGCTTATCTCAATATTTTTAGATGCCATTTTCAAACACTGTCACAAAACAAGGGTTAATTAACATATCACATATTATCCCTATACTCTGACCGACCCATTAAATACCAAATAAACTTAAGTAGGTCATACTAGCGAAGGAATTCCCTGTCTCTCCCCTCTTAATTTTTGTCTCAAATCTCAGCCAGGGATCATATCCCTAAGTTTTGATACCAACTGTGATGCCCCCAAAATTAGATTTGAGTCGCCAAATACATGGTACAAAATACAAATACAAACTTAACTATACAGCTGTCGTGTAAAAAAAACGACAAAACATAAACTGAGAGTTTAAACAAGAATACTGCCTTCTAGACAATATCCATTCTCAATGGAGTCATCATAGACAGTATACAAACTCAAATTCAGTCC
The DNA here is from genome assembly GCA_020205605.1 of Panax ginseng. Lineage (NCBI taxonomy): Eukaryota > Viridiplantae > Streptophyta > Magnoliopsida > Apiales > Araliaceae > Panax > Panax ginseng. Next base: position 16,891,142 of record CM035134.1, read on the forward strand.
TCGTTACATTTATTGTCACACTATTTAACAGAATAGCGAGGACTACTAATGCTATCTTCTGGACCATCACTCCTTTCCCCGACTCGTCCCAACTATATTCTCATTTCCTGAAGAGAATAATGAAATAAAGGGTGAGCTCAACTAGCCCAGTAAGAAATATTATGACTAAGATAATGCAGAATAAATTATCAATAGTCTTCAACAATGTTAAACTGATAAAATACAATAGACATCAAGTTTAACTGCAGCGGAATAAGCAATCCATTAGAAGAGTCAAGTAGAGAATACAATCTACTATCTTCTATGATTTAAAAAGTTTTTCATCACTTTTATCAAAATAAATGAACCGCATCATCGAATCATCCATGCACTATGGGTCAAGGATATTCATTAAATCATCAATGGTCATATCTATTCCGAATAATCCCTGATCATAATCATACCCAATTCATCTCTGCACATAAGCCAAAGATATACAACAATAAAACCAATAATCAACAACCCATCATTGCACGTAAGCCAAAGATATACAATTCAATAATCATCAGTCCATCTTAGCACATAAGCCAAAGATATCTTTCATCACCATATAAGCATGAGGATGATGACAATGATATAAACATTAATCAACTGAAAACAAGGATAAATATTAAAGACTTTAAATTTATCCAAACATTATCAATCACATAATAAATTCATAATCTAATATTATTAATATCATAACAATATTTTAATCACTTCTTAAACTTATAAACAATTTATTTCAATTGTTTACACTTTACCAAATAATGCATTTAATCATTCAAAAATGCCATCCTCGTAAGATTTCATTACCAATGATCAAATCCCTTATCAACAATTTACATATACCTTATATAGGATTTCCAAGCCATAAAATCATATTTTCCAACTTTGTTACTTCACATAACATATTTAACTTATATGTTCGTAACTAAACTATTTTCATGAAAAATACCAAATCAGTCCCAAAAATATTTATTTTCTGGGATTTAGCAGAATATAGTCCCATAATGAACATATATTTTTCTCGAAATATTTAAAATTTATTTACTATTTTTTAAAAATTAATTTCTAATTAATTCCTTAAGAAATTAGCTACCTCAAGGTTAACTCCAAAAATTCCCAAATCTTGGCAGGATCTTACACATGTTAATGTGAGCTTCCAGTTTAAATTTCATGGTCATCGGAGTTATAGAACTCCGGTTATAGCATTTTTCGTCGGAAAATTCTAAATATTGAAATGGTCATAACTTGCTCATTTTAAGTCAGAATGAGCTCATTTTTGGACAGGAGGTTCTTTATACCATATACTTTCATGTCCCAAAAGGCCAGAATTTTTCTCATAAAGTAAGTGGCCGAAAATGCCCTTTTTAAAATAAGATCAGTAACTTTTTGGTAATTTCCAGCTTTTGACTCATTTGCTAAAATCAGTCCACACGGAAATCTACAACTCCTTTTCCAATGATTCCACTTGGAGATGCTACAAAACTCATATATCTAACTCTAGAACTTGACCTCACTCAAAAATTTGAAATATACTAGGAGATATGATCAATTGAATTTCGTGTTCCGTTTTCACCAAAATCTGATTTTCAACCCTTTGTGATTTCTAAGAAACTTTCATGTTTTCTCATAATAACATATATAACTCATCATAACACTTACTAATACCACATATACCCATGATTTTTATTAATCCAACGCTTTTATTATGACTCTCATCATAATCAACGTAACCAGATCATTTCTACAATTTAATAAGGAATAAATATAAAGGATCATTCATCATGCATGTAGTAATCCACATAGACAGGTTATTCAAACAGAATAATAAAGAATGAAATAACAGAAGGATTCACCATGCATGCGATAGAGACCGCACAGACATGTTATTCTTAACAGAATAATAAAGAACGGAACCAGGTCAGGTGAAATTCACACCGACAGGATGTTCCAACAGAATAGTAAAGAATGGAATAATAGAAGAATTTCACCATGTATGCGATTTCTTGCATTTACAAAAGTTATTCCAACATATAATAAAGATGAGAATAATAAAGATTTTAACCAGTCCTGTAAAACACACATGATGTGATATTCCAACATAATATTAAAGAATGGAATAACAACAGACATCACCAAGTATACTGTAATCTGCAGATATTAAAAGTTATTCCAACAAAATAATAAAGATGTAATAATAAAGACGAATAAAGTTCTTAAAAACACACGCATGTGAGGATATTCCAAATGTAATATTAAAGAATGGAATAAAAACAGACATCGCCAAGTATACGGTAATTCGTGTATACAGGTTATTCCAACAGAATAATAAATGGAACCAGGTCAGGTGAAATTCACACCGACAGGATATTCCGACAAAATAATAAAGAACGGAATAATAACAAAATCTCACCAAGTATGCGGTACTTCGCATAAACAGGTTATTCCAACATAATAATATAGAATGGAACAACAGAGGGATTTCACCAAGTATAGGGTATGCCACTTATACAGGTTATGTATAGGGTATGCCACAGATATCTGAGTTATTCCAATGTAATAATAAAGAATGGAATAACAGAAGTTCTCTTCATGAATAAGAAAGAATAACACCCCTTACAGGTACAATAAATAATATCCCTTACCACAATAATGATATCCCTTACGTTAGAAAGAAACTTAATACTGGAGTAGAGAGGTAGCAAACTTCTCTTCTTCTTTCTCTCTATAGCTTCTCCCTCTATAATTTCTCTCTATAATAAATGCTCTATAACTTTAGTGAATTGGTGAGAAATGAAGAAGAATGAGCTTCTATTTATAGAAAAACATAGTTTCGATAATTGCACGTTTTGGGGCTCAAAATATTACAGTATAATACCTTCAAATTTTCTTTCATTTTTAATTCAGTCATCCAAGTATAATCAAACTTGCACCAACTCTCCTAATAGTAAATCATGTGAATCAATATTAAAATCATGTGACTCAATTGTAAATCATGTGACTCAATAGTTCTAAACATGTGAAAAATTAATTACAGTATAGTACCTCCATCTATACCTCTATTTTTAACTTAGTCATGCAAGTATTATCAACCTTGCATCAACTCCTCTAATAGTAACAAGAATGTGAATCAATAGTACACACATGTGAACAAATAGTTATAATCATGTAAAACAATAGCAACCAATTGCTCATTTATCCGGTTAAATACCCGATTGGTCAATATAACCTCCAGACATCAATTTTTATCGAAATAAATGTCGATTTTCACTAACACAAATAATTCTAACATAATGAAACTATTTTTATCAAAAATATAAATTTAAACTTTTAAAGTTTGACTTTTTCCGAAAAAGTCAACTATTGACTTTTTGACCAAATAGTGAAATCCGGAAATTTTGTTTTTATAGACTATTTTTACTAATTTCGTCGTTCCGGACTCAAATATCACGTTCGCGTCTCCAAATTCAACTCCGAACACAACTTCAATTTTTAATAACATTCATCATTAATATTATAACTCGTGAATAGTAACTCGTGAATAGTAACTCGTGAATAGTACTCCGACACAAAAAGTGTCTCAAATACCCGAGTGAACAATACTAGAATGAATAGTAATTTGGGTGAATAGTAGCCCGTGAATAGTCTCCGACACGAAAAGTATCCCAAATACCCGAGTGAATAATACTAGAGTGAATAGTAACCGGGTATTTTATGACAACTTGTCTACTTTGAAATTTTTTCAAATATGACCCATAACTTTAAACTTTTATCAATTTAACTATTTACCAAAATAGAAAAATTGAATATTTTTATTTCATAAAATTCGAGCTCTCACACCCCGTGCATAGTAACTCGTGAATAGTACTCCGACACATAAAGTGTCACAAATACTCGAGTGAACAATACTAGAGTGAATAGTAACCAGGTATTTTATGACAACTTGTTTACTTTGAAAAAAAAATTCACATATCTCTCTTAACTTTAACATTTTATCAATTTAACCATTTACCAACATAGAAAAATTGAATACTTTTATTTCATAAAATTCGGGGTCTCACATTTTTCTTATTCCGTTGTACTTGAAAAGATTCTTATGTTTGTCATATGCTAAATTATTAGCAATCCAAAATAAATATGAAAAGTATTTTAAAATAAAAAAAGATATATTCAACCCCCTTCTAGATCTATTGTGTGCCTACTGGGAACTAACACCCATAGAATTATATAAAACGATGAATGCTTTTATTTTTTTTTATATCAACGGACTTTACTAAATGACATATTTATTTTTCTTTTTATGTACTTTATTTTATTTTTTGGGGATAATTTTTTTTTATTTTTAATTATTCATTTTTAAGAAAAGAGGGAGTACTTATTAATTTGAGAATTCAAAATCATCCTTAACATGTTGACATCATTTGCTCTTTTAGTCGGGACATAGAAGAATCTTTTCCGGCAAAGTACTATGACTTTGCACGCAGGAACGAAGGCAAATAAGTGGGTGTGGGGTCAGTTGATCCCACTATATTTTTTTATTTTCTTTTATTTTATAATATATTTAATAAAATTTTAAAAAAATTAGGTGCATGTTATATATATAAATTAATATTACTGAAATTTTATGAATTTTTTAACATACAGAGTCAAATTTAACTTTCTTACTCAAATTTCAATCTCATATCATTTTTACTTCCTCTATATATGTATATCCATGTATATAATCTTTTTAAAATTAATTAATAATCTTTTTTACTTTATTTTTAAAAATATTGAAATAATATATATATATATATATATATATATATATATATATACTATGAATTATTATATTATCATTGTAAATACAACATTCTCAGTCTCACATAGAAAGATGAGAAAATTTTATTTGTGTATAATAAATTAAGTTACTACTAATAGTACCTTTAAGTCATAATTTTTTAGGTGAGCTTGTAGTAGACTAAAATGATCCAAAAAAAATACTATTAGACCTGTAATTTAAGACTTTATTTTCAAAAATTTGATTCGATTGGGTCACTAAATATGTATTTTATATATGCAATCGAAAATATAAACTTATTTATATTTAACGATACTTTTATAATTTTTTTTAACGACACTAAACACTTTAAGCATAGGCAAAACTAGGTAGTCCAGTGGAAGTGGGGCCCCGCTAGCTTTTTTATTTTTATTTAGTATATTTACATTTTTGTTTATGTATGCACCCCACTAACTAATTTTTATTGGCTTTTAACCAAATAAGAATAAAATTTATCCACTTTATACAAATAATTAGTCATGGTCCCCACTTACAAATGATAAAAAAGTTATTTATTTGTACGTGGTTAATGAATTTATGGTTAAATAAGAGAAAATTACTCTTATATTTAGTGATTTGCAATACTTATATTAATTTTTATAGTTTTTATTATGAGAGCATAAATATTTAAATATTCTCCCTCTGCCCTAAAATAGATCGAGTTCCATTTAAATATAATTATAAAAAATAAATAATCAAATTTGGGATGCACAACATGGAAAATAATTCATTATTAACATTTGTAGAATTAAATTAATTTAGAGTAAATATGGAAAATAATTCATTATTAACATATGTAATTTCTTTTATAAATGAGACTTTTTTTAGGGATGGGGGGAATATTTTTTTTCTCATATAGAGCAAATGAAATGCATCAAATTAATTTTAATTTATCTTTTTGTTGCTTAAATCTTATGACTTAACTTTTTTCCAACAAAAGGAAAAAGAGGAAGTCTCCCCAAAACTACAATTAGGACTTCAAGGCTCACATTTCCTATATTATATTGACTAAAGACAATGGATAAAGAATGTATAGTTACTATTACTTCCCTCCCGATTGGGAAACATTATTTGACTATTGATTGTTGTCTTAACGCATGGTAAGTTTTGGTAGAGAGTGGAGAAGTCATGATTTGTTTTTAGTGGAGTCAAAATACTGTGATACTATAAATTATTTGATTGGGGTTGGGGATAACGTTTTTGGGTCAATTTTTTTTATATAATTTTGTGTTTTTTGATCGATTACATAGATAAAACATATATTTGATTACAATATTATTAATATAACAAGTAATAATATTATATATATATATATATACACACATACTCCCTTATTGATCCCTAATACGTTTTTTTAATCACAAATTTGTGAATAAATATTTAAATTTCTTATGTTATAAAAATAATATAAATTAGATTATTATTTATTTTAAAATATTAGAGGAAGATGCAAACATCAATGACTAGAAGTAATATGGAATTGAGAAAGTTATAAAAAATTCAATTTGACCCCGTTTATTAAAAAAAAATAAAATTCAGTGGAGTCAATTTATTCATTACACTTAAATTTTTTCTAAATTTATCATATATTATAAAATACATTTTTTCAGTGGGCTCAATTGATCCCACACCCTAATATGTGGCTTCGTCACTATGTAGAGACCTAAGTAATTTTGACTCTGCTAGTCTCTTTTGATTTAGAATAGATTGTTGTTATGTATTATGATAAATTTATGTCGAATTATAAATTAGAGTTTTATCATACATATATGTGTGTCTATGTGCAGGACCGTACCTGAACACAGAAGAAACAGTGGACCCAAGACAATATTTTGAAAAAAAATTTGTTTTTATTTTTTGTCTATGTGTAGGGCCGTTTCTGAATACGGACGAAAAGATCGACCTAAAATAATATTTCACGAAGAGTTTCTTTCTTATTTTTCGTCCAAGGACCATGTGACTGTATGTGTGGGTATATATGTTGGTTAATGAAACAGGGAATAGGGAAGATAGAGGTTTACAGTCGCTACCAAATTCAAGACAAGCCAGGAATACTGTTGTGAGTGTACCTTTCTACTCACTGCATGCACTGCCAAAACTCAAAAAACATTCCTGTGTGCTCATATCTATGTAGCCTCCTAGTACTATTCACATTAGCTAGGTGGAGTATGAGAGTAGATTCTCTGTCTCTATTTTTTTTATTTTTTTTGTGTCTCTTCATTTAAATTTTGACATTTGGCCTTTTATTTAATTTTAGAATTAATTGATGTTAAGTAAAAAATTAAGTATCAAAATTTAAGTGAAGGGACAAAAGAGAGACAGAAAAAATAGAGACAGAGGATCTGCTCTCGTGACAGCAGACATACAAACACATGTTAAATAATTATATTGGAACCTTATTATTACATTGTATAAAATTATTTATATTAATCATTATATTACATTATGTATTTATATGAATTTAGAGAATATATATATATATATATATATATATATATATATATATATATATATATATATATATATGATTTTCATTGTGCTTAAGGATAAAATTTTTTAATTGTATCTCTCCTTAGGATGAATATATAAGTGTGCATATGCATGCATAAAATTCTTGAGACGACATTTGGGATCAAATACTAATTGTTTTATTTAGGCTTTAAATATAATTTACTACCCTAAACTATAAACCATATTCCACTTCGGTGATTCACTTTTCAATTTTGAAAATTAAATGATTGAACTATTAATTTTTTTCAATTCTAACAAATTGAGTCTGTCACGTCAGAAATTGCTGACGGCGTGGCTATTTGGGTGGGACATACCTAAGTTGATGCGTGTAAAATAAATAATTTTTTATTTTTTAATTAAACAATTTTGATATAATAAAGCGTAAAATAGTCACAGCCCATACAATTAGTGTGAGATCCCAGATTTTATAAATAAAGATTTAAATTTCTCAAATTTTTTTTTTATATTATGGTGTGGATTTAATATAATGTTATAGTTGTGGGTAGTATTTATAAATTTTGCAAAGTATGCAAGTTGTCATATTATATTCGATTGGTCGGGGAATATTCGTTTTATCAGGGAATATCCGTACGACGGTACAATTATTGGTGGACCCCACAATGGAATTATTGTCAGATTAAGAAAACGACAAAAATATTTTATTGAAAATAACGGCGGAAGTTTTACCGTTGATACTGTTGAACTACTCTTCGGTAGTAAAAGTACAAAGAATACGTGTGGTTGCATAAGAAGACACTGCGGTATTGATTATTAATGCTTATATGATAAGTCACTCGGTTTTGTTTTATTAGTATTATTAATGTAATAAAACAGAAAAGCTTTTTATATAAAACAGAATACTTTATTAAAGTTATTCTATAAATAGAATATATTATATTTTATTATGCATAGTGTTTGCATAGTGTCTGCATAGTATTTGCATAGCAAAAATCTTTTTATATAAAATAGAATATATTATATTTTATTTAAAAGATTTTGCTTTAAATATGGATCGTCCGATTAAAGTAAATCAATCTGGACCGTTCATGAGTTAGTTATTATGCATTCCATTTTTCTATAAATAGAAGCTCATTCCTTAATTATTTTCTTACGAATTCACTGAACTCTAGAGAGAGAAAGTTATATAGAGATATAAGAAGAGAAGTCTGCTAACTTTCTTTTCCTATATCCAGTTTCTTTTACGGTAAGGGATATTATTCTTTTGTATTCAAGAAGAGAACTTCTGTTATTCCATTTTTTTATTGTTCATTGGAATAACTCAGATACGCTGAACTACCTATACTTGGTGACATTCTTCTATTATTTTGTCTTTATTATTACATTTGGAACATCCTCATGCAGTATGTTTTACAATCGAACTCGGGTTCCGCTTTTATTATTATTCATTGGAATATCCTCGATTGTGTGTTTTAAAAACACAGGACTCGGTTCCATCTTTATTATTATTATTTGGAATATATCATGTATACATGTGTTTTACACCTGACACGGTTCTCTTTTTACTTATTATTCATTGGAATAACTTGTCTATCTGAATACCGCATGCATGGTGATTTCATTGTTATTCCATTACTTATTATTCTTTGGAACATCCTGCTTGTGTGAATTTCACCGACACAGTTCCGTTATTATTATTCTGTTGGAATAACCTGTCTATGCAAAGTACCGCATGCATGGTGATTTCTTTTGTTATTCCATTCATTATTATACTCAGTTGGTTAAAATTTTAACTTCTATACTCCATGAAATTAGTGGATTATCCTTGATATTTGTGCTTCATCCAGTATCTTTTCATGGAAATAGTCTTCTGATCATTCTTGAATTTTACTCGATAAAGAAGTATCATGTTGACAATTTGGACGTTATTGGTTCCTGGACAAATTAATTCTTGAACTTGTTTTATTGAATTCTTATATCATTGTCATCATCCTCATGTTTATATTATGTTGAAAGTCATCTGTGGCACAAGGTGCATAGATGGACTTGGTATAATTATGACCGAGGATTATTCGGTATAATCATGGTAGTAATGTTGCAAATGATGTGGTAAAAGTCCTCATTGGCCCGTAGTGCATTGATGGACGATTGTTGGCATGATCATGATCATTGATGAATACACAAATGTCCTTGGCCCAGTAGTGCATGGAATTTGTGGTCGTGACCACTAATGAATATCCTTGGTCGTAGCGAGGGGGATGATGTGGATTAATTATTAAAATTTGAGTCTCGCCGATAAAGTGATGAAAAACTTTTTAAATCATAAAAGATAGTAGATTTTATTCTCTACTTGACTCTTTTAATGGATTGCTTGATCCGTTGCAGTTAAACTTGATGTCTATTGTATTTTATCGGTTTAACATTGTTGAAAGGGCTAATGATAATTTATTTTGCATTATCTTAGTCATAATATTTCTTCTTTGGGCTAGTTGAGCTCACCCTTTCTTTCATTTGTTCTCTTCTTGAAATGAGAATGTAGTTGGGACTAGTCGGGAGCGGAGTGATGGTCCGAGATGGTGTCTTAGTAGTCCTCATTATTACAGTAAAATAATGTGATAATAAATGTAACGAGGACTCTATTTGAGAATGGATATTGTCTAGAAGACAATATTTGTATTTAAACTCACAGCATATATTTTGTCGTATTTTACACGACTGCTGTATTATTAGTTTGTATTTGAATTTTGTACCATGTATTTGACGACTCAAGATGGGTGATGTATACCTATTTTGGGGGCGTCACAATTAGACTAATTAAACAAATCAAAAGCTTATCAAAACAATAACAATCAATCAACCCACAGTAGATCTAAAAAAACCCTAACTCTGAGATCACAAATTGCTATGAGATCCCAAAGTAACCAGAAGGACCGATCTCAGACGATTGATTCCAACACCTCCATCCCCTTTGTGACGCCCCCAAAACAGGTATACATCACCCATTCTGAGTCACTAAATACATGGTACATAAATTAAATACAAACTTAATTATACAACTGTCGGGTAATATACGACAAAATATAGCTGAGAGTTTAAACAAGAATATTGCCTTCTAGATAATATCCACTCTCAATGGAGTCCTCATTAGAATTATTATCACACTATTTCACAGAATAGTGAGGACTACTAAAACAACCATCTGGACCGTCAATCCGTTCCCCGACCAGTCCCAGCTATATTCTCATTTCCTAAAGAAAACAATGAAAGCAAAAGGGTGAGCTCAACTAGCCCAGTAAGAAATATTATGACTAAGATAATGCAGAATAAATTATCCTTAGCCATCAACAGTATAACAACTGATAAAATACAATAGACAACAAGTTTTAGATCAACAACTGCGGCGGAATAAGCAATCCATTAGAAGAGTCAAGTAGATCATAAAATCTACTATCTTCTATGATTTAAAAAGTTTTTTTATCAACTTTATCGCTGAGACTCAACTTAATAAATAAAATCGAATCATCCCTGCACCACGGCTAAGGATATTCATGTAATCATCAATGGTCATGATTATACCGAATAATCCATGGTCATAATCATACCAACAACTGTCCATCAATGAACTACATGCCAATGAGGACTTTTACCACATCATTCGTCACATTACGGTCACGATTATACTGAATAATCCCTGGTCATAATCATACCAAGTCCATCTATGCACGTAAGCCAAAGATGACTTTCATCACAATATAAGCATGAGGATGATGACAATGACATAATAATTCAATAAAACAAGTTCAAGGATAAATTTTAAAGATTTACAATCTAATTTATCCAGAAATCAATAACGTCCAAATTGTCAACATGATACTGCTTTGTAGACTAAAATTCAAGAATAATATTCATGTACCAAAAATAATTTGGACAGAGAAGAAATATATTTTTTGGGTAAATAGTACCTCGTGAATAGTACCCATGTGAATAGTATTTTGTGAATAGTACCTCATGAATAGTATCCCGACATAAAAAGTGCCCCAAATACCCGAGTGAATAATACTAGAGTGAATAGTAATTGGGTGAATAGTAACTCGTGAATAGTACTCCAGCACGAAAAGTGCCCCGAATACCCGAGTGAATAATACTAGAGTGAATAGTAACCAGGTGAATAATAACCCGTGAATAGTAACCCGTGAATAGTACTTTGGCACGAAAAGTGTCCCGAATACCCGAGTGAATAATACTAGAGTGAATAGTAACCGGGTGAATAGTAACCCATGAATAGTAACTCATAAAAGAAAAATACCAAAGAAAATGATATTCCATGACAAGTACAAAAGAAATGATATCTCATACGAGTATAATAGAATATACGAAACTGCAAATGGATTTTCACCCGCCATGTGGTAATCCACGTAGACAGATTATTTCCACAATTTAATAAAGAATGAATACGAAAGGTCATTCACCATGTATGCGGTAATCCACATGTATGCGAGTTATTCCAATGTAATAATAAAGAATGGAATAATGAAGAATTCACCATGCATATGGTAGTCCATGAGTGAGCGTGTTATTCCAATGTAATAATAAAGAATGGAATAACAGAAGAATTCACCATGTATGCGGTAGTCTGCGTAGACAGGTTATTCCAACGGAATAATAAAGAATGGAATAACAACCCTTACGAGTATTGAAAGAAATAACTCTCTTCATGAATACGAAAGAAATAATACCCCTTACCTTAAAAGAAAACTGGATACTGGAATAGTGAGGTAGCAGACTTCTCTTCTTCTTTCTCTCTATAATTTCTCTATAATAATTGCTCTTGTGAGACTTAGTGAATTGGTGAGAATGAAAGAAGAATGAGCTTCTATTTATAGAAAAATATAGTTTCGATAATTGCATATTTTGGGGCTCGAAATATTACAGTATAATACATTCCTCTTTTTCTTCATTTTTAATTTAGTCCTGCAAGTATTATCAAACTTGCACCACCTCCCCTAATAGTAAATCATGTAAATCAATAGTAAATCATGTGACTCAATAGTTCTAAACACGTGAAAAAAATTAATTATAGTATAGTACCTTCATCTATACCTCCATTTTTAATTTAGTCATGCAAGTATTATCAATCTTGCACCAACTCTCCTAATAGTAAATCATGTGAATCAATAGTACACACATGTAAACACATAGTTATAAGCATGTGAATTAATAGCAATTAATTGCTCATATATCCGATTAATTATCCGATTGGTCAATATAACCTCCAGACATCAATTATTATTGAAATAATATCGATTTCCACTAACACTAATAATCCCAACACAATGAAAATATTTTTATCAACAATTTCATTTTTGAAATTTTGAAGTTTGATTTTTTTTCAAAAAAGTCAACTATTGACTTTTTAACCAAAAAATCAACCTCGGTAAATTTTGTGTTTATAGTCTATTTTTACTAATTTCATCATTCCGAACTCAAATATCGCGTCCGCGTCTCCAAATTCAACTCCGAACTCAAATTCGAATTTTTAATAACATTTATCATTAATATTATAACTCACAACATTAACAACCAGATCGTTCCCAGGAAAGAGGGGGCTTTCCAATAAGGATTTCTCCCTATTGGCGCGCAATTAGATGACCTAGCCCATTTCCTCGACAGAACTTTTTAGACATTGTCAATAATACAAATAATAATATGAATAACTGTGTCATCTCAATTATTGATTTAATAAAATAAAATATTATGACAAAAATTGAATAAAACTGAGTGACTTCTCACGTAAGCATCAATAATCAATACAGTGTGCTACTATGCAACCACACGTATTACTATACTATTATCAATTTATCCATTTACTAAATAGAATAATAATTATAAAAATTGAAACTTTCATTTCATAAAATTCGGGGTCTTACACCCTTCTCCTTCTCATTCCCTTTCTTCTCCAATTTCTGCTCCAAAAGACTATTGCAACTCTCCAAAACCTCATCCAATTTCATCAACAAAGTCTCTAGCCCTTTCGACGCAACATAACTTCAGAATCATCATCACCACTTCCCCTCGGAGCAAAAACAAGAAGTACTGTGAACGATCAAGCTTCACGGCGGCCTCGTCTTTGGTCAAAGGCCACTAGATCTCATCCGAGATTCTAGCAAGAACAGCGAGCTCGACATTGTATTGCTTGTCGATCAAGTGGAGAATAGCTTCGGGGATGGTGTTGAGGGTTTCTTCAATAGATTCGGGTGGGGCAGAGAGGGAGCTAGGGTTAGGGTTATCAGGGAATCCACCAGATCTTTCATGTTCAGGCTTGGGAAAAGTGAAGAGGAAGATGATGATGATGATGATCTTACATGATATGTTGAGGATTCCAAAATGACCGAGTAGGTGTGGAAATTTTGGTTGGGTTGAACCAGAAAGGCAGAGATAGAAGAAGTGCTGCTCTCTGTGTCCTTTTCCTCCTTTTCCTTGAGCAAAGACGTTAAGTGTGAAGGATATAAGGGTCTAATTAATTTAAGATGATGAAGAGTCTGATAGTTTGTTATTTTTATTTAGTTTTAATATTTAATATAAAGTAATTTGACAAATTTTCCCTTAATGTATAAATAGATATTAAAATATTTTTTTTTATTTACACATAAGCTTAAGTATAGCCTACCCAGTTTGTCACGTCAGCAATTTCTGACGTAGCAAACTCAATTTGATAGAATTGAAAAAAAATAATAGTTCAATCATCTAATTGATAAAATTGAATGGTGAATCACCAAAGTAAAATATGGCCTATAGTTTAGAGTACTAAATTATATTTAAGCCTTTTATTTATAGAATAACTAAGGTTCATAATCGTCCATCAAGATTATGAAATCTTAGAGCCCATTATTCCAAATACTATCAGTAATATTATTTATAGGTCACATAATTACCAAACTCATAAATAAAGAGATTAAATTAATGCAATATATAAATCCAATAATTCTATAAATAGTATAAGCCATATAAGAAAATACATTAAAATAAAATATTCTAACAACACAGAGAGAGATCGAATAATCCATTATAAATGTCTGCTATGATATTATTTAGACAAACTCATTTTTAACCATCACTTGACAAACAGACGTCCCAAATTTAATAAAAAGAAGTGTTATCCACACTACTAATAGTGACAGAAGAGTTGAAAAAAAACAATTAAATTTGGCACATCCATTTTTTCATATGAACAATGGCGGATCTATGCCTGGGCAAGGTGGGCACTAACTTCATTGAATTTTCAGGGAGGCAGAGGGTCAAATTAATTTTTTTATTTGTAGGTGTTAAATGAAATTATTATGTTTTATAGTAAAAAATTATTAAAATTATTAAAGTCTAAATATAATCCCCCTAGTAGTCTAGTACAGTAGCATTTCAACAACAGAGCAACTCCAAGTCTCCAATCAGCCAATAACAATTTGCAAGTACATCAGACTATACAACAATAGTTTTGGTATTTAATGGTCAACTCCAAAATTATATTTGTGGATATGAGAAAAGATCCCAATTTTTCGAGTATAAAAGGAATTGGTTAATTGATTCAAATGTTAGTTAAGAAAAAAAAAGGATGGTGTGTATCCTCAAGTTATTTGTTGTTGAATTTGGCTCTACTTTTGCCCGTTGTTACTGCAACTGTTGAAAGGACATTTTCAGCCAAGAATATCGTGAAGAATGAACTCCGTAACTAAATGAAAGATGAATGAATGTTTAACAACTTACATTGAACGTGTTATTTTTATAACTATTAAAAATGAAGTTATCATGTAACAATTTTAAGCAATGAAATCTCGAAAAATATTATTGTAAACAATATTTGAGGATAATTTAGTTTTGTGATTCATTTTATTAAATTTTTATTCTTAAAATTTATTTTTTAAATTTGACTCTGCTAAATTAAAAGGCTGAATCCGTCCTTAGAGATGAATATATATAGCTCAACTTTCTCCAGCGAATTGGAGGGAGCAACCTAAGAATGAATCGGCTATAGCGACGATTTTTTCCGTCGCTATAACATAAAAAATCGGCTTTCTATGCTATAGCGACGAAAAAAACCATCGCTATTGTGACGCCCCCAAAATAGGTACATCACCCATCTTGAGTCGCCAAATACATGGTACAAAATTCAAATACAAACTAATAATACAGCAGTCGTGTAAAATACGACAAAACATATGTTGTGAGTTTAAATACAAATATTGTCTTCTAGACAATATCCACTCTCAGAATAAGTCCTCATTACATTTATTGTCACACTACTTAACAGAATAGTGAGAACTACTAGCTAATACTATCATCCAGACCATCACTCCATTCCCCGACTCGTCCCAAATTACGTTCTCATTTCACGAAGAGAACAAAGAAAGAAAGGGGTGAGCTCAACTAGCCCAAAGAAGAAATATTATGACTAAGATAATACAGAATAAATTATCATTAGTCTTCAACAATGTTAAATTGATAAAATACAATAGATATCAAGTTTAACTGCAGCGGAACAAGCAATCCATTAAAAGAGTCAAGAAGAGAATAAAATCTACTATCTTTTATGATTTAAAAGGTTTTTCATCACTTTTATCGCTGAGACTCAGCTTAATAAATAATTCACATTATCGAATCACCCCTGCACTACGGCCAAGGATATTCTTTAGTATCACAACTATGACACCCCCAAAATAGGTATACAATACCCATTCTGAGTCGCCAAATACATGGTACATAAAGCAAACTATAACTTCAATAATACAAATGTCGTGTGAAATACGACAATACATACTGTGAGTTTAAATACAAATATTGTCTTCTAGACAATATCCACACTCACATAAGTCCTCATTATAATTATTCAAATACTATTTTATAGAAATAGTGAGGACTGCTAAAACATTTTTCTAGTACCATCACTCCATACCCCGACTCGATCCTACTATGTTCTCACCTCCTTAGAAGAAAAATGGAACAAAAAGGAAAATAGTAAGCTCAACTAGCCCAGTAAAAAATATTATGACTAAGATAATATACAAAAAATTATCGTTAGTCCTCAACAGGGAAAAATCTGATAAAATATAATAGACAACAAGTTTTAGATCAACAACTGCAGCGAAAAAAACAATCCATTAGAAGAGTCATGTAGAGAATGAGTTCTACTATCTTCTACGATTTAAAAGTCCATCATCAATATTTTATCCCTGTAACAACAATTAATATACATCTTTAATCAAATATTCATCTTTGCACTACAGGCCAAAGATATTCATTTATATCACCAGTTGGTCATGTTCATCTCAACACCTGTTCATCTTTGCACTACGGGCCAAAGATATTCATCAATTAATCATTCATCTTTGCACTACAGGCCAAAGATATTCAGTAATATCATCATTTAGGACTGAGGATGATGAAAAATATTTTAAAGAAAACGAATCCAGTGAGAGAAGGATAAATATTAGGGATTCGTATAACAGTTTATCCAAGATCAATAATACGTCATAATAACCAGTTTTGAAGCAGAATTCAGATATAAAGACCAAAACATGGATACAATCAAAGATAGTAACCATAATAGACATCTTAGACAAAAAGAAGAAATTTTATTTTTCGATGAATTGTGTCGTATTCGTGAATAGTGCCGTATACGTGAATAGTAACCCCGACACAAAGAGTTTCAAATTTGATTAAAAAGTTCACCAATATTTCGGTATAATGATATTGAAGAAAATAATATCATTTAAGAAGAAAATAATATCCCTTACCTCAAAATAACTGCATTTCTTGATCAATTTCTGATATAAAGTTCTATGAACTTGAATCGGAATAAAGAACTCTCAAAGTATCAAAATACTCACTAAAATACGCTCGACAATATAGAGAGAAAGAAAACTTGTTTCTCGTGTAATTTTCAATTCTAACTTAGCCCTCTATTTATAGAAAAATGCTAGAACGCCATAGGAGACTAAAATATTAAAATAATATTATTTCATTACTTTTCTTCTATGCATGCTTTGCTTGACAAATAACACCAGCCATCTTTGAACCATTTTCAGCAGCCCACATGTTCAAACAAGAGTGGGTCCCACCCATAAATTAATAAAAATTATTTTATTTTTCAAAATTTCAACAATTCATAGAAAATAGACCGTTTATCAGAAAAATTCGAATTTTATGTTCATTCTGCCTGAAATCGAATTCTCTACAACTTTGTAGCTTTGAGTTTTTCCAAATTCCAAACCAAAAATATCTGAAATCCACAAACGGATGATTTTTAATACTTCCCTTCCGACAAAATACTGATAAAACACCTCAGCATTAATTCCTTCATTTATAACCACATAAAATAAATAAATCCATCATTTATATTCACATCAAATAAATATTTCCTTATCGTATAAATCAATAACTAATTATTCTCAAATAATATTACAGAATCACAATTATGATAACCAAAGGTAGCCCTCAGAAAGCAGGGGCTTTCTAATAAGGATTTCTCCTTATCTGGCGCAATTAGATGACCAAACCTCTCCTCGATGTAACTTTCTAGACATTGCTAATAATGTTATCTAATAATATTATTCAAATAATATGAATTATTGATCCGATAATGGAAAATATCGTGCAAAAGACAATTATTGAAACAATAATAATATAAACTAACAATGCGGCAATTATTGAATCAATAACATAAAAATTGAATAAGAATTCTACTTGTAACAATTATTGAGTAGTGCCTTCTTACGTTTAATCAATAATTCAACAATACTTGCGCGATACCGTGTCTTCGCAAGTAACCACGCATATTGCTATATTTTAACCACCGTGTATTCCAATGATTGTTAATTGTAATAATTACGTCGTTATTTATAAAAACTCATACTTTGTCGTTTCCTTCATCTAACCGTTTTTCCATTATGGGGCCCACAAATGACTACGCCGTCTTACGGAGATTCCCGACAAAAAAAATATTTCACGACCAAACGAATATTCCCCGACAGAAATGAATATTTTATAACCACTTGCTTATTTTGTAAACTTTGCACATTTCACCCATAACCAAAGTATTATATCAAATTAACACCTTATTAATTTAGAATAATGAATAGAGGAAAATTCAATTTTATTATAATAAGTTGGGGTCTTACAACCTCCCCTCCTTATAAAATTTCGTCCTCGAAATTGACGTACGTACTTGGTGTTTCGAACAGGTGAGGGTACCTCGCTTTCATTTCCGATTCCAACTCTCAGGTCATTTCTTCAATAGCATGGTTCCTCCACAAAACCTTAACTTGTGGTATAACCTTGGTACGTAGGACATGCTCTTTCCTATCCAAGATTTTAACAGGTACCTCCTCGTACATTAAATATTCGGCTATCTCGTCTGGTTCTAATGCAATAATGTGATTCGGATCTTTCACATATTTACGAAGCATAGATATATAAAAAATATTATGAACACGGGACATGCTTGGAGGTAATGCGAGTCTATAGGCCACATTTCCTATTCGGTCAAGAATCTCAAATGGACCAACAAACCTTGGATTGAGCTTTCCTCTTTTCCCAAATCTTGTAACTCCCTTCCATGGAGTAACACATAACAATACATGATCCCCAATACCAAATTCTACATCCTTACGATGAAGATCCGCATAACTCTTTTGTCGATCCTGTGCCGTTTGTATACGTTGTCGAATCATTTGGATCTTTTCTGTAGTCATGCGTACTAATTCTGGTCCCAACAACATTGCTTCTCCCATCTCGTCCCAGCATACTAGAGAATGACACTTTCTTCCATACAACGCCTCGAATGGAGTCATGCCTATACTTGCTTGATAACTGTTGTTGTAGGAGAATTCCACCAGTGGTAAGTACTTATCCCAACTTCCTTTGAAATCTAGGACACAGAGTCTTAATAGATCTTCAAGGGTTTGAATAGTCCTCTCATATTGTCCGTCCGTTTGAGGATGGTATGCCAAATCAATCAGAAATCCGCGCTCCATAGCTTTTCTACAAGCTAACCCAAAATCTTGAAGTGAATCTTGGGTCACGATCCAAAACTATAGATACCGGCATGCCATGCAATCGCATACAATCTCATTCACGTACATACGAGCAAGACGCTCAAGGAATAAGTCTCACG
Organism: Panax ginseng; assembly: GCA_020205605.1. NCBI lineage: Eukaryota > Viridiplantae > Streptophyta > Magnoliopsida > Apiales > Araliaceae > Panax > Panax ginseng. The sequence goes on from CM035134.1 coordinate 16,910,617, forward strand.
ATTTGCAAGAAATGAGCGATACTTGGTTAATCTTTCAACAATAACCCAAATCGCATCTATGCCTTGAAAAACTTTGGGAAGACTCAGAACGAAATCCATGGTAATGTGTTTCCACTTCCATTCCTAATCTCAAGTGGTTGCAATGGACCTTTTGGTACTTGATGCTCGCTTTTACACGCCGACAGTTTAAACACCTCGAGATAAACTCCGCGATCTCTCTCTTCATATTATTCCACCAAAATGTATGTCGAATATCATGATACATTTTGGTACTCCCAGGATGGATTGTAAATGGGGTGTTGTGTGCCTCCATCATGATTCTATGCTTCAAATCAGAGTCGTTAGGAACACAAAGTTTGGAGTTGAATCTAAGTATTCCTTCTTCATCGATTCTTGCTTCCGGAATAGCTCCTTCTTGCACTTTCTTCTTCATACGCATCAGCCCCAAGTCCGTAGCTTGAGCAGCTTTAACTTTATCGATTAAAGTCGATTATACTCGTATATTCGCCATCATCATGTGGATCCCTAGAGTCTTTAATTCTACCTCCATCCTTTGCAAGTCATACAGAATGGGCATTTGCATTGACAATATCGCACTCGTACTTACATATGATCTTCTACTTAATGCGTCAGCTACTACGTTCGCTTTTCCAGGATGATATTGAATAGTGTAATCGTAATCTTTTAACAGCTCAAGCCAACGTCGTTGCCGCATGTTGAGTTCTTTTTGGGTGAAGAAATATTTGAGGCTTTTATGGTCCGTATAAATCTCCACTTTCTCCCCATACAAGTAGTGTCTCCAGATTTTTAATGCGAAAACGACTGCTGCCAACTCTAGATTATGAGTAGGATAATTCCTGTAAGACCCCAACTTTTTGAATAAAGATGAATTTTCTATAATTATCATTTTTGAATATTATGATATAATGTTATAGTTGTGGGTAATATTTATAAATTTTGCAAAGTATGCAAGTTGTCATATTATATTTGATTGGTCGGGGAATATTCTTTTTGTCAGGAAATATCCGTACAACAGTACAATTATTGGTGGACCCCACAACAGAATTATTGTCGGATTGAGAAAACGACAAAAATATTTATTGAAAATAACGGCGGAAGTTTTACCGCTGATCTTCGTTGAACTACTCTCATAGAAGAAAAGTACAAAGAATATGTGTGGTTGCATAGTAGCACACGGTATTGATTATTAATACTTATGTGAGAAATCACTCAGTTTTGTTCAATTATTGCTGCATGGTATCTCACATTATTTGATTCAATTATTGTTGATTTATAAGTTTTGTTTTATTAGTATTATTAACGTAATAAAACATAAAAACTTTTTATATAAAACAGAATACTTTATTAAAGTTATTCTATAAATAAAATATATTATATTTTATTATGCATAGTGTTTGCATAGTAAAAATCTTTTTATATAAATAGAATATATTATATTTTATTTAAAAGATTTTGCTTTAAATATGGACCGTCAAATTAGTAAATCAATCTGGACCGTTCATGAGTTAGTTACTATGCATTCCATTTTTCTATAAATAGAAGCTCATTCCTTCATTATTTTCTTACGAATTCACTGAACTCTAGAGAGAGAAATTATAGAGAGAAAGAAGAAGAGTTTTCTGTTACTTCACTACTCTAATATCAAGTATTATTTTACGGTAAGGGATATTATTTATTGTACCTGTAAGGGATATTATTTATTGTACCTGTAAGGGATATTATTCTTTTGTATTCAAGAAGATAACTGCTGTTATTCCATTTCTTTATTATTCTGTTGGAATAACCTGTATACGCGGAATACCCTATACTTGGTGACATTCTTCTATTATTTTGTCTTTATTATTTCGTTGGAACATCCTGTCTGTGCTTTACGCCGGACCTGGTTCAGTCTTTATTATTTTGTCTCTATTATTCCGTTGGAACATCCTGTCGGTGTGATTTTCACCTGACCTGGTTCCGTTATTATTATTCTGTTGGAATAACCTGTCTATGCGAAGTACCGCATGCATGGTGATTTCTGTTGTTATTCCATTCCTTATTATTCTCAGTTGGTTAAAATTTTGACTTCTATACTCCATGAAATTAGTGGAATATCCTTGATATTTGCGCTTCAACCAGTATCTTTTCATGGAAATATTCTTCTGAGCATTCTTGAATTTTACTTTACAAAGAAGTATCATGTTGACAATTTGGACGTTATTAGTTCCTGAATAACTTAATTCTTGAACTTGTTTTATTGAAATCTTATATCATTGTCATCATCCTCATGTTTATATTCTTGAAAGTCATCTGTGGCCTGTAGAGCATGGATGAACTTGGTATGATTATGACCAGGGATTATTCGGTGTAATCATGACCGTAATGTTTCAAATGATGTGGTAAAAGTCCTCATTGGCCCGTAGTGCATTGATGGACAGTTGTTGGCATGATCATAACCATTGATGAATACACAAATTTCCTTTGCCCATAGTGCATGGAATTTGTGGTCATGACCCTAATGAATATCCTTGGTCGTAGTGCAGGGATGATGTGGATTAATTATTGTCGAGTCTCAAATGATAAAAGTGATGAAAAACTTTTTAAATCATAAAAGATAGTAGATTTTATTCTCTACTTGACTCTTTTAATGGATTGCTTGATCCGTTGCAGTTAAACTTGATGTCTATTGTATTTTATCAGTTTAACATTGTTGAAGGCTAATGATAATTTATTTTGCATTATCTTAGTCATAATATTTCTTGCTGGGCTAGTTGAGCTCACCCTTTCTTTCACTGTTCTCTTCAGGAAATGAGAATGTAGTTGGGACTAGTCGGGGAACGGAGTGATGGTCCGAGATGGTGTCTTAGTAGTCCTCATTATTCTGTAAAATAGTGTGATAATAAATGTAACGAGGACTCTATTTGAGAATGGATATTATCTAGAAGACAATATTTGTATAGAAAGAGGGGGCTTTCTAATAAGGATTTCTCCTTACTGGAGCGTAATTAGATGACCACAAATTATCCATGCACTACGGGTGTGACGACCCCAAAATAGGTATACATCACCCATTTTGAGTTATCAAATACATGGTACAGAATTAACTACAACTTTATTATTACAACACATAAACTGTGAGTTTAAATACAGATATTGCCATCTAGACAATATCCACATACAAATAAATCCTCATCATAATTATTGATACATTATTTTACAAAAATGGTGAGGACTACTAAACAACTCTCCCTAGAACCTTCATTCCATACCCCGACTCGTACTCTCTATATTCTCGCCTCCTGAGAAGAAAAAATAGAACAAAAACAAAGGGTGAGCTCAACTAGCTCAAGAAAGAATATTATGACTAAGATAATATACAACAAATTATCGTTAGTCTTCAACGAGGAAAAAAAATCTAATAGAATACAATAGACAACAAGTTTTAAATCAATATTCGCAATGAAAAAATATTAATTCATAGAAGAGTTACGTAGAGGATGAAATCTACTAATGTCTATGAATTTAACAAATCCATCACGATTTTTTATCCTGTAACATCAATCAATGCACCTCTTGAATCATATATTCATCCTTGCAAAGACAAGCCAAGGATATTCATCGATTAGCCATGTTCATCTAAACACTGCTCATCTTTGCACTACGGCCAAAGATATTCATCGAAAATCATTCATCTTTGCACTACGTGCCAGTAAATCATTCATCTTTGCACTACAAATAGAAATCATTCATCTTTGCACTACAGCCCAAAGATATTCATTAACATCATCATTTAAGACCGAGGATGATGAAAATATTTTTAAAGAAACGAATCCAAAGAAACAAAATGACAAGGATTAAGGATTAAGGATTCGTACTTTGTTTTATCCATGTCCAAAAATACTTCAAAAATCATCATAGTGGTGTAAAATTCAAGAATGATCAAAACATGGATACAATCAAAACTAGTATCCGTAATAGATATTTTGGACTTAAAAGAAAAATTTTCATTTTTCGATGAATAGTGTCGATTCGATGAATAATGTCGAGTATCGTGAATAATCTCGATCGTGAATAGTAACTCAGACACCAAAAGTTCCAAATTTGATAAAAAAACTTCAGATCAATATTTCAAAGATAATGATATTGAAGAAATAATATCATTACTAAAAAAATATCCCTTACCTCGAAAGATTTATACTTCTAAATTAAACACCTGGATATAGGTTATGACTTGAACTTGCAATCAGTATAGCAATACTCAAAGTATACTCAAAATACTCACAAGAATACACTCGATAATATAGAGAGAGAAACTTCAGCCGTGTAATTTTCAATTCTAACCCAAGCACCTATTTATAGGAAAATGCTTATAACACCAAAGCATAAAATTTAATTTAATAATAATATATATAACAAATTCTCTACGCACACTTTCTAGATTTTGAATTCAGTATTTACATCACATGCTAGGCTTCCCACAAAAAAAAAAACGTTTTTCATTCTTTAAATATTTTAAACTTCCAAAAATCAATTATTTCGTAGCTTCGGAACTTTAATAATTCACAATAAATAGCCCTTTTGTCAAAGAAATTAATTATGCTGAGTTTTTATAGGAAATTCAATTCTCTACAACTTTGCGTAAGAAAGTTTTTCCAAATTCCCAATGTAAAATGACCAAAATTCATAAATCAGGCGATTTTTAAAGTATAATCAAATTTCACCAATAAATGGGTCCATAGACATGTTTAACATGTTTTAAACATTTATTGCAACAAAAATACTCTTTCTCCTCGTAGATACTCGTGATATCACACATTCATTGTAAAAATATTACCATTATTATATTATTAAAAATATAATAATATATTTAAATGAATTATTTTATCAGAAAAAGATAAAATTTTAATTTTCAACAATTGTCACATTAAAAATTTTCTCCATCTATATCCATATAAAATCAATATTTTCCTCATCATATGAATCAATAATTAATTATTCACAAATAATATTACAGAATCACAATATTGATAACTAGGCAATTCCTAGGAAAGAGGGGGCTTTCCAATAAGAATTTCTCCTTCTCAAAAGCGCAATTAGGTGACCAAACCTCTCCTTAGAAGTAACTTTCTAGACATTGCCAATAATGTTATCTAATAATATTATTCAGATAATATGAATTATTGCTTCGATAATGAAAATAATTGTGTAATGACAATTATTGAAACAACAATGAATATAAAATATCAACGCAGCAATTATTGAATCAATAAAATAAAATATCTTGAGCGAATTCACAGAACCATTATTGACTAGTGCCTTCTTACGTAAGAATCAATAATTGGTGCAATACCGCGGTGCTATCACTGCAACAACGCCAGACATTCGTGTTTTAACGACCGGGTATTCCAACAATTAAATCTAGAATAACTACTGCCAAGTTATTTTTAAACAACTTATTTTTGTCATTTTCTTCCTCCAATCGCTTTCCGTTATGGGGCCCACACATGGCTGTGCCCTTGTACGAATATTCCCCGACAGTACGAATATTCCACGACCAAACGAATATTCCCCGACAATAAGGAATATTTTATAACCATTTGCTTATTTTGAAATACTTGCGTATTTTACCCATAACTATCCACATTAATCAAATCAACCCTTACTATTTCAAAATAATAAATAGAGGAAATTTCATTTTATTAATAAAAAGTCGGGGTCTTACAACCTCCCCTCCTTATGAAATTTCATCCTCGAAATTGACGTGACGTGCTGTGTTTCAAAAGATGAGGATACCTCGCTTTCATTTCCGTTTCCAACTCCCAGGTCATTTCCTCTATAGCATGGTTTCTCCACAAGACTTTAACTTGTGGTACAACCTTTATGCGTAGGACATACTCCTTTCTATCCAAGATCTTGATAGGTACCTCCTCATACGTTAAGTCTTCTACTATCTCGTCCTGGTTCTAACTCAATAACGTGGTTCGTGTCTTTCATATATATGAAGTACGATATGTGAAACACATTATGAACACGAGACATACTCGAAGGTAACGCGAGTCTATAGGCTACATTACCTACTCGGTCAAGAATTTGAAATGGACCAATAAATCGTGGATTGAGCTTTCCTCTCTTCCCAAATCTTGTAACTCCCTTCCATGGAGCAACTCGCAACAATACATGATCCCATATACTAAATTCCACGTCCTTTCGATGAAGATCCGCATAACTCTTTTGTCGATCTTGTGTCGCTTTGTATACGTTGTCGAATCATTTGGATCTTTTCAGGGTAGCCATACGTCTTAAACTCGGGTCCCAACAATGTTGCTTCACCCACCTCATCCCAACATATTGGAGAGTGACACTTTCGTCCATATAATGCTTCAAATGGAGCCACACCTATACTTGCTCGATAATCATGTTGTTGTAGGAGAATTCCACCAATGGTAAATACTTATCCCAACCGCCTTTGAAATCTAGGACACGAGTCTTAATAAATCTTTAAGAGTTTGAATAGTCCTCTCGATTGTCCGTCTGCTTGAGGATGGTATGTCGAATCAATCGTAAATCCGCGCCCATAGCTTTTTGCAAGCTAACCCAAAATCTTGAAGTGAATCTTGGGTCACGATCCAAACTATGGATACCGGCATGCCATGCAATCTCACAATCTCATTACGTACATTTGAGCAAGACGTTCAAGGAATAAGTCTCCGTGATCGTCAAGAAATGAAAGCGATTTGGTTAATCTATCAACAATAACCCAAATAGCATTGATGCCTTGAGAAACCGTAGGAAGACCCGTAACGAAATCCATAGTAATGTGTTCCCACTTCCATTTCGAATCTCAAGTGGTTGCAACGGACCCTTTGGCACTTGATGCTCGCCTTTACACGTTGACAAGTTAAACACGTTGAGATAAACTTTGCAATCTCTCTCTTCATATTGTTCCACCAAAATGTATGTCGAAGATCACGATAAATTTTGGTACTTCCAGGATGAATTACAAATGGTGTATTGTGTGCCTCCATCATGATCTTGTACTTCAAATCAGAATCGTTAGAACACAAAGTCCGGAGTAGACTCAAGTATTCCTTCTTCATCAATTCTCGCCCTAAATAGCACCTTCTTGTACTTTCTTCTTCATACGCATCACCCGGTCGATGGCTTGAGCAACCTTAACTTTTTCTATTAAAGTTGGCTCTACGCGTATACTTGACATCATCGCACTCGCTCTCGTTCTGCATATGATCTTCTACTCAACGCCGCCACTACCACGTTCGTTCCAGATGGTATTGAATAGTGTGGTCGTAGTCTTTCAATAGCTCGAGCCAACGTCACCGCCAGCATGTTAAGTTCTTTTTTTGAGTTAAGAAATATTTAAGGCTCTTATGGTCCTAATATATCTCCACTTTCTCCCCATATAGATAGTGCCTCCAAATCTTTAAGCAAAACGATCACGCTAACTCTAGATCATGAGTAGGATAATTCCTCTCATATTCTTTACGTTGTCGCGAGGCATAGGCTATGACTTTCCCACGCTGCATGAGAACACATCCTAACCCTTTGCCCAAGCATCGTCAGAGATAACAAATCCATCCGAACCAGATGGTATTATTAGAAAAGTCTTAAATAAGTCTTCTCTTAAGCTCTTGGAAACTCTTCTCGCATTCTTCGCTCCAAACAAATTTTGTATCCTTCCGAGTTAATCGAAGTTAATCTGAGTAGAGATTCGAGAAAACCCTTCCACGAATCTCCGATAATAACCAAATTAAGCCCGTAAAGCTACGTGATTTGACCACCGTCTTGATTGCTCCCAACTTTGTATTGCTTCAATCTTCACGGTCAATGAGATACTCCATGTTTTGACACCACGTGCGAGAAATGCTACTTCTTCAAGACAGTAACTCGCATTTCTTTAACTCAGCATATAGCTTGTTTTCACGAAGCCTTTGGAGTACCGAATTTCAAATGGTGCTCATGCTCTTCACGACTTTTGGAATATATGAGGATGTCATCAATAAAGACAACAACGAACTAATCCAAATATTCCTTGAATACTCGGGCTCATCATATCCATGAAAGCCGCAGGAGCATTAGTCAATCCGAAAGACATGACTAAGAATTCGTAATGCCCGTACTCAAGTTCAAGGCGCTTTGAATATCCTCGCCTAATCTTCACCGATGATATCCGAATCGAAGATCGATTTTAAAAAGAATTATGCTCCTTGCAATCGGGTCAAACAAGTCATCAATACGAGGTAGAGGATACCTATTCTTGATAGTGACATGGTTTAATTCCGATAGTCAATACAAAAGTCGCATACTCCCGCTTCTTTCTTCTTTACAAATAAAACAGAGCACCCCAAAGAGATGTACTAGGACGAATGAAACCGATGTCCAACAACTCCTCAGTAGTTGGACCTTTAACTCCTCAAGTTCAATAGAGCCATTCGATATGGGGTTTTAGAAATGGGCTTTAGATCGGTTCAAGGTCAATAAAGAATTCAACTTCACGCTACGGGGTAGACCGGAAGTTCTTCAGAAATACGTCGAAAGTCAATAACAACAGAATATTATCCAAATTTGACGTGTCTTTATTCAAATCCATAACATGGGCTAAGAAAGCTTGACATCCGCTTTTCAATAAACGAATAGCTTTATGATTAGATATGATGTTGATTGATTTTAATGGTTTAGTTGTTGAATTTGAACAACAAAGTTGTTTAGGAATATGAAAACTAACAACCTTACGAAAATAATCAATTTTGGCATGATGAGTAGTTAACCAATCAATCCCTAAAATCACATCAAAAGCAAGTATCTTTAAAGAGATAAGGTCAATGGTAAGGTGATGGTGCCAACTTGCATCAAACAAGACTTATAAACAAATGGATGTGATGAAAGTTTCTCTAACGAAGTTTCCACAGATAGGTCAAAGTCTAATTTTTTGGAGTCAAATTTAAACGTTGAGCACAAGTAGGAGAGATAAATGAATGGGTAGCACCGGTATCGAGGAAGGTATAAACTTCGCAAGAATTTATGATTACCACCCTGATCACCTCGTTTGGGTTCCTCGCACTTTGACCAAATACCACAACAAACGCCTTCCAGAACCGCTGACTTTGACTTTTCGGGATACTTTTTGAGTCACCGTCCCCACGAACTAGGTTTCGCTTCAGTACAATCCGAAAGCGATATGTCCTTCCTTTCCACAATTATAGCATACCTTGAGTTGTTAGGGCGCTTTGACTGATATGTCCCTCTTTTCGCATTTGTAGCATATGACCGGTGGTCGCTCTCCTCCTTAGAACCAATTGTTTGCTGGCACTCGCTGCCTTCACATGGTCATTGTTAAATCTCTCTTTTTTAAAATCTCCTCCCGACTCGCTTCTTCTATTTTTATGGCCATGATTACCACTTAGAGTGGTTACCATTTTGTCCGTCTTTTTCTTTCTCCATTGGTTATCATTGTTTTGTTGATCGCCATCTCCTAGATGATCCTGGTTTGTGGTCCTCAACTGACCGTACTCGTTATCTCGCTCTAATAATTGAGCCATGTTTACAACATCCGAGTAGAGAGAAAATTTATGAGAAATGAGATACCGACGTATCTGGGTTTCAAACCTCTAAGAAACATCCGCGTATCGCTCCTCATTCTCTACCAAATGAGGTGCAAACACGATAACTCGCAAACTTCGCCTCATCTTGAGATACCGCCATGTTGTTCTCGCTCCAGCCTAATAAACTCCACTTCCTTCATATGATGAACACTTTCGGAAAGTATTTGTCATTAAATAGTTTCAAACGTCTCCCAAGACATGTTGAGTGCGTACCGGATGGGTACGCTTCACGACACCCACCAAAGTAGTCCCCTTTCACCACGGAATATAAAGGTGGCGAAACGGAACCTTCTTTTCCTCCGTGCATCCCAAGACATCGAATATCTTGGTAATTTGCTTGACCCATGTTTCCGCCATGATCGGATCTCGACTTTACCTTAAATTCGTGGTCCCAACTCTTTGAACTGCTTGCGGCGTGATAACCCGTGAATTGCTATCATTTCCTCCTCAGATTTTGAACACGAGTCTCCTCGTGCGATTTTTGCATGAACTGCAAAAAGCTTCTAAACATCCTCGCCAAAGGTGGTGTTGTTCACAGGAGGAACATTGCCCGACTGTTGCAGACGCTCTCCTCGCTGATGAGTACAGGCGTCTCCACGGTCTCATTTCCACTGTTAATATTCTCAGTCGACATTCTCAAATACTGTCATAAAACAAGGGTTAATTAAGGAAAACAATATATCACAAAATATCCCTATATACTGACCAACTAACAAATAAGCTTAGGTAGGACACACTAGCGAAGGATTTACTCGTGTCTCCCCTCCTAGTTCTATTCCCCGATCTCCGCCAGAGATCATATCCCTAAGCTCTGATACCAACTGTGACGCCCCCAAAATAGGTATACATCACCCATTCTGAGTTGTCAAATACATGGTACAGAATTAACTACAACTTTATTATTACAACACATAAACCGTGAGTTTAAATACGAGATATTGCCATCTAGACAATATCCACATACAAATAAATCCTCATCATAATTATTGATACATTATTTTACAAAATGGTGAGGACTACTAAACAACTCTACCTAGAACCTTCATTCCATACCCCCTAGGCTGCACTCGCTATATTCTCGCCTCCTGAGAAGAAAAATGGAACAAAAAGGAAAAGGGTGAGCTCAACTAGCTCAGTAAAGAATATTATGACTAAGATAATATACAACAAATTATCGTTAGTCTTCAACAGGGAAAAATCTAATAGAATACAATAGACAACAAGTTTTAAATCAATATTCGCAGCGGAAAATATTAATTCATAGAAGAGTTACGTAGAGGATCAAATCTACTAATGTCTATGAATTTAACAGTCCATCACAGTATTTTTATCCCTATAACATCAATCAATGCACCTCTTGAATCATATATTCATCCTTGCACTACAGGCCAAGGATATTCATCAGTTGGTCATGTTCATCTAAACACCTGTTCATCTTTGCACTACGGGCCAAAGATATTCATCAGAAATCATTCATCTTTGCACTACAGGCCAAAGATATTCATTAACATCATCATTTAAGACTGAGGATGATGAAAAATATTTTTAAAGATACGAATCCAAAAAAACAAAATGACAAGGATTAAGGATTAAGGATTCGTTTTATTTTATCCATGTCCAAAATACTTCAAAAATCATCATAGTGGTGTAAAATTCAAGAATGATCAAAACATGGATACAATCAAAACTAGTATCCGTATAGATATTTTGACCGAAAAGAAAAATTTTCATTTTTTGATGAATAAAGTCGTATTCGTGAATAAGGTCGATACGTGAATAAAGCCGATATCGTGAATAGTAACTCTCCACACCAAAAGTTCCAAATTTGATAAAAAAACTTCAGATCAATATTTCAAAGATAATGATATTGAAGAAATAATATCATTACTGAAAAAAAAAAAATCCTTACCTCGAAGATTTATACTTCTAATTTGAAACACCTGGATATAGGCTATGACTTGAACTTGCACCAGATAGCAATACTCAAAGTATACTCAAAATACTCACAAGAATACGCCGATAATATAGAGAGAGAAAACTTCAGCTTCGTGTAATTTTAATTCTAACCCAAGACCCTATTTATAGGAAAATGCTTAGAATACCAAAAACAGTAAAATTTAATTTAATAATAATATATATAACAAATTCTCTACGCACACTTTCTAGATTTTGAATTCAAAGATTTACATCACATGCTAGGTCGCCCCACAAAAAAAAATGTTTTCATTCTTTAAATATTTTAAACTTCCAAAAATCAATTATTTCAGTAGCTTCTAACTTCAATAATTCACAATAAATAGCCCTTTTGGCAGAAAATTTGAATCTCGCGAGTTTTTATAGGAAATTCAATTCTCTACAACTTTGTAGAAGAAAGTTTTTCCAAATTCCCAATAGAAAATGACCGAAATCCATAAACGGGCAATTTGTTATGCTATACTCAAATTTCAGTCAATAAATGGGTCCACAGACATGTTTAACATGTTTTAAACATTTATTGCAACAAAAATACTCTTTCTCCTCGTATACTCGTATATCACACATTCATTATAAAAATATCACCATTATTATATTATTAAAAATATAATAATATATTTAAATGAATTATTTTATCGTAAAAAGATAAAATTTTAATTTTCAACAATTGTCACATTAAAAATTTCTCCATCTATATCTATATAAAATCAATATTTTCCTCATCATATGAATCAATAATTAATTATTCACAAATAATATTACGTAATCACAATATTGACAACCAGCGAGCCTTGTGGAAAGAGGGGCTTTCCAATAAGAATTTCTCCTTACTGGCGCCGCAATTAGGTGACCAAACCTCTCCTTAGATGTAACTTTCTAGACATTGCCAATAATGTTATCCGATAATATTATTCAGATAATATGAATTATTGCTTCGATAATGAAAAATACCGTAATGACAATTATTGAAACAACAAAGAATATAAAATATCAACGCAAAGAATTATTGAATCAATAAAATAAAATATCGAATAAAGAATTATCAGTAACCATTATCGACTAGTGCCTTCTTACGTAAGAATCAATAATTGGTGCAATACTGCGTGCTTCGTAATAACAACGCGTATTCATCGTGTTTTTAACGAACGGTATTCCAACAATATAAGTAAATCAGTAATAACTACGCCGTTATTTTTAAACAACTTATTTTTGTCATTTTCTTCCTCCAATCGCTTTTACATTATGGGGCCCACACATGGTTGTGTCTTGTCGCATTTAATATTCCCCGATAGTACGAATATTCCACGACCAAAACGAATATTCCCGACAATAAGGAATATTTTATAACCATTTGCTTATTTTGAAATACTTCATGATTTTACCCATAACTATCCACATTAATCAAATCAACCCTTACTATTTCAAAATAATAAATAGAGGAAACTTCATTTTATTAATAAAAATTAAGGGGTCTTACTGCGGCCAAGGATATTCGTATTCATCAATGGTCATGATCATGCCAATAACTATCCATCAATGCACTACGCGCCAACGAGGACTTTTACCACATCATTTGTAACATTACTACCATTATTACAATCAATAATCCTCTCGTTATAATCATACCAAGTCCATCTATGCACTACAGGCCACATATGACTTTCAAAAAATATAAACATGAGGATGATGACAATGATATAAGAATTCAAGAAAACAAGTTCAAGAATTAAGTTATTCAGGAACTAATAACGTCCAAATTGTCAACATGATACTGCTTTGTAGAGTAAAATTCAAGAATGCTTAGAAGAATATTTCCATGAAAAGATACTGGATGAAGCGCAAATATCAAGGATATTCCACTAATTTCATGGAGTATGGAAGTCAAAATTTTAACCAACTGAGTATAATAACGAATAGAATAACAAAAGAAATCACCATGCATGCGATACTTCGCATGTATAAAAGTTATTCCAACAAAATAATAATAATCTAACCAACCGTGTCGTAAAATTCACACCGGCTGATGTTCCAAATGTAATAATAAGTAATGGAATAACAACAAAAATCACCATGCATGCAGTATTGATGTAGAGCAAAGTTATTCCAATGTAATAATAAGTAAAGATTTTAACCAAGTTCTATGTAAAACACACGCATATGATATTCCAATGTAATAATAATAAAAGATTTTAACCAGTCCGGTAAAACACACGTACCGGATATTCCAACAGTAATAATAAAGATTTTAACCAGTGTCCGTGTAAAACACACGCATGTGATGTTCTAACAGAATAATAATAAAGATGTAATAATAGAAGAATGTCACCAAGTATAGGGTAGCCCACGTATACAGGTTATTCCAACAGAATAATAAGAAATGGAATAACAGAAATTCTCTTCTTGAAAACAAAAGAATAATATCTCTTACCGTAAAAGAAACTGAATATAAGAGTAGTTAAGTAGCATAATACTTTTCTTCTTTCTCTCTTACAGTTTATCTCTCTAGAGTTTCAAGAAAATAATGAAGGAATGAGCTTTTATTTATAGAAGAATGGATTTCATAGTAACTAATTCATGAACGGACCAGATTGATTTACTTTAATCTGACGGTACATATTTAAAGTAAAATCTTTTAAATAAAATAAAATATATTCTATTTATAATTTTACTATGCAAAACACTATGCAACACTATGCATAATAAAATATAATATAATCTAATTATTATCAAATAAAACGAATAACTTTATAAAATTATTATGTTTTATATAAAAAGATGTTTCTATTTTATTAAGTTAATAATACTAATAAAACAAAACTGAGTGACTTATCACATAAGCATCAATAATCAATACCGCAGCTACTACGCAACCACACGTATTATCGTATTTTTACTACCGAGTAGTTCAACAAAGATAATCAATGAAAACTTCCGCCGTTATTTTCATAAAAATATTTTTGTCGTTTTCTCAATCCGACAATAATTCTTTTGTGCGGTCCACCAATGATTGTATCGTCGTACGGATATTTCCTGATAAAAAGAATATTTTCCGACCAATCGAATATAATATGACAACTTGCATACTTTGCAAAATTTGTAAATATTACCCCTAACTATAACATTATATTAAATTCATTCCATAATACTCAAAAATGATAATTATAGAAAATTCATCTTTATTCAAAAAATTGGGGTCTTACAACCTCCCCTTCTTAAGAAATTTCGCCCTCGAAATTAGGGTACGTACTTGGTATATCGAAGAGGTAAGGATACCTTGACTTCATTTCAGATTCTAACTCCCAGGTCATTTCCTCAACATCATGGTTTCTCCACAAAACTTTGACTTGAGGTATAACCTTGGAGAGTAGAATATGTTCCTTCTTATCCAAGATTTGAACAGGAACCTCTTCATACATTAAATCTTCCGCTATTTCGTCTGGTTCTAGCTCAATAATGTGGTTCGGGTCTTCCACATATTTACATAACATGGATATGCGAAAAACGTTATGAACACGAGACATACTTGGCGGTAAAGCGAGTCTATAGGCCACACTTCCTACTCGATCGAGGATTAAAAATGGGCCAATGAATCGAGGATTGAGCTTTCCTCTCTTTCCAAATCTCGTAACTCCTTTCCATGGGGCAACACGTAAGAACACATGATCTCCTATATCGAATTCCACGTCTTTTCGATGAAGATCAACATAACTCTTTTGTCGATCTTGTGAGGTTTTTATACATTGTCGGATCGTTTGAATCTTTTCCGTAGTCATACGTATCAACTCCGGCCCCAACAACGTTGCTTCACCCACCTCATCCCAAAGATATTGGAGAACGACACTTTCTTCCATACAACGCCTCGAATGGAGCCATACCAATACTTGCTTGATAACTGTTGTTGTTGTAGGAAAATTCCACCAATGGTAAGAACTTATCCCAACTTCCTTGAAAGTCAAGGACACAAAGTCTTAATAAATCTTCCGTAGTTTGAATAGTCCTCTCGATTTTTCCGTCTGTCTGAGGATGATATGCGAACTAAATCATAAATTCGTGCCCATAGCTTTTTGTAAACTAACCCAAAATCGTGAAGTGAATCTTGGGTCTCGATCGTAAACTATGGATATCGGCATACCATGCGCCTTACAATCTCGCTTATGTATATACGAAGCAAGACGCTCAAGCGTATAAGTTTCTCGTCTTGGTAAGAAATGAGTAGACTTGGTCAATCTATCAACAATGACCCAAATTGCATCTATGCCTTAAGAAACCTTGGGAAGACCAGTAATGAAATCCATGGTAATGTGCTCCCACTTCCATTTTGGAATTTCAAGTGGTTGCAATGGACCTTTTGGTACTTGATGCTCCGCCTTGACTCGTTGACAAGTTAGACACCTTGAGATAAACAACGCTATCTCTCTCTTCATATTGCTCCACCAAAATGTATGACGAAGATCACGATACATTTTGGTACTCCCAGGATGGATTGCAAACGGTGTGTTGTGCGCCTCCATCATGATTTTATACTTTAACTCAGGATCGTTAGGAACACAAAGTCTGGAGTTGACTCAAATTATTCCTTCATCATTGATTCTTGCTTCCGGCATAGCACTTTCTTGCACTTTCTTTCTCATACATCACCTCCGTGTCCAGTGAATTTGGCGCCTTTTTTAACTTTATCAATTAAAGTCGGTTCTACTCGTATATTCGCCATCATCACGTGGGTCCCTGGAGTCTTTATCTCTATCTCCATCCTTTGCAAGACATACAAAATGGGCCTTTGCGTTGACAATATCGAACTCGTACCCGCATATGATCTTCTACTCAATGCGTCAGCTACCACGTTCACTTTTCCAAGATGGTATGATGATATGATCATAATCTTTCAATAGTTCAAGCCAACGTCGTTGTCGCATGTTGAGTTCCTTTTGAGTGAAGAAATATTTGAGGCTTTTATGATCGTAAAGATCTCCACTTTCTCCCCATACAAGTAATGCCTCCAAATCTTTAGTACGAAGACAACAGCTGCCAACTCTAGATCATGAGTAGGATAATTCCTCTCATATTCTTTGAGTTTTCGTGAGGCATAGGCTATGACTTTCCCATGTTGCATGAGAACACATCCTAACCCCTTTGCCCGAAGCATCACTGTAGATGACAAATGTGATGCCCCCAAAATTAGGTATTCATCACCCATTTTGAGTCGCCAAATACATGGTACAAAATTCAAATACAAACTTCATTTATACAACTATTGAACTGTCGTACAGAATACGACCACAGTTGAGTTTTAATATAATGTATGTAACTTTCATGGTGTCTCGACCACAACCTTACAATGGTACCTATCAACTTGCCACCGTTACTCACGGCGTCCCCTACGGAAAGTCTGGCTTTGGTGCATCCCAAGACTTGGAAGTCACCAGATAAAGGCTCGGGGCTCTTTTCTATGGCTTTGATACCAACTGTAACTTCTATCCCTTAACCTGGATAGCACCTCAACAGCTATAGACCACCGTTCTATTCTCCTGTTATCCCCGCTCGACCCAGCTACACTCTTATTACCTGAAAGGAATTGTGAAACAAAAGGGTGAGCACAACTAGCCCAGTAAAGAATATGACTAAAGATAATTACATTATAAATAGTTTTCATTAATAATAACTCAGAGATTTAGAACATATGGTAGATGATAAAACTTTTTAACCATAGTTGGAGCGGAACGAGCAATCCATTAAAAGAGTCAAATAGACCATTAGGTCTATTATCATATCCATGTTAAAAGTCCACCAATAATGTTATATCCATGAAATTGAACCGCATCATTGAATCATCCCTGCACTACGGGCCAAGGAAATTCATTAAATCATCAATGGTCATGACTATACCGAATAATCCCTGATCATAATCATACCCAGTTCATCTCTGCACGTAAGCCCAAGATATACAACAATGAAACCAATAATCAACAATCCATCTTTGCACGTAAGCCAAAGATATATAATTCAATAATCAACAGTCCATCTTCGCACGTTAGCCAAAGATATACAATTCAATAATCAACAGTCCATCTTCGTACGTAAGCCAAAGATAACTTTTATCACCATATAAGCATGAGGATGATGACAATGATATAAATATTAATCAACTGAAAACAAGGATAAACATTAAAGACATTAAATTTATCCAAATATTATCAATCACATAATAAATTCATAATCCAACATCATTAATATCATAACAATATTTTAATAACTTTTTAAACTTATAAACAATTTATTTCAATTGTTTACACTTTACCAATTAATGCATTTAATCATTCAAGAATGCCATACTCATAAGATTTCATCACCAATGATCAAATTCCTCATCAACAATATGCATATACCTTATATAGGATTTCCAAGCCATAAAATCCTATTTTTCAACTTTGTTACTTCACATAACATATTTAACTCATATATTCGTAACTAAACGATTTTCATGAAAAATACCAAATCAGTCCCAAAAATATTTCTTTTCTGGGATTTAGCATAATATAGTCCTATAATGAAAATATATTTTTCTCAGAATTTTTAAAATTCATTTACTATTTTTCAAAAATTAATTTCTAATTAATTCCTTAAGAAATTAGCTACCTCAAATTTAACTCCAAAAATTCCCAAATCTTGGCAGGACCTTACACATGTTAATGTGAGCCTCCAGTTTAAATTTCATGGTCATCGGAGTTGTAGAACTCCGGTTATAGCATTTTTTGTCAGAAAACCCTAAATATTAAAATGGTCATAACTTGCTCATTTTAAGTCGGAATGAGCTCATTTTTGGACAGGATGTTCTTTATATCATATACTTTCATTTCCCAAAAGGCCAGAATTTTTCTCATAATTTAAGTGGTCGAAAATGCCCTTACAAAAACGTGGCAGCATCCTTTTTCATATTTTTGCAGTTTTTCGTGCTTTGCTAAAATCAATCCACACGAAAATCTACGACACCTTTTCCAGTGATTACACTTGGATTATGTGACGCCCCCAAAATAGGTCCATTCCATCCAACCCATTCTGAGTCGCCAAATACATGGTACAGAAATAACTACAACTTTATTAATACATTTGTCGTGCAAAATACGACAACATATATATCGAGTTTAAATACGATATTGCCATCTAGACAATATCCACACGCAAAATAAATCCCCATCATAATTATTGATACATTATTTTTTAAAAATGGTGAGGACTACTAAACAACTCTCTCTAGAACCTTCATTCCATATCCCGACTAGTACTACGCTACATTCTCGCCTCCACGAGAAGAAAAATGGAACAAAAAGAAAAGGGTGAGCTCAACTAGCCCAAGAAAGAATATTATGACTAAGATAATATACAACAAATTATCATTAGTCTTCAACAGAAAAAATCTAATATAATACAATAGACAACAAGTTTTAAATCAATATTGGCGGTGAAATAATAATTCATTGGAAGAGTTAAGTAGAGAATGCAAACTACTATCTTCTATGTATGAATTTAAAAGTTCATCGCCTATCTTTTATCCTCGTAACATCAATCAATATATATCCGGAATCAAATATTCATCTTTACACTACTGAGCCAAAGATATTCATCGATTGGTCATGTTCATCTAAACACATGTTCATCTCAGCACTACTGCCAAAGATATTCATCGAAATCATTCATCTTTGCACTTTCTGAGGCCAAAGATATTCAATAATATCATCATTTAAGACCGAGGATGATGAAAAATATTTTTAAAGAAACGAATCCAGTGAAACAAAATGACAAGGATTAAGGATTAAGGATTCATACTTTGTTTTATCCATGTCCAAAAATACCTCAAAAATAATCATAATGGTTTAAAATTCAAGAATGATCAAAACATGGATGCAATCAAAGCTAGTATCCAGAATAGATATTTTGAACGAAAAGGAAAATTTTCATTTTTTGATGAATAGTGTCAGTATTCGTGAATAATATCAGTATATATCGTGAATAAAGTACCGTATCGTGAATAGTAACCCCGATACTAAAAGTTCCAAATTTGATTAAAAAGTTCAGATCAATACTTCGGCATAATGATATTAGAAGAAATAATATCATTTTAAAAAAAAAAATATCCCTTACCTCGAAAAACAGTACTTCTAGTTGAAACACCGGATATAGGCTATGACTTGAACTTGCACCGTATAGCAATACTCAAAGTACACTCAAAATACTCACAAAAATACGCTCGATAATATAGAGAGAGAAAACTTCAGTTCTAGTGTGATTTTCAATTCTAACCTAAGCACCCTATTTATAGGAAAATGCTTAGAACACCAAAGTAGAAAATTTAATATAATAATATTATATATATTACAAATTCTCTATGGACATTTTGACAACTGATTTCAAATTATCTTTGCATGATGCTAGAACTGCCCACAAAACAAAAAAAAAACGTTTTCCTATTTTAAATATTTTAAACTTCCAAAATCAATTATTTGAAGCTTCTAACTTCAATAATTCATAATAAATAGCCCTTTTATCAGTAAATTCGAATCTCGCAATTTTCCATAGGAAAATCCATTATCTACAACTTTACAGAAGGAAGTTTTTCCAAATTCCAAATGTAAATTTACCAAATCCATAAACCAAGCGATTTTACAAAGTATAATCAAATTTCTAATCAATAATTGTGTCCATCAACACACAAAATATGTGTTAAACATTTAATACCACAAAATACTCTTCCTCCTCATATACTCACATATCCAACATTCATTATAAAAATATCATAGTTAATATATTATTAAAATAATATATTTAAATGAATTATTTTATCGAAAAAAGATAAAATATTAATTTTCAACAATTGTCACATTAAAAATTTCTCCATCTATATCCACATAAAATCAATATTTTCCTTATCATATAAATCAATAATTAATTATTCATAAATAATATTACAGAATCAAGATCTTGCAATTAGGTAGTTCTGTGAAAGAGGGGCTTTCGAATAAAGATCTCTCTTCTCAAGCGCAGCGAATTAGGTGACCAAACCTCTCCTTAGACAAAAATTTCTAGACATTGCCAATAATGTTATCCAATAATATTATTCGGATAATATGAATTATTGCTCCGATAATGGAAAATCTTGTGTAATGACAATTTATTGAAACAACGGTAATATAAAATATCAATGCGTGAATTATTGAATCAATAAAATAAAATATTTGAATAAGAATTATCGTAATAATTATTGAGTAGTGTCTTCTTACGTAAGAATCAATAATTGGTGCAATACTGAGTGTCTTCTTTGTTTAACAACGCGTATTAGTGTGTTTTAAACCACCGGGGTATTCCAACAATATTAATTGGTAATAACTACTGGGTTATTTATAAACAACTTAAATTTGTCGTTTTCTTCATCCAATCGCTTTTAGTTATGGGACCCACAAAAGATCAAGGTCGTCGCATTTAATATTCCCCGACAAAGATTTAATATTCCACGACCAAACGAATATTCCCCGACAATAATTAATATTTTATAACCACTTGCTTATTCGAAATATTTGCGTATTTTACCCATAACTATCCACATTAATCAAATCAACTCTTGCTATTTCAAAATAATAAATAGAGGAAAATAAATTTCATTTATTAATAATTTGGGGTCTTACAACCTCCCCTCCTTATGAAATTTCGTCCTCGAAATTGACGTACATACCTGGTGTTTCGAAAAGATGAGAATACCTCGCTTTCATTTCTGTTTCCAACTCCCAGGTCATTTTCTCAATAGCATGGTTTTTCCACAAAACTTAACTTGTGGTATAACCTCGGTACATAGGACATGTTCTTTCATATCCAAGATCTTGACAGGTACCTCCTCGTACGTTAAGTCTTTGGCTATCTCGTCCGGTTCTAGCTCAATGACGTGGTTCGGGTCGTCCACATATTTACGTAACCTCAATACGTGAAAAACGTTATGAACACGCGTCATACTTGGCTGTAAAACGAGTCTATAGGCCACAGTTCCTATTCGATCGAGAATTTCAAATGGATTAATAAATCGAAGGTTTGAGCTTTCCTCAACTCACCGATTCTCGCTTTTGAAATAACAACTTCTTGCACCTCCTTCTTCAAATTCATCAGCTCCGGTGTGTAGCTTGAACAACTTTAACTTTATCGATTAAAGTCGATTATACTCATATATCATCACGTGGGTACCTAGAATTTTCATCTCCATCTCTATTATTTGTAAATTATACGAAATTAGTCTTTGACAATATCGTACTCGTACTTGTATACGATCTTCTACTCAACACGTCAGCTACCACGTTCGCTTTTCCAGGATGGCATGGTCAGAACATGTGCTGAAATGAGTCTCCTCTTGAGTTCTTCGAAGCTCTTCCCACATTCCTTGCTCCATTCAAATTTTGTATCTCTACGAGTCAGCTGCGTTAATGGAATAGCGATTCGAGAATATCCTTCAACGAATCTCCGATAATAACCAACTAAGCCTAGAAAGCTACGTATTTCGATTACTGACTTAGGTTGTTCTCAACTGTGACTCATATCCCAACCTTGGATAAAGACGTTACAATGACACCTATCGGTTTACTATCGCATCGAATGTGGTGTCCCTACGGAGAGTCAGCTTGGTGCATTCCACAAAGGAAGTCACCAGGATAAAGGCTCGGTACCAAATTCTATAGTTGAATTTTAACTCCACGAAGTTCAATAGGAGCCATTCGATGATATGAGATTTTAGAAATGAGTTTTGTACCGGGGTTCAAAGTCGATACAAAATTTAATATCGAGCTTTGGGAGTAAGCCAAGAAATTCTTCAGAAAAAGCGTCGGAAAAATCAATAACAACAGAATATTATTCAAATCGGCGTGTCTTTTTATTCAAATCCATAACATGGACTAAGAAAACTTGACATCCGTAATAAACGAATGACTTCATGGCTTGATATGAAAATGTTTGACTACAATGGTTTGATTGCTTGAATTCGAATAACAGGTTGCTTAGGAATATGAAAACTAACAACCTTACGAAAGTAATCAATTTCGGCATGATGAGTAGTTAACCTTAAAATCACTTCAAAAGCAAATATCTCTATAAAAATAAGGTTAACAGGTAATGTGATAGTGCCAACCTGAATCAAGCAAGATTTCTAAACAACGGATGTAATGAAAGTTTCCCCTAACGGAGTCTCCATAAATAGGTCAAAGTCTAATTTCTCCATAGTCAAGTTCAAACGTTGAGCGCAAGCAAGACAGATAAAAGAATGGGTAGAACTGGTATCTAGTAAGGTATAAACTTCGCAAGAATTTATAATTAACTAACCCGTGCTAACTTCGTTCGGATTCCTCACATTTTGACCGATCACGACAAACGCTCTTCCAGGAACCGTTGACTTTGACTTTTCTGGGACATCCTTTTGAGTCACCATTCCCGCTGGACTGGGTTTCGATACCATACAATCTCAAGTGATATGTCCTTCTTTTCCACAATTATAGCATACCTTAAACTGTTGTGGGCAGTTTGGGCTGATATGTCCCTCTTTCCCGCATTTGTAACATATGACCGGTGGTCTTTCTCCTCCCTTGGAACCAGTTGCTACTGGCGCTGACGTCTTCACATGGTCGTTGTTGAATCTCCTCTTTTTAAAATCTCCTCCCGACTCGCTTCTTCTATTTTCATGGCCACGATTACCACCAGAGTGGTTACCGCCTTTGTCCGTATTCTTCTTTCTCCGCTGGTTATCGTTATTCTGATGACTGCTATCTTCGGTATGATCCTGGTTATGGTCCCTCGGTTGAACGTACTCGTTATCTCGCTCTAACAACTGAGCCCTGTTGACAACATCTGCTAATAGAGAGAAAATTATGAGAAATGAGATCTTGACGTATCTTGGGTTTCAAACCTCTCAGAAACATCCGCGTCATACGTTCCTCATTCTCCACCAAATGAGGTGCAAACCTCGATAACTCTGCAAACTTCGCCTCGTACTGGGACACCGTCATGTTATTATGTTCCAGTCTAATAAACTCCACTTCCTTCATATGAAGAATACTTTTAGGGAAATACTTGTCATTGAACTATTTCTAAAATGTCTCCCATGACATACTGAGTGCAGCTGGATGGGTACGCTTCACAGATTCCCACCAGTAATCTACCTCGTTACGGAACATAAAAGTAGCGAATGGAACTTTTTGTTCCTCCATGCATCCCAAGACATCGAATATCTTGGTAATTTATTTGACCCACGTCTCCGCCCTTTTAATTTGATCCGGCTTTCCCCAGCACTCGTGGTCCCAACTCTTTGAACCGCTTTTCAGGACCACCCGTGAATTGTTATCATTTCCTCTGTATTTTTTGAACACGAGTCTCCTAAATGCGATTTTTGCATGAACGCAAAAAAGCTTCTAAACATCCCCTCGTTCATCATCTCGATCGGTGGTGTTGTTCACGGAGGTACATTGCCACTGTTGCACGTTCTCTCCTCGTTGGTAAAGACAGCATCTCCACGGTCTCATTTACTCCTTTGTTAATATTCTCGATCGACATTCTCAAATCATTGCCATAAAACAAGGGTTAATTAAGGAAATCAATATATCACATAATATCCCTATATACTAACCAACTAACAAATAAGCTTAGGTAGGACACACTAGTGAAGGATTTACTCGTCTCTCCCCTCCTAGTTCTATTCTCCGATCTCCGCCAGAGATCATATCCCTAAGCTCTAATACCAACTGTGACGCCCCCAAAATAGGTCCATTCCATCCAACCCATTCTGAGTCGCCAAATACATGGTACAGAAATAACTACAACTTTATTAATACATTTGTCGTGCAAAATATGACAACATATATACTGTGAGTTTAAATACAGATATTGCCATCTAGACAATATCCACATGCAAATAAATCCCCATCATAATTATTGATACATTATTTTACAAAAATGGTGAGGACTACTAAACAACTCTCTCTAGAACCTTCATTCCATACCCCCGACTAGTACTACGCTACATTCTCGCCTCCCCGAGAAGAAAAATGGAACAAAAAGGAAAAGGGTGAGCTCAACTAGCCCAATAAAGAATATTATGACTAAGATAATATACAACAAATTATCGTTAGTCTTCAACAGGAAAAAAATCTAATATAATACAATAGACAACAAGTTTTAAATCAATATTACATGCAATGAAATAATAATTCATTAGAAGAGTTAAGTAGAGAATGCAAACTACTATCTTCTATGTATGAATTTAAAAGTTCATCGTCTATCTTTTATCCCTCGTAACATCAATCAATATATATCTGGAATCAAATATTCATCTTTGCACTCTGAGCCAAAGATATTCATCATTAATCATGTTCATCTAAACACATGTTCATCTTTTGCACTACTGGGCCAAAGATATTCATCGAAATCATTCATCTTTGCACTACTGAGCCAAAGATATTCAATAATATCATCATTTAAGACCGAGGATGATGAAAATATTTTTAAAGAAACGAATCCAAAGAAACAAAATGACAAGGATTAAGGATTAAGGATTCGTACTTTGTTTTATCCATGTCCAAAAATACCTCAAAAATAATCATAGTGGTGTAAAATTCAAGAATGATCGAAACATGGATACAATCAAAGCTAGTATCCGTAATAGATATTTTGGATGAAAAGGAAAATTTTCATTTTTGATGAATAATAGTCAGATTCGTGAATAAGATCAGATATATCGTGAATAGTCAGATATCGTGAATAGTAACCCAGACAATTAAAAGTTCCAAATTTGATTAAAAATTGAGATCAATACTTGGCATAATGATATTAAAAGAAATAATATCATTTTAAAAAAAAATATCCCTTACCTCGACAGACAGTACTTCTAGTTAAAACACCGGATATAGGCTATGACTTGAACTTGCACCGTATAGCAATACTCCAAATACTCACAAGAATACGCTCAATAATATAGAGAGAAAACTTGATTTACGGTGTGATTTTCAATTCTAACCTAAGCACCTATTTATAGGAAAATGCTTAGAACACCAAAAGTAGAAAATTTAATATAATAATATTATATATATTACAAATTCTCTACACACATTTTGACAACTGATTTCAGCTTATCTTGCACATGCTAGGGCTGCCCACAAAACAAAAAAAACGTTTTTCCTATTTTAAATATTTTAAACTTCCAAAAATCAATTATTTCGGAGCTTTGGAACTTCAATAATTCATAATAAATAGCCATTTTATCAGAAAATTTGAATCTCGCGACTTTTCATAGGAAATTCCATTATCTACAACTTTACAGAAGGAAGTTTTTCCAAATTCCAAACAGAAATTGACCAAAATCCACAAACGGGTGATTTTACAGGCTATAATCAAATTTCGGTTAATAATTGTGTCCACCAACACACAAAATATATGTTAAACATTTAATGCCACAAAAATACTCTTCCTCCTCATATACTCATATATCCCACATTCATTATAAAAATATCACCGTTAATATATTATTAAAATAATATATTTAAATGAATTATTTTATCAAAAAAAGATAAAATATTAATTTTCAACAATTGTCACATTAAAAATTTTCTCCATCTATATCCACATAAAATCAATATTTTCCTCATCATATAAATCAATAATTAATTATTCACAAATAATATTACAGAATCACAGTACTGGCAACCAGGCCGTTCCCAGGAAAGAGGGGGCTTTCCAATAAGGATCTCTCCTTACTGGCGCGCAATTAGGTGACCAAACCTCTCCTTAGACAAAACTTTCTAGACATTGCCAATAATGTTATCCAATAATATTATTCAGATAATATGAATTATTGCTTCGATAATGGAAAATACCGTGTAATGACAATTTATTGAAACAACGAAGAATATAAAATATCAATGCAAGAATTATTGAATCAATAAAATAAAATCTTTGAGCAGATGAATTACCGTAAAAATTATTGAGTAATGCCTTCTTACGTAAGAATCAATAATTGGTGCAATACCGTGTATTCTTTCAACAACGCTGGCGTATTAGTGTGTTTTAACCACCGGGTATTCCAACAAGATAATAAGAATAACTACGTGCGTTATTTATAAACAACTTATATTTGTCGTTTTCTTCATCCAATCGCTTTTCAGTTATGGGGCCCACAAAAAGACTCGGTGTGTGCATTTATATTCCCCGACGATCATTTAATATTCCACGACCAAACGAATATTCCCAACAATAATGAATATTTTATAACCACTTGCTTATTTGAAATATTTGCGTATTTTACCCATAACTATCCACATTAATCAAATCAATCCTTACTATTTCAAAATAATAAATAGAGGAAAATAAATTTCATTTATTAATAATTTGGGGTCTTACAGATTAGTTAGGTAACTCGTAGATCTAACTCTAGGACTTGACCACACTCAAAAATTCGAAATATAATAGGAGATATGGTCAATTGAATTTCATGTTCCGTTTTCACTAAAATCTGATTTTTCAACCCTTTGTGATTTCCAAGAAACTTTCATGTTTTCACATAATAACCAACATAACTCATCATGACAATGACATATAACTTAATAAAACAAGTTCAAGAATAAATTTTAAAGGTTTATAAGTTAATTTATCCTGAACTCAATAATGTCCAAATTGTCAACTTGATACTTCTTTGTAGAGTAAAATTGAAGAATGCTCAGAAGAATGTTTCCACTAATTTCATGGAGTATAGAAGTCAAAACTTTAACCAACTAAGTATAATAAAGAATATATGAAACTGCAAATGGATTTTCACCCGCCATGCAGAATCCACGATATCTGAGATCATTTCCACAATTTAATAAGGAATGAATACAAAGGATCATTCACCATGCATGTGGCAATCCACATGAGGCGAGTTATTCTAACGTAATAATAAAGAATGGAATAATGTAGGATTCACCATGCATGAGAAAGAGACCGCATGCATAAAGTTATTCCCAAATGTAATAATAAATGCGAAATAATAAATATGGAACGTGTCGTGAAATTCACCCGAGCGTGATATTCCGGCTGTAATAATAAAGAACTAATAATAAAAGAATTTCACCAAGTATGCGGCATTTTATGTAAAACAAAGTTATTCCAACATAATAATAAAGAATGGAATAACGTAAGAAAATCACCATGTATTGGGTAAACCGCATATACTGGTCATTCCACCAAGTATAGGGTAAACCACGCATACAAAAGTTATTCCAATGTAATAATAAAGAATGGAATAACATAAGGATTTCACCAAGTATAGGGTATCTGCATGATACAGTTATGTATAGGGTATGCCACTTTTACAAGTTATTCCAACAGAATAATAAAGAATGGAATAACAGAAGTTCTCTTCATGAATAAGAAAGAATAACACCCCTTACGGGTAAAACAAATAATATTCCTTACCACAATAATGATATCCCTTACCTTAGAAAGAAACTGAATACTGGAATAGTGAGGTAGCAGGCTTCTCTTCTTCTATAGATCTTCTCCCTACAATTTCTCTATAATTTCACTCTATAATAAATGCTCTAGAGCTTTAGTGAATTGGTGAGAAATGAAGAAGAATGAGCTTCTATTTATAGAAAAACATAGTTTCGATAATTGCACGTTTTGGGGCTCGAAAAATTACAGTACCATACCTCCAACTTTTCTTTCATTTTTAATTCAGTCATCCAAGTATTATCAAACTTGCACCAACTCCCCTAATAGTAAATCATGTGATTTAATAGTAAATCATGTGAACAAATAGTTCTAGACATGTGAAAATATGAATTACAGTATAGTACCTCCATCTATACCTCCATTTTTAACTTAGTCATGCAAGTATTATCAATCTTGCACCAACTCCCCTAATAGTAACAAGAATGTGAATCAATATTATCACATGTGAACAAATAGTTATAATCATGTGAAATAATAGCAATCAATTGCTCATTTATCCGGTTAAATACCCGATTGGTTAATATAACCTCCAGACATCAATTTTTATCGAAATAAATGTCGATTTTCACTAACACAAACAATTCCAACATAATGAAACCATTTTTATCAAAAATATAAATTTTGAAATTTTGAAGTTTGACTTTTCCCGAAAAAGTCAACTGTTGACTTTTTAACCAAATAGTGAATTCAGGAAAATTTTGTATTTATAGACTATTTTTACTAATTTCGACGTTTCGGACTCAAATATCACGTCCGCGTCTCCAAATTCAACTCTGAACAACATTCATCATTAATATTATAACTCACAATATTTATCAACCAGGTCGTTCCCAGGAAAGAGAGGGCTTTCCGATAAGGATTTCTCCTTATTGGCGCGCAATTAGATGACCAAACCTCTTCTTGACAAAACTTCTAGACATTGTAAATATTGTAATTTATTAATATGAATAACTTTGTCATCTCAATAATTTATTTAATAATATATCATATTATGCAGATGATACTGTGACAATAATCAAATCAATAATATGAGAGATATGATGCGTGATTCATCGTAGCAATAATTGAGTATAACCGAAAGTGACTTCTTACGTAAGCATCAATAATCAATACAGTGTGCTACTACGCAACCACGCCAGACATCTATCATTACTTTTACTACCGAGTAGTTCAACAGTATTAACGGTAAAACTTCTGCCGTTATTTTCATAAAATATTTTTGTCGTTTTCTAACTATGATAGTACTTCCGTTGTGGGGTCCACCAATAATTATGTCGTCGTACGAATATTTCCCGACAAAAAGAATCTTCCCCGGCCAAACGAATATTATATAACAACTTGCATACTTTGCAAAATTTATAAATACTACCCACAACTATAACATTATCTCAAATTCACACCATAATATTTAAAAAAATATTTTGAGAAAATTAAATCTTTATTTATAAAATCTGGGGTCTGACAACAAATCCCTCCGAACCAGATGGTATTGTCAGAATAGGTGCTGAAATGAGTCTTCTCTTGAGTTCTTGAAAACTCTTCTCACATTCCTCGCTCCAATCGAACTTTGTATCTTTCCGAGTCAGCTGAGTTAGTGGAGTAGCGATTCGAGAAAATCCTTACACGAATCTCCGATAATAACCAGCTAAACCAAGAAAGCTACGTACTTCGGTCACCGATTTAGGTTGCTCCCAGCTTTGAATAGCTTTAATCTTTGTTGGGTCAACAGATATTCCATAACTTGATACCATGTGCCCAAGGAATGCTACTTCCTTAAGCCAGAACTCGCATTTCTTCAACTTGGCATAAAGCTTATATTCACGAAGCTTTTGGAGTATCAGCCTCAAGTGTTGCTCATGATCTTCACAGGTTTTGGAATATATGAGGATGTCATCATTAAAGATGACCACAAAGTGATCCAAATATTCCTTGAATACTCGGTTCATCATATCCATGAAGACAAATAGAGCATTAGTCAATCCAAAGGACATGACTAGGAATTCATAATGTCCGTCTCGAGTTCTCGGCCCGTCTTTGGAATGTCATCGGTTCTAATCTTCAACCGGTGATATCCTAAGACGACGATCAATCTTTGAAAAGAATTTGGCTCCTTGCAATCGTCAAACAGTCATCAATACGTGGCAATGGGTACCTATTTTGATGGTGACATGATTCAACTCCCGATAATCAATACAAAAGTCGGCATACTCACATCCTTCTTCTTCATGAATAAAACAGGAGCACCCCAAGGAGAAGTACTAGGACGAATAAAGCCAATGTCTAACAATTCCTGCAGTTGGGTCTTTAACTCCTGAAGTTCAATAGGAGCCATTCGATATGGGGCTTTGGAAATGGGATTTGTACCGGGTTAAAGTCGATACAAAATTAAATTTCACGCTCTGGGGGTAGGCCAGGAAGTTCTTCAGGGAATACATCAAAAAATTCATTAACAATAGAAATATCATTCAAAACTGACGTATTTTTGTTTAGATCCGTGACATGAGCTAAGAAAGCTTGACATCCGTTTTTCAATAAACGAATAGCTTTATGGCTTGAGATGACTGTGATTAATTTTAATGGTTTGGTTGCTTGAATTCGCATAATAGGTTGATTAAGAATATGAAAGCTAATAACCTTACGAAAATAATCAATTTTTGTATGATGAGTAGTTAACCAACCAATCCCTAGAATCACATCAAATGCAAGTATTTTCAAAGAAATATGATCGACAGGTAACGTGCGGTTACCAATTTGAATCAAATAAGACTTATAAACCGTGGAAGTAATGAAGGTTTCTCCCAACGGGGTTTCAACTGATAAATCAAAATCCAATTTCTCCGGAGTCAAATTTAAACGTTGAGCGCAAGTAGGAGAAATGAAAGAGTAAGTAGAACCGGTATCAAATAAAGTATAAACATCGTTAGAGTTTATGATTAGCTTACCCGTGATGACCTCGTTCGGGTTCCTTGCTTTCTGGGAGGTCACAACAAACGCTCTCCCTTGCACTACCGGCTTTGACTTTTCTGGGACGGCCTTTGGTGCCTCCATCCCAGCTGGACTTGTCTTCGGTGCACGACAAAATCGGGCCAGGTGACCTTCTCTTCCACAGTTGTAACATGCCTTGGATGGCATCGCACAGTTGGGACTGATGTGTCCCTCTCCTCCACACTTGAAGCATATGATAGGTGGTCGTTCTCCTTCCTTAACGACAGGTGCTGATGCTGATGTCTTTGTATCATTGTTGAATCTCCTTTTCTTGAAATGTCCATTCTTATTGTTTTGTCCATGATTACCACCGAAGTGGTTACCATTTCTGGCATGTTGATTCCTCCACGCTTATCGTCACCGCTTCATGATCATTATCACCGGGTATTATCATTTTGCTTACCGCTTCTCTTTTTGTTGGGTTGACTCATTATCACGCTCTAATAACCGAGCCCTATTAACAACATCCTAATACAAACACGCTTTTATGAGAGATAAGATATTGACGTATCTCAGGTTTCAAACCTCTTAAAAATATTCGCGTCATTCTCTCCTCATTATCAACTAAATGGGACGCAAACCGGGACAACTCGGCAAACTTGGCTTCGTAATGCGATACGGTCATGTTATTTTGTTCCAGCTTGATGAACTCTACCTCTTTCATGTAACGAATACTTTCGGGAAAGTACTTGTCGTTGAACAGTTCTTAGAACTTCTCCCAAGACATCTTCAGTGTGCCAGGTTGAGTACACTTTACAGATTCCCACCAGTAATCTGCCTCTGCCCGCAACATGAAGGTGGTAAAGAAAACCTTTTTGCTCCTCAGAGCATTCCAAGACATCAAATATCTTGTTGATCTGCTTAATCCACGTCTCCGCCTTAAGTGGTTTTGGCTCTCCAAAGAACTTCGGTGGTCCAAGTTCCTTAAACTGCTTGGCGGTGACCATTCGAGAGTTGCCAGTGTTTTCACCTGCATTTTGGATAGGAGCCTCTCTTGCTTGATGTTGCATGAATTGCATGAAGCCTCGGAACATTCCATCGTTCATCATTTGGTCAGTGTTGTTGTTTGCCTGAGGATTGTCGCCTTCCTGATGCACATTATCCTAACTATTGATCTGTGGAGACTCAACGGTCTCCTGTGCTCCATTGATAATCTCAACATTCTCAGATGTCATTTTCAAATACTGCTACAAAACAAGATTTAAATAATATATCACATATTAACCTTATACTCAATTAAAGCCAATTAAATACCAAATAAACTTAGGTAGGTCATACTAATGCGAAAGAATTTCCGCCTCTCCCTCCTAGTTCTTGTCTCACATCTTAGCCAGGATCATATCCTAAGCTTTGATACTCAACCGGCCCCCAAAATAGGTATACATCACCCATCTTGAGTTGTCAAATACATGGTACAAAATTCAAATACAAACTAATAATACAAAGATAGCGTGTAAAATACGACAAAACAACATATCTTTGTGAGTTTAAATACAAATATTGTCTTCTAGACAATATCCACTCTCGTAATAAGTCCTAATTATATTTATTGTCACACTATTTAATGTAATAGTGAGAACTACCACTAATACTATCATCTAGACCATCACTCCATTCCCCGACTCGTCTCCGAAATACGCTTCTCATTTCCTCGAAGAGAATGAAGTGAAGAAAAGGTGAGCTCAACTAGCCCAAAGAAGAAATATTATGACTAAGATATTGCATAATAAATTATCATTAGTCTTCAACAATGTTAAACTGATAAAATACAATAGACATCAAGTTTAACTGCAGCGGAACAAGCAATCCATTAAAAGAGTCAAGTAGAGAATAAAATCTACTATCTTTTATGATTTAAAAGGTTTTTCATCACTTTTATCGCTGAGACTCAGCTTAATAAATAATCCACATCATCGAATCACCCCTGCACTACGGCCAAGGATATTTTTTAGTATCACAACCACAAATTATCCATGCACTATGGGCCAAGGATATTCGTGTATTCATCAATGGTCATGATCATGCCAATAACTGTCCATCAATGCACTACGGGCCAATGAGGACTTTTATCACATCATTTGTAACATTACGGTCATGATTACACCGAATAATCCCTGATTATAATCATACCAAGTCCATCTATGCACTACAGGCCACATATGACTTTCAAAAAATATAAACATGAGGATGATGACAATGATATAAGAATTCAATAAAACAAGTTCAAGAATTAAGTTATTCAGGAACTAATAACGTCCAAATTGTCAACATGATACTGCTTTGTAGAGTAAAATTCAAGAATGCTCAGAAGAATATTTTCATGAAAAGATACTGGATGAAGCGCAAATATCTAGGATATTCTACTAATTTCATGGAGTATGGAAGTCAAAATTTTAACCAACTGAGTATAATAACAAATAGAATAACAAAAGAAATCACCATGCATGCGGTACTTCGCATAGACAGGTTATTCCAACAGAATACTAATAACGGAACCAGTTCAGGTGAAATTCACACCCATACGATGTTCCAAATGTAATAATAAGTAATGGAATAACAATGAAATTACCATGCATGCGGTACTTCAGATGTAGACAAAAGTTATTCCAACGTAATAATAAGTAAAGATGGAATCAGTCCTGTAAAACACACGCATACATGATATTCCAATGTAATAATAATAAAGATTTTAACCAGTCCTGTAAAAACACACGCATGTGATATTCCAACATAATAATAAAGATTTTAACCAGTCCGGGTAAAAACACACGCATGTGATGTTCCAAATGTAATAATAATAAAGACAGAATAATAGAAGAATGTCACCAAGTATAGGGTAGCCCACGTATACAAGTTATTCTAACAGAATAATAAGAAATGGAATAACAAAAATTCTATTCATGAAAACAAAAGAATAATATCTCTTACGTAAAAGAAACTGAATATAAGAGTAGTTAAGTAGCAGGATACTTTTCTTCTTTCTCTCTTACAGTTTATGTGACGCCCCCAAAATAGGTCCATTCCACCCAACCCATTGTGAGTCGCCAAATACATGGTACAGAAATAAATACAACTTCAATAATTCATGATAAATAGCCCTTTTGTCAGAAAATTCGAATCTCGCGACTTTTTATAAGAAATTCAATTCTCTACAACTTTGCAGAAGGAAGTTTTTCCAAATTCCAAACAGAAATTATCCGAAATCCATAAATTAGCGATTTTACAGTCTATAATCAATTTTCGGTCAAGAATTGTGTCCACTGACACACAAAACATATGTTAAACATTTAATGCCACAAAATACTCTACCTCCTCATATACTCATATATCCCACATTCATTATAAAAATATCACCGTTAATATATTATTAAAATAATATATTTAAATGAATTATTTTATCGTAAAAAGATAAAATATTAATTTTCAACAATTGTCACATTAAAAATTTTCTCCATCTATATCCACATAAAATCAATATCATATAAATCAATAATTAATTATTCACAAATAATATTATAGAATCACATTACTAACAACCAGTGCAGTTCTAGGAAAGAGGGGCTTTCAATAAGGATTTCTCCTTCTTGGCGCGCAATTAGGTGACCAAACCTCTCCTTGATGTAACTTTCTAGACATTGCCAATAATGTTGTCTGCGATAATATTATTCAAATAATATGAATTATTGATTTGATAATGGAAAATAATGTGTAATGACAATTATTGAAACAACAAAGATACCAAATATCAACGCAATTATTGAATCAATATAATATTGAATAAGAATTCATCGTAACAATTATTGAGTAGTGCCTTCTTACGTAAGGATCAATAATTCAACAATCATCTGCAATACCGGTAGCTACTCTTTATGCAACCACGCATATTCATCAGATTTTAACCACCGGTATTCCAACAAAGGTAAACAACAACTTACGCCGCTATTTATAAAACTCAATCTTTGTCGTTTTCTTTCATCCAACCGTTTTTACATTATGGGGCCCACAAATGGTTGCGCGCTGTTCGTCATT
Source organism: Panax ginseng (assembly GCA_020205605.1). Classification (NCBI taxonomy): domain Eukaryota; kingdom Viridiplantae; phylum Streptophyta; class Magnoliopsida; order Apiales; family Araliaceae; genus Panax; species Panax ginseng. Next base: position 16,945,722 of record CM035134.1, read on the forward strand.
TGATATTCCCGACAAAAAGAATATTCCACGACCAAACGAATATTCTCCGACAACAATGAATATTTTATAACCACTTGCTTATTTTGTAAACTTTGCACATTTCACCCATAACCAAAAAATTATATCAAATTAACCCTTATTAATTTAGAATAATGAATAAAGGAAAATTCAATTTTATTTATAATAAGTTGGGGTCTTACAACCTCCCCTCCTTATGAAATTTCGTCCTCGAAATTGACGTGCGTACCTGGTGTATCGAAAAGATGAAGATACCTCGCTTACATTTCCGTTTCCAACTCCCAGGTCATTTCCTCAAAAGCATGGTTTCTCCACAAAACTTTAACTTGTGGTATGACCTTCTTACGTAACACATGCTTCTTCCTATCCAAAATCTTGACAGGTACCTCCTCGTATGTTAAGTCTTCGGCTATCTCGTCTGGTTCTAACTCAATGATGTTATTCGGGTCGTCCACATATTTACGTAACATCGGTACGTAAAAAATATTATAAACACGCGACATACTTGGTAGTAAAGCGAGTCTATAGGCCACAGTTTCTACTCGATCGAGGATTTCAAATAAACCAATAAATCGAAGGTTTGAGCTTTCCTCAAATCGCCAATTCTCGCTTTTGGAATAACAACTTCTTGCATCTCCTTCTTCAAATTCATCAGCTCCGGTGTGTAGATTGAACAGCTTTAACTTTATTAATTAAAGTCGATTATACTCGTATATCATCACGTGGGTACCTAGAGTTTTCATCTCCATCTCTATTATTTGTAAGTTATACGAAATGAGTCTTTGAAAATATTGTACTCGTACTCGTATACAATCTTCTACTCAACACGTCAGCTACCACCTTCGCTTTTCCAGGATGGTATGGTCAGAACATGTGCCGAAATGAGTCTCCTATTGAATTCTTCGAAGCGCTTTCCACATTCCTTGCTCCATTCAAATTTTGTATCTCTACGAGTCAGTTGCGTTAATGGAATAGCGATTCGAGAATATCCTTCAACGAATCTCCGATAATAACCAACTAAGCCTAGAAAGCTACGTATTTCGATTACCGACTTAGGTTGTTCTCAACTGTGACTCATATCCCAACCTTGGATAGCATGTTACAATAGCACCTATCAGTTTACTACCGCACGAATATGGCGTCCCCTACGGAGAGAGTCCGCTTCAGCATTCCACAAAGGAAGTCATAAGATGGAGGCTCGGGTATCAACTTCTATACTTGGGTTTTTAACTCCTCAAGTTCAATAGGAGCAATTCGATATGAGATTTTAGAAATGGGTTTTGTACCGGGTTCAAAGTCGATACAAAATTCAATATCACACTTTGGGAGTAAGCCAAGAAATTCTTGAGAAATACGTCGGAAAAATCAATAACAACAGAATATTATTCAAATCGGCGTGTCTTTATTCAAATCCATAACATGGACTAAGAAAACTTGACATCCGTAATAAACGAATGACTTCATGGCTTGATATGAAAATGTTTGACTACAATGGTTTGATTGCTTAAATTCGAATAACAGGTTTGCTTAGGAATATGAAAACTAACAACCTTACAAAAGCAATCAATTTGGCATGATGAGTAGTTAACCAATCAATCTCTAAAATCACATCAAAAGCAAGTATCTTTAAAGAGATAAGATCAACAGGTAATGTGATAGTGCCAACTTGAATCAAGCAAGATTTCTAAACAACGGATGTAATGAAAGTTTCTCCTAACGAAGTCTCCAATAATAGGTCAAAGTCTAATTTCTCCGTAGTCAAGTTCAAACGTTGAGCGCAAGCAAGAGAGATAAAAGAATGGGTAGAACCGGTATCTAGTAAGGTATAAACTTCGCAAGAATTATAATTAACTAACCCGTGCTAAACTCGTTCGGGTTTCTCGCATTTTAACCGGTCACGACAAACGCTCTTCCAGGAACCGCTGATTTCGACTTATCCGGGACAGCCCTTGGAATCACCACTTCCGCTAAACTTGGTTTCGCTATAGTACAATCTCGGCGATGTGGCCTTCTTTTCCCACAATTGTAACATACCTTGGATTGTTGTGGACGAGTTTGGGTGATATGTCCCTCCTTCCGCATTTGTAACATCCAACCGACGGTTACCGCTCTCCTCCCCAGCATTTGTTGTTGGTCTTTGGTCTTTGCTTGATGTCTTCCGTCATCATTGAATCTTCTTTCTCGAAATTTCCACTTGAGTCACCTTTCCTATTATCATGTCCACGATTACCACCAGAGTGGTTACCGCTTTGTCCATATTCTTTCTTCCTCACCGGGTTATCATCGCTCGATGACTACCACAGTTGTGGTCCCTCGGTTGAGTATACTCACTATCTCGCTCTAATAATCGAGCCACATTGACAACATCCTAATACGGAGAAAACTTATGAGAGATAAGGTATTGACGAATCTCGGGTTTTAGACCTCTCGAAACATACGCTGGCGTCATTCGCTCCTCATTCTCCACCAAATGAGGTGCAAACTGATAACTCTGCGAACTTTGCCTCGTCTTCGAGACACCGTCATGTTGTTCGCTCGAGTCTAATAAACTCTACCTCCTTCATATGACGAATACTTTCAGAAAGTACTTGTCATTGAAAAGTTCTCAAATCTTTCCCAAGACATGTTGAGTGCATCTGGTCAGGTACGCTTCACGATTCCCACCAAAGAATCGCTTCACCACGAAACATAAAGGTGGCGAATGGAACCTTCAGTTCCTCCGTTCACCCCAAGACATCGAATATCTTGGAAATTTGCTTGACCCACGTTTCTGCCTTGATCGGATCCGGCTTTCCATGGAAATCTGGTGGTCCCAACTCCTTGAATCGCTTGGGTTGTGATGGATCATAGCGTTGCCATCATTTTCACCGTATTTTGTACACGAGTCTCCTCGCCTCGATTTTGCATGAACTGCAAAAAGCTCCTAAACATTCCATCGTTCATCGTTTGCTCTGTGAGTGTTGTTTACGGGAGGAATATTGCATTCTGTTGCACGCTCTCCGGTTTGCGACTAAAGGTTGTTCCACGGTCTCATAAACTCCATTGTTAACGTTCTCGTGCCCATTCTTAAATCTCGCCATAAAACAAGGGTTAATTAAACAAATTAACATATCACATAATATCCTATATTATGACCGACCAACAAATAAGCTTAGGTAGGACACACTAGCGAAGGATTTACTCGTCTCTCCCCTCCTAGTTCTATTCCCCGATCTCCGCCAGAGATCATATCCCTAAGCTCTGATACCAACTGTGACGCCCCCAAAATAGGTCCATTCCACCCAACCCATTCTGAGTCGCCAAATACATGGTACAGAAATAACTACAACTTCAATAATTCATGATAAATAGCCCTTTTGTCAGAAAATTCGAATCTCGCGAGTTTTTATAAGAAATTCAATTCTCTACAGCTTTGCAGAAGGAAGTTTTTCCAAATTCCAAATGAAATTATCCAAATCCATAAATGAGCGATTTTACGATTACTATAATCAATTTTCTATCAAGAATTGTGTCCACCGACACACAAAACATATGTTAAACATTTAATGCCACAAAATACTCTACCTCCTCATATACTCATATATCCCACATTCATTATAAAAATATCACCGTTAATATATTATTAAAATAATATATTTAAATGAATTATTTTATCGTAAAAAGATAAAATATTAATTTTTAATAATTGTCACATTAAAAATTTTCTCCATCTATATCCACATAAAATCAATATCATATAAATCAATAATTAATTATTCACAAATAATATTATAGAATCACATTACTAACAACCGTGCGCCTCAGAAAGAGGGGCTTTCCAATAAGGATTTCTCCTTCTCGGCGCGCAATTAGGTGACCAAACCTCTCCTGATGCGAACTTTCTAGACATTGCCAATAATGTTATCTCGATAATATTATTCAAATAATATGAATTATTGATTTGATAATGGAAAATACCGTGTAATGACAATTATTGAAACAACGGTGATACCAAATATCAACGCAAACAATTATTGAATCAATATAATATTGAATAAGAATTCTTGTAACAATTATTGAGTAGTGCCTTCTTACGTAAGGATCAATAATTCAACAATACTTTAAGTAACCGTGTCTTCTATCGCGTGCAACCACGCATATTCAGTATTTTAACCAATCGAGTATTCCAACAATTATAGCGGAATAACTTACGCCATTATTTATAAAACTCAATCTTTGTCGCTTTTCTTTCATCCAACCGTTTTTACATTATGGGCTCCACAAATGGTCATACTACCGTAAATGACGGATATTCCCGACAAAAAAATATTCCACGACCAAACGAATATTCCCCGACAACAATGAATATTTTATAACCACTTGCTTATTTTGTAAACTTTGCACATTTCACCCATAACCAAAGAATTATATCAAATTAACCCTTATTAATTTAGAATAATGAATAAAGGAAAATTCAATTTTATTTATAATAAGTTGGGGTCTTACAGTTTATTTCTCTAGAGTTTCAAGAAAATAATGAAGGAATGAGCTTCTATTTATAGAAGAATGGATTGCATAGTAACTAATTCATGAACGGTCCAGATTGATTTACTTTAATCTGAAGGTACATATTTAAAACAAAATCTTTTAAATAAAATATAATATATTCTATTTATAATTTTACTATGCAAAATACTATGCAACATTATGCATAATAAAATATAATATAATCTAATTATTATCAAATAAAACGAATAACTTTATAAAAGTATTACATTTTTATAAAAAATTTTACTATTAGCCTAATAAAACGAATAACTTTATAAAAGTATTCTGCTTTATATAAAAAGATGTTTCGCTTTTTATTACGTTAATAATACTAATAAAACAAAACTGAGTGACTTATCACATAAGCATCAATAATCAATATCGTGTGCTACTATGCAATCACACGTATTACTGTATATTTACTACCGAGTAGTTCAACAGTATTAACAGTAAAACTTCCGTCGTTATTTTCATAAAAATATTTTTGTCGTTTTCTCAATCCGACAATAATTCTGTTGTAGGGTCCACCAATGATTGTACCGTCGTACGGATATTTTCTGACAAAAAGAATATTTTCCGACCAATCGAATATAATATGACAACTTGCATACTTTGCAAAATTTATAAATATTACCCCTAACTATAACATTATATTAAATTCATTCCATAATACTCAAAAATGATAATTATAGAAAATTTATCTTTATTCAAAAAGTTGGGATTTTACACCTATAGCCGGTTCGTTCTTAATTCGCTCCCTCCAGTATATATATATATATATACGGGGAGGATCTAAAGCGGACCAAAAGAACGGACCAAGGCAAAAACACGCGGGTTTCAGGGTCAACCCGCGTGTTTTTCCGACCTGCACTCTGAAACTCAAAGTGTTTTTGCCTTAGTCCGTTCCTTGGTCCGTTCTTTTGGTCCGCTTTAGATCCTCCCCGTATATATATATATATATATATATATAGAGAGAGAGAGAGAGAGGAAGGAAGGATCAAGAATATTCTCCTTATCTAGCATTCCTCTTTAAATAAAACTTCTTTATTAAAACTATGTCGTTTTGGAGATTTTTAAAAGAGAGTGGTCCCACTTATTTTCCTTTTATTTTCAAAAATGTTACTCGCGACCCCATTTGTTTTTAAAAGAAACTCCGAAATAACGTAATTTTAATAAAAGAGTGTTATTTAAGGAGGAGTGTTAGATAAGTGGAATGCTCTTGATCCTTCATCTATATATATATATATATATATATATATATATAGAGATCAAGTCATCATACCTCCCTTTAGGCGAGATGGTTTGATTAAATACAACCGTAAATACTATACTTTTAGCGATGTTATATGTTGTCCGTCATTAAAAGTATAGTATTTACTTGATTGTATGATCAAACCGTCGCTTAAAAAGATAATGACGGTGTGAGTAAAATAAGAGGTATGCACTTGATCCTTGCTATATATATATATATATGCTGCGGCATTTTGTAGCCGGTGAGAATGGTGAAGAGCATGGTGAAAGGATTCAACGAACAACTAGCAAAAGAAAAAAAAAAATCAACCAACTACATTAATTACAACAGTCGCCAACGACTCTTCAAGTTAGCATAGTCTTATTATTTAGCCTCCCACAGGCCACACATATGACTTTATATAAAATCAACTTCTATTCTGTTTATCGGAAGGTTCGCGCGAATTTTCGGGTCAATCCACGCATCAATTTCCTTTATTTTATTATTTTATTGATTCAAAAGTAATTATTTACAAAATAGTTAGAAATTATTTTACTGATTTAAAAGTAATTTAGTTCTAAAAAGAAAGAGAGTGAGGGAAGACTTTTATTGAGATATGGTAAAAATAATTTTCTGATAACACTTATTTGGTACTAATTAATAGTGAAGGAGTTCAGTGAGTTAGAATGTATAAGAATATGTAGATGATATTTAATGAAGGATTACAATTCTTTGATTTTACAATTTAAATTTGACTATGATTCATATCAACGAAATTAACTCAGTTGTATATTTATGTACGAAAATTTATAGTCAAACCCAATTTAATTTATTTTTGTTAATAACTCGATACTAACTCGGGATAACTCAACCAATTAAAAAAGTATCTATCCATTCAACTTATTTACGAATCGACTTATGACTTATTATAGATAGGCAGGCGTTGAGGTATTGATAGGGTTTTTTAAAAATCATGTATAAATTTATTAATATTATTATAAGTATTATTATTTTTCTTATTACACACTAATATTACTTTTAAAAAATTGTCTTAAAACTTATTTCAAATTGAAAAAATATTTTTATCTAAAAAATAAAAATATATTGGACGTAGGAGAGGGTATATTCAAATCAGATATTGACTAGCCAAATAATGAAAATATTTCATCAGCCGCTACAACATGTAGCGGCACATACAATCTATATTGATTGTTTCAATAGTTTGACCAAGAATTTAAGGGGTACTTTAGTAAATTACTTAGTCGTTGCAAGTTTTATCACTGACGCTATAACTTATAGTAGCTGTGTTTTTATTTTTTTAAATCTCAACCATTAATTATATTCATCAACGGTGAAAATGATAATTGCTGAAATATTATTCCTAGCAACCGGTTACAATGAATTGATATATATATATATATATATATATATATATCTCTCTTTTTTCTTCTTTATGATGTTGGGTTGGTGTTGATTTTTGTTTATTTCTAGATTGGGTTACTATTGGTTGTTGGTTTTTGTTGGCTGTGGGGATTTTTATGTTGTAGCTTCATTCAAAGGTTTTGTCCCTTATATTGATGTTAGACATTTTAAGCTTGTTACGTGTCCTCACCTTCCGGTTTGTGGTACCCACACTGTTAGTTCATAACTTCATCACAAGTAATGCCTAAAAGTAATGCCAGATAAGTAGACTTACTAATTTTTTGTCTACTTACGTTAGACAATTATTAATAAATTATGATAAGAGTCCATGCATGTGATTTGATGATAAATATGATTAATGTATATTTGTATTAGTATGCTTTTATAAAAATTTTAATGATATTATGTTATACAAAGAATTAAAATAGAAAGATCTAATCTTAAGTTGATCTTATTAAATTGATCTAATGAATTGTTAATATGTGATTTTATGATGAATATGATTAATTTATATTTTTATAAGTTTTATAAAATTCTTAATGATGTTATGTTGTACAAGAACTTAGAAGAAAAAGATTAAATATGTTAGGTTGATCTTATTGAATTGATTTAATAAATTGTTAATATGTGATTTGATGATTAATGTATATTTGTACCACTAAATTTTGTATAGTCCTTAACGATGTTATGTAATATGTTAGATTGATCTTATTGAATTGTTTTTATTGTTAGAGTTTACTGATGAATATGATTAATGTATGCGTGTACCAATAAGTTTTGTAAAGTCCCTATCTGAGATACATTTGTACAAAGACTTGGAATAGAAATATCAAGGTTGTTAGATTGATCTTATTGATGTTATCTATTGAATAGTTAATAGGTCCCAATTGATCGTAGAGTTACTCTACCTATTCGTACTGTCATTATGGAGTGCAGGGTTAACTCATCATTTGTAGTGCGTCAGATGTTCGATCACAGAGCTCTCACATTGGTCGTAAAGAACATAATCGCTCATAAAGTAAACAGAGAATCGAAGAGCTAAGTAAAGATTTTATTGCAAAAACTAAACGTAGAGTATACTCTAAAGATGATGAGTAAAGTCTAAATTGTAAAGAGTCTTAAGAATAGTTCAGTAAAGACTAGTTCGTAGAGTTACTCTGTCTGTTCATAAATGTTAAGTCAGTTCACAGAGTAATCTTGGTGTTCGTAGAGCATCACTCAAGTGATCATAAGTTGCAAAGAGATAGTCAAGTCCTCAACAATTCGTACGTAGAGCTATCTATAAGTTCGTAGAGTAAAGAAGTGTTAGCAAAGTAAAAGACAAGTTCATTGAATCTGCTCAAGCATCGTAGAGTGTTCATTCATAGAGCATACCGTAGAGCAATTCATTGAGTTAAAATCGTAGAGCAAAACGTAGAGCTTAGACTCTACGTTCCTCATCACTCTATTGTTGACAAAGTTCGTAGAGTGAGTCATGACTGACAAAAATACTGACAATAGAGCGTTGATGATTGAAGGTCTCGAGACATTCAACAAAACATCCTTGATTAGAATCGAAGTTAAAAAGTTTGTGTCTAACAACTAGTTTGTTGAAAACGACAACTACAAGGTAGTAAGATAAGGCTACAGACTAATGTGACAGGTTCAGGCCACAAAGCAAGCTAACTCAACATCATATTATGTCAACGTCAAGGATTCTAGAGTATCTGATCATTAAATTCATAAACAGACATTTTGCAATTGAAGTCTCTCTTGCAGACTATAAGAGGCTTCAAAGATTCAAATAAACAGGAAGAAGGTTGTGAAAGTAAAGAGAGAAGCGATCAGAGTCAGCAGATAGAGACAAGATCAAAAAGCCAAAGCTCTGTTAAAGTAGAAAGAATTCACTCTATGAATTTGAACAACGTGTTCAAAGCTGCTAAGTACTTGAGAAAAATGAGTTGAATTGTCATCTTAGCAACACATCAAACAACCATCATTCAAACAGTGATTCAATTGTCTTAGTGACTTTTCGTCAAAGTCTAAGTGACTTGAAAAGGTCTAAGTGACCTGGTCTGTGTGACCTTACTGAGATTAAGTGACTCGAAGGAACTTAAGTGGTTCAGTTGTAATAGATCTATGTGATCTGGTCTCAATGACCACATCCTTAGTGGATATTATACTTGTTGAAGTAAATGAGTAGACTAGGAGTTATTCAGTCTCCGAACCACTTAAAACTTGCTTGTGTCATTTACTATTCAACACTAACTGTCATATTATTTATCATGTTTGTGTGACTGAAAACCACAAGACTAAATTTAGAACTGATATTTTTCCTTAATCTTTAAGGGTTTTTTCCCCAAGTATATTCCGTTGTGTATAATTAATCTTGATTAACTAATTATCTGGTAATACGTCTTTAAATAAGCAAAAATTTTAAATATCTATTCAACCCTCCTTCTAAATCTCTAATGTGTCTATGAAAAACAACAAATTATACAACCACCAATGCATTTTAAAAATCTTAGATTCATATAGAATCTAGACAAATCAATAGTTAAATATAACAAGACATTAAAGAAATCTTATCTTGAGTCGATTCACAATAAAATTAATTTTATAATTTTACCAAGTTATTTTGGTTGATGACAGGTTTTGTTTTTTCAAAGTATATTACGCAACATTCCGTTTTTATAAGGAAACTTAACATCCGTAGTTGAAGACTTGTAAAGAAGGGATATTTTTGACATTTGTCCAGTCCGCAGTATTAAACTGCAAAATACTGAAAATTAAACTGTAAACGGGAGCTATATCAATCGTTCAATATTCGGATGAACGCTCAAAATATATTGTAATACTAACATTAAATTGACAACGTTAACTATGAATTAGTTTAGAGATGCTTAATAATTTCGTTCTATATGCATGTATAATAAATATTCATGAAATAGTTTAGAGATATGCTTAATAATTTCTTTATACTATGTAAAATAAAATATGTTATTTTTAACATTAGTTTGTGCATTATACAAGTCATCAGTCTAGTGTAATTAGTAATTACATAGCATTATTGCATTATGAAAAATTCAATCCGGACATGATAAGTGCTTTTATATATTAGTCTAATTTTCATGTTCAATTATTATGTCCGCATAAAAGATATTGGGTTCTTAATTTCTTATAAATTTTAACAAAGTTAAATGTATAAAGGTCATTATTGTATGGGTCAAAACAAATTTCAAAAGATGAGCCAACAAAGCAAAAGTAGTAATAATCTTTGATTTATTTTTTCTGGCTGATAAGAAATTTTGAAAACCAACTGAAATTATCCCATTAATGCCAATTCAATTTATTATTTTTTTAAAATAAAACCTCTTTCAAGTTTATTTAGAATTTTTATAAAAAAAATATGAAATTATTAAAAAGATAACGAAAGGCAAAAAAATATATTTTCACTACACACATGTTTTGTGTATATATTGTATTGTTCTCTTATTATGAAGGAAGAATTTTAACTGTTAAATGCTTAAAACTGTTTCACTGTCGTTTATCTTTATGTATTAATTCTAATTCCTAGCATTATTCTTTTACTTTCTCACTCCCTTATAACCTCTTATTTTTTGACTATTTTTTTTCTTTTTTCTTATAAGACTAGTTATAAATGGTACAACAGCCCAAAGAAAATAGAAAATGAGAAAATAGAACCAAAGGCAAAAGTTAAGAGAAAATAGAAAAAGAATCAAATTCTAATGACTGATATAAATAATTTTACACAAGCTTCAACACTTCATATATAGAAACACCCCATCTAACCAATTTGCCAACACTAGTAATTAACTCAGAGCTATACTAATCAAACACTGGGGAAATTATAACCAAAAGCGGGTATTATACAACAAGAAAACTACAAATTTTGTGAATTTTTCCAATCTATCCTTTATTATCCTCGATCCATTTGTTGCCCGTGCATGAAATGAGGAGCCTCGTCTGTTTGAAACAAGAGAAATCAATAAGAGGTTAATAATAAAATTAACAAGTCAATATATCTATTAATGCTTAGAAAATTAACCAAAAATCTTGGCCGACTCAACGGCTGGGTACATACGAGCTATAAACCCGTATGAAAAGAAATTAGAATTTCGGTATTGCGAAAAAGGAAGGAAAGGATGAACAATCATTTTATCTAAAAAAAAATAATTATTTCAATTCGGAATACTATTAATAATTTAGATCATGGTAACATAAAAACTAGGACAGCAGCCCCACTTCCATCCCCAAGTGGAAGAGCATAGGGCACATGTACCTTTTACTAGCAGAGTATACCAATTATGCCATAGGATAGGCATATTTTTCCTTTGTTTTATTTATTTATATTTTTTTGAACAAGCATATTTTCCTAAGATGGTGCTCAATCTAAAAACTGCTTGCCTACGTTTTATTAGACACGCCTATTCGGGTGGACGAATTTGCCACAAAATGCCAGCACAAAAACCGAGTGTTGCCTAGGGATGCTCATCGGTAAAAAACCGAACCGATACCGAAAAAACCGAACCGATACCGATCCGAAAATACCGAAAAACTAAGAACCGAAACCGGTACCGAATTATCAGTTTCGTTACCGGTTCGGTACACAATCGGTTTCGGTTTTTTCGGTCTGGTTTTCGATAAAACCGGTTCGGCTATGTAAATTGCAGAATATGTAAATTACATTCTTAAAATTGGAAGGAGTTTGTGTTTACTAGTATGCAAATAGGCATAGGCATGATGGACCCATCAAAAGTGATCTGCTTCACCAAGCCAAGGTCCTGAGCATCCCATTCAAATCCTCATTTATTTTCTTCACCTTCCACGGTGACTTTGATGGAATCTTTGAAGGAACGGACTTGTTCTTCTTTGTTCGTTTTGCTTGTTGCACCTTACCAGACTTTCAGATGAAATGGCTTGTACCGAAATACATCGGTTGTGTACCCTTCCTCGTCGTGTTATAAGCAGATTGACGGTATGGCGAGTTTGTTTATGACATGGAGCATTCTCTTTGATCCACATTTGATACCACAGCTCAATGCACTTTGTTCATGGTATTTTCCTGGAACCAAGAATGGTTTATAATGACATTATCTCGTTCCTTTCTAGCATTATCTCGCCTTGTTCATGGTATTTATTAGAGTTTGATATTTTTTTTGGTTTTTGGTTTTACGAATTAAGTAATTATTATTACCGCTACTGCATGCAAAAATGTAAAAAAGCCAAAAACCGAGAAAAAAACCGAAACCGAAAAAAACCGATGCAGTATCGGGTTCATATACCGATTCGGTAAAAAACCGAAAACCGAATTTTTTGAGCACCCCTAGTCTTTTACCTTTTCCTTGAAACACCAAATTTTAGGGGTGTAAATCAAACCAAGTAGTTCGGTACTCGACTCGAGATCGGCCAAAATATGATCCAAAGCTCGAATTGAAGTTAGTCCGAGTCGAATCTGATCCATACTGCTTTTACGTTTAATGATACACGAGTGAATTCGAAACATACCGAAGGTTAAGCTCGATTAGGGTTTGAGTATTTCATTTTTCTCTAACCATACTCGATACACCTTTCGATGGATCATATTCAATATTAGTCCGATCCATACTAGTAAGCTAAATATGTGATATTTGTATCAATCTTTATAATTTTTGAAGTGTTGTATGAAATTGTGTAAACTTGTACTTGAATAAATCAATGAATTGAATGTAAATTTTTATTACATTCTTTATAATTTCAATACATAAATAAAAGTGAAAAAGTTTTATATATAAATATTAGTTAAGTAACCAATTTAGTATGTAGTGGTTCAGTTTTAAGTGAAATGGTTCATATTCGAAACTCGATTTGAAGGCTCATGAGTAACTCGCTTTGTAAACGAGTCGAGTACTTACGAGCCGAGTAGGTCCGAGTAATGATCCGAGTCGACTCTGGCGCAAAAATATAAATCTCTTACCGAATCCGAGTCGAATTCGAGCTCAATTTTTTCGAGTCGAGCCGAATCTGAGCATGAAGGTGTTCGTTGAGATTCGATTCATTTACACCCTTGACCAAATTAGGCCCAAGTACTTCAAATCATTTTCATATGGAAAGGGAATAAAAGTAATTAAAGAATTAGCTTATGCAGTTATAAACAAAACACAATGTATCAAGTAATTAAACAAAACACAATGGAAAGGGAATAAAAGTAATTAAAGAATTAGCTTATGCAGTTATAAACAAAACACAATGTATCAAATAATTAAACAACTTCGTACCACTTTCACCATCAGAAATATCTGCAAGCCTCGCAATGGCATCAGTGAGTGCTTGTTCATGGTCCTACATGATATTAAACAATAGCTGTTAGCAAAGTTAATGCACAAAACCATTTACCAAATTGAATGGTTTCTCTTTTGCTAACCTTCAGCACTTTCTTTGCTTTTTCAATTTCATTAGGGTCGGGATGACTTCCACCAAAAACTCTCTCCACCTGTCCAAATGAATATCACAGTTAACAACTACAGTAAAATTCAATATGTTTTTAGATACTGGTGTTTACTTAAGTTACTTTTGCCAACCTCCTTAATAAGAGAATCTGTATGTAATAGCCGGATATCATCCAAGCCCTTCTTTCCTATGCCATTTTGTGAAGGTGGAAAATCCTTTCGGGGTTGTCCTTTTGGTAACCCCCTACCTCTTCCGGTACCTAGAGCAATATCACGCCCGGCAGATCTATGCATACCAAGACCTGCACCACCATAACCCCCTTGACGAGAAATTCCAGGGTCATCACCTACCCATTGTAAATCCTCGGGAGAAATCTGCCAAAGAAACAAAAAAATAAAAAATATATTACAGCCTCAATGGTTCGCAAGGAAACAATCACATTATGGTAACAATTAACTGAGGATTACAGTAGGAGAACAAGGGCTGCTCAAAGGATTGACCCCTCATAGTGCTAGAACAAAGATGTCTTTAAACATTATAGAGATATGTACACACGCATGTATAAATATACAGTAAGCACATAATACAAAATGGTGTAGCTAATATTATCGACTAAATTTTTTTAACGCCAAATAATCAATTAAATACTGCCTAGTAACACAGTCTACTACAGGAAAATTGAAAGTTAATGTAAATTATGTAATATAAAGCTAGAAATATATTAACACTAGACTATTGGTCTAGCGCTTGCTACTGCCACAGTTCAAACCAAAAGACAATCCGAAAATCTCACAAACTTTTTATTCCCTTATTTTCCTACCAAAGACTTCCAATGAAAACATTCACAATAGGCAGATCTTCCTATAGTACAATAATCACTGAAGAGCATTTGTTTAAATTAGCCACTCGAAATTCAAATAACATAATAAGATTTGTCAGTTAAAAATAACATAATAAGAGAAGGAATATCATATTACTTACAAAGAGACATTTTTTCTCTGATGTCTCTTTCCTACTAACAGTGTTCTAAAAATCTCCGCCTAGGCGCTAGGCCCCCCGGCACCTCGCCTAGGTGCTAGGCCCCTCGACAACTCACCTAGGTCCAAGGCGGCAAATAAATCCCTCTAGGAAATTAGGCAGGACCTAGGCGGGGTCTAGACGAAGATTTTTTTAAAATTTTAATAACTACCCAAACCAGATCTTGATATATTTATTTTTTTAATGATTTACCATATTCATAATACAGATTGTACCATATCAAATCACAACAAAAATATCAAGTCAAAATGAATAATTTTATTATAATTGTAATTTTTTGAAGTTGTATCAACTTTAAATTATATAAATGATGATACATTTGTAATATTTAATTTAATTCAATATAATTCTTAAATTTATGTTTAGTTTCTTAAGTTTTAACATTGAATTAAATTCTTGAAATTTTAAATTTTATTATTTAATAGCAATCTTGTTTATGAATAAAACTAATACGTTAAAAATATGTTTGAACTTTAAACAATTGTATGTTTGTGTTTAAACTTTGACATTAACAATATGGATATATATTTGAACTTTAATCAAATGCCTTTATTATCTTTATTATAGGTTGTTTTGCTTTATATTATTGTTTTATTTGAATAAATGTAAGATGAAATATTAAAATTGGCTTAAAATAAAAAATTCCGCCTAGGCCCCCTAGGCGCTAGACCTCTGGCCGCCTGCCTCCCGCCTAGCGCCTTTTAGAACATTGCTTACTAATAAAACAATAACGAGAAAAGAAACCCAAAACTTTAGTCTGTTGTCCTGATTATTAAATTGAGCCTTGACATGCAGTAGGACCCCCCTTGAGGGCACTGCATAACGCAACAATCTCAATTAACAGTAATCATAGTTAATAAGAGTAACGACCATATACTACCCTTGGAACTCACAGGTATTCCCACTGCTGAACTCACCAAAAGAGCAGAGGCATATCTCTGTCAAGTGCATACTGCAACATATTTTGACCTTTCAACCACAAGTGCAGCGGGAAGGTACTTGACAATTAAAAAGAGACTAGTTAAAGACACTACATAAGACCGGTATAGAAAGGACAATGCATATTTTATCCAAAAAGCAAAAGATTTGTTAGGCTTACTGTACATATCAAGCTTGGATAAACAAAGATCTCAATCCAGTTAGTTATATGATTAGAAAACTGAATACTAAGATTAAATATTTTAGGACTGCCTCGATCCCTGCTGCATAGTGTTGTCATCAGTCAAATTCAGTGTATATCTGACTAGATGCAGAATGGCAAATTGAAATCTGTTTTCAAAATCAAGATCCTACCTGAAACTTAAACCAGGTTCCAATGCAATTGAAGCAATCATAACCAAATGTATCTAATCATCTGATTGATAGAAATATTTAGTTAAATAAATTTAAAATGATATTTCTGAAGATAATATAATCTTTGTGCCTGCTAGAACAAATAATAAAGCCAAATTTCAACATGTTCTAAAAGTTCAAAAAATATTTTTCACTTCAATGCTTCAGGTTGTGTAAAAAGGGTATCATTACCTCTGTCAGATTGACCCACTCCCATGTCTCATTTGCAGTACCTATATCATAAACAAGAGCATGTCGACCCTGGAAAAGTTTCACAAATTTCAGCATAGAACCTGAATAAATTAGAATTCATTATTAAAAATAATCCCAAATTATACCTCAGCTGGATTGTAGTCAGTTATAACAGCTTCATAGAAATTGTTATCATCAGGCCATCTGGTCCTCACTTTTCTTCCAATTAATGGAGAGAATGATGCTGCTTCAGCAGGTTCACTTGCATGGGCTACAGGAGCGCCGCGATTACCAAGTGGCCCCCTAGGAGATGGACCAGAGGGAGGGTACTGTGCTTTCATCGAAGATACTCCTGGAAATATGTGGCCCTGTTAAATAGATGGGAACATGAAAAGGAAACGATTAATAGAATATTCATAGCAGAAATATGCTTCTGAATTCAGTGTTTATAACATACACTTTTATGCTTCTTTCCCTTGGCTCCCGTATTAGGTCCTCGTCTTGCAGCTGATGAAGATGGCTGGTTTGATGCAGCCACCGTTGGGTGGAAAGAAGGAGATGGCCCACCAAAGGACTGAGAAGGTACTGATTGGTTTATCTTCTGTTTCTTACGAGATGCTGAGACAGAGGGGCTGGGTACTGGATCATGAACAGCTTGAGTAGTGGTAAGCAAGCCAGGTTGAAGGCCACCTGCCTGTCTCCACTCCCTAATAGCATTACCCAAATACTAATTACTAAAAGAAAAAAGAGACCAAAGATCTCTGAAAATCAAATAAAATGGATGTGACTTTCAGAAAACAACAAAGCTTGATTTTGTAACACTATTGGACCTTATCCTCCTGATTACGTCATCAGCATTAACCTTGCCAAGAAGCTCCCTGTGCTCTTCATTTGATAATCTCAACTCCTTTCTAAGCTCGGTAATTAAACTTTCTTTCTCCTGAAGAAAACACATTTCATTGAGCAGTCGTTCAAACTGGAATAAACAAATATAACGAAATTAGAACCATGGAAATAATAATATAAAAAAAAAGTGTACCCAAGTAATGGCATCAGCTTGAGCTTTAAAGGCTCTTAGAACTGAGCTATATGCTTCTTGCTCAAGGTGGTGAATTTGGGCTTCCATGTCAGTTTCACCATATACTCTAGAATATGGAACAGAACCTATAACCCCAGATCTGCCATTCCCAGCAACACGCCCCCCTCTCTGAATTCTATTTTGATGCGATGGAGGAAGATCGTCATCGGTTCCTGCAATTGTTTCAGAATGGAAAACAATAGAATTACAACTGGATCTATTAATTTTAGTGTATTACTGCAAACATGTCTTATTTCAATTTTCTTGATAAGTTCCTAGCATATTCATCAGTATCTTAAGAATAAAATACAAAGAAATGTCATGAATGATACAAATCCCATGTTTGTATCTGACACGCATGTCTCCTTCGACACAATGACAGATTGCACGATGCATCACTGTATTTTACAATACGTACCTTTTCAGCATTAAATGTACAAACAACCACTAATTAATGAATATGTTTATCTGACATGCATGTGTCTATAACTTCTAATTATGAATATGTTCATATTTATTAGTAACCGGTAGGTTTTTGGAAGTTGAAACTTGATTTTATATATTGAACCCTTGAATTTTTGCAAGTTACCCAATGCAATTGTAATACTGAAATATCTCATTATTAGTTATATAATAATTCACTATGACAAAATTTTGAACTTTTTATGAACGTATTTAATTTTTGAACATTTCTAAATGGAAACAATGTAGCTTACGATATGTAAAACATATCCCAATACACATTGTGAAGATGAATTTATGTGTGAGATGTATCAATAACTAAGGTTATTACAAATGCATCTTGTAACATTAGTAAATATTTGAGGGGAAAATGTAAAGACCTCTATGGTTATGATTGTTTCTGCAATTTATACAAGTTGCCTAACAAGGAATAAACTACTCCATTGCACTTTTGCTTCTAAAAACACTCGGATAAAACTAAGATTACTTTGCATCCCACGCAACAATAAATGGAAAATAAATACTATCGGTGCTGCAAGAAGCACACAGCTGTCAAACATTGTGCCCAGTATCTAAAAACTGCAGCCAGACTTTCCTTTTATATTTGT
Source organism: Panax ginseng (assembly GCA_020205605.1). Taxonomy (NCBI): domain Eukaryota; kingdom Viridiplantae; phylum Streptophyta; class Magnoliopsida; order Apiales; family Araliaceae; genus Panax; species Panax ginseng. Next base: position 16,964,059 of record CM035134.1, read on the forward strand.
CCTATTCTCTCTGCTGTCTTGGCTAGAATATTTTGCTCCGCTACAACATACTCCACTGAACATGTAATAGCAGATGATTCATAGAATTGAGGAGTTGATGATATGTACTTTTAACTCTTTTCCAACTCAATAAAATTACAATCACAGATACCCAAATTCAATAAATTACTGTGACAAATACCTAAAATTATTATAATGACATAAATACGAATTCTCTATGTGAACCGAAAAGTCAAAATCCAAACAAACAGATATTATGCCCAAATAACATTTTATTGCAGCCCCTCAGTCCCCCTCCCCACAAAAACCGATTAAGGAAATAACAATATTCACATGCCAAGTATTCTATTATTAGCATATTCACCAAAAAAAATTGTATAACAATATGTTGACATATTTTCTCAATAACAAAGTCGGCTTTAAAATATATTTTATTGACATATTCAACATAAAATATTAATTCTCTACTCTGAAATCAAGTTATTTTCATAAAAGTTATCTAACTATAGACGTGTGTAGAATTAAAAAAAGGTATCCATATCACCATTTTCTGAATAAATTCAAAAGGTTGATGGAGCAGTTTGATAGTAAACCACAATCCTAAGTTTTTATCACTTTTTTGAATTCACCGTCTAATCTATAGCTTCTCATGAATTGCATCAAAAACTTACAAACTTCCTGAAAACACAGTTTTGCTTAGCAAGTCTCTCCTAAGACAATGTGAAGGACATTTGAACTTTTACAATTGTATACAGAAAAACATTAATGCATCTGCTTATTAGTCGATATAATCACTCCCAAAATTTGTCTCCAGAACCAAATTAATCTCAGCAATCTCATCAACAAGTACATTGTACTAATTACTAAATAAACCATGTTTGACCTCTACTACAGAGCAAAAATAGACAAACCAGATTATTAGTCCAACAATTAAAGAGTGCATCTTTTAATTTTTTTAGTGCTCAAGTATAACTTCAGCCACAATGTGAACCAATTAACCACAAAAACCCTAAATTAAACATTCAATTGCACTCGCAACAATAAGAAAATTTAGTTCTGAACTGAAAATTCAAAACTAATTCCAGGTTATAGCTAACCCAATATAACCAAAAATACAATGCACAAAAGAAATTAAACAAGATTAACCCTAGTTCATCATATATCAGTAAAAAACCCTAAATTACGACAAATTGTACTAAAAATATAATCTTTATCAAATAAAAACTCACCACTGCTATCAAAAGGCTCGTAGTCCATTGCCAGCTTGTAATCCCCAACACCTCAAGAATTCCAATCAGCCAAATAAAAAAATAAAAAACAAGGTTTTCACTCCAAAGAGACTGGAATCAAAATCTGCTGGGCACGAGAATCGAGGAATCGAATCTTCGAGAAGAGAGAGACGAAAGGAGGAGCGATTTGGTGTTCAGAAGAGAGGGAGAGTCTGCGTACCAGTTGGGCTGAAGAAGTGGCGCGGACTTGAAAGTTGTTTTTAGGGAGTTTTTGAGTTTTTTGATTAATTGTTGGTTTTGAGTTCCGCCTGCTTTCGGTGTTTGACTTTTGGTCATTGGGTGCTAATTAAGGCGCACGTGCCTATGAAGAATGAGGTAGACACCACTCCACATCCAATCATTTGCGTAAAGAATAATGTTAAGACATAAATTATTTTATAAATATTTTATAAAACGTTCACGGGCATATTCGGTCGAAGATTATATTAAAATAATTTATTGATCAATATATTAAGATGGAGTATGTTATATCAACAATATATAAAATAATTTGTGTTTGTAGTATTACTCTTGGATAAAAGAATTGGAATGGTACGAGATGAGTAGGGGTAAATTTGATAAATTATTAAAATGATTGGTTCGGTGCATTCAATTCGATATTTTTATATTTTGATTTGATATCGATAAAAACATTGGTATATATCGATATTTTGATAACAATATATTATTTTTTATCGTACAGAATTGAAATACCGATTATTTCATTTAATTATATATAATACATATTATATATGTTAACGCCAAATTTTGTACACTTGACGAAATCATCAAAACAGCAGGCCAAAATTGTGCCAACGGTTGATTGTATTGTTGTAAAATCAAACTCACAAAATACACTCACATAAACATAAATAAATGAATAGAGAGTAATCCACTATAATAAAATTGGGAGTACAAGTTGATAATATGGAGAGTACAAGTTGTGTATTTGTGTTGTATCTCTTATGTTCTTGTGGTTATTGTGGTATTTATAGATGTCATATCCACCTGAATTCAATTACGAGTAAGAGTCCTTTGTAGAATCACCTCATAACTGTTGAATCCAATTAGGAGTAGGAGTCCTAATTAAACCTCCTTATCCCACCAAATAAGGAAACACAATCTTTCTTTAATAAGGACTCTCTCAATGTCAAAATAAATATATATTATGGGTCAACACCAAATCTAGCCCATTAAATAAGTTGGGTTACACCTTGGCTAGACCCAAATAATCACACTCCAACATTGCCCCCCAGTCTCCTATTTATAAGGAACTTATTTATAAGAGAGTATTCAAAAAGTCTCCGTGGGATTTTTATCCTCGGGATTTTTATCCTCGGAATTTCTATCCTCGGAATTTCTATCCTCAGGATTTCTATCATCGGGATTTATATCATCGGAATTTCTATCCTCGGGATTTATATCCTCGGGATTTATATCCGTAGAATGTTCATCCTTTCGGGAGATCAATGCCTTCTCGAAGGACGTTTGGTGCTATTATCATTGTCCGTCAACCGTAACCCACGCTTTGCGCCATTTTTAAACACACATTTAACTCAAGATTGGAAACGATTACATCACATGCATAAATGCCAATTGCCCACTTTTATTGAAAAATAATTTCATGGGCATGTGTTCCTTCAGTCTGTGGTTGATGATGAAATCGAAGCCGTCTTTAAAGCACTTCAATGATATAAAAGCTTAAATTTTTATCTCTGTGCTAAATGAATTACATTAAAAAGTCGCGGTGACTCAAAGACTAATTTTTTCATCACCTGGACCAAACTCCTTCGGTGAATCGGTGATTTTAAATCGACACTAGAACAAGTGTCTTGTTTCCCACAGACGGCGCCAATGTTAACGCCAAATTTTGTACACCTGACGAAATCACCAAAACAGTAGGCCAAAATTGCGCCAATGGTTGATTGTATTGTTATAAAATCAAACTCACAAAATACACTCACATAAACATAAATAAATGAATATAAAGTATGAACACAAGATTTACGTGGAAACCCAATTGGGAAAAAACCACGGAGAGAGAGTAATCCACTATAATAATATTGAGAGTACAAGTTGTGTATTTGTGTTGTATCTCTTGTGTTCTTGTCCCCATCTTCTCCTCCTTATTGTTGTATTTATAGATGCCATATCCACCTCAATCTAATTCGGAGTAGGAGTCCTTTGTAGAATCACCTTATAACTGCTAAATCCAATTAGGAGTAGGAGTCCTAATTAAACCTCCTTATCCCACCAAATAAGGACTCTCTCAATGTCAAAATAAATATATATTATGGGTCAACACCAAATCTAGCCCATTAAATAAATTGGGTTACACCTTGACTAGACCCAAATAATCACACTCCAACAATATATAAATTGTATTTTTTTAATAAAATACATTACTTAATATTAGTACCTTATACAATTTTGTAATATACATTATTTAATGTTAGTATTACTAAATTATTTTGTATATATTACTTAGTAACATACCGTATATGTGAAACCCCAGATTTTATGAATAAATAATTAATTTTCTCGAAATAATTTTTTTAATATTAAAGTGTGAATTTGAGATAATATTATAGTTGTGGGTAGTATTTATAAATTTTGCAAAGTATGCAAGTTGTTATATTATATTCGATTGGTCGTGGAATATTCTTTATGTTCGGAGAATATTCGTGATGACGCCAGTACAATCATTAGTGGACCCTATTAACGGAATTATTATTTGATTGAAAAACGCACAAAAATATTTTTATTGAAAATAACGGCGGAAGTTTTACCGTTGATCTTGTTGAACTACTCGGTAGTAAAAGAAATACATGTCTGCGTTGTTGCATAGTAGCACACGGTGTTGATTATTGATATTTATGTGAGAAGTCACTCGGTTTTGTTCAATTATTGCTACAATAGTTCTTTGCAAGAGTATCTCACATTATTTGATTCAATTATTGTTGATTTATAAGTTTTGTTTTATTCAGTATTATTAACGTTATAAAAGCGTAAACATCTTTTATATAAAAAAGAATACTTTATTAAAGTTATTCTATAAATAAGAATATATTATATTCTATTATACACTATTTTTGCATAGTAAAATCTTTTTATATAAAATAGAATACTTTATTAAAGTTATTCTATAAATAGAATATATTATATTTTATTATGCATAGTAATTGCATAGTGCTTTTGCATAGTGTTTTCGCATAGTAAAATCTTTTTATATAAAAATGAATACTTTATTAAAGTTATTCTATAAATAGAATATATTATATTTTATTATGCATAGTGTTTGCATAGTGTCACATAGTGTTTTGCATAGTAAAAATCTTTTTATATAAAATAGAATTTATTTTATTTTATTTAAAAGATTTTGCTTTTAAATATGGATAGTCGATTAAAAGTAAATCAATCTGGACCGTTCATGGATTAATTACTATGCATTCCATTTTTCTATAAATAGAAGCTTAGTTAGAATTGAAATCACACCCCGGAAGTTCGAGAATTCTCCTTCTATAATCTTGGCGTATTTCCTTAAGAGTTTTAAGAAACTTTGAAGCGAAGAACATAGTATAAGTTTTCTTTAAGAAAATCCTCACCCGGTCGAATATTCTTCTTTACGGTAGAAAATTGTTATTTCTTTCAGTATTCATGAAGAGAATGATTTTCTTTCAATACTCGTAAGGGATGTTATTTCTTTTGTATTCAAGAAGAGAACTTCTGTTATTCTATTTTATTATTATTCTGTTGGAATAACCTGTATACGCGGAATACCCTATACTTGGTGACATTCTTCTATTATTCTGTCTTTAGTATTCTATTGGAATATCTTGTCTGTGCTATACGCCGGACTTGGTTCCATTTTTATTATTCCGTCTTTATTATTCTGTCGGAATATCCTGTCTGTGCTATACGCCAGACCTGGTTCCATTTTTATTATTCCGTCTTTATTATTCTGTCAGAATATCCTGTTTGTGCTATACGCCGGACCTGGTTCCATTTTTATTATTCCGTCTTTATTATTCTGTTGGAATATCCTCATTCATGCTATATCTGTGGGACTGGTTCCATCATTTATTATTCCGCATTTATTATTCTAATGGAACATCCCCTGTCGGTGTGAATTTCACCGACTGGTTCCGTTATTATTATTCTGTTGGAATAACTTTATCTATCTGAAGCACTGCATGCATGGTGATTTACATTGTTATTCCATTCTTTATTATTCTGTTTGGAACATCCTATCGATTGTGAATTTCACCGACTGGTTTCGTTATTATTATTCTATTGGAATAACTTTGTCATCACAATCTGCATGCATGGTGATATCTTTTGTTATTCTATTCTATTATTATATTCAGTTGTTTAAAACTTTGACTTCTATACTCCATGAAATTAGTGGAATATCCTTGATATTTGCGCTTCATCCAGTATCTTTTCATGGAAATATTCTTCTGAGCATTCTTGAATTTATTCTACAAAGAGGTATCATGTTGACAATTTTGACGTTATTAGTTCCTGGATAATTTAATTCTTGAACTTGTTTAATTGAATTCTTATATCATTGTCATCATCCTCATGTTTATATTTATTGAAAGTCATATGTGGCCTGTAGTGCATAGATGGACTTGGTATGATTATGACCAGGGATTATTCGGTATAATCATGACCGTAATGTTACAAATGATGTGAAAATTAAAAGTTCTCATTGGCCGTAGTGCATTGATGGATGAGTTTTGGTATGATTATGGCTATGGATTCTCTTCTACCAAGGGAGCAAAGATGAATTGTTTTATGGCATGATCGGACCGATTGATGAAAACACGATTATCTTTGGCCCTGTAGTGCATGGATAATTAAGTGGTCGTGATACTAAAGAATATCCTCGGCCTATAGTGCGGGGGATGATTTAATGATGTGGATTATTTATTGAAATGTGAGTCTCAACGATAAAAGTGATGAAAAACTTTTAAATCATAAAAGATAGTAGATTCTATTCTCTACTTGACTCTTTTAATGGATTGCTTTATTCATTGCAGCTAAACTTGATGTCTATTGTATTTTATCAGTTTAACATTGTTGAAGGCTAACGATAATTTATTCTTCATTATCTTAGTCATAATATTTCTTACTGGGCTAGTTGAGCTCACCCTTTCTTTAATTGTTCTCTTCAGGAAAATGAGAACGTAGCTGGGACTAGTCGGGGAATGGAGCGACGGTCCAGATGATAGCATTAGCTAGTAGTCCTCACTATTCTGTTAAATAGTGTGATAATAAATGTAACGATGACTCCATTGAGTTTGTATACTGTATAGATGACAATATACGTATTTAAAACTCACAACTCATGTTGTATAAGTTAGTTTGTATTTGTATTATGTACCATGTAAGTGGCGATTCAGGATGGGTGATGTGTACCTGTTTTGGGGGCGTCACAGTTGGTATCAAAGCTTAGGGATATGATCCCTGGCTGAGATGTGAGATAAGAACTAGGAGGGGAGAGACGGGGAATTCCTTCGCTAGTATGACCTACCTAAGTTTATGTGGCATTTAATTGGTCGGTCAGAGTATAGGGATAATATGTGATTTGTTAATTAACCCTTGTTTTGTTGCAGTATTTGAAAATGACATCCGAGAATATTGAGATAAGCAATGGAGCAAAATAATATGACCGTGTCGTAGTATGAGGCTAAGTTTGCGGAGTTATCCCGATTTGCATCCCATTTGGTCGATAATGAGGAGAGAATGACGCGAATGTTTCTGCAAGGTTTGAAACTCAATATACGTCAATACCTCAATTCTCATAAACTTTGTTTATATTTAGATGTTGTGAATAGGGCTCAATTATTGGAGCGCGATAATGAGTCAGCACAACCAAAAGGCAACAACCAACAACACGATAATAATCATACTAGTGACAACTGTCATCAGAACAATGATAACCATCGTGGGGAAAATTATCATGCCAAGAATGGTAACCACTTCGGTGGTAATCATGGCCAAGATAATAGAAGTGGAAATTTCAAGAAGAGAAGGTTCAACAATGATGTGAAGACGCTTGTGACCAAAGACTCATTTCAAAGGAAGAAGAACCACCACCGGTCAGATGTTTCAAATGCGAGACGAGGGAGGACACATCCGTCTAAAGCAGACGCAAAGAATTCAAAGCGTGTTTTAATTGCGGAAGAGAAGGTCACCTAGCTCGATTTTGTCGTATGGTGAAGTCAAGCCCAGCTGGGATAGTGATGTCAAAGGATGTCCCAGACAAGCCAAAGTCGGTAGTTTAAGAGAGCATTTTTTTTCTCGTGACGAGAAACCTGAATCAAATTATCACGGGTAAGTAAATCCTAAACGCTTGCGAAGTCTATACCTTATTCGATACCGGTTCTACCTATTCTTTTATCTCTCTTTCTTGCGCTCAATGTTTAAATTTGACTTCGGAGAAGTTAGACTTTGACTTATTGGTTGAAACTATGTTGAGAGAAACCTTCGTTACCTCTATTATTTATAAATCTTGTTTGATTCAAATCGACACTTTCACGTTACCTGTCGATTTTATCTCTTTGAAAATAATTGCTTTTGAGGTGATTTTAGAAATCGATTGGTTAACTACTTATCATGTTTTTCGTAAGGTTGTTAGCTTTCATATTCCTAACCAACCTATTATGCGAATTCAAGCAACCAAACCACTAAATTCAATCATTGTCATATCAAGCCATAAGTAAAGAGTCCTGAGCCTTTCGTTGTTGACTTCCTTGTGTGGAATGCACCAAAGCCAGACTTTCTGTAGGCGACATCGTGAATGAAGATGACAAGTTGATAGGTATCATTGTGAGGTGCTATCCAGGTTAAGGGATAGAAGTCACAGTTGGTATCGTTAATAAATTTCTTGACGTATTCCTGAAGACTTCTTAGCCTACCCCTAGAGCGTGAAATCGAATTTTGTATTGACCCCAGTACAAAACCCATTTCTTAAACCCTCAAAATATTTCTTCAACTAAAACGAACGTAACATACGCCAAAGACGTTGACTCGAGCTGTTGAAGATTACGATCGTACTATTTAATATCATCGTGGAAGAAATGAACGTGGTAGGTGGCGTGTTGAGTAAAAAGATCGTGTCGTTTACAAGTGCGATGTTGTTAACACAAAGACTCATTTCGTATAACTTGTAAATGATGAAGATAGAGTTAAAGACTCTAGGGACCCACGTGAAGATAACGAATATACGAGTAAAATTGACTTTAATCGATAAAGTAAAGTCGCTCAAGCTACATACCCGAATTTGATGAATGTGAAGAAGAAGGTTCAAGAGGGCGTTATTCTAGAAGCAAGAGTTGCTGAAGAGAGGAAATCTCAACCCTCGATTTAATTGGCCCATTTGAAATCCTCGATCGAGTAGGAACTGTGGCTTATAGACTCGTTTTACCGCCAAGTCTGTCGCATGTTCATAACGTTTTTAACGTATCGATGTTACGTAAATATGTGGATGACCCGAACCACATTATTAATTTAGAACCGGACGAGATAGCGGATGATTTAACGTTTGAGGAGATACGTGTTAAAATCTTGGATAAGAAGAATCGTATTCAACACTCAAGGGTTATACCTCAAGAGTTAGAATTTGAAATGAGGTCCAGGTATCCTCACCTGTTCGGCATACCAGGTACGTACATAAATTTCGAGGGCGAAATTTCATAAGGAGGGGAGATTGTGAAACCCCAGATTTTATGAATAAAGAATTAATTTTCTCGAAATAATTTTTTTTAATATTATGGTGCAAATTTGAGATAATGTTATAGTTGTGGGTAGTATTTATAAATTTTGCAAAGTATGCAAGTTGTTATATTATATTCGATTGGTCGTGGAATATTCTTTGTGTTTGGAGAATATTCGATGCGGACAGTCTGATCATTGGTGGATCCCAAAAGGAATTATTATTTAATTGAAAACGACAAAAATATTTTATTGAAAATAACGGTGGAAGTTTTACTGGTTGATCTTTGTTGAACTACTCGGTAGTAAAAGTACGATGTCTACGTTGTTACATAGTAGCACCGCAGTGTTGATTATTGATATTTATGTGAGAAGTCACTCGGTTTTGTTCAATTATTGCTACAATAGTTCTTTGCATAGTATCTCACATTATTTGATTCAATTATTGTTAATTTATAAGTTTTATTTTATTCATATTATTAACGTAATAAAATAAAAACATCTTTTATATAAAATAGAATACTTTATTAAAGTTATTCTATAAATAAGAATATATTATATTCTATTATGCATAGTATTTTTAAGTAGTAAAATCTTTTTATATAAAATGTAATACTTTATTAAAGTTATTCTATAAATAGAATATATTATATTTTATTATGCATAGTGTTTTGCATAGTGCTGCGTATAGTATTTTGCATAGTAAAATCTTTTTATATAAAAGCATGAATACTTTATTAAAGTTATTCTATAAATAAATATATTATATTTTATTATGCATAGTGTTTGTATAATAATGTCTGCATAGTGTTTTTGCATAGTAAGAATCTTTTTATATAAAATAGAATATATTATATTTTATTTAAAAGATTTTGCTTTAAATATGGACCGTCAGATTAAAGTAAATCAATCTGGACCGTTCATGGATTAGTTACTATGCATTCCATTTTCCTATAAATAGGAAGCTTAGTTAGAATTGAAATCACACTAGAAGTTCAGAGAATTCTCCTTCTATAATCTTGAGCGTATTTCCTTAAGAGTTTTAAGAAACTTTGAGCGAAGAACATAGTATAAGTTTTCTTTAAGAAAATCCTCACCCTATCAGTCGGAATATTCTTCTTTTACGGTAAGGGGTGTTATTTCTTTCGTATTCATGAAGAGAACGATTTTCTTTCAATACTCGTAAGGGATGTTATTTCTTTTGTATTCAAGAAGAGAACTTCTGTTATTCTATTTTATTATTATTCTGTTGGAATAACCTGTATACGCGGAATACCCTATACTTGGTGATATTCTTCTATTATTCTCTTTTTATTATTCATTGGAATATCCGTCTGCATCTATATCTGTGACCACTGGTTCCATTTTTATTATTCCGTCTTTATTATTACTGTGGAATATCCTATCTGCGTATCATCACGCCGCACTGGTTCCATTTTATTATTCCGTCTTTATTATTCTCGTCGAATATCCTCGTATGCATATTATATATTTGGGACTTCGGTTCCATTTTTATTATTCCGCTTTATTATTCTGCTGGAATATCCATATCATGCTATATCGTTGGACTGGTTCCATCATTTATTATTTCGCATTTATTATTCTCATTGGAACATCCTGCTTGGTGTGAATTTCACCGACCGGTTCCGTTATTATTATTCTGTTGGAATAACTCGTCATGCCAAGTACCGCATGCATGGTGATTTCATTGTTATTCCATTCTTTATTATTCATTGGAACATCCTATCGGTGTGAATTTCACCACCGTTCCGTTATTATTATTCTGTTGAATAACTTTGCTCATGCATCTGCAATACCGCATGCGTGGTGATATCTTTTGTTATTCTCTTGGTATTATATTCATTGTTTAAAACATTGACTTCTATACTCCATGAAATTAGTGGAATATCCTTGATATTTAAGCTTCATCCAAAGATCTTTTCATGGAAATATTCTTCCGAGCATTCTTGAATTTTATTCTACAAAGAAGTATCATGTTGACAATTTTGACGTTATTAGTTCCTGGATAATTTAATTCTTGAACTTGTTTAATTGAATTCTTATATCATTGTCATCATCCTCATGTTTATATTTATTGAAAGTCATCCGTGGCTGTAGAAGGCATAGATGGACTTGGTATGATTATGAACAGGGATTATTCGGTATAATCATGGTAGTAATGTTACAAATGATGTGAAAATTAAAGTCCTCATTGGCCGTAGTGCATTGATGGACGCTTTTTTGGTATGATTATGGCTATGGATTCTCTTGACGAGGGAACAAAGATGAATTGTTTTATGGCATGATCAGATCAGTTGATGAAAAACACGATTATCTTTGGCCCGTAGTGCATGGATAATTCGTGGTCGTGATACTTAAAGAATATCCTTGGCACAGAGTGCGGGGATGATTTAATGATGTGGATTATTTATTGAAATGAGTCTCAAATGATAAAAGTGATGAAAAACTTTTTAAATCATAAAAGATAGTAGATTCTATTCTCTACTTGATTCTTTTAATGGATTGCTTGTTCCTCTGCAGTTAAACTTGATGTCTATTGTATTTTATCAGTTTAACATTGTTGAAGGCTAACGATAATTTATTCTTCATTATCTTAGTCATAATATTTCTTACTGGGCTAATTGAGCTCACCCTTTCTTTCACTATTCTCTTCAGGAAAATGAGAACGTAGCTGGGACTAGTCGGGGAATGGAATGACGGTCCAGATGATAGCATTAGATAGTAGTCCTCACTATTCTGTTAAATAGTGTGATAATAAATGTAACGATGACTCCATTGAGTTTGTATACTGTATAAATGACAATATACGTATTTAAAACTCACAGCTCATGTTGTATAAGTTAGTTTGTATTTGTATTATGTACCATGTAAGTGGCGATTCAGGATGGGTGATGTGTACCTTTTTTGGGGGCGTCACAGTATATGTTCTGACTTTAGACTAATTTATAGTAAACGTAAAGAGTTGTCCAAGGATAAATTATTAATTGTTCTTCATTAATTTCCTTTTGACGAGCTTGATCTTGTTGTACAGAATGGTGATCATTTTCATGCATATAATACTGAAGAGGTTAATTGAGTTGCTCGTTCAAGGATTGCAATTTAATTTGTTAAAAAACAATCGGTAAAGTAAAAATCGTTATTGGACTGGTTAATTGGTCCGAAATACCGGTCCAACCGGTACCAATATCGGTACTCAATTTTAAATAATTTTGGTAATCAGTACGGGTCGATACAGTACGATTCGGTTAATTACCTGTTAACATTCCTAATGATGAGAGTACTATTTGGAAGAATGGGAGAAAAATTACATAAAATTCAATTCATTACTAATACATATAAGAGATTTAAAAGTCACATGACCCTTGCTTTAACCATTAAGCTAAGATGTCATTTACAACTAAAAAAATTAATAATAATGATGGCATGTTATGAAATTTATATAACTTATATAGTCTAAAAATAAAAATGTAGCTATATTTTTAAAACAAAAAAAATATACATCTCTAATTTTATAATAGAGAGTAACAATTTTGGAATAAGTAAGTCTAGTATCACATAAAACCACTCACAAACACTCGTAGGACTGAACAAAAAATAGGTATAACCGAATTATCGAATCGAACCGAAATAATTTAACCGAAATTTTCTAAAAATTCGGTTATTTTTAATATTTCGGTTATATCCAAATTTTTTTACGGTTTTCGGTTAGTTTGTACAGATATTATTTTTAAGTTATTCGGTTAAACCGAATAACTAAACAAATCATTTCTATTTTACTAATATGAGTATATGACTCTTGACTAACTCTTGACTCAGCAATAGCAAATACTACATCTCAGATCATTTCTACTTTACTACTTTACCAAGGTCTTGACTCTTGAGTCTTTACTACATCTCATATCTAAATTCTCAGCCCACTAAATTCTCGAAGTCTCAGATCTGAGATCTCTCAAAGTCTCAAACTCTTAGAGTCTTTGTAATAACCCAATAATTTCAATAAGAATTTTTGCGATTTAATTTTTATATATGTATATATAAAGGTGAGAATATGTGCATGTAAAGTGTATGTATCTATGTGATAGATAAATTTATTTGTTAGATGTAAATAATTTCTTATTAGACTTATTGATAGCTATAGATTATATTCTTATAATAAATTAATTTTGTAATAAAATATTTATTATTTATTTTCCATGCAAATATGATTATGATATGATTATTAGGATTTTTACGATATGTACTTTATTATATTGGTTAGGTTAATGATTTTAACTTAATTAATGGTAGTATGTATGAAGGTTATGTCAGATATAAATTCAAAACCCTAAGTCTGGATTTTGAATAAGGAATGAGAATACTAATATAATATTATTTATATTTCAGTGATATAGATATGCCTGATATGTGTAATGTTAATTTATAGATCAGTTATAGTAGAATAGTACAAACCCTATCATTACCGATAAACTATAGTACAGAGTTAGTTATAACTGTAAGATTTGTTAAGTTGTGGGTTATGTAATTAATGACCCTCATTATGTTTACTGTCAGTTAGGTAAACCCTAATTGATATCTAGAAACCCTAATTACTAAATTAGAACCCTAACGGCTAAGCTATAAACCCTAATTACTTAAAAATGATTTTAATACTTGAAAAATTATTTAAAATTATATTATGTTATAAGAAAATATTTGAAGTTATTTTAGTATTTTGTGATGAAATTTTGTTATTATTTAATATTATTGATATTAAATTTATTTAATTATTATATTAACTAAATAGTTTAAAAGTGGTTTTATTGATTTAAAATTATTTAAAAAGGATATAAATGAATTAAAAATATTTTTTGGTTATACTTAATGACTTTTAATATTTTGAGGAATAGTACATTAATATTTTAATATTAATGGTAGTTATTTAAAAATGATTTTAAATGTTTTAAAAATTATTTAAGGGAATGTTTTAAAAATATTTTGAGTTATTATTAATAACTTTAATATTTTGGCAATGGTTTCATTAATAGTTTGATATTATTTATATATTATTGATGATAGAATTATTTGATTATTTAAATCATTTTATAATGATTCCTGTGTTTGAAAATTCATGATAAATTATAATAATTATTTGAAAATTATTATGAGGCTATGAAAAATAGTATGACTGATACTTAGGTTGTCCAGAATAATATTAAGGGTATTGAATAGAGTTTTAGACTCGATAAGTACCCGATCTGTTGTGTCAGATACAATCGATATGTCTTTGAAATTGATCTGACTTAGATAGTTTATTTGTATATGTGTTTATTTGTGATTTAATGATTGTGAAACATGTGTGCAATGTGATTAGGTTATGTCTTGTTGCATAAGCGGTCTTTATATGTTATTGTGACGCCCCCAAAATAGGTATACATCACCCATTCTGAGTTGTCAAATACATGGTACAGAAACAACTACAATCTTATTAATACAACATATAAACTGTGAGTTTAAATACAAATATTGTCATCTAGATAATATCCATACCCAACTAAATCCTCATCACAATTATTGATACATTATTTTATAAAAATGGTGAGGACTACTAAAACAACTTCTAGAACCATCATTCCACACCCCGACTCGTACTCGCTACATTCTCGCCTCCTGAGAAGAAAAATGGAACAACAAGGAAAGGGTGAGCTCAACTAGCCCAATAAATAATATTATGACTAAGATAATGTACAATAAATTATCGTTAGTCTTCAACAGGAAAAAATCTGATAGAATACAACAGACAACAAGTTTTAGATCAACAACTGCAGCGGAAACAACAATTCATTAGAAGAGTTAAGTAGAGAATGAAATCTACTATCATCTATGAATTTAAAAATTCATCATCAATATTTTATCCCTGTAACATCAATCAATATTCATCTTTGCACTACAGGCCAAAGATATTCATCATCGGTCATATTTATCTCAACACTGTATCTCTTTGCACTACGAACAAAGAGATATTCATCGATCGGTCGTGTTCATCTCAACACACTCGTGCATCTTTGCACTACGGCCAAAGATATTCATAATAAAATCAACCATCTTTGCATTACTGCATCAAAGATATTCAACAACATGTCATCATTTAGGACCGAGGATGATGAAAATATTTTACTGAAACGAATCCGATGAAAAAAAGAATAAATATTAAGGATTAGTACTTTAACCAAACCGAGTTCAAAAATACTTCATAAATAATCATAGTGAAGTAAAATTCAAGAATGATCAAAACATGGATATAATCAAAGCTAGTATCCATAATAGATATCTTGGACAAAAAACAAAAATTTAATTTTTTTGTAAATAGTGTCGATTCATTCATAGTGTCATGATATCATGAAGCGGATCGTGAATAAGTAACCTCGACACTAAAAAGACAAGAATTTCACAAGAAAATTATCATGCTTCGTGAATAGTACTCGTGAATAGTAACTCATGAATAGTAACTCTGACATAAAAAGATCAGAATTTCACAAGAAAAATCTTACCAATATTCCGGTATAATGATATTGAAAGAAATAATATCATTTTAAAAAAATAATATCCCTTACCTCGAAAAGACGGTACTCTTGACGGGAATACTAGATATAGTGCTGAAGGGAACTTGCACCGTATAGCAACACTCAAGGTATCAAAATACTCACAAGAATACGCTCAATATATCGAGAGAGAGAGAAAGAGAGAGAAGATTTTAGTTTTTGGTGTGATTTTCAATTCTAACCTAAGCACCCTATTTATAGAAAATTGCTTAGAACACCAAAGCAGAAAATTTAATAAAATAATAATATATTTATACAAATTTCCTTAGCACACTAAGAATCTGAATTCAACAACTTATCACATGTTTAATGAGGCCACAAAATGTAAAAAACATTTTTCTTTAAAAAAATAATTAAAACTTCCAAAAATCAATTATTTCAGAACTTCAATAATTCACAATAAATAGCCCTTTTGTCAGAAAAATTCAAAGCACATGTTCTTTCCATAGGAAATTTCATTCTCTACAACTTTTCAGAAGAAAGTTTTTTCCAATTCGAAATAAAAATTGACCAAAATCCACAAACGGGCGATTTTATAGGCTATAATCAAATTTTGGTCAAGAATTGGGGTCCACCGACACACAAAATATGTGTTAATCATTTAATGCCATAAAAATACTCTTTCTCCTCATATAATCATATATTCCACATTCATTGTAAAAATATCACCATTATTATATTATTAAAATAATATATTTAAATGAATTATTTTATCAGAAAAAGATAAAATATTAATTTTCAACAATTGTCACATTAAAAATTTTCTCCATCTATATCCACATATAATTAATATTTTTCTCATCATATAAATTAATAATTAATTATTCACAAATAATATTACAAAATCACAATAATCTTGACAACCAGTGCGCCCAGAGAAAGAGGGGCTTTCAATAAGGATTTCTCCTCATGGCCGCATGATTAGATGACCAAACCTCTCCTTAGACAGAACTTTCTAGACATTGCCAATAATGTTATCTAATAATATTATTCAGATAATATGAATTATTGCTCTGATAATGGAAAATATTGTGTAGTGACAATTATTGATACAACAATAATATAAAATATCAACGCAGCAATTATTGAATCAATAAAATAAAATACCAACAAGAATTAATTTAACAATTATTGAGTAGTGCCTTCTACGTAAGAATCAATAATTGGTACAATACCGCAATGCTAACTTGTGTTTTAACCACCGGGTATTCCAACAAGATTAATTGTAGAATAACTACGCCAATTATTTATAAACAACTTATTCTCGCTGTTTCTTCTTCCAATCGCTTTCCTTTATGGGGCCCACATAGGGTCGCTACTGCTTGTCGTCTTTAATATTCCCAAGCGGTAAGAATATTCCACGACCAAACGAATATTCTCCGATAAAATGAATATTTTAAAACCACTTGCTTGTTTGAAATAATTGCGCATTTTACCCATAACTCACCATATTAATGAAATCAACCCTTACTATTTCAACATAATAAATAGAGAAAATTAAATTTCATTAATAATAATTTGGGGTCTTACAGTTATAGTATGTTATTCTAATCGATTGAATGATCTTATTAATGATAGGTCGTGGTATAAAAGATAAAAATTAGTTGTGTATTGTAAGCAGCAGACCAAACAAGTATCCTATCTTTGCATTTCCTTTATGCAATAGACATGAGTAAGAAGTTTCAGAATTATGTTATTATTATGCTAAATTATTAACCATATTGTGATATATTCTATATCCGATCATTGTTCATCAACATGTTAGTATATGGTAATTCAGATATATATTATATTCGTTAATATGGTTATACAAGTGTCCCCACTTGGATAATCATTGTATTCAATCACATGTTGATATATATATATATATATATATATATATATACGTCTAAGCTATTTGTTCAGCTAGACACATATTCAGAAATATCGTTGAATATGATAAAACCTTTTTGTATCTAATCAAATTATTTTGATTTGGATTCCAGACTATGTACGAACATCCCGAACATGGAAAAACTTTTATGCGCCCAAGGCGGCCAGAGTGAATGATAATATCGTTCTTGCATGTAGTATTGATCAATACAGGGCACATTGGAAAACCTATTCGAAAATGAAAAATAATGTTCATAGTATGTCACCTTAACCCTAATTATAGTCAGTACGCAGTTTTAGAAATTTGATAGAGAGTTGTTATGTTATTACTATCGGTTCAGATTACTTCACAACTTTTGATTTGTTGTAGAAGGGAAGTACAAAGAAAACATTTAATCCTTTCAACTAATATTTATAATTGTTATTACTTGCTAGGCGCTCAAATGCTCATCTTTGCTTAATTTAAATGTTTTCAGTTAAGTATGATCGACCAGAGTGCTCTGCCAAGAACAAAAGGAAAGGAAAGCTACCCGAATAAGTTTGTGTTATCTTATGTAATAGCTAGACTTAAATAAGATGATTATATTTATTATCTATCATGTAATGAAATGTTTTAAGGTCGCGTACCTGGGATTTAGAAAACTCTGATATGTAAATTAAGTTTGATATTTATGATAATATTATTATTTTCGCTCATAGAAATGGTATCGTAATGCACTGAGTTCGGATTTCAAGTACCTGAATTTGGGGGCGTTACAGTCTCAATCTCTCAGATCTCTTAACTCTCGAACTCTCGGCAGACCTTTAATCGTCATCTTGAACTCTCAGATCTCTCATCTCTCAAGTCTCATCCGGTACGAATTAATGCATGCTTGAAGCTTCCCCCATTTGGTGGTCGGTGGATCTATCTCCAAAGTTGGGTATAAGGATGACGTGGAGGCTATGGGACGTCATAGGATAGAGGGAGATCATGGAGGCGGATGAGGTGGAGTCTGTATGGCGTGGCGGAAGGAGGGAGGTGACATGAGTGACCCTTTTTGGCAAAGTGATTGTAGCTCTCGCTTTTTGCTTAGAGATTGGGGCTAAGGCGCTTTAGAATTCGATGGCTCACTTTGAGTGGCGAGGTGGGTTTGTGGCCGTGCATTTAGCGATTTCTTTTCAGCTTTTTTTACAAACAGTAAAGAGAGGGATCAAATAGGAATATATGTGTGTGTATATATATATAGATAGATATAAATGCATAAACTAGAGATTACATTTTGGTACGAATTATTGTTGTTGGATCATTCAATAAGCAGAGTAAATGCATAAACTAGAGAGTACTCTTAAATTTGGTTATTAACCGAATAATTAGTTCAGTTTTTCGGTTATTCAGTTATCATTTAGTTCGGGTAGTTGTTTGGATATTCTAAATAGTGTAAATTCGGTTTTTGGTTATAACTGAAATGTGTATTCGGTTCGGTTAATAACCGAATTCTCACCCCTAAACACTCGCATGCATATTTTGATAGCCCACATGCAGAGCAAGTCAGGTGGGCCATCAAAATATGCATGTGAGTCTATGTGAACAGTTTTATGTGATAGTAGACTTATTCTTTTGAAATCTTGAAATATATATCCAAAAAGAAAACTACAGATATGAAAAAGAACACAAAGCTATCTTCATTTCAAGGTTAAGTGATTTAAGTTTATTTTTATTTTTAAAATTGTCTAAAACATTGAGATTTATTAAAATTGTAATTAAATTTAAATAAAGAAAAGTTATAACAATAAAAGGAACCTAAATAATAATTCTTTCAAAATAAATAAATTCAATCTTATTAACTAGTTAACATCACAAATATGTGAATATAATCGAACTTCTAACATATCAATATAATATATAGATTTAAACAATTTTTTAACACGAGAGGAAAATAATAAATGAATTTGTTTATTTAGGGAATTGATATTTTTTCGGCTAAATTGATACTTTCACAGTGGACTCCATATCTTAACTGAAACTCATTATATAATGTCCAATTTGCCCCTTCTCTAGGCAATTTCTTATTTTTTTTAAAGTGATTTATCATGTTAGATTTATTGAAAGAGGACAAGGGATGGTGGTCGTGCTTCAAAGATCAATTGCAGAGAAGGAAGCTCGATCGGATGCCTGAACAAATAAGGGCAAAATCGACACAAATAAATGAGTTTTATTTAAAATATGGGGTCCACTGTGGATATATAAATTGGGCTTGAGAATATCAATTTCGGAAGTGGTTAGCATGAAATTTATTTTTAAGTAAGTTGGTCAATTGGCCAATAGAGTGCTGACACGCAGGCGAGACTCTATGCGTGTCAGTATTCTATTGGCCAATTGACCAACTTAATTACCAAAAATAAACTTCATGCTAATCGGATCCATCAATTTCGAAGTGATGATATTTGGAAAAATACGAATAAAATATAGGATTCAAATATAAAATAAAGAGAGGCTAAAGAATAACTTATCGATTTATAACAAATAATTTTGAGCAGAGGCGTGCGGTGCACTGTCCTTAAGTAGAAATTTCTCCCCTCGGAGAACTTTTCTCGGTGCTAAGGTCACTGACGAAATCCTACTCCAGGATTCAACAGCTCTTCATCCAACTAACCAACACTTGAAATAATTGAATGATCCAGGAACAACTTCTAATTTCTCTTACTCAAACTCAAAAATTGTACCACATATATATATATGTTATATATGTGAAGAACAATAAAATATTGTATATATACATATGTCATGTAAGAATGAATAATACTATATATATATATATATAAATATTACTTAGCAGAGGAGACTATGTATATGTATTAATATATATGTGTGCTTTTAATATATATATATATGAACACTTGTTTTCTTTTTTGAGAGAGTATATCTATATAATCAAATTTTCCTATCCTTTTATAGAAGAATATAAAGCAACATGCATGGCAATATATATATATATATATATATATATATATATATATATATATATATATATATATATATATATATGGCAACAGTAATATCCCACATAATAAAGTGCAATTCAGAACTAAAATTAATATTCTAATAATAGGCATATTAATTTATTTAGAACATTTACAAAATCTCCATAAATATATTAATTATAACTCATTTAATTTACACATTAAACTCTATTAATGGTACATCATTAAAATATATTAATATTTTTATTTAACTTTGTAATATATTATGTATAAAATACAATAATCCCCCACATATTACAAAGTAAAAATAAAATAAATTGAGTAAGAAATATAAGAATGCAGTGCATTAACACTGGTGTCTTTTGGACTATGAACCAATGTATAGAGTGAATAGGACTTGATTCACAGGAATTTGGTGAAATAAAAATTTCTATAAACCTTCTTCCTTATTATGAATCAGTAATCATATTACTCACACTACAAACTTTGATTAGAAGTTGTTCTACGCGATTTGGCACATTTTGGCCTTGCGCCATTCCTGAAATTCATGAGTGCTCTAGAAAACTTGTCTTGTTTTCATAAGAGGCGGCCCTACCTCTACACTCATATAGGTGTTTCCATCAAATGTGTTCTACAGTTAAACACATCACCCAACAGGACTATGGAAAACATTAAGAGTATATAACTCAACCTCCAACACTGTAGAATTACACTATCCTACACCATAGGGATGAAATCAAATATTTATAAAATGGATAGTGTCTCAACCAATCAACCAATGACTTGTTGTTACCCATATGAACCTACTTCCTGGGATTACCATTCATATAGGTTGGGTTACCATCACTGTTGATTTCTGTAATAGACAGTAGTCTCATCCCCCTCGATGTATTGCTCACTAGCCTCTTGCTTAGTGGCTTTGTCAGAGGATCCGCAAGATTTAACTCTGATCTTACAAAGTTAATGGATATAATCCCATCACATATAACAACTGTCTCACAATATTATGTCTTAGGCGTATATGCCTACTCTTGCCATTATAGATCTTATTCTTAGCTTTGCTTGTAGCAGCTTGGCAATCACAATGTAGAGACACAGATGCAACCGGTCTCGTCCATAAAGGAATATTTCCCAAAAAAATTCTGAGCCACTCTGCTTCAGAACCTGCCTTCTCTAAGGCAATAAACTCAAACTCCATAGTAGAGCGAGCTATACAAGTCTGTTTAGCATACTTCCAAGAAATTGTTCTTCCTTCTAAGGTAAATATGTAGTTACTCGTGGATTTGATTTCATCTGAATCAGAGATCCAGTTGGCATCACTATAGCCCTCAAGAACTGCAGGATTACCGCAGTAATACAAACCAAATCAAATAGTACCTCGCAGATACTTGAGTATTCTACATAAAGCAGTCTAATGATCCTTATTAGGATTATGAATGTATCTATTGAGTCTATTAACTGCATATTAGCAATTTTAGAACCAATTTTCCTTTTTTAGGGTCAGGTAACAATACCTTAGTAAGACATTAGGTAAATAATTTCCCCAAAGCTCATAAGGTGTTTTTCCAGTTTTCACCAACAGGTAACTTTATATACACATTATACACACAAGTATTCAAACTTGACTATTCATATTGGGAATTAAAATTTTGAACTTTCTTCCCAGTTTAGCCCACCAATAAAGAATCACAAAACGTAGATTAAAGAACATAAATCCAAAAACCTCTAGCAGAAAATAGAGATTACCATTGTCAAACACGTCACAATCTACTTTAAGTAATTTGACATTTCCCCTAACCAACCAACAAAGTTTTCTGCGAGACCTCAAGTGATCAGTTTCATCTTACGAAGACTAGCACAATGCTATAAATAAGAACATCATTTTAAAAGGTTCACTGGCCAAGAGGATGAGTCTCAAACCCACATTGCTTGAAAATGGAATGGTTATAGTGCTAGTTACTAAACCAACCCTCAGACTTCGTAATAAAGGCCCACACATTTGAGGATTACATGCACTCAATTTTATATGTTTATTAATTTAATATTTCAATAGTCCAAAATGTATACTTCACGAAATCCATCCAACTTTAAGAAATCAGTCTCCCATATTGTGATATTATATATAAGTCATTTTTGTGACGCCCCCAAAATAGGTCCACACGACCCATTCTGAGTCGCCAGATATCACATTATAAAAATCAAATACAAACTTCATTTATACAATTGTTGAACTGTCGTATAGAATACGACCACAGTTAACTGTGAGTTTTAATACAATATTATCTCGTAGACAGTATCCAAACTCAAATTGTTACAATGCCATATAAAATAAAGCAGCAAATATTTTAAGACCCCAAAGAAGAACGAGAAAATTACTATCTTGTTTATTCTAATGAGGTGCACTTTTGACGCTTTCAAAGTCGGGTTCTCATCACCCTATTGTTGTTCGCCAAAATCAAATATTAAGTGACGTATAAAATATGACACCCACATCTTAGGTCCTCAATACAATTATATATTGTATGTCATGTCATTTTATAATGTATTGAGAAACTTCGACGCCCTCGGACCATCACACTATTTCCTCATTATCCCCATTTCCCCAAATTACACTCTTATTACCTGAAAGGAATTGTGAAGCAAAAGGGTGAGCACAACTAGCCCAATAAAAAATATTATAACTAAAGATAATTAAATTATCAATAGCTTTTGTCAATAATAAATCAGAGATTTAGAACATATGGTAGATAATAAAACTTTTCAACCATAGTTGCAGTGGAACAAGCAATCCATTAGAAGAGTCAAGTAGAACATAATGTCTACTATATCCTCTAAATTAAAAGTCCATCGTTAATATTTCATTCCTGTAATACTCATCAACAGTTCTTCATTGTACCCAAGATAAAGAGAACTTTCATCACCTGTCTTCTCCTGAACCACTAAAGATTATAATTAAGTTCACAATTCATATTTATAATAATGTGAATTAACAGTTCCTTCTTGCCACAAAGGATTAATAGAATGTTTACTCAATATCCTTTCCCCAAAGGCTGAAGATATTCAAATGTAATAATAATGATCATACCAATCAGTTGTCTATCTTTGCACTACGGACCAAAGATATTCAACTATAAAATCAATGGTCATGATCATACCAATCAATTGCCTGTCAGTGCACTACGGCCAAAGACATTCAACTGTTAACTAATGGTCATGATCCCGTCAATCACATCATTGAATTATCCATGCACTACGGCCAAGGATATTCGTTAGTATCACTAGGTCATGTCATGATCATGTCATACACCGTCCCATCTTCGCACTACGGGTCAAAGCTATCAAACAACGTATCATCTTTGCACTACCACCCAAAGATATTCAACAACATATCATCTTTGCACTACATGCCAAAGACATACAACTGTAAAACCAATAACCAACAGTATAATAAAGAATATATGAAACTGCAAATGGATTTTCACCCGCCATGCGGTAATCCACGTATACAGATCATTTCCACAATTTTAATAAGGAATGAATACAAAAGATCATTCACCATGCATGTGGTAATCCACATGCATGAAGTTATTCCAATGTAATAATAAAGAATGGAATAACAAAAGACATCACCATGCATGCGATAGAGACCGCACAGACATGTTATTCTCAACAGAATAATAAATACAGAATAATAAATAATGGAACTAGGTCTGGCGTAAAACGAACAGACAGGATATTCCGACAGAATCGTAAATGCGAAATAATAAATATTGGAACCAGGTCAGGTGAAATTCACACCGACAGGATATTCCGACAGAATCGTAAATGCAAAATAATAAATATTGGAACCAGGTCAGGTGAAATTCACACCGACAGGATATTCCGACAGAATAATAAATGCGGAATAATAAAAGAAGATCACCAAGTATTGGGTAAACCGCATATACAGGTCATTCCACCAAGTATAGGTAAACCGGCCCATCAGGGTTATTCCAAAGAATAATAAATGCGGAATAATAAAAGAAGATCACCAAGTATTGGGTAAACCGCATATACAGATCATTCCACCAAGTATAGGGTAAATCACAAGATACAAAGTTATTCCAATGAATAATAAATAATGGAATAACAATGGACTTCACTGTATACTGTAATCACAGATACAAAGTTATTCTCGACAGTAATAATAAAGAATGGAATAACAGAAGTTCTCTTCATGAATAAGAAAGAATAACACCCCTTACGGATACAACAAATAATATCCCTTACTATAACAATATCCCTTTACCTTTCAAATAAGAGTATTCCGACTAGTAGGGCGATGATATACTCAAAGAAAACTTGCACTACTCTCAAAGTTTTCTTACTCTCTAAAAAAATACTCTCAAGATTATAGAAGGAGAATTCTCTGAACTTCTGGTGTGTTTTCAATTCTAACTAAGCTTCATATTTATAGGAAATGGACTGCATAGTAACCAATCCTATGAACGGTCCAGATTGATTTACTTTAATCGGACGGTCCATATTTAAAGCAAAATCTTTTAAATAAAATATAATATATTCTAATTATTATCTAATAAAACAAATAACTTTATAAAAGTATTTTGTTTTATATAAAAAGATTTTACAATGCAAAACACTATGCATAATAAAATATAATATATTCTATTTATAGAATAACTTTAATAAAGTATTCTGTTTTATATAAAAAGATTTTACTATGCAAAATACTATGCACAATAGAATATAATATATTCTATTTATAGAATAACTTTATAAAAGTATTCTGTTTTATATAAAAAGCTTTTACTATGCAAAACACTATGCACAATAGAATATAATATATTCTATTTATAGAATAACTTTATAAAAGTATTCTGTTTTATATAAAAAGCTTTTCTGTTATAATTTCAACCAACGGTCTGAAAAATTAGTACATCTCTTCATGGAATAATATTGTACCCAAAAATGATTTGGACCGAAAATAAATATATTGTTCGGGAGAATAGTAACTCATGAATAGTAACTCGTGAATAGTAACTCATGAATAGTAACTCGTGAATAGTAACTCATGAATTGTAACTCGTGAATAGTAACTCGTGAATAGTACTCTGACACAAAAAGTATCCCAAATACTCGAGTGAACAATACTAGAGTGAATAGTAATTTGGGTGAATAGTAACTCATGAATAGTAACCCGTGAATAGTAACTCGTGAATAGTAACTCCGACACAAAAAGTGTCTCATATACTCGAGTGAACAATACTAGAGTGAATAGTAATTTGGGTGAATAGTAACCGAGTATTTTATGACAACTTGTCTACTTTAAAAAAAAATTCACATATCACCCTTAACTTTAACCTTTTATCAATTTAACCATTTACTAAAATAGAAAAATTGAATACTTTTATTTCATAAAATTCGGGGTCTCACAATTTTCGTCCATTTTGAGCATATCTCAACACAAGTTATATCATTATGAGCTACTTTCATTAGTCTCGACTTCTACTTCGATATTCATTTTTAGACTATTATTCAAAGACCAAGGCTCAACTACGAGAGTTATATCAAATCACCCAGGGTGCACCATCTCTTCTACAAAGGTTGAGATCTTATACATATATATATATATATATATATATATATATATATATATATATATCTTCTTTCGAGATATTGTGAAGAGAGATATTATTTTATCAAAATGGTTGCACTCACACAAATATATTCTATATATATATCTATTGTCATTGCTGGCAACTTTTATATACATAGATTATTACTGTACTTCCACTTTATATATATATACCTATACTTCCGTGTCTATATATATATATAAATATATATATATATATACACACACACACACAGCGGCTCCTGTCCGGACCCCCGGACAGGTCCAAAATCCGGACCCCAATTTTTTTTTTGTAGAACAACTAAAATAAAATAAAATTATAGAACTGAAATTTTTTCATAATATAATGTTTTGGGCGTGTTTTGGATATCTATACCCAAAAATGTATGTACAGTCTGCACAAACTGTACAGACATATTTTGATATATGTATCCAAATCACGCCCAAAACACCGTATTATGTAAAAATTCAAGTTCCATAATTTTTTTTTAAGTTGTATAAAAAAAAGCAACAAAAAAAAAGGTCAAGGTCCTAACTTACTAAAATGCTGAGCGTCCACTCCCGAACGGGACTATATATATATATATATATATATATATATATATATATATATATATATATATATATATATATATATCACCCCAAATGAATTTGACTTTCTTATTACTAGTACCACTTTTCCTTTAATCATCATCGGATATATTTATGAATGATACTCTCTTCATTTCAATCATACAAACCCCATAATACAAAATCTAGGCATAGTTATAATACAATTTTTCATTAAATTTCCTTGTTCTTGCTTTCTATTATCTATATCACAATACTCATGCAGAATACCTTTTGGGCGTGAGAGATGGGCGACATCACATGATTATCGATTGTAATTTTCTTCAATTTTTTATCGGTGAAACTTTTCTAACAAAGAGTAAATTAAAACGAAAATTGGATGCACTTTATAACTGAAAGCAAAACAATCACAGTAGGAAAAACTTTTAAATTATTTCATGTCCACAGGGAATGAAAATTAACCTTTGTATCAGATTTGTCGCCATCATTATATGAACATATAAGAATCCAAAAAATTTCTACTTAAGATTGTTGGAAAAATACGAATAAAATATAGGATTCAAATATAAAATAAAGAGAGGCTAAAGAATAACTTATCGATTTATAGCAAATAATTTTGAGCAGAGGCGTGCGGTGCACTGTCCTTAAGTAAAAATTTCGCCCCTCGGAGAACTTTTCTCGATGCTAAGGTCACTGACGAAATCCTACTCCAGGATTCAACGGCTTTTTATCCAACTAACAAGCACTTGAAATAATTGAATGACCTAGGAACAACTTCTAATTTCTCTTACTCAAATCAAAAATTGTACCACACACACACACACGCGCGTGCGCACACACACACACACACACATATATATATATGTTATATATGTGCAGAACAATAAAATATTATATATATACATATGTCACGTAAAGATGTAATACTATATATATATATATTAGCATCAAGAATTTATATATATACTATATGAAAGGAAGAACAGAATACTATATATATATATATATATATATATATATTACTTAGCAGAGGAGACTATGTATATGTATTAATATATATGTGTGCTTTTAATATATATATGAACACTGTTTGCTTTTTGGAGAGAATATATCTATATAATTAGCCTTTTCTATCCTTTTTAGAGGTGGCAACCAAGCAAGGTCCTATCAAAGTAGGGCCAATGGTGGACCAGTCGAAATGGCTTCTAATTTTGGCAGTCATTAATGTGAGGCCCGTGGCTGGTTGGGTCACTGCCCTACATGAGCTTTCTTCTCTATTTTTTTTTTGCAAAATATTGTTGCACCAAAAATAGTAATAATAATAAATAATAAAAATAATAAAATAATTTATAATAAACAATAATTCTAATTACCTACATTAACTACATATCTCAATCAATTAAAATTATGATTTCATGTATGCTATAAATATATAATAATTAAAAATTGCATTAAAAATAAATTATTGTTGTAGCTCAGTTGGTTTGAACTCTTATTTATTTACTTAAAAGTCTTGTATTCAAGTCTCATAACTCACGAGTAGCAACATTTTGTTTTTAAAAAAAAGAGTCACGGGTCATGGGCCGGGCCAAAAAGGCCCAATTTTAGTGGGCTAAAAAAATGCAGCCCAAAGCCCAGCCCGCGGGCCTAGGCCATCTTTGCCAGGTCTAATCCTTTTATAGAAGAATATAAAGCAACATGCATGGCAACGGTGTAAGACCCCAAATATTTAATAAATAAAATTTAATTTCCTCTAATTATTATTTTGAAATAGTAAGGGTTGATGTGATTAATGTGGATAGTTATGGGTAAAATACGTAAATATTTCAAAATAAGCAAGTGGTTATAAAATATTCATTGTTGTCGGGGAATATTCGTTTGGTCGTGGAATATTCGTACTATCGGAGAATATTCGACGAAGAAGGCAAATGACCATGTGTGGGCCCCATAACAGAAAAGCCGATTGGAGGAGGAAAACGACAAATATAAGTTGTTTAAAAATAACTACAGAAGTTATTACTCGCTTTACACGTTGGAATACTCGATTGGTTAAAACACACGAAGATACTGCAGTATTGCACCAATTATTGACTCTTACGTAAGAAGGCACAACTCAATAATGGTTACAATAATTACCGCTCAAAGATTTTATTTTATTGGTTCAATAATTGTTGCGTTGATATTTTATATTCTTTGTTGTTTCAATAATAGTCATTACACAAGATTTTTCATTATCGAAGCAATAATTCATATTATCTCTAATAATATTATTAGATAACATTATTGGCAATATCTAGAAAGTTCATGCTAAGGAGAGGTTTGGTCACCTAATTGCGCCCAAGAAGGAGAAATTCTTATTGAAAGCCTCCTTCCTCGAACCGCCTCGTTGTCAATATTGTGATTCTCGTAATATTATTTGTGAATAATTAATTATTGATTCATATGATGAGGAAAATATTGATTTTACGTGGATATAGATGGAGAAAAGTTTTAATGTGACAATTGTTGAAAATTGAAATTTTATCTTTTCCCGATAAAATAATTTATTTAAATATATATATTATTATATTTTAATAATATAATAATGGTGATATTTTTACAACGAATATGGGATATATGAGTATACGAGGAGGAGGAAGAGTATTTTTGTTGCAATAAATGTTTAAAACATGTTAAACATGCTCGGTGGACCCCATTTATCGATCGAAATTTGATTATAGCCTCTAAAATCACCCGTTGTGGATTTCTTGGCCAATTTACATTTTGGAATTTGAAAAAACTTTCTTCTGCAAAGTTGTAGAGAATTGAATTTCCTATAAAAACACGCGAGATTCAATTTTCCAACAAAAGGATATTTATTGTGAATTATTGAAGTTAGGAGTTCAAATAATTGATTTTTGGAAGTTTTAATTGTTTAAAATAACAAAAACGCTTTTTTAAAAGTTTTGTGAGGTGGGCTACTTGTGTTGAATGTCAATTCAAATTTGATAAAAAGTGTGTGTAAGAATTTAATAATTATATATTAATATTTTATTAAATTTTCTGCTTTGGTGTTCTAAACATTTTCCTATAAATAGGGTGCTTAGGTTAGAATTGAAAATTACACCAGAAACTGAAGTTTTCTCTCTCTATATTATCGAGCGTATTCTTGTGAGTATTTTGAGTATACTTTTTGAGTACTATTATACTGGTGCAAGTTCAAGTTATAGCCTATATCCAAATTCCAGGTAGAAGTACTGTCTTTCCGAGGTAAGGGATGTTATTTTCTTCTCAAATGATATTATTTCTTTAATATCATTATGCTGAAATATTGATCTGAAGTTTTTATCAAATTTGGAACTTTTGGTGTCGGAGTTACTATTCACGATACTAAGACTATTCACGATATCTGATATTATTCACGAATCACGGCAGACTATTCATCGAAAAATGAAAATTTTTCTTTTCGTCTAAAATATCTATTCGGATACTAGCTTTGATTGTATCCATGTTTTGATCATTCTTGAATTTTACACCACTATGATTATTTTTGAGGTATTTTTGACGTGGATAAAACAAAGTACTAATCCTTAATCCTTAATCCTTGTCATTTTATTTCACCGGATTCGCTTTCTTTAAAAAAATATTTTTCATCATCCTCGGTCTTAAATGATGATATTATTGAATATCTTTGGCCCAGTAGTGCAAAGATGAATGATTTCGATGAATATCTTTAGCTTTGTGGTGCAAAGATGAATGATTTCGATGAATATCTTTTTGCCCGTAGTGCAAAGATGAACAGTGTTTAGATGAACATGACCAATCGGTGAATATCTTTGGCCTCAGAAAGTGCAAGGATGAATATATGATTCCGTATATATATATTGATTGATGTTACAGGGATAAAAATATTGATGATGGATCGTTAAATTCATAGATATCAGTAGATTTCATCCTCTACATAACTCTTCTATGAATTAATATTTTCCGTCATGCAGTATTGATTTAAAACTTGTTGTCTATTGTATTCTATTAGATTTTTCCTCGTTGAAGACTAACGATAATTTGTTCTCGTATTATCTTAGTCATAATATTCTTTATTGGGCTAGTTGAGCTCACCCTTTTCCTTTTTGTCCATTTTTCTTCTCAAGAGGCGAGAATGTAATGAAAAGTGCAGCTCTGGGGTAATGGAATGATGGTTTTAGAGAGTTGTTTAGTAGTCCTCACCATTTTTGTAAAATAATGTATCAATAATTATGATGAGGATTTATTTGTATGTAGATATTGTTTAGATGGCAATATCTCAGATTTAAACTCACGCTTTCTTTGTTGTAATAATAAAGTTGTAGTTGTTTCGCATCGCAGGTATTGACAACTCGTAATGGGTGATGTATACCTATTTTGGGGTGTCATAGTTGGTATCGAGCTTAGGATATTATCTCCGGCGGAGATCGGGGAATAGAACTAGGAGGGGAGAGACGATTAAATCCTTCGCTAGTGTGTACTACCTAAGCTTATTTGTTAGTTGGTCAGTATATAGGGATATTATGTGATATATTGATTTTTTTAATTATCCCTTGTTTTATGGCAGTATTTAAGAATGGCAACCGAGAATGTTAACGAAGGGAGTAAATTAGACCGTGGAGATGCCTGTACTTACCAACGAGGAGAACGTGCAACAGGCTGGAAATGTTCCTCCTGTGAACAACACCACTGAGTAGATGATGAACGAGGGGATGTTTAGAAGTTTTTTGCAGTTCATGCAAAATCAGACGAGGGAGACTCGTGTTCAAAATACAGGAGGAAATGATAACAATTCACGGGTTGTCACAAACCAAGCGAGCTTCAAAGAGTTGGGACCACCAGAATTTAAGGGAAAGCCAGATCCGATCATGGCGGAGACGTGGGTCAAGCAAATTACCAAGATATTCGATGTCTTGGGATGCACGAGGAACAGAAGGTTCCATTCGCCACCTTTATGTTCCGTGGCGAAAGGCAGACTCTTCGGTGGGAGTCTCAGAAGCGTACCCATCCAAATTAGCACTCAAGATGTCTTGGGAGACGTTTGAAACTATTTAATGACAAATACTTTCTTGAAAGTGTTCGTCATATAAAGGAAGTGGAGTTTATTAGACCGAGCGAGAACAATATGATTTGTCTCAAAGACGAGGCGAAGTTTGCGAGTTATCCAGTTTGCACCTCATTTGGTGGAGAATGAGGAACGTATGACGCGATGTTTCGAGAGGTTTGAAACCCGAGATATCGTCAAGATCTCATCTCTCATAAATTTTCTCTTTATTCGGATGTTGTTAATGGGGCTCAATTGTTAGAGCGAGATAACGAGTACGGCCAACCGAGGTACCACAATCGAGGATCATACCGGATATAGCGAACAACAAAATAACAAAACCAAAGTGGAGAAAGAAAAAAGACGGACAAAAATGGTAACCACTCTGGTGGTAATCATGGCCATGAAAATAAAAGAAGCGAGTCGGAGGAGATTTTAAAAAGTGGAGATTCAACAACGACCATGTGAAGACGACAAAGGTGCAAAGAAGAATTGGTTCCAAGGGAGGAGAAGCGACCATCGGTCCATATATGCTATAAATGCGGAAAGAGGGACATATCACCAAACCGCCCACAACAGCCTCGGTATGCTATAATTGTGGAAAGGAAAGACATATCGCTTCGAGATTGCATGGTAGCAAAACCTAGTTCAATGGGACGGTGACTCAAAAGATCATCCCCGAAAAATTCAAAGTCAACGGTTCCTGGAAGAGCGTTTGTTGTGACTGGTCAAAATGCGAGGAACCCAAACGAGGTGATCACGGGTAAGCTATTTATAAATTCTTGTGAAGTTTATACTTTACTAGATACCGATGCTACCCATTCATTTATCTCTCCTACTTGTGTTCAACGTTTAAATTTGACTCCTGAAAAATTAGACTTTGACCTATCTGTGGAAACTCCGTTAGAGAAACTTTCATCACATCCACCGCTTATAAATCTTGTCTAATCCAAGTTGGCACCCTTATCTTACACCGTTGACCTTATCTCTTTAAAGATACTTGCTTTTGATGTGATTTTAGGGATTGATTGGTTAACTACTCATCATGCCAAAATTGATTGTTTTCGTAAGGTTGTTAGTTTTCATATTCCTAAACAACTTTTGTGTTCAATTCGTGCAACTAAACCATTAAAATCAATCACCGCTCATATCTAATCATAAAGCGATTCGTTTATTGAAAAACGGATGTCAAGCTTTCTTAGCCCATGTTATGGATTTGAATAAAGACACGCCAAAATTGAATAATATTCTGTTGTTATTAACTTTCCGACGATTTCTCAAGAACTTCTCGGTTTACCCCGTAACGCGTGAAGTTGAATTCTTATTGACCTTGAACCCGTACAAAGCCCATTTCTAAAACCCCATATCGAATGACTCCTATTGAACTTCAGAGTTAAAGGTCCAACTACGAGAATTGTTGGACATCGGTTTCATTCGCCCCTAAGACATCTCCTTGGGGTGCTCTGCTTTTATTCAGAAAGAAGAAAGACGGAGTATGCGACTTTGTATTGACTATCGGGAATTGAACCATGTCACCATCAAGAATAGGTATCCTCTACCTCGTATTTGATGACTTATTTGACCAGTTGCAAGGAGCACAATTCTTTTCAAAAATCAATCTTCGTTTTGGATATCATCAGCTGAAAATTAGAACTGAGGATATTCCAAAGACTGCCTTCAGAACTCGGTATGGGCATTATGAATTCTTAGTTATGTCTTTCGGATTGACTAATGCTCCTGCGGCTTTCATGGATATGATGAATCGAGTATTCAAAGAATATTTGGATCAATTCGTTGTTGTCTTTATTGATGACATCCTCATATATTCCAAAAGCCGTGAAGATCATGAACACCATTTGAAGCTGGTACTCCAAAGGCTTCGTGAAAACAAGCTATATGCTAAGTTGAAGAAATGCGAGTTCTGGCTTGAGGAAGTAGCATTCCTTGGGCACGTGGTGTCAAAACATGGAGTATCTGTTGACCCGATGAAGATTGAAGCAATACAAAGTTGGGAGCAACCGAAGTCGGTGACTGAAGTACGTAGCTTTTTGGGTTTAGCTGGTTATTATCGGAGATTCGTGGAAGGGTTTTCTCGAATCGCTACTCCGTTAACTCATCTGACTCGAAAGGATACAAAATTCATATGGAGCGAGGAATGCGAGAAGAGTTTCCAAGAGCTTAAGAGGAGACTCATTTCGGCACCTGTTCTAACAATACCATCTGGTACGGATGGATTTGTTATCTACAGCGATGCTTCGGGCAAAGGGTTAGGATGTGTTCTCATGCAACATGGGAAAGTCATAGCCTATGCCTCGCGACAACTTAAAGAATATGAGAGGAATTATCCTACTCATGATCTAGAGTTAGCGTGCCCAGCTCATTTTCGCTTAAAGATCCGGAGGCACTATCTACATGGGGAGAAAGTGGAGATATATTCGCACCATAAAATCCTTAAATATTTCTTCACTCAAAAGAACTTAACATGCTACAAACGACGTTGGCTCGAGCTATTGAAAGACTACGACCACACTATTCAATACCATCCTGAAAAGCGAACGTGGTAGGCGACGCGCGTTGAGTAGAAGATCATATGCGAGGAACGAGTGCGATGATGTCAAGTATACGCGACAGAGCCAACTTTAATAGAAAAGTTAAGGTTGCTTGCCACCGAATCGAGAAATGATGCATATGAAGAAGAAAGTACAAGAAGGTGCTATTCCTAAGCGAGAATTGATGAAGAAGGAATACTTGAGTCCACTCGCACTTTGTGTTCCTAACGATTCTGATTTGAAGTACAAGATCATGATGGAGGCACACAATACACCATTTGCAATCCATCCTGGAAGTACTAAAATGTATCGTGATATTCGACATACATTTTGGTGGAACAATATGAAGAGAGAGATTGCAAAGTTTATCTCAACATGTTTAACTTGTCAACGTGTAAAGGCGGAGCATCAAGTGCCTAAGGGACCATTGTAACCACTTGAGATTCCGAAATGGAAGTGGGAACACATTACCATGGATTTCGTTATGGGTCTTCCCACGGTTTCTCAAGGCATAAATGCTATTTGGGTTATTGTTGATAGATTAACCAAGTCTGCACATGTCTTGCCGATACGGGAGACTTATTCTCTTGAACGTCTTGCTAGTTTGTATGTAAATGAGATTGTGAGGTTACATGGCATGCCAGTATCTATAGTTTCGGATCGTGACCCAAGATTCACTTCAAGATTTTGGGTTAGCTTGCAAAAAGCTATGGGTGGATTTATTTATTCGGCTGCACATACCATCCTCAAACGGACGGACAATCGAGAGGACTATTCAAACTCTTGAAGATTTATTAAGACTCGTGTCCTAAACTTCAAGGGCGCTTGGGATAAGTATTTACCATTGGTGGAATTCTCCTATAACAACAACAGCTATCAGGCAAGTATAGGTGTGGCTCCATATGAAGCATTATATGGACGAAAGTGTCGCTCTCCAATATGTTGGGATGAGGTGGGTGAAGCAACATTGTTGGGACCCGAGTTAGTACGTATGACTACCAAAAAGATCCAAATGATTCGACAACGTATACAAATGGCACAAGATCGACAAAAGAGT
Organism: Panax ginseng; assembly: GCA_020205605.1. NCBI lineage: Eukaryota > Viridiplantae > Streptophyta > Magnoliopsida > Apiales > Araliaceae > Panax > Panax ginseng. The sequence continues at coordinate 16,999,339 of CM035134.1, forward strand.
TATGCGGATCTTCATCGAAAGGACGTGAAATTTAGTATAGGGGATCATGTATTGTTGCGAGTTGCTCCATGGAAGGGAGTTACAAGATTTGGGAAGAAAGGAAAGCTCAATCCACGATTTATTGGTCCATTTCAAATTCTTGACCGAGTAGGAAATGTAGCCTATAGACTCGCGTTACCTCCAAGTATGTCTCGTGTTCATAATGTGTTTCACATATCTGTACTTCATAAATATGTGAAAGACCCGAACCACGTTATTGAGTTAGAACCGGACGAGATAGCCGAAGACTTAACGTATGAGGAGGTACCTGTCAAGATCTTGGATAGGAAGGAGCATGTCCTACGCATGAAGGTCATACCACAAGTTAAAGTTTTGTGGAGGAACAATGCTATAGAAGAAATGACCTGGGAATTGGAAATAAAATGAAAGCGAGGTATCCTCACCTTTTCAAACACTGTATATATATGTCAATTTCGAGGACGAAATTTCATAAAGAGGGGAGGTTGTAAGACCCCAAATAATTAATAAATGAAATTTAATTTCCTCTAATTATTATTTTGAAATAGTAAGGGTTGATGTGATTAATGTGGATAGTTATGGGTAAAATACGCAAATATTTCAAAATAAGCAAGTGGTTATAAAATATTCATTGTTGTCGGGGAATATTCGTTTGGTCGTGGAATATTCAGATTGCTCAGGGAATATTCGTGACGATGATAGCGCAACCATGTGTGGGCCCCATAATGAAAGCGATTGGAGGAGGAAAACGACAAATATAAGTTGTTTAAAAATAATTCACAGTAGTTGTTACTGCTTACAATCGTTGGAATACTCTTGGGTTAAAACACAAGAAGACACTGCAGTATTGCACCAATTATTGACTCTTACGTAAGAAGGCACTACTCAATAATGGTTACAGTAATTACTGTTCAGTATTTTATTTTATTGGTTCAATAATTGTCATATGATATTTTATATTGTCATTGTTGTTTCAATAATAGTCATTACACAATTTTTCATTATCGAAGCAATAATTCATATTATCCGAATAATATTATTAGATAACATTATTGGCAATATCTAGAAAGTTCATCTAAGGAGAGGTTTGGTCACCTAATTGCGCCGCCAAAGAAGGAGAAATTCTTATTGGAAAGCCTCCTTTCCTGAACCGCTCGTTGTCAATATTGTGATTCTGTAATATTATTTGTGAATAATTAATTATTGATTCATATGATGAGGAAAATATTGATTTTACGTGGATATAGATGGAGAAAATTTTTAATGTGACAATTGTTGAAAATTGAAATTTTATCTTTTGTGATAAAATAATTTATTTAAATATATATATTATTATATTTTAATAATATAATAATGGTGATATTTTTACAACGAATATGGGATATATGAGTATACGAGGAGGAAGAGTATTTTTGTTGCAATAAATGTTTAAAACATGTTAAACATGTCGGTGGACCCCATTTATTGACTGAAATTTGATTATAGCCTCTAAAATCACCCGTTTGTGGATTTCTTTACCAATTTCATTTGGAATTTGAAAAAACTTTCTTCTGCAAAGTTGTAGAGAATTGAATTTCCTATAAAAACACGCGAGATTCAAATTTTCTGACAAAAGGGCTATTTATTGTGAATTATTGAAGTTCCGGAGTTCCGAAATAATTGATTTTTGGAAGTTTTAATTGTTTAAAATAACAAAAACGTTTTTTAAAAGTTTTGTGAGGTGGGCTACTTGTGTTGAATCTTTGAATTCAATGATAAAAAGTGTGTGTAAGAATTTAATAATTATATATTAATATTTTATTAAATTTTCTGCTTTGGTGTTCTAAACATTTTCCTATAAATAGGGTGCTTAGGTTAGAATTGAAAATTACACCAGAAACTGAAGTTTTCTCTCTCTATATTATTGAGCGTATTCTTGTGAGTATTTTGAGTATACTTTGAGTACTATTATACGGTGCAAGTTCAAGTTATAGCCTATATCCAGTATTCCAGTTAGAAGTACTGTCTTTCCGAGGTAAGGGATGTTATTTTCTTCTCAAATGATATTATTTCTTTAATATCATTATGCTGAAATATTGATCTGAAGTTTTTATCAAATTTGGAACTTTTGGTGTCGGAGTTACTATTCACGATACTGACCTTTATTCACGATATCTGATACTTATTCACGAATACGGCACTATTCATCGAAAAATGAAAAATTTTCTTTTCGTCCAAAATATCTATTCTGGATACTAGCTTTGATTGTATCCATGTTTTGATCATTCTTGAATTTTACACCACTATGATTATTTTTGAGGTATTTTTGGACGTGGATAAAACAAAGTACGAATCCTTAATCCTTAATCCTTGTCATTTTATTTCACTGGATTCGTTTCTTTAAAAAAAAAATATTATTTTTCATCATCCTCGGTCTTAAATGATGATATTATTGAATATCTTTGGCCTAGAAGTGCAGATGAATGATTTCGATGAATATCTTTAGCCCAGTAGTGCAAAGATGAATGATTTCGATGAATATCTTTTGGCCCGTGAGTGCAAAGATGAACAGTGTTTAGATGAACATGACCAACTCGGTGAATATCTTTGGCTCAGAGTGCAAGGATGAATATATGATTCCGTATATATATTGATTGATGTTACAGGGATAAAAATATTGATGATGGACTGTTAAATTCATAGATATTAGTAGATTTCATCCTCTACATAACTCTTCTATGAATTAATATTTTCCATCATGCAGTATTGATTTAAAACTTGTTGTCTATTGTATTCTATTAGATTTTTCCTGTTGAAGACTAACGATAATTTGTTCTCGTATTATCTTAGTCATAATATTCTTCTTTACCGGGCTAGTTGAGCTCATCCTTTTCTTTTTGTTCCATTTTTCTTCTCGGGAGGCGAGAATGTAATGCGAGTACAGCCTGGGTATGGAATGATGGTTTTAGAGAGTTGTTTAGTAGTCCTCACCATTTTTGTAAAATAATGTATCAATAATTATGATGAGGATTTATTTGTATGTGGATATTGTTTAGATGGCAATATCTGTATTTAAACTCACAGTTTTACTGTTGTAATAATAAAGTTGTAGTTGTTTCATGCATCAGTATATTGACAACTCAGAATGGGTGATGTATACCTATTTTGGGGGTGTCACAAACGGTAACAAGACAACATTAACATTACAACGTATATATATATATATATATATATATATATATATATATATATATATGGCAACGGTAATATCCCACATAATAGTGCAATGATAATTAAAATTAATATTCTAATAATAGGCCTATTAATTTATTTAGAACAGTTACAAAATCTCCATAAATATATTAATTATAACTCATTTAATTTACACATTAAACTCTATTAATGGTACATCATTAAAATATATTAATATATTTATTTTTATTTAACTTTGTAATATATTATTTTTGTATAAAATACAACAATATGCACATCTTAAATTACTAGTTGCACACCTAAACACAATAAAGTGACTAATATACCCTTATTTAGTGATAAATGAATTCACCCATCTATCAAGTGGCCCAATTTGTTCTCCAATTTTTTTTAATTTAGCAAATTTAATTTGAAGTGAAAATATTAGGAGTAAGATAAATCCTATGAAAATAGAGAAATTGTAGAATTGACTAATACATGAATTAATTTTGCGTTATTATCTATACAATAAGATGAATTTTTCTAATCTTTTACAAGAAAGACATGATTTTTAGTTTTTTTTTAGACAATTGTATGAATTGTGATTTTTTTTTAAAAATTTGTTTATAACATTATATGTTGTGTTCAATCATATATTACAAGGCTTTTGTTATAAAACTTTAACAAAAGTGTATAAAGATACTCTTATAATTGCTGTATAAATTTAAAGAGAATAAGCAATAGAGAAAGAGAGAAAGATTCTTCAAGGAATTCTTGTTTCTTTTCTTCAGTCTGCATTCTCTTTATATAGGCAGAGTGAAGGAGTCAGTGAGTCACGGGGGAAGGAACCAAGAAGGAGAAAGGAAAAGCAGCAGCATATGAGTTCCCTTAATTCAAGGGTAAAAGGAGGTTGTCTTTATCGTAGGCAATCATGTGTTATAACACTTCCCCTGATTTCCTACGATAGAAGATTTTGTCTCATTAAAAACCTTGTTAAGAAAACCCAGTGGGAAAAACTTAACGAAGGGAAAAAGAGTACATATATTTTACATAAATATCTTAATTGACTGCCTCGTTAAAACCTTGTCAGGAAAAACCCATTGGGATAAAAACCTTGACTAAGGAAAAAGAGTACAGTCTTCCCCTCAAAAAGAATTCATAACTTCTGGATGAAATGTTATCATAAGTCTTTCAGTCGACACATTCCGATCTTTTTCTGAAGTTTTGCAAACGTTGCATTTGGTAGCGACTTTGTGAATAAGTCGGCTAGATTATCACATGATCGAATTTGATGCAAATCTATATCACCCTTCTTTTGTAGCTCATGTGTGAAGAAGAATTTAGGTGAAATGTGCTTTGTTCTATCTCCCTTGATGTATTCTCCTTTAATTTGAGCAATGCATGCAGCGTTATCTTCATATAGAATTGTAGGAATGTCTTTGATTGATGGTAATCCACGTGACTTTTGAATATGCTGAATAATTGATCTCAACCAAACACACTCTCTGCTTGCTTCATGTATAGCGAGAATCTCAAAGTGATTTGAAGATGTAGCTGTCATGGTTTGCTTTGTGGATTTCCAGGATATAGCCGTGTCACAATATGTAAATACATAACCTGTTTGTGATCTTCCATTGTGTGGATCTGATAAATATCCTGCATCGGCATATCCAACCAATTGCGACGCTGAATTTCTTGGATAAAATAACCCAAGATCTATACTTCTACGGAGGTATCTAAATATGTGTTTGATCCCATCCCAATGTCTCTTAGTCGGAGAAGAACTGTATCTTGCTAACAAGTTGACAGCAAAAGTAATATCAGGCCGTGTACAGTTTGCAAGATACATAAGAGCACCTATTGCACTTAGGTATGGAACTTCTTCTTTTCCACTTTCTAGAGGCCGAAATGGATCTTTATTAACTTCTAAAGATCGAACAACCATCGGGGTAGTCAAAGGATGGGCTTTATCCATATGAAAGCGCTTTTCAACATATGTGGATTGATGAACAAAAATTCCAGATGCTAAATGTTCCACTTGTATTCCCAAACAGAATTTTTTTTTTCCTAAGATCTTTCATTTCAAATTCATCTTTTAAATAAGTAGCAGTTCTTGTGAGTTCTTCAGGAGTACCTACAAGATTCAAATCATCCACATATACAACAATGATGGAAAATCCACTTTGTGATTTCTTAATAAAAACACATGGACATACTTGATCATTTATATATCCATCTTTTATTAAATAATCACTAAGTCGATTATACCACATACGACCAAACTGTTTCAACCCATACAATGAGCGTTGTAACTTGATTGAATATATGTGACATGGCCTTTGTGATTCAGCCATTTTCAATCCTTCAGGGATTCTCATGTAAATCTCACTATCAAGTAAGCCATATAGGTATGCAGTTACAACATCAATCAGACGTGTTTCCAAACCTTCCATGGTTGCCATACCTATTAGAAAGCGAAAAGTGACTCCATCCATTACTGGAGAGTATGTCTCCTGATAATCAATACCAGGTTTTTGTGAAAACCCTTGAGCTACAAGTCGGGCTTTGTATCTCACAATTTCATTTTTCTCATTTCGCTTTCATACAAATACCCATTTATTTCAAACCGGGATTACACCCAGCGGTGTTTGGACTACTGGTCTAAATACTTCTCTTTTCAATAGAGATTGTAGCTCAGTTTGAATAGCATCTTTCCATTTTGGCCAATCTTTTCTTTTCCGACATTCTTCCACGTTTTGTGGTTCAGGATCCGTGTCAGGAATCTCAAAGTAATATCGATGTTATAGAAAAGCAAATATGTCATCAATCATAACTTTGCTTCGATCCCATATTTTCTCATCATGTACATAATTTATTGAGATCTCTTGGTGTTCATCTCTTATCCCTTCACTGAGATTTTGAACCTCTTCTGGGCTATTCCCACTCTTGAAATATGTGCTTCTTCTGGAGTGATTTGTACCTCTTTTAGGGCTATTTCCACTCTTGGAATAAGTGCTACTTACGGGTGGGTATTCCTTCGAGGATTCCTTTATTTGATTTTGATTTTAGTAGTGCAGTGTCTTTTTTGCACCAATTCGGTCTTCCACGCTTACTCACAGGCGTGGTTTAGATTCTTCTATTACCTTATTCGGCCAATTCTCCGAGAATTAATTTTTTAATAGGTATTTCTATCCTTGCTTGGAGTATTCACTGCGGTGTATGTGACTTTATCACTTTTCTAGCATCATTAAATGCATCGGCATTTGATTTGCAATATTTTGTAAATGAATAATTCTTTGAACTTCAATTTCACATTGTCTGTCTTTAGGATCAAGTGAATTTAAATCGATGCATTCCATGATATTTCGAGGGTTTTTATTTAAAACTTTCCTCCTCTAATGTTGGAAATCTGATTTATCAAAATGACAATCTACATAACGTCAAGTAAAAACATCTCCAGTTAGAGGTTCAAGATATCGATAATAGAAGGAGAATCAAAACCAACATAAATACCTATTCTTCGTTGGGCTCCCATCTTAGTTCTTTGTGGAGGTGCAATTGAACATATCTTTTGCACTTCCAAAACTTCGAAAGTGTGATATGTTAGGTATCTGTCCAAGAACTAACTATAGAGGAGAAAATTTATTAAGAGCCATTGGTCTTACTCGAATGATGGCTGCAGCATGAAGAATTGCATGACCCCAAACTGAGGTAGGCAAGTTAGCCCTTAACATTAATGGTCCTACAATTAGTTGAAGTCTTTTTATTAAAGATTCAGCTAAGCCATTTTGTGTATGAATATGAGGAACGGAATGCTCAATGGAAATTCTAATAGTCATACAAAAATCATTAAAAGTCATTGATGAAAATTCAGTTGCGTTATCAAGTCGAATTAACTTGATTGGATGATCCGGGAACTGAGCCCGTAACTTGATCATTTGAGCAAGAAGTTTTGAGAAGGCGAAATTTCGAGAAGAGAGAAGACAAACATGAGACCATCTAGTTGAAGCATCTATTAAAATCATGAAATATCGAAATGGGCCAGACAATGGGTGAATAGGTCCACAAATGTCTCCTTGAATTCTCTCTAGGAATTTTGGGGCTTCTTTATAAACTTTTATTGGTGATGGTCGAATAATTAATTTTTCTCGAGAACACGCAGCACAAGAAAATTCACTACTAGAAAAAACCCTTTTATCTTTTAGAGGATGACCAGTAGAATTTTCAATAATACGACGCATCATAGAAGAACCTGGATGACCGAGTCTTTAATGCCAAAGCATAAGTGATTTGGTATCTATGATTTTTGGAATCATAACAGTATGAGACTCAATTGCTCTAATTTTCATAGTATATAATCCAGAAGAAATTGAATGAAGTTTTTCTAAGATATTCTTTTTTCCAGAAATAGTAGAAGTAATGAGAAGATATTCATTATCATTCTCATTGGTTATTTCAATGTGAAAACCATTTAGTCGAATATCTTTAAAATTAAGCAAATTTCTTCTTGATTTACTAGAATATAGAGCATTTTTGATAAAAACTTGTGTCTCATTTGGTAGCAAGAAACTAGCTTTTCCAAATTCCTCGATTAAATTTGATGTGCCAGAGATAGTTCCTATATTTCCCTCAGCTTTGATCAGTTGTGAAAAATATTTCTCATTTCGAAGGATTGTATGAGTTGTTGCACTGTCTGCTAAACATATATCCTCCATATCCATTAAAAAAATGGTCTGACACATATAAAAACATAAATAAGAAAAGTTACATTTCAAATATAATTTTATTCATGAGAAACACATACCACATATAGAATGAAAACTAATAATATTATACATGCAAGGTGTTTAATTAAAACAAGAAATTAAATAATATCCCAAAAGATACTCTCAGAAGGTTCAGTAATATCATCAACCTTTTCCTCATTGTTGGTCATTGGTGAATCATCAACAATATTCAATTGATGATTAACAAAGTTTGTTTCTGCCTCCATTACTTTGTTCTTTTGAGACTTATGGAATAAATTAGCCAGATGCCTCGGCGTACGACAGGTACGCGACCAATGCCCTTTCATCCCACACCTAAAACAAACATCTGGTTTGTTCTTTATCGGTGCTGCAGTTTCTTTATTTTTACCCGACTCAAACACTTGCCACTTCTGGTGGCCTGAATTGTCGCGGTTCTGGAATTTGTTGTTACGATTGCCTCGTTTATTCTTTCTTCCCCAAGGCTTCTTATTATATGACCATCTCTTGTCACATTTATTCTGCTGGAATGACGTGCTGTTAATATCCGGCAATGGGGTAGCTTTTGGATTGGCCGTACTTGATGGTATTTCAACAACAATTCATTATTCTTTTCTGCAACAAAGAGGATAGACAACAATTCACTGAATTTTGTGAACTTACTCTGTCTATATTGTTGTGACAGAATCATGTTGGTGGGATGAAAAGTTGAGAGCGTTTTCTCTAACATTTGGGATTCAGAAACTGGATCTCTGCACAAAGCCAAAGTAGAGGTTATTCTATAAACATTGGAACTATATTCCGTAATTGATTTGTAATCTTGTAGCCTTAAATTAAGCCACTCAAATTTGGCATTAGGAGAACAACCAATTTTGGTGGTCAAATCTTTTCTTCGATTGTGTCCATAAAGACAAAGGATCTTTGATATCGAATACTCGATCTTTAATCCTTCATCAATATGGTGACGAAGAAAAATTATGGCTTTTGTATTTTGTCTTAAGTAATCAGATGTATTTCCTGATTCAATGGTCTTTTCTAACTCATTTGCACTAAGGTGCAATTCTGCATCAAGTGCCCAAGCCAAATAGTTATCTCCAGATATTTTCAAAATAGAAAAATCTATTTTTGCAAAGTTTGCCATCTATTCTGGGTTAAAACACAATTTTATTATTTATTAAAACAATAAATAATTGCATGTATGAAATATGAGAAATAAACTACGTCACGATCTCAAATGGTGATAAAATGCAAATATAAATATTCTTATATTTATGTTATTAGCATAATGCAAATGGATCTTCACCCGGCATGCGGTAGTTCGCATAGTATGTTATTCCAATGAAATAATAAATAATGGAATAACGAAAGAATTTCACCATGCATGCGATAGGCCAATCAAGATGCATACGAGTTATTCCACGAGAATAATAAATGTGGAATGATAAATAATGGAACCAGTCGTAAAAATTCATTAATCGCCAAGATATTCCGGCGAATATTAAATGCGTAATAATAATGAAACCGAATGTCGTGAAATTAAATTACAAGCGAGATATTAAAACGAGAATATTAAATGCGTAATAATAATGGAACCAGGTCAAGTGAAATTCACACCGACAGGATATTTCGACAGAATATTAAATGCGGAATAATAAATGGTAAAAAGGTTCCCACTTAGTCTTGTAAGATTAACAAGGATAGATGGTATCATTGTAAATAACAGAATTTAAATGCAATTATAAGAATAAAATTATATTATTGGTGGTATAGCCCAACCAGTAGTATAATAATAAATTGCAAGAATTTAATTTTATCGTTTCAGTTGGTTAGAGCTTCGTGCTGATAACGTGTTATAAAACTTAAACAAAAGTGTATAAAGATACTCTTATAATTGCTGCATAAATTTAAAGAAAATAAGCAATAGAGAAAGAGAGAAAGATTCTTCAAAGAATTCTTGTTTCTTTTCTTCAGTCTGCATTCTCTTTATATAGGCAGAGTGAAGGAGTCAGTGAGTCACGGGGGGAAGGAACCAAGAAGGAGAAAGGAAAAGCAGCAGCAGCATATGAGTTCCCTTAATTCAAGGGTAAAAGGAGGTTGTTTTTATCGTAGGTAATCATGTGTTATAACAGCTTTTACTCTCTTATGTTTGATAATTGTATTTTGTTTTGTGGTTACTATATGTGTAACAGACTAAAGGGTAAATTGGACAAATGATTAAGTGTGAAATGATTTTTAATTTATTGAGAATATATTAGTCACTTTGTTATATAAAAGTGTGCAATTAGTAATTTAGAGTATGCATATAACAACACCCTTAAAAATTATGTAATAATAACTTTATCAATAATTAATTTAAATGGTATAACTCATATGTAGGAATGGCAATGGCAATGGGACGAGTCGGGGCGGGAATTACACATTTCACTCCCATCCCTGATCTTATAGCAATTCTCTATACTCGCTCTCATTTTTTACGGGGATTAAAATTCTCTATACTCGCTCTCATTTTTTATTTGTGCATAATAGTTGTGTAGTTAGTGTGTACACATAGAGCTATTCATTTAAAAAGTAAACTAATAATATTAAAAACATGATCTTAATAGTTAATGCGGAATACTAAACATAACACGTTAACAAATTTTTGGTAGGTTTAAATCTTCAAGGTATAAAGGCAAAAAGTTGTGAACAATGCACATAACATAAAGTTAGGAAAGTATATCGGGTAATTAATATGGAAATCATATTCATAATTTCCTTAATTTTCCATCTTTTCAATTAGAGATGAGCCCTCTTGTGCTCTATAAATACATAAAAGCAGGATCAAAGCTACAATTTTTCATTACAACTTTTTTTTTTCTTTCATTATTGTAAAAAAATGTCTTCTTCCCTAAGCACTAGAATCAAGATGCTTAGGAAGAATTTCAATAAGATTTTCAAAGGTTTTAAGAATAAAGTCCGCGGAAACTCAGCAGTCCCTCAGGGTTACGACGCTGCAAAAAGTCTAATCGAATGTAATTGTGGGTATCACATCAGCCTTCGTGAGCAGATGCAAAAAGGAGAATTAAATGCGTTATGGACGCGTTCCCGGAATGTCATACCTTGATGTAGTCTGATGATATAGTGGAAGACGGATCCGTTTAGTATGAAGTGAACTTCATAGTAAGTTCACCTCATGCCTAATATAAATCATTGACACACACGCGATCTCGATCATAATCTCTCCTATCCACCGCTGCGTCTAACATTTGTATTGAACATGAAATGAACTTTCCATGAAGTGAATTTAATGCTAACCACTCCCGTGGAAGACTCTCCATATGCTCTTGTTGTGCATAGAGGTTTTGCTAATACAAGTTGACTCCAAAATTGGTGAATTTTTTAAAAATAAAATTATTAAATGTATAAATTATTATGAATTTATATTTGAAGATATTTTAAGGGTATGCATTAATGGTTAATTAACATAAAGTACTATCACTGTTTATAATTCACGTGCATAATTGTGATTAAGTTGGTGCAACGAATGTTTTCGATTTAAGTTTTGAATAATTGTTGTCTCATATTAAGAGTACTCATATGTACACAAATTATGCACAAAAAAAAGATAGGTTTAAATTTGTCATTCGTTTTTATTTTTGTGACTGAAAATTCATTTTTGACTTTTCAATATAAAGATGAAGGATTTTTTTTCGAAAAAGATTAAGAAAAACAGGATTCAAGATACAAAAATTCAACCCTAAACAATAATTTTGAAAGAACCTCTTTCAGATATGAATCTATTTGATTTAGAATGAAAAAACTCATATCAATATCTCAATTTCAATTCAAACATGGGTTTGATTCACACTTCACGTTCTAAGAAATATTTACCATCCGAAAATAAAAAAAAAAACACAAAGAATTTATCTAAAGAAATGAATTGAGAAGCTTCTTGGCTGCCCTATCGAACACAATACGCGTAACTAACAAATATCGATAATATCAAACACGAGATGGGAATATACAATAGGCGTAGCTAACGGGTATTAAGTATTAACAATAGGCAAATGAGTTTATCCTTGCAAATAAAAAATAAATTATACCCAAAGAAACCTCAATTACCACTCTAAAATAATTTATGATTGAATCTCATTATACATCAGTCCTACAAAACCCACATAAATATTTGTCGTATAGTGTGCCTTTTGGTAAAAAGTTTTTTTAACACTTACAATGGTAATCTCACACTATTTTTTCTCAAACTTTGGAAGACTAATATTTTTATATATGATATTTTTTGTGAAAGTGGGAGGTCAAACGACAAATTCTACACGATGAAAGCAGTTCCTCTATTTGTAATACCACCAATTAAGCAACAAACTTTTCAACATGATGTTGTCAGTTGTCAACTAAACCATACCCATCCTTCTTGACCAAAGCAAAAAACCAAGTCAAGTGAAAAGAAATTTCCCTAGAAATCATGTATTAACCCACAAAACAAGGCACTTTTTATTTTGAAAAAGTGATCCTTAGAAAAAAAATCAAAGATTTCTTTTCCCATGAGAATTTCAAGCAAAATTTTTAATCATATTCAATGGAAATATTTAAAGTTTCATGCTCTCTTCCTGATTTGATATCTGTTATGAAAAATAATATATATTATGAATGTTTATGCCTAGACTTTTTGATCGACAATTACGTGATAAGTATTAGTAGTATTAGTAGTAATTTTGGAAAGATGTGTAATAATTGAGATCTTCCTATAATACTTATTAATTTTATGTATTGGTTTCGCAATTGTAATTCGACATAAATTTATCGCAATACATAACATGACTCATCTATTATTTGTTTAAAAGGGTTGTTACAATTTTTATACATTTTCGTCATTTTGACTGTTTCACACTTGAGAATTGACTTGACCCCAAGGCAGCCATTGTTGAGTGACCATTCTTCTTTAGTCTGTTGAAAATTCAAAGACTGCTTAGTAAATTCAAGGATGATGAAAGAGAAAGCAACTTTTGTCCAACAAGGTCACTCCAGATGGCTAGGTTATTATGCAAAGGATGACCACTTCACCATATTAACTTATAGGCTAGAAAATACTTCATCTATCCCAAAATGAGTCATATTTTAAAGAAAATTTGCATTCACTCTTAATTCAACTCACTCCCTCCTTCCTATGCCCAATTTGAACTTTTTAAAGTTTAAAACTAATTTTTGTACCATTTTTTACAAAATATAAATGAAGATATTATAACCTAAAGAAAGTATGTACAATTTAGTTCTAACCCCAATTTTTACAATTTTAAAAATATATTTATATATTTTTAATTATTAATTCTAAAAATAGTCAGTTTGACTTTAAAAAAAATCTAAACTAAGCATTTAATTTGGGATCGGGGGAGTAAATAACAACATGATACAATATAAAAACTAGGTTTATTTAGCAAATCATGTCACTTTTTTTAGTCTATTTCTTGGAAATGGGACTTCCATTTTTAGAGTGCAACAAAAGAAATACAAGCATTTTGAATCTATTTTAATTTATTTTTAGTCAAATTTTAATTATTATTATTTTTTTTGACAAAAATAAAGCTTAAAGGTGCCAATGTCACTAATATCAATCAAAGTGTTATGAAACTTTAACAAAATATATACTCTGGTGCATAAATTTAGAGAGAATAAGTAAGAGAAAAGGAAGAGAGAAATTCTTCGGAGACAAGTTCTTATTAAAATTCCTTCACTGTGAATTCCTTTATATAGGAAAACTGAAGTCACGGGGAAGAAATTATTTGCTCACGGGAGAAGGAAGGAAGCAGAAGGAAGCAATATAATTCACGGGTTCCCTCTTTTTGAGGGAATCAACACATGCATTACACAAAGGATCTTTATCAGATGTGTTGTACAAATTAGAGTTGCCTTGCCTATCTTTTTCCTACTTCATCTGAACAAAACATATAATGCTAGCTTTTTGACCAGGACTCTAAGTATCCTTCCTTCCTTCCTTCCCTTGGTTAAATAACTCCTACATAGAAAATTTTACACAAGTTCTTCAAACTTACTTGAGTATTCCAAATACAACGGCATTAGCCTTTCATTTTTTCAGCCTCTTGCTTCTTTCAGTTTCAGGAATCCTATCAAATGCTCAAACAGATGACAAAATTAGCTTGGGATCATCTCTAGTTGCATCTGATGACTCTTCTTCATGGCAATCACCATCTGGTGAATTCGCCTTTGGATTTCGTGGCCTTGACAATCAAAATCTCTTCTTGCTAGCCATTTGGTTTGACAAAATACCAGACAAAACCATAGTTTGGTATGCAAATGGTGACAATCCAGCAGCAAAAGGCTCGAAAATCGAGCTTACTGCTAACGGTCAGTTCAGTCTCAATGATCCATATGGCAAAGCAATATGGCAAGCTCAATCTGTTGCAAATGGAGTTGCTTATGCTTCTTTGCTCGACACTGGGAATTTCGTTCTTGCAAACGAAAAATCCAGCTTTCTTTGGGAGAGTTTTCATTATCCTGCTGACACCATTTTGCCAACTCAAGTACTGGACTTTGGTGCAGTGTTATCTTCTAGGAAGGCAAAGAATAATTACTCAAAAGGCAGGTTTAAGCTACGCTTTCTACAAGAAGGTGATCTTGTGCTTAATACAATTGCTCTGCCAGAGGAATTTGTTTATGATCCTCCTTACTATAGTAGTAAAACTTCGGATACTAGCAATAGAATGAACTCTAGCTATAGGGTAATATTTAATGAGTCCGGATATATTGAGGTTGTTAGGAGGAATGGAAACAAAGTAAATCTCACCTTGGGAAATATAGCTTCCACTAGAGATTTTTACCACAGGGCAACACTCGATTATGATGGGATCTTCGCACAATATGCTCATCCCAAGGCTCCGAAAAATGGGAATTGGGATGAAGCATGGAGAAGTGTTTGGTATGAACCTGAGGACATTTGCTTTGCTATGACTGGGGATAGTGGTAGTGGGGCTTGTGGATTCAACAGTTTCTGCGTGGTTGATTCTGAAGGAAGGCCAACTTGTGAGTGCCTTCCTGGATTTTCACTCATAGATCAAACTATTGAGTATGGTGGCTGCAAGCAAGATAAAGTACAAAAATGTGAGCCAGAAAGTTCTAAGCCAGAGGAACTCTTCGAGATGCATGTGAAGAATAATGCATTTTGGCCATCGTCTGCAAACTATGAACGCTTTCCTTTACAAAATTAAGAAGTTTGTAATAGTTCTTGCTTAAATGACTGCAATTGTGTGGTTGCAGTTATTAAAGAAGGCACCTGTTGGAAGAAGAAACTACCACTCACAAATGGGAGGGTAGATCGGAATACTTATGGAAAGGCTCTTATTAAGATTCCAAAAGCTGATGGTTCCTCAAGAAACAAAGTTTCTGAGGGAAATAAGAAAGATCAGTCTACCATTGTTTTGGTGGTATCACTTCTCTTAGGTGGTTCACTGCTTTTCAACTTTATATTTGTAGCAGCAACGTCGCTAGTAGTTTTTTGTTCATACAAAAGAAAGCAAAGAGTTCATAAAAGTTCAACTCTTTTGGAAATGAATCTTCGCCTTTTCACATATGAAGAACTCAGAGAAGCAACAGATGGATTCCGGGAAGAAGTTGGAAGAGGGGCTTTTGGCATTGTGTATAAAGGGATCATATCGTCGTTAACTTCAACAATTTTAGTAGCAGTCAAGAAGTTGGATAGGCTGGTACAAGAAGGCGAAAAGGAGTTCAAGGCAGAGGCGAGCGCCATAGCAAAAACCCATCACAAGAATCTAGTCAGATTTCTGGGATTCTGTGATGAAGGGTCTAACAGGCTTTTGGTTTATGAATTCATGAGTAATGGCACATTGGCTAGCTTTGTGTTTGGTATTTCAAGGCCGGATTGGAACAAGCGCTTACAAATGGCATACGGGATAGCAAGAGGGCTAATGTACTTGCACGAGGAATGTAGCATACAGATTATACATTGTGATATTAAGCCTCAAAATATCCTTCTGGACGATTCATTCACTGCAAAAATTTCAGATTTCGGATTGGCAAAACTTCTAATGACTGATCAAACTCGGACAAATACAAGCATTAGAGGGACTAAAGGATATGTTGCACCAGAATGGTTCAGAAGCACACCGGTTAGTGCCAAAGTGGATGTTTATAGTTATGGGGTAATGTTATTGGAGATAATTTGTTGCAGGAAAAATGTCGAAATGGAAAAGGAAAATGAAGAGGAAATTATATTGACAGATTGGGTTTATGACTGTTACAAAGAAAAAATGTTGGCGAAATTAGTAGAGAACGATGAGGAGGCTAGAAATGACATGAAGAGGGTTGAGAGGCTAGTGATGGTGGCAATTTGGTGCATTCAAGAGAATCCTTCTCTAAGGCCCTCCATGAAAAAAGTTATACAAATGCTTGAAGGAGTTGTCGAAGTTTCAATTCCTCCATGTCCTTCCCCCTTTAATTCAATCTGTTGATACAATGCTTAAAAGGGGAAGAGCTTCATTGCCTCGGAATATGTTAAGTTAGCAGCTTTATAGCGTTTGTAACGAGTGTAATCAATCAAATTGACAACTTTATCTTTGACAAATTCCCATACAATGCAGTGCAATATTTACTATATATTGAAGTTGAAATTCAATCAAGGATTACTGTAGAAGCTGTAGATGAAAAATATAATGTTATTCCTTGCCCTAGAACAGGGACATTGCAAAGTATAAACTTGTAAAAAGCTTGCCAAAAGCCATAAAACATCAATTATCCCTCCACTCTACATCCAAATCTGCATATTACATATTCCAACAGCACATGACAAGCTCATGTGGCAGTATATATTCTCTTTTTCTCTTTCTTTTTATCTTTCAATCAGTACGCAAAAAAGATAAAAATTATCTGGGTAAATTTCACAATGGATTTCTCACATTCACCAGAGCGTATACTAGAAACCAGCCCAACCTGCAGGTTGAGAAGCCGACTTGCTTCCGTTGTTCATTGAGTCACCAAACCGCCGAGAGTTGTTCATCTCATTAGCAGGCATGGATATCTGAGAGCTGGCAGATGGAATTGCTGTAAAATTCTCTGTTCCGAAACCCCATGTAGTTGCTCCTGAAGTAACTTCAGCAGCCTGTTTGTTCGGGTGACCGTTTCTTGTTCTGACGGATTTGGGAGTGCTGTCCATCGATGGATTGAGATCATGAACAAACTCAAAAGGCTGCCATGGTTTAGTATCCGGGCTTGGGGAACTCTTGTCAAATAATCCTTGTTGTAGTTCCCAAACTGTTCCTTCAGTCTTCTCTCTCTGCTGCTATGAGAATAAACACAACGATAGTTGGTGAATAACTGTTATAACAATGAAAACAACTACAGGTGCAAAGTAGAATATTGACAGGTAATGGAAAGGGGGAGAGGAACACAATACCGGTGGCGTAGAAGATAACTGAATGGCAGGAGATGTTTGATTTTTGGGGGCATCTTGATTTGGTGGTGGAGTTCTGGAAGCAAGAGCTTGCTTAAGTTCTTGGAGCTCTTGCCGCTGTGATCTGCATATGGCAGAGAGCTTTTCATATTTGGAGGTTATTTCAGCTTTTTCCACGTTAACTTGCTTCAGCTGTTCCTTCAGCCTTTCTACCTCAGCCTCTAACAGCTCTTCATTGCCTGATTTCTTACTGTTA
The DNA here is from genome assembly GCA_020205605.1 of Panax ginseng. NCBI lineage: Eukaryota > Viridiplantae > Streptophyta > Magnoliopsida > Apiales > Araliaceae > Panax > Panax ginseng. The sequence continues at coordinate 17,016,944 of CM035134.1, forward strand.
CTTATGGGGCTGATCTTATTGGTATTAAATTCAGCAACAAAAGCATTGAATGCATCACCTTGAAAGGCAGGTGTGGTATCGGATTTCGATGATCTTGGCCTTTCAGTGATACGGTCTGAATTGTCGAAAAAGTTTATTTCGAAGTCCTTTGAAGGGCCAATCTTTTGGACTGGCCTATCTGGCCGACTCTTATCATGTCTGGAAGAGCTGTTGCTGGTGGGTTCTTCATCAAATTTGGGCTTCGTGTCATCGACAACTACTGAATCCTTTCCGTGTTGTGTTGTCCAGAAAGCACCTAGTGGCCCCCCTCCTCCACCTGTCCTTGAAGTAACAGGAGGCGGCACTACATTGTGATGTGGTTCAGTAACCGAAGGAGGAGGTGGCGGACTTCTACGAAGCATCGGACTACCCTTATTTGCCGGCTTTGAAATATCATCTAAATGAATAATCAACATTAAGCATGAGAGTAGTCATTATAAATTCAAAGTACCTATATATATTATATTTCAAAAACTTACATTTGACATAGATATTTCAAAAACTAGCTATTTCAATTTTGTCTTGCTAAAGTGTAATCACCTTGATGTGTCTCTGTACCATGTTGCTGCGTCTCTGGTGGTCTATCAGGTAACGACTTCTGTAACCCATCAGGTAATAAACCATTAACTCGGAACCACACCTGCCATAAATAAAAATAACAATGCAAAAGGAAAAGGGCATCAGTAAGCAAATAATCAAGGCACACTCAATAACTGCTTTCACTTCCATGATTTTGCTTTCTTCTGTTTCCGCTTTACTTGCTTTCACTGATAAAAGCATAAGTAATAAAAGAATGTTAGGTAACCATGTGCTACCAGAAATAAATGATAACAGAAATTAAAAATAGGTTTGATGTTCTTGAATGTCTTATCTTCAAGTCAAGTTATGAATTTTGTTCCTACGAGAGTTCGATAGCTAGAACTCATTTAAGTTGGAAGCGGTATGCGTGTTGCCAAAATTGAAAATTAAAAAAAAAACATGATTTTTGGCCTTCCACTTATTTGCAACCAAATAGATTCTGCTTTCAGTTTTTAGGCGCAAAAACAGTTGCCAAACAATGTTTTTTGAAGTAGTAGATTTTGAAAAGAAAAAAAAATATAAGCAAAAGCAAAATCCTGCAAGCAGAAGTGGTTATGAAACAGGCCCTTAGGTCCAGCAACAATGACTGCCATGGACACATGATCTATGACTAACCTAAATTCATGGAGATGAATGGCCAATCAAGCAAAGCGCTTGCCTGCGTGATGTCTGGTCTGTCATCTGGTGAAGATTGAAGCATGTCTCTAATTAAGTCTGTAACGTCCAAGCTGTATTTTGGCATCTCTGGAATGCGATAATTCCCATTCAAAATTTGTAGTTTTGATTCACCATCAAATGCAGACTTCAAATAGGATATGCGGAACAGGAGACAGCCAAGTGCCTATAAAAAGAGAGCAGGGGATTTTAACCTCAGCATGTTTCTAATTCCCTGTTGTCATACAAATTTAAACAAACCAGAAACTGTACCCAGACTCTTCAGACAGATACACGTGCACTTAACTTACCCATATGTCAACCTTCTCATTTAGTAGTTCCTCTCTGAATAAATCCCACATCTGTATGAAAAGAAGGGAGACATTAGTAAAATTTATACAACTGAATATTCACATCACTTGTCAAAATTAAGGTCCTTTGTTCAACCTCGGGGGCTCTATAGGCAGGAGTAGTGTGCTTCCTGATGTTGTCTTCTTCTATTCCCATTTCTTCAGGCTTCTCAAAGCGTTTATGATTGGTGGATATGCTACCAAAATCACATAACTTCCACAATCCATCAGACCCCAGCAGAAGATTCTCAGCCTTCAAGTCTCTACATAAAGTAACAAAGAAGATGAAGGGATAAGTTTGTGTTATTCTGAAAATGCACGACCAAGTCTTATCTCCCCGATAGTAGGGGACAAAAAAGAAAAAGAGGCATGGGTAAAGCAAAGAAGAGTTTCAGTAAAAATATTTCTAGAAAAGTGCACAACAAATGGAAGAGGGAAAACTAAAAAACAGTTTGTTGCAGTTACACCTTGGTCTCACTTTGGCCCTTGACGTTCAAATTTTTGCAACACTCTCCCCTCAAAGTTCAAAGTTACAATGTAATCCATTATTAATTAAATTTTCAAATCAAGGATGGAAATGCAGATCAGCACATCAAACTTCCAAGGTTAGATTAGGTAATTAGACTTCTTAGTTAATGTGGCACTATACTTTGTCGAATTAGAAAAGGGCCAGAGGGCAGATGAAAAATGAAAAATCCAAAAAGAAAACATGAAAAAAAATTCTCTTGCTTTTCATTCTCTATTTTTTCCAACATCCTAGCCAGTACTCCAACCTGTTTACCACCACCACTTACACCACTACCTAGCTCGGACCCATTCCCCACCATCTATCAACACCAAAATACCCCTACACAAATGCTTCTACTATCATCAAACCCATCAGTTACAAACTCCACCACCCTCCACATTTGAATACTACACGGTTGAGCATTTTACAAAAAAATTGATGATCCAAATCCATTTTTCCCAGGAAAGAAATTTAATCATCTCTTCACTTGACAAGGTTTCAATTCTTTTACTTCAAATGCATGAGTTAAAAGATATAAGGAAATCTGGAATACATTGCAGGTAGAAACATAAGAGATTCAACATATGATTTTCCCACCACATTTCCTCTCTACAGAGAGAACCGAGAGGGAGGGAGAGAAAAATAATACCGCGCTACAAAATGAAATTACGATTGGAAGTAGAAGAAATAAATTGAAATTTCCCGAGAAAAGTACCATTCTCACAAGAAAACACATGTTTTAATTAGTGATTGGGCACTTTATAAGAATGCTATTAAAGCAGAAAAGAAATCAATAACTACAAAATGCACTCTAGTGACAAGATCAATAGTGATCAGACCACATAAAGTTGTAATCGTTCCAACAAAAGAAATGCTAAAGATAGTATTAACAAAACTTTTAGGAACAGATATAATTTCTCTTCACCTGTGGGCAATTGGTGGGGACTGGCAGTGCATTGCAAAAACTGCATTACAGACATCCCTGAACATTGCAAGGATCTGTTTCTCATCAAAGTACCCAGACCCTCTGCTCTCAAGCACATTAACCAGAGACTTCTCACAGTACTCCATAACAAGAAGAGCTTCATTTGTGCGCCCCATGTCCAGGATGGTATGTGCGTGAGCATGACAATATTTGGGTGCCCTCAAGTGATTTCATTACAGAGATTTCATTCATCACCAGTTCCATAGATTCATCATCGTTACAAATTATGTGCTTTACTGCATACTGCTTAGAACCATTTATAGCATCTCGAGCTAGGTAAACACAAGAGAATCCACCCTCAGCAATGACATTACGAATCTGAACTTTCAGATTGCCAATGTCAATCACACGACCTTCAAGTCCAGTTTGCTCTTTAGGCATGAAAGGTTTAAATCTCCACATGATTAATGGGGGGATTTAAAACAGAAAAAGTTCTACAAAAGGGAAGGATATAATAAAGAAAGAAAAGTGTAAGTGACATATAATGACTCGAATATCAAAAATTATATGAAAGCACCAATATTTAAAAACCCTGTTAAATCTGAATAGAACACACACGCAGACGAGTATGAAGTATCACACACACAGAATAAACTTCTTGGATTTCAAATTGGAGATATGTTATTAAGGTACTATTTGTTTGAAAACTCCTCCGCATTTGAAAAAAGTATCAGGGCACTTGGAGAAAGTATCACCACTGACCAGAACTTAATTCTAGACATGCCTATTAGCTATATCTTCACATTTCAGTCACATGGCATGCCCTTCTACTGAACTAGAGACATGACTAACAAACCTTTGGTGATGGTACATAGTGTTTTGTTTAAAGAGAGTAATATTTGAAAAGGTAACAGCGAGTCGTATAGATGATAATGTAAGCTAAAAAGTTGACTTTTGCGTATCAGATCACAAAAAAGAAAAGTTATAACTAGGATTTTATCAGAGTTAAATTGGAGGAGGTAACAACAATCAACAATATGATAATATTTCTCCTAACTAAAAGGTATCCACTCATCCCACCAATGGATATTGCTTGGGGATGAAACTAAATACAAACCAGATTTAAAGGATAAATGCCAATTTAGCAATAACCACTCTTAACTAAACCCTGTGCTCTAACTCTTGGATGCTCAAAGGTTGAGGTTGTACAAGGTTTCAAGAAACGAGCCCTCGAAGTATCCCTTGCATTACACAAACACCCACACATGATATATAAAGGGGAATGATCCCTGATCCCTGACCACCGGTTGGGATGACTTTAGCTGGCCAACCCATTTTCTACAATCCACATGGTAACAGCATGGCTGCAAAATAACAGCTCCTTGAATAGTCAACCCAACAGTTTGACGGATGGTGCAAACAGTTGGACGGACTGCTGTAATTACCGTCTTGCCCCTGTTACGTTTACATCCCATAAAGCTTCTCTTTTGGGTAAAACTTTTTACCGGTCCATCTCCATCCAACTGTTGGAAGGGCTGGTAAAAACTTTAACAGAACTTAAGCCTTTTAACACTTGTTATTTTTGGAGTGTATAAAAAAGTTCAACACTTAATTTATTTATTTCTATTGAACAACATTTTTTCATTTCACAGTTTTTTTTAAGTTAATATACTCGAATAAAATAGCAAATAACGGTAAGAAGTACTACATTGTCAAGAATACATTGATAAAATATAAGTTAATGTACTTCTCATTCCAAGTATAGAAATAAAAATAAAGTACATTAGCTTATATTTTATCAATACATGTGACCATTATTTGCTATTTTAGTTAAGTATTTGAACTTAAAAAAAATTGTGTGAAACGGAAAAATGTTGTCCAACACAGGGAAAAAAATATTAGTGAAATTGTACAAATTTACATTCGCCCAAAAACCAATGTTAATAAGGCCTAAAGTTCTGGTAAACTATTTCCTAGTCCTCCAACAACAGTTTGGCGGACTAGTAAAAAGTTTAACCTAAGAGAGCAAGCTTTTTGGGTATTTAAACATAAAAGGGGCAAGAGAAACTGAGAAAGAGTCAAGACAATAATTACAACATTCCACCCAAACTATTTGCACCGCTGTCAAACTGTCGGGCGGACTATTAAATAAGTTTCGATCACATGGATGGTAGGAATTGGGTTTGCGGACTAAGTCATCCCACCCAACGTTTGTCAAGTATCATTCCCCATATATATACATATACATTTATATAGGTACATTTATTATTTATATATATATTATAATAATAAATGTACCTATAGATATTATATCCATCTCCCTTACGTAGCATAAACATGTATATCACGTGCAGTTGTACACCCACAATTTCAATAACTAAACCAAGAATTACTCATAGCCATGTCATTTATTTCTCCGCCAATATTGAACCATTGAGTACGAACATGATACAGACCTAACATTTCATTTATTATCAGTAAAACTTTGTTGTTTTAGAGATCTCTCATATGCAATCCATTTCATCAACATTTTCAGCTCTAGCTTCTACCACCCAATAACAATAGCACTAATCAAGTCCCGCGATGAAGCCAGAATGGTTTCCCAATGGGGTCTAAATTATTATTAGGCTATAAATAATTTGGTAATTTTTTTGGATACTCTTGTACTTTCGGATCACATATATATAAAATGCATATTATATTACAATTACAATATAATAACTAGTAACATATATATATATATATATATATATATATATATATATATATATATTCACACACCCCATATTGACGCCTAATAGACTTTTGTAATCACAATTGTTCGTAAATAATTGATTCATTAATTGTTTTGAAAAATAATATAAATTAGATTATTATTTAGTTTAAAAAATTATAGAGAGATACATATATAGAGTGGGTATGAGTGATATGGAGTTGAAATTTGATCGAGAAAGTTATAAATTTTCAATTTGACCCCATATAGTAGAAAATTTATATATTACACCTAAATTTTCTAAAATTTACCATACATTATAAAAACAATTTTTTTCCAGTGGGGTCAATTGACCCCACTCCCTTGTATGTAGCTTCTCCCTGATCAAGTCCAATTGATGCAGCCATAAAACCAAAGTCTGCAAAATAATCAGACTTGGACTGGATTGAGCGACATCCTAGTATGTTCCCTACTAATATTAGAAGATCTGATAATCCTACATATCACCACTTCCTGGATCTGTTAGTTTCTGGTAATTCTACCCCCAAACACCCCCTGACAATATGGATCTATAAACTATTGGCCAATTACCATTGCATGCAATAATTGGACATAATACGAAATCAAAAAAGACATAAAATTAACATAAACACAAGAGAGTGAACAAATAAAAACACCATTTGGAACTAATCACTAAGTAAATCACAAGCTCCACACTCTATACTTATCAAAAAATAAAGAATTCCACAATATCAAATCTCATGATTTGAATTAAACAAAAAAACAAATAACACATGAATTAACATAAGTATAGAGCATTTAAAGGCATACCCAGATTGTAATTCCGGAAACAGATTTGATCTGTTTTTAATTGGGGCTTTCTTATTAGATCGATAGAGACCCAAAAAGGGTATCAGAATGAAGATGGGGCTTGGGTAAGAGCTTTTTCTCTTTTCGATTTTATTAAAGGTATTACACAAGATCTGAGAAAAGAGATATTTGGGGTTTGAATTTTCGTCTGTCTCTTCTTGTCTGTCTTTATCAACTTTAGATTTCGTAGCTTTGAGGTGAAGAAAGTGTAGAGAGAAATGAAATTTGGAGAGAGAAAGAAAGTGGTGGAGGACGTGGTGATGGCTGACAAATGGATGAAGGCCGCTGATTGCGTTTATATAAGTTTTAATGAAATGAATTTAGAAATATGTTACTTCATAATCAAATTCTATTGATCCTTCATTTACGACATCTCATGTGCTATTTTGGAATTAAATAATGTTGTTTTAAATTTTTAATACTGAGTTTAAATTTGATTAGCCCCAATGACACGTTAGAGCAAATCCAATGGTAATATCAAAATGATTATAGCTATTGCTATATTTTGACACTAAAAAATGTTTTTTGGTGTTAAAATAGAATTCAGTCTCCAGGTGATTGGTTCTATTTTAGCACCAAATTGTTTCAAATTTAACTAACTTTCCTTCCATCTCATGGTTAATTACTATTATTATTATTACTATTATAGTTATAATAATAATAATTACTATTATAATTATTATTACTATTATAATAATAATAATTATAATTATTATTATTGTTATTATTTTTGTTATTAATATTAATATTATTATAATTACAATTATTGTATTATTATTATTATTAAAATTATTACTATTATTATTATTATTATTGTAATAAATTATTATTATTATTACTATTATTATTATAATTATTATTAGTGTTATTATTATTTTTATTTTTATTTTTATTATTATTATTATTATTATTATTATTATTATTATTATTATTATTATTATTATTATTATTATTATAGGATGACTATAGTCATCCTTGGTTCTATATTTAGAACCAAGTATAGCTTTTTGCTATTTTAGAACTAATTATAGAAGTGGGTTGGATTTGAGTTTTTGGCATTTGGTTGTAAAATCCCAGATTTTATGAATAAAAATTTAAATTTCTCGAAATATTTTTTTAATATTATCGGTATGGATTTGAGATAATGTTATAGTTGTAGGTAATATTTACAAATTTTGCAAAGTATGCAAGTTGTCATATTACATTCGATTGGTCGGGGAATATTCTTTTTGTCAGGAAATATCCGTACGACGGTACAATCATTGGTGGACCCACAACGGAATTATTGTCGGATTGAGAAAACGACAAAAATATTTTATTGAAAATAACTACGAAAGTTTTATCGTTGATATTGTTGAACTACTTTCAGTAGTAAAAGTACAATGAATACGTGCAGGTTGTCGTATAAGAAAGACACCTGTATTGATTATTAATGCTTATGTGAGAAGTCACTCGGTTTTGTTCAATTATTACACGCATAAAGATCTCACATTATTTGATTCAATTATTGTTGATTTATAAGTTTTGTTTTATTAGTATTATTAACGTAATAAAATGTAAAACATCTTTTATATAAAATGTAATACTTTATTAAAGTTATTCTATAAATAGAATATATTATATTTTATTATGCATAGTGTTTGCATAATGCCTCGCATAAGATATTTGCAGATAGTAAAAATCTTTTTATATAAAATAGAATATATTATATTTTATTTAAAAGATTTTGCTTTAAATATGGACCATCAGATTAAAGTAAATCAATCTGGACCGTTCATGAGTTAGTTACTATGTAGTCCATTTTCCTATAAATAGGAAGCTTAGTTAGAATTGAAATCACACCAGAAGTTCAGAGAATTCTCCTTCTACAATCTTGAGCGTATTTCCTTAAGAGTTTTAAGAAACTTTGAGCGAAGAACATAGTATAAGTTTTCTTTAAGAAAATCCTCACCTTATCAGTCGGAATATTCTTCTTTTACGGTAAGGGATATTATTCTTTTGTATTCATGAAGAGAACTCCTGTTATTCCATTTCTTATTATTCTGTTAGAATAACCTGTATACGCGGTTTACCCTATACTTGGTGACATTCTTCTATTATTCTGTCTTTATTATTCTGTTGGAACATCCTGCTGCATGTTATATATTTTAACTCGGTTCCGCTTTTAATTATTCATTTATTCTCATTAGAATATCCTGTTCAGCTTTTACGCTTTTACGGGTTCCGCCTTTTTATTATTCTGTCTTTATTATTCTGTTGGAATATCATGTCTGTGTGTTTTACACCTGACCTGGTTCCGTCTTTATTATTCTGTCTTTATTATTCTGTTGGAATATCCTGTCTGTGAGACCCCGAATTTTATGAAATAAAAGTGTTCAATTTTTCTATTTTTGTGAATAGTTAAATTGATAAAAGTTTAAAGTTAAGAGTGACATTTGAATTTTTTTCAAAGTAAGTGATGATGAAGTTTTGTTTTATTAGTATTATTAACGTAATAAAATGCGAAAACATCTTTTTATATAAAATGTATACTTTATTAAAGTTATTCTATAAATAAGAATATATTATATTCTATTATTATGTAGTGTTTTTGCATATAGTAAATTTTTTTATAAAAATGTAATACTTTATTAAAGTTATTCGATAAATAGAATATATTATATTTTATTATGCATAGTATTTGCATGATAGTGCATGCATAGTGTTTTTGCATAGTAAAATCTTTTTATATAAAAATGTAATACTTTATTAAAGTTATTCTATAAATAGAATATATTATATTTTATTATGTATAGTGTTTGCATAATTATCTCCAGATAGTGTTTAGATAGTAAAAATCTTTTATATAAAATAGAATATATTATATTTTATTTAAAAGATTTTGCTTTAAATATGGACCGTTAGATTAAAGTAAATCAATCTGGACCGTTCATGGATTAGTTACTATGCATTCCATTTCCCTATAAATAGGAAGCTTAGTTAGAATTGAAATCACACCAAAAGTTCAGAGAATTCTCCTTCTATAATCTTGAGCGTATTTCCTTAAGAGTTTTAAGAAATTTTGAGTGAAGAACATAGTATAAGTTTTCTTTAAGAAAATCCTCACCCTATCAGTCGGAATATTCTTCTTTTACGGTAAGGGGTGTTATTTCTTTCGTATTCATGAAGAGAACGATTTTCTTTCAATACTCGTAAGGGATATTATTTATTGTATCCGAAGAGAACTTCTGTTATTCCATTTCTTTATTATTCTGTTGGAATAACCTGAATAAGCGGATTACCCTATACTTGGTGATATTCTTTTATTATTTTGTCTTTATTATTCTGTTGGAATATCCTCATGCATGTGTTTTACACCTTGACCGGTTCCGCTCTTTATAATTCCGTCTTTATTATTATTACATTGGAATATCCTCATCGCAGTGTGTTTTACACCGACTTCGGTTCCGCCTTTTTATTATTCCGTCTTTATTATTACATTGGAATATCCTCGCATGCATGTGTTTTACACCGACTGGTTTTCGCTTTTTATTATTATTCTGTTGGAATATCCTCGTCTGTGTTTTTACACCGGACTGGTTCCGCTTTTATTATTACTCGCTTTTATTATTCTTGCTGAATATCCCGTCTGCATGTGTTTTACACCCACTTCGGTTCCATTATATATTATTCATTGGATAACCTTTCTGCATATGGCCTATCGCATGCATGGTGATTTCTATTGTTATTCCATTCTTTATTATTATGTTGGAATAACCTGTCTATGCGAAGTACTACATACATGGTGAAATTCTTTTATTATCCCATTATTTATTATAATGTTGGTTATTGGTTTTACAGTTGTATGTCTTTGGCCTGTAGTGCAAAGATGATATGTTGTTGAATATCTTTGGCTTGTAGTGCACAGATGATATGTTATTGAATATCTTTGGCCTGTAGTGCAAAGATGGTATGTTGTTTGATATCTTTGACCCGTAGTGCGAAGATGGACAGGTGTATGACATGATCATGACCACTAGTGATACTAACGAATATCCTTGGACGTAGTGCATGGATAATTCAATGATGTGATTGGTAGGATCATGACCATTAGTTAACAGTTGAATGTCTTTGGCCGTAGTGCAATCGATGAGCACAATTGATTGGTATGATCATGACCATTGGTTTTATAGTTGAATATCTTTGGTCCGTAGTGCAAAGATAGACAACTGATTGGTGTGATCATTGTTATTACATTTGAATATCTTCAGCCTTTGGGGAAAGGATATTGAGTAAACATTTTATTAAACCTTTGTGGCAAGAAGGAACTGTTAATTCACATTATTATAAATATGAATTGTGAATTTAACTAACATCTTTAGTGGTTCAGGTGAAGACAAGTGTTGAAAGTTCTATTTGTCTTAAGTATAACAAAGAACTGTTGATGAGTATTACAGGAATAAAATATCAACGATGGACTTTTAAATCATAGAAGATAATATATTTTATTCTCTACTTGACTCTTCTAATGGATTGCTTGTTCCGCTGCAGTTAAACTTGATATTTGTTATATTGTATCAGTTTAACACTGTTGAAGGCTAACGATAATTTATTCTTCATTATCTTAGTCATAATATTTCTTACTAGGCTAGTTGAGATCACCCTTTCTTTTACTGTTCTCTTCAAGAAAAAAGAACGTAGCCGGGACTAGTCGGGGAACGGAGTGATGGTCCAGATGATAACATTAGCTAGTAGTCCTCACTATTCTGTTAAATAGTATGACAATAAATGTAATGAGGACTCCATTGAGTTTGTATACTGTCTAGATGACAATATACGTATTTAAAACTCATAGCTCATGTTGTATAAGTTAGTTTGTATTTAGTGGCGACCCAAGATGGGTGATGTGTACCTAATTTTGGGGGCGTCACACTGTTTGTGTGTTTTACACCGGACCTGGTTCCGTCTTTATTATTCTGTCTTTATTATTCTGTTGGAATATCTTGTCTGTGTGTTTTACACCTTGAACGGTTCCGCCTTTTATTATTCTCATTGAATAACTTTTATGCCAAGCAATCCGCATGCATGGTGATTTCATTGTTATTCCATTCTTTATTATTCATTTGGAATATCCCGCTTGCGCTTATTATGCCCTCGACCGGTTCCGTTATTATTATTCTGATAGAATAACCTGTCTATGCGAAATACCGCATGCATGGTGATTTCTGTTGTTATTCCATTCCTTATTATTTTCAGTTGGTTAAAATTTTGACTTCTATACTCCATGAAATTAGTGGAATATCCTTGATATTTGCGCTTCATCTAGTATCTTTTCATGGAAATATTCTTCTGAGCATTCTTGAATTTTACTCTACAAAGAAATATCATGTTGACAATGTGGACGTTGTTAGTTCCTGGACAAATTAATTCTTGAACTTGTTTTATTGAATTCTTATATCATTGTCATCATCCTTATGTTTATATTTTTTTGAAAGTCATCTCATGGCTTCAGTAGTGCATAGATGGACTTAGTATGATTATGACCGAGGATTATTCTTAAGATAATCATGACCGTAATGTTACAAATGATGTGAAAAAAGTCCTCATTGGCTGTAGTAGTGCATTGATGGATGCTTTTTGGTATGATTATGGCTATGGATTCTCTTGACCAAGGGAGCAAAGATGAATTGTTTTATAGCATGATCGGGGACTGGTTGATGAAAAACACGATTATCTTTGGCCCGTAGTGCATGGATAATTCGTGGTCGTGATACTAAAGAATATCCTTGGCCTGTAGTGCAGGGATGATATAATGATGTGGATTATTTATTGAGCCGAGTCTCAACGATAAAAGTGATGAAAAACTTTTTAAATCATAAAAGATAGTAGATTTTATTCTCTACTTGACTCTTTTAATGAATTGCTTGATCCGCTACAGTTAAACTCGATGTCTATTGTATTTTATCAGTTTAACATTGTTGAAGGCTAATGATAATTTATTTTGCATTATCATAGTCATAATATTTCTTGCTGGGCTAGTTGAGCTCACCCTTTCTTTCACTGTTCTCTTCAGAAAATGAGAACGTAGCTGGGACTAGTCGGGGAACGGAGTGATGGTCCGAGATGGTGTCTTAGTAGTCCTCACTATTCTGTAAAATAGTGTGATAATAAATGTAACGAGGACTCTATTTGAGAATGGATATTGTCTAGAAGACAATATTTGTATTTAAACTCACAACATATGTTTTGTCGTATTTTACACCAATTGCTATATTATTAGTTTGTATTTGAATTTTGTACCATGTATTTGGCGACTCAAGATGGATGATGTATACCTATTTTGGGGGGCATCACACAACAGTCAAAGCTTAGGATATGATCCTCGGCCGAGATGTGAGATAAGAACTAGGAGGAGAGAGATTTTGAATTCCTTTCGCTAGTATGACCTACCTAAGTTTATTTGATATTTAATTGGTCATCGGAGTATAGGGATAATATGTGATATGTTATTTAACCCTTGTTTTGTGGCAGTATTTGAAAATGGCATCTGAAAATATTGAGATAAGCAATGGAGCACAGAAGACCGTTGAGTCTCCACAGATCAATAATCAGGACAATGTGCAACAGGATGGCGATAATCCTCCTGTAAATAACAACACTGATCAATTGACGAACGACGATACGTTTAGGAGCTTTTTAGAATTCATGCAACATCAGGCGAATGCGGCTCCTGTCCATAATGCAAGTGGAAACAATGGCAACCCATGGTTGGTCACCGCTAAGCAGTTCAAGGAGCTGGGACCACCAGAGTTTTTGGGAGAGCCAGAACCACTTAAGGCGGAGACATGGTTAAAGCAAATCACCAAGATATTTGATGTCTTGGGATGCTCCGAGGAGCAAAAGGTTCCCTTTGCCACCTTCATGTTGCGAGGAGAGGTGGATTATTGGTGGGAATCTGTAAAATGTACCCAGCCTGACGCACTCAAGATGTCTTGGGAGAAATTTCAAGAGTTGTTCAATGACAAGTACTTTCCCAAAAGCATTCGTCACATGAAGGAGGTGGAATTTATCAAGTTGGAGCAAAATAATATGACCGTGTCACAGTACGAGGCTAAGTTTGCAGAGTTATCCCGGTTTGCATCTCATTTGGTCAATAATGAGGAGAGAATGACGCGAATGTTTCTGCGAGGTTTGAAACCCAATATACGTCAATACCTCATTTCTCACAAACTTTGTTTATATTCTGATGTTGTGAATAGGGCTCAGTTATTGGAGCGCGATAATGAGTCAGCACAACCAAAAGTCAACGACCAACAACACGATAATAATCATACCGGTGGCAACGGTCATCGGAACAATGATAACCATCGTGGGGGAAATTATCATGCCAAGAATGGTAACCACTTCGGTGGTAATCATGGCCAAGATAATAGAAATGGACATTTTAAGAAGAGAAGGTTCAACAATGACGTGAAGACGTCGGCACCAACATCTATTTCAAAGGAAGAAGAACGACCACCGGTCGTATGTTTTAAATGCGGACAGGAGGGACACATTCGTCCAAACTGTACGCAGCAATCCAAAGCGTGTTTTAATTGCGGAAGAGAAGGTCATCTAGCTCGATTTTGTCGTATGGTGAAGTCAAGTCAAGCTGGGATAGTGATGCTAAAGGATGTCCCAGACAAGTCAAAGCCGGTAGTTTAAGAGAGAGCGTTTTTTTTTCTCGTGACGAGGAACCTGAATAAATTTATCACGGGTAAGTTAATCATAAGCTCTTACGAAGTCTATACCGTGTTGAATAACTTGCCTCTACTCACTCTTTTATTTCACCTAGTTGTGTTCAATGTTTGTACTTAACTTCGGAGAAGTTAAACTTTGATTTATCTATTGAAACTCCATTGGGAGAAACCTTTGTTACCTCCATTGTTTATAAAACTTGTTTGATTCAAATCAACACTTTCACGTTACCTGTCGATCTTATCTCTTTGAAAATACTTGCCTTTGATGTGGTTTTTTAGAAACGATTGGTTAACTACTCATCATGTTTTTCGTAAGGTTGTTAGCTTTCATATTCCTAACCAACCTATTATGCGAATTCAAGCAACCAAACCAATAAATTCAATCATTGTCATATCAAGCCATAAGTAAAGAGCCCTGATCCTTTCGTTGTTGATTTTCTTGTGTGGAATACACCGAAGCCAGACTTTTTGTAAGCGACGTCGTGAATGACGATGGCAAGTTGATAGGTATCATTGTGAGGTGCTATCCAGGTTAAGGGATAGAAGTCACAGTTGGTATCGTTAATAAATTTCCTGACGTATTCCTGAAGACTTCTTAGCCTACCCCAGAGCGTGAAATCGAATTTTGTATTGACACCAGTACAAAACCCATTTCTTAAACCCTCAAAATATTTCTTTAACTAAAACGAACGTAACATGCGCCAAGGACGTTGACTCGAGCTATTGAAGATTACGATCATACTATTCAATATCATCGTGGAAGAGCGAACGTGGTAGCTGACGTGTTGAGTAGAAGATCGTATGCGTTTACAAGTGCGTTATTGTTAACACAAAGACTCATTTCGTATAACTTGCAAATGATGAAGATAGAGTTAAAAACTCTAGGGTCCCATATGAAGATAACGGATATATGAGTAGAATCGACTTTAATCGATAAAGTTAAAGTTGCTCAAGCTACACACCCGGAGCTGATGAATGTGAAGAAGAAGGTTCAAAAGGGCGTTATTCTAAAAGCAAGAATCGACGAAGAGAAGAAATCTTAACCCTCCATTTAATTGGCCCATTTGAAATCCTCGATTAAGTAGGAGTTGTGGCTAATAGACTCATTTTACCGCCAAGTATGTCGCGTGTTCATAACGTTTTAAACGTATCGATGTTACCTAAATATGTGGACGACCCGAACCACATTATTAATTTAGAACCGGACGAGATAGCAGAAGATTTAACGTATGAGGAGATACGTGTTAAAATCTTGGATAAGAAGAATCGTATTCAACGCTCAAAGATTATACATCAAGAGTTAGAATCTGAAATGAAGTCAGGGTATCCTCACCTGTTTGGCATACCAGGTATGTACGTAAATTTCGAGGGCGAAATTTCATAAGGAGGGGAGATTGTAAAATCCCAGATTTTATGAATAAAAATTTAAATTTCTCAAAATATTTTTTTAATATTATCGGTATGGATTTGAGATAATGTTATAGTTGTGGGTAATATTTACAAATTTTGCAAAGTATGCAAGTTGTCATATTATATTCGATTGGTTGGGGAATATTCTTTTTGTCAAGAAATATCCGTACGACGGTACAATCATTGGTTGACCCCATAACAGAATTATTGTCGGATTGAGAAAACGACAAAAATATTCTATTGAAAATAATCTATGGAAGTTTTACTGCTTGATACTGTTGAACTACTCTTGTAGTAAAAGTACATAGAATATGTGTGGTTGCATAAGTAAGCACACGATTGATTATTAATGCTTATGTGAGAAGTCACTTTCGGTTTTGTTCAATTATTGCTGCAAGATCTCACATTATTTGATTCAATTATTGTTGATTTATAAGTTTTGTTTTATTAGTATTATTAACGTAATAAAACGTAAACATCTTTTATATAAAATGTAATACTTTATTAAAGTTATTCTATAAATAGAATATATTATATTTTATTATGCATAGTGTTTGATATAGTACTGCGATAGTATTTGCATAGTAAAAATCTTTTTATATAAAATAGAATATATTATATTTTATTTAAAAGATTTTTCTTTAAATATGGACCGTCAGATTAAAGTAAATCAATCTGGACCGTTCATGAGTTAGTTACTATGTAGTCCATTTTCCTATAAATAGGAAGCTTAGTTAGAATTGAAATCACACCAGAAGTTCAGAGAATTCTCCTTCTATAATCTTGAGCGTATTTCCTTAAGAGTTTTAAGAAACTTTGAGCGAAGAACATAGTATAAGCTTTCTTTAAGAAAATCCTCACCTTATCAGTCGGAATATTCTTCTTTTACGGTAAGAGATATTATTCTTTTGTATTCATGAAGAGAACTCCTGTTATTCCATTTCTTATTATTCTATTGGAATAACCTGTATACGTGGTCTACCCTATACTTGGTGACATTCTTAAATTATTCTTTCTTTATTATTCTGTTGGAACATCCTCGTCTCAGGCTATACACCGACCGGTTCCGCTTTTAATTATTCATTTATTCTCATTGGAATATCCTGCATCTGCAGGCTTTTACGCCGGACCGGTTCCGCCTTTTATTATTCTCGCTGGAATATCCTGCTCGCGTGTGTTTTACACCTTGGACTGGTTCCGCTCTTACTATTCTCATCTTTATTATTCTATTGGAATATCACATCATGTGTTTTACACCGACCGGTTCCGCCTTTTTATTATTCTCGCTTTTATTATTCTCATTGAATAACTCGTGACGACCCCCAAAATAGGTCCATTCAATCCAACCCATTCTCGAGTCGCCAAATACATGGAATGTAACATAACTACAACTTTATTACAATAATTGTCGTACAAAATACAACAACACATATCTTTGTGAGTTTGGATACAAATATATACCAAATGTGACACATGTCCCAACTGTGGACAAAGACACCTCACAAAGGACACCTTACATATAGGTATAGTCAAAAACTATTTTAGAAACTAAAATCTTTGGGAAGTGCTCAAGAAACCTTCGTACATGGGAGACCATGCGCCTAGATATCATATGGCCACGTAATTATCCTTGGTTGACCTAATAGACCCCAAAAAAAACAAGAAGATTACTATCATATTCTTCCCAATGGTAAGTCTTCTCTTGACATATCATTATCTCCACTATCTCTAATTGAGAATTATACTTCAAACAAACACCAAGATTATATAGGTAGTCTTTGGTATATATACTCAAAGAAGTGGATGAAACACATCCCTCGCCTTATGATGATACGAGGTTGTATGTCATTAGACATCTTGTATGATAGTGACAAAACACCCTTCCAACGTTGGGTTTGCCTCACCCTCAACAGCTATAGACCACCGTTCTATTCCCCTGTTATCCCCCACTCGACCCAACTACACTTTTATTACCTGAAAGGAATTGTGAAGCAAAAGGGTGAGCACAACTAGCTCAGTAAAGAATATTATGACTAAAGATAAATAAATTATCAATAGTCTTCATCAGTAATAAATCAGAGATTTAGAACATATGGTAGATGATAAAACTTTTCAACCATAGTTGCAGCGGAATGAGCAATCCATTAGAAGAGTCAAATAGACTATAAAGTCTATTATCTTTTCATGTTAAAAGTCCACCAACAATGTTTTATTCTCGTAACATCAATCAACAATTCTCGCCCACAATCATATGAATAACTCATAATTGTAATTGTTGTTCTAAATTCCTTTTCTCATCCAGACAAAGATAATTTTCATCACCAAAACATCAAAGATCATGGTTATACCAAATCACAGCTCATATTCATAATCAAACTAATAAATTCATCTTTGCACTACCTACCAAAGATATTCATCAACAGCTCATCTTTGCACTACGGGCCAAAGATATTCATCAACAGCTTCATCTTTGCACTACATGCCAAAGATATTCAACAACAAGTCATCTTTGCATTACTGAGCCAAATATATTAATATCTCAAAGAAATATATAATCATTTCGAATTTATATAAACAATAATTATAACCATGTTGATTAATTCACCTTTGCACTTAAGCTAAAGATATTCAATTATAAATTCAATGGTCATGATCATACCACCACAATTCAACTTTTCACTCACCATCGGCCAAAGAGAACCCTAGTCATGATCATACCAATAATCTATCCATCTTTACACTCCAAAGAAAGAGAATTTCAACATCGTGGTTATAAAATGTTATATATGATAATAAAATCAATATAATCAATATATAGTTTTAATCTCCGGAGTAATATTCATAAATCAACTATAATTTGGTTAGAAAAAGAAATCAATTTTGTCATGAATAAGAACTCATGAATAAGTAACCTCGTGAATAGTAACTCATGAATAGTAACTCGTGAATAAGATCTCATGAATAGTAAACCCGACTCAAAAGGTAGAAATTCCACAATAAAATCCATACCAATATTTCTAGATAATGATATTGAAAGAATAATATTTTTTTAAGCTTATAAACAATTTATTTTAATTATTTACACTTTACTAAATAATGCATTTAATCATTCTAAAATGCCAAACTCATAAGATTTCATCACCAATAACCAAAACCCTCATCAAAAATCTGCATATACCTCATATAGGATTCTTCAGCCATAAAATCTTATTTTCTAATTTTCTTACTTCACACGACATATTTAATTCATTTACTCATAACTAGTCCATTTTCATGAAAAATACCAAATCAGTTTCAAAAAATATTTCTTTTTGAGATTTAGCGAAATATAGTCTCATATTGAACATATATTTTTCTCGGAATTTTAAAAGTCATTTACTATTTTTCATATGACCAAAACCAATTTAATATTTAAACATTTATCATAAATTGTACTTTTATCCAAAAATTCTCAAATTTACGAATATACTCATGTTATATACATGTACTCCCAATAAAATTTTACTAATTTTGGAGTTAACCACAAGGAGTTATATGGGTTTTCTTTTAAAATAGTCTTTTCCCATAAAATTCATAACTCATAATCTATAAAAATCGCCATTTTTGGACACAATCAATAAAACTCATCAAATTATCATTCCAAATTTTTCGAATTTTTAAAGGTCCGAAAAGTTACGAAACATGAAAAACATCACAACCCTTAAAATCCTTACCTCAAAAAGAAGCGGTATTTACATTTGGAATAACGCTTAAACGAACTTGCACCGTATAACAACACTCAAGATACAAGAATACACTTGATAATATAGAGAGAAATAGAGAGAAAACTTGAGTTTTCGTGTGTTTTCAATTCTAACTTAGCCTCTATTTATAGGAAAATGCTAGAAGCGCCAAAGGAGACTAAAATAATAAAATATATTATTTATTTTTCTTATTCCACACCAACCTTCACCAACCAATTTTGAAGGCCATCACCATCTTTGAACAAAAAACATCACCACCCATGTGCCAACAACCACAAAAACGTTTTTCTTAAATAAAATAATTAAAACTTTCAAAAATTAATTATTTGAACTCTTAACTTCAATAATTTACAATAAATAGCCCTTTTATCGTAAAAATTCAAATCTCACGACTTTTTATAGGAATTTCAATTCTCTACAACTTTTCGGAAGAAATGTTTTCCAAATTCCAAATGAAATTATCCAAATCCACAAAAGGATGATTTTAAACACGCTTCAACACCTTTTAAAATTCATAACAAATTATACGCTTCGATTTTAACGGTTCAAAATTTGTGGACATATACTCTACTTATATATGTATAACATATCTAAAAATCACAACGATCCAACTATCGGATTAAAATTATAACTCACACAAGAAAGCTTTAAGAACAATCGATTTGAGTTTTAATACCTCCAATCCGACAAAATACTTATAAAACACTTCAACAAAGAATTCCACATAAATAAATCCATCATCTATATCCACATCAAATAAATATTTTTTATCACATAAATCAATAACTAATTATTCACAAATAATATTACGTAATCGCAATAATGACAACCAAGTGATTCCCAGAAAGAGGGGCTTTCAATAAGGATTTATCCTTCTTGGCCAGCAATTAGATGACCAAACCTCTCCTCGATGAAACTTTCTAGACATTGTCAATAATGCTATCTAATAATATTATTCAAATAATATGAATTATTGATTTGATAATGAGAAATACTATCAGTTGACAATTATTGAACAACAATAATATAAAATATCAACGCAGCAGAATTATTGAATCAATAAAATAAAATATTGAACAATAATTATCAGAACAATTATTGAGTAGTGCCTTCTTACGTAAGAATCAATAATTTAAAAATCTACTGCTGCAATACCGTGTCTTACTTGCTCAACAACGCGTATTATTGTATTTTAACCACCGTGTATTCCAACAAAGTGTTAATTCGGTAAAAACTCAAACTTGTCGCTTTTCTTCATTCGACGATTATTCCTAAGTATGGGGCCCACAAATGATCGCTACTTGTGCAGTAAATGCGGATATTCCCGACAAAAAGAATATTCCACGACCAAACTAATATTCTCCGACAACAATGAATATTTTATAGCCACTTGCGCGTTTTGTAAAATTTGCATATTTAACCCATAACTTTAAACTTTTATCAATTTTAATATTTACTGAATAATAAGTATAAGAAAAATTGAATAATTTTATTTCATAAAATTCGGGGTCTTACATAACCTGTCTATGCGAAGTACCGCATGCATGGTGATTTCTGTTGTTATTCCATTCTTTATTATTACATTGGAATATCACATCGGTGCTTATTATGCCCGACACGGTTCCGTTATTATTATTACGATGGAATAACTTTGTATATGTAAGTCTGCCGCATGCATGGTGATTTCTGTTGTTATTCCATTCCTTATTATTTTCAGTTGGTTAAAATTTTGACTTCTATACTCCATGAAATTAGTGGAATATCCTTGATATTTGCGTTTCATCCAGTATCTTTTCATGAAAATATTCTTCTGAGCATTCTTGAATTTTACTCTACAAAGAAATATCATGTTGACAATGTGGACGTTGTTAGTTCCTGGACAAATTAATTCTTGAACTTGTTTTATTGAATTCTTATATCATTGTCATCATCCTTATGTTTATATTTTTTTGAAAGTCATCATGGCCCGTAGTGCATAGATGGACTTGGTATGATTATGACCGAGGATTATTCTTGTATAATCATGACCGTAATGTTACAAATGATGTGGAAAAAGTACTCATTGGCTCGTAGTGCATTGATGGACAATTTTTGGTATGATTATGGCTATGGATTCTCTTCGGCCAAGGGAGCAAAGATGAATTATTTTATAGCATGATCATGACCGTTGATGAAAACACGATTATCTTTGGCCCGTAGTGCATGGATAATTCGTGGTCGTGATACTAAAGAATATCCTTGGCCTGTAGTGCAGGGATGATATAATGATGTGAATTATTTATTGAGCTGAGTCTCAACGATAAAAGTGATGAAAAACTTTTTAAATCTTAAAAGATAGTAGATTTTATTCTCTACTTGACTCTTTTAATGGATTGCTTGATCCGCTGCAGTTAAACTCGATGTCTATTGTATTTTATCAGTTTAACATTGTTGAAGGCTAATGATAATTTATTTTGCATTATCATAGTCATAATATTTCTTGCTGGGCTAGTTGAGCTCACCCTTTCTTTCACTGTTCTCTTCAGGAAATGAAAATGTAGCTGGGACTAGTCGGGGAACGGAGTGATGGTCCAAGATGGTGTTTTAGTAGTCCTCACTATTATGTAAAATAGTGTAATAATAAATGTAACGAGGACTCTATTTGAGAATGGATATTGTCTAGATGACAATATTTGTATTTAAACTCACAACATATGTTTTGTCGTATTTTACACGACTATTGTATTATTAGTTTGTATTTGAATTTTGTACCATGTATTTGGCGACTCAAGATGGGTGATGTATACCTATTTTGGCGGCGTCACATTGGTGCTATAATTTGACTATAGAACCAATTATAGCACCCCCATTGGATTTGCTCTTACTACGCATAAGAACCAAATTTTTAATAAATAAAATTTAATTTTTTGTATAAACATTATTTTAAACAATAAAATATTAAATTGATAAAAATATTAAAGTTAAGATCAATTTACAAATATAAGAAATAAAAAATATATTGATGAATAATCGGTAGCTCATTCGGTATTGTGGGAGAATGTTCGGTAAAGTTCGACGGCGTCGAAATTATCAATCATTTGAAATATAAAACGACAGAAATAACATTTTTAGTAAAAATTGTCGGCTGAACTATTAATTTTAACTGTTAAAATATTCGGTGTTAAAGGAACAATAGCACGCAGTACTCCACGGTAGCACACGGTATTCCACAATAACACATGGTATTGTACAATATTTTGTATTATTTAACTAATAATTGTCATAATAATAATTGCATAATTTTTTGTATTATTGAACTAATAATTGTCACAGTAGCAAAGTCACAATAACAAATGCACAATATTTCATATTATTGAACAAATAATTTTCACACTAACAAATGCACTGTATTTCACATTATTGAACCAATAATTATCATCGTAACAATGGTAGTAATGGAAAGTTACATAATTAAAAGTTACAGATAGACTCATTATTTAAAGAACATTGATATCTATAATATTAATGCATTAAGACAATGATATAGAAGATTGATAATATAATAATAGTTGTGAATGGTAAAGAAAAATGTAATCTTAAAATGTGAAAAATGTGGATAACTAATGTATGTAGTATATTAAAGATAATCTTGAAATGTAAAACGTGGATAACTAATGTGTAGTATATTAAAGATAATCTTAAAATGTGAAACGTGTGGATAACTAATATGTGGTATGTGATGTGTGACGTCCCCAAAATAGGTATACATCACCCATCTTGAGTCGCTAAATACATGGTACAAATACAAATAAAAAAACTCAATTATACAACTGTCGTGTAAAATACGACAAAACATAACTGAGATTTAAAATAGGGATATTGCCTTCTAGACAATATTCATTCTCAAATAGAGTCTTCGTTACATTTATTATCACACTATTTTACAGAATAGTGAGGACTACTAAGACACCATCTCGGACCATCACTCCGTTCCCCGACTAGTCCCAGCTACGTTCTCATTTCCTCAAGAGAACAAAGAAAAGAAAGGGTGAGCTCAACTAGCCCAAAGAAGAAATATTATGACTAAGATAATGCAAAATAAATTATCATTAGCCTTCAATAATGTTAAACTGATAAAATACAATAGACATCAAGTTTAACTGCAGCGGATCAAGCAATCCATTAAAAGAGTCAAGTAGAGAATAAAATCTACTATCTTTTATGATTTAAAAAGTTTTTCATAACTTTTATCGCTGAGACTCAGCTTAATAAATAATCCACATCATCCCTGCACTACGGCCAAGGATATTCATTAGGGTCACAACTACAAATTCCATGCACTACGGCCAAGGATATTTGTGTATTCATCAATGGTCATGATCATGCCAACAACTGTCCATCAATGCACTACGGGCCAATGAGGACTTTTACCACATCATTTGTAACATTACTACCATGATTACACCAATAATCCCCGGTCATAATCATACCAAGTCCATCTACGCACACTACAGTGCCACAAATGACTTTCAAAAATATAAACATGAGGATGATGACAATGATATAAAATTCAATAAAACAAGTTCAAGAATTAATTTGTCCGTAAACCAATAACGTCCAAATTGTCAACATGATACTTCGTAGTAGTAGTAAAATTCAAGAATGCTCGTAAGAATATTTCCATGAAAAGATCTCGATGAAGCGCAAATATCAAGGATATTCCACTAATTTCATGGAGTATAGAAGTTAAAACTTTAACCAACCGAGTATAATAAAGAATGGAATAACAAAAGAAATCACCATGCATGCGGTACTTCGCGTATGAAAAGTTATTCCAATGTAAAAATAATAATGAGAACAGTGTCGTAAAATTCACACAAGCGTGATGTTCAAATGAATAATAAGTAATGGAATAACAACAAAATCACCATGCATGCGGTATTGCGCATGACGAAGTTATTCCAACAGAATAATAATAATCTAACCGAAGTTAGGTGAAATTCACACCGCATGTGATGTTCCAATAGAATAATAAAGATTTTAACCAGGTCCTGTAAAACACATGCATGTGATATTCCAAATGTAATAATAAAGATGTAATAATAGAAGAATGTCACCAAGTATAGGGTAACTCACTTATATAGGTTATTCCAACAGAATAATAAGGAATGGAATAACATGAGTTTTCTTCATGAATACAAAAGAATAATATCCCTTACCATAAAAGAAACTGGATATAGGAAAAGAAAGGTAGCAGACTTCTCTTTTTCTTTCTCTCTAAAATTTTCTCTCTCTGGAGTTCAGTGAATTCGTAAGAAAATAATGAAGGAATGAGCTTCTATTTATAGAAAAATAGAATGCATAGTAACTAATCCATGAACGGTCCATATCAATGTACTTTAATCTGACGGTCCATATTTAAAGCAAAATCTTTTAAATAAAATATAATATATTCTATTTATAATCTAATAAAACGAAAAACTTTATAAAAAGATTTTACTATGCAAAACACTATACAACACTATGCAACACTATGCATAATAAAATATAATATATTCTAATTATTGTCTAATAAAACGAATAACTTTATAAAAGTATTCTGTTTTATATAAAAATATTTTACTATTAGCCTAATAAAACGAATAACTTTATAAAAGTATTCTGTTTTATAAAAAGCTTTTCTGTTTTATTACGTTAATAATACGAATAAAACAAAACTTCATTATCATATAAAATATCGACAATAATTGAATCAAACTGAGTAACTTCTCACATAAGTATCAATAATCAATACCGGTGTCTTTCTATGCAACCACACGACATCTTGTACTTTTTACTACCGAGTAGTTCAACAAAGATCAACCGGTGAAAACTTCCGCCATTATTTCAATAAAATATTTTTGTCGCTTTTTCTCAATCCGGCAATAATTACATTATATGGGTCCACTAATGATTGTCTTTGTCGTATTTAATATTTCCTGTTTAAAACGAATATTCCCCGACCAATCGAATATTATATAACAACTTGCGTATTTTGCAAAATTTATAATTATTACCCACAACTATAACATTATATCATAATATTCAAAAATGATAATTATAGAAAATTCATCTTTATTCAAAAAGTTGGGGTCTTACAACCTCCCCTTCTTAAGAAATTTCGCCCTCGAAATTAGGGTACGTACCTAGTATATCGAAGAGGTAAGGATACCTTGATTTCATTTCAGAATCTAACTCCCAGGTCATTTCCTCAACATCGTGGTTCCTCCATAACACTTTGACTTGAGGTATAACCTTGGAGCATAAAATATGTTCCTTCTTATCCAAGATTTGAACAGAAACCTCTTCATACGTTAAATATTCCGCTATTTCATCCGGTTCTAACTCAATAATGTGGTTCGGGTCTTTCACATATTTACGTAACATGGATACATGAAAAACGTTATGAACACGAGACATACTTGGCGGTAAAGCAAGTCTATAGGCTATAGTCCTTACTCGATCGAGGATTAAAAATGGGCCAATGAATCGAGGATTGAGCTTTCCTCTCTTTTCAAACCTCGTAACTCCTTTCCATGGAGCAACACGTAACAACACATGATCTCCTATATCGAATTCCACGTCCTTTCGATGAAGATCAGCATAACTCTTTTGTCGATCTTATGAGGTTTTTATACGTTGTCGGATCGTTTGAATCTTTTTCGTAGTCATACGTACCAACTGTGACGCCCCCAAAATTAGGTATTCATCACCCATCTTGAGTCGCCAAATATATGGTACAAAATTCAAATACAACTTAATAATACAACTATCGTGTAAAATACGACAAAACATAAGCTAAGAGTTTTAATACGTATATTGTCATCTAGACAGTATACAAACTCAAAGGAGTCCTCATTACATTTATTGACACACTATTTAATCAGAATAGTGAGGACTACTAATGCTATCATCTGGACCGACACTCCATTCCTCGACTCGTCTCAGCTACGTTCTCATCTCTTGAAGAGAACAGTGAAAAAAAGGGTGAGCTCAACTAGCCCAGTAAGAACTAGTATCGAATAAGATATAGACTTCGCAAGAATTTATAATTAACTTACCCTTAATAGCTTCGTTCGGGTTTCTTGACAAACGCTCTCACTTAAACTACCGGATTTAACTTTGCTATAGGGTACATTCCACCCTTAAGTGCTTCGTTACATTCCTGATCCATAATTTGAATCACTATTCTCCGATCCATATCGAATTTCGGTTGACCGCTATGCACAGGGTAATGCCGAATTCGATGTTGGATTCTCCCAATTATTGTCCAAAAAGCAAAATCTATTTCATCTATTTTGACTTTATTGGATCGGACGTCTTTTTCAACAATATCAACGTGTCGTGCGGCTTTTACCCACACATCATCTATTCTCCTTCCTTCAGTTGTTTCTGCTTTCATCAGCTCTTTGATCAAAGCATTCTCAGATTCCAGCTCTAATATCTTATACTCTGCCAAAGAGTGCTTCTGTTCAAGCATCGCACATAGGGTAACACAATTTTGAATTGTTGCATCTCTTTGCTCTACAACCGCCTACCGTTCTTCCGCCTGCTCTTCTAACTCATGAATACGATTTTGAAATTCTAAATTTTGATTATAAACTTCTTCTAACCAATTCTCCTCAGGTTCTTCTTCTTCCTCTTCTTCCTCACTCTCAGCTGCTACCTCTGCAACCAGCTTGGGTGCAATTATTAATTCTTCACTTACCACGTATATATCTCTAATTTCTTCTTCGTGTGACATCACATTAACCTGGTTAGTGATTAAAGGTGTCTCAACGGCCTCATTAACTCCATTGTGAACATTTTCAGTTGCCATTTTCAAACACTGCCAAGAAAACAAGGGTTAATTAATATATCACATATTATTTCTATACTCTGACCGACCAATTAAATAACTTAGGTATGTAATACTAGCGAAGAAATTCCCCGTCTCTCCCCTCCTAGTTCTTGTCTCACATCTCATCCAGGGATCATATCCCTAAGCTTTGATACCAACTGTGACGCCCCCAAAATTAGGTATTCATCACCCATCTTGAGTCGCCAAATACATGGTACAAAATTCAAATACAACTTAATAATACAACCGTGGTGTAAAATATGACAAAACATAAGCTAAGAGTTTTAATACGTATATTGTCATCTAGACAGTATACAAACTCAAAGGAGTCCTCATTACATTTATTGTCACACTATTTAATTAGAATAGTGAGGAATACTAATGCTATCATCTGGACCGACACTCCATTCCCCGACTCGTCTCAGCTACGTTCTCATCTCCTGAAGAGAATAGTGAAAAAAAAGGGTGAGCTCAACTAGCCCAGTAAGAAATATTATGATTAAGATAATGCAGAATAAATTTATCATTAGTCTTCAATAATGTTAAACTGATAAAATACAATAGACATCAAGTTTAATTGCAGCGGAATAAGCAATCCATTAGAAGAGTCAAGTAGAGAATAAATATGGTTTAAAATATTTTCATCAGTTTTTTTTATCGCTAAGACTCAGCTTAATAAATAAACCACATCATCGAATTATCCCTGCACTACGGGCCAAGGATATTCATTAAATCATCAATGGTTATAACTATACTGAATAATCCTTGGTCATAATCATGCCAAGTCCATCTCTGCATGTAAGCCAAAGATATACAACAATAAAACCAATAATCAACAATCTATCTTGCACGTAAGCCAAAGATATATAATTTAATAAACAACAGTCCATCTTCGCACGTAATGCCAAAGATAACTTTCATCACCATATAAGCATGAGGATGATGACAATGATATAAGCATTAATCAAACTAAATCAAGGATAAATATTAAAGACTTTAATTTTATTCAATTATTATCAATCACATAATAAATTCATAATCTAATATTATTAATATTATAACAATATTTTAATCACTTCTTAAACTTATAAACAATTTATTTCAATTGTTTACACCTTACCAACTAATGCATTTAATCCTACAAAGAATGCCATAATCATAAGATTTTATCACCAATGATCAAATTCCTTATCAACAGTCTACATATACCTTATAGAGAATTTCCAAGCCATAAAATCCTATCTTCCAACTTTGTTACTTCACATAACATATTTAACTCATATGTTCGTAACTAAACTATTTTCATTAAAAATGCCAAATCAGTCCCAAAAATATTTTTTTTCTGGGATTTAGCATAATATAGTCCCATAATGAACATATATTTTTCTCAGAATTTTTAAAATTCATTTACTATTTTTCAAAAATCAATTTCTAATTAATTCCTTAAGAAATTAGCTACCTCAAGGTTAACTCCAAAAATTCCCAAATCTTGGCAGAATCTTACACATGTTAGCATGAGCTTCCAGTTTAAATTTCATGGTCATCGGAGTTATAGAACTCCTAAGTATAGCGTTTTTAAATCGGAAAAACCTAAATATTGAAATGGTCATAACTTTCTCAATTTAAATCAGAATGAGCTCATTTTTGGACAGGAGGTACTTTATACCATATACTTTCATGTCCCTAAAGCCCAGAATTTTTCTCACAAATTAAGTGGTCGAAATAGTCCCTTAAAGTTTCTGGGCAGTAGCATTTTTGGTTTTTACAGCTTTGCACTCCTTTGCTAAAATCAGTCCACACGAAAAATCTACAACACCTTTTCCAGTGATTCCACTTGGATAAGTTAGGTAACTCATAGATCTAACTCTAGGATTTGACCACACTCAAAAATTCAAAATATAATAGGAGATATGGTCAATTGAATTTCATTTTCCATTTTCACCAAAATCTGATTTTCAACCCTTTGTGATTTCTAAGAAACTTTCATATTTTCACATAATAACCAACATAACTCATCATGACAATGACATATAATTCAATAAAACAAATTCAAGAATAAATTTTAAAGGTTTATAAGTTAGTTTATCCTGAACTCAATAATGTCCAAATTGTCAACATGATACTTCTTTGTAGAATAAAATTGAAAAATGCTCAGAAGAATATTTCCATGAAAAGATACTGGATGAAGCGCAAATATCAAGGATATTCCACCAATTTTATGGAGTATAGAAGACAAAACTTTGACCAACTGAGTATAATAAAGAATATATGAAATTGCAAATAGATTTTCACCCGCCATGTGGTAATCCACGTATACAGATCATTTCCATGATTTAATAAGGAATGAATACAAAGGATTATTCACCATGCATGTGGTAATCCACATGTATGTGTTATTCCAATGAATAATAAAGAATGGAATAATGTAAGGATTCACCATGTATGCGATAGAGACCGCATGCATACATGTTATTCCCAATGTAATAATAAATACGGAATAATAAATATGGAACCAGGTCAGGTGAAATTAACACCAACAGGATATTTCAACAGAATAATAAAGAACTGAATAATAAATATGGAACCAGGTCAGGTGAAATTCACACCGATAAGATATTCCGACGTAATAATAAAGAAATAATAAAAGAATTTCATTAAGTATGCGGTTGCTTGATAAACAAAGTTATTCCAACTTAATAATAAAGAATGGAATAATGTAAGAAGATCACCAAGTATTGGGTAAACCGTGATATACAAAGTCGTTCCACCAAGTATAGTGTAAACCGCGGATACAAGTTATTCCAACAGAATAATAAAGAATGGAATAACATAAGGATTTCACCAAGTATAGGGTATGCCACGTATACAGGTTATTCCAACAGAATAAATAAGAATGGAATAACATAAGGATTTCACTAAGTATAGGGTATGCCGCGTATATAGGTTATGTATAGGGTATGCCACTTTTACAGGTTATTCCAATAGAATAATAAAGAATGGAATAACAGAAGTTCTCTTCATGAATAAGAAAGAATAACATCCCTTACAGGTACAACAAATAATATCCCTTACCGTAAAAGAAACTGGATATAGAAGTAGTGAAGTAGCAGAATACTCTTCTTCTTTCTCTCTATAGATTTTCTCTCTATAGCTTCTCTCTATAATTTCTCTCTCTAGAGTTTCAATGAATTCGTAAGAAATAATGAAGGAATGAGCTTCTATTTATAGAAAAACTAAAGTGGCTCTTGGTCTTAACGAAGGGTCAAAATGACACTTGGTAATATTGAAGAGACAATTACTATTTGCGAAGGGCAAATGACTCTTGAGACACCGAAGGGGCAAATGACTCTTGAAACACCTAAGGGGCAAATAACCCTTGGAAAACTGAAGGGACAAATAACCCTTGGAAAACTGAAGGGACAAGTTACTATTAAAACTTTAAATCAACGATCCATATTGATTTTACTATTATAATTTCATCTAACGGACTGAAAAATTAGCACATGAATAGTAACTCGTGAATAGTAACTCCGACACAAAAAATGTCCCAAATACTCGAGTGAATAAGACTAGAGTGAATAGTAATTTCGATGAATAGTAACCCGTGAATAGTAACTTGTGAATAGTAACTTTGACACAAAAAGTGTCCCGAATACCCGATTGAACAATATAACCTCCAGACATCAATTATCACAAATAATCCCAACACAATAAAACTATCAAATTCATCTTTAATCAAAACGAACTTAATCATCATTAATATTATAACTCACAATATTTAACAACCAGGTTGTTCCTAGGAAAGAGGGGGCTTTTCAATAAGGATTTCTCCCTATTGGCACGCAATTAGGTGACCAAACCTCTCCTTGACAGAACTTTTAGATATTGTAAATATTATAATTTAATAATATGAATAACTTTGTCGTCTCAATTATTGATTTAATAAAATAACATATTATGCACATGATACTGTGATAATAATTGAATCAATAATATGAGAGATATGATGCAGCAATTACTGTAGCAATAATTGAGTATAACTGAGTGACTTCTTATGTAAGAATCAATAACCAATACCGTGTGCTACTATGCAACCATGCGTATTACTGTACTTTTACTACCGAGTAGTTCAACAGTATCAACGGTAAAACTTCCGCCGTTATTTCAATAAAATATTTTTTGTCATTTTCTCAATCCAACAATAATTCTGTTGTGTGGTCCACAAATGATTGTACCTCCGTACGAACATTTTTTGACAAAAAGAATATTTTCCGACCAATCGAATATAATATGACAACTTGCATACTTTGCAAAATTTATAAATACTACCCACAACTATAAAATTATATCAAATCCACACCATAATATTAAAAAAAATATTTCTAGAAATTTAAATCTTTATTTATAAAATCTGGGGTCTCATAATCTCCTCTCCTTATGGAATTTCGCCCTCGAAATTTACGTATGTACCTGGTATGACGAAGAGGTGAGGATACATTGAATACCTTTATCGTCGAAAACATTAAATTCATCTTTGCAATACGGTCAAAGATATTCATTAACCATTCATCTTTGTACTACAGGCCAACTGCATAACCAATAATCAATAGCTTCATCTTTGCACTACAGCCAAAGATATACAATCAGAAAATCAATAATGCTTAGAGACTCAAATTAATGGTATCACGACCAATTACCTATTATCCATGCACTACAAAATCAGGATATTCGTGTTTTTAATTACTGATACGATGATTATACCGAACAATCCACGGTCATAATTATACCAAGTCCATCTATGCACTACGCCAAAAGATGACTTTTACCACATCATTTGTAACATTACTTTGTAAGACCCAAACTTTTGAATAAAGATGAATTTTCTATAATTATCATTTTTGAATATTATGATATAATATTATAGTTGTGGATAATAATTATAAATTTTGCAAAGTATGCAAGTTGTTATATAATATTCGATTGGTCGGGGAATATTCGTTGTAAACAGAAAATATTAGTACGACGACACAATCATTGGTGGACTCCACAACAAAATTATTGTCGGATTGAGAAAACAAAAAAAATATTTTATTGAAATAACGGCGGAAGTTTTACCATTGATATCGCTGAACTACTTGAAGAGTAAAAGTACAATAATACGTAATCGTATAAGAAGCACACCAGATAGATTATCGATGCTTATGTGAGAAGTCACTCAGTTGATTCAATTATTGTCGATATTTTATATGATGATGAAGTTTTATTTTATTCGTATTATTAACGTAATAAAACAGAAACATCTTTTTATATAAAACATAATACTTTATTAAAGTTATTCTATAAATAGAATATATTATATTTTATTATGCATAGTGTTTGCATAGTGCCTGCATAGTGTTTGCATAGTAAAAATCTTTTTATATAAATAGAATATATTATATTTTATTTAAAAGATTTTTCTTTAAATATGGACCGTCAGATTAAAGTAAACCAATCTGAACTGTTCATGAGTTAGTTACTATGCATTCCATTTTTCTATAAATAGAAGCTCATTCCTTCATTATTTTCTTACGAATTCACTGAACTCTAGAGAGAGAAAGTTA
Organism: Panax ginseng; assembly: GCA_020205605.1. Lineage (NCBI taxonomy): Eukaryota > Viridiplantae > Streptophyta > Magnoliopsida > Apiales > Araliaceae > Panax > Panax ginseng. The sequence continues at coordinate 17,049,914 of CM035134.1, forward strand.
TAGAGAGAAATAAGAAGAGAAGTCTGCTAACTTTCTTTTCCTATATCCAGTTTCTTTTACAGTAAGGGATATTATTCTTTTGTATTCATGAAGAGAACTTCTATTATTCCATTCTTATTTATTCTGTTGGAATAACCTGTATACGTGGCTTACCCTATACTTGGTGAAATCCTTATGTTATTCCATTCTTTATGATTCTGTTGGAATAACCTGTATACGAGGCATACCCTATACATAACCTGTATGTGCGGAATACCCTATACTTGGTGACATTCTTCTATTATTCTGTTGGAATATCCTGTTTGTGCTTTACGCCGGACCTGGTTCCGTCTTTATTATTCTATCTTTATTATTCTATTGGAATATCCTGTTTGTGTGTTTTACACCGGACCTGGTTCCGTCTTTATTATTATGTCTTTATTATTCTGTTGGAATATCCTGTCTGTGTGTTTTACACCGCACTGGTTCCGCCTTTATTATTCTCATTTATTATTACATTGGAATAACTTTTATCATCGCGAAGTTCCGCATGCATGGTGAATTCTGTTGTTATTCCATTCTTTATTATTCTGTTGGAACATCCTGTCGGTGAGATTTTCACCTGACCTGGTTCCGTTATTATTCTTCTGTTGGAATAACCTGTCTATGCGAAGTACCGCATGCATGGTGATTTCTGTTGTTATTCCATTCCTTATTATTTTTCAGTTGGTTAAATTTTTGACTTCTATACTCCATGAAATTAGTGGAATATCCTTGATATTTGCGCTTCATCCAGTATCTTTTCATGGAAATATTCTTCTGAGCATTCTTGAATTTTACTTTACAAAGAAGTATCATGTTGACAATTTGGACGTTATTAGTTCCTGAATAACTTAATTCTTGAACTTGTTTTATTGAATTCTTATATCATTGTCATCATCCTCATGTTTATATTTTTTAAAGGCATCTGTGGCCTGTAGAGCATGGATGGACTTGGTATGATTATGACTAGGGATTATTCGGTGTAATCATGATCGTAATGTTACAAATGATGTGGTAAAAGTCCTCATTGGCTTGTAGTGCATTGATGGACAGTTGTTGGCATGATCATGACCATGGATGAATACACAAATATCCTTGGCCCGTAGTGCATAAAATTTGTGGTCGTGACCCTAATGAATATCCTTGGTAGTAGTGCGGGGGATGATGTGGATTATTTATTAAAATTTGAGTCTCAAATGATAAAAGTGATGAAAAACTTTTTAAATCATAAAAGATAGTAGATTTTATTCTCTACTTGACTCTTTTAATGGATTGCTTGATCCGCTGTAGTTAAACTTGATGTCTATTGTATTTTATCAGTTTAACATTATTGAAGGCTAATGATAATTTATTTTGCATTATCTTAGTCATAATATTTCTTGCTGGGCTAGTTGAGCTCACCCTTTCTTTCATTGTTCTCTTCAGGAAATGAGAACGTAATGCAGGTAAATGGAATGGAGTGATGGTCCGGATGATAGTATTAGATAGTAGTCCTCACTATTCTGTTAAATAGTGTGACAATAAATGTAACGAGGACTCTATTTGAGAATGGATATTGTCAAGAAGGCAATATCCCTGTTTAAAATCTCAGTTATGTTTTGTTGTATTTTTACACGACAGTTTTATAATCAAGTTTTTATTTGTATTTGTACCATGTATTTGGCGACTCAGAATAGGTGATGTATACCTATTTTGGGGGCGTCACAGTTGGTATCAAAGCTTAGGGATATGATCCCTAGCTAAGATGTGAGACAAGAACTAGGAGGGGAGAGACGGGGAATTCTTTTGCTAGTATGACCTACCTAAGTTTATTTGGTATTTAATTGGTTGGTCAAAGTATAGGGATAATATGTGATATTTTATTAACCCTTGATTTGTGGCAGTGTTTGAAAATGGCATCCGAGAATGTTGAGAACATCAATGGAGCATGAGAGACCCGCTGAGTCTCCACATCAATAATCGTGGATAATGTGCATCAGGAAGGCGACAATACTCAGGCAAACAATAACACTGACCAAATGATGAGCGATGGAATGTTCTGAGGCTTCATGCAATTCATACAACATCAGGAAAGAGCGGCTCCTGTCCAAAATACAGGTGAAAACCCTGACGACTCTCGGACGGTCACCGCGAAGCAGTTTAAGGAACTGGGACCACCGGAGTTTTTTGGAGAGCCAAAAGCACTTAAAGTAGAGACGTGGATAAAGCAGATTAATAAGATATTTGATGTCTTGGGATGATCCGAGGAGCAAAAGGTTCCCTTTGCCACCTTCATGTTGCGTGCAGAGGCGATTCTTGGTGGGAATCAGAAACGCACTCCAACCTCGCCGATCAAGATGACTTGGGAGAAGTTCCAAGAATTATTAACCGACAAATACTTTCCCGAATGTATTCGTCACATGAAAGAGGTAGAGTTCATCAAGCTAGAGCAAAACAACATGATCGTGTGTCGCAAAGACGAAGCCAAGTTTGTCGAGTTGTCCTGGTTTTACGTCCCATTTGGTTGATAATGAGGAGAGAATGACGCGAATGTTTTTAAGAGGTTTGAAACCTGAGATACGTCAATATCTTATCTCTCATAAACTGTGTTTGAATTCAGATGTTGTTAATAGGGCTCAATTATTGGAGCACGATAATGAGTTAAACCAACCAAAGGAGAGCATCTGACAAAATGATAATACCAAAGAGAATAAATATCGAGCGGTGGACAACAAGCGTGGAGGGAATCAACAGGCCAGAAATGGTAACCACTTCGGTGGTAATCATGGCCAAAATAATAAGAATGGACATTTCAAGAAAAGGAGATTCAACAATAACGGAAAGACGTCAGCATTAGCACCTATCGTTAAGGAAGGAGAACGACCACCTATCATATGCTTCAAGTGTGGAGGAGAGGGACACATCAGTCCCAACTGTGCGATGCCATCCAAGGCATGTTACAACTGTGGAAGAGAAGGTCACCTGGCCCAATTTTGTCGTGCACCGAAGACAAGTCCAGCTGGGATGGAGGCACCTATTTTGTCGCTACTCAATGCGTCAGCTACCACGTTCGCTTTTCCAGGATGATATTGGATGGTATGATCATAATCTTTCAACAGTTCAAGCCAACGTCGTTGTCGCATGTTGAGTTCCTTTTGAGTGAAGAAATATTTGAGGCTTTTATGATCCGTAAAGATTTCCACTTTCTCCCCATACAAGTAATGCCTCCAAATCTTTAGTGCGAAGACAACAGCTGCCAACTCTAGATCATGAGTAGGATAATTCCTCTCATATTCTTTGAGTTGTCGTGAGGCATATGCGATGACTTTCCCATGTTGCATGAGAACACATCCTAACCCTTTGCCCGAAGCATCACTGTAGATGACAAATCCCTCCGAACCAGATGGTATTGTCAGAACAGGTGCCGAAATGAGTCTCCTCTTGAGTTCTTAAAAACTCTTCTCACATTCCTCGCTCCAACCAAACTTTGTATCTTTCTGAGTCAGCTGAGTTAGTGGAGTAGCGATTCGAGAAAATCCTTCCACGAATGTCCGATAATAACCCGCTAAACTGAGAAAGCTACGTACTTCGGTCACTGATTTAGGTTGCTCCCAGCTTTGAATAACTTCAATCTTTGCTGGGTCAACAGATATCCCATGACTTGATACCACGTGCCCAAGGAATGCTACTTCCTCAAGCCAGAACTCGCATTTCTTCAACTTGGCATAAAGCTTATATTCACGAAGCTTTTGGAGTATCAACGTCAAGTGTTGCTCATGATCTTCACGGCTTTTGGAATAAATAAGGATGTCATCAATAAAGACGACCACAAAGTGATCCAAATATTCCTTGAATACTTGGTTCATCATATCCATGAAGGCAGGAGGAGCATTAGTTAATCCAAAAGACATAACTAGAATTCATAATGCCCGTCATTGAGTTCCGGCCCGCTTTGGAATGTCATCGGTTCTAATCTTCAATTGGTGATATCCTAACGAAGATCAATCTTTGAAAAGAATTTGGCTCCTTGCAAATCGGGTCAAACAGTCATCAATACGTGGCAATGGGTACCTATTTTTTTGATGGTGACATGATTCAACTCCCGATAATCAATACAAAGTCGCATACTCCCATCTTTCTTCTTCACACGATAGAACAGGGAGCACCCCGAGGAGAAGTACTAGGGACTAATAAAGCCAATGTCTAATAATTCCTGCGATTGGGTCTTTAACTCCTCGAAGTTCAATAGAGCCATTCGATATGGGGCTTTGAAAATGGGTTTTGTCTGGGTTCAAGGTCGATACAAAATTCAATTTCACGCTCTTGGGGTAGGCCAAGAAGTTCTTCAGGGAACACGTCAGAAAATTCATTAATAATAGAAATATCATTCAAAACTGACGTATTTTTGTTTAGATCCGTGACATGAGCTAAGAAAGCTTGACATTCGTTTTTCAATAAACGAATAGCTTTATGGCTTGAGATGACAGTGATTGATTTTAATGGTTTGGTTGCTTGAATTCGCATAATAGGTTGTTTAGGAATATGAAAGCTAACAACCTTATGAAAACAATCAATTTTTGCATGATGAATAGTTAACCAATCAATCCCTAGAATTACATCAAATGCAAGTATTTTCAATGAAATAAGATCGACAGGTAATGTGAGGGTACCGATTTGAACCAAACAAGACTTCTAAACGGTGGATGTAATGAAGGTTTCTCCGGATGGAGTTTCAACAGATAAGTCAAAGTCCAATTTCTCCGAAGTCAAATTTAAACGTTGAGCGCAAGTAGGAGAAATAAAAGAATGGGTAGAACCGGTATCAAATAAGGTATAAACTTCGCTATAATTTATGATAAGCTTACCCATGATGACCTCGTTCGGGTTCCTTACTTTCTGGGAGGTAACAACAAACGCTTTCTCCTCAGACTACTGGCTTTTGACTTTTCTCGGGACTACCTTTGATGCCTCCATCCTAGCCGACTTGTCTTCTGTTGCACGACAAAATCGGGCCATGTGACCTTCTCTTCCACAAATTTGTAACATGCTTTGGATGGCATCGCATACATTGGGACCGATGTGTCCCTTTCCCACCACACTTGAAGCATATGATAGGTGGTCGTTCTTCTTCCTTAACGACAGTCTTGATCTTGGCGACGCCTTTCCATCATTGTTGAATCTCCTCTTCTTGAAATGTCCATTCTTATTATTTTGGCCATGATTACCACCAAAGTGGTTACCATTTCGGCATGTTGATTCCTCCACGCTTATTGTCACCGCTCGATGGTCATTATCATTGGTATTATCATTTTCCTACCGCTTCTCCTTTGGTTGGTTTAACTCATTATCACGCTCCAGTAACTGAGCCCTATTAACAACATCTGAATACAAACACATTTTATGAGATATAAGATATTAACGTATCTCTGGTTTCAAACCTCTTAGAAACATTTGCTTCATTCTCTCCTCATTATCAACCAAATGGGACGCAAACCGGGATAACTCGGTGAACTTGGCTTCGTACTGCGACACGGTCATGTTGTTTTGCTCTAGCTTGATGAACTCTACCTATTTCATGTGACGAATACTTTCGTGAAAGTATTTATCGTTGAATAATTCTTAGAACTTCTCCCAAGTCATCTTCAGTGCGGCAGGTTGGGTACGTTTTATAGATTCCCACCTGTAATCTGCCTCTGCATGCAACATGAAGGTGGCAAAGGGAACCTTTTGCTCCTCAGAACATCCCAAGACATCAAATATCTTGTTAATCTGCTTTATCCACGTCTCCGCCTTATGTGGTTTTGGCTCTCCAAAAAACTCTGGTGGTCCCAATTCCTTAAACTGCTTCACGGTGACCGTCCGAGAGTTGCCAGTGTTTCCACCTGTATTTTGGATAGGAGCCGCTCTCGCCTGATGTTGCATGATTTGCATAAAGCCTCTAAACATTCCATCGTTCATCATTTGGCCAGTGTTGTTGTTTGCCTGAGGAATGTCTCCTTCCTGATGCACATTATCCTGATTATTGATCTGTGGAGACTCAACGGTCTCCTGTGCTCCATTGATAATCTCAACATTCTCGGATGTCATTTTCAAATACTACCACAAAACAAGAGTTAAATAACATATCACATATTATCCTTATACTCTAACCGGCCAATTAAATAACAAATAAACTTAGGTAGGTCATACTAGCGAAAGAATTCCCCATCTCTCCCCTCCTAGTTCTTGTCTCACATCTTAGCCAGGGATCATATCCCTAAGCTTTGATACCAACTGTGACGCCCCCAAAATAGGTATACATCACCCATCTTGAGTCGCTAAATACATGGTACAAATACAAATAAAAAACTTAATTATACAACTGTCGTGTAAAATACGACAAAAACATAATCGAGATTTTAAATGTGATATTGCCTTCTGACAATATCCATTCTCAAATAGAGTCCTCGTTACATTTATTATCACACTATTTTATAGAATAGTGAGGACTACTAAGACACCATCTCTTGACCATCACTCCGCTTCCGACTAGTCCCACCACGTTCTCATTTCCTGAAGAGAACAGTGAAAGAAAGGGTGAACTCAACTAGCCCAGCAAGAAATATTATGACTAAGAGAACGCAAAATAAATTATCATTAGCCTTCAATAATGTTAAACTAATAAAATACAATAGACATCAAGTTTAACTGCAGCGGATCAATCAATCCATTAAAAGAGTCAAGTAGAGAATAAAATCTACTATTTTTTATGATTTTAAAAGTTTTTCATCACTTTTATCGCTGAGACTCAGCTTAATAAATAATCCACATCATCCCTGCACTACGGCCAAGGATATTCATTAGGGTTACGACCACAAATTCCATGCACTACGGGCCAAGGATATTTGTGTATTCATCAATGGTCATGATCATGCCAACAACTGTCCATCAATGCACTATGGGCCAATGAGGACTTTTACCACATCATTTATAACATTACGGTCACGATTACAATCAATAATCCCTCATTCGTAATCATATACCAAGTCCATCTATGCACTACAGCCACGATGACTTTCAAAAATATAAAATGAGGATGATGACAATGATATAAAAATTCAATAAAACAAGTTCAAGAATTAATTTGTCCAGAAACAAATAACGTCCAAATTGTCAACATGATACTTCTGTGTAGAGTAAAATTCAAGAATGCTCAGAAAAATATTTCCATGAAAAGATACTGGATGAATTGCAAATATCAAGGATATTCCACTAATTTCATGGAGTATAGAAGTTAAAACTTTAACCAACTGAGTATAATAAAGAATGGAATAACAAAAGAAATCACCATGCATGCGGTACTTCATATAGACAGGTTATTCCAATAGAATAATAATAACGGAACCAGGTCAGGTGAAATTCACACCGACAGGATGTTCCAACAGAATAATTAGTAATGGAATAATAACAGAAATCACCATGCATGAGGTACTTCGCATAGACAGGTTATTCCAATGGAATAATAATAACGGAACCAGTCGTGAAATTCACAATCGGACGGGATGTTCCAATGTAATAATAAAGACGGACCGGTCCCAGCATAAAGCACAATCAGGATATTCTAACAGAATAATAGAAGAATTTCACCAAGTATAGGGTAGCCCGCTTATATAGGTTATTCCAACAGAATAATAAGGAATGGAATAACAGGAGTTTTCTTCATGAATACAAAAGAATAATATCCCTTACCGTAAAAGAAATTGGATATAGGAAAAGAAAGGTAGCAGACTTCTCTTTTTTTCTCTCTCTAAAATTTTCTATCTCAGGAGTTCAGTGAATTCGTAAGAAAATAATGATGGAATGAGCTTCTATTTATAGAAAAATGGAATGCATAGTAACTAATCCATGAATGATCCAGATCGATTTACTTTAATCTGACGGTCCATATTTAAAGCAAAATCTTTTAAATAAAATATAATTTATTCTATTTATAATTTAATAAAACAAAAAACTTTATAAAAAGATTTTACTATGCAAAACACTATGCAACACTATGCATAATAAAATATAATATATTCTAATTATTATCTAATAAAACGAATAACTTTATAAAAGTATTACATTTTTATAAAAAAGATTTTACTATTAGCCTAATAAAACGAATAACTTTATAAAAGCATTACATTTTTATATAAAAAGCTTTTCTGTTTTATTACGTTAATAATACGAATAAAACAAAACTTCATTATCATATAAAATATCGACAATAATTGAATCAAACTAAGTGACTTCTCACATAAACATCAATAATCAATACCGTGTGCTACTATGCAACCACACGACATCGTATTTTTTTACTACCGAAAGTAGTTCAACAAGATCGATGTAAGCGCCCTTTAATCGCCATGATTCTTGTTCGCTATTTCTATAACTATTGCGAAAGATATAAACATAAATTGTTTATACATTAAACTTACATACTTTTTTCCCAAAATCGAGCAACCTTAACTTATACACAAATTATAAACTATCTAACGTATAACATAATTATCAAACTATACCATTACAATCTAGCTGCACATTTTATCCCAAGCTGAACTTGGCATTATTCTTTTTCCGTATCCGAAAGCATTGGCCTTATCTGCAATGTTTATCATGATATAGCAAGGGTGAGCATAAAAGTTTCCCAGCAAGTTTAAATACAATGTAAAGATATATCATGATTGAAAGAGTCTGAATAATAAGCTGGCTATCCTTCACAATCTATTTGTGAATTAGCATGAACAAAATTTTGACTGAATAAGTATTGAACAGGAACAATTATATCTGGACCAACGGGTAATGAAGGTGATCAGCCTTTCATACCTGACTTATACATGTAATATATACAGAGTACAATTCAACATGGCAATCAGAAATGATTAACCATAAGCATAACCGAATGAAACCACTCTTAGTAGAGTTAAGTAAAAAGAAACTTGCCTGAACCGTTGATTACCGTAACGCAATATAATAAGCTTCGTCTGAGACCTAATATTAATAATATAGATCTCCAATATTAGAATAATATCATCACAGTATAATAATGTTATATATATATACATAGAATAACCTAAACACATAGCATATACTCCTACCAGTCTATTATACACATAAGACATAGCATCAAGTCAAACTATTGCAGTCCGAGTTGAAACCGGCACAATTCAATCATTCCGACGGTCTAGTCGGACAAGCAACGAGTTTAAGTTCAATTAAACTCTGCTTAATCATTTAACCATGCCTCAGATAATTTTCTTATCAGTCAAAATAATTTCCATAGACTTGCAATAATTTTCCGATAATTAATATCAGTTAAAATGATTTTCTAGTCATTAATATTGTATTTAAATGAATTAAATACCACATAATTCCTTAATCATTAATATCTATTTAATACCAAATATTAATGAAAATCATAACATAATATTATAATATATTTATAATATATCACAAGATTTTTTAATACCATAAAATCACATTTATATGATTTTTAAATGATTAAATTTATTATCCGATAATTGATATTAATAATAAAATATTAATATTTTCATGCCAAAATATCAAAAGTTATATTTTATAATTTCAAATATTTTCTAACATCATAATATAATTTTCATGAATTAAAACCATTTTTAAATTATTTATTTAATATTATAATTAAATAAATGCCTTTTATATTCCAAAAATACTAAATATTTTTGTAATATACTCAAAATAATTAAAAACTATTTTTTCAGGCTTTAAAATAATTTTTCACAATTTATTATGTATTTTTAATAATTAAAAACCATTTATTACTAATTATTTAATAAAATAAATCATTTTCCAAAAATAAATGTCACTAAAGGGCCCTATAGCGACAGAACCGTCGCTATAGGTGTTCTTGAGTGTTCTTGAGCATTTCCAAAAAACCGTGTTAGTGATTAAGTGGGTAGTTTTGACCGGTTATAATTTCCAATCCAATCATGTTCTGAGCTAAATTAGGATTTAATCACATAGTAAACATGTAATACTACTTCTATCAATCATCAATTTGGTCATATCACAATACATCATGAAGATCTGGTCTCCGAAACATGCTGTCAGACCATGCCTGGGTTTTCTGGGTAACCCAGAAACCCAAGGCAGTTCGAGTGTCTCATTTCGAGCTCAATTATCTACGGGTTCTGGTCGTTATTTTAGTGGTTTTATTGTTTAGGTCTATAGTACTTATGTCATTGAACATTTATTACAACAAATCAGTTCAAAAACATATAAATCATCGAGATCTGACATCGGTTGAAAGCTTGTCAGAATGACGTTCATCCGTTTTCGAAATTCCGAATCGAACAATACGATAGAAAGTGACTTGGTTTGACCACTCGCTACCTTTGATATTGTGATGTTTTGAAAGATCTAAAAACATGAATTTATATTCCATACAACACATTACAACTTTGTTACAACCACATGAACATATCACCTACAGTCTTACAGATAAAGACCTTCGAAAAAGCTTGTCAGGCCTGGTTCTACACTTTCTGGGTTACCCAGAAAGTTCATAGTCATGCTTGGTCAACTATCTTTGACCTTGAATAACTTTTGATATACAACAGATCTGACTCTGATTATTTTTGTAGATTAAAGACCACATTACAGGCTACACATAACAACTTAAAAACAACACAAATCATAAACAAGCAAGGATCTGTGGCCACTGACATTCGTTGTCAAACCACAGATTCAAGTTTTTCCAAATTTCTTTAAAACTCAAATCCAAGCCTCTAGATGTTATGGATTCAACATCTAGCAACCCAGATCATCATAAGACACTACAAACAACATATTCTAACACTTAAACATAACATCTAACACAGAAAATTGGACAGAAATTCAAGTAGGGTTTTATACCTTTTCCAAACTTTGATTCTGATTTCTATGCTCCTGTTTTGATGTTTGTGTTTGTGGGGCTTGATTATAGACTATCTTAGAAAAGAAATTTCGGAGGTTGGGTCTTGAGAGAATATGGCTAAGTGTTTGATGCACAATTAATGTAATAATGCATTTCCTCTCTCTTAAATTATATAATGAATGGATTCAATCAACATGGCTGGTAATGATACAGTTCATAGGTTAAATCTAGGGTGAATGGCCGGATTTTGTGGATATTTGGTAGCAATAATGCACAATAATTCACCAATAATACACTAATGGGACAAAAAGGGCATTTTGGTAATTTCACTTAAAGTTTCAAGGGCATTCTTGTACAAGGTAATTAAATCTAGGGTTTATTCACTAGATTGTAAATCTTACAATTACCCAAATAATTTCTAGGGTTTGACAAATTAAAATAAAGTGCAATAACATCTTAATTAAGCACAATAATTTACAATTAGGGTTCAAAAATTTAAAATTAGGGTTTGCTAATTAATTAAGCTTTACCCTAATTACTATTATAATTAATAGTACTGAAACATTATAATTATCCGATTAATTCCCAGATTAGGGTTTCAAATACCGAATTAGGGTTTCGGATTCCCAGAACTGAGATTAGGGTTTCCAGAACCGATTTCTAGGGTTTATTATCAAACGTTAGGGTTTTCTAACTGAACGTTGATGTTCTTAATATATACGATTAGGGTTTGACACATATATAATTTATATGGTCAACCCTTGACCCCTAACCACATTCTGTACACTTAAATAACCATATTCACAGAACATTTACACTTATACCCTTATTCCTGAATAATTCACCAAAAGAAATTTTAAATTCTCAAAGTTCCTTCCTGAAAATATCAAACGCATACACTTATTTTCTGTCTAGGTCTATTATTTGACCTTAAATCAATCATTTAAGATTTTAATAAATTTTCTAAATTCTCGGGTTGTCACAATCAACGGTAAAACTTCCACTGTTATTTCAATAAAATATTTTTGTCGTTTTCTCAATCCGACAATAATTCTGTTGTGGGGTCCACCAATGATTGTGCCGTTGTACAAATATTTCCTGTTTAAAACAAATATTCCCCAACTAATCGAATATTATATAACAACTTGCGTACTTTGCAAAATTTATAATTATTACCCACAACTATAACATTATATCATAATATTCAAAAATGATAATTATAGAAAATTCATCTTTATTCAAAAAGTTGGGGTCTTACATGACGCCCCCAAAATAGGTATACATCACCCATTCTGAGTTGTCAAATACATGGTACAGAAATAACTACAACTTTATTAATACAATTGTCGTGCAAAATACGACAACACTTAAACTGTGAGTTTAAATACAAATATTATCTTCTAGACAATATCCTCACCTAAATAAGTCATCATTACAACTATTGATACATTATTTTATAAAAATAGTGGGGACTACTAAACAACTTTTAGAACCATCATTCTATATCCCGACTAGTACTCGCAACATTCTCGCCTCCTGAGAAAAAAAATGGAACAAAAAAGAAAAGGGTGAGCTCAACTAGCCCAGTAAAGAATATTATGACTAAGATAATATAGAACAAATTATCGTTAGTCCTCAACAGGGAAAAATCTGATAAAATATAATAGACAACAAGTTTTAAATCAATATTCACAGCGGAAATAATAATTTATAGAAGAGTTACGTAGAAAATGAAATCTACTATTATCTATGAATTTAAAAGTCCATCATCAATATTTTATCCTTGTAACATCAATCAACATACATCTTGAATCAAATATTCATCTTTGCACTACAGGTCAAAGATATTCATCAGTTGGTCATGTTCATCTCAACACCTGTTCATCTTTGCACTACTACCGCGGACGCCCCAAAACAGTCCACACGACCCATTTCTCGATTAGCCAGATATCACATTATAAAAATCAAATACCAACTTTATTTATACAATCTGTTGAATCGTGTCAGATAGAATCGACCACGAGCTTAATCGTGAGTTTTAATACAATAATGTCTCATAGACAGTATCCAAACTCAAATTATTACAATGCCATATAAAATACAGCATCAAATATTTCAAGACCCCAAAGAAGATTACAATCTTGTTTATTCTAATGAGGTGTACTTTTGACGCTTTCAAAGTCGGGTTCTCATCACCCTATTGTTGTTCGCCAAAAATCAATTATTAAGTGACGTATAAAATACGACACACATATTAGGTCGTCAATATAATTATCTGTTGCAAGTCATGCCATTTTATAATATATTGAGAAACTTCGACAGTCTCGGACCATCACACTATTTCCCTGTTATCCCCGCTCGACCCAGCTACACTCTTATTACCTGAAAGGAATTGTGAAGCAAAAGGGTGAGCACAACTAGCCCAGTAAAGAATATCATAACTAAAGATAATTAAATTATCAATAGCTTTTGTCAATAATAAATCAGAGATTTAGAACATATGGTAGATAATAAAACTTTTCAACCATAATTGCAGGGGAATCAACAATCCATTAGAAGAGTCAAGTAGAACATAATGTCTACTTTCTCCTCTAAATTAAAAGTCCATCGTTAATATTTTATTCCTGTAATACTCATCAACAGTTCTTCGTTGTACCCAAGATAAAGAGAACTTTCATCACCTGTCTTCACCTGAACCACTAAAGATTTTAATTAAGTTCACAATTCATATTTATAATCATGTAAATCAACAGTTTTTCTTTGCCACAAAGGATTAATAGAATGTTTACTCGCTATTCTTACCCCAAAGGCTGAAGATATTCAAATGTAATAACAATGATCATACCAATCAGTTGTATATCTTTGCACTACGGGCCAAAGATATTCAACTATAAAACCAATGATCATGATCATACCAATCAATTGTTTGTCAGTGCACTACGGCCAAAGACATTCAACTGTTAACTAATGGTCATGATCCTGCCAATCACATCATTGAATTATCCATGCACTACGGCCAATGATATTCGTTAGTATCACTAGTGGTCATGATCATGTCATACACCTATCCATCTTCGCACTACGGGTCAAAGCTATCAAACAATGATTATCTTTTGCACTACTACAAAGCCAAAGACATCAAACAGTAAAACCAATAACCAACAAAAGATAATAAAGAATGGAATAATAAAAGAATTTCACCATGTATGCAGTACTTCGCATAGACAGGTTATTCCAACATAATAATAAAGAATGGAATAACAACGAAAATCACCATGCATGCGATAGATACAAGCATGCATGTTTATTCCAATGTAATAATAAATAATCTGAACTAGGGTCAGCGTAAATACGCACCGACATGATATTCCAACAGAATAATAAATAATGGAAGAACAACAGACTTCACCTGGTATACGGTAATTCGCGTATACAGGTTATTCCAACAGAACAATAAATACGAAACCAGGTCCGGCGTAAAATGCACAGACAGGATATTTCAACAGAATAATAAAGAATGGAATAACATAAGGATTTCACCATGCATGCGGTACTTCGCATAGAAAGGTTATTCCAACAGAATAATTAAGAATGGAATAACATAAGGATTTCACCAAGTATAGGGTATGCCACGATACAAAGTTTATGTATAGGGTATGTCATGATACAAGTTATTCCAACGTAATAATAAAGAATGGAATAACATAAGGATTTCACCATGCATGCGGTAGATTGAGATAGTATTGTGTTATTCAACAATGTAATAATAAAGAATGGAATAACATAAGGATTTCACTAAGTATAGGGTATGCCACATATACAGGTTATGTATAGGGTATGTCACAGATATATAAAGAGTTATTCCAATGTAATAATAAAGACGGAATAATATAAGGATTTCACCAAGTATAGGGTATGCCGCATATATAGTTTATTCCAATAGAATAAAAAAATAATGGAATAACACAAGGATTTCACTAAGTATAGGGTATGCCGCGTATATAGGTTATGTATAGGGTATGCCGCGTATACAGGTTATGTGAGACCCCGAATTTTATGAAATAAAAATATTCAATTTTTCTATTTTAGTAAATGGTTAAATTGATAAAAGGTTAAAGTTAAGGGTGATATATGAAAATTTTTCAAAGTAAACAAGTTGTCATAAAATACCTGGTCACTATTCACTCTAGAATTGTTCACTCGAGTATTTGGGACACTTTTTGTGTCAGAGTTACTATTCACGAGTTACTATTCATGAGTTACTATTCACGGGTTACAATTCACCCAAATTACTATTCACTCTAGAATTGTTCACTCGAGTATTTGGGACACTTTTTGTGTCGGAGTTACTATTCACGAGTTACTATTCACGGGTTACTATTCACAGGTTACTGTTCACCCAAATTACTATTCACTCTAGTATTGTTCACTCGAGTATTTGGGACACTTTTTGTGTCGGAGTACTATTCATGAGTTACTATTCACGAGTTACTATTCATGAGTTACTATTCACGAGTTACTATTCATGAGTTACTATTCACCCGAATAATATATTTATTTTTGGTTCAAATTATTTTTGGGTACAATATTATTCCATGAAGAGATGTATTAATTTTTCAGACCGTTGGTTGAAATTATAACAGAGAAGCTTTTTATATAAAACAGAATACTTTTATAAAATTAATCTATAAATAAAATATATTATATTCTATTATGCATAGTGTTTTTGCATAGTAAAATCTTTTTATATAAAATGTAATACTTTTATAAAGTTATTCTATAAATAGAATATATTATATTCTATTGTGCATAGTATTTTGCATAGTAAAATCTTTTTATATAAAATGTAATACTTTATTAAAGTTATTCTATAAATAGAATATATTATATTTTATTATGCATAGTGTTGCAGTTGTTTTTGCATAGTAAAATCTTTTATATAAAACAAAATACTTTTATAAAGTTATTTGTTTTATTAGACAATAATTAGAATATATTATATTTTATTTAAAAGATTTTTCTTTAAATCCGGACCGTCCGATTAAAGTAAATCAATTTGGACCGTTCATGGGTTGGTTACTATTCATTCCATTCTTCTATAAATAGAAGCTCATTCCTTCATTATTTCTTACGAATTCACTGAAACTCTAGAGAGAGAAACTATAGAGAGAATTCTTCTTCTATAATCTTGAGCGTATTTCTGTAGAGTTTAAGAAAGCTTTGAGCGTAGTACACGTTTTCTTCGAGTATATCCTCGCCCCACCAGTCGGGGTACTTTTCTTTTTAAGGTAAATGGATATTATTATAGTAAAGGGATATTGTTATAGTAAAGGGATATTATTATAGTAAAGGATATTATTTGTTGTACCCGTAAGGGGTGTTATTCTTTCTTATTCATGAAGAGAACTTCTGTTATTCCATTCTTTATTATTCTGTTGGAATAACCTGTATACGTGGCATACCCTATACATAACCTGTATACGCGACATACCCTATACTTGGTGATATCCTTATATTATTCCGTCTTTATTATTCTGTTGGAATAACCTGTATACGCGGACTCCCCTATACTTGGTGATATCCTTATATTATTCCATTCATTATTATTCTGTTGGAATATCCTGTCTGTGCGTTTTACGCCGGACCTGGTTCCATCTTTATTATTCTGTTGGAATAACCTGTATACGCGCACTCCCCTATACTTGGTGAAATCCTTATGTTATTCCATTCTTTATTATTCTGTTGGAATAACCTGTATACGTGGATTACCGTATACCTGGTGATGTTTGTTGTTATTCCATTCTTTAATATTCTGTTGGAATAACCTGTATATGCGGATTACCGTATACCTGGTGATGTCTGTTGTTATTCCATTCTTTATTATTATGTTAGAATATCCTGTCGGTGCGTATTACGCCTGACCTGGTTCCATTATTTATTATTTTGTTGAGAATAACCGTCGGTGCGATCTATCGTATGCATGGTGATTTCTTCTGTTATTCCATTATTTATTATTATGTTGGGATAACCTGTCTATGTGGATTATCACATGCATGGTGAAGGATCCTTTGTTTTCATTCCTTATTAAATTATGGAAATGATCTGTATACGTGGATTACCGCATGGCGGGTGAAAATCCATTTGCAGTTTCATATATTCTTTATTATACTGTTGGTTATTGGTTTTACAGTTGTATGTCTTTGGCCTGTAGTGCAAAGATGATATGTTGTTAAATATCTTTGGCCTGTAGTGCAAAGATGATCTGTTATTTGATAGCTTTGACCCGTAGTGCGAAGATGGACAAGTGTATGACATGATCATGACCACTAGTGATATTAATGAAAATCCTTGGCCGTAGTGCATGGATAATTTAATGATGTGATTGGCAGGATCATGACCATTAGTTAACAGTTGAATGTCTTTGGCCGTAGTAGTGCGACAAATAATTG
Organism: Panax ginseng; assembly: GCA_020205605.1. Taxonomy (NCBI): domain Eukaryota; kingdom Viridiplantae; phylum Streptophyta; class Magnoliopsida; order Apiales; family Araliaceae; genus Panax; species Panax ginseng. The sequence goes on from CM035134.1 coordinate 17,067,275, forward strand.
ATTGGTATGATCATGACCATTGTTTTTAATAGTTGAATATCTTTGGCCCGTAGTGCAAAGATAGACAACTGATTGGTATGATCATTGTTATTACATTTGAATATCTTCAGCCTTTTGGGTAAGGATATTGAGTAAACATTCTATTAATTCTTTGTGGCAAGGAGAAACTGTTGATTTACATGATTATAAATATGAATTGTGAACTTAATTATAATCTTTAGTGGTTCAGGTGAAGACAGGTGATGAAAGTTCTCTTTGTCTTGGGTACAACACAGGACTGTTGATGAGTATTACAGGAATGAAAAAATATTAACGATGGACTTTTAATCTAGACGAGATAGTAGACATTATGATCTACTTGACTCTTCTAATGGATTGTTGATTCCGCTGCAATTATGGTTGAAAACTTTTATTATCTACCATATGTTCTAAATCTCTGATTTATTTTGATAAAGGCTGTTGATAAATTAATTATCTTAGCCATGATATTCTTTACTGGGCTATTTATGCTCTCCCTTTTGCTTCACAATTCTTTTCAGGTAATAAGAGTGTAGCTGGGTCTAGCGGGGATAATAGGGAAATAGTGTGATGGTCCGTGATTGTCGAAGTTTCTCAATACATTATAAAACGGCATGACATGCAATAGATAATTGTATTGAGGACCTAAGATGTGTGTGTTGTATTTTATACGTCACATAATAATTGATTTTGGCGAACAACAATACGGTGATGAGAACCCGACTTTGAAAGCGTCAAAAGTGCACCTCATTAGAATGAATATGATAGTAATCTTATCGTTCTTCTTTGGGGTCTTAAATTATTTGCTGTTGTATTTTATATGGCATTGTAACAAATTGAGTTTGGATACTGTCTACCAGATAATAGTGTATTAAAACTCACAGTTAACTGTGGTCGTATTCTCTACGACAGTTCAACAGTTGTATAAATGAAGTTTGTATTTGATTTTTATAATGTGATATCTGGCGACTCAGGATGGGTCGTGTGGACTGTTTTGGGGCGTCCACAATTGGTATCGAGCTTAGGGATATGGTCATTGGCGAGATAAGAGTCTAGAACTAGGAGGGAGAGACGAGTTATATACTTCGCTAGTGTGTGACTTACCTAAGCTGAAATTGTTTACTTGATAAATTGACAAATTGTGATATGTCAATTAATCTTTGTTTTGAATGTATATTTTAGAATGATATCTGAAATACAGGAGATGAGAAATGGAAAAATTATGATACAAAGGAAATAACCGCAAAGGTATAATCCGAAAAGAAAGCAAGGTATTCTCATCTCTTCGAATATCAGGTACGTACTTAAATTTTGAGGGCGAAATTTCATAAGGAGAGGAGATTGTGAGATCCCGAATTTTATGAAATAAAAATATTCAATTTTTCTATTTTAGTAAATGGTTAAATTGATAAAAGGTTAAAGTTAAGGGTGATATGTGAAAATTTTTCAAGTAAACAAGTTGTCATAAAATACCTGGTCACTATTCACTCTAGAATTGTTCACTCGAGTATTTGGGACACTTTTTGTGTCGGAGTTAATATTCACGAGTTACTATTCATGAGTTACTATTCACGGGTTACTATTCACCCAAATTACTATTCACTCTAGAATTGTTCACTCGAGTATTTGGGACACTTTTTATGTCGGAGTTACTATTTATGAGTTACTATTCATGGGTTACTATTCATAGTTTACTATTCACCCAAATTACTATTCACTCTAGTATTGTTCACTCGAGTATTTGGGACACTTTTTGTGTCGGAGTACTATTCATGAGTTACTATTCACGAGTTACTATTCATGAGTTACTATTCACGAGTTACTATTCATGAGTTACTATTCATGAGTTACTATTCACCCGAACAATATATTTATTTTTGGGTACAATATTATTCCATGAAGAGATGTATTAATTTTTCAGACCGTTGATTGAAATTATAACAGAGAAGCTTTTTATATAAAACAGAATACTTTTATAAAATTATTCTATAAATAGAATATATTATATTCTATTATGCATAGTATTTTGCATAGTAAAATCTTTTTATATAAAATGTAATACTTTTATAAAATTATTCTATAAATAGAATATATTATATTCTATTGTGCATAGTATTTTGCATAGTAAAATCTTTTTATATAAAATGTAATACTTTATTAACGTTATTCTATAAATAGAATATATTATATTTTATTATGCATAGTGTTGCATAGTATTTTGCATAGTAAAATCTTTTTATATAAAACAAAATACTTTTATAAAGTTATTTATTTTATTAGGCAATAATTAGAATATATTATATTTTATTTAAAAGATTTTTCTTTAAATCTGGACCGTCCGATTAAAGTAAATCAATCTGGACCGTTCATGGGTTGGTTACTATTGATTCCATTCTTCTATAAATAGAAGCTCATTCCTTCATTATTTCTTACGAATTCACTGAAACTCTAGAGAGAGAAACTATAGAGAGAATTCTTCTTCTATAATCTTGAGTGTATTTCTTTAGAGTTTAAGAAAGCTTTGAGCGTAGTACAAGTTTTCTTCGAGTATATCCTCGCCCCATCAGTCGGGGTACTTTTCTTTTTAAGGTAAATGGATATTATTATAGTAAAGGGATATTGTTATAGTAAAGGGATATTATTATAGTAAGGGATATTATTTGTTGTACCCGTAAGGGGTGTTATTCTTTCTTATTCATGAAGATAACTTTTGTTATTCCATTCTTTATTATTCTGTTGGAATAACCTGTATACGTGGCATACCCTATACATAACCTGTATACGCAGCATACCCTATACTTGATGATATCCTTATATTATTCCGTCTTTATTATTTTGTTGATGAGTATTACAGGAATGAAATATTAACGATGGACTTTTAATCTAGACGAGATAGTAGACATTATGATCTACTTGACTCTTCTAATGGATTGTTGATTCCGCTGCAATTATGGTTGAAAATTTTTATTATCTACCATATGTTCTAAATCTTTGATTTATTCTGATAAAGGCTGTTGATAAATTAATTATCTTAGCCATGATATTCTTTACTGGGCTATTTATGCTCACCCTTTTGCTTCACAATTCTTTTCAGGTAATAAGAGTGTAGTTGGGTCGAGCGGGGATAACAGGGAAATAGTGTGATGGTCCGAGATTGTCGAAGTTTCTCAATACATTATAAAACGGCATGGCATGCAACAGATAATTGTATTGAGGACCTAAGATGTGTGTGTCGTATTTTATACGTCACATAATAATTGATTTTGGCGAACAACAATAGGGTGATGAGAACCCGACTTTGAAAGCGTCAAAAGTGCACCTCATTAGAATGAATATAATAGTAATCTTCTCGTTCTTCTTTGGGGTCTTAAATTATTTGCTGCTGTATTTTATATGGCATTGTAACAAATTGAGTTTGGATATTGTCTACCAGATAATAGTGTATTAAAACTCACAGTTAACTGTGGTCGTATTCTCTACGACAGTTCAACAGTTGTATAATTGAAGTTTGTATTTGATTTTTATAATGTGATATATGGCGACTCAGGATGGGTCGTGTGGACCTGTTTTGGGGGCGTCACAGGTTATTCCAACAGAATAATAAAGAATGAAATAACAAAAGTTCTCTTCATGAATAAGAAAGAATAACACCCCTTACAATAATAATAATATCCCTTACAAGTACAACAAATAATATCCCTTACTTTAACAATATCCCTTTACCATTGAAAGAAGAGTACTCCGACTGGAAGGACAAGGATATACTCGAAGAAAACTTGTACTACGCTCAAAGCTTTCTTAAACTCTAAAGAAATACGCTCAAGATTATAGAAGAAGAACTCTCTCTATAGTTTCTTTTTCTAGAGTTTCAATGAATTCGTAAGAAATAATGAAGGAATGAGCTTCTATTTATAGAAAAATAAAATGCATAGTAACTAATCCATGAACGGTCCAGATTGATTTACTTTAATCAGACGGTCCATAATTAAAGCAAAATCTTTTAAATAAAATATAATATATTCTAATTATTGCCTAATAAAACAAATAACTTTATAAAAGTATTTTGTTTTATATAAAAGATTTTACTATGCAAAATACTATGCACAATAGAATATAATATATTCTATTTATAGAATAACTTTAATAAAGTATTCTGCTTTTATAAAAAGATTTTACTATGTAAAACACTATGCACAATAGAATATAATATATTCTATTTATAGAATAACTTTATAAAAGTATTCTGTTTTATATAAAAAGATTTTACTATGCAAAATACTATGCATAATAGAATATAATATATTCTATTTATAGAATAGCTTTATAAAAGTATTCTGTTTTATATAAAAAGCTTTTCTGTTATAATTTCAACCAACGGTCTGAAAAATTAGTACATCTCTTCATGGAATAATATTGTACCCAAAAATAATTTGGACCGAAAAATAGTATATTTTGTTCGAGTAAATAGTACCCCGTGAATAGTAACTCATGAATAGTACTCCGACACAAAAAGTGTCCCAAATACTCGAGTGAACAATACTATAGTGAATAGTAATTTGGGTGAATAGTAACCCATGAATAGTAACTCGTGAATAGTACTCTGACACAAAAAGTGTCCCAAATACTCGAATGAACAATACTAGAGTGAATAGTAATTTGAGTGAATAGTAACCCGTAAATAGTAACTCGTGAATAGTACTCCGACACAAAAAGTGTTCCTAATACTCGAGTGAACAATACTAGAGTGAATAGTAACCAGGTATTTTATGACAACTTTTCTACTTAAAAAAAATTCACATATAACCCTTAACTTTAACCTTTTTTCAATTTAACCATTTACTAATATAGAAAAATTAAATACTTTTATTTAATAAAATTCGGGGTCTCACAACGGCCAAAGATATTCATCATAAAATCATTAATCTTTGCACTACAGGACAAAGATATTCAGTTATATCATCATTGAGGACTGAGGATGATGAAAAATATTTTAAAGAAAATGAATCCAGTGAAACAAAAAAATAAATATTAAGGATTCATATTTCGATTTATTTATGTCCAAAAATACCTCATAAATAATCATAGTGGAATAAAATTCAAGAATGATCAAAACGTGAATACAATCAAAGCTAGTATCCATAATAGATATTTTGGACAAAACAGGAAAATTTAATTTTTCTACGTGAATAAGTATCTTTGTATTCGTGAATAATTAGTCGATATCGTGAATAGTGCCGTATCGTGAATAGTAACCCGACACTAAAAGACAAGAATTTCACAAGAAAAATATTACCAATATTTCTAAGATAATGATATTGAAAGAAATAATATCATTTATAAAAAAATAACATCCTTTACCTCGAAAAAGACAAGATTTCCGACTAGAATCTCGGATATAGAGTCAAGAAAACTTGAACCGGTATAGCAACACTCAAAGTCTTAAAATACTCACAAGAATACGCTCGATAATATAGAGAGAGAAAGAGAGAGAAAACTTGTTTTGGTATGATTTTCAATTCTAACCTAAGCACCATATTTATAAAAAAAATGCTTAGAACACCAAAGCAGAAAATTTAATAAATTAATAATATTTTCAAAACTTATTCCTACGCACACCTTACCAGCTGATTTCAACCATTTAACACATGCTCACAAATGAAAAAAACATTTTTCTTTTAAAAAAATAACTAAAACTTCTAAAAATCAATTATTCCAGAACTTCGGAACTTCAATAATTCATGATAAATAGCCCTTTTATCAGAAAAATTCAAATTTTATGTCCATTTCATAGGAAATTTAATTATCTAGAACTTTTCAGAAGAAAGTTTTTTCAAATTCCAAGCCGAAGTTGACTGAAATTCACAAACGGGCAATTTTATAGGCTATAATCAAATTTCAGTCAAGAAATGAGGTCCACGAACATAAAAAACATGTTTTAAATATTTTTAGTAACAAAAATACTCCTCCTCCTCATATACTCATATATCCCACATTCATTGTAAAAATATCACCATTATTATATTATTAAAATATAATAATATATTTAAATGAATTATTTACCAGAAAAGATAAAATATCAATTTTTCAACAATTGTCACTTTAAAAATTTTCTCCATCTATATCCACATAAAATGAATATTTTTCTTATCATATAAATCAATAATTAATTATTCATAAATAATATTATAGAATCACAATCTCGATAACTGTGTCAAGCTTCCGGAAAGATGGGGCTTTCGATAAGGATTTCTCCTTACTAAATACCAAGAATTAGGTGAACAAACCTCTCCTTGACCTCGAACTTTCTAGATATTGCCAATAATGCTATCTAATAATATTATTCAAATAGTATGAATTATTGCTCCGTTAATGGAAAATACTGTGTAGTGATAATTATTGAAACAACAATAATATAAAATATCAACGTAGCAATTATTGAATCAATAAAATAAAATATTGAACAGTAATTACTGTAACAATTATTGAGTAGTGCCTTCTTACATAAGAATCAATAATTGGTGCAATACCATGTGCTACTATGTTTTAACCACCCGGTATTCCAACAGTATTAACGGTAACAACTATGCCGTTATTTATAAACAACATATACTTGTCGTTTTATTCATCCAATCGTTTTCCGTTATGGGGCCCACACAAGGCTGCGCCGTTGTATGAATATTCCCCGACAGTAAAAATATTCCACGACCAAACGAATATTTCCCGACAATAATGAATATTTTATAACCACTTGTTTATTTAAGATATTTGCGCATTTGTACCCATAACTAACCACATTAATCAAATCAACCCTTACTATTTCAAAATAATAAATCGAGAAAATTCAATTTTCTTTATAATAAGTTGGGGTCTTACAACCTCCCCTCCTTATGAAATTTCACCCTCGAAATTGACGTACGTACCTGATGTTTTGAAAAGATGAGGATACCTCGCTTTCATTTCCATTTCCAACTCCCAGGTCATTTCCTCAATAGCATTGTTCCTCCACAAAACTTTGACTTGTGGTATGACCTTTGTGCGTAGTACATGCTCCTTCCTATCCAAGATCTTGACAGGTACCTCCTCTTACGTTAAGTCTTTGACTATCTCGTCCGGTTCTAACTCAATAAAGTGGCTCGGGTCTTTCACATATCGAAGCACAGATATGTGAAAAACATTATGAACACGAGACATACTTGGAGGTAACGCGAGTCTATAGGCCACATTTCCTACTCGGTGGACCAATAAATCATGGATTGAGATTTCCTTTCTTCCCAAATCTTGTAACTCCCTTCCATGGAGCAACACGCAATAATACATGATCCCCAATACTAAATTCCACGTCCTTTCGATGAAGATTCGCATAATTCTTTTGTCGATCTTGTGCTATTTGTATGCGTTGTCGAATCATTTGGATATTTTCTGTAGTCATACGTACCAACTCAGGTCCCAAAAATGTTGCTTCACCCACCTCATCCCAACATATTGGAGAGCGACACTTTCGTCTATACAATGCTTCGAATGGAGCCACACCTATACTTGCTTGATAACTGTTGTTGTAGGAGAATTCCACCTATGGTAAATACTTATCCCAACTCTCTTTGAAGTCTAGGACACAGAGTCTTAATAGATCTTCAAGAGTTTGAATAGTCCTCTCTGATTGTCTGTCCGTTTGAGGATGGTATGCCGAACTGAATCATAATTCAGTGCTCATAGCTTTTTGCAAGCTAACCCAAAATCTTGAAGTGAATCTTGGGTCACGATCCGAAACTATGGATATTAGCATGCTATGAAATCTCACAATCTCATTTACATACATACGAGCAAGACGTTCAAGGGAATAAGTGATAAGTGATATTTTTACTCACTTATTGTATATTAATCCATGCGAATTGTGCCCACCTCAAGTACATTTCATTGTGTTTTAGTTGCATTTCATGTTATTTTGCATTGCATTTACTTAAAACTCCTTTTGGTGAATAAGTGCAGGAATTGGCTTCATTTTGGTGGAATTTGAGGTATCAGTGAGCGGATGCGCGAAGGCTAGTCGCAAGGCGAGGATGTGCATGGCATGGGGGAACAATGAGGTATAGAAATCAAGCAAGCAAGAGGATTAAAGCAAGAGCAAGTAAGTAGCAGCAGCAGCAGAGCAAAAACCAGACTCAAGAACTCAGAGAACTGCGGAACACAGTAGTGCGTGCAGTAATAAGTGAAGACTCGCTACCATGAGTCAGTCAGTGTGGCTTTACATGGGGAACCTTCTACAAGTCAAGCACCATGAGAACAATGGCCACATACCATGAGATACTCAAATACAACAAGCAGAAGGCATGATCCCGACCGTCGCGATAGTCAGCGTCTGGATCGACTTAAACTTACTCTAAGTCTCGCAAATTGCATGAGAGACAGAGATACTAGAGACAGAGCACAATACATGCATGACGATCTTGATGCTATAATTTGTTTTATTTTTAATTCTCAATTAAATGATGTGTAATTTGGTTTTAAGCAATTCTGACTGGTGTTAGAGAGAGACTTGACTATTATTACGTATTTTTTATAGTAGCAATTAGGGTTTACACCTTGGGAGAGATTCCAACGGAGAACGAAGCCATAACGTCTATTTCTCTTCTTCTTCTTGGAATTCTTCACCATTGTGGATTTTGATTATTATTTATTGGAATTCTTTGGGGATTTAATAGTTAATCATTGATTACGATTCAACGACTGGGTTTAATTGTTCTTTTTCTCTCACTCTTATTCGTTTATTTATTGATCATGTTTAGCCTTGATCCTATAATGGCTTTTGGTTCAGTCATGAACTAAACTCCATTATGGGATTCTAACAGATTTTAATATGTAGTTTGCTTGTACATCTAAATGTTTGATTTGTTTTGCATATCATATGGGTTATCTATCATGATTGTTTTACATGTGAGAATGACTGATAATCATTCGTGTTAGTATTTGTATGGAATTGGAAATAAACATATAAATATGGATAGTAATCATGATAGCATGTGAATATGGGGCTAGAGTAAGTCTTGCATATTTTGTGAATCAGATAGGAATATACTGTTTCATCGTATGAGCTAGAATAAGGGTTGTGCTTAAAATCAATAGGATTGCAATTGCGCATAGGAATATGGTAATTGTGATGGTATTGGTGATTACATAGATTCTAACATCTGTAGATGATATGTGAGTTGGTTATCGTGCATTGGAAAATGGTTATAACTCTCTTCGTGCTCTTGGCTATTATCCTGTGATATGTGAACACTTCTTGCATGACATATGGCGATTAAACGAAATATTGAATGAAGTTAGAACCCCATTGTTTACACATTACTTTTAGTCCATTTATATTCTTATTTTTAGTTGGTAATCTTAGTTAGTTCAAATCAACAATTAAGTCCATAGTCTTAGCATATAAATATAGTGAGTTAATTAATGCATAGTAGTCTAAGGTTAACAACTTTCTCTCGTGGGATCGATATTTACTTACTCAGACATTTTGTTGACCGTGTATACTTGCATGAGTTAGAGCTCTTTTATAAGAACTATAAAAGAGGCAACAAGTTTTTGGTGCCGTTGCCGGGGAAAGGCGTTAATTTAGATAATTATCATTTGTTTAAAGCTGTATTGTATGACTTAGACAATTCTAATCTTTTCTCATTTCTATTTTTATTTTGTTTTTGGTTACAGATACTTGTAGAATTTTATGCATACGCGATCATCCAACTCAGAGTTAACACCAGCGCACGCTAATATTAACGGAAAGGGTTGGAAAGCGAGTGTGCAGAGAAATCTGCAAGAGCAGTTAGAAAGCACTACAGTCAATATGGCGGAAGAACAAAGGATTGAGCAAAGAGAAGAGCATCGGGCTCTAAGGGAATATTCCATACCGAACATAAATGAATTACAGTCTAGCATAGTCAGGCCAACGATAGCAAAGAAACACCTTCAAATAAAAACCGCACTATTCGGATGGTGCGAACTCTCAAGACAGCTTTGGGGTGTTTGCTACAGATGATCCGAACGAGCACCTATTAAGTTTCATTAAAATTTATGACACATTCAGATATAATGGTGTGACGGAGGATGCCATCAGACTACGGTTATTCCCATTTTCATTGAGGGATAAAGCAAGGAGTTGGCTACATTCTTTGCCGATTGGATCGATCACTACATGGGAGGACTTAGTACAGAAATTCTTAGCCAAGTTCTTCCCAATGGCTAAGATTGCAAAGATGAGGACAGCCATATCTCAATTTGAGCAACAATAGGGCAAAACCCTATATGAAGCATGGGAAAGGTATAAAGAGATGCTTAGGAAGTGTCCACATCATGGTTTGCCAGACTGGATGGTAATTAATTCATTTTACAATGGCTTGGGATGGCAGTCCAGACCGATTGTAGATGCAGCCGCAGGAGGGGCATTATGGGCAAAAAGCTATGATGAGGCCTATACGCTTATCGAGACTATGGCCGCGAATGATTATCAGAATCCTAAAGCTTGGATGTCTCTACCTAAAGTTGCAGGTGTGTTGGAGGTGGATGCGATTACACAGTTGTCGGCATAAATGGCAGCCATGGCTAAGAAAATAGATACTTTAGCAGAGAGCAAAGTGAAGATGGTTGCTTTTGTTTGTGAGATTTATGTGGGGTCACACTCCACGGACCAATGTGCTATCAGCTTAGAATCAGTTCGTATGTAAGCAACTACAGAAAGGACCAAGGCCAATTTCAGAACACTTACCATCCCAACAACCGCAATCATCCGAATTTCAGTTAGTCTACCAATCAGGGACAACAAAAAAATCATTTCAATAGAATCAATAGTTTCAACAACAACAAGACAAACTGACAGCGATTTACCTCGAAACCACCATTTCCACCGGGATTTCCTCAACAGCAACAACACCACACTCCAGCTGCATCACATCCTGAGAAGAAATCAGAAGTGGAGGAGATGATGTTAAAATACATGGCAAACACCGAGGTCATGATCAAAAGCCAAGCAGTGGCTATCAAGAATTTAGAGACGCAAATGGGGCAAATGGCGAACATGCTTACTAATAGGCCCCAAGGTGCTTTGCTAAGTAACACAGAGGCAAATCCTAGAAGAGACGGGAAGGAGCAGTGTCAAGCAATAACATTGCGATCTGGGAAAGATTTGACAGTGTCTGCAAGTCGCGCTACCAAGATGATAATACTAAGAATCCTGTACCACGCGAGGCGAAAGAGAGAGACTGACGAGGAGAAAAATCTGGAAAATTCTGAGGTTCAGCAGGAAGAAAAGAATAAAGCAGGTTCAGAAAAGAAGGTCAAGAGCCCATTACAACCACTGCACCCTCAAGTACCATATCCACAGAGGTTAGCTAAGCAGAAAGATGACAAACAATTCAGTAAGTTTTTAGAGGTCTTCAAAAAGCTGCAAATCAATATACCTTTTGCTAAAGCATTGGAACAAATGCCAAGCTACGCAAAATTCATGAAAGGTATCTTGTCAAGGAAGAGGAGATTAGATGAGTTTGAAATGGTAGCCTTGACAGAGGAATACAGTGCAGTGCTCCAACGCAAGTTACCTCCAAAGCTGAAAGATTCGGGTAGCTTCACAATTCCGTGCACCATTGGAAAGATGGAGTTTAACAAGTGTTTATGTGATTTGGGATTAAGTATAAATTTGATGCCATTGTCAGTATTCAACCATTTGGGATTATCGGCTCCAAGACCGACGAACATATCATTACAGTTAGCCGACCAGTCCGTCACATATCCGCAGGGAATTGTTAAAGATGTATTGGTTAAAGTGGATAAGTTCATCTTTCCGGCTGATTTCATCATTCTAGATTTCGAAGAGGATAAGAATATACCGATCATACTAGGAAGACCATTCTTAGCCACTGATAGAGCTTTGATAGATGTACAAAAAGGGGAACTCACGATGCGCGTGCAGGATCAAGAGGTCATTTTTAATGCCTTCAAAGCCATGAAATTCCCAACGGATGAGGAGGATTATTTCTTCGTTGATTGGGTGAATCGGATTCTAGATGATGACATACAGAGTCTAGCAAACTATGAACCTTTGAGGAATATCACTGATGAGAACTCAGATGCAGAGGATGAAGAATGTGATGAATTTGTTCAATATCTGGATACCAACACCCAATTCAGGAGATTTAGACCCCCTGCAGAGCCATTGACAATAGCTGGAGATACCACAATAAAGCTAAAACCATCTCTTGAGACACCTCTAGAATTGGAGTTAAAGCCACTTCCGGAACATCTCAGGTATGCAATTTTAAGTTCAGATTCCAAATTACCGGTGATTATTGCTTCGGCAATAACATCTTGCCAGGAAGAAAAACTGCTCCTAGTGCTTAGAGAGTTCAAATCAGCTATTGGATGGACCATAGCAGATATCAAAGGAATCAGCCCTTCGTATTGCATGCACAAGATCCTAATGGAAGATAGTAGCAAGCCGACAGTCGAGCAACAAAGGAGGCTTAATCCAATAATGAAGGAAGTGGTCAAGAAAGAGGTACTAAAATGGTTAGATGCATGAATAATCTACCCAATCTCAGATAGTGCATGGGTGAGCCCAATGACAAAGGTGTTTCAAAAAAGGGTGGCATGATCAAAGGTGAACTAACGAGAATAATGAGCTAATCCCAACAACAATCGGTAATTCGTGTGGAGAGTTTGCATGGATTACCGCAAGCTCAACAAGGCTACACGGAAAGATCATTTCTCGCTCCCATTCATCGATTAGATGTTGGACAGACTAGCAGGGCATGAGTACTATTGCCTTCTGGATGGTTATTCGGGTTACAACCAAATTATGATAGCTCCAGAAGATCAGGAAAAGACTACTTTCACATGTCCATATGGCACTTTTTCTTTCAGAAGAATGTCTTTCGGGTTGTGTAATGCTCCAGCCACGTTTCAGAGATGTATGATGGCTATATTCTCAGACATGGTGGAATAGAATGTGGAGGTATTTATGGATGACTTCTCAGTTTTCGGGGATTCATTTGACTTATGCCTTGAGAATCTAGTTATGGTGTTGAAGAGATGTGTTGAAACAAATTTAGTGCTAAACTGGGAAAAATGCCACTTCATGGTACAAGAAGGAATCATTTTGGGACACAAAGTTTCAAAGACGGGACTTGAGGTAGATAGAGCAAAACTGGAGACAATTGAGCACTTGCCACCACCCACATCAGTAAAAGGAGTTCCCAGTTTTCTGGGACATGCAGGGTTCTACACAGGTTCATTAAGGATTTCTCCAAAATCACTAAACCATTATGCAGCCTATTGGAGAAAGATGCGAAATTCAATTTTGATGACACCTGCGTGTCAGCGTTTGAACACTTGAAGAGAAAATTAATTTCAAAGACCAAAGAATTATCGCACTGATTGGACTTTACCGTTTGAATTGATGTGTGACGCTAGTGATTACGCCGTAGGGGCTGTGTTGGGACAACGGGAAAAAAAGATATTTTATGTGATTTATTATGCCAGCAAGACCCTAACGGATGCGCAATTGAACTATACCACCACATAAAAAGAGTTATTGGCAGTGGTATATACTTTTGATAAATTTCGATCATATCTGATTGGGACAAAAGTGATAGTGTATACGGATCACGCAGCGATTCGACATTTAATGGCCAAGAAGGACGCTAAACCACGGCTGATTAGATGGATTTTATTACTGCAGGAATTTGACTTGGAAATCAAGGACAGAAAGGGAACTAAAAACCAAGTGGTGGACCATTTATCTCGACTCGAGAATTCGGAAAGGGAAGTACAAGATAATCATCCTTTCCAGATGAGCAGTTGTTTGTGGTGAAAGGGGAAGTGCCATGGTTTGCAGATTTCGTAAATTATCTAGTAAGTAAGACGGTACCTTTTGACATGATGGGATATCAGAAGAAGAAATTTTTGCATGACGTCAAATGGTATATATGGGATGAGCCTTACTTGTTTAAATAGTGTTCGGATCAAGTGATAAGAAGGTGTATTCCGTATAGCGAGACCGAGGGAATTCTGCAAAAGTGTCACTCCTCGGTGTATGGAGGTCACTATGGTGGGGAACGGACAGCAGCAAGAGTCCTACAAGCAGGGTTTTACTGGCCAACTATCTTTAAGGACGCTTACAGTTTTGTCCAGCGATGCGATAGATGTCAGTGAGTGGGTAATATCTCTAAAAGAAATGAGATGCCATTGAACACCATCCTAGAAGTAGAAATTTTCGATGTATGGGGCATTGATTTCATGGGACCTTTCATTTCTTCCTGCGGCAATCTCTATATCTTGCTCGCAGTGGATTACGTTTCAAAGTGGGTGGAGGTTGCAGCTTTACCAACCAACGATGCCAAGGTAGTCCTCAAGTTTCTACACAAAAGCATTTTTACAAGGTTTGGAACTCCAAGGGCCATCATTAGTGGCGAAGGCAGTCACTTCTGCAACAGGCAATTCACCATCTTGCTAGCTAAGTACGGGGTGAATCATCGCATCGCCACAGCTTATCACCCACAAACAAATGGCCAAGCCGAAGTATCAAACCGAGAAGTCAAAAGAATCCTGGAAAAAGTTATGAATCCAACACGGAAGGACTGGTCGTTAAAGTTAGATGATGCTGTATGGGCCTATCGCACCGCGTACAAAACCCCGTTGGGGATGTCACCTTTTCAAATTGTGTATGGCAAAGCCTGTCACCTCCCTATGGAGCTAGAGCATAAGGCTTATTGGGCAATACGGAAGCTCAACCTTGATTTGACATCTGCAGGGGAGAAAAAGCTACTTCAGCTCAATGAGTTAGATGAGTTTAAATTACAGGCATATGAGAATGCGAAGTTATACAAGGAAAAAGTGAAGAGGTGGCATGACCGTAGGATAATGGACAGAACGTTTGAACCGGGACAAAGGGTGTTGCTCTATAATTCCAGACTTAAACTCTTCCCTGGTAAGCTGAAGTCGCGTTGGTCGGGTCCATTCACAGTGAAAACTGTCTTTTTGCATGGTGCAATTGAAATATATAACCAATTCCCAGACAAGCCCTTCAAGGTAAACGGACAGCGGTTGAAGCGTTACTTTGGTGATGAAGTGGACAGACACAACGTCACCATGATTCTCTCGTCGACATGAGCATCAGAGACAGTTAAGCTAATTGACTATAACTTAGCACTGGATGGGAGGCAACCCATCAATTTCATCTTTCAACTCTTTTCAATTCTTTAGTAAAATAGTAGTTAGACTCATTCTGCTTTTGCTTGATACCTAATCTGTGTTGCACCCATCTTGTTGTAGGTGCTTTGGGTTACACTCATCACAACCTCTACTTGGAAGTTCAAATCGCAGCCTTCGTGAGAGTGCAGCACGCATCGCCGCTGTCGTCCCAACATGAAGTATTATCTCGCTGCGCCGCAAGAAATTACAGAAGAAGTTTTAACATCCTCGCGCGCCCGCGTGAGACAAACTATACAGTGCCATGCAGCCGCGCGCGAAGTCCAACAGAGAGATTATTTTTATTTTAAAAATTTGATCCGTGGTCTACTTGGGTTTTTACGTGGTTTATTATGAGCATCTCTCTATTCTCCCATAATAAAAAGCCTCTTCACTACCAATACATGCGTATATCACAACCATCCTCATTGGAGTCAATCTATGGCTTATTTTGCTGGATTGGGTGAAAGCAAGTTTGGGGGTATTATCAGTTGTTGCAAAACCCTCGCAATCTCTACATAGCAGTTGATCATGGGTCCAAAAAGAACACGTGCAATCTCCATCTCTTCAACCTGTGAGTCCTCCTCTAGTGATCACGATGACGATGTCACGGAACGAAGAAACTTCTTAAGCCGGGAAGCTCATCACACCTATTATCATCTTCTGAGTAAATCGTTTATGAAGGAACGAGGCTTTAAACCCACCAAGAAAGATGGACAGCTATGGAATATGCTCTGAGAGAGAAACTGGGTTAGCCTGGTCGCAACAGCTATGCCTATCCCAACGGAAGTTGTTCGGGAGTTCTACGCAAATGCAAAGGAGATGGAGCAACAAGGAATAACTTTCGTTCGGCATGTGCAAGTGGATTTTTGCCCCTCAGCTATTAGAGCAGTGTATAAAATAACTGATACACCACCAACTAGGTCGGTAAATTGGGTCACTGGTGACCATCTAACGACAGACTTGGATGTATTGATTTTGAAATTGTGCATCCCGGGCACTAAGTGGACCTGCAAGGTCGGAACAGCCGAGCCTCTATCGTTTTCAGCTTCCACCTTGAATCGCTACGCCCAAGCATGGCATTTGTTTATATGCGCCAAACTAATTCTGTCCACTCACAAGCATGTAGTCACGAAGGAGCAAGCCATCATTTTATGGGGTATTATCGAAAGAAAGTACATAGACGTCGGCCACATCATTCATCAAAACATGCAGCGATATTGGCGGAGAAACATGACTGGGAGCATTCCGCATGCAGCGGCAGCAGCATTACTTTGTATGCAGGAGTCCCATGGACTGACAGGGCATGGCAGAAGCCAAGTCATGACATTACGTCGGCCACAATCGCTAAGCTCCAGGATTGGACGGGTGGTGAGCCACACCCGCGCGGACGTAGATTCATTCTCCGCCTCACCTCACCAGAGCCAACCAAACAGTCCCTGCAGACCGATGAAGCAGGCCCATCCACCCAAACACATCCTGTATATAGCGATCGACACCTCCGACGGTTGGAGCGCAAAGTCGACACCTTGTCTAACAATCTTGGGAGCCTCACCAGGGCCTTAACCGAAGCATTCGCGCAGCAAGGAACCATGCTTGAATGGCCCCAGTTCGGGACCGCCGTGCCATATCCACCACCAGATTCACCACCCGAGGAGGGTGGTCATGCCGATCAATAGGGGAGTTTTTTTAGTACCCTTTACCTTCATTCAATACGGACATTGAACATTTTAAGTTTGGGGGTAGTGGAGTACTTGCATAGTAGTTTAGATTGCATTTTGTTTTAGCATGTTTAGTCTAATTTTGCATGATTATGTGTTAGTAAAATTTTGCATAAAATTTTGAAGTTTTATTCATTGTTGATTATGTTAGTATGTTTTAGTTTAATGTCTCACACAAATTCTTGCTTATAAATAGAAATTTTTGCCTAAGCCAATGATGATAGTGAATTGTGAAAGATTTCAGAATATGCTGCACAACACAGCTTGGATATAATGTTTTACACAATGAGATTCATGTTGCTGTTTAAATGCTTTCGGTTTGCACAAATGTATTCACAATCACTTGTAGGTTTAAGATGTGTGTCTTGCATTGCTCAATAGAACATGTAGTTTTAAAAAGAGAAACATGAGAAAAGTGTTGTAGATTGTAAGAGTCATTGAAGTGCAAATTTTTGGGAAAACAAGGGTAAGCTATGTAAAAAAAAACGTTCGAATAGCAATAACGTGACTAGTCTTAATTTGGGGCTCTGGCTACTTGAGTAAGTACGCCCGAGGGGATTGTCTCTACACCTAGCACCTTAAGGTCTTTCATAGTCTGAGAGTCGTTGGTTGAAAGCTCGCTAAGGGGTAGCAGTGTGCCTAATGGATTGAGACATTGCACAGTCATGTGAAAAAAAAGAGAAAAAGAAAAAAAATAGCAATAAACACCGCGGGAAAGTGCAAAATCGCCCTCGTGAGTAGCAATAAAGTAATAAACCCATTGTTGAACCTTAATTTGAGGTGAAATGTCTAAACAGTCTATGTTGCATGAGTATACATGAGTCTTGATTTAGACTATAATTTTCTGTGTGGAGCAGTGTAGGATATATAATCTTTGCTTGGATCAAGTTTTTGTGAACATCACACACACACAGCATCTCTATAACATTCATGAATTATCTGAGTGTATGATGTTATGTCTATGGTTTGGTTTGAAATTATGTTCCGGGATCTAGATAGTTCACTGAGGTAATTTGGGCTGAAATTCTATTATGGCTAAGATTATGTGAGACTAGTTTGCATCATAGAGTAGTTGCATAGTTTAGTAGTTACATTTTTAGTGTTCATTCATATGCATTGCTTTAGGGCAAACAATAGTTCAAGTTTGGGGGTATTTGATAAGTGATATTTTTACTCACTTATTGTATATTAATCCATACGAATTGTGCCCACCTCAAGTACATTTCATTATGTTTTAGTTGCATTTCACGTTATTTTGCATTGCATTTACTTAAAACTCCTTTTGGTGAATAAGTGCAGGAATCGGCTTCATTTTGGTGGAATTTGAGGTATCGGTGAGCGGATGCGCTAAGGCTAGTCGCAAGGCGAGGATGTGCATGGCATAGGGGTACAATGAGGCATTGAAATCAAGCAAGCAAGAGGATTAAAGCAAGAGTAAGCAAGTAGTAGCAAGAAGAGAGAAAAACCGCACTCAGAACTGCAGAACATAGGCATGCGCCAGTAATAAGTAAAGACTCATACCGCCCATGAAAAGCGAGGCTTTACATGGGGAACCTTCTGCAAGTTAAGCGCCCATTTAGCAAATACGGCCTTCATGAGATACTCAACGCAGCCATTGCATGAGGCATGATCGCGCGGATCAAGCGATAGACGCCTGAGCGAGCTTAAATTTACTGTAAGTCTCGCGGCCGCGAGACAGAGACAATAGAGACGCGCGCGATGCTGATGCTGTAATTTGTTTTATTTTTAATTCTCAATTAAATGATGTGTAATTTGGTTTTAAGCGATTCTGACTGGTGTTAGAGAGAGACTTGACTATTATTATGTATTTTTCATAGTAGCAATTAGGATTTACACCTTGGGAGAGATTCCAATGGAGAACGAAGCCATAACGTCTATTTCTCTTCTTCTTTTTGGAATTCTTCACCATTGTGGATTTTGATTATTGTTTATTGGAATTCTTTGGGGATTTAATAGTTAATCATTGATTACAATTCAACGATTGGGTTTGATTGTTCTTTTTCTCTCACTCTTATTCGTTTGTTTATTGATCATGTTTAGCCTTGATCCCATAATGGCTTTTGGTTCAGTCATGAACTAAACTCCATTATGGGATTCTAACGGATTTTAATATGTAGTTTGGTTGTACATCTAAATGTTTGATTTGTTTTGCATATCATATGGGTTATCTATCATGATTGTTTTAAATGTGAGAATGACTGATAATCATTCGTGTTAGTATTTGTATGGAATTGGAAATGAACATATAAATATGGATTGTAATCATGATAGCATGCGAATATGGGGCTAGAGTAAGTCTTGCATATTTTGTGAATCAGATAGGAATATACTGTTTCACCGTATGAGCTAGAATAAGGGTTGTGCTTAAAATTAATAGGATTGAAATTGTGCATAGGAATATGGTAATTATGATGGTATTGGTGATTACATAGATTCTAACATCTGTAGATGATATGTGAGTTGGTTATAGTGCATTGGAAAATGGTTATAACTCTCTTCGTGCTCTTGGCTATTATCCTGTGATATGTGAACACTTCTTGCATGACATATGGCGATTAAACGAAATATTGAATGAAGTTAGGATCCCATTGTTTCCACATTACTTTTAGTCCATTTATATTCTTATTTTTAGTTGGTAATCTTAGTTAGTTCAAATCAACAATTAAGTCCATAGTCTTAGCATATAAATATAGTGAGTTAATTAATGCATAGTAGTCTAAGGTTAACAACTTTCTCTGTGGGATCGATACTTTACTTACTCTGTATTACTTGTTGACCCGTGTATACTTGCATGAGATAGATCTCTTTTATAAGAACTATAAAAGAGGCAACAATAAGTCTCCCGTATCGGCAAAAAATGAGCAGACTTGGTTAATCTATCAACAATAACCCAAATAGCATTTATGCCTTGAGAAACCGTGGGAAGACCCATAACGAAATCCATGGTAATGTGTTCCCACTTTCATTTCAGAATCTCAAGTGGTTGTAATGAACCCTTAGGCACTTAATGCTCCACCTTTACACGTTGACAAGTTAAACTCCTCGAGATAAACTTCGCGATCTCTCTCTTCATATTGTTCTGCCAAAATGTATGTCGAAGATCACGATACATTTTGGTACACCCAGGATGGATTGCAAATGGTGTATTGTGTGCCTCCATCATGATCTTGTATTTCAAATCAGAGTCGTTAGGAACACAAAGTCTGGAGTGGACTCGAAGTATTCCTTCTTCATCGATTCTTACTTCTGGAATAGCACCTTCTTGTACTTTCTTCTTCATTCGGATCAGCTCATGGGTCTGTGGCTTGAACAACTTTAACTTTATCGATTAAAGCTGATTCTATGCGTATACTTGACATCATCGCATGGGTCCCCGAAGTCTTGAATTCTATCTTCATCTTTTGTAAATCACACAAAATGGGCCTTTTCATTGACAACATCGCACTCGTTCCTCAAGATATGATCTTCATCGAACGCAGCCGTCACCACGTTCGCTTTTCCAGGATGGTATTGAATGGTGTGGTCGTAATCTTTCAACAGCTCGAGCTAATGTCGTTGCCGCATGTTGAGTTCCTTTTAGGTGAAGAAATATTTAAGGCTTTTATGGTCTGAATATATCTCCACTTTCTCCCCATATAGATAGTGCCTCTAGATCTTTAGCACGAAAATGACTGCTGCCAACTCTAGATCATGAGTAAGATAATTCCTCTCATATTCTTTAAGTTGTCGCGAGGCATAGGCTATGACTTTCCCATATTGCATGAGAGCACATCCTAACCCTTTGCCCGAAGCATCGCTGTAAATAACAAATCCATCCGAACCAGACGGTATTATCAGAATAGGTGCCGAAATGAGTCTCCTCTTAAGCTCTTGGAAACTCTTCTCACATTCTTCGTTCTATACGAATTTTATATCTTTCTGAGTCAGCTGAGTTAATGGAGTAGCGATTCGAGAAAATCCTTCCACGAATCTCCGATAATAACCAGCTAAACCCAGAAAGCTACGTATTTCGGTCACCGTCTTCGGTTGCTCCCAACTTTGTATTGCTTCAATCTTTGTCGGGTCAACAGATACTCCATGTTTTGACACCACGTGCCCAAGGAATGTTACTTCCTCAAGCCAGAACTCGTATTTCTTCAACTTGGCATATAACTTGTTTTCACGAAGCCTTTGGAGTACCAGCTTCAGATGGTGCTCATGATCTTCAGGGCTTTTGGAATATATGATGATGTCATCAATAAAGACAACAACAAACTGATCCAAATATTCCTTGAATACTTGGTTCATCATATCCATAAAAGCCGAAAGAGCATTAGTCAATCCAAAAGACATGACTAAGAATTTATAATGCCCGTACCGAGTTTTGAAGGCAGTCTTTGGGATATCCTCAGTTCTAATCTTCAGCTGATGATATCAGAACGAAGATCGATATTTGAAAAGAATTGTGCTTCTTGAAATTGGTCAAACAGGTCATCAATACGAGGTAGCGGATACCTATTCTTGATAGTGACATGGTTTAATTCTCGATAGTCAATACAAAGTCGCATACTCTCGTCTTTCTTCTTTACGGATAAAACAGGAGCACCCCAAGGAGATGTACTAGGACGAATGAAACCGATGTCCAACAACTCTTGTAGTTGGATCTTTAACTCCTGAAGTTCAATAGGAGCCATTCGATATGGGGTTTTAGAAATTGGCTTTGTACCAGGTTCAAGATCAATAAAGAATTCAACTTCATGTTCCGGGGGTAGACCGGGAAGTTCTTCAGGAAATACGTCAGGAAAGTCACTAACAACAGGAATATTATTCAAATCTGACGTGTCTTTATTCAAATCCATAACACGGGCTAAGAAAGCTTGACATCCGTTTTTTAATAAACGAATGGCTTTATGGCTTGATATAACAGTGATTGATTTTAATGGTTTAGTTACTTAAATTCGAACATCAGGTTGATTAGGAATATGAAAACTAACAACCTTACGAAAACAATCAATTTTGGCATGATGAGTAGTTAACCATTCAATCCCTAAAATCACATCAAAAGCAAGTATCTTTAAAGAGATAAGGTCAACAGGTAATGTGATGGTGCCAACTTGGATCAAACAAGATTTATAAATAGTGGATGTGATGAAAGTTTCTCCTAACTAGAGTCTCCACGTATAAATCAAAGTCTAATTTCTTCTTGAGTCAAGTTTAAACGTTGAGCACAAGCGGAGAGATAAATGAATGGGTAGCACCGGTATCTAGTAAGGTATAAACTTTGCAAGAATTTATGATTAGCTTACCCGTGATCACCTCATTTGAGTTTCTCGCATTTTGACTAGTCACGACAAATGCTCTTCCAGGAACTGTTGACTCTGACTTTTTTGGGATAGCCTTTTGAGTCACCATCCCCGCTGGACTTGGTTTCGCTACAGTGTAATCTCGAGCGATATGTCCTTCTTTTCCATAATTATAACATACCTTAAACTGTTGTGGGCAGTTTGGGCTGATATGTCCTTCTTTCCCGCATTTATAGCATACGACCGATGGTCGTTCTATTCCCTTAGAAACAGCTGCTGGTGCTGACGTCTTCGTATTGTAATTGTTGAATCTCCTTTTTTTAAAATCTCCCCCCGACTCGCTTATTCTATTTTCATGGTCATGATTACCACCAGAGTGGTTGCCGCTCTTGTCCGTATTTTTCTTTCTCTGCTGATTATCGTTGTTCTGATGACTGTTGTCACCGATATGATCCTGGTTGTGGTCCTTCGGTTGAACGTACTCGTTATCTCACTCTAATAATTGAGTCCTGTTGACAACATCTGAATAGAGAGAAAATTTATGAGAAATAAGATATTGACGTATGCCGGGTTTCAAACCTCTCGTAAACATCCGCCATCATACGCTCCTCATTCTCCACCAAATGAGGTGCAAACACGGATAACTCTCGCAAACTTCGCCTCGTCTTTGGGACACCGCCATGTTGTTTTGTTCTAGTCTAATAAACTCCACTTCCTTCATATGACGAATACTTTCAGGAAAGTACTTGTCATTGAACAGTTTCTGAAACGTCTCCCAAGACACGCTGAGTGCGGCTGGATGGGTACGCTTCACAGATTCCCACCAGTAATCTGCCGCATTACGGAACATAAAGGTGGCGAATGGAACCTTCTGTTCCTCCGTGCATCCCAAGACGTCGAATATCTTGGTAATTTGCTTGACCCACGTCTCCGCCTTAATTGGATTCGGCTTTTCCCAGAATTTTGGTGGTCCCAACTCCTTGAACTGTTTGGCTGTGACAAACCGTGAATTGCTATCATTTCCTCCTGTATTTTGAACACGAGTCTCCCTCGTCTGATTTTGCATGAACTGCAAAAAGCATCTAAACATTACGTCGTTCATCGTCTGATCAATGGTGTTGTTTACAGGAGGAACATTGTTGGCCTGTTGCACATTTTCCTCATTGGTGAGTACAGGTGTCTCCACGGTCTCATTTACTCCACTGTTAACATTCTCAGTTGCCATTCTAAAATACTGCCATAAAACAAGGGTTAATTAAAGAAATTAACATATCACATAATATCCCTATATTATAACTGACCAACAAATAAGCTTAGGTAGGACACACTAGCGAAGGATTTACTCATCTCTCCCATCCTAGTTCTATTCCCCGATCTCCACAAGAGACCATATCCCTAAGCTTTGATACCAACTGTGACGCCCCCAAAATAGGTATACATCACCCATTCTGAGTTGTCAAATACATGCTACAGAAATAACTACAACTTTATTAATACAATTATCGTGTAAAATACGACAACACTTAAACTGTGAGTATAAATACAAATATTGTCTTCTAGACAATATCCTCACCCAAATAAGTCCTCATTACAATTATTGATACATTATTTTACAAAAATTGTGAGGACTACTAAACAACTTCTAGAGCCATCATTCCATACTCCGACTAGTACTCGCTATATTCTCGCCTTCTGAGAAGAAAAATGGAACAAAAAGGAAAAGGGTGAGCTTAACTAGCCTAGTAAAGAATATTATGACTAAGATAATATAGAAAAAATTATCGTTAGTCCTCAACAGGGAAAAATCTGATAGAATATAATAGACAACAAGTTTTAAATCAATATTCGTAGCGGAAGTAATAATTCATAGAAGAGTTACGTAGAGAATGAAATCTATTATTATCTATGAATTTAAAAGTCCATCATCAATATTTTATCTCTGTAACATCAATCAATATACATCTTGAATCAAATATTCATCTTTGCACTACAGGTCAAAGATATTCATCAGTTGGTCATGTTCATCTCAACACCTGTTCATCTTTGCACTATGGACAAAGATATTCATCATAAAATCATTAATCTTTGCACTACAAGCTAAATGTAAGACCCCAACTTATTATAAATAAAATTGAATTTTTCCTCCATTTATTATTTTGAAATAGTAAGGGTTGATTTGATTAATGTGAATAGTTATGGGTAAAATACGCAAATATTTCAAATAAGCAAGTAGTTATAAAATATTCGTTTGGTCGTGGAATATTCTTACTGTCGGGGAATATTCATACGATGGCGCAGCCTTGTGTGGGCCCCATAACGGAAAGCGATTGGATGAAGAAAACGACAAGTATAAGTAACGGCGTAGTTGTTACCGTTAATTCTGTTAAAATACTCGGTGGTTAAAACACAGTAGCACACGGTATTGTACCAATTATTGATTCTTACGTAAGAAGACACTACTCAATAATTGTTACAATAATTACTGTTCAGTATTTTATTTTATTGATTCAATAATTGCCGCGTTGATATTTTATATTATTGTTGTTTCAATAATTGTCACTACGCAATATTTTCTATTATCAGAGCAATAATTCATATTATCTAAATAATATTATTGGATAACATTATTGGCAATGTCTAGAAAGTTCTGTCTAAGAAGAGGTTAGGTCATCTAATTGCGCGCCAGTAAGGAGAGATCCTTATTGGAAAGCCCCCATATCTTGGGAATTGCCTGGTTGTCAGTATTGTGATTCTGTAATATTATTCGTGAATAATTAATTATTAATTTATATGATGAGGAAAATATTTATTTTATGTGGATATAGATGGAGAAAATTTTTAATGTGACAATTGTTGAAAATTAATATTTTATCTTTTTCTGATAAAACAATTTATTTAAATAATATAATAATGGTGATATTTGTACAATGAATATAGGATATATGAGTATATGAGGAGGAAGAGTATTTTTGTTGCGATAAATGTTAAAAACATGTTAAACATGTCGGTGGACCCCATTTCTTGACTGAAATTTAATTATAGCTTGTAAAATCGCCCGTTTGTGGATTTCGGCCAATTTTTATTTGGAATTTGGAAAAACTTTCTTCTGTAAAGTTGTAGAGAATGAAATTTCCTATGAAAAAGACATGAGTTTCGAATTTTTCTGACAAAAGAACTATTTATTATGAATTATTGAAGTTAATGAGTTCCGAAATAATTGATTTTTGAAGTTTTAATTTATGTTTATTTAGAAAAACATTTTTTTAGTTTTGTGAGCCTCATGAAACATGTGTTATGGCTGAATTCAGATGGTCAAGGTGGGCTATGGAAAATTTTATATATATATATATATATTAATATTTTATTAAATTTTCTGCTTTGGTGTTCTAAGCAATTTCCTATAAATAGGGTGCTTAGGTTAGAATTGAAAATTACACCATAAACTGAAGTTTTCTCTCTCTTTCTCTCTCGATATATTGAGCGTATTCTTGTGAGTATTTTAATACTTTGAGTGTTGCTATACGGTGCAAGTTCAAGTCATAGCTTATATCCGGTGTTTCAACTAGAAGTACTATTCTTTCGAGGTAAGGGATATTATTTTTTTTAAAATGATATTATTTCATTCAATATCATTATGCCGAAATATTGATTTGAATTTTTAATCAAATTTGGAAATTTTTGTGTCGGGGTTACTATTCACGTATGCGATACTATCATGTATACGACACTATTCACGAATACGACACTATTCATCGAAAAATAAAATTTTTCCTTTTCGTCCAAAATATCTATTATGGATACTAGCTTTGATTGTATCCATGTTTTGATCATTCTTGAATTTTACTCCACTATGATTATTTATGAGGTATTTTTGGACATGAAATAGCTGAAATACGAATCCTTAATATTTATTCTTTTGTTTCACTGGATTCATTTTCTTTAAAATATTTTTCATCATCCTCAGTCCTAAATGATGATATTATTGAATATTTTTGGCCTGTAGTGCAAAGATTAATGATTATATAATGAATATCTTTGGCCCGTAGTGCAAAGATGAACAAGTGTTGAGATGAACATGACCAACTGATGAATATCTTTGGCCTGTAGTGCAAAGATGAAAAATTTGATTCATGATGTATATTGATTGATGTTACAGGGATAAAATATTGATGATGGACTTTTAAATTCATAGATATTAGTAGATTTCATTCTCTACTTAACTCTTCTATGAATTATTATTTTCCGCTGCGAATATTGATCTGAAACTTGTTGTCTATTGTATTTTATCAGATTTTTCCCTGTTGAAGACTAACGATAATTTGTTCTATATTATCTTAGTCATAATATTCTTTACTGGGCTAATTGAGCTCACCCTTTTTCTTTTTGTTTCATTTTTCTTCTCAGGAGGCGAGAATGTAGCGAGTACGAGTCGGGGTATGGAATGATGGTTATAGAGAGTTGTTTAGTAGTCCTCACCATTTTTGTAAAATAATGTATCAATAATTGTGATGAGGATTTATTTGCGTGTGGATATTGTCTAGATGACAATATCTGTATTTAAACTCACGGTTTATATGTTGTAATAATAAAGTTGTAGTTGTTTCTGTACCATGTATTTGACAACTCAGAATGGGTGATGTATACCTATTTTGGGGGCGTCACACCAAAGATATTCAGTTATATCATCATTTAGGACTGAGGATGATGAAAAATATTTTAAAGAAAACGAATCCAGTGAAACAAAAAAATAAATAAATATTAAGGATTCGTATTTCGGTTTATTCATGTCCAAAAATACCTTGTAAATAATCGTAGTGGAGTAAAATTCAAGAATGATCAAAACATGGATACAATCAAAGCTAGTATCCATAATAGATATTGTGGACGAAAAAGAAAATTTTAATTTTTCTGTGAATAGTGTCGTATTCGTGAATAGTGTCGTATATGTGAATAGTAACCCCAACACTAAAAGACAAGAATTTCACAAGAAAAATCTTACCAATATTTCGGCATAATGATATTGAAAGAAATAATATCATTTATAAAAAAAATAGCATCCCTTACCTCGAAAAGACAAGATTGACGATCGAATAATCGGGATATAAAAATGAAGGAACTTGCACCGTATAGCAACACTCAAAGTCTTAAAATACTCACAAGAATACGCTCGATAATATAGAGAGAGAAAGAGAGAGTGAACTTGTTTCTGGTGTGATTTTTAATTCTAACCTAAGCACTCTATTTATAGGAAAATGCTTAGAACACCAAAGCAGAAAATTTAATAAATTAATAATATTTTCAAAACTTATTCCTACGCACACCTTACCAGCTGATTTCAACCATTTAATACATGCTCACAAATGAAAAAAACATTTTACTTTTAAAAAAATAACTAAAACTTCCAAAAATCAATTATTCCAGAACTTCAGAACTTCAATAATTCATGATAAATAGCCCTTTTATTAGAAAAATTCGAATCTTATGTCCATTTCATAGGAAATTTAATTATCTACAACTTTGCAGAAGAAAGATTTTCCAAATTCCAAGCCGAAGTTGATCGAAATTCACAAACGGGCGATTTTACAAGCTATAATCAAATTTTAGTCAAGAAATGGGGTCTACGAACATGAAAAACATGTTTTAAATATTTTTAGTAACAAAAATACTCCTCCTCCTCATATACTCATATATCCCACATTCATTGTAAAAATATCACCATTATTATCTTATTAAAATATAATAATATATTTAAATGAATTATTTACCAGAAAAGATAAAATATCAATTTTTCAACAATTGTCACTTTAAAAATTTTCTCCATCTATATCCACATAAAATGAATATTTTTCTTATCATATAAATCAATAATTAATTATTCATAAATAATATTATAGAATCACAATACTGACAACCAGGCTGTTCCTAGGAAAGATGGGGCTTTCCAATAAGGATTTCTCCTTACTGGCGCGCAATTAGGTGAACAAACCTCTCCTTAGACTGAACTTTCTAGACATTTCCAATAATGCTATCTAATAATATTATTCAAATAGTATGAATTATTGCTCCGTTAATGGAAAATACTATGTAGTGATAATTATTGAAACAACAATAGTATAAAATATCAACGTAGCAATTATTGAATCAATAAAATAAAATATTGAACATTAATTACTGTAACAATTATTGAGTAGTGCCTTCTTCACGTAAGAATCAATAATTGGTGCAATACCGCAAGCGATACATCGTGTTTTAACCACCGGGTATTCTAACAAGATAATAAAGAATAACTACGCCGTATTTATAAACAACTTATACTTGCTGCTTTCTTCATCCAATCGCTTTCCAGTTATGGGGCCCACACAAGGTCAAGGTTGTCGTCATAAATATTCCCCGACAGTAAGAATATTTCACGACCAAACGAATATTCCCCGACAACAATGAATATTTTATAACCACTTATTTATTTAAGATATTTACGCATTTGTACCCATAACTAACCACATTAATCAAATCAACCCTTACTATTTCAAAATAATAAATAGAGAAAATTCAATTTCCTTTATAATAAGTTGGGGTCTTATATGGTAGATTAAAGATAATCTTGAAATGTGAAACGTATGGATAATTGATGAATTGAATTGTGTAACATGTGGATAAGTGATGAATGATATAAATTAAAGATACTCTTGATATGTGAAATGTAAGACCCCAACTTTTTATAAATAAAATTGAATTTCCTCTAATTATTATTTTGAATAATAAGGTGTTAATTTGATATAATGCTTTGGTCATTTTTGCAAAATAAGCAAGTTGTTATAAAATATTCATTGTTGTCAGGGAATATTCATTTGGTCGTAGAATATTCTTGCTGTCGGGTAATATTTGTACGATGGCGTAACCATTTGTGGGCCCCATAACGAAAAACAGTCGGATAAAGGTAACGACAAGTTTGAGTTTTTATAAATAACGGCGTAGTTGTTACCGTAAACACTGTTGGAATACCTGGTGGTTAAAATACAGTAATACGTGTGGTTGCACAGTAGCACACGGTATTGCACAGTATTTTTGGATTATTAATTCTTACGTAAGAAGACACTACTCAATAATTGTTACAATAATTACTGTTCAATATTTTATTTTATTGATTCTATAATTGGTACGTTGATATTTTATATTATTGTTGTTTAAATAATTGTCACTGCACAATATTTTCTATTATCATATCAATAATTCATAATATTTGAATAATATTATTAGATATGTGACGCCCCCAAAATAGGTATACATCACTCATTCTGAGTCGCCAAATACATGGTACAGAAACAACTACAACATCATTATTACAATTGTCGTATAAAATACGACAACACAAATACTGTGAGTTTAAATACAAATATTGTCCTCTAGACAATATTCACACTCAAATAAGTCTTTATTACAATTATTGATATACTATTTTATAAATAGTGAGGACTACTATAATAACTGCCATGGAACATCACTCCACACCCCGACTATTCCCCGCTATATTCTCGCTTCCTGAGAAGAAAAATGGAACGAAAAGGAAAAGGGTGAGCTCAACTAGCTCAGTAAAGAATATTATGACTAAGATAATATACAACAAATCATCATTAGTCTTCAACAGAGAAAAATCTGATAGAATATAATAGACAACAAGTTTTAGATCAACAACTGCAGCGGAAATAACAATCCATTAGAAGAGTCAAGTAGAGAATTAATTCTACTAACTTCTAAGATTTAATAGTTCATCATCAATATTTTATCCCTGTAAAATCAATCAATATACATCTTGAATCAAATATTCATCTTTGCACTACAGGCCAAAGATATTCATTTGTATCACCAGTTGGTCATGTTCATCTCAACACCTGTTCAACTTTGCACTACGGGCCAAAAATATTCATCAGTTAATCATTCTTCTTTGCACTACAGGCCAAAGATATTCAGTAGTATCATCATTTAGGACTGAGGATGATGAAAAATAAAGAAAACGAATCAGTGAGACAAAAGAACAAAGATTAGGGATTCGTACTTTAGATAATCCAAGTTCAAAAACACTTCATAGTGGCATAAAATTCAAGAATGACGATCAAAACATGGATACAATCAAAGATAGTAACCATAATAGACATCTAAGACAGAGAAGAGAAAATTTTATTTTTTGATGAATAGTGTCATATTTGGGAATAGTGCCGTATACGTGAATATTGTCGTATACATGAATAGTAACTCTGACACAAAAACGTAGAAATTCCACAATAAAATTCATACCAATATTTCAGCATAATGATATTAAAAGAAATAATATAATTTACGAAGAAAATAACATCTCTTACCTCAAAATAACAGTACTTCTGATCGAAATATCGGATGTAATGCCGAAGGAAATTTGCACTGAATAGCAACTCTCAAAGTATCTAAATACTCACAAAAATACGCTTGATAATATAGAGAGAGAAAACTTATGTTTCTGGTGTGATTTTCAATTCTAACCTAAGCACCTATTTATAGGAAAATGCTAGAACGCCAAAGTAGACTAAATTAATAAAATAATATTTTTTTCCTTCCACACATCCTCCTTTGTTGAACAAGCAAGCAAGCCATCTTTGAAAAAAATCTCAGCACATGTTTTCAAAAAAAATAAAAGTGGGTCCCACCCACAATTTTAATAAAAACATTTATTTTTGCAACTTTAATAATTCATAATAAATAGTCCTTTTATCAGAAAAATACGAATTTTATGTCCATTCCATAGGAAATTAAATTCTCTACAACTTTGTAGATTTAAGTTTTTCCAAATTCCAACCAGAAAATGTCTGAAATTCACTTACGGACGATTTTTAATACCTCCATTCCGATAAAATACTGATAAAACACCTCAGCATTAATTCCTTCATTTATATCCACACAAAATAAATATTTTCCTACACATCATTTATGTCAAAATAACTATTTTCTTATCATATAAATCAATAATTAATTATTCACAAATAATATTACAGAATCATAATTATGACAACCAGGCCGTTCCCAGGAAAGAGGGGGTTTTCCAATAAGGATTTCTCCTTACTGGCGTGCAATTAGATGACCTAACCCCTTTCCTCGACAAAACTTTCTAGACATTGCCAATAATGCTATCTAATAATATTATTCAAATAATATAAATTATTGATATGATAATGGGAAATACTGTGCATTGACAATTATTGAAACAACAATAATATAAAATATCGACGCATCAATTATTGAATCAATAAAATAAAATATTGAACAGTAATTACTGTAAAAATTATTGAGTAGTGCCTTCTTACGTAAGAATCAATAATTCAAAAATCTTTGTGTAACAATCTTGTTTCTTTCTTTATACAACCACGCCAGACATCGTATTTTAACCACTAGGTAATCCAACAGAGTTAACGGTAATAATTACGTCATTATTTATAAAAACTCAAACTTATCATTTTCTTCATCCGACAGTTATCCGTTATGGGGCCCACAAATGGCTGCGCAGTCGTACGAATATGTTACAACAGCGAGAATATTCCATGACCAAACGAATATTCACCGACAAAATGAATATTTTATAACCACTTACTTATTTTGCAAAATTTTCACATTTCACCCATAACCAAAGTATTATATCAAATTATCACCTTATTATTTCAAGATAATAAATAGAGGAAATTCAATTTTATTTATTAAAAAGTTGGGGTCTTACAACATCCCCTCTTTATGAAATTTTGTCATCGAAATTGACGTACGTACCTGGTGTTTCGAAAAAGGTGAGGGTACTTCGCTTTTATTTCCGATTCCAACTCCCAGGTCATTTCTTCAATAACACGGTTCCTCCATAAAACTTTAACTTGTGGTATAACTTTGGTGCGTAGGACATGCTCTTTCCTATCCAAGATCTTAACAGGTACCTCTTCGTACGTTAAATCTTCGGCTATCTTGTCTGGTTCTAACGCAATAATGTGGTTCAGGTCTTTCACATATTTACGAAGCATAGATATGTGAAAAATATTATGAACACGAGACATGCTTGGAGGTAATGCGAGTCTATAGGCCACATTTCCTATTCGGTCAAGAATCTCAAATGGACCAACAAATCGTGGATTGAGCTTTCCTCTCTTCCCAAATCTTGTAACTCCCTTCCATGGAGCAATACGTAACAATACATGATCCCCAATATTAAATTCCACATCATTTCGATGAAGATCCGCATAACTCTTTTGTCGATCTTGTGAGGTTTGAATACGTTGTTGAATCATTTGGATCATTTCTGTAGTCATGCGAACCAATTTCGGTCCTAACAATGTTGCTTCATCCACCTCATCCCAGCATACTAGAGAACGACACTTTCGTCCATACAACGTTTCTAATGGAGCCATGCCTATACTTTCTTGATAACTGTTGTTGTAGGAGAATTCCACCAATGGTAAGTACTTATCCCAACTCCCTTTGAAATCTAGGACATAGAGTCTTAATAGATCTTCAAGGGTTTTAATAGTCCTTTCCGATTACCCATCTGTTTGAGGATGGTATGCTAAACTGAATTATAAATCCGTGCCCATAGCTTTCTGTAAGCTAACCCAAAATCATGAAGTGAATCTTGGGTCACGATACGAAACTATGGATACTGGCATGCCATGCAATCTCACAATCTCATTCACGTACATACGAGCAAGACGTTCAAGGGAATAAGTCTCATGTATAGGCAAGAAATGAGCAGACTTGGTTAATTTATGAACAATAACCCAAATCGCATCTATACATTGAGAAACCTTGGGAAGACCCGTAACAAAATCCATAGTAATGTGTTCCCACTTCCATTTTGGAATCTCAAGTGGTTGAAATGAACCCTTTGGCACTTGATGCTCCGTCTTTACATGTTGACAAGTTAAACACCTCGAGATAAACTCCGCGATCTCTCTCTTCATATTGCTCCACCAAAATGTATGTCGAATATCATGATACATTTTGGTACTCCCAGGATGGATTGCAAACGGTGTGTTGTGTGCCTCCATCATGATTCTATGCTTCAAGTCAGAGTCGTTAGGAACACAAAGTCTAGAGTTGACTCTAAGTATTCCTTCTTCATCGATTCTTGCTTCCGGAATAACACCTTCTTGCACTTTCTTCTTCATACGCATCAGCTCCAGGTCTGTAGTTTGAGCATCTTTAACTTTATCGATTAAAGTCGGTTCTACTCATATGTTTGATATCATCACGTGGGTACTTGGAGCCTTTAACTCTATCTCCATCCTTTGTAAGTCGTACAAAATGGGTCTTTGTGTTAATAACATCGCTTTTCATTCAACGCGTATGATCTTACTCGAATGCATCGCCTCTGATGTTTGCTTTTCCAGGATGATATTGAATGCTATGGTCATAATCTTTCAATAGCTCGAGCCAACATCGTTGCCGCATGTTGAGTTCCTTATGGGTGAAGAAATATTTGAGGCTTTTATGATCTGTATAAATCTCCACTTTCTCCCCATACATGGAGTGTCTTCAGATTTTCAATGCAAAAACGACTGCTGCCAACTCTAGAATATGAGTAGGATAATTCCTCTCATATTCTTTGAGTTATCACGAGGCATAGGCAATGACTTTCCCATGTTGCATGAGAACACATCCTAATCCTTTGCCTAAAGCATCGTTGTAGATAATAAATCCATCCAAACCAGATGGTATTGTTAGAACAGGTGCCGAAATGAGTCTCCTCTTGAGCTCTTGGAAACTCTTCTCGCATTTTTCGCTCCATACGAATTTTGTATCTTTCCGAGTCAGCTGAGTTAACGGAGTAGCGATTCGAGAAAATCCTTCCACGAATCTCCGATAATAACCAGCTAAGCCCAGAAATCTACGTACTTCGGTCATTGACTTCGGTTGCTCCCAAATTTGTATTGCTTCTATCTTCGCCGGGTCAACAGATACTCCATGTTTTGACACCACGTGCCCAAGGAATGCTACTTCTTCAAGCCAGAACTCGTATTTATTCAGCTTGACATATAGCTTGTTGTCACGAAGCCTTTGAAGTACCAGCTTCAAATGGTGCTCATGATCTTCACGGCTTTTGGAATAGATAAGGATGTCATTAATAAAGACAACAACGAACTGATCCAAATATTCCTTGAACACACGGTTCATCATATCCATGAAAGCAATAAGAGCATTAGTCAATCCAAAAGATATGACTAAGAATTCATAATGCCCGTACTAAGTTCTGAAGGCAGTTTTCGGAATATCCTCAGTTTAATCTTCATCTGCTGATATACAGAACGAAGATCGATCTTTGAAAAGAATTGTGCTCCTTGCAACTGGTCAAACAGGTCATCTGTAAGACCCCAACTTTTTAATAAATAAAATTGAATTTCCTCTATTTATTATCTTGAAATAATAAGGTGATAATTTGATATAATACTTTGGTTATGGGTGAAATGTGCAAATTTTACAAAATAAGCAAGTGGTTATAAAATATTCATTGTTGTTCTGGGAATATTCGTTTGGTCGTGGAATATTCTTTTGTAGGGGAATATTAAATGCGATGGCGCGCCCATTTTTGGGCCCCATAACTAATAATAAGCTTCGGATGAAGAAAATGACAAGTTTGAGTTTTTATAAATAATGACGTAATTATTCACGCTTAACAACTTTGGAATACACGGTGGTTAAAATACGATGTCTGCATGCGTTGGTTGCCTGAAGACATGGTATTGCACAATATTTTTGAATTATTGATTCTTACGTGAAGAAGGCACTACTCAATAATTATTCTTGTAATTACTTTGTTTAATATTTTATTGATTCAATAATTCTTTGCGTTGATATTTTATATTATTGTTGTTTCAATAATTGTCAACGCATGATATTTCCCATTATCATATCAATAATTCATATTATTTGAATAATATTATTAGATAGCATTATTGGCAATGTCTATAAAGTTCTGTCGAGAAAAGGGGTTAGGTCATCTAATTGCGCGCCAGTAAGGAGAAATCCTTATCGAAAAGCCCCCTCTTTCCTGGGAACGGCCTGGTTATCATAATTGTGATTCTGTAATATTATTTGTGAATAATTAATTATTGATTTATATGATAAGGAAATATTATTTTATGTGGACATAAATGATGGATAGGAAAATATTTATTTTGTGTGGATATAAATATAGGGATTAAAGCTGAGGTATTTTATCAGTATTTTTTCGGAATGGAGGTATTAAAAATCGTTCGTATGTGGATTTCGGGCATTTTTCGTTTGGAATTTAGAAAAACTTAAATATACAAAGTTGTAGAGAATTTAATTTCCTATGGAATGGACATAAAATTCATATTTTTCTTATAAAAGGGCTATTTATTATAAATTATTGAAGTTTCTGATTATTGTAAAATATTTTGGAAATTTCTAGAATGGGTGGGCCCCAATTTTGGTTGGTGAGAAATGTGCTGAAATTTTATTTTGAAAGTGGTGGGCATGAATAGTAACAGGTAAAACCATTAGGTAGCTGGTTAGTCTACTTTGGCGTTCTGGCATTTTCCTATAAATAGGTGTTTAGGTTAGAATTGAAAATCACACCAGAAACATAAGTTTTCTCTCTCTATATTATCGAGCATAATTTTGTGAGTATTTAGATACTTTGAGAGTTGCTATTCAGTGCAAAGTTTCCTTCAGTATTATATTCGATATTCCATTCAGAAGTACTGTTCTTTTGAGATAAGGGATGTTATTTTCTTCATAAATGATATTATTTCTTTCAATATCATTACACTGAAATATTGGTATGAATTTTATTGCGGAATTTCTACCTTTTGTGTACTATTCACATATACGACACTATTCATGAATACGACACTATTCACCAAAAAATGAAATTTTCTCTTCTTTGTCCCAGATGTCTATTATGTTTACTATCTTTGATTGTATCCATGTTTTGATCTTCATTATTGAATTTTACTCCACTATGGTTCATTATAGAGTGTTCTTGAACTTGGATAAACTGTAATACGAATCCCTAATATTTGTCCTTTTGTCTCACTAGATTCATTTCCTTTAAGATATTTTTCATCATCCTCAGTCCTAAATGATGATACTACTGAATATCTTTGGCCTGTAGTGCAAAGAAGAATGATTAACTGATGAATATTTTTGGCCCGTAGTCTGAAAGTTGAGCAGTGTTGAGATGAACATGACCAATTTGGTGATACAAATGAATATATTTGGCTTTGTGTGTGCAAAGATGAATATTTGATTCAAGATGTATATTGATTGATGTTACAGGGATAAAATATTGATGATGGACTTTTAAATCTTAGAAGACAGTAGAATTCATTCTTTACTTGACTCTTCTAATGGATTGTTGTTTCTGCTGCAGTTGTTGATCTAAAACTTGTTGTCTATTATATTCTATCAAATTTTTCCCTGTTGAAGACTAATGATGATTTGTTGTATATTATCTTAGTCATAATCTTCTTTACTGGGCTAGTTGAGCTCACCCTTTTCCTTTTTGTTCCATTTTTCTTCTCAGGAAGCGAGAATATAGCGGGGAGTAGCCAGGGTGTGGAGTGATGTTCCATGACAGTTGTTATAGTAGTCCTCACTATTTATAAAATAGTGTATAAATAATTATAATGAGGACTTATTTGAGTGTGGATATTGTCTAGAGGACAATATTTGTATTTAAACTCACAATATTTGTGTTGTCGTATTTTGCACGACAATTGTAATAATGATGTTGTAGTTGTTTGTGTACCATGTATTTGGCGACTCAGAATGGGTGATGTATACCTATTTTGGGGCGTCAGAGATCATGATACCAACTGTGACTCCCCCAAAACAGGTATACATCACTCATTCCGAGTCGCCAAATACATGGTACAGAAACAACTACAACATCATTATTACAATTGTCGTATAAAATACGACAACATAAATACTGTGAGTTTAAATACAAATATTGTCCTCCAGACAATATTCACACTCAAATAAGTCTTTATTACAATTATTGATAAACTATTTTATAAATAGTGAGAACTACTATAATAACTGCCATGGAACATCACTCCACACCCCGACTATTCCCGCTATATTCTCGCTTCCTGAGAACAAAAATGGAACGAAAAGAAAAAGAGTGAGCTCAACTAGCCCAGTAAAGAATATTATGACTAAGATAATATACAACAAATCATCATTAGTCTTCAAAAGGGAAAATCTGATAGAATATAATAGACAACAAGTTTTAGATCAACAACTGCAGCAGAAACAACAATCCATTAGAAGAGTCAAGTAGAGAATGAATTCTACTAACTTCTAAGATTTAATAGTCCATCATCAATATTTTATCCCTGTAACATCAATCAATATACATCTTGAATCAAATATTCATCTTTGCTCTACAAGCCAATAATATTCATTTGTATCACCAGTTGGTCATGTTCATCTCAACACCTGTTCATCTTTGCACTACGGGCCAAAGATATTCATTAGTTAATCATTCATCTTTGTACTACAGGCCAAAGATATTCAGTAGTATCATCATTTAGGACTGAAGATGATGAAAAATATCTTAAAGAAAATGAATCAGTGAGACAAAAGAACAAAGATTAAGGATTCGTACTTTAGATAATTCAAGTTCAAAAACACTTCATAGTGGCATAAAATTCAAGAATGAAGATCAAAACATGGATACAATCAAAGATAATAACCATAATAAACATCTATGACAAAGAAGAGAAAAATTTATTTTTTGATAAATAGTGTTGTATTTTTGAATAGTGTTGTATACGTGAATAGTGTCGTATATGTGAATAATAACCTCGACACAAAAAGTAAAAATTCCACAATAAAATTCATACCAATATTTCAGCATAATGATATTGAAAGAAATAATATCATTTATGAAGAAAATAACATCTTTTATCTCAAAATAACAGTACTTCTGATCGGAATATCAGATGTAATGCCAAAGAAACTTGCACTGAATAGCAACTCTCAAAGTATCTAAATACTCACAAAAATACGCTCGATAATATAGAGAGAGAAAACTTATGTTTCTGGTGTGATTTTCAATTATAACCTAAGCACCTATTTATAGGAAAATGCTAGAACGCCAAAGTAGACTAAATTAATAAAATAATATTTTTTCCCTTCCACGCATCCTCCTTTGTTGCACAAGCAAGCAAGACATCTTTGAAAAAAAATCTCAGCATATGTTTTCAGAAAAAACAAAAGTGGGTCCCACCTATAATTTTAATAAAAACATTTATTTCCGCAACTTCAATAATTCATAATAAATAGCCCTTTTATCAGAAAAATACGAATTTTATGTCCATTCCATAGGAAATTAATTTCTCTACAACTTTATAGATTTAAAATTTTCCAAATTCCAACAGAAAATATCCGAAATCTACATACGGACGATTTTTAATACCTCAATTTTGACAAAATACTGATAAAACACCTCAGCATTAATTCCTTCATTTATATCCCCAAAAAATAAATATTTTCCTATCCATCATTTATGTCCAAATAAATATTTCCTTATCATATAAATTAATAATTAATTATTCATAAATAACATTACAGAATCACAATTATGACAACCAAGCCACTCCCACGAAAGAGAGGGTTTTCCGATAAGGATTTCTCCTTACTGGCGCGCAATTAGATGTCCTAACCCCTTTCCTCGATAGAACTTTCTAGTCATTGCCAATAATGCTATCTAATAATATTATTCAAATAATATGAATTATTGATATGATAATGGGAAATATTGTGCATTGACAATTATTGAAATAACAATAATATAAAATATCAACGCAGCAATTATTGAATCAATAAAATAAAATATTGAACAGTAATTACTGTAACAATTATTGAGTAGTGTATTCTTACGTAAGAATCAATAATTCAAAAATACTGCAATAATGGTAATGTCTTTCTTTATCGTGCAACCACGCCATTCATCGTATTTTAACTACCGTAATCCAACGATGTTAATTCGTGAATAATTACGCCGTTATTTATAAAAACTCAAACTTGTCGTTTTCTTCATCCGACAGTTATCCGTTATGGGGCCTATAAATGGTTGCATCGTCGTACGAATATTCTCTGATTTCAAGAATATTCTACGACCAAACGAATATTTCCCGACAAAATGAATATTTTATAACCACCTGCTTATTTTGTAAATTTTGCACATTTCACCCATAACCAAAGTATTATATCAAATTATCACCTTATTATTTCAAGATAATAAATAGAGGAAATTCAATTTTATTTATTAAAAAGTTGGGGTCTTACAAGATAGCATTATTGGAAATGTCTAAGGAAGTTATGTCTAGGAAAGGAGTTTGGTCACCTAATTGCGCGCCAGTAAGGAGAAATCCTTATCGGAAAACCCCCTTCTTTCCCGGGAACGACCTGGTTGTCATAATTGTGACTCTATAATATTATTTGTGAATAATTAATTATTGATTTATATGATAAGAAAATATTTATTTTATGTGGATATAAATGAAGGAATTAATACTGAGGTGTTTAATCAGTATTTTGACGGAATTGAGGTATTAAAAATCATCCGTATGTGGATTTTGATCCATTTCTGTTTGGAATTTGGAAAAAATTTATTCTACAAAGTTGTAGAGAATTAAATTTCTTATAGAATGAACATAAAATTCATATTGTTCTGATAAAAGAGCTCTTTATTATGAATTATTGAAGTTTCTGAAATAATATTTTTATTAAAAACATGGGTGGGCCCCACTTTTGGTTGTTATGAAAAAATACTAATTTTGGTGGGCCCCACTTGTGGTGGCTGATAATTTGGTTAAGGAGGTGTGTGTAGAAATTTTTATATTAATATTTTATTAATTCAGTCTGTTTTGGCGTTTGGCATTTTCCTATATATAGGGTGCTTAGTTAGAATTGAAAATCACACCAGAATCTGATGTTTTCTCTCTCTATAATATCGAGCGTATTTTTGTGAGTATTTAGATACATAAGTACTATTCTTTTAAGGTAAGAGATGTTATTTTCTTCATAAATGATGTTATTTCTTCAATATCATTATACCGAAATATTGGTATGAATTTTATTATGAATTTTTTTACCTTTTCATGTTGAGGTTACTATTCACGTATATTACACTATTCACGAATACGGTACTATTCACGAAGTATGATTTTTCTTGTGTAATTTCTACCTTTTCGTGTCGGGATTACTATTCACGTATACGGCACTATTCACGAACAGAAAAATTAAAACTTCTTTTTATTGTTCAAGTTGTCTATTATGGTTACTATCTTTGATTGTATCCATGTTTTGATCTTTATTTTTGAATTCTTCTCCACAATTGATTATTATGGAGTATTTTTGAACTTGGATAAACTAAAGTACGAATCCCTAATCTTTGATCTTTTATCTCACTGGATTAATTTTCTTTAAGATATTTTTCATCATCCTCAATCCTAAATGATGATATAACTAAATATCTTTGGCCTGTAGTGCAAAGATGAATGATTACCTGATAAATATCTTTGGCCCGTAGTGCAAAGATGGACAGGTGTTGAGATGAACATGACCAACTGGTGATACAAATCAATATCTTTGGTTCGTAGTGCAAAGATGAATATTTGATTCAAGATGTATATTGATTGATGTTACAGAGATAAAATATTGATGATGGACTTTTAAATTCATGGATGATAGTAGATTTCATTCTCTACTTAACTCTTCTAATGAATTGTTATTTTCGCTGTGAATATAGATCCAAAACTGGTTGTCCATTATATTTTATCTAATTTATTTAAGGCTAATGATAATTTGTTCTACATTATCTTAGTCATAATATTATTTACTGGGCTAGTTGTGCTCACCCTTTTTCTTTTTGTTCCATTTTTCTTCTCAAGAGGCGATAATATAGCGGGAACTAGTCGGGGTGTGGAGTGATTGTGACGCCCCCAAAATATGTATACATCACCCATCTTGAGTCGCCAAATACATGGTACAAAATTCAAATACAACTATCGTGTAAAATACGACAAAACATAAATTGAGAGTTTTAATACGAATATTATCTTCTAGACAGTATTCAAACTCGAATGGAGTCCTCATTACATTTATTATCACACTATTTAACAGAATAGTGAGGACTACTAATGATATCATCTAGACCGTCACTTCGTTCCCCGACTAGTCCCAACTATATTCTCATTTCCTGAAGAGAACAATGAAAGCAAAGGGTGAGCTCAACTAGCCCAGTAAGAAATATTATGACTAAGATAATGCACAATAAATTATCCATAGCCTTCAACAGTAGAACAACTGATAGAATACAATAGACAACAAGTTTTAGATCAACAACTGCAGCGGAA
This sequence comes from Panax ginseng, assembly GCA_020205605.1. Classification (NCBI taxonomy): domain Eukaryota; kingdom Viridiplantae; phylum Streptophyta; class Magnoliopsida; order Apiales; family Araliaceae; genus Panax; species Panax ginseng. Next base: position 17,108,942 of record CM035134.1, read on the forward strand.
TAAGCAATCCATTAGAAGAGTCAAGTAGAGCATAAAATCTACTATCTTCTATGATTTAAAAAGTTTTTCATCAACTTTATCGCTGAGACTCAACTTAATAAATAAAAATTGAATCATCCCTGCACCACGGCCAAGGATATTAATGTAATCATCAATGGTCGTGATTACACCGAATAATCCCTGGTAATAATCATACCAACAACTGTCCATCAATAAAATACAGTCCAATGAGGACTTTTACCACATCATTCATTACATTACGGTCATAATTATACCGAATAATCCCTGGTCATAATCATACCAAGTCCATCTATGCATGTAAGCCAAAGATGACTTTCATAACAATATAAGCATGAGGATGATGACAATGACATAATAATTCAATAAAACAAGTTCAAGGATAAATTTTAAAGATTTATAATTTAATTTATCTAGAATTCAATAACGTTCAAATTGTCAACATGATCTTGGCTTTGGGAGTAAAATTCAAGAATGCTCAGAAGAATATTTCCATGAAAAGATCTTTGGATGAGCGCAAATATCAAGGATATTCTACTAATTTCATGGAGTATAGAAGCCAAAACTTTAACTAACTGAGTATAATAGAATATATGAAACTGCAAATGAATTTTCACCCGCCATGCGGTAATCCACATAGACAGATAATTTCCACAATTTAATAAGGAATGAATACGAAGGGTTATTCACCATGCATGTGGTAGTCCGCGTAGACAAGTTATTCCAACAGAATAATAAAGAATGGAATAACAAAAAAATTCACCATGCATGCGGTAATCCGCGTAGCATGTTATTCCAACAGAATAATAAAGAATGGAATAACAGAAGAATTTACCATGCATGCGGTAGTCCGCGTAGACAGGTTATTCTAACAAAATAATAAAGAATGGAATAACAGAAGAATTCACCATGCATGCGGTAGTCCGTGTAGACAGGTTATTCTAACAAAATAATAAAGAATGGAATAACATAAGAATTCACCATCCATGCGGTAGTCCGCGTAGACAGGTTATTCCAAAAGAATAATAAAGAATGGAATAACAGAAAAATTCACCATGCATGCGGTAATCCGCGTAGACAGGTTATTTCAACAGAATAATAAAGGATGGAATAACAGAAGAATTCACCATGCATGCGGTAGTCCGCGTAGACAGATTATTCCAACAGAATAATAAAGATATGCACGTAAGCCAAATATGACTTTCATCACAATATAAGCATGAGGATGATGACAATGACATAATAATTCAATAAAACAAGTTCAAGGATAAATTTTAAAGATTTATAATTTAATTTATCTAGAATTCAATAACGTTCAAATTGTCAACATGATACTGCTTTGTGGAGTAAAATTCAAGAATGTTCAAAAGAATATTTTCATGAAAAGATACTGGATGAAGCGCAAATATCAAGGATATTCTACTAATTTCATGGAGTATAGAAGCCCAAACTTTAACCAACTGAGTATAATAGAATATAAGAAACTGCAAATCGATTTTCACCCGCCATGCGGTAATCCACATAGACAGATAATTTCCATAATTTAATAAGGAATGAATAAGAAGGGTTATTCACCATGCATGCGGTAGTCCGCGTAGACAGGTTATTCCAATAGAATAATAGAGAATGGAATAACAAAAAAATTCACCATGCATACGGTAGTCCGCATAGACATGTTATTCCAACAGAATAATAAAGAATTGAATAACAGAAGAATTCACCATGCATGCGGTAGTCCGCGTAGACAGGTTATTCCAACAGAATAATAAAGAATGGAATAACAGATGAATTCACCATGCATGCGGTAGTCCACGTAGACAGGTTATGTGATGCCCCCAAAATAGGTATACATCACCCATCTTGAGTTTCCAATACATGGTACAAAATTCAAATACAAACTAATAATACAACAATCGTGTAAAATACGACAAAACATATGCTGTGAGTTTAAATATAAATATTGTCTTCTAGACAATATCCATTCTCAAATAGAGTCCTCGTTACATTTATTATCACACTATTTTACAGAATAGTAAGGACTACTAAGACACCATCTCGGACCATCACTCCGTTTCCGACTAGTCCCGGCCTACGTTCTCATTTCACGAAGAAACGATGAAAGAAAGGTGAGCTCAACTAGCCCAACAAGAAATATTATGACTAAGATAATGCAAAATAAATTATCATTAGCCTTGAACAATGTTAAACCGATAAAATACAATAGACATCAAGTTTAAGCTGCGGTGAATCAAGCAATCCATTAAAAGAGTCAAGTAGAGAATAAAATCTACTATCTTTTATGATTTAAAAGTTTTCATCACTTTTATCATTGAGACTCGAAATTAATAAATAATCCACATCATCCACACTTTTCTGGCCAGGTTATTCATTAGGTCAATCACGACCATAAATTCCATGCACTACTGGGCCAAGGATATTTGTTTATTCATCAATGGTCATGATCATGCCAACAACTGTCCATCAATGCACTACGGGCCAATGAGGACTTTTACCACATCATTTATAACATTACGATCATGATTACATCGAATAATCCCTGGTCATAATCATACCAAGTCCATCCATGCTCTACAGGCCATAGATGACTTTAAAAAAAAATATAAACATGAGGATGATGACAATGATATAAGATTTAATAAAACAAGTTCAAGAATTAAGTTATTCAGGAACTAATAACGTCCAAATTGTCAACATGATACTGCTTTGTAGAGTAAAATTCAAGAATGCTCAGAATAATATTTCCATGAAAAAACTGGATGAGGCGCAAATATCAAAGATATTCTACTAATTTCATGGAGTATAGAAGTTAAAACTTTAACCAACTGAGTATAATAAAGAATGGAATAACAAAATAAATCACCATGCATGCGGTACTTCGCATAGACAGGTTATTCCAATAGAATAATAATAACGGAACCAGGTCAGGTGAAATTCACACCGCGACAGGATGCTACAAAAAATAATAAGTGCGAGAATAATAAATAATGGAACCCGTCCGTGTAAAAAACACGAGCCGAGGATATTAAATGAGAATAATAAAGACGGAATAATAATAATGGAACCCGAGTCCGGTGTAAAACACACGAATGCGGGATATTCCAACGAATAATAAAGACAGAATAATAAAAATTTAACCGAATCCCAAGGCGTAAATCACGAACAAGATATTCCAACGAATAAGCTGAATAATTAAAAGCGGAACCGGTCCCATATAAAGACATACAAGATATTCCAATAGAATAATAAAGACATGATAATAGAAGAATGTCACCAAGTATAGGGTAGACCGCGTATACAGGTTATTCCAACAGAATAATAAGCAATGGAATAACAACAGTTCTCTTCATGAATAAGAAAGAATAACACCCCTTACCGTAAAAGAAACTAAATATAAGAGTAGGGAAGTAGCAGAATACTTATCTATAGTATCTCTATAATTTCTCTCTCTGGAGTTTCAGTGAATTCGTAAGAAAATAATGAAGGAATAAACTTCTATTTATAGAAGAATGGATTGCATAGTAATTAATTCATGAACGGTCCAGATTGATTTACTTTAATCTGACGGTCCATATTTAAAGCAAAATCTTTTAAATAAAATATAATATATATTATATATATATATTATATATTATATAACGCATGTTTTTCAAAATACTAATATCAATATAATATATCCACCACTTAATTTTTCTCCCCCATAACCAACATCAATCCCCCACACACCCAATAATCAGAATCACTACACTCTTACACATTACTATCACACTATCACTTTCACTCTTTCTTTTCCCCCACCATTTCCCACTCTCACATATAATATATATATATACACATCATATACATATACAATAATTCCCTCCCTATACGTAAATTGATTTCAAAAATCAATTCTTCAACACATATGGGCCCCACCTTTAAATAATTTTCTACCAATTATTTTAAAAAATGGGTAAATAGGGGTCTATAAAATAAGCAAAACTTCATAAAAATTACCTTAATAATTTTAACAATATTTATCATCTTTATTATAATTCACAATATTAATCGACCGAATCGTTCCGGAAAGAGGGGCTTTCCAATAAGGATTTCTCCCTATCACGCACAATTAGGTGACCAAACCTCTCCTTGGCGAAACTTCTGACATCGTTAATATTGCAATTTATAATATTAATAACTCTGTCATTTCAATTATTGATTTAATAATATATAAAATATCGACAATAATTGAATCAAATAACATGAGATCTTATGCAACAATTACTATATAGCAATAATTGAACAAAACTGAGTGACTTCTCATGTAAGCATTAATAATCAATACCGGTATTACTACTTATGCAACCCACATCGCGTACTTTACTACTGAAAGTAGTTCAACGGTTTAACGGTAAAACTTATGCCGTTATTTTCAATAATATATTTTTGTTGTTTTCTCAATCAAATGATAATTCCGTTGTGGGGTCCACTGATGATTGTCTTGTCGTATTTAATATTCCCAAACACAAAGAATATTTCACGACCAATCGAATATAATACAACAACTTGCATACTTTGAAAAATTTATAAATACTACCCACAACTATAACATTATATCAAATCCGCTCCATAATATTTAAAAAAAAAATTCGAGAAATTTAAATCTTTATTCATAAAATCAAGGCGTCTCACAGGTTATTCCAATGAATAATAAAGAATGGAATAACGTAAGAATTCACCATGCATGCGATAGTCGCGTAGATAGGTTATTCCAATGAATAATAATAAAGAATGGAATAACGGAAGAATTCACCATGCATGTGGTAGTCGCGTGAATGTTATTCCAATGAATAATAAAGAATGGAATAACACTCTTACGAGTATTGAAAGAAAATAACTCTCTTCATGAATACGAAAGAAATAATACCCCTTACCTTAGAAGAAAATTGGATACTGGAATAGTGAGGTAGCAGACTTCTCTTCTTATTTCTCTCTATAATTTCTCTATAATAATTGCTCTTGTGAGACTTAGTGAATTGGTGAGAATGAAGGAAGAATGAGCTTCTATTTATAAAAAAATATAGTTTCGATAATTACACGTTTTGGGGCTCAAAATATTATAGTATAATACCTTCCTCTTTTTCTTAATTTTTAATTTAGTCCTGCAACTATTATCAAACTTGCACCACCTCTCCTAATAGTAAATCATGTGAATTAATAGTAAATCATGTGACTCAATAGTTCTAAATATGTGAAAAAATAATTACAGTATAGTACATCCATCTATACCTCTATTTTTAATTTAGTCATGCAAGTATTATCAATCTTGCACCAACTCCCCTAATAGTAAATCATATGAACCAATAGTACACACATGTGAACACATAATTATAAGCATGTGAATTAATAGAAATTGATTTCTCATTTATCCGGTTAATTACCCAATTGGTCAATATAACTTCCAGACATCAATAAATGTCGATTTTCACTAACACTAATATTCCCAACACAATGGAACTATCAATTTCATCTTTAATCAACACGAATTTATTCATCATTAATATTATAACTCACAATATTTAACAACCAGGTCGTTTCCAGAAAAAAGGGAGCTTTCCAATAAGGATTTCTCCATATTGGCGCGCAATTAGATTATCTAACCTCTCCTTGACAGAACTTCTAGACATTGTCAATATTGCAAATAATAATATGAATAACTTTGTCGTCTCAATTATTAATTTAATAATATAAGACATTGTGCATATGATACTGTGATAATAATTGAATTAATAATATGAGAGATATGATGCATCAATTACTGTAGCAATAATTGAGTATAACTGAGTGACTTCTTATGTAAGCATCAATAATCAATACCGTGTGCTACTATGCAACCACACATATTACTGTACTTTTATTACCGGTAGTTCAACAGTTTTAACGGTAACACTTTCATAGTTATTTTTATAAAATGATAATTCTGTCGTTTTCTAACTACGACAATACTTCCATTGTGGGGTCCACCAATAATTGTGCCGTCGTACGAATATTTTTGACAAAAAGAATATTCTCCGACCAAACGAATATTTTATAACAACTTGCTTACTTTGCAAAAAAATTTCACATATCACCCTTAATTTTAACCTTTTATCAATTTAACCATTTACGAAATAAAATAATAATTATAAGAAAATTGAATACTTTCATTTCATAAAATTCGGGGGCTTACAATCTCCCCTCTTAATGAAATTTCACCCTCGAAATTTATGTACGTACCTGGTATGCCGAAGAGGTGAGGATACCTTGACTTCGTTTCAGGTTGTAACTCTTGAGGTATAACCTTTGAGTGTCGAATATGATCATTCTTATCCAAGATTTTAACACGTATCTCCTCATACGTTAAATCTTCTGCTATCTTGTCTAATTCCAATTCAATAATGTGGCTCGGGTCGTCCACATATTTACGTAACATCGATACGTAAAAAAAAATATTATGAACACGTGACATACTTGGCGATAAAGCGAGTCTATAGGCCACAGTTCCTACTCGATCGAGGATTTCAAATGGGCCAATTAAATCGAGGGTTGAGATTTCCTCTCTTCATCGACTCTTGCTTCTAGAATAACGCCCTCTTGAACCTTCTTCTTCACATTCATCAGCTTCGGGTGTGTAGCTTGAGAGATTTTAACTTTATCGGTTAACGTTAATTCTACTCGTATTATTTGACATCATCATGTGGGTCCTTAGAGTCTTTAACTCTATCTTTATCATTTGTAAGTTATACGAAATAGGTTTTTGTGTTAAAAACATCGCACTTGTAAACGCATACGATCTTCTACTCAACGCGTCAACTACCACGTTCACTCTTCCACAATGATATTGAATGGTATAGTCGTAGTCTTCAACAGCTCGAGCCTACATCTTTGGCACATGTTACGTTTGTTTTGGGTGAAGAAATACTTGAGGGTTTTAGAAACCTTGTACTGGGGTCAATACAAAATTCGATTTCACGCTCTAGGGTTAGGCTAAGAAGTCTTCAAGAATACGCCAGGAAATTTATTAACAATAGAAATATCATTCAAAACTGTGACTCTCATCCCAAGACTTGGATAGCACGTCACATTGATACCTATCAACTTGCCATTGTCATTCACGGTGTTGCCTACAGAAAGTCTGGCTTTGGTGCATTCCACATAAGGAAGTCAACAACGAAAGGATCGGGGCTCTTTACTTATGGCTTGATATGACAATGATTGACTTTAGTGGTTTGGTTGCTTGAATTCGCGTAACAGGTTGGTTAGGAATATGAAAGCTAACAACCTTACGAAAAGCATGATGAGTAGTTAACCAATCAATTCCTAAAATCACATCAAAGGCAAGTATTTTCAAAGAGATAAGATCGACAGGTAACGTGAAAGTGTCGATTAGAATCAAACAAAATTTATAAACAGTGGAGCTAACGAAGGTTTTTCTTAACAGAGTTTTAACCGATAAGTCAAATTTTAATTTCGCTGGAGTTAAATTTAAATGTTGAGCGCAAGCAAGAGAGATAAAAGAATGGGTAGAACCGGTATCTAATAAGGTATAGACTTCACAAGCGTTATAATTTACTTACCCGTGATAACTTCATTCAGGTTCCTCGACACACGCTCTCACTTAAACTACCAGCTTTGACTTGTCTGGGACAGCCTTTGGTACCTCCATCCCAGCTGGACTTGACTTCACTACACGACAAAATCGAGCTAGGTGACATTCTCTTCCACAATTGAAATACGCTTTGGGTTGCTGCGTACAGTTTGGACTGATGTGTCCCTTTGCTTCGCATTTGTAACATACGACCGGCGGTCGTTCTCCTTCTTTAACAGGTGTTGGTGCTGTTGTCTTTCCATCATTATTGAACCTTCTCTTCTTGAAATTTCCACTTCTATTATCTTGGCCATGATTACCACCGAAGTGGTTACCATTCTTGGCATGATAATTCCCCATGATGGTTATCATTGTTCCGATGGCCGTTGCCACCAGTACGATTATTATCGTGTTGTTGCTCATTATCCTTTGGTTGGGCTAGCTTATTATCGCGCTCTAATAACTGAGCCCTATTCACTACATCTGAATACAAACACAATTTATGAGAAATGAGGTATTGATGTATTTCGAGTTTCAAACCTCTTAGAAACATTCGCGTCATTCACTCCTCATTATCGACCAAATGGGATGCAAACCGGGATAACTCCGCAAATTTAGCCTCGTTGCGACACGGTCATATTGTTTTGCTCCAACTTGATAAACTCCACCTCCTTCATGTGATGAATACTTTCGGGAAAGTACTTGTCGTTGAACAATTCTTGAAACTTCTCCCAAGACATCTTGAGTGCATCAGGCTTGGTACGTTTTACAGATTCCCACCAGTACACGCAACATAAAGGTGGAGAAGGGAACCTTTTGCTCATCTGAGCATTCCAACACATCAAATATCTTGGTAATCTGCTTTGTGACGCCCCCAAAATTAGGTATACATCACCCATTCTGGGTCGCCAGATACATGGTACATTCAAATACAACTTAAATATACAACTATCGTATAAAATACGACAGAACATAAGCTGGGAGTTTTAATAAGGATATTATTATCTAGACAATATCCACACTCAATGGAGTCCTCATTACATTTATTATCACACTATTCCACAGAATAGTGAGAACTACTAATGTTATCATCTGGACCGTCACTCCGTTCCCCGACTAGTCCCAACTACATTCTCATTTCCTGAAGAGAACAGTGAAAGAAAGGGTGAGCTCAACTAGCCTAATAAGAAATATTATGACTAAGATAGTGCAGAATAAATTATCGTTAGCCTTCAACAGTGTTAAACTGATACTTATAACAAACATCAAGTTTAACTGCAGCGGAACAAGCAATCCATTAGAAGAGTCAAGTAGAGAATAAAATCTACTATCTTCTATGATTTAAAAGATTTATCATCAATTTCATTGCTGAGACTCAGCTCAATAATTAATCCACATCATCGAATCACCCCTGCACAACAGGCCAAGGATATTCTTTAGTATCACGACCAAGAATTATCCATGCACTATGGGCCAAAGATAATCGTGTTTTCATCAACGATCATGATCATGCCATAAAATAATTCATCTTTGCACCCTTGGCCGAAGAGAATCCATAGCCATAATCATACCAAAAACTGTCCATCAATGCACTATGGGCCAATGAGGACTTTTTTCACATCATTTGTAACATTACGGTCATGATTATACCGAATAATCCCTAGTCATAATCATACCAAGTCCATCTATGCACTATAGGCCACAGATGACTTTCAACATAATATAAACAATTCCAACAAAATAATAAATAATGGATCCAGGTCAGGCGTAATACGCTCCGATAGGATATTCCAACAGAATAATAAAAAATGGAATAACAACAAAAATCACCATGCATGCAATAGACCGCACAGACATGTTATCCAACAGAATAATAAATAATGGAACCAGGCCATGCGTAACGCACAGACAGGATATTCTGACAGAATAATAAAGAACAGAATAATAAATAATGGAACCATATCCCACAGAACGCGCCTGAAACAAGATATTCAGGCGAATAATAAAGAACGAAATAATAAATAATGGAACCGGTCCAAGTAGAAAACGCATTCTTGACATGATATTACGACATAATAATAAAAAAGCGAATAATAAATAATGGAACCCGGTCAAAGTAATATCGACCGATGAAGCGGGATATTTTGATGTAATAATAAAGAATCTAATAATAGAAGAATTTCACCATGTATGCGGTACTTCGTATAAACAGGTTATTCCAACATAATAATAAAGAATGGAATAATCGAAGAATTTCACCATGTATGCGGTACTTCGCATAAACAGGTTATTCCAACATAATAATAAAGAATGGAATAATAGAAGAATTTCATCATGTATGCGGTACTTCGCATAAACAGGTTATTCCAAAATAAAAATAAAGAATGGAATAACAGAAGTTCTCTTCATGAATACAAAAGAAATAATACCCCTTACAGGTACAACAAATAATATCCCTTACCTTTGAAAGAAGGGTACTGGATATCGGAGTAGTGAAGTAGCAGAATACTTTTCTTCTTTCTCTCTATAGTTTATCTCTCTAGAGTTTTAGTGAATTCGTAAGAAATAATGAAGGAATGAGCTTCTATTTATAGGAGAATGGACTGCATAGTAACTAATTCATGAACGGTCCAGATTGATGTACTTTTAAACGGACGGTCCAGATTTAATCCAAAATCTTTTAAATAAAATATAATATATTCTATTTATAATCTAATAAAACGAATAACTTTATAAAAGTATTCTGTTTTATATAAAAAGATTTTACTATACAAAACACTATCGCAGGCACTATGCATAATAAAATATAATATATTCTATTTATAGAATAACTTTATAAAAGTATTACATTTTTATATAAAAAGATTTTACTATACAAAACACTATGCATAATATAATATAATATATTGTATTTATAGAATAACTTTATAAAAGTATTACATTTTATATCAAAAGATTTTCCGTTTTACTACATTAATAATACTAATAAAACAAAAATGAGTGACTTATCACGTAAGCATCAATAATCAATACCGTAATGCTACTATGCAACCATGCCAGACATCATTCTTTTTACTACCGAGTAGTTCAACAGTATTAACGGTAAAACTTCCACCGTTATTTTCATAAAATATTTTTGTCGTTTTCTCAATCCGACAATAATTCTGTTGTGGGGTCCAACAATGATTGTGCCGTCGTACGAATATTCCCTATCAAAACGAATATTTCCCGACCAATCGAATATTATATAACAATTTGCGTACTTTGAAAAATTTATAAATATTACCCACAACTATAACATTATATCAAATCCACACCATAATATTAAAAAAAATATTTTGAGAAAATTAAATCTTTATTCATAAAATCTGGGGTCTCACATGCTTTATCCACGTCTCCGCCTTAAGTGGTTCTGGCTTTCCCAAAAACTCCGGTGGTCTCAGCTCCTTGAACCGCTTAGCAGTGACCAGCCGTGGGTTGCCATTGTTTCCACCTGCATTATGAACATGAGTCTCTCTCGTCTGATGTTGCATGAATTGCATAAAGCCTCTGAACATCCCATCGTTCATCATCTGATCAGTGTTGTTGTTTATCTGAGGATTATTGTCTTCCTGATGCACATTATCCTGGGTATTGATCGTCGGTGACTCAACGATCTCATATGCTTCATTGCTTATCTCAATATTTTCAGATGCCATTTTCAAACACTGTCAAAAAATGGGTTAATTAACATGTCACATATTATCCCTATACTCTGACCGACCAATTAAATAACAAGTAAACTTAGGTAGGTCATACTAGCAAAGGAATTCCCCGTCTCTCCCCTCCTAGTTCTTGTCTCACATCTTAACCATGGATCATATCCCTAAGCTTTGATACCAACTGTGACGCCCCCAAAATAGGTATACATCACCCATCTTGAGTCGCCAAATACATGGTACAAAATTCAAATACAACTTAATAATACAACTGTTGTGTAAAATATGACAAAACATAAATTGAGAGTTTTAATATGAATATTATCTTCCAGACAGTATTCAAACTCGAATGGAGTCCTTATTAAATTTATTATCACACTATTTAACAGAATAGTGAGGACTACTAATGCTATCATCTGGACCGTCACTCCGTTCCCCGACTAGTCCCAACTATATTCTCATTTCCTGAAGAGAACTGTTGATTATATCACGTTCTAATAACCTAATGTTTTGATGATGACTTGTTCATTGGTACTAAATTCTTTATTGTGAATTTCAGGAAATTGTCTCAAGAATTGTTTAATGGATTATTCAAGAAGATTGAAGACAATTTGAGTCTTAAGAAAAATATGTAAGGTCATTGTAAATATTTAATTTTTCAATACAAGGCTCTAGGACATTTTATGTGTACATTTAAGTTGATTAAAAAAAAATTATTGTTTCGTGCATGCTTAATTTTATGCTAACTGTTATTACATGATTTATTGTTGTTAGTATTTATGCATGCGTAAAAATTAATATAAATTTTCTAGTTTAATTAAATTATATTACATGTGTGATATGAGAGTTCTAATTCTATGTAATCCGTATAACATATTTGTTGGAAGCACAAAAGCTTGTGGCGGTAAAGATGTGATCATTATCTGTTAGTTGAATTAAATGCCTAAGTCTGGGGAATATAAGATAATAATTATCCTGGAGAGTTGTGTGATGTTATACTTTCTTATATTTACAAAGTTTACACTCTATTATCTTTTGAAAAGAAGTATGATATCTCTTAAGCACTCCAAAGAAAATTCAATAAGAACACCTGTTAGTTGAGTCAAGAGGTTAAATTTATTAGTTATCAACTCGGGGAGCTTGCAGATTTCATGGCAACAAGATTTAATGATGTGGGACAGAGATTCCATGTTCCAACCATGTATTCCCCAATTTCAGAATGGCCAATGTGTAATTGGATGGCAGAATACAAAGGCGATTTTCTTGACATGGCACTTCCTCCTATTACGTTTATACAACGACCTCCTCGGTTTGCAGATGATTATTCTTTAGAAGAACGTCTTCATCGCATTCGCCATCGTCCTTATTTTACTACCCGTAATGAACAGAGGGCTAATCTTGAGGACATTGACTGACTTTGCCTGCCTTTTTGCCTGATGACAAAGGGGGAGAATTACCGTTTAGTTTTTGATTTGATTTATTTTTGAGACTATTTTGATCTGTTTTAAAGACTATGATTTTATTTGGTTTTTAATAGGCATGACTGCCTGCATGTTAAGACTGATTGTTTTATTTAATATTATGATATGTGTTGAATTACATTATTATTCGGTATGATACTAACAATTGCAGGACGTACGAAATTTTATCCTGAAATAAGTTATATGCATGAATTTAGGGGGAGTTTTCATTTATGTTGCATCATCAAAAAGGGGGAGAATGTTGATTATATCACGTTCTAATAACCTAATGTTTTGATGATGACTTGTTCATTGGTACTAAATTCTTTATTATGAATTTCAGGAAATTGTCTCAAGAATTGTTTGATGGATTATTCAAGAAGATTGAAGACGATTTGAGTCTTAAGAAAAATATGTAAGGCCATTGTAAATATTTAATTTTTCAATACAAGGCTCTAGGACATTTTATGTGTACATTTAAGTTGATTAAAAAAAATTACTGTTTCGTGCATGCTTAATTTTATGCTAACTGTTATTACATGATTTATTGTTGTTAGTATTTATGCATGCGTAAAAATTAATATAAATTGTCTAGTTTAATTAAATTATATTACATGTGTGATAAGAGAGTTCTAATTCTATGTAATCCGTATAAAATATTTGTTGGAAGCACAAAAGCTTGTGGCGGTAAAGATGTGATCAGTATCTGTTGGTTGAATTAAATGCCTAAGTCTTGGGAATATAAGATAATGATTATCCTGGAGAGTTGTGTGATGTTATACTTTCTTATATTTACAAAGTTAACACTCTATTATCTTTTGAAAAGAAGTATGATATCTCTTACACACTTGTTATATAAGTGGCATCAATTTTTTTGCTACAGGTATTGAAAAGTCTAGTACTATTTGACTTGGTCTCTTTCAAGATAATTTTTTATAGAGTCCTACATCTATTTATTATCTGAAGGTTATTGGATTTGTTATGATTGTTTTCAACAGAATATCTTTGGAACTTTGCATTTTTATTTACAACGTAAACATTTATGAAGCAACGGTAATATATTTGGGCTATATAAGAAGAAATGAGATCAGTGATAATTTACAACACTTGAATTAATATTTTGCACTCACATACTTGGAAAGCCATTCTATTCTTGGTGCAAATTTTTGAGCTGCTGATCAATTGATATTTTCAGTCAACTTTCGTGAGCTTTATATTGGTGATATCTATCTTTTATTACTTGATCATTGCATTTACTAGTTGAGCCTTGCATTGTTAAATTGTTTATTTGCTTTGATCATTAGACCTCTATTATTGTAATCTTAATTATTTTTTAGACTAAGTGTTGTCTAAAGGAATTTAATCCAGGTGGATTAAGGTTTGTTTACAAACAGGTTCAAGGAAGTATAGGTGCTTAAGGGGTGCATTGGTGCACAAGGAGCAAGAGTGCTCAAGTGAATTATTGTAATTCAATTTTATAGAATCTGTTTTATAACAAGAGTCTTTTAAAGAAATAAAAGTAAGTCTCCAATACTAGTTGATATTGGACGTGGACTAGGCTATTATTATAGAGGGTAATAGCTGAACCACGTAAAAAATCTTGGTGTTATTTTTACTACTTGCTTTAACTTAATTTTAATTGTTTATTTGTTTCATCTTGAGAAATTTTGTTAATATTAATCTATAAAATCACCAAGATATTTTCTTAAATAAAAATTCAATTCGGTAGACCATATTCATTCAGCAAGCTGCATTCATGAATATAGTAGGCTATATTCAAAAGTTTAATTTAAATTTTAAATTGGTCATAGTTTGTATCCACACTTATTCAACCCCCCTTCTAAGTGTGTCTTATCTGAATTTCATTTGGTTTCAGAGCTTGGCTCTACTTACTTGGTCTTAAAGGTGACTTGTAGGGAATGATTCTGACATGGCACAGTTCAAAAACAACAATCAAGAAGGTCAATCAACCAATAGACCTCCACTCATTGCATGGAATGAAAAACTACAACTTCGGAAATTCGAATGAGGATCTACCTTAAAAAGAGATCCTTGGGAATGGTGGGTTGTGGAAAATGGACCAGTTATTCCAAGGAAAGATGACGGTACTCCAAAGACTCTGCTAGAGATGGACTCAACTGAAACCTTCATGGTTTCGTATGATTCAAGGGCTATGAATACTCTACTAAGCGCCATGGTGCAGTCCGAGATTGACAAAGTATCATCATGCAACACAACTAAGGAGATTTGGGACACTCTAGTGGTGAGTCATGAAGGAACATCAAAAGTTCGAGAAGTTAAACTAAGCATGCTTATGCATGATTATGAAATGTTCAAACTCGAGAAAGATGAAACTATAAAGATGGCTCAAACAAGATTCCTTGTTCTTCTGAATTCCTTAAAGCTACTGGACAAATCAATTCCACAAAGTGAAATTAATCGTAAATTACTTCGACATTCATCAATATAGTAGGCTATATTCAAAAGTTTGATTTAAATTTTAAATTGGTCATAGTTTGTATCCACACTTATTCAACCCCCCTTCTAAGTGTGCCTTATCTAAATTTCAAGAACAATGAAAGCAAATGGTGAGCTCAACTAGCCTAGTAAGAAATATTATGACTAAGATAATGCAGAATAAAGTATCCATAGCCTTCAACAATATAACAACTGATAGAATACAATAGACAACAAGTTTTAGATTAACAACTACAGCGGAATAAGCAATCCATTAGAAGAGTCAAGTAGAGCATAAAATCTACTATCTTCTATGATTTAAAAAGTTTTTCATCAACTTTATTGTTGAGACTCAGCTTAATAAATAAAAATTGAATCATCCCTGCACCATGGCCAAGGATATTCATGTAATCATCAATAGTCGTGATTATACCGAATAATCCTTAATAATAATCATACCAACAACTGTCCATCAATCAAATACAGTCCAATGAGGACTTTTACCACATCATTCGTTACATTACGGGCATAATTATACCGAATAATCCCTGGTCATAATCATACCAAGTTCATCTATGCATGTAAGCTAAAGATGACTTTTATCACAATATAAGCATGAGGATGATGACAATGACATAATAATTCAATAAAACAAGTTCAAGGATAAATTTTAAAGATTTATAATTTAATTTATCCAGAATTCAATAACGTTCAAATTGTCAACATGATACTGCTTTGTGGAGTAAAATTCAAGAATGCTCAGAAGAATATTTCCATGAAAAGATACTGGATGAAGTGCAAATAAAAGTGATATTCTACTAATTTCATAGAGTATAGAAACCAAAAGTTTAACCAACTGAGTATAATAGAATATATGAAACTGCAAATGGATTTTCACCCACCATGCGGTAATCCACGTAGACAGATCATTTTCACAATTTAATAAGGAATGAATATGAAGGGTCATTCACCATGCATGCGGTAGTCCGCGTAGACAGGTTATTCCACCACAATAATAAAGAATGGAATAACAGAAGAATTCACCATGCATGCGGTAGTCCGCGTAGACATGTTATTTCAACATAATAATAAAGAATGGAATAACAGAAGAATTCACCATGCATACAGTAGTCCGCGTAGACAGGTTATTCTAACAGAATAATAAAGAATAGAATAATAGAAGAATTCACCATGTATGCGGTAGTCCATGTAGACAGGTTATTCCAACAGAATAATAAAGAATGGAATAACAGAAGAATTCACCATGCATGCGGTAGTCCGCGTAGACAGGTTATTCCAACAGAATAATAAAGAATAGAATAACAAAAGAATTCACCATGCATGCGGTAGTCCGCGTAGACAGGTTATTCCAACATAATAATAAAGAATGGAATAACAGATCTTACGAGTATTGAAAGAATCTCTTCATGGATACGAAAGAAATAATACCCCTTACCTTAAAAGAAAACTGGATACTGGAATAGTGAGGTAGTAGACTTCTCTTCTTCTTTCTCTTTATAATTTCTCTATAATAATTGCTCTTGTGAGACTTAGTGAATTGGTGAGAATGAAGGAAAAATGAGGTTCTATTTATAGGAACATATAGTTTCGATAATTGCACGTTTTGGGGATCAAAATATTACAGTATAATACCTTCCTCTTTTTCTTAATTTTTAATTTAGTCCTGCAAGTATTATCAAACTTGCACCACCTCCCCTAATAGTAAATCATGTGACTCAATAGTTCTAAACATGTGAAAAAAAACAATTACAGTATAGTACCTTCATCTATACCTCTATTTTTAATTTAGTCATGCAAGTATTATCAATCTTGCACCAACTCCCCTAATAGTAAATCATGTGAATCAATAGTACACACATGTGAACACATAGTTATAAGCATGTGAATTAATAGCAATTAATTGCTCATTTATCCGGTTAATTACCCGATTGGTCAATATAACTTCTAGACATCAATAAATGTCTATTTTCACTAACACTAATAATCCCAACACAATGGAACTATCAATTTCATCTTTAATCAATACGAACTTATTCATCTTTAATATTATAACTCATAATATTTAACAAACAGGTCGTTACCAGGAAAGAGGGGGCTTTCCAATAAGGATTTCTTCATATTGGCGTGTAATTAGATTATCTAACCTCTCCTTGACAGAAATTCTAGACATTGTCAATATTGCAAATAATATTATGAATAACTTTGTTGTCTCAACTATTGATTTAATAATATAACATATTATGCAGATGATACTGTGATAATAATTGAATTAATAATATGAGAGATATGATGCAGCAATTACTGTAGCAATAATTGAGTGACTTCTTACGTAAGCATTAATAATCAATACCGTGTGCTACTATGAAACCACGCATATTATTGTACTTTTACTACCGGGTAGTTCAACAGTTTTAACGGTAAAACTTTCGCCGTTATTTTTATAAAATGATATATCTGTCATTTTCTAACTATGACAATACTTCCATTATGGGGTCCATCAATGATTGTGTCGTCGTACGGATATTCCCGACAAAAAGAATATTCCCCGACCAAACGAATATTTTATAACAACTTACTTACTTTGCAAAAAAATTCACATATCACCCTTAACTTTAACCTTTTATCAATTTAACCATTTACGAAAAAAAATAATAATTATAAGAAAAATGAATACTTTCATTTCATAAAATTCGGGGTCTTACAATCATGGCCAAGATAATAGAAGTGGAAATTTTAAGAAGAGAAGGTTCAAAAATGACGTAAAGACGTTGGCAGCAGCACCAACACCCATTTCAAAGGAAGAAGAATGACCACCGCTCGTATGTTTCAAATGCGAACATGAGGGGCACATGTCCAAACTGTACGCAACAACCCAAAGTGTGTTTCAATTGCGGAAGAGAAGGTCACTTAGCTCGATTTTGTCATGTAGTGAAATCTAGTCCTGCTGGGATAGTGACGCCAAAGGATGTCCTAGACAAGTCAAAGCCGGTAGTTTAAGTGAGAGCGTTTGTCGAGGAACCCGAACAAAGTTATCACGACTAAGTTAATTATAAACTCTTGCGAAGTCTATGCCTTATTTGATACCGGTTCTACCCATTCTTTTATTTCTCCTACTTGCGCTCAACGTTTAAATTTAACTCCGAAGAAATTAGACTTTGACTTATCTGTTGAAACTCCGTTGGGAGAAACCTTCATTACATCAATTGTTCATAAGTATTGTTTGGTTCAAATCGGTACCCCCACATTACCTGTCGATATTATTTCCTTAAAAATACTTGCATTTGATGTGAATTTAGGGATTGATTGGTTAACTACTTATCATGCTAAAATTGATTATTTTCGTAAGGTTGTTAGCTTTCATATTCCTAACCAACCTATTATGCGAATTAAATAAACCAAACAACTAAAGTCAATCACTGTCATATCAAGCCATCAGTAAAGAGCCCCGAGCCTTTCGCTGGTGACTTACTTGTGTGGGATACATCGAAACTAGACTTTCTATAGGAGGACGTCGTGAATAACAATATCAAGTTGATAGGTATCAATGTGACATGCTATCCAAGTCTTGGATGAGAGTCACAGTTTTGAATGATATTTCTATTATTAATAAATTCCTGACGTATTCCTGAAGACTTCCTAGCCTACCCAAAGCGTGAAATCGAATTTTGTATTGACCCCAGTACAAAACCCATTTCTAAAACCCTCAAATATTTTTTCACCTAAAATGAACGTATTATGCGCTGAAGACGTTGGCTCGAGCTGTTGAAGATTACGATTATACCATTCAATACCATCGTGGGAAAAGCGAACGTGGTAGCTGACGCGTTGAGTAAAAAATCGTATGCGTTTACGAGTGCGACGTTGTTAATACAAAGACTCATTTCATTTAACTTACAAATAATAGAGATAGAGTTAAAGACTATAAGAACCTACTTGAAGATACCGAATATACGATAAGAACCGACTTTAAACCGATAAAGATAAAGTAGCTCAAGCTTCAGACCCGGAGCTGATGAATGTGAAAAAGAAGGTTTAAGAAGGCGTTATTCTAGAAGCAAGAATCGACGAAGAGAGGAAATATCAACCCTCGATTTTATTGGTCTATTTGAAATCCTCGATCGAGTAGGAACTGTAGCCTATAGACTCGCCTTACCGCCAAGTATGTCGCGTGTTCATAATGTTTTTCACGTATCGATGTTACGTAAATATGTGGACGACCCGAACCACATTATTGAATTAGAACTAGACGAGATAGCGGAAGATTTAACGTATAAGGAAATATCTGTTAAAATCTTGGATAATAAGAAATATATTCTATGCTCAAAGGTTATACATCAAGAGTTAGAATCTAAAATAAAAATAAGGTATCCTCACCTGTTCGACATACCAGGTATGTACACCAATTTCGAGGATGAAATTTCATAAGAAGGGGAGGTTATAAGACCCAAAATTTTATAATGTTATAGTTGGGGGTAATATTTACAAATTTTGCAAAGTACGCAAGTTGTTATATAATATTCGATTGGTCGGGGAATATTCGTTTTAAACAGGAAATATTCGTACGATGGCACAATCATTGGTGGACCCCACAACAGAATTATTGTCGGATTGAGAAAACGAAAAAAATATTTTATGAAAATAACGGCGGAAGTTTTACCGTTGATTCTGTTGAACTACTCGGTAGTAAAAGTACAGTAATACGCGTGGTTGCATAATAACACGCGGTATTGATTATTAATGCTTACGAGAGAAGTCACTCAGTTTTGCTTATTTTATAGACATCCATTTACCCATTTTTTTAAAATAATCGGAAGGAAGTTATAAAGTATATATATATATATATATATATATATTTTACATTTATATTAGCATGTGGGTGAATGGTGGTGGTTTTGATGGATTTTGGCAGGATGCTTTGTTTTTTCAAAGTCTTGGACTTAGTGGCCAACTTTTCAAACAAAAGCTTTGTGTTGATAAAATTGGTCGGGAGAGATTTATTATTATAATATATATATAATGGTGCCATGTGCTTGATTATATATTATATATACATATATATGTATGATTGAGTACTGGTAGGGAAGTGAAAGAAAATTAAGTCAGTAACGGGGGAAGTTGCGTATTATTATTATTACATATATATTTTATAAATAGAATATATTATATTTTATTTAAAAGATTTTGCTTTAAATATGGACCGTCAGATTAAAGTAAATCAATCTGGACTGTTCATGAGTTAGTTACTATGCATTCCATTTTTCTATAAATAGAAGCTTATTTCTTCATTATTTTCTTACGAATTCATTGAACTCTAGAGAGAGAAAATTTTAGAGAGAAAGAAGAAGAAAAGTCTGCTAACTTTCTTTTCATATATTCAGTTTCTTTTACGGTAAGGGATATTATTCTTTTGTATTCATGAAGAGAACTTCTGTTATTCCATTCTTTATTATTCTGTTGGAATAACCTGTATACGTGGAATACCCTATACTTGGTGACATTCTTCTATTATTTTGTCTTTATTATTCCGTTGGAACATCTTGTCTGTGCTTTACGCCGGACCTGGTTCCGTCTTTATTATTCTGTTGGAATATCCATGCATCATGTGTTTTACACGGACACAGTTTCATCTTTATTATTACGTTAGAATATCTTGTGCGTGTGTTTTACACCCACCTGGTTCCGCCTTTATTATTCTCATCTTTATTATTACTTTGGAACATCACATCGGTGTGATTTTCACGACCTAGTTACATTATTATTATTACATTGGAATAACATGTCTATGCGAAGTGCCGCATGCATGGAGATTTTTGTTGTTATTCCATTCCTTATTATTCTCAGTTGGTTAAAATTTTGACTTCTATACTCCATAAAATTAGTGGAATATCCTTGATATTTGCCTTTCATCCAGTATCTTTTCATGGAAATATTCTTCTCAGCATTCTTGAATTTTACTTTACAAAAAAGTATCATGTTGACAATTTGGACGTTATTAGTTCCTGAATAACTTAATTCTTGAACTTGTTTTATTGAATTCTTATATCATTGTCATCATCCTCATATTTATATTTTTGAAAGTCATATGTAGCCTGTAGAGCATGGATGGACTTGGTATGATTATGACCAGGGATTATTCGGTGTAATCATGACCGTAATGTTACAAGTGATGTGGTAAAAGTCCTCATTGGCTTGTAGTGCATTGATGGACAGTTGTTGGCATAATCATGACCATTGATGAATACACAAATATCCTTGGCCCGTAGTGCATGGAATTTGTGGTCGTGACCCTAATGAATATCCTTGGCCATAGTGCATGGATGATGTGGATTATTTATTAAGCTGAGTCTCAGCGATAAAAGTGATGAAAAACTTTTTAAATCATAAAAGATAGTAGATTTTATTCTCTACTTGACTCTTTTAATGGATTGCTTGATCTACTGCAGTTAAACTTGATGTCTATTGTATTTTATCAGTTTAACATTGTTGAAGGCTAATGATAATTTATTTTGCATTATCTTAGTCATAATATTTCTTGCTGGGCTAGTTGAGCTCACCCTTTCTTTCACTGTTCTCTTCAGGAAATGAGAATGTAGCTGGGATGAGTCGGGGAATGGAGTGATGGTCTGGATGATAGTATTAGCTAGTAGTCCTCACTATTCTGTTAAATAGTGTGACAATAAATGTAATGAGGACTTATTCTGAGAGTGGATATTGTCTAGAAGACAATATTTATATTTAAACTCACATCATATATTTTGTCGTATTTTACACGACTGCTGTATTATTAGTTTGTATTTGAATTTTGTACAATGTATTTGGCGACTCAAGATGGGTGTTGTATACTTATTTTGGGGGCGTCACAGTTAGTATCAAAGCTTAGGGATATGATCCCTAGCTAAGGTGTGAGACAAGAACTAGGAGGGGAGAGACGGGAAATTCTTTCGCTAGTATGACCTACCTAAGTTTATTTGGTATTTAATTGGTTGGTCAGAGTATAAGAATAATATGTGATATGTTATTTAACTCTTGTTTTGTTGCAGTATTTGAAAATGACATCCGAGACTATTGAGATTATCAATGGAGCACAGGAGACCGTTGAGTCTCCACAGATCAATAATCAGGATAATGTGCATCAGGAAGGAGACATTCCTCAGGCAAACAATAACACTGACCAAATGATGAACGATGGAATGTTCAGAGGCTTTATGAAATTCATGCAACAATAGGCGAGATCGGCTCCTGTCCAAAATGCAGGTGGAAACACTGGAAACTCTCGGATGGTCACCGCGAAGCAGTTTTAGGAACTGGGACCACCGGAGTTTTTTGGAGAGCCAAAACCACTTAAGGCGGAGACGTGGATTGTGACGCCCCCAAAATAGGTCCATTCCACCCAACCCATTCTCGAAATCAAATACATGGTGATGAAATAACTACAACTTTATTAATACATTTGTCGTGTGCAAATACGACAACATATATCTTGTGAGTTTAAATACAATTATTGTCTTCTAGACAATATACATACCCAAATAAATCCCCATCATAATTATTGATACATCATTTTACAAAAATGGTGAGGACTACTAAACAACTCTCCCTAGAACTTTCATTCCATACCCAGGCTACTATCGTTATATTCTAGCCTCCACGAGAAGAAAAATGGAACAAAAAGGAAAAGGGTGAGCTCGACTAGCCCGAAGAAAGAATATTATGACTAAGATAATATACAACAAAATTATCGTTAGTCTTCAACAGGAAAAAATATAATAGAATACAATAGACAACAAGTTTTAAATCAATATTCGCAATGAAATAATAATTCATTAGAAGAGTTAAGTAGAGAATGCAAACTACTATCTTCTATGTATGAATTTTAAAGTTCATCGTCTATTTTTATCCTGTAACAACATCAATCAATATATATCCGAGATCAAATATTCATCCTTGCACTTTCTGAGGCCAAGGACATTCACCATTAGGTCATGTTCATCTAAACACTGTTCATCTTTGCACTACGGGCCAAAGATATTCATCGAAATCATTCATCTTTTGCACTACGGGCCAAAGATATTCCATAATATCATCATTTAAGACCGAGGATGATGAAAATATTTTTTAAAGAAACGAATCCGATTGAATAATGACAAGGATTAAGGATTAAGGATTAGGTACTTTGTTTTATCCACGTCCAAAAATACCTCAAAAATAATCATAGTGGTGTAAAATTCAAGAATGATCAAAACATGGATACAATCAAAGCTAGTATCCACAATAGATATTTTGGACGAAAAGAAAATTTTTATTTTTCGATGAATAGTCTTGAAAGATTCGTGAATAGTATCAGAGTATCACGTGAATAGTGCGTATCGTGAATAGTAACCCCAAACACCAAAAATTCCAAATTTGATAAAACTTCAGATCAATATTTCAAAGATAATGATATTGAAGAAATAATATCGTTACGAAAAAAAAAAATCCCTTACCTCGAAAGATCAGTTCTTCTAGTTGAAACACCGGATATAGGCTATGACTTGAACTTGCACCGTATAGCAATACTCAAAGTATACTCAAAATACTCACAAGAATACGCTCGATAATATAGAGAGAAAAACTTGAGTTTAAATTGTGATTTTCAATTCTAACCTAAGCACTATTTATAGAAATTGCTTAGAACACCAAAGTAGAAAATTTAATATAATATTATTATTTATAATAATAATTCCTCGCACACCTTGAATCTGAATTTCAGCAACTTGTCATGTGTTAAATGAGGGAACCAAATGAAAAAAACGTTTTTGTAAATAAAAATATTTTAAACTTCCAAAAATCAATTATTTGAGACTTGAACTTCAATAATTCACAATAAATAGCCCTTTTGCCGGAAAATTCAAATCTCGCGAGTTTTTATAGGAAATTCAATTCTCTACAACTTTACGTAAGAAAGTTTTCCAAATTCCAAACAGAAATTGACCGAAATCCATAAATGGACGATTTTACAAGCTATAATCAAATTTCACCATAAATGGGGTCCACCGACATGTTTAACATGTTTTAAACATTTATTGCAACAAAAAATACTCTTCCTCCTCATATACTCATATATCCCACATTCATCGTAAAAATATCATCGTTAATATATTATTAAAATAATATATTTAAATGAATTATTTTATCGAGAAAAGATAAAATATTAATTTTCAACAATTGTCACTATAAAATTTTCTCCATCTATATCCACCTAAAATCAATATTTTCCTCATCATATGAATCAATAATTAATTATTCACAAATAATATTACGAGAATCACAATATTGACAACCGGCGGTTCCTGAAAGAGGGGCTTTCCAATAAGAATTTCTCCTTCTTTGGCCTTGCAATTAGGTGACCAAACCTCTCCTTAAACGTAACTTTCTAGACATTGCTAATAATGTTATCTAATAATATTATTCGGATAATATGAATTATTGCTCTGATAATGAAAAATCTTGTGTAATGACAATTATTGAAACAACGATAATATAAAATATCAATCGCAAAGAATTATTGAATCAATAAAATAAAATCTTTGAGCGAAAGAATTACATGTAACCATTATTGAGTAGTAGTGCCTTCTTACGTAAGAATCAATAATTGGTGCAATACTGCAGTGTCTTCTTGTGCAATAATAACGCGTATTCATCGTGTTTTAACCAACCGGTATTCCAACGATGTAAAACAGTAATAACTACGCCATTATTTTTAAACAACTTATTTTTTGTCGTTTTCTTCCTCCAATCGCTTTCCGTTATGGGGCCCACACATGGCTGCGCCGTCGTACGAATATTCCCCGACAGTACGAATATTCCACGACCAAACGAATATTCTCCGACAATAATGAATATTATATCACCACTTGCTTATTTAAAATATTTGCCCATTTTACCCATAACTAACCACATTAATCAAATCCACCCTTACTATTTTTCAAAATAATAAATAAAGGAAATTCCTTTTTATTTAAAAAATTTGGGGTCTTACATGGATTAAGCGGATCAACAAGATATTTGATGTCTTGGGATGCTCAAATGGAGAGAAAAGGTTCCTTTACCACCTTCATGTTATTTGCGTCTGAGAGGCAGTGATTCTTGGTGGGAATCAGTAAAATGTACCCAACTGCCGCCGTCTTGAAGATGACTTGGGAGAAGTTCCAAGAATTATTCAACGACAAATACTTTCCGAAAGTATTCGTCACATGAAAGAGGTAGAGTTCATCAAGCTGAAGCAAAACAACATGGCCAGTCGCAAAGATCGAAGCCAAGTTCGCCGAAATTTGTCCTGTTTGCGTCCCATTTAGTTGATAATGAGGACAGAATAACGCGAATGTTTTTAAGAGGTTTGAAACCAGAGATACGTCAATATCTTATTTCTCATAAACTGTGTTTGTGTTCAGATGTTGTTAATAGGGCTCAATTATTGGAGCGCGATAATGAGTTAAACCAACCAAAGGAGAGCAACCAGCAAAATGATAATACCAGTAAGAACAGTCATCGAAGCGCTGACAACAAGCGTGGAGGAAATATACATGCCAGAAATGGTAACCACTTTGGTGGTAATTATGGCCAAAATAATAAGAATGGACATTTCAAGAAGAGGAGATTCAACAATGATGGAAAGACGTCAACATCAGCACCTGTCGTTAAGGAAGGAGAAGGACCACCAATCATATGCTTCAAGTGAGGAGGAGAGGGACACATCAATCCCTACTGTGACGCCCCAAAATAGGTATACATCACCCATCTTGAGTCGCCAATACATGGTACAAAATTCAAATACAACTTAATTATACAACAGTCGTGTAAAGTACGACAAAATACATGCTATGAGTTTTAATACAAATATTGCCTACTAGACAATATCCACTCTCAAAATAAGTCCTCAATACATTTATTGTCACATTATTTAACAGAATAGTGAGGACTACTAGCTAACACTATCATCCAGAACATTACTCTGTTCCCCAACTCGTCCCAGCTACGTTCTCATTTCCTGAAGAGAACAGTGAAAGAAAGGGTGAGCTCAACTAGCCCAACAAGAAATATTATGACTAAGATAATGCAGAATAAGTTATCATTAGTCCTCAACAATGTTAAACTGATAAAATACAATATACATCAAGTTTAATCTGCGGTGAACAAGCAATCCATTAAAAGAGTCAAGTAGAGAATAAAATCTACTATCTTTTATGATTTAAAAGGTTTTTCATCACTTTTATCGCTGGGACTCAACTTAATAAATAATCCACATCATCCCTGCACTACGGCCAAGGATATTCATTAGGGTCACGACCACAAATTCCATGCACTACGGGCCAAGGATATTTGTGTATTCATCAATGGTCATGATCATGCCAACAACTGTCCATCAATGCACTACAGGCCAATTAGGACTTTTACCACATCACTTGTTACATTACGGTCATGATTACATCGAATAATCCCTGGTCATAATCATACCAAGTCCATCCATGTCAGATGCGAAGCCATAGATGACTTTAAAAAATATAAACATGAGGATGATGACAATGATATAAGAATTCAATAAAACAAGTTCAAGAATTAAGTTATTCAGAACTAATAACGTCCAAATTGTCAACATGATCTTTGCTTTGTAGAGTAAAATTCAAGAATGCTCAGAAGAATATTTCCATGAAAAATACTGGATGAAGCGCAAATATCAAGGATATTCCACTAATTTCATGGAGTATAGAAGTCAAAATTTTAACCAACTAAGTATAATAACGAATGGAATAACAAAAGAAATCACCATGCATGCGGTACTTCGCATAGACAGGTTATTCCAACAGAATAATAATAATGGAACCGTGTCGTGAAAATCACACCAAGCCGGGATGTTCCAACGTAATAATAAAGAATGAAATAACAACGAAATCACCATGCATGCGGTACTTGGCATAGACATGAGTTATTCCAATGTAATAATAAATACGAGAATAATAAAGATTTTAATCGAGTCCGGTGTAAAACACCGCATGTGATATTCCAAATGAATAATAAAGACAGAATAATAAAGACGGAACCAGGTCCTGTGTAAAGCATAGATATGATGTTCCAACAGAATAATAAAGACAGAATAATAGAAGAATGTCACCAAGTATAGGGTATTCCGCGTATACAGGTTATGTATAGGGTATGCCTCGTATACAGGTTATTCCAACAGAATCATAAAGAATGGAATAACATAAGGATTTCACCAAGTATAGGGTAAGCCACGTATACAGGTTATTCGAACAGAATAAATAAGAATGGAATAACAAAAGTTCTCTTCATGAATACAAAGAATAATATCCCTTACCGTAAAAGAACTGGATATAGAAAAAGAAAGTTAGCAGACTTCTCTTCTTATTTCTCTCTATAACTTTCTCTCTCTAGAGTTCAGTGAATTCGTAAGAAAATAATGAAGGAATGAGCTTCTATTTATAGAAAAATGGAATGCATAGTAACTAACTCTTGAACGGTCCAGATCGATTTACTTTAATCTGATGGTCCATATTTAAAGCAAAATCTTTTAAATATAATATAATATATATATATATATACTAATAATAATTGTACTCTCCCCCTCCCCACTTGCCAACAAAGTCACAATAATACTCCCCCACGTTCTTTTCTCCCTCCCCCACTTTCTCGACACAAATCTTTATATATATAAATATATAATACAAAAATTATAATATATATATATATATATATATATATATATATATATATATATATATATAATCACATTATTATGTATTCACGGTTTACAACTCTGTGAACTCAAATCCCACCTCCAATCTCATATTCCAAAGTTACACATGGGCCCCACATGTGGCCCCACCTTTATAATATTAAATAATTTTCTACCGATTATTTTGAAAAATGGGTAAAATAAGGATCCATAAAATAAGCAGACTTCATAAAATCACCTTAATAATTTTAACAACATTTATCATCTTTATTACAATTCACAATATTAATCGACCAGGTCGTTCCCAGGAAAGAGGGGGCTTTCCAATAAGGATTTATCCATATTAGCGCGCAATTAGGTGACCAAACCTCTCCTTGACAGAACTTCTAGACATCGTTAATATTGCAAATAATAATATTAATAACTTTGTCGTCTCAATTATTGATTTTAACAATATATAAAATATCGACAATAATTGAATCAAATAACGTGAGATATTATATAACAATTACTATAACAATAATTGAACAAAACTGAATGACTTCTCATGTAAGCATCAATAATCAATACCGTGTGCTACTATGCAATCACGCGTATTACTGTACTTTTACTACCGAGTAATTCAATAGTATCAACGGTAAAACTTCCACCGTTAAAATATTTTTGTCGTTTTCTCAATCCGACAATAATTCTGTTGTGGGGTCCACCAATGATTGCGCCGTTATACGAATATTCCCTGCTAAAATGAATATTCTCTGACCAATCGAATATTATATAACAACTTGCATACTTTGCAAAATTTATAATTATTACCCACAACTATAACATTATATCATAATATTCAAAAATGATAATTATAGAAAATTCATCTTTATTCAAAAAGTTGGGGTCTCACACCAACTGTGCGATGCCATCCAAGGCATGTTACAACTGTGGAAGAGAAGGTCACTTGGCCCGATTTTGTCGTGCACCGAAGACAAGTCCAGCTGGGATAGAGGCATCAAAGGCCGCTCGGAAAAAGTCAAACCAAGAGTCTGAGGAGGCGTTTGTTGTGACCTCCCAGAAAGCAAGGAACCCGAACGAGGTCATCACGGGTAAGCTTATCATAAACTCTAGTGAAGTTTATACCTTATTTGATACTGGTTCTACCCACTCTTTCATTTCTCCTACTTGCGCTCAACGTTTAAATTTGACTCCGGAGAAATTTGACTTTGACTTATCTGTTGAAACTCCATTGGGAGAAACCTTCATTACATCTACGGTTTATACGTCTTGTTTGGTTCAAATCGGTACCCTCACCTTACCTGTCGATCTTATTTCTTTAAAAATACTTGCATTCGATGTAATTCTAGGGATTGATTGGTTAACTACTCATCATGCAAAAATTGATTGTTTTCATAAGGTTGTTAGCTTTCATATTCCTAACCAACCTATTATGCGAATTCAAGCAACCAAACCATTAAAATCAATCACTGTTATTTCAAGCCATAAAGCTATTCGTTTATTAAAAAATGGATGTCAAGCTTTCTTAGCTCATGTCACGGATCTAAACAAAAATACGTCAGTTTTGAATGATATTTATATTGTTAATGAATTTTCTGACGTATTCCCTGAAGAACTTCCTAGCCTACCCCCAGAGCATAAAATTGAATTTTGTATCGACCTTGAACCTGGTATAAAGCCCATTTCCAAAGCCCCATATCGAATGGCTCCTATTGAACTTCAGGAGTTAAAGACCCAACTGTAGGAATTGTTAGACATTGGTTTTATTTGTCCTAGTACTTCTCCTTGGGGTGCTCCTGTTCTATTCGTGAAGAAGAAAGATGGGAGTATGCGACTTTGTATTGATTATCGGGAGTTGAATCATGTCACCATCAAAAATAGGTACCCATTGCCACGTATTGATGACCTATTTGACCAGTTGCAAGGAGCAAAATTCTTTTCGAAGATTAATCTTCGTTCCGGATATCACCAGTTGAAGATTAGAACCGATGACATCCCAAAGACGACTTTCAGAACTCGGTATGGGCATTATGAATTCCTAGTCATGTCTTTTGGATTGACTAATGCTCCTGCTGCCTTCATGGATATGATGAACCGAGTATTCAAGGAATATTTGGATCACTTTGTGGGTGTCTTTATTGATGACATCCTCATATATTCCAAAACCCGTGAAGATCATGAGCAACACTTGAGGCTGATACTCCAAAAGCTTCGTGAATATAAGTTTTATCCCAAGTTGAAGAAATGCGAGTTCTGGCTTGAGGAAGTAGCATTCCTTGGGCACATGGTATCAAGTCATAGAATATCTGTTGACCCAGCAAAGATTGAAGCTATTCAAAGTTGGGAGCAACCTAAATCAGTGACCGAAGTACGTAGCTTTCTCGGTTTAGCTGGTTATTATTGGAGAATCGTGGAAGGATTTTCTCGAATCGCTACTCCACTAACTCAAATTCGGTGACTTTGGGAAGATACAAAGTTCGGTTGGAACGAGGAGTGTGAGAAGAGTTTTTAAGAACTCAAGAGAGACTCATTTCACCACATTACGACAATACCATCTGGTTCGGAGGATTTATCATCTACAGTGATGCTTCAGGCAAAGGGTTAGGATGTGTTCTCATGCAACATGGGAAAGTCATAGCCTATGCCTCACGACAACTCAAAGAATATGAGAGGAATTATCCTACTCATGATCTAGAGTTGGCAGCTGTTGTCTTCGCACTAAAGATTTGGAGGCATTACTTATATGGGGAGAAAGTGGAGATCTTTACGGATCATAAAAGCCTTAAATATTTCTTCACTCAAAAGGAACTCAATATGCGACAACGACGTTGGCTTGAACTATTTAAAGATTGTGATCATACCATCCAATACCATCCTCGAAAAAGCGAACGTGGTAGTGCGATTTATTGAGTAAAAGATCATATGCGGGTACAAGTGCGATATTGTCAACGCAAAGGCCCATTTTGTATGACTTGCAAAGGATGGAAATAGAGATAAAGACTCCAGGGACCCACGTGATGATGGCGAATATACGAGTAGAACCGACTTTAATTGATAAAGTTAAAGCTCCTCAAGTTACAGACCTGGAGCTGATGCGTATGAGAAAGAAAGTGCAAGAAGGTGTTATGCCGGAAGCAAGAATCGATGATGAAGGAATACTTCGAGTCAACTCCAGACTTTATGTTCCTAACGATTCTGAGTTAAAGTATAAAATCATGATGGAGGCGCATAACACACCATTTGCAATCCATCCTGGGAGTACCAAAATGTATCGTGATCTTCGTCATACATTTTGGTGGAGCAATATGAAGAGAGAGATAGAGCTGTTTATCTCAAGGTGTCTAACTTGTCAACGAGTCAAGGCGAGAGCATCAAGTACCCAAAGGTCCATTGCAACCACTTGAAATTCCAGAATGGAAGTGGGAGCACATTACCATGGATTTCAATTCTTGGTCTTCCCAAGGTTTCTCAAGGCATTGATGCAATTTGGGTCATTGTTGATAGATTGACCAAAATCGCTTACTTCTTAATGTCTGAGAAACTTATACACTTGAACGTCTTGCTCGTATGTGCATAAACGAGATTGTAAGACTGCATGGTATGCCAGTATCCATAGTTTCTAATCGAGACCCAAGATCACTTCACGATTTTGGGTTAGTTTACAAAAAGCTATGGGCGCGAATTTATGATTTAGTTTGGCATATCATCCTCAGACGGACAGACAATCAGAGAGGACTATTCAAACTCTGGATGATTTATTAAGACTCTGTGTCCTTGACTTCAAGGGAAGTTGGGATAAGTTCTTACCATTGGTGGAGTTTTTCTACAACAACAGTTATCAAGCAAGCATTGGCATGGCTCCATTCGAGGTGTTGTATGGAAGAAAGTATCATTCTCCAGTATGCTGGGATGAGGTGGGTGAAGCAACGTTGTTGGGACCGGAGTTGGTACGTATGACTACGGAAAAGATTCAAACGATCCGACAACGTATAAAAACCTCACAAGATCTACAAAAGAGTTATGCCGATCTTCATCGAAAGGACGTGGAATTCGATATAGGAGATCATGTGTTGTTACGTGTTGCTCCTTAGAAAGGAGTTACAAGATTTGGAAAGAGAGGAAAGCTCAATCCTCGATTCATTGGCCCATTTTTAATCCTCGATTGGGTAGGAACTGTGGCCTATAGACTCGCTTTACCGCCAAGTATGTCTTGTGTTCATAACGTTTTTCACATATCCATGTTACGTAAATATGTGGAAGACCCGAACCACATTATTGAGTTGGAACCGGATGAAATAGCGGAAGATTTAACGTATGAAGAGGTTCCTGTTCAAATCTCGGATAAGAAGGAACATATCCTACACTACAAGGTTATACCTCAAGTCAAAGTTTTGTGGAGAAACCATGATGTTGAGGAAATGACCTGGGAGTTAGAATTTGAAATGAAGTCAAGGTATCCTTACCTCTTCGATATAACAGGTACGTACCCTAATTTTGAGGGCGAAATTTCTTAAGAAGGGGAGGTTGTAAGACCCCAACTTTTTGAATAAAGATGAATTTTCTATAATTATCATTTTTGAGTATTATGGAATGAATTTAATATAATGTTATAGTTGGGGGTAATATTTACAAATTTTACAAAGTACGCAAGTTGTTATATAATATTCGATTGGTCGGGGAATATTCGCTTTTAAGCAGAAATATTAAATTATAACTAAGACAATCATTGGTGGACCCCACAATGTAATTATTATCGAATTGAAAAAACGACAAAAATATTTTATGAAAATAACGGCGGAAGTTTTACCATTGATCTTTGTTGAACTACTCATCGGTAGTAAAAGTACAAGAATATGTGTGGTTGCATAATAGCACACGGTATTGATTATTAATGTTTACGAGAGAAGTCACTAAGTTTTGCTTATTTTATGTATACACCCATTTACCCATTTTTTAAAATAATCGTAAGGAAGTTATAAAGTATATATATATATATATATATATATATATATATATATATATATATATATATATATATAGCATGTGGGTGAATGGTGGTGGTTTTGATGGATTTTGGCAGGATGCTTTGTTTTTTCAAATTCTTGGACTTAGTGGCCAACTTTTCAAACAAAAGCTTTGTGTTGATAAAATTGGTCGGGAGAGATTTATTATTATAATATATATATATAATGGTGCCATGTGCTTGATTATATATTATATATACATATATATGTATGATTGAGTGCTGGTAGGGAAGTGAAAGACAATTAAGTCAATAACGGGGGAAGTTGCGTATTATTATTATTATTATTATTATTATTATTATTATTATTATTATTATTATTATATTATAAATAGAATATATTATATTTTATTTAAAAGATTTTTCTTTAAATATGGACCATCAGATTAAAGTAAATCAATCTGGACCGTTCATGAGTTAGTTACTATGTATTCCATTTTTCTATAAATAGAAGCTCATTTCTTCATTATTTTCTTACGAATTCACTGAACTCTAGAGAGAGAAAATTTTAGAGAGAAAGAAGAAGAGAAGTCTGCTAACTTTCTTTTCATATATTCAGTTTCTTTTACGGTAAGGGATATTATTCTTTAGTATTCATGAAGAGAACTTCTGTTATTCCATTCTTTATTATTCCGTTGGAATAACCTGTATACGCGAAATACCCTATACTTGGTGACATTCTTCTATTATTCTGTCTTTATTATTCCATTGGAACATCCTCGTGCATGCTTTCACGCCTACTTCGGTTCCGCTTCTTTATTATTCTGCCTTTTATTATTACATTTGGAATATCCCGTCATGTGTTTTACACGGACACTGTTCCGCTTTTATTATTCTCGCTTTATTAATCTTTGGAATATCACATGCATGTGTTTTTTTACATCTAACTGGTTCCGCCTCTTTATTATTCTGTCTTTATTATTCTATTGGAACATCCTCGCTGTGATTTTCACCTGACCTGGTTCCGTTATTATTATTCTGTTGGAATAACCTGTCTATGCGAAGTACCGCATACATGATGATTTCTGTTGTTATTCCATTCCTTATTATTCTCTGTTGGTTAAAATTTTGACTTCTATACTTCATGAAATTAGTGGAATATCCTTGATATTTGCGCTTCATCCAGTATCTTTTCATGGAAATATTCTTCTGAGCATTCTTGAATTTTACTTTACAAAGAAGTATCATGTTGACAATTTGGACGTTATTAGTTCCTGAATAACTTAATTCTTGAACTTGTTTTATTGAATTCTTATATCATTGTCATCATCCTCATATTTATATTTTTGAAAGTCATCTGTGGCCTGTAGAGCATGGATGGACTTGGTATGATTATGATCAGGAATTATTCTTGTGTAATCATGGTAGTAATGTTACAAGTGATGTGGTAAAAGTCCTCATTGGCTTGTAGTGCATTGATGGATGATTGTTGGCATGATCATGACCATTGATGAATACACAAATATCCTTGGCGTAGAGTGCATGAAATTTGTGGTCGTGACCCTAATGAATATCCTTGGTAGTATTGCGGGGATGATGTGGATTATTTAGTAAAGTTTGAGTCTCAAATGATAAAAGTGATGAAAAAAATTTTAGATCATAAAAGATAGTAGATTTTATTCTCTACTTGACTCTTTTAATGGATTGCTTGATCCGTTGCAGTTAAACTTGATGTCTATTTTATTTTATCAGTTTAACATTGTTGAAGGCTAATGATAATTTATTTTGCATTATCTTAGTCATAATATTTCTTATTGGGCTAGTTGAGCTCACCCTTTCTTTCACTGTTCTCTTCAGGAAATGAGAATATAGCTGGGACGAGTCGGAGAATGGAGTGATGGTCTGGATGATAGTATTAGCTAGTAGTCCTCACTATTCTGTTAAATAGTGTGACAATAAATGTAATGAGGACTTATTTTGAGAGTGGATATTGTCTAGAAGACAATATTTGTATTTAAACTCACAGCATATATTTTGTCATATTTTACACGACTGCTGTATTATTAGTTTGTATTTGAATTTTGTACCATATATTTGGCGACTCAAGATGGGTGTTGTATACCTATTTTGGGGGCGTCACAATGAGTGTTAGGTTATTGGGATTCTCGAGAGTCTTAATGTCTATAATCATTTCCACATTTGTTGTAATTTATGCTTCAACAAATGGAGGAAAGCTCGACACTTTTGATGTAGACAGATGATGCACTACGATCCTAATCGTGGTGTCTTGCTATATTAGCTTAATTCGGACTGATAGAGGAGAACATTATGATTTCTCTTAAGAACTGATAGACTACGATCTTTGCTTACTTGATTTGCAAGCTCTGCGCTTCCGAGAGCACACTACGATTCTTGAGTTTGCTTGGCAGATGTTTGGACCACTCTACGATACTGGTAGATGCCCTCCAAATTAGTCAGACTACGATTCTCGATACTCTACGATTCTGCCTTGGCTTCTGCAATCTTTTGGCTAGCTCGACAGACTACGATTATTTTGAAGCCTATCTATTACATCTCAAGAGATAGATCAACCTAACAGCTTTGATCTTTTCTTCTATACATTCATTTACAGAATGATAATCATTAAAGCACAGATCAACCTAACAAATTTGATCTATCACTAAGTCCTTGTATATGTATTCCTTGAAGGACTTTACATGTAAGCATGATTATTTACTTTCAACATCAAATTTAAATATGCAATTTCCCAACAATCTCCCCCTATTTGATGTTTACATAACCAAGGAGATTTGTATCATGATTATTAATTTCTAGATGCAGTTGCTAGAAAGTAAATATGACTTAGTGTTTTAGTGAGGAGCTGAAATCTCTAGAGAATAAGCATGAATTTATTGATGTTTGTAAAGATAGATATTACAATAATGCTTAGTTACATCAATAAGAAATAAATTTCAACTTATTTCTATTTCTTCTGCCTTTTACTCCTTGGAGGATTGGCATGCTTTGCAGCTCTCATTCTCCTGCTAGCTTCGTCTCTCCATGCAATGTCTTCCATCTCGCTTTGACTTAACCATTCACCATGATCGTGTCTGTTCATGAATGAAGGATCTCCAACTAGCATGTTTTAGGCCAGTAGTGGTTACTCCTTGTGAGCTAGGAGATGGCCCTCGACTCCTTAGTGGTTATGCCATTAGAATTGGTTGGCGCTGCTGCTGTTCGGATCGTGGAGTCTGATGGCAAGGCTGTCTTGTGGGAGGACTCCTTGAGGATTGAGCAATTTGCTTTCCTCTTCTTTTGCCTTTCTCTTCTTCCCCTTTATTCTCCCCCTTTATGTCAGCATCAAGGGTTCGAATGTCTTCAGACAAACGATTCATTCCTTGGACGAGCTCATGGAGCTGATTCCTAGATTGAGCAATGTCTTCACGGTTTTCTTGAACCAGAAAATCAGTTCGAGATCTGTTCTTTTGTAAAATGGCCAAGACAATTTTTGTTTATTGTATTTGACCCATTGAAAATTCTTGGAATTCTTTCATTGAGGTTCATAAAATTAAGAGACTTGCCATCA
Organism: Panax ginseng; assembly: GCA_020205605.1. NCBI lineage: Eukaryota > Viridiplantae > Streptophyta > Magnoliopsida > Apiales > Araliaceae > Panax > Panax ginseng. The sequence continues at coordinate 17,145,502 of CM035134.1, forward strand.
TAAGTTTATTTTGAGATTCCTGAGTCTTCTGCAGAAGGAGAACTTCTTCCTTGTGCTTCTTAGCAGCCTGAAAGTGAATTTGATCCCTTTCATTGATACTGTTAATCATTTCCTTGATGATCTCCCTAAGCTTCTTTGTAAGCTCAATACTCAGATTGTTGGGGAGGGTGTTGGTAGCATCGATCAAATGGTTCAACCTCATATAAACAAGCTCAGAGTGAGTTTCAAGATCTTTTTTAATGTCTTTGGTCACTTTCTGTGATGCACTCGACAACTCAGTTTTGGTAGAAAGATCTGAGAGAAGCTCAAGAAGTTGATGAGTGTTTGGAGGAGATTCTCTAGTGTTTTGATTATGCAGATTGAAGAGAGCAAGATCAAGATCAAAATCATTATTTGTTGATGAGGAAGGAACATCTGAAGGAGGGGCAGGTATGTGAGGTTGAGTTTCAGGAGGAGATGATGTTGGTGCTTGTTGAGTGAGTGACTCTACGATTTGAGTAGGATCAATATTCGTAGAGTGAGAGATGGTATGAGATGCTACCAATATAAAGTTAGGCATATTTGGTTCATCAGTTACAGAATGTTGGGATTCTATAATTGGAAATTGGTTTAGTGGATGAAGTATCACTTTCAACCATCTTGGCAATTCGTAGAATTGGTTGAAGGTTGATGGAGGATAGTGACTAACCCTGAAGGAGATGGGAATTGATTGTACCTCATGCCCAGTTTCTGAAGAGGGATGGTTAGTGATTAGCTTCTGAGAAAACGTGAGGTTGCCTGGAAATCCGTGAGCAAACACTGAGATTGCTGGATAAACTTTGAATTTCCAGAACATGTAATCCCAGGAGTTGAGAAATTAGGCTTTGTGATAGGGCATCATAGGTAAGTAGGAGAATAGCTAATTATAGTTGGCTCTACTGTATCCATCCCAGCCCATTGCTATAATCTCAACTTCATCTTCCTCTTCTTCTTCTCGATCTTCGTCTTCTTCATTTGAAATTTCCACCACTTCAAACATCTCCTCATTCCTTGTCTGATCTTCATTCTTTTCTACCTCCATAGCTTTTGTACCTTCAATTTCCCTATCCTCGTGTATCTCCCCCTCAGCTGTAGCTTTTTCTTGTACAAGAATTTTGAGAGACTCCCCCTCAATCTGATCATTTATTTGAACTTCTAGCAACTCCCCCTTAGCTGGAGCATTTTCTAATGCAGGAACTTTAGGAAGCTCCTTTTCTGCAGCTATTTTCCTTTCTTCTTCCTTTAAAGCTTTCACATTTTCAAGTACATATGTCTTGACGAGTTTTCTCCTTGCCTTTCTGGGTTGAGTTTCAGCCTTGGTGCTTTCTTCAGTTATAGCTCTGACGATTGATTAAGATACTGTTGCAACATCCATATTTGGAGTGATGTTAAGTCTGGACTCTACGATCGATAGGGATTCCACGATCGAAGAGAGCGAAGACTTCTTTGATTTATGGTTGCGTTTTCCTTTCTTAAGCAGATAAGAAATGGTGGCTTTGTCTTCCTCCTCCTCAGACTTCTGCTCTTTCCTCTTTATTTCCTTCAGAGTTTTAGTGCCCGAACTCTCTTGGGGTGCATCAGTAGTTGAGCCTTGAGGCTTTTCTATTGTTTGAGCTTTTATTTTCCTCTTACCCTTATTTTTTTTTATCAAGGCAATGGGTTCCTCTTAATTAATTTCTTCTTCTTCATCAGCTTCTTTCACAACCAACACGTTTCCTGGTAGCCCAGATTCCTTTGCTTCACCAGTCCTTCCACTGGATTCAGACATTATTCTGACATTTTCTGCAGGATTTCTTTTCCAGTTTTGAAATAGCTGGTGGGTCATTTTTCTATTAGGATTGATGGATTCTCATTCCTTCTCCCCAATTTTGTCACCCAGAGCCGATTGTAGGATTATGCTTATGAACCTCCTATAGAGCATTTTTCCAGAGCTCTTTGATTTCTTTGAGCTGATTATCCACTTCCCAATCTAATCAATAAGTAAGGCCCCATAGTTGAGTTGTATCCTAAAGCAGATTGTTGTCATGAGCTTTAGTTGAACTTCACTTAGAGAGTCATGGCCAAAGCTTTTACAGCATATGCACTTCCCAACAATGTCAGCTAGAAATTCATACTTCTGGGGAAACTCTTTCTTCTTGTATCCCCTAACGTTCTCAAACTTTGTGTAGTTCATCTTCTTTAGACCTTCATGAAAGTCAATGACATCCATAGATATAAGTCCCCTTGATTTGAGACCCAGGGCTAGGTTTATATTTCCAGCTTTGGGTATATCCATGTGCTGGTGCTCAGTGCTGGTGCTCAGAACTCTTTTCTGGAACATCTTCAATCATTGACATAACTTGATCATCTTCTGATTCGGCATATCCCTCGGGGACGCTCAAATTAGACCCGTCATAAAAAGGGATGAGATTTTGATTCCTTGATGGGTAAACTTTCTCGACACCCTCGCCTCCTTTTTCTTGATCCGTTCCTTCATCTTTTCCATGAGCCCGGGAGGATTCGACTTTGAAAGTTCTCTCGAACTATTATTGCATTTCTCGTAAAAGACATTCCTTTTTGGGTTCTTCTTCATTGGAAAGGATCAGTATTTCCTCTTCATCATCCAGGATGATAAAATCAAGAATGTGGTTACTAACTTTGGGCAATAGGATGTTTGATGGTGGCGGAGGAATTTCTTTAGGGGACTCTTTTGTTTCCTCTGCTACTCCCTGTATTATGGCCAGTTCACCTTGTGTTCTGTCAGGATTGGTGCTCATAGCCGTCACTTCCTTTGAACTGTCCGTTTCGAGTGAAAATCTTAAGCTCTTTATTTCCCTTTCGCCATTTCTGATCATGGGGATTTCTATCTTTAGCTCTCCATTTTCAATGAGATTCTGGATTTTGTGCTTTAAAGTCCAACAGTCTTGAGTGTCATGCCTCAATTCTTCAGAATGATAAACACACCTCTTGCTGAGATCATATTGCCTTTCTTTGGGATCAGCAGGTGGAGCGAGCTTAGTGATCTTTTTCTGCGCAACCAACAGTGCTAATACATTTTCCAACGAGTCCCCCCAGAGCCGTGAATACCATTCTTCGCCTATTCTCCCTGACTCTCGATGCCGTAGGATTTTGGGGGTTTGCAGGTGTCTGGAATTCGCATTCCTCTGGGTGGTTATTCCGCTGGTGAGATCTCCTAGTAACTTTATCATTACTCTTTTCATTCCCTTTCAGCCCACTTTGACCTTCTTCAGTCAGCTGGATCATTTTGGTGGGATATAGGCTTGCATTCTTGCTAACTTTTTCCTTCTCTTGGTTTCTTGATAATTGAATGGAAAGCTGCCTTATAGCCTGATGTTGGCGCCCTTCATCTTGGCTAGTGGGGTTACTTGATGTTGGATCGTCTCTAATTTTTCTCTTACTGTCATACACTCCTCGAGATTTTCTAACTCTAGGACATTTGATCTACTCCTTTGGGGGTATTCCTCAATCTTTCGTATGTACTTGTGATTTGGATCCATTTCGGTGCTTCCTGACCTGATCATATTCACTCCTTCCGTATTGTGTTGCGATAAAAAGTTTGTGTTAACATCTAGATGGTCAGGTCGTTCGACCACAATATCATCAATTTCGATCAGATTTTGAATTTTATGTTTTAAGGACCAACAATCTTGTGTATCATTCCTGGAGACCCTGAATGGTAAGCACACTTCTTGCTTGGATCGTATCTTTTTCTTTTTGGATCTAGAAGTGGAGTCAATTCAGTAATTTTCTTGTGGTCCATTAATAATGCTAATACATTTTCGAGGGAATCGCCTAGTAGAGTGAATACCCAATTTTCCGTTCTTTCAAATTTTCTCTATTTGTCCTGGTTTTGGTTGAGTGCAACCTGTTGTTGTTGTGGTAGATTGCCTCCTTTTATCCAGGTAGAGGGACTATTGTCGGGTCTCATAGATTACCCCTGTGAAATGAGAGATAAATCTTCATCGCTATTCCTTTGACTTCTTTTGGCATCACTACCATAATCTCCGGATTAAAGATATTTAGCTACTGCTTTTAAGGCTATGAGATCTTTGATCTTGCCGGACTTTAGGCCCATTTCGGCCATTTCCCCGTGTTTTATCATCTCGGAGAAGGATTTACATATCCCTACCATGACTTTCTCATAATATGGGGCTTCCTGGATATCGATGAAAGTCATCACCATCTCAATTTCATTCACTGGCGGGCTAATTAGGGTTGTCGTGCGCCTCCACCTCTGCGAGTACTCCCTGAACGTTTCATCGCTCAGTTTATTAATCTTGCTCACTTGGTAGCGATCAGGGGCCATTTGGGATTGGAAGCTATACTGGTTGAGGAATGCATGGGCTAAATCTTCCCAACCATGTACCTTAGAGTTATCAATCCGGACATACCAAGTTTGGGATTCACTAGTAAGGCTCTTTTGTAACAACTGCATTCAGAGGTTTTCATCCTCGGTATATGATCAAAGCTCGCTGATGTAGACTTTTAAATGGGTGTAGGGGTTGCCCAATTCGTTGTATTTCTCAAATTCTGGGACTTGAAATTCATTAGGATATCTGGCCCTTGGAAAAATACAGAGGTCGGAGTAGTTAACACTTCTATAGGACCTTGTCCCCTTGATAGATCAGATATCTTCCTCCATCAGTCTAACCTTTTTTCGGATGTCCCCAATTTCCTTGTCTTCGCTAAGGTTTATAATTTTCTTCTTGGAGCTTTTACTCGCAGCCTCTTTGGCGGATCCACTATCAATTTGGGATATTGAAGTGGGTATTGGTATCTCACTGCCTTTTCCCGGTACTCGCATATCTTCTTGTGTAGAGGATTCAGTTGGAGTTTTCAGCTTGGGCTCTTGAGTGACTTTACACTGTTCTCTTAACAGGACGGTTATCTCAATAATCTACTTCTTAAATTCCTCTAACTCCTCTCGAGATACGAGAATAGGTTCTGATGAACTACCTTCTGCCATTTTGGCTAGAGGTGATCGTGCCTTTTTGGCTCGGAATCGAGTTCTAGGACCAATCTTCACAAAATTGGTATCTAGTTTAGTCTTGATATTGGCAAATGATATTAATGCATGATATGCTATGCATGAGTTTAAGGATTTTTTTAATCTTTTCCAACAAGACAAGGTGTTAGGCAACTTGATGACATGATAAGAAAGATATACAAATGACAGTTTAAGAAGGATGACATTTATATATTCAGGAAGTAACAAGGCATGAAGAGACATCCTGTGTGTTTGGTTTATCAGAGGCTGACCTATCTTAGGATAACTCTCACGGACTTTTTGAAATTGGTTCCCATATCTTCACAATTTACTTGATGAAGGCATCCATATTTCAATTGGAGCATATCTGAGTGGTGCCTTTCCTGAGCCTCACAAGAGAACACTCTATAGAGTCCAGTAATAAACAATCAATGGGTTCGTCTCCTGGTGGAGGAATCACACAACATACATTCGCGTCCTTACCGCATGCAAAATGATAACATTGTGTGAAGAACTAATATATTATGCGAGGCACTAATACAAAACACTTAAAGGTTTAATACATTTATCACACACAAAGATCATTAACACAAGATACACATGCAGATTGGATGTCAAAAAGATTGAACGCGGCTTAAACCCTTTATTATCCCTAGCAGAGTCGCCACCTGTCGACGTCGGGAAAGATTCGTTTATGTTTTGTTTTTCCTTTTTTCCTCTTTTTGATTTGTTTCTACCCTTTATATTTTGATTTGTCGATTGATTTGATTAAAGGGTGAGGTTTTAGGAAAAGACCGACATTAGTCGACTTATTTTAGAAAGTTTGATTTTATTGATTAATTTTGGTGATTGGACCGAATGAGACAGAGCCGCCAGTTGGTATGGTTTAAATGGATGTACCAACTCATTCGAATTTTGAAAGTTTTCGCAATATAGTCCAATATGTGACTCCGTATGATTGGTCTGGAAACCCAAGATTTAGAGAGTTCAGGGGCTAGCTTAAGCGAGGGGAAGGTGTTAGGCACCCCCTGACTTTCGTGAAAACACGGTTATCGCATCTTATTGATTTCCTAAGCGTAAAGTGTGTGCATGTGTGTGTGTGTGTTTTATTATACTCAGTGTTTTGATTTTAAAGTCTTTTCTAGGCTTTATTTGTGTTGTTTAAAAGTAGTATTTTTCCTCTTTTGCACCTATGTACGAAGGATTTGATTTAGCGAAAAGTTCATTTTAGACAAAATATATATATTGAAATGATATTTTGGGAAAACATAGTTTTCAAATCCTTCACCCGAATAGTAATCGAGGACATTTGATACTTCTTTTTTATTTATATTAATCTACCCTGAATCGCTTTATTATTTGGGAAAGTTCTTTGCGGTTTTGATTTGAAAATGGCTTTTGGGTGATAATGCATGCAAAGAAAGCGCTAAAAAGAGTCAGATTATCATCGGGCATGGAAGCCATCTCGATATATCCGAACTCCTACAATTATAAGTTTTCACTATTACGGGATCTTAAATCTAAATTCTCGGGATGAACCCCTTGAACTTGTTTTAAGATCCAATATTACATGTACAACGATTTTACAGTATTTAAACATTACATTAAAACAAAAAGTCCATTATGGGAATCTAGAAAAGATCCATTCAGTATATCTCAACCCCAGGATCCCTAGGCTCACATTGATATGTTTAAATATGTATATACAATATCCTAGACTTATATTAGGTGATTTCATCGGTTGAAATCCCTATATCAAGCCATTAGGACCTCCTCACCTCTAGATACAGATCTATGGCTCTACGGAGTGACTGAGACTAATCAAAAGCAGTAAAACATCTAGATCTACCATGGATCTAAACTGATCTAGCATATAGGTTAGAGCTTCATGCTCCATAACCGTTCAAAGGGCTAGATCTGAATAGATCTAGGTAGATCTAGTAAAAAAACTTGATTTACAATTAAATATGCACAAAATAACCGGTAAAAACTTAAGAGCTACGAACTACTACACAATATGTATGTAAAATGCAAAGTTTAACCGATAGAAATTGCTATATCTACGTAGATCTAGATATAGAACAAAGTTTACAAAGTAAATGGACAAAAGTGAGTGTTTTTCACCTTGGGGGACGCATGAACAAGCTTCTTTTGTTTGGATTCGATATATATCACTCGAGACTTACAATATGTATATGTTATCAGATTGAACAACTCAAAGATGATAAAAGATGTGAAGATCCTAGCCTTTCTCTCTCTAGAACTCTCTTTCTCTCTTTAACTTCTTCTTCTTTTTTCTTTATAACTTCCCACCTCTTCAATGTTGCTGTTGACTTATGGATCCGAGCCAGCCACAGGTGTACCTGCGGTTGGAGCAGGTACATCTGAGTTTGCGCCTTACGAGTCCCACTGTCTCGAAGTTTGTGCCTTCGGTCTCGGTTCGATGAAAGTTGAGCTCCATATCCAAAAATCTCGGAAAGTATTTACGGAAGGCTACAAAATAAGGTCGAGTTTGATTGAATCGGAGTCCGGGAAGATGATGCAGTAAACTGAAAGGTATCTTCTGGTTCCCGAGGGTCATCAATCGACTCATCTTTGATAGCTCGCAGTTCATTGGTTTTTGCGGTGACGTTTTATGGTCACATACTCAACTTTGTGATCCTCGTTCGGTTCGCGTCTTGTCTGGGCATCGTTGCACCTTGATCTCTCCTCGGGGATGTCATCGGGGTGAAATGATGCTTTTGCCCTACCTCGGGGTTGTCTCCGAAGTGAAATGATGTTTACCCTCCTGCAGGGTTAGTTCAGAGAAAGCGAAATTTCGAGTGTCTACAATAGGCTTATTTATTATTTGAATTTTTTTAAAAAAATATTACGTATATATGAGTGTAAATGAGCCAAGTATTGAGTTGTTTAAATTTGGTTCATAAAATTTATCGAATTTGAAATAAGATTTAATTGAGGCTCGTTTAGGAACTGAGTCAAGCACGATCTCGAATCGAGTCTAAACAGTATGAACTATTCGAGCAAATATGATTCGAGTATCAACATAAAATTGTAATTCTAAGAGGCTCGAGTAATTTATTGAACTTTAAAATTTGATCATATTTGAATCATTTATATTTCGAGTCGAACTCGAATCTATAACACCCCAAACCTGCTACAGGTTCGAAATGCTATATGTCGTAAGCCCAAAGGCCTGCAAGGCAACAATATCAATCATGCACAGCCAAACAAAACAACTCAACAATAATCTTAAATTAAACCCAATAATAAACATCTTTTAATTCAATTCAAATGAAGTACCACTAAATACCAAAATAACAAAATGGAGTCGCAACTCTTCGAAACGACTTTTATTAGCTTTCAACAACAAAAAGAAATAACATCCTAAACTAAACTCCAATTATCCAAAGCGTGTCAAATAAGTGCTCAGCTTTCAACGATGGGACCTATAAAAAATTTATAAGGGGTGAGCGATGAAGCTCAGTAAGTGATAATCCTTTGTAAAACACTTTTTTCGAAATAACTCTTTATTCGATAACAATAGTAAATATATTTTTCAAAACTAAAACATATAATAACAAAAATGAATTTCACATTTAAAATGATTTCAATGTATACAATATTCTTTTAATCAATAACCTTAGCAACTAAGGTTACATTAGCTCTGTAACACGGCTCAAAAGTTCAATAATGTCAATGATCATGCACCCTACTAAAGCATCTAATATTCATGCTCCCCGAAGGGCATCAAAAAGGTGTACGCCTTAGTAGGTCCTATATTAGCCCCGAAACTAAATGTAATCAATAACGGGTTATATACATAGTTAGACCAAGGATTTCAAAATATTTTCTCAATATTATCGATATTCTAAACAATATTTTTTCACTGTTCAAAATCATATAATCTCATTTCACAATTCAAAAATAAATACTTGATCCGAAGTTTTGAATAAATGAACATAACATTTTAATTTAAATGGAAGCCTAAAATAAAACATAACAAAATTTGAAACTGTACATTTAGGCATCTGAGTAATTACTAAGACATACATATAAATAACCGATAATTTTAAAATCACTAAATAGTTCGGAAAGTCACTTACCTCGATATTGCGAAACACAAAATTAAAAACAAACAAGTTCTTTGAGTTTTCTTTTTTTTTCTTTTTTCTTCTTCTCTGATTTGCAATACTCCAAAGCCAAATAATTTTACGTTTTATTTCTCTCTCTTTTGTCTGATATTCCTTTATCTTGTTATATAATGATTTAAATACATGAAATTCCTTTACGGAATAGATGACTAAGCAAAATAGTCATTTTTAAAAATAAAAGGTTGTTGTAGTGTGACTGACTTATCCTAATAGGTTTAAGATATATATCAATAATTATTAGTTTCTATTCCATTATCTAATTATAAACTTGTTATTATTATATATTATTATTATTATTATTTTATTAACCGGGTATTACAGAATTGAACTTTTAGTTGAGCGAGTACAAATCAAACTCAAATTGATTGGTTCATTTTACAGCCTTACGTATACAAGACAATTGTTTTATTGTGTAATTGAGTTTTACTATAATAAAAAAATATTTAAAAATAAATTCTATTTTTTAATTTTATAATTAAATTAAAAAATAATATATTAAAAGCTACTTTCTACTCTTTGATTATTATGTTTCACCTTCGTTAAGTGTTCAGTATTTTTGTTACAAATTTAAGTGTGAACTGTAGTGTTCAAAGAAATAAATATACTAAGATTGATAGAACTTCAACAAAAAATAAGATTAACAATAAACAAACATAATAATAGTGTACTAATTTCTTTTTTCAATTTGATTCTTTTGGGGCTACTAAGCTATAAATTGAAACTATTATCACAATCAAATATCAACTAGAGACTCTTAATTTGACATAATAACAATATGAGAAAAAAACAATATACAAATATACCTGAGAAATTAGAAGAAAAATTGTTAATAGATGAAAACAGCGGGATTGTTAAACCATGAAAATGGGAGATTTATAATAATTATTATTTGTAAAAGATGATTGTGGGACTATACTCGGAGAAGACATTGTTAAACCTAGGGTTCTTCGTTTAGTGATAAAATTGAAGTAGCACCGAATGGTAGTTTTATAATATTAAGAATTAGACAACAAACTACATAAAATTCCCCTTATTTTCGCCGCATGGCCACAATTTTGGTTCTAAAACCAATCCCAAAATTACAAAAAAGAAAAAAGAAGACCTTAAAGAAGAGGCAGGCGTCGGAGAGAGAGTTGAAGTGACGGAAGCGACGTGGGAGGTGGAACCGTGGTTGCCGAAGGAGTTAAGATTGCGGCGGCCGACGAGAATGACGTCGGAGATGTCGGTGGCACTTTTTGATTTAGGAGGATGAAGCCCTTATGCGCGATTTGGGAGGAGAGAAGCCTTATACGAACGTGGGAGGTGGAAGCCTTGCAAATTTTTTTTTAAACAAATCAGTCAAAACGACGTCGTTTTTATTGACTGTATATAAATTTTTTTTGCAAGGATGTGTATACCCATTTCCCCCTTATATTATAAAGCATCTATGGAAGTTTTGGAGCAGTTTGGTGACACTCTTTACTTTTATCTTTTGTCCCTACAACTTTAACTATATTACAATTTTGTCCTTTTAAAATTAAATTTTTTTATATATTTTTATTTAATTCTCCAAATTTTATAAAATTCTTATTTAACCCGACGTAATTTACACACAGGCGCTAGTTAAAAATTAAGTTGCCCTTCTAATTCATGTTGAAGAACTACCACTACCAAAGAATGCACAAATAAAATAAGATGCATACACTGCTAGTATTTTAAATATTAAACTATTTTATAATTAATTATTAATTAGTATTGTAAATTATTTAAGAAATATTATTAAGTATAAAATATTATTTTTAAAATGCACAAAAAAATTACGTGTTAAAATTTCACAAAATATTATTTGTGGGACTGAGATTATGAACTAAATATTGATAACCTAAACCAAAACGAGCCCAATCCAACATATAGGCCTTTTCCCTCAATATGCCCAATACAAACTTTGTTGTTAACCTCGTACTCTGCGTGAGACGCAAAGGAGCGGAAAGCTTAAACCCTAAATTGTCCTGAATCAATTTTTTTAGCTCAAACTCTCTCTCTTCAATGGCCGAAGAGAATGAAGAAGCAGCAAATTCGAGAAACTTCTCGAATCCCAAAGAAGCGACTTTATGTGAAGAGTGTAAATCAAACCCATTAAAATACAAATGCCCAGGTTGCTCTGTACGTTCTTGTAGCCTCCATTGCGTCAAAGCTCACAAACAAGCCACCGGTTGTACTGGAAAGAGAAAACATACGCAGTTGTTCCTTTGTCCCAATTTGATGACAATCTCCTCATCTCTGGTAATTTTCACTAGTTCAATACCTCGTCTGATAATTCAAGTGTTTTTTTGTGGGTTTATACTCCCTTCGTTTTGCAATAAAAGCCCCATTTGCAAATGAAAAAAAATTGTTCCATAAAAGAGTCCTTTTTTATTGATCATAGTATAAAAGATGTCAAAGTTTAACAACCCAATTTCAGTACATGCCGCCACTACTAAACTAAACTAAGCACTGATAAATATGGAAGAAAAATATATCCTTAAAGGTTGTAAATATCTTATTTTTGAACTAATGGAGTATTTGTTTTCATGTGTAAGTTATAGTATTCTTAAGAAAGTTTTTTTCTTTCCTCTCCAACATTTAGGTTATGTTTATTAATCCAAATGTCTTGTTTGTTTTTAAAATTTAGACTTGGTATTATTAGTCTATAAAAGGACTTAATAGTCTTAATAGTTATAATGATTATAATCTCAAGCTTGCAAACAAACAGAGCCTTAGATCTTCAATTGTGGACTAGGAATTGATTACCATTTTTTAGGGTACGTTCATGAGTCTTTTTATTTTTTATTGACTTGTTTTCTTTGTATATTAAATTTTGTGTAAGATACTTTTTTTTGTGAAAAATGGGTTTTTGCGAGACTAAACTTTAAAGACTAAAATTTATTATTAGAAAAAATATTGGGAAATTGTTTTTACTTGTTTTGAAAATTGGGTAAAAAGAAAAACCTCTCATTTTCTGAGGGAGGGATAGATTTGACCATCAAATTGATAACTTGATTAGGGAGGACTCAAAATACATAACAAACATTTTTGCCAAATGTAGAAAGACATAAGAGAGCCTTCCAACCACTCCCACCCCAACAAAAAAAACACTAAGTACATGTACCTTGTTAACTACTAAATAAATCAATTCAATTTAGGAAGATCTTTTCACCGATCTAGGTAAATACTTATATAATACCAAAAGTAATGAGCACGATTGAGGATGTAGCTACACAATGTCAACCCCATGCTTGTGAAGCACCAAAGAGATACACATGTTCTTCCTTTATATGAAATTATTTCTGTTAAAATGGTCTCTAGACTCTAGTTGCCTCAAAAGCAAAAAAAGAAATTATGTACATGACTTTCCATACTATCAACATCTCTAGTAGCAAATGCATAAACACAGTTCCCAGGGAAAATCCATACTTTCTCTTCTTTCCAATCACCACATTTCCCTCAAATTCATTGCATAAAGTTCGTCTAGAAAAGCATTTATTGTCCAACTACAAAGCATGAACAGTGTTTCTAAAATGTAGGATCTAGAAACGTTTAATGCTACAGAAAGTTCATTGCAACAAGTTGGGACTGGCCTTACATAGTTCATCCTCTCTGCATGAAGTAGGCAACTTTAAATCTTTGTGTAAGTTGCCTACAAGTGGTTTCATGCTGGGTGAGGGTTCAAGAAAACAATCATTATGGTTTAGTAAGGCGGAAGGGATATATTTTTTGGGCTCAAACGTTATTGAATTGGTGAGATTTGGGAAATATTAAGTTCTATGTTTTTAGAAATATGTGTGCATGATATTTGGACAGCTAAAAATGTAGAGGGATTTGACTATTTATTTAAATGGCTATTGTTTTGGGTTGATTAGGAACTGATTTGATAGGGTATGGGGTTGAATGAAGGGCATTTTACTATCAAAACATTAGCTGGTTACCCTTTTATACATATTTGGTTACCAACTGTACATTTCAAAATAATGTAGCAAACACAACCTAAACGAATCAAATACCAACCAACATACAAAATTACTTTCAATACTGCTAATATAATAAAATATGAAATCCCATCTATATAAGATCCAATAATCATCCCTTAATAAACCATACAAAATTGTTGTGTATATTCCAAAAATAAAATACAAAAAGCACAATTCATACTGACAAAACAACAAGATCTGAACTAATCAAAATCTGGAACAAATCTTCCTGAAAATTCTCTGTCAGTCTCATATCCCTCCAATTGTTTGTTCCTTGCATGCATATATAGGTTTGTGCATAACTTCTTCTGATACTGCGCAATGGGGAATGGAATAGGAATTTCATCAAACTTCTGATGTCAGCGAAACAAATTGTGAACATCCCGCAATCACTGTATAAATGGACAAAAGATAACTAAAATCAATACTAGAATCATCCTATATATAATATATATCAGTTTATACAGTAACTAAACAGTTATATATAAAATTAACCAAAACATAAATTAAAGGTAACCAAAACAAAAACATGTTAAAGAAGTAACCAAACAATTATATCGTATTAACCAAATCATGTTTTAATGGTAACTGACACATGATCAACATATTGACCAAACCCAGTTCAGACAACCAATGTATACTACGCAAATAAATGGTAACCAAAATAACATACAAAAGTAACAAATATACCAAATTGAGGGAACAAAGAGTATTTTTCAAATCATAAGCAAACAGTAACAAAAAACATACTAAATAAGTAACCAAACAGTTACATGATAGTAACCAAAACAGTTATATGATAGTAACCAAAATAGTTATATGATAACCAAATCATAAATAACATGTACACTAAAACCAGTTTATTAAACCATGAATAATAGGCAAATACATGGTAACCCAACCTATTTGGATACTTATTTGTTATAACAGTCGACAAAATATAACAAATAAGTAACCAAATAGGTATATAACAATAACCATAAACTTATTTTAATAGTAACAATAGTATAACCAACCTGTACATCCAGCAACCTATAATGAAAGTCATATTGTAACAAAATTGAGTGAACAAAAATATTTTCCGAATCATAAGCAAACAGTAACAAAAAATATACTAAATAAGTAACCAAATAGTTACAACATAGTAACCAAAACAGTTATATGATAGTAACCAAAATAGTTATATGATGGTAACCTAATCATAAACAACATGTACACTAAAACTAGTTTATTAAACCATGAATACTAGTCAAATACTTGGAAACCCAACCTATGTGTAATAATTCAAAAATTATATTTTACTGTTAACAATGCTATAGTTTTTTATGAAACAAATAAATTTGTTTTTGGGTAGTGTGTATACTAATACGATGATTGTTAATGTCAGCGTGTATACTAATATGCTTTTATATTTAAGGACGGACAAATTCCCTGGGAAGAATGACATAATCGAACCTGCCTTTGTATTTGGGTCTATCCCAATTTCATCAAAAATGTGGTTTTATAAATTAAAGACTCTCGGCAATGGTTAGAGCGATTTATGTGAGTTCTTTTTTTCAAATTATGTTTTATAGTTATGGTTATATTATTTAGTTGGTTAAGTAACTAGCGTTAACAGTGTTGGTTACATTCATTACATAATGTTATTTTTCAGCAACTATTAATATTTTATGTTTTTTTTGGTTCAGCACAACAATTTTGCGTTATATTATTTTCGTAAATTGGCCAGACATTCTGATAGTGTGCATATAAGGGCAACGACTACGGATTGTTGGTTCCATGCCAAGATGACCTCTCTTTTTGAGGAGTATATAAGTAAAAATGTAGATAAGAGTATTGTCTGGGGAGGGTGATGTTACTGAATACATTCATGGGCTGTTTATGGATGTCAACACATCATGGAGAAATGTTGACTATGTGTTGTTCCCCATCCATATGTCATCACCGGACCATTGGTTTTGTTAACGTTTGATGTGCATCGTAAACGTCTAACTGTTTACAATTTTCTACAGTCAAAAAGAAAATCCATGCAAACAAAAATCATGGATGTTTGTGAACCTTATATCTTTATTCTTCCCACTTTACTGCGCAAGAGTGGTTTTTGGAGGGATAGGTGTGACATTGACTTTAGCAGTGAACCGTATCGCAATAAGGAAGAAGATGATATAATTGAGTTGGAATTTGCAAAGTCGAATCCTGAACAAGTCGAGGGGTAAGGGTTACATTATTTACAAATTTTTAATTATTACACACGGGTTGGGTTTTCATGTATTTGACTAGTATTCATGGTTTAATAAACTGGTTTTAGTGTACATGTTATTTATGATTAGGTTATCATCATATAACTATTTTGGTTACTATGTTGTAACTATTTGGTTACTTATTTAGTATGTTTTTTGTTACTGTTTGCTTATGATTTGGAAAATATTTGTGTTCACTCAATTTTGTTACAATATGACTTTCATTATAGGTTGCTGGATGTACAGGTTGGTTATGCTTTTGTTACTATTAAAATAAGTTTATGGTTATTGTTATATACCTATTTGGTTACTTATTTGTTATATTTTGTTAACTGTTATAACAAATAAGTATCCAAATAGGTTGGATTATCATGTATTTGCCTATTATTCATAGTTTAATAGACTAGTTTTAGTGTACATGTTGTTTATGATTTGGTTAACATCATATAACTATTTTGGTTACTATCATATAACTGTTTTGGTTACTATCATATAACTATTTTGGTTACTATCATGTAACTGTTTGGTTACTTATTTAGTATGCTTTTTGTTACTGTTTGTTTATGATTTGAAAAATACTCTTTGTTCCTTCAATTTGGTATTTTTATTACTTTTGTATGTTATTTTGGTTACCATGTATTTGCGTAGTATACATTGGTTGTCTGAACTGGGTTTGGCTAATATGTTGATCATGTGTCAGTTACCATTAAAACATGGTTTGGTTAATACAATATAATTGTTCGGTTACTTCTTGAATATGTTTTTTGGTCTACATGTTTTTATTTTGGTTACCTTTAATTTATGTTTTGGTTAATTTTATATATAACGTTTTGGTTACTGTATAAACAAATATGTACTATATATAGGTTGATTCTAGTATTGATTTTAATTATCTTTTGTTCATTTGTACAGTGATTGCGGGATGCTCACAATTTGTTTCGCTGAGCATGTCATTCATCAGAAGTTTGATGAAATTCCTATTCCATTCCCCATTGCGCAGTATCGGAAGAAGTTATGCACAAACCTATATATGCATGCAAGGAACAAATAATTGGAGGATATGAGGTCGCGAAAAATTTCCGAAAAGATTTGTTCCGATTTTGATTAGTTCGAGATCTTATTGTTTTGTCAGTATGAATTGTGTTTTGTATTTTTTTTTTTTTTGGAATATACACAACAATTTTGTATGGTTTATTAAGGGACGATTATTGGATCTTATATAGATGAGATTTCATATTTTATTATATTTAGCAGTATTGGAAGTAATTTTGTGTGTTGGTTGGTATTTGATTCGTTTAGGTTGTGTTTGCTACATTATTTTGAAATGTACAGTTGGTAACCAAATATGTATAAAAGGGTAACCAGCTAATGTTTTGATAGTAAACAGAAATTTACAATATTGTATCAGGACATATAACTATTATTAAATGCATATGTGAGAGTATACATTGGTTGCCTAAAGAAGCAATATCACTTTCATTATAGGTTGCTGGATATACAAATTGCTTATGTTTCGGTTACCATTAAAATTTGTTTTGTTTACTATTATGTAACTATTTGGTTACTTATTTATTATATTTTGTTTACTGTTATAACAAATAAGTAACCAAATAGTTTACTGTTATGGTCACCATATTATTTTTTATAAGTAAACAAATTGTCATAAAATCAGTATATATCAGTTATTTAAGTTGAAATGTTATGTTGGTGTCCAAACATACATATATGTTAACAATATTTGTTTTCGTTTGTAACAAAACAGTTATAAATTTGTATCACGAATGTTATGAAGTGTTAAATGTATGTGTTTTTTTATAGTCTATCATCATGATGGAATAAGAAATTTTAATTAAGAGATTCCATTATTATATATGATGGTCATTTATAAACTCATATTAAATTAAATATATTTTTGAGATGTGCAGTTGGTATCCAAATTGTCATATAAGGGTAACCATTTGAGTTTATGTTAGTAACCAAATAATTTATAACTTATATTTGGAACAATTATCAATTGCACAGTGTACTTATGTGGGTTCCCAATTATATTGGCAACTCATAATGAATTCAGAAATCAAAATATTAACCAATAAAAATTTTGGTTACTGTACAAAATCAAAAATGTTACCAACCATGTGGTTTATGGTTACTGATAGTAAACAATTATATATATATATATATGTATTTACATTCTTAATGTAAATGCACTATATCAGGGGTTTTTTGGTCTTAAAATCGGTGGATTATTGCATGTTTTCCTGTTGTGTCCTTTTTCTTGGCACCTGCTGCATTTATTTTGAATTTTGATTTCAAATCCGTGTTTGTACCTCCCTACTTTTGGTCTTCCAGTTGGTCTTCTTGTGTTCGGTGGTTTTATACCTATGTTTCTTACTTCTTCTGGTACATCCCAGTTTTCTTTGTCATCTAACGGCATGATTGAAGCTGAATATGTGTCGACTAAAGTTGTTTTATAGTATTTGTTTTTGAGCAAAAATCATAACAGCTCAAATTTTGCTTGCCCATAACAGCAGCAGCGTGCGGACAAGGCATCTCATGGTACTGAAATTTACGGCATGTGCAAGTCCTTTGTTCAATGTCCACAATATATTGTTTAGTGACATCATAAACAGTGAATATCACTAAGTTTGATGTCTCAACCTACAACACAAAATAAGTGTGTCGTTAGAATAAAGTACAATTTGAATAAATTTTAGTCTGAAAACATAATAAATATAGTAAAGTAAACAAATCAATGTTAGCCAGTAACCAAACTACATAATTTTAGTAACCAGAAAATGAAACACATTTGTACATTCATCTTAGAATGGAAATAATCAGTTTAATGTTATTTGTTAGCAATTAAATTATAACAGTTGTATGAAGGTAACCAATGTAGCCAATTAGTTTCCATCATAATAAAACAAACCAATATAAAATACCCAAATAATGCACAGTAATCATAACAACATTATACAGTAACAAAATCTCCTTTGACAGTAACCAACAAATGTTTATTTAGTAACCATAAGATAAAGACATCCTCCATTTAATTGTTATAGTAAAAAAAATAGTATAATGGGTTTGTGGGCAACTAAAGGCTAAATGTTGTAAGAACGTAACTAATGTAGTTAACAAATAAGCATTAATATAAACCATAAGTATAAGTGTAATTAGATTAATATAGTAATCAGGTCAGCATTAATGAGTATCCATTATAATTTTACATAGTAACCAAGTTAGCATTAGTCAGTAATCAATATAATGTTAAACATTAACCAAGTCAGCATTAGTCAGTAACCAAGTTATCATTTTTCAATAACCAAGTCAGCATTGTTCAGAAATATTATGCACTAACCATTATAATTTTACACAGAAACCAACTCAGCAATATTCAATAACCATTATAATGTTACACGGTAACCGAATCAGCATTAATCAGTAACCAAGACAGCATTGGACAGTATACTATTACACAGTAAACAAGACAACATAAGACAGTAACTACCAATTGTAGGAAGTTAAACAATGTATTTACAGAGTAACCAAGTCATCATTAAATAGTAACCAAGTTTGCTTTAGCCAGTAACCAAGTCAACATTGTTTGCATCGAAATAATTGCAGTTATTTTTAATGTTGTTAAAACTATCATCATATACAGGTAACCAATAGTGAACAAATCTGTTTTCATAAAATGCAAATGCAACTTAGGATTCAATAATTTAAATTTTATATTAATTACCTTAAATTTCTTTGATTTAATGATATTAGATTGCAACCTTCCCTCAGCTGTTATGGAAAGTGTTGTGAATGTTGATAATGACTGCTTGTTTGCTTGTAAAATACCATCTTTGAACCAAACAACGTATGTGACGCCCCCAAAATAGGTACACATCACCTATCTTGGGTCGCCACTTACATGGTACTGAATACAAATACAAACTTAATTATACATCATGAGCTGTGAGTTTAAATATAAACATTGTCTTCTAGACAGTATTCAAACTCAAAATAAGTCCTCAATACATTTATTATCAAACTATTTCACAGAATAGTGAGGACTACTAATGTTATCATCTGGACTATCACTCCGTTCGCCGACTCGTCCCAGCTACGTTTTCATTTCCTGAAGAGAACAGTGAAAGAAAGGGTGAGCTCAACTAGCCCAGTAAGAAATATTATGACTAAGATAATGCAAAATAAATTATCATTAGTCCTCAACAATGTTAAACTGATAAAATACAACAGACATTAAGTTTAACTGCAGCAGAATAAGCAATCCATTAAAAGAGTCAAGTAGAGAATAAAATCTACTATCTTTTATGATTTAAAATGTTTTTCATCACTTTTATCGCTGAGACTCAGCTTAGTAAATAATTCACATCATCCCTGCACTACGGCCAAGGATATTCCTTAGGGTCACGACCACAAATTCCATACACTATGGGCCAAGGATATTTGTGTATTCATCAATGGTCATGATCATGCCAACAACTGTCCATCAATGCACTACGGCCAAAAGGACTTTTACCACATTATTTGTAACATTACGGTCATGATTACACCGAATAATCCCTGGTCATAATCATACCAAGTCCATCTATGCACTACATGTCACAAATGACTTTCAACATAATATAAATATGAGGATGATGACAATAATATAAGAATTCAATAAAACAAGTTCAAGAATTAATTTGTCCAGGAACCAATAAATCCAAATTGTCAACATGATACTTCTGTGTAGAGTAAAATTCAAGAATGCTTAGAAGAATATTTTCATGAAAAGATACCGGATGAAGCGCAAATATCAAGGATATTCTACTAATTTTATGGAGTATAGAAGTCAAAACTTTAACCAACTGAGTATAATAAAGAATGGAATAACAACAGAAATCACCATGCATGCGGTACTTCGCATAGACAGGTTATTCCAACAAAATAATAAATTACGGAACCAGGTCAGGTGAAATTCACACCGATAGGATGTTCCAACAGAATAATAAATAATTAAAACGGAACCAGGTCTAGCTTATAGCACAGACAGGATATTATAACAGAATGAATGAATAATTAAAATGGAACCGGTCCCAAGATAAGACGCATGGATATTCCAACGAGAATGAATGAATAATTAAAAGCGAAACCGGTCCGGCGTATAGCACGCATGCATGGATATTCCAAGAATGAATGAATAATTAAAAGCGGGCCGGTCCCAAGATATAAGCAAATGAGGATGTTCCAACGTAATAATAAAGGCGGAATAATAGAAGAATATCACCAAGTATAGGGTAGTCAAACTTATACGAAGTTATTCCAATGAATAATAAAGAAATGGAATAACGAAGTTCTCTTCGGATACAATAAATAATATCCCTTACCGTAAAAGAAACTAAATATATGAAAAGAAAGTTAGCAGACTTCTCTTCTTCTTTCTCTTTATACTTTTCTCTCTCTAGAGTTTCGCTGAATTCGTAAGAAAATTATGAAGGAATGAACTTCTATTTATAGAAGAATGGAATGCATAGTAACTGAGATAATCAAATCCTTCCTGGGATAGGAAAAGTAATAAAGCAAAACCTATCTAATCCTTCTTAGAAAAGGAAAAGTAATAAAACAAAACTCATAATATATATATATATATATATGTATATATAAATATAATACTTATATATATATATATAACAAAATCTATATATATATATATATATATATATATATATATATATATATATATATATATAACATTCCCTTCTTGTACGCTTTCTCCCCACCCCAAATTCATTTCAACCATTTTTTCCACACGTGGCCCCATACATGTGGGCTCCACCTTTAATATATTAAATAAATTTCTATCGATTATTTTGAAAAATGAGTAAGTGGGGTCCAAATAATACGTCAATATTTACAACAAATACTATAGCAATAATTGAACAAAAGCCGGTGACTTCTCACGTAAGCATTAATAATCAATACTGCAGTGTATACTATGCAACCACGCCAGACATCTTGTACTTTTACTACCGAGTAGTTCAACAAGATGATAACGGTAAAACTTCCGCCGTTATTTTTAATAAAATATTTTTTTCGTTTTCTCACTCCGACAATAATTCTGTTGTGGGGTCCACCAATGATTGTACCGTCGTGAGAATATTCCCTGACAAAAAAATATTCCCCGACCAATCGAATATTATATAACAACTTGCGTACTTTGCAAAATTTATAAATATTACCCACAACTATTATATAATATTAAATTCATTCCATAATATTCAAAAATGATAATTATAGAAAATTCATCTTTATTCAAAAAGTTAGGGTCTTACAACCTCCCCTTCTTATGAAATTTCTCCCTCAAAATTAGGGTACGTACCTGGTATATCAAAGAGGTAAGGATACCTTGATTTCATTTCAGATTCTAACTTCCAGGTCATTTCCTCAACATCGTGGTTTCTCCACAAAACTTTGACTTGAGGTATAACCTTGGAGCGTAGAATATGTTCCTTCTTATCCAAGATTTGAACAGAAACCTCTTCATATGTTAAATCTTTCGCAATTTTGTCTGGTTCTAACTCAATAATGTGGTTCGGGTCTTCCACATATTTACGTAACATGGATATGTGAAAAACGTTACGAACACGAGACATACTTGGCGGTAAAGCGAGTCTATAGGCCACAGTTCCTACTCGATCGAGGATTAAAAATGGGCCAATGAATCGAGGATTAAGCTTTCCTCTCTTTTCAAATCTCGTAACTCCTTTCCATGGAGCAACACGTAACAACACATGATCTCCTATATCGAATTCCACGTCCTTTCGATGAAGATCAGCATAACTCTTTTGTCGATCTTGTGAGGTCTATATACGTTGTCGAATCGTTTGAATCTTTTTCGTAGTCATACGTACTAACTCCGGTCCCAACAACGTTGCTTCACCCATCTCATCCCAACATACTGGAGAACGACACTTTCTTCCATACAACGCCTCGAATGGAGCCATAACAATACTTGCTTGATAACTGTTGTTGTAGGAAAACTCCACCAATGGTAAGAACTTGTCCCAACTTCCCTTGAAGTCAAGGACATAGAGTCTTAATAAATCTTCAAGAGTTTGAATAGTCCTCTCTGATTGTCCGTCCGTCTGAGGATGATATGCCGAACTAAATCGTAAATCCGTGCCCATAGCTTTTTGCAAACTTACCCAAAATCGTGAAGTGAATCTTGGGTCTCGATCGGAAACTATGGATACTGGCATACCATGCAGTCTTACAATCTCGTTTATGTACATACGAGCAAGACGTTCAAGTGTATAAGTTTCTCGTACAGGTAAGAAATGGGTAGACTTGGTCAATCTATCAACAATGACCCAAATTGCATCAATGCCTTGAGAAACCTTGGGAAGACCAGTAACAAAATCCATGGTAATGTGTTCCCACTTCCATTCTGGAATTTCAAGTGGTTGCAATGGACCTTTTGGTACTTGATGCTCCGCCTTGACTCGTTGACAAGTTAGACACCTTGAGATAAACAACGCTATCTCTCTCTTCATATTGCCCCACCAAAATGTATGTTGAAGATCATGATACATTTTGGTACTCCCAGGATGGATTGCAAATGGTGTGTTTTGTGCTTCCATCATGATTTTATACTTTAACTCAGGATCGTTAGGAACATAAAGTCTGGAGTTGACTCGAAGTATTCCTTCTTCATCGATTCTTGCTTCCGGCATAGCACCTTCTTGTACTTTCTTCCTCATATGCATCAGCTCCAGGTCTGTAACTTGAGTAGCTTTAACTTTATCGATTAAAGTCGGTTCCACTCGTATATTCGCCATCATCACGTGGGTCCCTGAGTCTTTATCTCTATCTCCATTCTTTGCAAGTCACACAAAATGGGTCTTTGCGTTGACAATATCGCACTCGTACCCGCATATGATCTTCTACTCAATGTGTCAGCTACCACGTTCGCTTTTTCAGGATGGTATTGGATGGTATGATCATAATCTTTCAATAGTTCAAGCCAACGTCGTTGTCGTATGTTGAGTTCCTTTTGAGTGAAGAAATATTTGAGGCTTTTATGATCCGTAAAGATCTCCACTTTCTCCCCATATAAGTAATGCCTCCAAATCTTTAGTGCGAAGACAACAGCTGCCAACTCTAGATCATGAGTAGGATAATTCCTCTCATATTCTTTGAGTTGTCGTGAGGCATAGGCTATGACTTTCCCATGTTGCATGAGAACACATCCTAACCCTTTGCTCAAGCATCATCGTAGATGACAAATCCTCCGAACCCGGATGGTATTGTCGAACAAGTCTTTGAAATGAGTCTCCTCTTGAGTTCTTGAAAACTCTTCTCACATTCCTCGCTCCAACCAAACTTTGTATCTTTCCGAGTCAGCTGAGTTATGGAGTAGCGATTCGAGAAACCCTTCTATGAATCTCCGGTAATAACCAGCTAAGCCGAGAAAGCTACGTACTTCGATCACTGATTTAGGTTGTTCCCAACTTTGAATACCTTCAATCTTTGCTGGGTCAACAGATATTCCATGAATTGATACTACGTGCCCAAGGAATGCTACTTCCTCAAGCCAGAACTCGCATTTCTTCAACTTGGCATAAAGCTTATATTCACAAAGCTTTTGGAGTATCAGCCTCAAGTGTTGCTCCTGATCTTCACGGCTTTTGGAATAAATGAGGATGTCATCAATAAAGACGACCACAAAGTGATCCAAATATTCCTTGAATACTCGGTTCATCATATCCATGAAGGCAGCAGGAGCATTAGTCAATCCAAAGGACATGACTAGGAATTCATAATGCCCGTACCAAGTTCTGAAAGCCGTATTTGGAATGTCATCGATTCTCATCTTCAATTGGTGATATCCGGAACGAAGATCAATCTTTGAAAAGAATTTGGCGCCTTACAACTGGTCAAACAGGTCATCAATACGTGGCAATGGGTACCTATTTTTGATGGTGACATGATTCAACTCCCGATAATCAATACAAAGTCGCATACTCCCATCTTTCTTCTTCACGAATAGAACAGGAGCACCCCAAGGAGAAGTACTAGGATGAATAAAGCCAATGTCTAACAATTCCTACAGTTGGGTCATTAACTCCTGAAGTTCAATAGGAGCCATTCGATATGGGGCTTTGGAAATGGGTTTTGTACCGGGTTCAAGGTCGATACAAAATTCAATTTCACGCTCTGGGGGTAGTCCAGGAAGTTCTTCAGGGAATACGTCAGGAAATTCATTAACAATAGAAATATCATTCAAAACTGACGTATTTTTGTTTAGATCCGAGACATGAGCTAGGAAAGCTTGACATCCGTTTTTCAATAAATGAATAACTTTATGGCTTGAGACGACAGTGATTGATTTTAATGGTTTGGTTGCTTGAATTCGCATAATAGGTTGATTAGGAATATGAAAGCTGACAACCTTACGAAAACAATCAATTTTTGCATGATAAGTAGTTAACCAATCAATTCATAGAATCACATCAAATGCAAGAATTTTCAAAGAAATAAGATCGACAGGTAATGTGTGGGTGCCGATTTGAACTAAACAAGACTTATAAACAGTGGATGTAATGAAGGTTTCCCCCAATGGAGTTTCAACAGATAAGTCAAAGTCCAATTTCTCCGGAGTCAAATTTAAACGTTGAGCGCAAGTAGGAGAAATAAAAGAATGGGTAGAACCGGTATCAAATAAGGTATATACTTCACTAGAGTTTATGATAAGCTTACCCGTGATGACCTCGTTCGGGTTCCTTACTTTGTGGGAGGTCACGACAAACGCTCTCCCTTGAACTACCGGTTTTGTCTTGTTTGGGACGGCCTTTGATGCCTCCATCCCAGCTGGACTTGTCTTCGGTGCACGACAAAATCGGGCCAAGTGACCTTCTCTTCCACAATTGTAACATGCTTTAAAGGGCATCGCACAATTTGGACTGATGTGTCCCTCCCCTCCACATTTGAAGCATATGATAGGTGGTTGTTCTCCTTCCTTAACGACAGGTGCTGATGCTGACGTCTTTCCATCATTGTTGAATCTCCTCTTCTTGAAATGTCCATTCTTATTATTTTGGCCATGATTACCACCGAAGTGGTTACCATTTCTGGCATGTTGATTCCCTCCACGCTTTTTGTCATCGCTTCGATGACTGTTTTCATTGGAATTATCATTTTGTCGGCTGCTCTCTTTTGGTTGGGTTGACTCATTATCGCGCTCCAATAATTGAGCCCTATTAATAACATCTGAATACAAACACAGTTTATGAGATATAAGATATTGACGTATCTCAGGTTTCAAACCTCTTAGAAACATTCGCGTCATTCTCTCCTCATTATCAACTAAATGGGACGCAAACCGGGACAGCTCGGCAAACTTGGCTTCGTACTGCGACACGGTCATGTTGTTTTGCTCCAGTTTAATGAACTCTACCTCTTTCATGTGACGAATACTTTCAGGAAAGTACTTGTCGTTGAACAGTTCTTAGAACTTCTTCCAAGACATCTTCAGTGCGGCAGGTTGAGTACGTTTTACAGATTCCCACCAGTAATCTGCCTCTGCACGAAACATAAAGGTGGCAAAGGGAAACTTTTGTTCCTCGGAGCATCCCAAGACATCAAATATCTTGCAGATCTGCTTAATCCACGTCTCCGCCTTAAGTGGTTTTGGCTCTCCAAAAAACTCCGGTGGTCCCAGCTCCTTGAACTGTTTGGCGGTGACCGTCCGAGAGTTGTCAGTGTTTCCACCTGCATTTTGGACAGGAGCCGCTCTCGCCTGATGTTGCATGAATTGCATGAAGCCTTGAAACATTTCATCGTTCATCATTTGGTCAATGTTGTTGTTTGCTTGAGGAATGTCGCCTTCCTGATGTACATTATCCTGATTATTAATCTGTGGAGACTCAACGGTCTCCTGTGCTCCATTGCTAATCTAAACATTCTCGGATGCCATATTCAAAAACTGCCACAAAACAAGGATTAAATAACATATTACATATTATCCCTATACTCTGACCGACCAATTAAATACCAAATAAGCTTAGGTAGTTAATACTAGCGAAAGAATTCCCCGTTTCTCCCCTCCTAGTTCTTGTCTCACATTTTAGCCAGGATCATATCCCTAAGCTCTGATACCAACTGTGACGCCCCCAAAATAGGTACACATCACCTATCTTGGGTCGCCACTTACATGGTACTGAATACAAATACAAACTTAATTATACATCATGAGCTGTGAGTTTAAATACAAACATTGTCTTCTAGACAGTATTCAAACTCAAAATAAGTCCTCAATACATTTATTATCAAACTATTTCACAGAATAGTGAGGACTACTAATGCTATCATCTGGACTATCACCCGCTTCCCAGACTGCGTCCCAAATTTCGTTCTCATTTCACAAGAGAACAAAGGTGAAAGAAAGGGTGAGCTCAACTAGCCCAGTAAGAAATATTATGACTAAGATAATGCAGAATAAATTATCATTAGTCCTCAACAATGTTAAACTGATAAAATACAACAAACATCAAGTTTAACTGCAGCGGAATAAGCAATCCATTAAAAGAGTCAAGTAGAGAATAAAATCTACTATCTTTTATGATTTAAAAGGTTTTTCATCACTTTTATCACTTTTATCGCTGAGACTCAGCTTAGTAAATAATCCACATCATCCCTACACTACGGTCAAGGATATTCCTTAGGGTCACGACCACAAATTCCATGCACTACGGGCCAATGATATTTGTGTATTTATCAATGGTCATGATCATGCCAACAACTGTCCATCAATGCACTACGGCCAAAAGGACTTTTACCACATCATTTGTAACATTACGGTCATGATTACACCGAATAATCCCTGGTCATAATCATACCAAGTCCATCTATGCACTACATACCACAGATGACTTTCAACATAATATAAATATGAGAATGATGACAATGATATAAGAATTCAATAAAACAAGTTCAAGAATTAATTTGTCCAGGAACCAATAAGTCCAAATTGTCAACATGATACTTCTGTGTAGAGTAAAATTCAAGAATGCTCAGAAGAATATTTCCATGAAAAGATACCGGATGAAGCACAAATATCAAGGATATTCTACTAATTTCATGGAGTATAGAAGTCAAAACTTTAACCAACCCGAGTATAATAAAGAATGGAATAACAACAAAATCACCATGCATGCGGTGCCATATGTATAAAAGTTATTCCAACAGAATAATAAATTATGGAACTAGGTCGTGAAATTCACAAGCGATGGATGTTCCAAATGAATAATAAATAATTAAAAGCGGAACCAGTCCGGCGTATAAAGACGCATGTGATATTCCAACGTAATGAATGAATAATTAAAAGCGGAACCAAGTCCCAAGTATATAAAGATGACGGGATATTCCAACGTAATGAATGAATAATTAAAACGGAACCAGTGTCCCACAGATATACATCTGAGGATATTCCAATGTAATAATAAAGACTAATAATAGAAGAATATCACCAAGTATAGGGTAGTTCTCTTATACAGGTTATTCCAACAGAATAATAAAGAAATGGAATAACAGAAGTTCTCTTCGGATACAATAAATAATATCCCTTACCGTAAAAGAAACTAAATATATGAAAAGAAAGTTAGCAGACTTCTCTTCTTCTTTCTCTCTATACTTTTCTCTCTCTAGAGTTTCGCTGAATTCGTAAAAAAATTATGAAGGAATGAACTTCTATTTATAGAAGAATGGAATGCATAGAATGTGACGCCCCCAAAATAGGTATACATCACCCATTCTGAGTTGTCAATACATGGTACAGAAACAACTACAACTTTATTATTACAACAGTAAAACTGTGAGTTTGAATACAAATATTATCTTCTAGACAATATCTATACTCAAATAAATCCTCATCACATTTATTGATACATTATTTTACAAAAATAGTGAGGACTTCTAATCAACTCTCTCTAGAACCTTCATTCCATACCCCGACTAGTACTCGCTACATTCTCGCCTCCTGAGAAGAAAAATGGAACAAAAAGGAAAAGGGTGAGCTCAACTAGCCCAGTAAAGAATATTATGACTAAGATAATATACAACAAATTATCGTTAGTCTTCAACAGGGAAAAATCTAATAGAATACAATAGACAACCAGTTTTAAATCAATCTTCGCAGCGGAAAATATTAATTCATAGAAAAGTTACGTAGAGGGTGAAATCTACTAATATCTATGAATTTAACGATCCATCATCATTATTTTATCCTCAGTAACATCAATCAATATTCATCTTGAATCAAATATTCATCTTTGCACTACAGGCCAAAAATATTCATCAGTTGGTCATGTTCATCTAAACACCTGTTCATCTTTGCACTACGAGCCAAAGATATTCATTAAGAAATCATTCATCTTTGCACTATAGGCCAAAGATATTCAGTAATATCATCATTTAGGACTGAGGATGATGAAAAATATTTCAAAGAAAACGAATCCAGTGAAACAAAAGAATAAATATTAAGGATTCGTATTTCAGCTATTTCATGTCCAAAAATATCTCATAAATAATCATAGTGGTGTAAAATTTAAGAATGATCAAAACATGGATACAATCAAAGCTAGTATCCATAATAGATATTTTGGACGAAAAGGAAAATTTTCATTTTTCGATGAATAGTGTCGTATTCGTGAATAGTACCGTATACGTGAATAGTAACCCCGACACTAAAAGTTCCAAATTTGATTAAAAAATTCAGATCAATACTTCGGCATAATGATATTAGAAGAAATAATCATTTTAAAAAAAATAATATCCCTTACCTCAAAAGATCAAGATTTCTAAATTGAAACAGGATATAAAGCATGACTTGAACTTGCACCGATAAAGCAATACTCAAAATATACTCAAAATACTCACAAAAATACGCTCGATAATATAGAGAGAGAAAACTTCAGTTTCTGGTGTGATTTTCAATTCTAACCTAAGCACCCTATTTATAGGAAAATGCTTAGAATACCAAAGTAGAAAATTTAATAATATATATATATATATATATATATATATATATCAAAATTCCTACGCCACTCTTGAAATCTGATTTCAGCTTAATAAGCACATGCCACCTTCTAGAAAAAGTAAGAAAAAACGTTTTTCTAATTTAAAATAATTTAAACTTCCAAAAATCAATTATTTCGGAGCTTCGGAACTTCAATAATTCACAATAAATAATCCTTTTGTCAGAAAATTCAAAACTCACGAGTTTTTATAGGAAATTCAATTCTCTACAACTTTACAGAAGAAAGTTTTTCCAAATTCCAAATGAAATTGACCGAATCCACAAATGGGCGATTTTACAGTATATAATCAAATTTCGATCGAAGAAATGGGGTCCACCGACACATAAAACACGCTTTAAATATTTTGATAACAAAAATACCTCCTCCTCCACATATACTCATATATCCCACATTCATCGTAAAAATATCATCATTATTATATTATTAAAATATAATAATATATTTAAATGAATTATTTTATCGTAAAAGATAAAATTTCAATTTTCAACAATTGTCACATTAAAAATTTTCTCCATCTAGATCCACATAAAATCAATATTTTCCTCATCATATGAATCAATAATTAATTATTCACAAATAATATTACGAAATCACAATATTAACAACGACGCAGCCTCCTGGAAAGAGGGGCTTTCCAATAATAATTTCTCTTCTTCATGCATGATTAGGTGACCAAACCTCTCCTTAGACGTAAACTTTCTAGACATTGCCAATAATGTTATCTAATAATATTATTCGAGATAATATGAATTATTTCTTCGATAATGAAAAATATTGTGTAATGACAATTATTAAAACAACAATGAATATAAAATATCAACGCAAAGAATTATTAAATCAATAAAATAAAATCTTTGAACAAAGAATTATCGTAACCATTATCGAGTAGTGCCTTCTTACGTAAGAATCAATAATTGGTGCAATACTGCAGCTACTCGTGTGTGTTAACCACCGAGTATTTTAACAATGATACTTGATGAATAACTAACGCCTGCTATTTTTAAACAACTTATATTTGTCGCTTTCTTCATCCAATCGCTCCGTTATGGGGCCCATACATGGTCATTTGCTTGCCGTATTTAATATTCCCGACAAGCATTTAATATTCCACGACCAAACGAATATTCCCCGACAACAATGAATATTTTATAACCACTCGCTTATTTTGAAATATTTGCGTATTTTACCCATAACTATCCACATTAATCAAATCAACCCTTACTATTTCAAAATAATAAATAGAGAAAATTAAATTTCATTAATAACAAGTTGAGGTCTTACATAGTAACTGAGATAATCAAATCCTTCCTAGGATAGGAAAAGTAATAAAACAAAACCTATCTAATCCTTCTTAGAAAAGGAAAAGTAATAAAACAAAACTCATAATATATATATATATATATATATATATATATATATATATATAAATATAATACTTATATATATATAAAACAAAATCTCTCTCTCTCTATATATATATATATATATATATATATATATATATAACATTCCCTTCCTTGTACGTTTTCTCCCCCACCCCAAATTCATTTCAACCATTTCTTCCATACGTGGCCCCCACATGTGGGCTCCACCTTTAATATATTAAATAAATTTCTATCGATTATTTTGAAAAATGAGTAAGTGGGAGTCCAAATAATACGTCAATATTTACAACAAATACTATAGCAATAATTGAACAAAACTGAGTGACTTCTCACGTAAGCATTAATAATCAATACCGTGTGTTACTATGCAACCACGCCAGACATTCTTTATTTTACTTTACTACGGAGTAGTTCAACGATGATAATCAGTAAAACTTCCGCCGTTATTTTTAATAAAATATTTTTGTCGTTTTTTCACTCCGACAATAATTCTGTTGTGGGGTCCACCAATGATTGTACCGTCGTACGAATATTCCCTGACAAAAAAAATATTCCCCGACCAATCGAATATTATATAACAACTTGCGTACTTTGCAAAATTTATAAATATTACCCACAACTATTATATAATATTAAATTCATTCCATAATATTCAAAAATGATAATTATAGAAAATTCATCTTTATTCAAAAAGTTGGGGTCTTATAACGTAGGCATTCAATCATTGACGCAACTGAAAGATACCTGATCAACTTGATTGCATTGTTAATAGATTCGGCGGTGTTTGAAGTCATTGTTGAGTATCTGCTTACAGTCCCATGGAGCCTGGTGCACTTTTCCAACTTGACCTCTTCCTCCAAATATGTCCTTATTCGAGGATCAATGGCATCAAGTTCAGCCATGTGTTTGTTGAATTGTTCAATATTGTATGCTCTATATGCCCCGTTGTAAGCCCGTTTAAGTTCTTCTCCTCTCTTTTTGAATCTGTTTTTTGTATTTTTCAGTATATGGTATGTGCAGGAACCATGCATGACATCCGGAAACACATAATTCAGTCCTTGTATTATGGCTTTATGTCTATCTGAAACAATGCATTGGCCTTCCCTAACTCCACAAGCAATTCTCAAATTCATGAAAAATTGTGACGCCCCCAAAATTCATAAACTGATATAATATAACAAACATCAAGTTTAACTGCAGCGGAACAAGCAATGCATTAGAAGAGTTAAGTAGAGAATAAAATCTACTATCTTCTATGATTTAAAAGATTTATCATCAATTTTATCGCTGAGACTTAGCTTAATAAATAATCCACATCATTGAATCACCCCTGCACTACGGCCAAGGATATTCGTTAATATCATATCCATGAATTATCCATGCACTACGGGCCAAGGATATTCATTATTATCACATTCATGAATTAATATTTCATTGCTGAGACTCACCTCAATAATTAATCCATATCATCGAATCATCCCTGCACTACAGGCCAAGGATATTCTTTAGTATCACGACCACGAATTCTTCATGCACTACAGGCCAAAGATAATCGTGTTTTTATCAACGGTCCTAATCATGCCATAAAACAATTCATCTTTGCACCCTTGGTCGAAGAGAATCCATGACCATAATCATACCAAAAACTGTCCATCAATGCACTACGGTCAATGATGATTTTTACCACATCATTCGTCATATTAAGGTCATGATTATACCGAATAATTCATGGTCACAATCACACCAAGTCCATTTATGCACTACGGGCCAAAGATGACTTTTACCACATCATTTGTAACATTATGGTCATGATTATACCGAATAATCCCTGGTCATAATCATACCAAGTCCATCTATGCACGTAAGCCACATATGACTTTCAACACAATAAAAATAATATCCTTTACAAAATATGAAATAAATAATAATCATTTCGAATATTGAACGAAAATAATATTCATATGAATATGAAAAATAATTTCTCTTCAGAATAAAAAATAATAATAATCCTTAATTGAAAAGAAGAGTATTCCAACTGGTATAGCAGATACATTCTTGAAGAAAACTTCCACTGTTTTCTACGCTCCAAGCTTTCTAAAACTCTAAAAAAATACGTTCAAGATTATAGAAGAAGAATTCTCTCTATAGTTTCTCTCTCTAGAGTTTCAGTAAATTCGTAAGAAATAATGAAGGAATAAGCTTCTATTTATAGAAGAATGGATTGCATAGTAACTAATTCATGAACGGTCCAGATTGATTTACTTTTAATCGGACGTTCTATATTTAAAGCAAAATTTTTTAAATAAAATATAATATATTCTATTTATAATCTAATAAAACGAATAACTTTATAAAAGTATTCTGTTTTATATAAAAAGATTTTACTATGCAAAACACTATGCAGGCACTATGCAACACTATGCATAATAAAATATAATATATTCTATTTCTAGAATAACTTTATAAAAATATTCTATTTTATATCAAAAGTTTTTCTGTTTTATTACATTTATAATAATAATAAAACAAAACTTATCACCCTTAACTTTAACCTTTTATCAATTTAACTATTTACCAAAATAAAAAAATTGAATACTTTCATTTCATAAAATTCGGTGTCTCACAATCTCCTCTCCTTATGAAATTTTGCCCTCGAAATTTATGTACGTACCTGATATTCGAAGAGATGAGAATACCTTTCTTTCTTTTCAGATTGTACATTTCCGGTAATTTTCTCGCTATCATGATTTTCCTATTTCTCATCTCTTGTATTTCAGATATCATTCTAGAATATAGCTTCAAAACAAGGGTTAATTAACATATCAGATATTATTCCTATACTCTGACCGATCAATTAAATACCAAATAAACTTAAGTAGGTCATACTAGCGAAGGAATTCCCCGTCTCTCCCCTCCTAGTTCTTATGACGCCCCCAAAATAGGTATACATCACACCCATTCTGAGTCGCCAAATACATGGTACATAAAGCAAACTACAACATCAATAATACAATTATCGTGCAAAATACGACAACACATACTGTGAGTTTAAATACAAATATTGTCATCTAGACAATATCCACACCCGGATGAGTCCTCATTACATTTATTCATACATTATTTTACAAAAATAGTGAGGACTACTAAAACATCTTTCTAGAACCATCACTCTATACCCCGACTAGATCCTGCTATGTTCTCACCTCTTGAGAAGAAAAATGGAACAAAAAGGAAAAGGGTGAGCTCAACTAGCCCAGTAAAGAATATTATGACTAAGATAATATACAACAAATTATCATTAGTCCTCAACAGGGAAAAATCTGATAGAATATAATAAACAATAAGTTTTAGATCAACAACTGCAGCGGAAACAACAATCCATTAGAAGAGTCAAGTAGAGAATGAATTCTACTATCTTCTAAGATTTAAGTCCATTATCAATATTTTATCCCTGTAACAACAATTAATATACATCTTTAATCAAATATTCATCTTTGCACTACAGGCCAAAGATATTCATTTATATCACCAGTTGGTCATGTTCATCTCAACACCTGTTCATCTTTGCACTACGGGCCAAAGATATTCATCAAGTATCATCATTAAGGACTGAGGATGATGAATAATATTTTAAAGAAAACGAATCCAGTGAGACAGAAGGACAAATATTAGGGATTCGTATTACAATTTATCCAAGATCAATAATACTCCATAATAACCAATTTTGAAGCAGAATTCAAAAATAAAGCTCAAAACATGGATACAATCAAATATAGCAACCATAAAAGACATCTAAAAGAAAAAGAGAAAATTTCATTTTTTGGTGAATAGTGTTGTATACGTAAATAGTAACCCCGACACAAAAAGGTAGAAATTCCACAAGAAAAATCATACTTCATGAATAATACTCATGAATACTGCTGTATTCATGAAAAGTGTCGTATACGTGAATAGTAACCCCGACACAAAAAGTTTCAAATTTGATTAAAAGTTCAGATCAATACTTCGGCATAATGATATTGAAGAAATAATATCATATATGAAGAAAATAACATCCCTTACCTCAAAGAAACAGTAATTCGGAATGAAAGGTCGGATGTGATGCTGAATGAAACTTGTACTGAACAGCAACTCTCAATGTATCTAAATACTCACAAAATACGCTCGATAATATAGAGAGAGAAAGAGAGAAAACTTGTTTTTGGTGTGATTTTCAATTCTAACTTAGCCCTCTATTTATAGGAAAATGGTAGCACGCCGAAGCAAACTTGAACTACTACCTGATGGCTTTACCTGCTACTATTGCCACCTACCACATTTGAAATTCAATTGAGCACATTTCTCACCAACCAATTCTAGAATTTTCCAAAATGTTTTATCATTTAAACAATAATCAGAAACTTTAATAATTCATAGAAAATAGCCTGTTTATCAGAAAAAATACGAATTTTATGTCCATTCCATGCGAAATCGTATTCTCTACAACTCTGCAGAAGAAAGTTTTTCCAAATTCCAAATAGAAAATATCTGAAATCCACAAACGGGTGATTTTTAAAACCTCCAATCTGACAAAATACTGATAAAATATCTCAACATTAATTCTTTCATTAATAACCATATAAAATAAATAAATTCATCATTTATATCCACATCAAATAAATATTTTCTTATCATATAAATCAATAATTAATTATTCTCAAATAATATTACAGAATCACAATTATGACAACCAGGCCGTTCCCAGGAAAGAGGGGGCTTTCCGATAAGGATTTCTCCTTAATGGCGCGTAATTAGGTGACCAAATCTCTCCTTAGACAGAACTTTCTAGACATTGCCAACAATGCTATCTAATAATATTATTTAAATAATATGAATTATTGATCAGATAATGGGAAATCATGCGTAAGAGACAATTATTGAAACAACAATAATATAAAATATCAACGCAAAGAATTATTAAATCAATAAAATAAAATATTGAATAAGAATTCATCAGTAACAATTATTGAGTAGTGTCTTCTTTACGCATAAATCAATAATTCAACAATAATACTAATAATACCGCAGTGCTTTCTTGTGCAACCACGCCAGACATCAGTATTTTAACCACCAGGTATTCCAATAGTGTTAACGGTAACAATTACACCGTTATTCATAAAAACTCATACTTTGTCGTTTTCCTCATTCGACAGTTATTCTGTTATGGGTCCCATAAATGATTGCATCATCGTACGGATATTCCTGACAAAAAGAATATTCCACGACTAAACGAATATTCCCCGACAACAATGAATATTTTATAACCACTTGCTTATTTTGCAAAATTTGCACATTTCACCCATAACCAAAATATTATATCAACTTAGCACCTTATTATTTCAAAATAATAATTGGAGGAAAATTCAATATTATTTAAAAAAAAGCTGGGGTCTTACAGTTCTTGTCTCACATCTCAGCCAGGGATCATATCTCTAAGCTTTGATACCAACTGTGACTTCTATCCCTTAACCTAGATAGCACCTCACAATGATACCTATCAACTTGCCATCGTTACTCACGGCGTCCCCTACGGAAATTCTGGCTTCGGTGCATCCCAAGACTTGGAAGTCACCAGATAAAGGTTCGGGGCTCTTTTCTATGGCTTTGATACCAACTGTGACGCCCCCAAAATTTAGGTATACATCACCCATTCTGAGTCGCCAGATACATAGTACAGAATTCAAATACAACCTAGTAATACAACTGTCGTGTAAAACACGACAAAACATTAACTGAGAATTTTAATAAGGATATTTCCATCTAGACAATATCCACACTCAATGGAGTCCTCATTACATTTATTATCACACTATTCCACAGAATAGTGAGGACTACTAATGTTATCATCTTGTCCGTCACTTCGTTCCCCGACTAGTCCCAGCTACGTTCTCATTTCCTGAAGAGAACAGTGAAAGAAAGGGTGAGCTCAACTAGCCCAGTAAGAAATATTATGACTAAGATAATTCAGAATAAATTATCGTTAGCCTTCAACAGTGTTAAACTGATACAATATAACAAACATCAAGTTTAACTGCAGTGGAACAAATAATCCATTAGAAGAGTCAAGTAGAGAATAAAATCTACTATCTTCTATGATTTAAAAGATTTATCATCAATTTTATCGCTGAGACTCAGCTTAATAAATAATCCACATCATCGAATCACACCTGCACTACGGCCAAGGATATTCATTAATATCACATCTATGAATTATTCATGCACTACGGGCCAAGGATATTCATTATTATCATATTCATGAATTAATATTTCATTACTGAGACTCAGCTCAATAATTAATCCACATCATTGAATCATCCCTGCACTACAGGCCAAGGATATTCTTTAGTATCACGACCACGAATTCTTCATGCACTACAGGCCAAAGATAATCGTATTTTCATCAACGGTCCTGATCATGCCATAAAACAATTCATCTTTGCACCCTTGGCCGAAGAGAATCCATGGCCATAATCATACCAAAAACTGTCCATCAATGCACTACGGCCAATGAGGATTTTTACCACATCATTCGTCACATTACGGTCATGATTATACCGAATAATCTCTGGTCATAATCACACCAAGTCCATCTATGCACTACGGGCCAAAGATAACTTTTACCGCATCATTTGTAACATTACGGTCATGATTATACCGAATAATCCCTAGTCATAATCATACCAAGTCCATTTATGCACGTAAGCCACAGATGACTTTCAACACAATAAAAATAATATCCCTTACAAAATATGAAATAAATAATAATCCTTTCGAATATTGAACAAAAATAATATTCATATGAATATGAAAAATAATTTCTCTTCAGAATAAAAAATAATAATAATCCTTACTTGAAAAGAAGAGTATTCTAACTGGTATAACAGATATATTCTTGAAGAAAACTTCCACTGTTTTCTACGCTCAAAGCTTTCTAAAACTCTAAAAAAATACGCTCAAGATTATAGAAGAAAAACTCTCTCTATAGTTTCTCTCTCTAGAGTTTCAGTGAATTCGTAAAAAATAATGAAGGAATGAGTTTCTATTTGTAGAAGAATGGACTACATAGTAACTAATTCATGAACTGTCCAGATTGATTTACTTTTAATTGGACGGTCCATATTTAAAACAAAATTTTTTAAATAAAATATAATATATTCTATTTATAATCTAATAAAACGAATAACTTTATAAAAGTATTCTGTTTTATATAAAAACATTTTACTATGCAAAATACTATACAAGCACTATGCAACACTATGCATAATAAAATATAATATATTCTATTTATAGAATAACTTTATAAAAGTATTCTGCTTTTATATAAAAAGTTTTTCTGTTTTATTACATTTATAATAATAAAAAAACAAAACTTATCACCCTTAACTTTAACCTTTTATCAATTTAACTATTTATCAAAATAGAAAAATTGAATACTTTCATTTTATAAAATTTGGGGTCTCACAAAAACCATCTCCAAGATAATTCATTTTCGCTGTCAACCACTGCAAAAGCAATTGGAACAATATTTCAGTTTGCATCTTGTGTGCTTGCTATCAGTAGTGTCCCCCCGTACGTTGATTGTATGAATGTGCCATCGATTACAATAATTGGAAAGCAATGATGCCATGCTTGAATGGATGCTCCAATGGCAAAGAATAAATACTTGAAACGAGCATTTGTTTCCAACTCAAGAGCTGTGACGGAACCTGTTATGAAACATCAACATTATCATTAGAATTAAAAGTAGTATAATGTTACAAAGTAACCAAGACATCATTAGACAGTAACCAACATATTGCATATAGTAACCAAGACAGCATTAGACAATATAATGTTATACAGTAACCAACAGTTGCAGTAGACAGTAACCAATGTATTTAATGTTAAACAGTATCCAAGTCAACATTAGTCAGTAACCAAGTCATCAATGAGTAGTCGTGTGAATTACCTCTTACCTTTTCCAACGCTTTCTCCTTCGATCTCCATTCTTTTTGGTAAGAGATAGACACATTATATTCTGTCATTATGTCATCGACAATATCGGTTGGTGTGTATATTTTCTATAAATTTGTTAATTTATGCATTATGCATTTGCTGACCAACTCACTATTTGCCTGTCTGTGGTCTTCTAGCAATACGTTGACTGAACACGTGTGAATGTCATTGAATTCCCTCACCTTGAACAGACTGGTTTTTCGAATACTTGATGCTCTCATCTTCCATTTGTAATTTTCATCATCTACGCATACTAGCACAAAGTCTCTATGACATGTTCGTAGAACTTTGTGTTGTCTGTTTTTCTTGATTGAATGCAGCCTCATTAATTGTGATAGGATTTTTTTGTCTTTGTAGGTTTGATGTAATTTTACTTCATGTTCATTCGGATCTGTTATTACATCATCATATCGTTCTACTGTGTATGATTTATCATGTTGTCTGTCTCGTTGTTGTTCAATAATTTCTATTGCAAGCTGATCAGCATATTGCGTTCCAATTCGGCAATCTTGTGTTGCTAGTAGAACTAGTGGTGAATTCCCTTGTGTTGATCTGATTGGCGTTACATCGTGAATAACAGATTCTTCTATATTTGTCAAGCTATGCAAGATTGTTGTGCGTCCGCTTCTTTGTTCAATATCTATAATCAGTGGAAATTTACCTTGTTCATCAGATTTTCTACTGACTTGAATAAAGAATCTTAAGGTTCCTTCGTCTGATATACAGATCGGTGGAATTTCGCTTCTAATATGAAATTTGATCGACAATGTTGTTGTGTTTGTGTCTAGTCGTAATGCAATGCATATCATGTTTTGCATTTCTCTGAACGAACAAGTTAATGGAACTAGTATGCCGGTAACTTCAAATTTGGTGTATTGGTTACTATCAGTCCATGTACCGTTGAAATAAAGTACAACAGAATCATCTCCATTGTTCGAAAATGTAATAAGTTTTGTAAAGTAACCAAATCAATGTTAACCAGTAACCAAACTATATAATGTTAGTAACCAGAAAATGAAACACATTTGTACATTCATTTTACAATGGAAACAATGAGTTTAATGTTATGTGTTAGCAATTAAATTATAACAGTTGTATGAAGGTAACCAATGTAGCCAATTAGTTTCCATCATAATAAAACAAACCAATATAAAATAAGAAAATATTGCACAGTAATCATAACAACATTATACAGTTCCAAAATCCAATGTAGACAGTAACCAAAACATGTTTACTTAGTAACCATAGGATAAAAACATCTTCCATTTAATTTTTATAGTAAAAAATAACCAGTATAATGGGTTTGTGGGCAGTTAAATGCTAACTGTAGTAAGAATGTAACCAATGTAGTTAACAAGTAACCATTAATATAAAAATATAAGTATAAGTATAATTAGATTAATGCAGTAACCAGTTCAGCACTAATGAGTATCCATTATAATTTTACATAGTAACCAAATCAGTATTAGTCAGTAACCAATATAATGTTAAACAGTAACCAACTCAACATTAGTCAGTAAACATATACACATAATTGTTCAGTAACCATATGTAACCATAGGAATTCGTAGTAACCATAGGTAACTATATACCTATAATTTTTAAACTCATACACCTCAATATTAGACAATAACCAATACAATGTAGTCAATAAGTAACCTCCAATATAAAAGAATATAACTTTATAATCTTACACAGTAACCAGGTCAGCACTATCGAGTATCCATTATAGTTTTACATAGTAACCAAGTCAGAATTAGTCAGTAACTAATATAATGTTAAACAGTATCCAAGTCAACATTAGTCAGTAACTAAGTCATCATTTTTCATTAACCAAGTTAGTATTGTTCAGT
The DNA here is from genome assembly GCA_020205605.1 of Panax ginseng. Classification (NCBI taxonomy): domain Eukaryota; kingdom Viridiplantae; phylum Streptophyta; class Magnoliopsida; order Apiales; family Araliaceae; genus Panax; species Panax ginseng. Next base: position 17,186,246 of record CM035134.1, read on the forward strand.
AATATTATGCACTAACCATTATAATTTTACACAGCAACCAACTCAGCAATATGCAGTAACCACTATAAAGTTACACAGTAACCGAATCATCATGAATCAGTAACCAATATATTGTTACACAGTAATCAAGGCAGCATTAGACAGTATAATGTTACAAAGTAACCAAGACAACATTAGACAGTAACCAACATATTGTAATACAGTAACCAAGACAACATTAGACAGTATAATGTTACAAAGTAATAAAGACAGCATTAGACAGTAACCAACATATTGTCATACAGTAACCAAGACAGCATTAGACAGTAACCAAGACTGCATTGGACAATATAATGTTATACAGTAACCAAGACAATAGTAAACAGTAACCAACAATTGCAGTAGACAGTAACCAATGTATTTGGTGAGTAACCATTAATATAAAAAAATCAGTAGAACTCGTTTAAAAATTATAAATTAATCAAATAAACATTATTTAGCAAACAAATACACAATAAACAATAAACAATTTATATATATTTAGTAACCATAATCTAAAACATATCAATGAATCAACCAAACGCTATAGGAATTTGTAGTAACCATTTTAAGTGTGAAAAACTTAAGAAAGGTAATCAATATATGAATTCGTAGTAACCATAGGTAACTATATGCATATGAACTTTAAACTCACATACCTCAGTGTTCAGATTTGTATCGAAGTTGCTGTGATATTGTATTCAACAATCAATGTAGTACGGTTGTTTTTGGTTACTTAACTTGAAGTTGCTGATGATTTTGTATGCTATTTCGTCTTCTCCGATCTTAGAGGTTTGTCGCGATCTCAGAGGTGTGTGGAAAGGCAAACGTCGACAGGAGATTTGAATTTCTCCGATATCAAAGTTGCATGTTGTTTTCAGTTGCTTGAATTTAGGAGCGGTTAGTGTGAGACCCCAAATTTTATGAATAAAGATTTAAATTTCTCAAACTATTTTTTCCAAAATTATGGTGTGAATTTGAGATAATGTTATAGTTGTGGGTAATATTTATAGATTTTGAAAAGTATGCAAGTTGTTGTATAATATTCGATTGGTCGGGGAATATTCTTTTTGTCGGGGAATATTCGTGCAACGGTACAATCATTGGTGGACCCCACAACGGAATTATTGTCAGATTGAGAAAATGACAAAAATATTTTTATGAGAATAACGGTGGAAGTTTTACCGTTAAAACTGTTGAACTACTCGGTAGTAAAAGTACAGTAATACACGTGGTTGCATAGTAGCACACGGTATTGATTATTAATATTTACGTGAGAAGTCACTCAATTTTGTTTTATTAGTATTATTAGTATAATAAAACAGAAAAACTTTTTATATAAAACAGAATACTTTTATAAAGTTATTCATTTTATTAGACTATAAATAGAATATATAATATTCTATTATGCATAGTATTTTGCATAGTAAAATCTTTTTATATAAAGCAGAATACTTGTATAAAGTTATTTGTTTTATTAGACAATAATTAGAATATATTATATTTTATTATGCATAGTGTTTCATAGTGCTCATATAGTATTTTACATAGTAAAATCTTTTTATATTAAATAGAATACTTTTATAAAGTTATTCGTTTTATTAGATTATAAATAGAATATATTATATTTTATTTAAAAGATTTTGTTTTATTAGAATATTTTATTAAATCAATCTGGACCGTTCATGAATTAGTTACTATGCAGTCCATTCTCCTATAAATAGAAGCTCATTCCTTCATTATTTCTTACGAATTCACTGAAACTCTAGAGAGAAAAACTATAGAGAGAGTTCTTCTTCTGTAATCTCAAGCGTATTTCTTTAGAGTTTAAGAAAGTTTTGAGCGTAGAAGATAGTGCAAGTTTTCTTCAAATATATTCCCGCCCTACCCGTCGGAATACTCTTCTTTTTAAGGTAAGGGGTATTATTTCTTTTGTATTCATGAAGAAAACTTCTGTTATTCCATTCTTTATTATTCTGTTGGAATAACTTGTATACGCGAACTACCCTATACTTGGTGAAATTCTTCTGTTATTCTATTCTTTATTATTATGTTAGAATAACCTGTCTATGCAAAGTACCGCATACATGGTGAAATTCTTCTATTATTTCATTCTTTATTATTATGTTGGAATATCCTGTCGGGGCGTATTACGCCTGACCTGGTTCCATTATTTATTATTCTATTGGAATAACCTGTCTGTGCGGCCTATCGCATGCATGGTGATTTCTGTTATTATTCTATTATTTATCATTCTGTTGGAACATCATGTCTGTACTTTACGCATGACCTAGTTCTGTTATTTATTATTCTGTTAGAATATCTTGTTTGTGCATTTACGCATGACCTGGTTCTATTATTTATTATTCTGTTAGAATAACCTGTTTGTGCAGTCTATCACATGGTTGGTGAATCCTTTTGTTATTCCATTCGTTATTATACTCAGTTGGTTAAAGTTTTAGTTTCTATACTCCATGAAATTAGTGGAATATCCTTGATATTTGTGCTTCATCCAGCATCTTTTCATGGAAATATTCTTCTGAGCATTCTTGAATTTTACTCTACAAAGAAGTATCATGTTGATAATTTGGACATTATTGGTTCCTGGAAAAATTAATTCTTGAACTTGTTTTATTGAATTATTATGTCATTGTCATCATCCTCATGTTTATATTATGTTGAAAGTCATCTGTGGCCTGTAGTGCATAGATGGACTTGGTATGATTATGACCAGGGATTATTCGGTATAATCATGGCCGTAATGTTACAAATGATGTGGAAAAAGTCCTCATTGGCCCGTATTGCATTGATGGACAGTTTTTGGTATGATTATGGCTATGGATTCTCTTCGGCCAAGGGTGCAAAGATGAATTATTTTATGGCATGATCAGGATCGTTGATGAAAACATGATTATCTTTGGCCCATAGTGCATAGATAATTCGTGGCCGTGATACTAAAGAATATCCTTGGCCTATAGTGCAGGGATGATTTGATGATGTGGATTATTTATTAAGCTGAGTCTCAGCGATAAAAGTGATGAAAAACCTTTTAAATTATAGAAGATAGTAGATTTTATTCTCTACTTGACTTTTCTAATGGATTGCTTGTTCCGCTGCAGTTAAAATTGATGTTTGTTATATTGTATCAGTTTAACACTGTTGAAGGCTAACGATAATTTATTCTGCATTATCTTAGTCATAATATTTCTTACTGGGCTAGTTGAGCTCACCTTTTTTCTTTCATTGTTCTCTTCAGGAAATGAGAACGTAGCTGAGACTAGTCGGGGAACAGAGTGATGGTCCTAGATGGTGCATTAGTAGTCCTCACTATTCTGTAAAATAGTGTAATAATAAATGTAATGAGGACTCCATTGAGTGTGGATATTGTCTAGATGACAATATTTGTATTAAAACTCACAGCATATGTTTTGTCGTATTTTACACGACTGTTGTATAATTAGTTTGTATTTGTATTTTGTACCATGTATTTGGCGACTCAGAATAGGTGATATATTCCTATTTTGGGGGCGTCACAGTTGGTATCAAAGCCTAGGGATATGATCCCTGGGTGAGATGTGAGATAAGAACTAGGAGGGGAGAGACGGGAAATTCCTTTGCTAGTATGACCTACCTAAGTTTATTTGGTATTTAATTAGTTGGTCAGAGTATAGGGATAATATGTGATATGTTAATTAACCCATGTTTTGTGGCAGTGTTTGAAAATGACATCCGAGAATGTTAAGAATAGCAATAGAGCACAGGAGACCGTTGAGCCTCCACAGATCAATAATCAGGACAATGTGCAACATGATGGCGATAAGCCTCTTGCAAATAATAATATTGATCAATTGACGAATGACGGTACATTTATGAGATTTTTAGAATTTATGCAACATCAGGTGAAGGCGGCTCCTGTTCATAATGCAGGAGGAAACAATGGCAACCCACGGTTGGTCACCGCTAAGCAGTTCAAGGAATTGGGACCACCAGAGTTTTTTGAAGAGCCAAAACCACTTAAGGCGGAGACGTTGGTAAAGCAGATCAACAAGATATTTGATGTCTTGAGATGCTCCGAGGAGCAAAAAGTTCCCTTTTCCACCTTCATGTTGCGTGCAGAGGCAGATTACTGGTGGGAATCTGTAAAACGTACTCAACCTGCCGCACTGAAGTTGACTTGGGAAAAGTTCCAAGAATTGTTCAACGACAAGTACTTTCCCGAAAGTATTTGTAAGACCCCAACTTATTATTTAATGAAATTAAATTTCCTCTATTTATTATCTTGAAATAGTAAGGGTTGATTTGATTAATGTGGTAAGTTATGGGTAAAATGCGCAATTATTTCAAACAAGCAAGTGGTTTTAAAATATTCATTGTTGACGGGGAATATTCGTTTGGTCGTGGAATATTCTTAATGTCGGGAATATTCGCATTTACTACGCAAAATTCCTTGTGGGCCCCATAATGTAAAAACGATTGGATGAAGAAAAACGACAAGAATAAGTTGGTTATAAATAACTACGTGTTATTACCAAGTATAATCTTGTTGGAATATGCGGGTGGTTAAAACACAAGAAGACACACGGTATTACACCAATTATTGATTCTTACGTAAGAAGGCTACTTTCAATAATTGTTACGATGAATTATTGTTCAAGATTTTATTTTATTGATTCAATAATTGTGCTGCGTTGATATTTTATATTATTGTTGTTTTAATAATTGTCACTGCATAGTATTTTCTATTATCGGAGCAATAATTCATATTATCTGAATAATATTATTAGATAACATTATTGGCAATGTCAAGAAAGTTACATCTAAGGAGAGGTTTGATCATCTAATTGCGCTACCATGAGGAGAGAGATCCTTATTGGAAAGCCCCCTCTTTCTTGGGAACTGCCTGGTTGTCAGTAATGTGATTATGTAATATTATTTGTGAATAATTAATTATTGATTTATATGATGAGGAAAATATTGATTTTATCTTTTTCTGATAAAATAATTCATTTAAATATATTATTTTAATAATATATTGATGGTGATATTTTTATAATGAATGTGGGATATATGAGTATATGAGGAGGAAGAGTATTTTTGTGGCATTAAATGATTAACACATGTTTTGTGTCGGTAGACCCCAATTCTTGATCGAAATTTGATTATAGCCTGTAAAATCGCCCGTTTGTGAATTTCGGTCAATTTCTGTTTGGAATTTGGAAAAACTTTCTTCTACAAAGTTGTAGAGAATGAAAATTTCTATGACAAGGACATGTGGTTTGAATTTTTCTGATAAAAGGGCTATTTATCATGAATTATTGAAGTTCCGAAGTTTCGAAATAATTGATTTTTGGAAGTTTTAATTATTTTTTTTAAGAAAAACGTTTTTGTTCAATTGAGTGAGCTCACATGTGTTATCAATGTGTTGAATTCAGATGTCTAGAGGTGGGCTAAGGAAAATTATATAAATATATTATTATTTTATTAAATTTTCTGCTTTGGTGTTCTAAGCATTTTCCTATAAATAGGGTGTTTAGGTTAGAATTGAAAATCACACCAGAAACTGAAGTTTTCTCTCTATTTCTCTCTCTATATATTGAGCGTATTCTTGTGAGTATTTTGATACTTTGAGTATTGTTATACGGTGCAAGTTTTCTTCAAAGACTATATTCGTAATTCCAAATCGGCTTTGTCTCTTTTTCGAGGTAAGGGATGTTATTTTCTTTTAAAATGATATTATTTTCTTCAATATCATTATGCCGAAATATTGGTTTGAACTTTTAATCAAATTTAGAACTTTTTGTGTAGGGGTTACTATTCACGTATACGGCACTATTCATTGAAAAATAAAATTTTTTCTTTTCGTCCAAATTATCTATTATGGATACTAGCTTTGATTGTATCCATGTTTTGATCATTTTTGAATTTTACTTCACTATGATTATTTATGAGGTATTTTTGGACATGAAATAGCTGAAATACGAATCCTTGATATTTATTCTTTTGTTTCACTGGATTCATTTCCTTTAAAATATTTTTTATCATCCTCAGTCCTAAATGATGATATTATTGAATATCTTTGGCCTGTAGTGCAAAGATAAATGATTTTATAATGAATATCTTTGACACATAGTGCAAAGATGAACAGGTGTTGAGATGAACATGACCGACTGATGAATATCTTTGGCCTGTAGTGCAAAGATGAATATTTGATTCAAGATGTATATTGATTGATGTTACAGGGATAAAATATTGATGATGGACTTTTAAATTCATAGATAGTAGTAGATTTTCATTCTCTACGTAACTCTTCTATGAATTATTATTTTCGCTGCGAATATTGATCTGAAACTTGTTGTCTATTGTATTTTATCAGATTTTTCCCTGTTGAAGATTGACGATAATTTGTTCTATATTATCTTAGTCATAATATTCTTTACTGGGCTAGTTGAGCTCACCCTTTTTCTTGTTGTTCTATTTTTCTTCTCAGGAGGCGAGAATATAGCGAGTACTAGTCGGGGTATGGAATGATGATTCTAGAAGTTGTTTAGTAGTCCTCACCATTTTTTGTATAATAATGTATCAATAATTGTGATGAGGATTTATTTGGGTATGGATATTGTCTAGAAGACAATATTTGTATTTAAACTCACAGTTTTTATGGTGTATTAATAAAGTTGTAGTTGTTTCTGTACCATGTTATTGACAACCTAAAATGGGTGATGTATACCTATTTTGGGGGCGTCACAGTATTCGTCACATGAAAGAGGTAGAATTCATCAAGTTAGAGCAAAACAACATGACCGATATACGTCCCGGTTTGCGTCCCATTTGGTTGATAATAAGGAGAGAATGACGCGAATGTTTCTAAGAGGTTTGAAACCCGATATACGTCAATATCTTATCTCTCATAAACTGTGTTTATATTCAGATGTTGTTAATAGGGCTCAGTTATTGGAGCGCGATAATGAGTCAACCCAACCAAAAGAGAGTAGCTGGCAAAATGATAATACCAGTGAGAGCAATCATCGAAGCGGTGACAACAAGCGTGGAGGGGATCAACAGGCCAGAAATGGTAACCACTTCGGTGGTAATCATGGCCAAAATAATAAGAATGGACATTTCAAGAAGAAGAGATTCAACAATGATGGAAAGACGTCAGAACCAGAACCCGTTTAAAAGGAAGAAGAACGACCACCGGTCGTATGTTTCAAATGTGGACAGGAGGGACACATCCATCCAAACTGTATGCAGCAATCCAAAATGTGTTTTAATTGCGGAAGAGAAGGTCACCTAGCTCAATTTTATCGTATAGTGAAGTCAAGTCCAGCTGGGATAGTGATGCCAAAGGATGTCCCAAACAAGTCAAAGCCGGTAGTTTAAGTGAGAGCATTTTTTTTCCGTGACGAAGAACCTAAATAAAATTATCATGGGTAAGTTAATCATAAGCTCTTGCGAAGTCTATACCGTGTTAGATACCGGTTCTACTCACTCTTTTATTTCACCTAGTTGTGTTCAATGTTTGAACTTAACTCCGGAGAAGTTAGACTTTAATTTATCTATTGAAACTCCGTTGGGAGAAATCTTCGTTACCTCCACTATTTATAAATCTTGTTTGATTCAAATCAACACTTTCACGTTACCTGTCGATTGTATCTCTTTGGAAATACTTGCCTTTGATGTGATTTTAGGAATCGATTGGTTAACTACTCATCATTTTTTTTGTAAGGTTGTTAGCTTTCATACTCTTAACCAACCTGTTATGCGAATTCAAAGTAATCAAACCACTAAAGTCAATCATTGCCATATCAAGCCATAAGTAAAGATCCATGAGCCTTTATCTGGTGACTTCCTTGTGTGGAATGCACCGAAGCCAGACTTTCTGTAGGCGACGTCGTGAGTAACGATGACAAGTTGATAGGTATCAATATGACGTGCTATCCAAGTCTTGGAGGAGGGTCACAGTTTTGAACGATATTTCTATTGTTAATAAATTTCTTGACGTATTCTTGAAGACTTCTTAGCCTACCCATAGAGCGTGAAATCGAATTTTGTATTGACCCAGTACAAAACCCATTTCTTAAACCCTCAAATATTTCTTCAACTAAAATAAACGTAACATGCGCCAAAGACGTTGACTCGAGCTGTTGAAGATTAAGATCGTACCATTCAATACCATCATAGGAAAAGTGAACATGGTAACTAACGCATTGAGTAGAAGATCGTATGCGGTTACAAGTGCAAATATACGAACCCCCGTGAAGATAACTAATATACGAGTAAAATCGACTTTAATCGATAAAGTTAAAGCTGCTCAAGCTACACAGCCGGAGCTGATGAATGTGAAGAATTAAGAAGGTTCAAGAGGGCGTTATTCTAGAAGCAAGAATCGATAAAGAGAGGAAACCTCAACCCTCGATTTAATTGGCCCATTTGAAATCCTCAATCGAGTAGGAACTGTGGCCTATAGACTCATTTTACCGCCAAGTATGTTGTGTGTTCATAACGTTTTATTGTATCGATGTTACGTAAATATGTGGACGACCCGAATCACATTATTGATTTAGAACCGGACGAGATAGCAGAAGATTTAACGTATGAGGAGATACGTGTTAAAATCTTGGATAAGAAGGATTATATTCGACACTCAAAGGTTATACCTCAAGAGTTAGTATCTGAAATGAAGTCAAGGTACCCTCACCTCTTCGGCATACCAGGTACGTACGTAAATTTCGAGGGCAAAATTTCATAAGGAGGGGAGATTGTGAGACCCCAAATTTTATGAATAAAGATTTAAATTTCTCAAAATATTTTTTTTAAAATTAGGGTGTGGATTTGAGATAATGTTATAGTTGTGGGTAATATTTATAAATTTTGAAAAGTATGCAAGTTGTTGTATAATATTCGATTGGTCGGGGAATATTCTTTTTGTCGGGGAATATCCGTACGACGGTACAATCATTGGTGGACCCCACAACGGAATTATTGTCGGATTGAGAAAACGACAAAAATAATTTTATGAGAATAACGGTGGAAGTTTTACCGTTAAAACTTTTGAACTACTCGGTAGTAAAAGTACAGTAATATGCGTGGTTGCATAATAGCACATGGTATTGATTATTAATGCTTACGTGAGAAGTCACTCAGTTTTGTTTTCTTAGTATTATTAATGTAATAAAACAGAAAAGATTTTTAAATAAAATAGAATACTTTTATAAAGTTATTCGTTTTATTAGACTATAAATAGAATATATAATATTTAATTATGCAGAGTATTTTGCATAGTAAAATCTTTTTATATAAAACAGAATACTTGTAAAATCCCAGATTTTATGTATAAAGATTTAAATTTCTCGAAATATTTTTTTTTATATATTATGGTGTGGATTTGAGATAATGTTATAGTTGTGGGTAATATTAATAAATTTTGCAAAGTATGCAAGTTGTCATATTATATTCGATTGGTCAAAAAATATTCTTTTTGTCAGGAAATATACGTACAACGGTACAATCATTGGTGGACCCCACAACGGAATTATTGTCGGATTGAGAAAACGACAAAAATATTTTATTGAAAATAACGGCGAAAGTTTTACCGTTAATACTGTTGAACTACTCGGTAGAAAAAGTACAATAATACGCGTGGTTGCATAGTAGCACACGATATTGATTATTGATGTTTATGTGAGAAGTCACTTAGTTTTGTTCAATTATTGCTACAATAATTGTTGCATAGTATCTCATATTATTTGATTCAATTATTGTTGATTTATAAGTTTTGTTTTATTAGTATTATTAACGTAATAAAACAGAAACATCTTTTTATATAAAACAGAATACTTTTATAAAGTTATTCGTTTTATTAGGCTAATAGTAAAATCTTTTTATAAAAAATAGAATACTTTTATAAAGTTATTCGTTTTATTTGATAATAATTAGATTATATTATATTTTATTATGCATAGTGTTGCATAGTGTTTTGCATAGTAAAATCTTTTTATATAAAAAAAATACTTTTATAAAGTTATTTGTTTTATTAGGCAATAATTAGAATATATTATATTTTATTTAAAAGATTTTTCTTTAAATATGGACCGTCGGATTAAAGTAAATCAATCTGGACCGTTCATGGATTAGTTACTATACATTCCATTTTCCTATAAATAGAAGCTCATTCCTTCATTATTTTCTTACGAATTCAGTGAACTCTAGAGAGAGAAACTATAGAGTGAGACTATAGAGAGTTAGAAGAAAAGTTTTCTGCTACTTCACTATTCCTATATCCAGTTGTTTTACGGTAAGGGATATTATTTCTTTCTTATTCATGGAGAGAATTTCTGTTATTCCATTCTTTATTATTCTGTTGGAATAACCTGTATACGCAGAATACCCTATACTTGGTGACATTCTTCTATTATTCCGTCTTTATTATTCTATTGGAATATCATGTCTCGTATATTTTACACCTGGACTCGTTTCGCCTTTTATTATTCTCATTGGAATATCCTCATACATGTTATACATCGGACTCGGTTACGCTCTTTATTATTCTCGTCATATTATTCTCACTGGAATATCCTCATGCAGGTGTTTTACACCGGACTGGTTCCGCTTTTTTATTATTATGTCTTTATTATTTTGCCGGAATATCACATGCATGTGTTTTACACCTTGAACTGGTTCCATCTTTATTATTCTCGCCTTTTATTATTCATTTGGAATATCCTGCATGCATGTGTTTTATACTTTAATTCGGTTCCATCTTTATTATTACGTCTTTATTATTCTCGCTTGGAATAACTCGTCTATCTGGCACCGCAGTATGGTGATTTCATTGTTATTCCATTACTTATTCTTCTCATTGGAACATCCTGCTTGCGTGAATTTCACCCCGACCTAGTTCCGTTATTTATTGTTCAATTGGAATAACCTGTCTATGCGAAGTACCGCATGCATGGTGAATTCTTTTGTTATTCCATTCTTTATTATACTCAGTTGGTTAAAGTTTTGACTTCTATACTCCATGAAATTAGTGGAATATCCTTGATATTTGTGCTTCATCCAGTATCTTTTCATGGAAATATTATTCTGAGCATTCTTGAATTTTACTCTACAAAGCAGTATCATGTTGACAATTTGGACGTTATTAGTTCCTGGACAAATTAATTCGTGAACTTATTTTATTGAATTCTTATATCATTGTCATCATCCTCATGTTTATATTATGTTTAAAGTCATCTGTGGCCTATAGTGCATAGATGGACTTGGTATGATTATGACCAGGGATTATTCGGTATAATTATGACCGTAATATTACAAATGATGTGGTAAAAGTCCTCATTGGCCAGTAGTGCATTGATGGACAGTTTTTGGTATGATTATGGCTATGGATCCTCTTCGGCCAAGGAAGCAAAGATGAATTGTTTTATGGCATGGTCAGGACCGTTGATGAAAACACGATTATCTTTGGCCCGTAGTGCATGGATAATTCGTGGTCGTGATACTAAAGAATATCCTTGGCCTATAGTGCAGGGATGATTTGATGATGTGAATTATTTATTAAGCTGAGTCTCAGCGATAAAAGTGATGAAAAACTTTTTAAATCATAAAAGATAGTAGATTTTATTCTCTACTTGACTCTCTTAATGAATTGCATGTTCTGCTGCAGTTAAACTTGATGTCTATTGTATTTTATCAGTTTAACATTGTTGGAGACTAATGATAATTTATTCTGCATTATCTTAGTCATAATATTTCTTACTGGGCTAGTTGCGCTCACCCTTTCTTTCATTGTTCTCTTCAAGAAATGAGAACGTAGCTGTGGCTAGTCGGGGAACGGAGTGATGGTCTAGAGGATAGCATTAGTAGTCCTCACTATTCTATGAAATACTGTGACAATAAATGTAATGAGGACTCCATTGAGAGTGGATATTGTCTAGAAGACAATATTTGTATTTAAACTCACAGCATATGTTTTGTCGTATTTTACACGACTGCTGTATTATTAGTTTGTATTTGAATTTTGTACCATGTATTTGGCGACTCAAGATAGGTGACGTATACCTATTTTGGGGGCGTCACAGTTGGTATCAAAGCTTAGGGATATGATCCCTGGCTGAGATGTGAGATAAGAACTAGGAGGGGAGAGACGGGGAATTCCTTCGCTAGTATGACCTACCTAAGTTTATTTGATAGTTAATTGGTCGGTCAGAGTATAGGGATAATATGTGATATGATAATTAACCCTTGTTTTGTGGCAGTGTTTGAAAATGGCATCCGAGAATGTTGAGAACATCAATGGAGCACAGGAGACCGTTAAGTCTCCACAGATCAATAGTCAGGATAATGTTCATCAAGAAGGTGATAATCATCAGGCAAACAATAACACTGACCAAATGACAAACGACGGTACGTTTAGGAGCTTTTTAGAATTCATGAAACATCAGGCAAAGGCGGCTCCTGTTCATAATGCAGGTAAAAATAATGGCAACCCATGGTTGGTCACCGCTAAGCAGTTCAAGAAGCTGGGACCACCAGAGTTTTTGGGAGAACCAGAACCACTTAAGGTAGACACGTGGATAAAACAGATCACCAAGATATTTGATGTCTTGGGATGCTCCGAGGAGAAAAAGGTTCCCTTTTTCACCTTCATGTTGCGAGGAGAGGTGGATTATTAGTGGGAATCTGTAAAACGTACCCAGCCTGACGCACTCAAGATGTCTTGGGAGAAATTTCAAGAGCTGTTCAATGACAAGTACTTTTCCGAAAGCATTCGTCACATGAAGGAGGTGGAATTTATCAAGTTGGAGCAAAATAATATGACCGTGTCGCAGTATGAGGCTAAGTTTGCGGAGTTAGCCTAGTTTGCATCCCATTTGGTCGATAATGAGGAGAGAATGACGCGAATGTTTCTGCGGGGTTTGAAACCCAATATACGTCAATACCTAATTTCTCATAAACTTTTTTTGTATTCAGATATTGTGAATAGGGCTCAGTTATTGGAGCACGATAATGAGTCAGCACAACCAAAAGGTAACGACCAACAACACGATAATAATCATACCAGTGGCAACAGTTATCGGAACAATGATAACCATCATGGGGGAAATTATCATGCCAGAAATGGTAACCACTTCGGTGAAAATCATGGCCAAAACAATAAGAATGGACATTTCAAGAAGAGAAGGTTCAACAATGACGTGAAGACGTCGGCACCAGCACCCGTTTCAAAGGAAGAAGAACGACCACCGGTCGTATGTTTCAAATGTGGACAGGAGGGACACATCCGTCCAAACTATAAGCAGCAATCCAAAGCGTGTTTTAATTGCGGAAGAGAAGGTCACCTAGCTCAATTTTGTCGTATGGTGAAGTCAAGTCCAGCTGGGATAGTGATGCCAAAGGATTTCCCTGACAAGTCAAAGCCGGTAGTTTAAGTGAGAGCGTTTTTTTTCTCGTGACGAGGAACCTGAATAAAATTATCACGGTTAAGTTAATCATAAGCTCTTGCCAGTGCACTGTTGAATGAATCGGGTTCTACTCACTCTTTTATTTCAACTAGTTTTGTTCAATGTTTGAAGTTAACTCCGGAGAAGTTAGACTTTGATATATCTGTTTAAACTTAGTTGGGAGAAACCTTCGTTACCTCCACTATTTATAAATCTTGTTCAATTCAACACTTTCACGTTACCTGTCGATCTTATCTCTTTGAAAATACTTGCCTTTGATGTGATTTTAGGAATCGATTGGTTAACTACTCATCATGTTTTTTTTTGTAAGGTTGTTAGCTTTCATACTCCTAACTAACCTGTTATGTGAATTCAAAGTAACCAAACCACTAAAGTCAATCATTGTCATATCAAGCCATAAGTAAAGAGGCCCGAGCCTTTCGCTGATGACTTCCTTGTGTGGAATGCACCGAAGCCAGACTTTCTGTAGGCGACGTCGTGAATGACGATGACAAGTTGATAGGTATCATTGTGAGGTGCTATCTAGGTTAAGGGATAGAAGTCACAGTTGGTATCAATGTGACGTACTATCCAAGTCTTGCATGAGAGTAACAGTTTTGAATGATATTTCTATCATTAATAAATTTTTCGACATATTTCCGAAGACTTCTTAGCCTACCCTAGAGCGTGAAATTGAATTTTGTATTGACCCCAGTACAAAACCCATTTCTTAAACCCTCAAATATTTCTTCAACTAAAATGAACGTATCATGTGCCAAAGACGTTGGCTCAAGCGGTTGAAGATTACGATCGTACCATTCAATATCATCGTGGAAGAGCGAACATGGTAACTGACGTGTTGAGTAGAAGATCGTATGCGTTTACGAGTGCGGTGATGTTAACATAAAGACTCATTTCGTATAACTTACAAATGATGAAGATAGAGTTAGAGACTCTAGGGACCCACATGAAGATAATGAATATATGAGTAAAATCGACTTTAATCGATAAAGTTAAAGCCGCTCAAGCTACATACCCGAATCTGATGAATGTGAAGAAGAAGGTTCAACAGGGCGTTATTCTAGAAGCAAGAGTTGCTGAAGAAAGGAAGTCTCAACCCTCGATTTAATTGGCCCATTTCAAATCCTCGATTAAGTAGGAGCTGTGGCTTATAGACTCGTTTTACCGCCAAGTATGTTGCGTGTTCATAACGTTTTTCACGTATCGATGTTACATAAATATGTGGACGGCCCGAACCACATTATTAATTTAGAACTGGATGAGATAGCGGATGATTTAACATTTTAGGAGATACTTATTAAAATCTTGGATAAAAAGAATCGTATTCAACACTCAAGGGTTATACCTCGAGAGTTAGAATTTGAAATGAGGTCGAGATGTCCTCACATGTTCGGCATACCAGGAACGAACGTAAATTTCGAGGGCGAAATTTCATAAGGAGGAGAGATTGTAAAATCCCAGATTTTATGGATAAAGATTTAAATTTCTCGAAATATTTTTTTTATATATTATGGTGTGGATTTGAGATAATGTTATAGTTGTGGGTAATATTTACAAATTTTGCAAAGTATGCAAGTTGTCATATTATATTCGATTGGTCGAAAAATATTCTTTTTGTCAGGAAATATCCGTACAACGATACAATCACTGGTGGAAACCACAACAAAATTATTATCAGATTGAGAAAACGACAAAAATATTTTATTGAAAATAACGGCGGAAGTTTTACCGTTAATACTGTTGAACTACTTTAGAAAAGAAATGTAATGTCTGGCGTGGTTGCATAGTAGCACACGGTATTAATTATTGATGTTTATGTGAGAAGTCACTTAGTTTTGTTCAATTATTGCAACAATAATTGATGCATAGTATCTCACATTATTTGATTCAATTATTGTTGATTTATAAGTTTTGTTTTATTAGTATTATTAACGTAATAAAACAGAAACATCTTTTTATATAAAACAGAATACTTTTATAAAGTTATTAGTTTTATTAGGCTAATAGTAAAATCTTTTTATATAAAACAGAATACTTTTATAAAGTTATTCGTTTTATTTGATAATAATTAGATTATATTATATTTTATTATGCATAGTGTTGCATAGTGCTGCATAGTGTTGCATAGTATTTTGCATAGTGTTGCATAGTGTTTTTCATAGTAAAATCTTTTTATATAAAATAAAATACTTTTATAAAGTTATTTGTTTTATTAGGCAATAATTAGAATATATTATATTTTATTTAAAAGATTTTGCTTTAAATATGGACCGTCAGATTAAAGTAAATCAATCTGGACCGTTCATGGATTAGTTACTATACATTCCATTTTCCTATAAATAGAAGCTCATTTCTTCATTATTTTCTTACGAATTCACTGAACTCTAGAGAGAGAAACTATAGAGAGAGACTAGAGAGAGTTAGAAGAAAAGTTTTCTGCTACTTCACTACTATTATATCCAGTTCTTTTACGGTAAGGGATATTATTTCTTTCTTATTCATGGAGAGAATTTCTGTTATTCCATTCTTTATTATTACATTGGAATAACTTTGTATACTGTGAAATACCTATACTTGGTGACATTCTTCTATTATTCCGTCTTTATTATTTTGTTGGAACATCCTGTCTGTGTTTTACAATTTGAACTGGTTCCGCTCTTTATTATTCTCATGGAATATCATATTCATGTGTTTTACACCGACCTAGTTCCGCTCTTTATTATTCTCATCTTTATTATTACGCTAGAATATCCTCATGCAGATGTTTTACAACTGGGATTCCGTTCTTTTTATTATTTTGTCTTTATTATTCTGTTGGAATGTCCTATCTGTGTGTTTTACACCGGACCTGGTTCTGTCTTTATTATTCTGTGTTTATTATTATGTTGGAATAACCTGTCTATGCAAAGTACCGCATGCATGGTGATTTCTATTGTTATTCTATTACTTATTATTCTGTTGGAACATCCTCGCTTGGGTGAATTTCACCGACACGGTTACGTTATTTATTGTTCAATTGGAATAACCTGTCTATGCGAAGTACCGCATGCATGGTGAATTCTTTTGTTATTCCATTCTTTATTATACTCAGTTGGTTAAAGTTTTAACTTCTATACTCCATAAAATTAGTGGAATATCCTTGATATTTAAGCTTCATCCAAAGATCTTTCATGGAAATATTCTTCCGAGCATTCTTGAATTTTACTCTACAAATCAAGATCATGTTGACAATTTGGACGTTATTAGTTCCTCGGACAAATTAATTCGTGAACTTGTTTTATTGAATTCTTATATCACCGCTATCATCCTCATGTTTATATTATGTTGAAAGTCATTTGTGGCTTCAGAGTGCATAGATGGACTTGGTATGATTATGACCGAGGATTATTCTAATATAATCATGGCCGTAATGTTACAAATGATGTGGTAAAAGTCCTCATTGGCCCATAGTGCATTGATGGACGGTTTTGGTATGATTATGGCTATGGATTCTCTTGACCAAGGAGCAAAGATGAATTGTTTTATGGCATGATCAGGACCGTTGATGAAAACATGATTATCTTTGGCTCGTAGTGCATGGATAATTCGTGGTCGTGATACTAAATAATATCCTTGGCCTGTAGTGCAGGGATGATTTGATGATGTGGATTATTTATTAAGCTGAGTATCAGTTTAACACTGTTGAAGGCTAACGATAATTTATTCTGCATTATCTTAGTCATAATATTTCTTACTGGGCTAGTTGAGCTCAACCTTTTGCTTTAATTGTTCTCTTCAGAAAATGAGAACGTAGCTGAGACTAGTCGGGGAACAGAGTGATGGTCCTAGATGGTGCATTAGTAGTCCTCACTATTCTGTGAAATAGTGTAATAATAAATGTAATAAGGACTCCATTGAGTGCGGATATTGTCTAGATGACAATATTTGTATTAAAACTCACAGCATATGTTTTGTCGTATTTCACACGACTGTTGTATAATTAGTTTGTATTTGTATTCTGTACCATGTATTTGGCGACTCAAAATAGGTGATGTATTTCAATTTTGGGGGAGTCACAGTTAGTGTTAGATAAGACAGTCGGTAACTGAGGTATACGTGATTTTAGCAACTTTATTATTGTGTTGTTTTATTTTTGTAATTATGTTGTGTGTGTTTTATTTTTATAATTATTTTCTAATTATTGTATATTAGTTTTAAGGACCCTATTGATAACCTAAACCTAAACGAGCTCAATCCAACATATAGGCCTTTTCCCTCAATATGCCCAGTACCAACTTTGTTGTTAACCTCGTACTCTGCGTGAGACGCAAAGGAGCGGAAAGCTTAAACCCTAAATTATCCTAAATCAATTTTTTTAGCTCAAACTCTCTCTCTTCAATGGCGGAAGAGAATGAAGAAGCAGCAAATTCGAGAAACTTCTCGAATCCCAAAGAAGCGACATTATGTGAAGAATGTAAATCAAACCCATCAAAATACAAATGCCCAAGTTGCTATGTACGCTCTTGTAGCCTCCATTGCGTCAAAGCTCACAAACAAGCCACCGGTTGTACTGGAAAGAGAAAACAGACGCAGTTTGTTCCTTTGTCCCAATTTGATGACAATCTCCTCATCTCTGGTAATTTTCACTAGTTCAATACCTCTTCTGATAATTCAAGTGTTTTTTTGTGGGTTTATACTCCCTTCGTTTTGAAATAAAAGCCCCATTTGCAAATGAAAAAAAATTGTTCCATAAAAGAGTCCTTTTTTATTGATCATAGTATAAAAGATGTCAAAGTTTAACAACACAATTTCAGTACATGCCGCCACTACTAAACTAAACTAAGCACTGATAAATATGGAAGAAAAATATATCCTTAAAGGTTGTAAATATTTTATTTTCGAACTAATGGAGTATTTGTTTTCATGTGTAAGTTATTGTATTCTTAAGAAAGTTTTTTTCTTTCCTCTCCAACATTTAGGTTATGTTTATTAATCTAAATGTCTTGTTTGTTTTTCAAATCTAGACTTGGTACTATTAGTCTATAAAAGGACTTAATAGTCTTAATAGTTATAATGATTATAATCTCAAGTTTGCAAACAAACAGAGCCTTAGATCTTCTATTGTGGACTAGGAATTGATTACCATTTTTTAGGGTACGTTCATGAGTCTTTTTATTTTTTATTTTTTATTGACTTGTTTTCTTTGTATATTAAATTTTGTGTAAGATACTTTTTTTTGTGAAAAATGGGTTTTTGCGAGACTAAACTTTAAAGACTAAAATTTATTATTAAAAAAATATTGAGAAATTGTTTTTACTTGTTTTGAAAATTGGGTAAAAAGAAAAACCTCTCATTTTCTGAGGGAGGGATAGATTTGACCATCAAATTGATAACTTGATTAGGGAGGACTCAAAATACATAACAGACATTTTTGCCAAATGTAGAAAGGCATAAGACATAAGACATAAGAGACACTAAGTACATGTACCTTGTTAACTACTAAATAAATCAATTCAATTTAGGAAGATCTTTTCAATCGATCTAGGCAAATACTTTATGTAATACCAAAAGTAATGAGCACGACGATTGAGGATGTAGCTACACAATGTCAACCCCATGCCATGAAGCACCAAAGCAGATACACATGTTCTTCCTTTATATGAAATTATTTCTGTTAAAATGGTCTCTAGACTCTAGTTGCCTCAAAAGCAAAAAAAGAAACTATGTACATGACTTTCCATACTATCAACATCTCTAGTAGCAAATGCATAAAACAGAGTTCCCGGGAAAATCCATACTTTCTCTTCTTTCCAATCACCACATTTCCCTCAAATTCATTGCATAAAGTTCGTTTAGAAAAGCATTTATTGTCCAACTACAAAGCATGAACAAGTGTTTCTAAAATGTAGGATCCGAAGCGTTTAATGCTACGAGAAAGTTCATTGCAACTCTTGAGATTTTGAACAAGTTGGGACCGGCCTTACATAGTTCATCCTCTCTCTGCATGAAGTAGGCAACTTTAAACCTTTGTGTAAGCCGTTGCCTACAAGTGGTTTCATCTTTGGTGAGGTTCAAGAAAGCAATCATTAAGGTTTAGTAAAGGCGAGGAAGGATATATTTTTGAGCTCAAAGCAGTATTGAATTGGTGAGATTTGGGAAATATTAAGTTCTATGTTTTTAGAAATATGTGTGCATGATATTTGGACAGCTAAAAATGTAGAGGGATTTGAGTATTTATTTAAATGGCTATTGTTTTGGGTTGATTAGGAATTGATTTGATAGGGTATGGGGTTGAATGAAGGGAATTTTACTATCAAAACATTAGTTGGTTACCCTTTTATACATATTTGGTTACCAACTGTACATTTCAAAATAATGTAGCAAACACAACCTAAACGAATCAAATACCAACCAACACACAAAATTACTTCCAACACTGCTAATATAATAAAATATGAAATCCCATCTATATAAGATCCAATAATCATCCCTTAATAAACCATACAAAATTGTTGTGTATATTCCAAAAACAAAAACAAAATATAAAAACACAATTCATACTGACAAAACAACAAGATCTGAACTAATCAAAATCTGGAACAAATCTTCCTGAAAATTCTCTGTCAATCTCATATCCCTCCAATTGTTTGTTCTTTGCATGCATATATAGGTTTGTGCATAACTTCTTCCGATACTACGCAATGGGGAATGGAATAGGAATTTCATCAAACTTCTGATGTCAGCGAAACAAATTGTGAACATCCCGCAATCACTGTACAAATGGACAAAAGATAACGAAAATCAATACTTGAATCAACCTATATATAATACATATCAGTTTATACAGTAACCAAACAGTTATATATAAAATTAACCAAAACATAAATTAAAGGTAACCAAAACAAAAACATGTAGACCAAAAAACATATTGAAGAAGTAACCGAACAATTATATCGTATTAACCAAATCATGTTTTAATGGTAACTGACACATGATCAACATATTGACCAAATCCAGTTCAGACAACCAATGTATACTACGCAAATACATGGTAACTAAAATAACATACAAAAGTAACAAAAATACCAAATTGAGGGAACAAAGAGTATTTTTCAAATCATAAGATAACAGTAACAAAAAAACATACTAAATAAGTAACCAAACAGTTACATGATAGTAACCAAAACAGTTATATGATAGTAACCAAAATAGTTATATGATAACCAAATCATAAACAACATGTACACTAAAACCAGTTTATTAAACCATGAATAATAGGCAAATACATGGTAACCCAACCTATTTGGATACTTATTTGTTATAACAGTCGACAAAATATAACAAATAAGTAACCAAATAGGTATATAACAATAACCATAAACTTATTTTAATAGTAACAAAAGCATAACCAACCTGTACATCCAGCAACCTATAATGAAAGTCATATTGTAACAAAATTGAGTGAACAAAAATATTTTCCGAATCATAAGCAAACAATAACAAAAAAACATACTAAATAAGTAACCAAATAGTTACAACATAGTAACCAAAACAGTTATATGATAGTAACCAAAATAGTTATATGATGGTAACCTAATCATAAACAACATGTACACTAAAACCAATTTATTAAACCATGAATACTAGTCAAATACATGGAAACTCAACCTATGTGTAATAATTCAAAAATTGTAAACAATGTAACCCTTACCCCTCGACTTGTTCAGGATCCGACTCTGCAAATTCCAACTCAATTATATCATCTTCCTCCTTATTGCGATACGGTTCACTTCTAAAGTCAATGTCACACCTATCCCTCCAAAAATCACTCTTGCGCAGTAAAGTGGGAAGAATAAAGATATAAGGTTCACAAACATCCATGATTTTTGTTTGCATCAATTTTCTTTTTGGCTGCAGAGAATTATAAACAGTTAGACGTCTACGATGCACATCAAACGTTAACAAAAACCAATGGTCCGGTGATGACATATGGATGGGGAACAACACATAGTCAACATTTCTCCATGGTGTGTTGACATTCATAAACAGTCCATGAATGTATTCAGCAACATCACCCTACCCAGACAATACACTCTTATCTGCATTTTTACTTGTATACTCCTCAAAAAGAGAGGTCATCTTGGCATAAAACCAACAGTCCGTAGTCGTTGCCCTTATATGCACACTATCAGAATGTTTGGCCAATTTACGAAAATAATATAACGCAACATTGATGTGCTGAACCAAAAAAAAATATAAAATATTAATAGTTGCTGAAAAATAACATTATGTAATGAATGTAACCAACACTGTTAACGCTAGTTACTTAACCAATTAAATAATGTAACCATAACTATAAAAACATAATTTGAAAAAAAAAGAACTCACATCGTCGTTTAACCATTGCCCAAGAATCTTTAATTTATTAAATCACCTTTTTGATGAAATTGGGATAGATCCAAATACAAAAGCAGGTTCGATTATGTCATTCTTCCCAGGGAATTTGTCCGTCCTTTAATATAAAAGCATATTAGTATACACGTTGACATTAACAATCACTGTATTAGTATGCACACTACCCAAAAACAAATTTATTTGTTTCATAAAAAATTATATCATTGTTAATAGTAAAAAACAAACCTTTTCCTGTTAAGTCCTATTTTAAACCATTGTTCAAACAATGCCTCTTCAAATTTTGACGGAATATCCATGCAAACTTTGGGGAATGCAGAAATAACAGCAACTTTTTAACTAGCACCCGAAGCATTAGACGATAATCCAGCCTATCCAAACGTTGCTGTATATGGAGACCGCAGAACAACACTCTTTGCATGTTCACGGACAGGTCTACCACTGGCTTTATCGACGCTTTTCTCTAATTCATCACACTGAACTATGTCCTGTGTAGTCAGAACCATCTCATCAAGTACAGATTTGCTTTACCAAATTTATTTCCTTTTACAATTGATGTAAAATGTAACAAATACAATTAGATTTTCACATAAACACATGCATTTAACTAATATATGCAATAACAAATAATTTAAATAGATATAAATTAAACAATAATAGACATATTAAAGTGAACATATCATAATAGAAACAAAACAAAATAAAAAAAGAATCAAAACAAGGTTATATAGTGGTAACCAACACACATTGTAATAAGAACCAACCCATATAATAATAGTAAACAATCCATAATACTAAATAGATATAAATTGGTTACTGTTCATTATATATTTGTTTGCTGAATAATGTTTATTTGATTATTTTATAATTTTCAAATGAGTTCTACTGATTTTTTAATACTGATGGCTACTCATCATATACATTGGTTACCTTCCTGCAACTACTAGTTACTGTATAATGATGTCTTGGTTACTGTGTAACATTATATTGTCTAATGCTCTATTAGTTACTGTCTAATGCAGTCTTGGTTACTATAAAACATTATACTTGTTACTGACAAATGTTATAGTTCATCACATTGAACTATGTCCTGTGTAGTCAAAACCATCTGTTCAAGGGCAGACTTGCTTTCTGTCTCAAATTTATTACCCTGTTTATATTGACATAAAGGGTAACAAATACAATTATATTTTTAACATAAACACATGCAGTTAACAACTATATTTAATAAAAAAAATGAATGAACAATAATCGACATATTAAAGTGAACATATCATATTACTAACCAAAACAAAATAAATTACTAATCAAATTATAATATAGTAGTAACCAACACACAATGTAATAGTAACCAACCAATATTATAATAGTAAACATAATATATATAATAGTAACCACATAACAATATGACAGTAACCAAAAACTAAAAACATGTAAAAAACATGATGGCATGTCATTATAACACTAACCTCATTAGCAACATACACAACTATCTCTTTACCAGTGCATTGACTTAATATGTCAAACGATGGCATGTCATTATTCTTGTCAATCTGTGAAAAATAAAAAACAATCAATTAATCATTAAAAAAGACATATAACACAACAAAACAAACAAATATGTCTAACCTTGACATTTTCTGCATCATCATCAATTTTTATTTCATGATGTTCTTCAATCACAACATCACGTTCAACTTTATTACCAATCTCAAAATTTATTCCCATCCTTCTTCACAACAAAAATCAACACATCATCATCATCATTATTCTTATTTATTTTTGAACCATCGTCAACATCCTCATCAACATGGGGTCTTCACACTCTTTAAGAACTTCATCATCCTTAACAACTTCATCAACCATAACATCTTCACACTCTTTAACGACTTCAATATCAAACTCATCATTTTTCTCATCACCTTTCAACCCGTCATCACAAACCTCATCATCATCATTATTTTTACCTTTAAAAACATCATCATCATCATCAACACCATGATCATCTTCATCATCACCTACATCATCATCATCATCATCATCATCATCATCATCATCATCATCATCATCATCATCATCATCATCATCATCATCATCATCATCATCACCGCCATAATCAGAATCAGAATCATCATCAAAATCACCATCAACTTATTTGTCCCCAACACCTTTGATCCCATGTAATTCATCTCTAATAATGGACCTAAAGTCCCTACATAACTGAACATGAAAAATATTCATTTATATCACCAGTTGGTCATGTTCATCTCAACACATGTTCATCTTTGCACTACTGGCCAAATATATTCATCAGGTAATCATACATCATTGCACTACGGGCCAAAGATATTCATCAAGTATCATCATTAAGGACTGAGGATGATTAAAAATATTTTAAAAAAAACGAATCTAGTGAGACAGAAGGACAAATATTAGGGATTCGTATTACAATTTATCCAAGATCAATAATACTCCATAATAACCAATTTTGAAGCAGAATTCAAAAATAGAGCTCAAAACATGGATACAATCAAATATAGCAACCATAAAAGACATCTGGAAGAAAAGGAGAAAATTTCATTTTTTGGTGAATAATTAGTCGATATCGTGAATAATGTCGTACATCGTAGTAAAGAACCCCGACACAAAAGGTAGAAATTCCACAAGAAAAATCATACTTAAGTGAATAATACTCATGAATCTTTATCATTATTCATGAATAAGTCTTAATATCATGAATAGTGTCATATACGTGAATAGTAACCCCAACACAAAAAGTTTCAAATTTGATTAAAAGTTCAGATCAATACTTCGGCATAATGATATTGAAGAAATAATATCATATATGAAGAAAATAACATCCCTTACCTCAAAGAAACAGTACTTCGGAATGAAAGGTTGGTTGTGATGCTGAATGAAACTTGTACTGAATAGCAACTCTCAAAGTATATCTAAATACTCACAAAATACGCTCTATAATATAGAGAGAAAGAGAGAAAACTTGTTTCTGGTGTGATTTTTAATTCTAACTTAGCCCTCTATTTATAGGAAAATGGTAGCACGCCGAAGCAGACTTGACCTGCTACCTGATGGCTTTACCTACTACTATTGCCACCCACCACATTTGAAATTCAATTGAGCACATTTCTCACCAACCAATTCTAGAATTTTCCAAAATGTTTTATCATTTAAACAATAATCAGAAACTTTAACAATTCATAGAAAATAGCCCGTTTATCAGAAAAAATACGAATTTTATGTTCATTCCCCACGAAATCGAATTCTCTATAACTCTGCAGAAGAAATTTTTTTCAAATTCCAAACAGAAAATATCCGAAATCCACAAACGGGTGATTTTTAAAACCTCCAATTTGACAAAATACTGATAAAACATCTCAACATTAATTCTTTCATTAATAACCATATAAAATAAATAAATTCATCATTTATATCCACATCAAATAAATATTTCCTTATCATATAAATCAATAATTAATTATTCTCAAATAATATTACAGAATCACAATTATGACAACCAAATTCGCTCCCCGATAAAGAGGGGCTTTCCGATAAAGATTTCTCCTCATCTTGGCGCAAGCAATTAGGTGACCAAACCTCTCCTTGATGCGAACTTTCTAGACATTGCCAATAATGTTATCTAATAATATTATTCAAATAATGTGAATTATTGATCGGATAATGGGAAATACTGTGCAGAGACAATTATTGAAACAACAATAATATAAAATATCAACGCAGCAATTATTAAATCAATAAAATAAAATATTTAACAGTAACTACTGTAATAATTATTGAGTAGTGTCTTTTTACGTACGAATCAATAATTCAACAATACTGTGCAATATTGTGTGCTACTGTGCAACCACGCGTATTACTGTATTTTAACCACCAGGTATTCCAATAGTGTTAACGGTAACAATTACACCGTTATTCATAAAAACTCATACTTTGTCGTTTTCCTCATCCGACAATTATTCTGTTATGGGTCCCATAAATGACTGCGCCGTCGTACGGATATTCCTGACGAAAAGAATATTCCACGACCAAACGAATATTCCCCGACAACAATGAATATTTTATAACCACCTGCTTATTTTGAAAAATTTGCACATTTCACCCATAGCCAAAATATTATATCAACTTAACACCTTATTATTTCAAAATAATAATTGGAGGAAAATTCAATATTATTTAAAAAAAACTGGGGTCTTACAACCTCCCCTCCTTATGAAATTTCGTCCTCGAAATTGACGTACGTACATGGTATTTCGAACAGGTGAGGATACCTTGCTTTCATTTCTGATTCCAACTCCCAGGTCATTTCTTCAATAGCATGGTTCCTCCACAAAACCTTAACTTGTGGTATAACCTTTGTGCATAGGACACGCTCTTTCCTATCCATGATTTTGACAGGTACCTCCTCGTACGTTAAATCTTTGGCTATCTCGTCTGGTTCTAACGTAATAATATGGTTTGGGTCGTCCACATATTTACGTAACATTGATACGTGAAAAACGTTATGAACACGCGACATACTTAGCGTTAAGGCGAGTCTATAGGCCATAGTTCCTACACGATCGAGGATTTCAAATAAATCGAAGGTTTGAGCTTTCTTCTCTTCATCGACTCTTACTTCTAGAATAACGCCTTCTTGCACCTTCTTCTTCATATTCATCAGCTCCAGGTCTGTAGCTTGAGCGGCTTTAACGTTATCGATTAAAGTCGATTCTACTCATATATCATCACGTGGATCCCTAGAGTCTTTAACTCTATCTTTATCGTTTATAAATTATACAAAATAAGTCTTTGTGTTCAACAATATCGCACTCGTACTCGCGTACGATCTTCTACTCAATGCGTTAGCTACCGCGTTCGCTTTTCCAGGATGGTATGGTTAGAACATGTGCCAAAATGAGTCTCCTCTTGAGTTCTTGGAAAATCTTCTCGCATTCCTCACTCCATACGAATTTTGTATCTTTCTGAGTCAACTAAGTTAACAAAGTAGCGATTCAAGAAAATCCTTCCACGAATCTTCGATAGTAACCAGCTAAGCCTAGAAAGCTAGATATTTCGATTACTGGCTTAAGTTGCTCTCAACTGTGACTCATATCCCAATCTTGGATATCACATCACAATAGCACTTATCGTTTTACCACCAAACAAATATAGCGTCCCCTACGGAGAGTCTGGCTTCGGTGCATCCCACAAAGGAAGTCACCAGATAGAGGCTCGGGTACCAACTCTTGTACTTTGGTTTTTAACTCCTGAAGTTCAATAGGAGCCATTCGATATGAGATTTTAAAAATGAGTTTTGTACCGGGTTCAAAGTCGATACAAAATTCAATATCACACTCTGGGGGTAGGCCAGGAAATTCTTCATGAAAAACGTCAGGAAATTCACTAGCAACAGAAATATCATTCAAATCTGACGTATTTTTGTTTAAATCCATGAAATAGGCTAAGAAAGCTTGACATCCATTTTTTAATAAACGAACGGCTTTATGGCTTGATATGAAAGTGTTTGACTTCAATGGTTTGGTTGCTTGAATTCGCATAACAAGTTGGTTAGGAATATGAAAACTAACAACCTTACGAAAATAATCAATTTTGGCATGATGAGTGATTAACCAATCAATTCCTAAAATCACATCAAAAGCAAGTATCTTTAAAGATATAAGATCAACAGGTAATGTGATTGTTCCCACTTGGATCAAACAAGATTTATAAACAGTGGATGTGATAAAAGGTTCTCTTAACGGAGTCTCCATAGATAAGTCAAATTCCAACTTCTCTGGAGTCAAGTTTAAACGTTGAGCACAAGAAGGAGAGATAAAAGAATTGGTAGAACCGGTATCTCATAAGGTATAGACTTCGCAAGAATTTATAATTAACTAACATGTGATACCTTCGTTCGGGTTCCTCGTGTTTTGGGCAGTCACGACAAACGCTCTTCCAGAAACCGCCGACTTTATTTTGTCCGTATCCACCTTTGGTGCCACCGTCCCAGCTGGACTTGATTTCGCTATAGGACAAAATCGAGCTATGTGACCTTCCTTTCCACAATTATAACATACCTTGGAAGGCTGTGAACAGTTTGAACTTATATGTCCCTCCTCTCCGCATCTGTAACATCTAACTGGTGGTTGTTCTCCTCCCCTAGAATTTGTTGCTGGTTCTGGTACTACCGCCGACGTCTTCCCGTCATCGTTAAATCTTCTCTTATTGAAATTTCCACTTGACTCACCTCTCTTATTATCATGGCCACGATTACCACCCGAGTGGTTACCACCTTTGTCCGTATTTTTTACCTCTTCGCTGGTTATCATCGCTCTGATGACTGCTGTCACCGGTATGACCCTAGTTGTGGTCCCTCGGTTGAACATACTCACTATCTCGCTCTAATAATTGAGCCCTGTTGACAATCTGAATACAGAGAAAATTTATGAGAGATAAGATATTGACGAATCTCGGGTTTTAGACCTCTCAGAAACATCCGCGTCATTCGTTCCTCATTCTCTACCAAATGAGGTGCAAACCATGATAACTCCGCGAACTTCACCTCGTACTGGGACACCGTCATGTTGTTATATTCCAATCTATTAAACTCTACCTCCTTCATATGACGAATACTTTCAGGAAAGTACTTGTCATTGAACAGTTTCTGAATTCTTTCCCAAGACATGTTGAGTGCGGCTAGCTAGGTACACTTCACAGATTCCCACCAGTAATCTGCCTAACCACGGAACATAAAGGTAGAGAATGGAACCTTTTGTTCCTCCGTGCATCCCAAGACATCAAATATCTTGGTAATTTGCTTGACCCATATTTTCGCCTTAATCGGATCGCTTTCCCGTAAACTGTGGTCCCAACTCCTTGAACCGCTTGGTTGTGATGCATCACAAGCGCGTTGCCATCATTTACACCCGTATTTTGCACACGAGTTTCCCTCGTCTGATGAACTACAAAAAGCTCCTAAACATTCCATCATTCATCGTTTGCTCGGTAGTGTTTTTTACAGGAGGAATATTGCCTTCTTGTTGCACGCTCTCCCGGTTTGTGACTAAAGGTTGCTCCACAGCCTCATACACTCCATTGTTAACGCTTCTCAAAGCATGACCATTCTTAAATCTCGCCATAAACAAGGGTTAATTAAACAAATTAACATATCACATAATATCCCTCTATTATGACCGACCAACAAATAAGCTTAGATAGGACACACTAGCGAAGGATTTACTCATCTCTCCCCTCCTAGTTCTATTCTCCGATCTCCGCCAGAGACCATATCCCTAAGCTTTGATACCAACTGTGACGCCCCCAAAATAGGTATACACCACACCCATTCTAAGTCGCCAAATACATGATACATAAAGCAAACTACAACCTCAATAATACAATTGTCGTGCAAAATACAACAACACATACTGTGAGTTTAAATACAAATATTATCATCTAGACAATATCCACACCTAAATGAGTCCTCATTACATTTATTCATACACTATTTTACAAAAATAGTGAGGACTACTAAAACATCTTTCTAGAACCATCACTCTATACCCCGATTAGATCCTGCTATGTTCTCACCTCCTGAGAAGAAAAATGGAACAAAAAGGAAAATGGTGAGCTCAACTAGCCCAGTAAAGAATATTATGACTAAGATAATATACAACAAATTATCATTAGTCCTCAACAGGGAAAAATATGATAGAATATAATAAACAACAAGTTTTAGATCAACAACTGCAGCGAAAACAACAATCCATTAGAAGAGTCAAGTAGAGAATGAGTTCTACTATCTTCTAAGATTTAAAAGTCCATCATCAATATTTTATCCCTGTAACAACAATCAATATACGTCTTTAATCAAATATTCATCTTTGCACTATAGGCTAAAGATATTCATTTATATCACCAGTTGGCCATGTTCATCTCAACACATGTTCATCTTTGCACTACGGGCCAAAGATATTCATCAGGTAATCATACATCTTTGCACTACGGGCCAAAGATATTCATCAATTATCATCATTAAGGACTGAGGATGATGAAAAATATTTTAAAGAAAACGAATCCACTGAGACAGAAGGACAAATATTAGGGATTCGTATTACAGTTTATCCAAGATCAATAATACTCCATAATAACCAATTTTGAAGCAGAATTACAAAATAAAGCTCAAAACATGGATACAATCAAAGATAGCAACCATAAAAGACATCTGGAAGAAAAAGAGAAAATTTCATTTTCTGGTGAATAGTGTCGTATTTGTGAATAGTACTGTATACGTGAATAGTAACCCCGACACAAAAAGGTAGAAATTCCACAAGAAAAATCATACTTCGTGAATAATACTCATGAATACTGCCGTATTCATGAATAGTACCTTATACGTGAATAGTATCGTATACGTGAATAGTAACCCCGACACAAAAAGTTCTAAATTTGATTAAAAGTTCAGATCAATACTTCGGCATAATGATATTGAAGAAATAATATCATATATGAAGAAAATAACATCCCTTAACTCAAAGAAACAGTACTTCAAAATGAAAGGTCGGATGTGATGCTGAATGAAACTTGTACTGCAAAACAACTCTCAAAGTATCTAAATACTCACAAAATACGCTCGATAATATAGAGAAAAAGAGAGAAAACTTGTTTCTGGTGTGATTTTCAATTCTAACTTAGCCCTCTATTTATAGAAAAATGGTTGCACGCCAAAGCAGACTTGACCTGCTACCTGATGGCTTTACCTGCTACAATTGCCACCCACCACATTTGAAATTCAATTGAGCACATTTCTCACCAACCAATTCTAGAATTTTCCAAAATGTTTTATCATTTAAACAATAATCAGAAACTTTAACAATTCATAGAAAATAGTCCGTTTATCAGAAAAAATACGAATTCTCTACAACTCTGCAGAAGAAAGTTTTTCCAAATTCTAAACAGAAAATATCCGAAATCCACAAACGGATGATTTTTAAAACCTCCAATCTGACAAAATACTGATAAAACATCTCAACATTAATTCTTTCATTAATAACCATATAAAATAAATAAATTCATCATTTATATCCACATCAAATAAATATTTCCTTATCATATAAATCCATAATTAATTATTCTCAAATAATATTATAGAATCACAATTATGACAACCAGGCCGCTCCTCCCGAAAGAGGGGCTTTTCAATAAGGATTTCTCCTTCTCGCGCAAATTAGGTGACCAAACCTCTCCTTGATGTAACTTTCTAGACATTGCCAATAATGCTATCTAATAATATTATTCAAATAATATGATTTATTGATCGGATAATGGAAAATACTGTGCAGAGACAATTATTGAAACAACAATAATATAAAATATCAATGCAAAGAATTATTAAATCAATAAAATAAAATATTGAACAAGAATTCATCGTAATAATTATTGAGTAAAGGTCTTCTTACGTATTTAATCAATAATTCAACAATACTGCAAAACCACGCCAGACATCAGTATTTTAACCACCATGTATTCCAATAGTGTTAATTGTAATAATTACACCAATATTCATAAAAACTCATACTTTGTCATTTTCCTCATCCGACGCTTATTCTCATATGGGTCCCATAAATGATCAAGCTACCGTCAGATTTGGATATTCCTGACAAAAAGAATATTCCACGACCAAACGAATATTCCCCGACAACAATGAATATTTTATAACCACTTGCTTATTTTGCAAAATTTGCACATTTCACCCATAACCAAAATATTATATCAACTTAACACCTTATTATTTCAAAATAATAATTGGAGGAAAATTCAATATTATTTAAAAAAAAGCTGGGGTCTTACAGTTCTTATCTCACATCTCAGCAAGGGATCATATCTCTAAGCTTTGATACCAACTGTGACTTTTATCCCTTAACCTGGATAGAACCTCACAATGATACCTATCAACTTGCCATTGTTACTCACGGCGTCCCCTACGGAAATTCTGGCTTCTGTGCATCCCAAGACTTGGAAGCCACCAGATAAAGGCTCGGGGCTCTTTTCTATGGCTTTGATACCAACTGTGACGCCCCAAAATCCAGGTATACATCACCCATTCTGAGTCGCCAGATACATAGTACAGAATTCAAATACAACCTAGTAATACAACTGTCGTATAAAATACGACAAAACATAAACTGGAAGTTTTAATAAGGATATTGCCATCTAGACAATATCCACACTCAATGGAGTCCTCATTACATTTACTATCACACTATTCCACAGAATAGTGAGGACTACTAATGTTATCATCTAGTCCGTTACTCCGTTCCCCGACTAGTCCCAGCTACGTTCTCATTTCCTGAAGAGAACAGTGAAAGAAAGGGTGAGCTCAACTAGCCCAGTAAGAAATATATTATGACTAAGATAATGCAGAATAAATTATCGTTAGCCTTCAACAGTGTTAAACTGATACAATATAACAAACATCAAGTTTAACTGCAGCGGAACAAATAATCCATTAGAAGAGTCAAGTAGAGAATAAAATCTACTATCTTCTATGATTTAAAAGATTTATCATCAATTTTATCGCTGAGACTCAGCTTAATAAATAATCCACATCATCGAATCACCCATGCACTACGGCCAAGGATATTCGTTAATATCACATCTATGAATTATTCATGCACTACGGGCCAAGGATATTCATTATTATCACATTCATGAATTAATATTTCATTGCTAAGACTCAGCTCAATAATTAATCCACATCATCGAATCATCCCTACACTACAGGCCAAAGATATTCTTTAGTATCACGACCACGAATTATCCATGCACTACAAGCCAAAGATAATCGTATTTTCATCAACGGTCCTGATCATGCCATAAAACAATTCATCTTTGCACCCTTGGCCGAAGAGAATCCATGGCCATAATCATACCAAAAATTGCCCATCAATGCACTACGGCCAATGAGGATTTTTACCACATCATTCGTCACATTACGGTCATGATTATACCGAATAATTCCTGGTCATAATCACACCAAGTCCATCTATGCACTACGGGCCAAAGATAACTTTTACCACATCATTTGTAACATTATGGTCACGATTATACCGAATAATCTATGGTCATAATCATACTAAGTCCATTTATGCACGTAAGCCACAGATGACTTTCAACACAATAAAAATAATATGTGACGCCCCCAAAATTAGGTATTCATCACCCATCTTGAGTCGCCAAATACATGGTACAAAATTCAAATACAACTTAATAATACAACTGTCGTGTAAAATACAACAAAACACAATCTAGGAGTTTTAATACGTATATTGTCATCTAGACAGTATACAAACTCAAAGGAGTTCTCATTACATTTATTATCACACTATTTCACAGAATAGTGAGGACTACTAATGTTATCTTCTGGAACGTCGCTCCATTTCCCGACTAGTCCCAGCTATATTCTCATTTCCTGAAGAGAACAGTGAAAGAAAGGGTGAGCTCAACTAGCCCAGTAAGAAATATTCTGACTAACATAATGCAGAAAAAAATTATCATTAGTCTTCAATAATGTTAAACTGATAAAATACAACAGACATCAAGTTTAACTGCAGCGGAATAAGCAATCCATTAGAAGAGTCAAGTAGAGAATAAAATCTAATATCTTATATGATTTAAAATATTTTCATCAGTTTTTGTCGCTAAGACTCAGTTTAATAAATAAACCACATCATCGAATCATCCCTGCACTACGGGCCAAAGATATTCATTAAATCATCAATGGTCATGACTATACCGAATAATCCCTGGTCATAATCATACCAAGTCCATCTCTGCATGTAAGCCAAAGATATACAACAATAAATAACAGCCCATCTTCGCACGTAAGCCAAGATAACTTTCATCACCATATATATAAGCATGAGGATGATGACAATAATATAAACATTAATCAACAAGGATAAATATTAAAGACATTAACTTTATCCAAATATTATCAATCACATAATAAATTCATAATCTAATATTGTTATTACCATAATAATATTTGAATCACTTCTTAAACTTTTAAACAATTTATTTCAGTTGTTTACACTTTACTAAATAATGCATTTAATCATTTAAACAGGTCATACTCATAAGATTTCATCACCAATGATTAAATTCCTTATCAACAATCTACATATACATTATATAGGATTTCCAAGCCATAAAATCCTGTCTTCCAACTTTGTTACTTCACATAACACATTTAACTCATATGTTCGTAACTAAACTATTTTCATGAAAAATACCAAATCAGTCCCAAAAACATTTCTTTTCTGGGATTTAGCATAATATAGTCCCATAATGAACATATATTTTTCTCGAAATTTTTAAAATTCATTTACTATTTTTCAAAAATTAATTTCTAATTAATTCCTTAAGAAATTAGCTACCTCAAGGTAAACTCCAAAAATTCTCAAATCTTGGAAGAATCTTACACATGTTAACGTGAGTTTCCAGTTTAAATTTCATGGTCATCTGAGTTATAGAACTCCTAAGTTATAGCGTTTTTTAAAAACCTAAATATTGAAATGGTCATAACTTGCTCATTTTAAGTCAGAATGAGCTCATTTT
This sequence comes from Panax ginseng, assembly GCA_020205605.1. Lineage (NCBI taxonomy): Eukaryota > Viridiplantae > Streptophyta > Magnoliopsida > Apiales > Araliaceae > Panax > Panax ginseng. The sequence goes on from CM035134.1 coordinate 17,220,754, forward strand.
TGGACAGGAGGAACTTTATACCATATACTTTCATGTCCCAAAAGGCCAGAATTGTTCTCATAATTTATGTGGCCGAAACAGCCCCTCTAAAATCATGGCGCAGCTTTTTTGGAAATTTTCGCTTTCAGCCCTTTTCTAAAATCACCACACACGAAAATCTACAACACCTTTTCTAGTGATTCCACTTGGATAAGTTAGGTAACTCATAGATCTAACTCTAGGACTTGACCACACTCAAAAATTCAAAATATAATAGGAGATATGGTCAATTAAATTTCATGTTACGTTTTTACCAAAATTTGATTTTTCAACCCATTGTGATTTCTAAGAAACTTTCATGTTTTCTCATAATAACCAACATAACTCATCATAACACTTACTAATACTTTATATACCCATGATTTTCATCGATCCAATGCTTTTATTATGACTCTCATCATAATCAACGTAAACAGATATTTTCCACAATTTAATAAGGAATGAATACAAAGGATCATTCACCATGCATGTGGCAATCCACATAGATAGGTTATTCCAACAGAATAATAAAGAATGGAATAACAGAAGGATTCACCATGCATGCGATAGAGACCGCACAGATAGATTATTCCAAACAGAATAATAAATGCGAAATAATAAATATGGAACCGTGTCGCAATTTCACACAAGCCAGGATATTCCGAATGAATAATAAAGAACTAATAATAAATATGGAACCAGTCGGGTGAAAATTACACCGCGATGTGATATTCCGATGTAATAATAAAGAATTGAATAATAACGAGACTTCACCAAGTATAGGGTATGCCACTTATACGGGTTATGTATAGGGTATGTCACAGCGTATCTGAGTTATTCTAACGTAATAATAAAGAATTGAATAACAACAGACTTCACCAAGTATAGGGTATGCCACTTATACGAAGTTATGTATAGGGTATGTCACAGATATACAAAGTTTATTCTAACGTAATAATAAAGAATTGAATAACAACAGACTTCACCAAGTATAGGGTATGCCACTTATACAGGTTATGTATAGGGTATGTCGCGTATACAGGTTATTCCAACAGAATAATAAAGAATTGAATAACAACAGACTTCACCAAGTATAGGGTATGCCACTTATACAGGTTATGTATAGGGTAGTCCCCGTATACAGGTTATTCCAACAGAATAATAAAGATGGAATAACAGAAGTTCTCTTCTTGAATACAAAAGAAATAACACCCTTACCGTAAAAGAACCTGGATATAGGAGTAGTGAAGTAGTAGCGAAAACTTTTCTTCTAACTCTATAGTCTCTATCTATAGTTTCTCTCTAGAGTTCAAAGAATTCAGTAAGAAAATAATGAAGGAATGAGCTTCATTTATAGGAAAATGGAATGCATCGTAACTAATTCATGAACGGTCCAGATTGATTTACTTTAATTTGACGGTCCATAATTAAAGCAAAATCTTTTAAATAAAATATAATATATTCTAATTATTTCCTAATAAAACAAATAACTTTATAAAAGTATTTTGTTTTATATAAAAATATTTTATTATTAGCCTAATAAAATGAATAACTTTATAAAAGTATTCTGTTTTATATAAAAAGATGTTTCTGTTTTATTACGTTAATAATACTAATAAAATAAAACTTTATTATCACTTACTTTGAAAAAATTTCAAATGTCACCCTTAACTTTAAACTTTTATCAATTTAACTATTCACAAAAATAGAAAAATTGAACACTTTTATTTCATAAAATTCGGGGTTTCACAATCTCCCCTCCTTATGAAATTTCGCCCTCGAAATTTACGTACGTATATGATATTCGAAGAGATGAGAATACCTTGAATACTTTTATCGTCGAGAACATTAAATTCATCTTTGCAATACGATCAAAGATATTCATTAACAATTCATCTTTGCACCACAGACCAACTATATAACTAATAATTAACAGTTCATCTTTGCACTACAGGCAAAAGATATACAACTGTAAAATCAATAATGTTAAGACTCAGCTTAATAGTATCACGACCATGAATTATCCATGCACTACGGGCCAAGGATATTCGTGTTTTCAATTATGGTCATGATTATACCGAATAATCCCTGGTCATAATCATACCAAGTTCATCTATGCACTACGGCCAAAGATGACTTTTACCACACATTTGTAACATTACTAATGATTATAATTGAATAATCCCCGGTCATAATCATCATACCAAGTCCATCTATGCCAAGTAAAAGCCATGGATGACTTTTACCACATCATTTATAACATTACTTAAGCATGATTATACCGAATAATCCTCGGTCATAATCATACCAAGTCCATCTATGCACGTAAGCCACAGATGACTTTCAACACAATATAAATATGAGAATGAGGTATTGACGTATTTAGGGTTTCAAACCTCTTAGAAACATTCACGTCATTCGCTCCTCATTATCGACCAAATGGGATGCAAACCGGGATAACTCCGCAAACTTAACCTCGTACTGCGATATGGTCATATTATTTTGCTCCAATGCTTATCTCAACATTATTAGATGCCATTTTCAAACACTATTACAAAACAAGGGTTAATTAACATATCACATATTATCCCTATACTCGATGACCAATTAAATACCAAATAAACTTAGGTAGGTCATACTAAGCGAAGGAATTCCCGTCTCTCCCTCCTAGTTCTTATCTCACATCTCGACCAGGATCATATCCTAAGATTTGATACCAACCGTGGCGCCCCAAAATTAGGTATTCATCACCCATCTTGAGTCGCCAAATACATGGTACAAAATTCAAATACAACTTAATAATACAACTGTCGTGTAAAATATGACAAAACACAATCTAAGAGTTTTAATACGTATATTGTCATCTAGACAGTATACAAACTCAAAGGAGTTCTCATTACATTTATTATCACACTATTTCACAGAATAGTGAGGACTACTAATGCTATCTTCTGGAACGTCACTCCATTCCCCGACTAGTCCCAGCTATATTCTCATTTCCTGAAGAGAACAGTGAAAGAAAGGGTGAGCTCAACTAGCCCAGTAAAAAATATTATGACTAACATAATGCAGAAAAAAATTATCATTAGTCTTCTAAAATGTTAAACTGATAAAATACAACAGACATCAAGTTTAACTGCAGCGGAATAAGCAATCCATTAAAAGAGTCAAGTAGATAATAAAATCTACTATCTTATATGATTTAAAATATTTTCATCAGTTTTTGTCGCTAAGACTCAGTTTAATAAATAAACCATATCATCGAATCATCCCTGCACTACGGGCCAAGGATATTCATTAAATCATCAATGGTCATGACTATACCGAATAATCCCTGGTCATAATCATACCAAGTCCATCTATGCATGTAAGCCAAAGATATACAACAATAAATAACAGCCCATCTTCGCACGTAAGCCAAAGATAACTTTCATCACCATATATATAAGCATGAGGATGATGACAATGATATAAGCATTAATCAATAAGGATAAATATTAAAGACATTAACTTTATCCAAATATTATCAATCACATAATAAATTCATAATCTAATATTGTTATTACCATAATAATATTTGAATCACTTCTTAAACTTTTAAACAATTTATTTCAGTTGTTTACACTTTACTAAATAATGCATTTAATCATTCAAACAGGTCATACTCATAAGATTTCATCACCAATGATCAAATTCCTTATCAACAATCTACATATACCTTATATAGGATTTTCAAGCCATAAAATCCTGTCTTCCAACTTTGTTACTTCACATAACACATTTAACTCATATGTTCGTAACTAAACTATTTTCATGAAAAATACCAAATCAGTCCCAAAAATATTTCATCTCTGGGATTTAGCATAATATAGTCCCATAATGAACATATATTTTTCGGAATTTTTAAAGTTCATTTACTATTTTCCAAAAATCAATTTCTAATTAATTCCTTAAGAAATTAGCTACCTCAAGGTAAACTCCAAAAATTCCCAAATCTTGGCAGAATCTTACACATGTTAACGTGAGTTTCCAGTTTAAATTTCATGGTCATCGGAGTTATAGAACTCCGGTTATAGCATTTTTCGTTGAAAAAACCTAAATATTGAAATGGTCATAACTTGCTCATTTTAAGTCAGAATGAGCTCATTTTTGGACAGGATGTACTTTATACCATATACTTTCATGTCCCAAAAGGCCAGAATTTTTCTCATAATTTAAGTGGCCGAATCAGCCCCTCTAAAATCTTGGCAGCAACTTTTTTGGAAATTTTCAGTTTCCGACCCCTTTTCTAAAATCAGTCCACACGAAAATCTACAACACCTTTTCTAGTGATTCCACATGGATAAGTTAGGTAACTCATAGATCTAATTCTAGGACTTGACCACACTCAAAAATTCAAAATATAATAGGAGATATGGTCAATTGAATTTCATGTTACGTTTTTACCAAAATCTGATTTTTCAACCCATTGTGATTTCTAAGAAACTTTCATGTTTTCTCATAATAACCAACATAACTCATCATAACACTTACTAATACTTTATATACCCATGATTTTCATCGATCCAATGCTTTTATTATGACTCTCATCATAATCAACGTAAACAGATATTTTCCACAATTTAATAAGGAATGAATACAAAGGATCATTCACCATGCATGTGGCAATCCACATAGATAGGTTATTCCAACAGAATAATAAAGAATGTAATAACAGAAGGATTCACCATGCATGCGATAGAGATCGCACAGATAGATTATTCCCAACAGAATAATAAATGCGGAATAATAAATATGGAACCAGGTCAAGTGAAATTCACACCGACAGGATATTCCGACAGAATAATAAAGAACGGAATAATAAATATGAAACCAAGTCAGGTGAAAATCACACCGACGGGATATTCCGACAGAATAATAAAGAATTGAATAACAAATGACTTCACCAAGTATAGGGTATGCCACTTATACAAAAGTTATGTATAGGGTATGCAACAGATACATCTGAGTTATTCTAACGTAATAATAAAGAATTGAATAACAATGACTTCACCAAGTATAGGGTATGCCACTTATACAAAGGTTATGTATAGGGTATGTCACAGATATCTGAAGTTATTCCAATGAATAATAAAGAATTGAATAACAATGAGACTTCACCAAGTATAGGGTATGCCACTTATACAAAGTTATGTATAGGTAGTCCCCAGTATCAAAGTTATTCTAACAGAATAATAAAGATGGAATAACAGAAGTTCTCTTCTTGAATACAAAAGAAATAACACCCTTACCGTAAAAGAACTGGATATAGGAGTAGTGAAGTAGCGAAAACTTTTTCTTCTAACTCTATATAGTCTCTCTATAGTTTCTCTCTCAGAGTTCAAAGAATTCAAGAGAAAATAATGAAGGAATGAGCTTCTATTTATAGAAAAATGGAATGCATAGTAACTAATTCATGAACGGTCCAGATTGATTTACTTTAATTTGACTGTCCATAATTAAAGCAAAATCTTTTAAATAAAATATAATATATTTTAATTATTGCCTAATAAAACAAATAACTTTATAAAAGTATTTTGTTTTATATAAAAAGATTTTACTATTAGCCTAATAAAACGAATAACTTTATAAAAGTATTCTGTTTTATATAAAAAGATGTTTCTGTTTTATTACGTTAATAATAATAATAATAATAAAATAAAACTTCATCATCACTTACTTTGAAAAATTTTCAAATGTCACCCTTAACTTTAAACTTTTATCAATTTAACTATTCACAAAATAGAAAAATTGAACACTTTTATTTCATAAAATTCGAGGTCTCACAATCCCTTACAAAATATGAAATAAATAATAATCCTTTCGAATATTGAACAAAAATAATATGCATATGAATATGAAAAATAATTTCTCTTCAGAATAAAAAATAATAATAATCCTTACTTGAAAAAAAGAGTATTCTAACTGGTATAACGGATATATATTCTTGAAGAAAACTTTCACTGTTTTCTACGCTCAAAGCTTTCTAAAACTCTAAAAAAATACGCTCAAGATTATAGAAGAAGAATTCTCTCTATAGTTTCTCTCTCTAGAGTTTCAGTGAATTCGTAAAAAATAATGAAGGAATGAGTTTCTATTTATAGAAGAATGGACTACATAGTAATTAATTCATGAACGGTCCAGATTGATTTACTTTTAATCGAACGGTCCATATTTAAAGTAAAATCTTTTAAATAAAATATAATATGTTCTATTTATAATCTAATAAAATGAATAACTTTATAAAAGTATTCTGTTTTATATAAAAATATTTTACTATGCAAAACACTATGCAGGCACTATGCAACACTATGCATAATAAAATATAATATATTCTATTTATAGAATAACTTTATAAAAGTATTCTGTTTTATATAAAAAGTTTTTCTATTTTATTACATTTATAATAATAATAAAACAAAACTTATCACCCTTAACTTTAACCTTTTATCAATTTAACTATTTATCGAAATAGAAAAATTGAATACTTTCATTTTATAAAATTCGGGGTCTCACAAAAACCATCTCCAAGATAATTCATTTTCGCTGCAACCACTGCAAAAGCAATCGGAACAATATTTCGATTTGCATCTTGTGTGCTTGCTATCAGTAGTGTCCCCTCGTAAGTTGATTGTATGAATGTGCCATCGATTACAATCATTGGAAAGCAATGATGCCATGCTTGAATGGATGCTCCAATGGCAAAGAATAAATACTTCAAACGAGCATTTGTTTCCAACTCAAGAGCTGTGACGGAACCTGTTATGAAACATCAACATTATCATTAGAATTACAAGTAGTATAATGTTACAAAGTAACCAAGACAGCATTAGACAATAACCAACATATTGCATACAAGAACTAAGACAAAGATTAGACGAAGAACCAAGACAAAGATTAGACAATATAATGTTATACAAGAACCAACGATTTATAATGAGACAAAAGAACTAATGTATTTAATGTTAAACAAGATCCAAGTCAACATTAGTCAAGAATCAAGTCATCATTTTTCAAGAACTAAGTTAGTATTGTTCAAGAATATTATGCACTAATCATTATAATTTTACACAAATGACCAACTCAAAGAATATGCAAGAACCCACTATAAAGTTACACAATGAATCAAATCATCATGAATCAAGAACCAATATATTGTTACACAATCAAGGCAACATTAGACAAAGATAATGTTACAAAGTAACCAAGACAAAGATTAGACAAATACCAACATATTGTCATACATAAAGAACTGTGACAACATTAGACAAAGATAATGTTACAAAGTAACCAAGACAACATTAGACAAGAACTAACATATTTTCATACAAAGAACTAAGACAAAGATTAGACAAAGAACCAAAGACGCATTGGACAATATAATGTTATACAAGAACTAAGATAACGAAGAATGAAAGAACTAACAATTGCGTTGAGACAAAGAACTAAATGTATTTGATGAGTAACCATTAATATAAAAAATCGGTAGAACTCGCTTAAAAATTATAAATTAATCAAATAAACATTATTTAGCAAACAAATACACAATAAAATAAAGAAATAATAATTTATATCTATTTAGTAACCATAATCTAAAACATATCAATGAATCAACCAAACGCTATAGAAATTTGTAGTAACCATTTTAAGTGTGAAAAACTTAAGAAAGGTAATCAATATATGAATTCGTAGTAACCATAGGTAACTATATGCATATGAACTTTAAACTCACATACCTCAGTGTTCAGATTTGTATCGAAGTTGCTGTGATATTGTATTCAACAATCAATATAGTACGGTTGTTTTTGTTACCGAACTTGAAGTTCTTGATGATTTTGTATGCTATTTCGCCTTCTCCGATCTCGAGGTTTTGTCGCGATCTCGAGAGGTGTGTGGAAAGGCAAACGCCGATGTGAGATTTGAATTTCTCTGATATCAAAGTTGCATGTTGTTTTCAGTTGCTTGAATTTAGGAGCGGTTAGTGTGAGACCCCAAATTTTATGAATAAAGATTTAAATTTCTCAAACTATTTTTTCCAAAATTATGGTGTGGATTTGAGATAATGTTATAGTTGTGGGTAATATTTATAGATTTTGAAAAGTATGCAAGTTGTTGTATAATATTCGATTGGTCGGGGAATATTCTTTTTTGTCGGGGAATATCCGCATGACACAAAGATAATCATTGGTGGACCCACAACGGAATTACGGATTGAGAAAATGACAAAAAAAAATTTATGAGAATAACGGTGGAAGTTTTACCGTTAAAACTGCTGAACTACTCTCAGTAGCAAAAGTAATGCGATGAATACGCTGTGGTTGCATAGTAGCAGCACACTAGATTGATTATTAATGCTTACGTGAGAACTCACTCAGTTTTATTTTATTAGTATTATTAGTGTAATAAAATAGAAAAAAATTTTTATATAAAAATGTAATACTTTTATAAAGTTATTCGCTTTATTAGACTATAAATAGAATATATAATATTCTATTATGTATAGTATTTTGCATAGTAAAATCTTTTTATATAAAATGTAATACTTTTATAAAGTTATTTGTTTTATTAGACAATAATTAGAATATATTATATTTTATTATGCATAGTGTTACATAGTGTACTGCATAGTATTTTATATAGTAAAATCTTTTTATATTAAATAGAATACTTTTATAAAGTTATTCGTTTTATTAGATTATAAATAGAATATATTATATTTTATTTAAAAGATTTTGTTTTATTAGAATATTTTATTAAATCAATCTAGACCGTTCATAAATTAGTTACTATGCAGTCCATTCTCCTATAAATAGAAGCTCATTCCTTCATTATTTCTTACGAATTCACTGAAACTCTAGAGAGAGAAACTATAGAGAGAGTTCTTCTTCTGTAATATCGAGCGTATTTCTTTAGAGTTTAAGAAAGTTTTGAGCGTAGAAGATAGTGCAAGTTTTCTTCAAGTATATTTCCGCCCTACCCGTCGGAATACTCTTCTTTTTAAGGTAAGGGGTATTATTTCTTTTGTATTCATGAAGAAAACTTCTGTTATTCCATTCTTTATTATTCTGTTGGAATAACCTATATACGCGGAGTACCCTATACTTGGTGAAATTCTTCTGTTATTCCATTCTTTATTATTATGTTGAATAACTCCGCCTACGCCAAGATATCGCATACATGGTGAAATTCTTCTGTTATTCTATTCTTTATTATTATCTTGGAATATCCTGTCGGTGCGTATTACGCCTGACCTGTTCCATTATTTATTATTCTGTTGGAATAATCTATCTGTGCGGCCTATCGAATATATGGTGATTTCTGTTATTATTCCATTATTTATCATTCTGTTGGAACATCCTGTCTGTGCTTTATGCATGACCTAGTTCCGTTATTTATTATTCTGTTAGAATATCTTGTTTGTGCGTTTACACATGACCTGGTTCCAATATTTATTATTCTGTTAGAATAACCTATCTGTGCGGTCTATCGCATGCTTGGTGAATCCTTTTGTTATTCCATTTGTTATTATACTCAGTTGGTTAAAGTTTTAGTTTTTATACTCCATGAAATTAGTGGAATATCCTTGATATTTGCGCTTCATCCAGCATCTTTTCATGGAAATATTCTTCTGAGCATTCTTGAATTTTACTCTACAAAGAAGTATCATGTTGATAATTTGGACGTTATTGGTTCCTGGACAAATTAATTCTTGAACTTGTTTTATTGAATTATTATGTCATTGTCATCATCCTCATGTTTATATTATGTTGAAAGTCATCTGTGGCCTGTAGTGCATGGGATGGACTTGGTATGATTATGACCGTGGATTATTCGGTATAATCATGGCCGTAATGTTACAAATGATGTGGAAAAAGTCCTCATTGACCCGTAGTGCATTGATGGACAGTTTTTGGTATGATTATAGCTATGGATTCTCTTCGGCCAAGGATACAAAGATGAATTATTTTATGGCATGATCAGGACCGTTGATGAAAACATGATTATCTTTGGCCCGTAGTGCATGGATAATTCGTGGTCGTGATACTAAAGAATATCCTTGGCCTGTAGTGCAAGGATGATTTGATGATGTGGATTATTTATTAAGCTGAGTCTCAGCGATAAAAGTGATGAAAAACCTATTAAATTATAGAAGATAGTAGATTTTATTCTCTACTTGACTCTTCTAATGGATCGTTGTTCATCAGCAGCTTAAACTTGATGTTTGTTATATTGTATCGCTTTAACATCATTGAAGGCTAAGGATAATTTATTCTGCATTATCTTAGTCATAATATTTTTTACTGGGCTAGTTGAGCTCACCCTTTTGCTTTCATTGTTATCTTCAGGAAATGAGAATGTAGCTGGGACTAGTCGGGGAACAGAGTGATGGTCCTAGATGGTGCATTAGTAGTCCTCACTATTCTGTGGAATATTGTAATAATAAATGTAATGAGAACTCCATTGAGTGTGATATTGTCTAGATGACAATATTTGTATTAAAACTCACAGCATATGTTTTGTCGTATTTTACACGACTGTTATATAATTAGGTTGTATTTGTATTTTGTACCATGTATTTGGCGCACTTCGTATCATAGGTGATATATTCCTATTTTGGGGGCGTCACAGTTGGTATCAAAGCCTAGGGATATGATCCCTGGGTGAGATGTGAGATAAGAACTAGGAGGGGAGAGATGGGAAATTCCTTCGCTAGTATGACCTACCTAAGTTTATTTGGTATTTAATTTTTTGTCAGAGTATAGGGATAATATGTGATATATTAATTAACCCATGTTTTGTGGCAGTGTTTGAAAATGACATCCGAGAATGTTGAGAATAGCAATAGAGCACAGGAGACCGTTGAGCCTCCACAGATCAATAATCAGGACAATGTGCAACATGATGGCGATAATCCTCTTGTAAACAACAATATTTATCAATTGGCGAACGATGGTACATTTATGAGCTTTTTAGAATTCATGCAACATCAGGTGAAGTCGACTCCTGTTCATATTGCAGGAGGAAACAATGGCAACCCACGGTTGGTCACCGCTAAGCAGTTCAAGGAATTGGGACTACTAGAGTTTTTTGGAGAGCCAAAACCACTTAAGGCGGAGACGTTGGTAAAGCAGATCAACACGATATTTGATGTCTTGGGATGCTTCGAGGAGCAAAAGGTTCCCTTTGTCACCTTCATGTTGCATGCAGAGGCGATTCTCGGTGGGAATCAGAAACGACGACTAACCCGCCGCATTGAAAATGACTTGGGAGAAGTTCCAAGAATTGTTCAACGACAAGTACTTTCCCGAAAGCATTTGTAAGACCCCAACTTATTATTTAATGAAATTAAATTTCCTCTATTTATTATCTTGAAATAGTAAGGGTTGATTTGATTAATGTGGTAAGTTATGGGTAAAATGCGCAATTATTTCAAACAAGCAAATGGTTTTAAAATATTCATTGTTGACGGGGAATATTCGTTTGGTCGTGGAATATTCTTAATGTCGGGGAATATTCGAACGACGGCGCAGCCTTGTGTGGGCCCCATAACGGAAAGTGATTGGATGAAGAAAACGACAAGAATAAGTTGGTTATAAATAATTGGCAGTAGTTGTTACCAATTATCATCATTAGGATACCCGGTGGTTAAAACACAATAGCACACGGTATTACACCAATTATTGATTCTTACGTAAGAAGGCACTACTCAATAATTGTTACAGTAATTACTGTTCAGTATTTTATTTTATTGATTCAATAATTGCTGTGTTGATATTTTATATTACTGTTGTTCTAATAATTGTCGGAACTGCCTGGTTATCAGTAATGTTATTCTGTAATATTATTTGTGAATAATTAATTATTGATTTATATGATGAGGAAAATATTGATTTTATGTGGATATAGATGGAGAAAATTTTTAATGTGACAATTATTGAAAATTAATATTTTATCTTTTTCTGATAAAATAATTCATTTAAATATATTATTTTAATAATATATTGATGGTGATATTTTTACAATGAATGTGGGATATATGAGTATATGAGGAGAGAAAGAGTATTTTTGTGGCATTAAATGATTAACACATGTTTTGTGTGGTGAGACCCCAATTCTTGATCGAAATTTGATTATAAATTTTGAAAATCGCTTGCTTGTGGATTTCATTCAATTTACGCTTGGAATTTGGAAACACTTTCTTCTCGCAAATTTGTAGAGAATGAAATTTCCTATGGAAAGGACATGTGGTTCAATTTTTCCGATAAAAGGGCTATTTATCATGAATTATTGAAGTTCCGAAGTTCCGAAATAATTGATTTTTGGAAGTTTTAATTATTATTTTTTAAGAAAAACGTTTTTGTTCAATTGAGTGAGATCACATGTGTTATCAATGTGTTGAATTCAGATGTCTAGAGGTGGGCTAAGGAAAATTATATAAATATATTATTATTTTATTAAATTTTCTGCTTTGGTGTTCTAAGCATTTTCCTATAAATAGAGTACTTAGGTTAGAATTGAAAATTACACCAGAAACTGTAGTTTTCTCTCTATTTCTATCTCTATATATTGAGCGTATTCTTGTGAGTATTTTGATACTTTTAGTATTGTTATACGGTGCAAGTTCCCTTCAACACTATATTCGTAATTCCAATCGAGATCTTTTTTTCGAGAGGTGGATGTTATTTTCTTTTAAATGATATTATTTTCTTCAATATCATTATGCCGAAATATTGGTTTGAACTTTTAATCAAATTTAGAACTTTTTGTGTTTGGGTTTACTATTCACGATATCGACCTTTATTCACGATATCTGACACTATTCACGAATATTTATTAATTATTCATTGAAAATGAAATTTTTCCTTTTCGTCCAAAATATCTATTATGGATACTAGTTTTGATTGTATCCATGTTTTGATCATTCTTGAATTTTACTTCACTATGATTATTTATGAGGTATTTTTGGACATTAAATAGCTGAAATACGAATCCTTGATATTTATTCTTTTGTTTCACTGAATTCGTTTCCTTTAAAATATTTTTTATCATCCTCAATCCTAAATGATGATATTATTGAATATCTTTGGCATGTAGTGCAAAGATAAATGATTTTATAATGAATATCTTTGGCCCGTAGTGCAAAGATGAACAGGTCTTGAGATGAACATGACCGACTAATGAATATCTTTGGCCTGTAGTGCAAAGATGAATATTTGATTCAAGATGTATATTGATTGATGTTACAGGGATAAAATATTGATGATGGACTTTTAAATTCATAGATAGTAGTAGATTTCATTCTCTACGTAACTCTTCTATGAATTATTATTTCTGCTACGAATATTGATCTGAAACTTGTTGTCTATTGTATTTTATCAGATTTTTCCCTGTTGAAGACTAATGATAATTTGTTCTATATTATCTTAGTCATAATATTCTTTACTGGGCTAGTTGAGCTCACCCTTTTCCTTGTTGTTCTATTTTTCTTCTCAGGAGGCGAGAATGTAACGAGTACTAGTCGGGGTATGGAATGATGATTCTAGAAGTTGTTTAGTAGTCCTTACCATTTTTGTATAATAATGTATCAATAATTGTGATGAGGATTTATTTGGGTATGGATATTGTCTAGAAGACAATATTTATATTTAAACTCACAGTTTTTATGGTGTATTAATAAAGTTGTAGTTGTTTCTGTACCATTTTATTGACGACCTAAAATGGGTGATGTATACCTATTTTGGGGGCGTCACAGTATTCGTCACATAAAAGAGGTAGAATTCATCAAGTTGGAGCAAAACAACATGACCAAGTATCACAAGACGGGTTAAGTTTGCCGAGTTGTCCCATTTATATCCCCATTTGGTTGATAATAAGGAGAGAATGACGCGAATGTTTCTAAGAGGTTTGAAACCCGATATACGTCAATATATTATCTCTCATAAACTGTGTTTGTATTCAGATGTTATTAATAGGGCTCAGTTATTGGAGCGCAATAATGAGTCAACCCAACCAAAAGAGAGCAGCTGGCAAAATGATAATACCAGTGAGAGCAATCATCGAAGCGGTGACAACAAGCGTGGAGGGGATCAACAGGCCAGAAATGGTAACCACTTCGGTGGTAATCATGGCCAAAATAATAAGAATGGACATTTCAAGAAGAAGAGATTCAACAATGATGGAAAGACGTCAGAACCAGCACTCGTTTAAAAGGAAGAAGAACGACCACCGATCATATGTTTCAAATGCGGACAGGATGGACACATCCATCCAAACTGTACGCAGCAATCCAAAATGTGTTTTAATTGCCGAAGAGAAGGTCACCTAGCTCAATTTTATCGTATAGTGAAGTCAAGTCCAGCTGGGATAGTGATTCCAAAGGATGTCCCAAACAAGTCAAAACCGGTAGTTTAAGTGAGAGCGTTTTTTTTTCCGTGACGAGGAACCTAAATAAAATTATCCCGGGTAAGTTAATCATAAGCTCTTGCGAAGTCTATACCGTGTTAGATACCGGTTCTACTCACTCTTTTATTTCACCTAGTTGTGTTCAATGTTTGAACTTAACTCCGGAGAAGTTAACTTTGATTTATCTTGTTGAAACTCTGTTGGGAGAAACCTTCGTTACCTCCACTATTTATAAATCTTGTTTGATTCAAATCAACACTTTCACGTTACCTGTCGATCGTATCTCTTTGAAAATACTTGCCTTTGATGTGATTTTAGGAATTAATTGGTTAACTACTCATCATGTTTTTTTTTGTAAGGTTGTTAGCTTTCATACTCTTAACCAACCTGTTATGCGAATTCAAAGTAATCAAACAACTAAAGTCAATCATTGTCATATCAAGCTATAAGTAAAGAGCCATGAGCCTTTATCTGGTGACTTCCTTGTGTGGTGCACCGAAGCCAGACTTTCTGTAGGCGACGTCGTGAGTAACGATGGCAAGTTGATAGGTATCAATGTGACGTGCTATCCAAGTCTTGGGTGAGGGTCACAGTTTTGAACGATATTTCTATTATTAATAAATTTTCTGACGTATTCTTGAAGACTTCTTAGCCTACCCCTAGAGCGTGAAATCGAATTTTGTATTGACCCAGTACAAAACCCATTTCTTAAACCCTAAAATATTTCTTCAACTAAAATAAACATAACATGCGCCAAAGACGTTGAGTCGAGCTGTTGAAGATTACGATCGTACCATTCAATACCATCATAGAAAAAGTGAACATGGTAACTAACGCGTTGAGTAGAAGATCGTATGCGGTTACAAGTACAAATATACAAACCCCCGTGAAGATAACTAATATACGAGTAAAATCGACTTTAATCGATAAAGTTAAAGCCGCTCAAGCTACACACCCGGAGCTGATGAATGTGAAGAATTAAGAAGGTTCAAGAGGGCGTTATTCTAGAAGCAAGAATCGACGAAGAGAGAAAATCTCAACCCTCGATTTAATTGGCCCATTTGAAATCCTCGATCGAGTAGGAACTGTGGCCTATAGACTTGTTTTACCGCCAAGTATGTTGTGTGTTCATAACATTTTTTCGTATCGATGTTACGTAAATATGTGGACGTCCCAAATCACATTATTGATTTAGAACCGGACAAGATAGCAGAAGATTTAACGTATGAGGAGATACGTGTTAAAATCTTGGATAAGAAGGATTATATTCAACACTCAAAGGTTATATCTCAAGAGTTAGAATCTGAAATGAAGTCAAGGTACCCTCACCTCTTCGGCATACCAGGTACGTACGTAAATTTCGAGGGCAAAATTTTATAAGGAGGGGAGATTGTGAGACCCCAAATTTTATGAATAAAGATTTAAATTTCTTGAAATATTTTTTTTAAAATTATGGTGTGGATTTGAGATAATGTTATAGTTGTGGGTAATATTTATAAATTTTGAAAAGTATGCAAGTTGTTGTATAATATTCGATTGCTCGGGGAATATTCTTTTTGTCGGGGAATATCCGTACGACGGTACAATCATTAGTGGACCCCACAACGGAATTATTGTCGGATTGAGAAAATGACAAAAATATTTTTATGAGAATAATGGCGGAAGTTTTACCTTTAAAACTGTTGAACTACTCAAGAGTAAAGTAAAAAGAATGTCTGGCGTGGTTGCATAATAAAGCACACTCAGTATTGATTATTAATGCTTACGTGAGAAGTCACTCGCTTTTATTTTCTTAGTATTATTAATGTAATAAAATGTAAAGCTTTTTTATATAAAATGTAATACTTTTATAAAGTTATTCGCTTTATTAGACTATAAATAGAATATATAATATTCAATTATGCATAGTGTTTTGCATAGTAAAATCTTTTATATAAAAATGTAATACTTTTATAAAGTTATTTGTTTTATTAGACAATAATTAGAATATATTATATTTTATTATATATAGTGTTGCATAGTGCTGCGATAGTATTTTGCATAGTAAAATCTTTTTATATAAAATGTAATACTTTTATAAAGTTATTCGTTTTGTTAGATTATAAATAAAATATATTATATTTTATTTAAAAGATTTTGTTTTATTAGAATATTTTATTAAATCAATCTGACCGTCTGCTTAAAAAGTAAATCAATCTGGACCGTTCATGAATTAGTTACTTATGCAAATCCATTCTCCTATAAATAGAAGCTCATTCCTTCATTATTTCTTACGAATTCACTGAAACTCTAGTGAGAGAAATTATAGAGAGAGTTCTTCTTCTATAATCTCGAGCGTATTTCTTTAGAGTTTAAGAAAGTTTTGAGCGTAGAAGATAGTGCAAGTTTTCTTCAAGTATATTCCCGCCCTACCCGTCGGAATACTCTTCTTTTTAAGGTAAGGGGTATTATTTCTTTTGTATTCATGAAGAGAACTTCTGTTATTCCATTCTTTATTATTCTGTTGGAATAACATGTATACACGGAGTACCCTATACTTGGTGAAATTCTTTTGTTATTCCATTCTTTATTATTCTGTTGGAATATCCTGTCGGTGCGTATTACGCCTGACCTGGTTCCATTATTTATTATTTTGTTGGAATAACATGTCTGTGCGGTCTATCGCATGCATGGTGATTTCTGTTGTTATTCCATTATTTATCATTCTGTTGGAATATCATGTCTGTGCTTTACGCATGACCTGGTTCCGTTATTTATTATTCTGTTGGAATATCCTGTCTGTGCGTTTACGCATGACCTGGTTCCATTATTTATTATTTTGTTGGAATAACATGTCTGTGCGGTCTATCGCATGCTTGGTGAATCTTTTTGTTATTCCATTTCGTTATTATACTCAGTTGGTTAAAGTTTTAGTTTCTATACTCCATTAAATTAGTGGAATATCCTTGATATTTGCGCTTCATCCAGCATCTTTTTATGAAAATATTCTTCTGAGCATTCTTGAATTTTATTGTGACGCCCCCAAAATTAGGTATTCATCACCCATCTTGAGTCGCCAAATACATAGTACAAAATTCAAATACAACTTAATAATACAACTATCGTGTAAAATACGACAAAACATAAGCTAAGAGTTTTAATACGTATATGTCATCTAGACAGTATACAAACTCAAAGAAGTCCTCATTACATTTATTGTCACACTATTTAATCAGAATAGTGAGGATTACTAATGTTATCATCTGGACCGACACTCCATTCCCCGACTAAATCCCTCAAATACGCTTCTCATCTCCTGAAGAGAATAGTGAAAGAAAGGGTGAGCTCAACTAGCCCAGCAAGAAATATTATGACCAAGATAATGCAGAATAAATTATCATTAGCCTTCAACAGTGTTAAACTAATAAAATACAATAGACATCAAGTTTAACTGCAGCAGAACAAGCAATCCATTAAAAGAGTCAAGTAGAGAATAAAATCTACTATCTTTTATGATTTAAAATGTTTTTCATCACTTTTATCACCGAGACTTCTACCAATAAATAATCCACATCATTAAATCATCCCCACTACACAGTGCCAAGGATATTCTTTAGTATCACGACCACGAATTATCCATGCACTACGGCCAAAGATAATCGTGTTTTCATCAACTGGTCCCGATCATGCCATAAAACAATTCCTCTTTGCTCCTTGGCCGAGGAGAATCCATAGCCATAATCATACCAAAAACTGGCCCATCAATGCACTCTTGCCAATGAGGACTTTTTTTTTCACATCATTTGTAACATTACTACCATGATTATACCGAATAATCCCTAGTCATAATCATACCAAGTCCATCTATGCACTACAAAGCGATGACTTTCAACATAATATAAACATGAGGATGATGACAATGATATAAAAATTCAATAAAACAAGTTCAAGAATTAATTTATCCAAGAACCAATATCGTCCAAATTGACAACATGATACTTCTTTGTAGAGTAAAATTCAAGAATGCTCAAAAGAATATTTCCATGAAAAGATACTGGATGAAGCGCAAATATCAAGGATATTCTACTAATTTCATGGAGTATAGAAGTCAAAACTTTAACCAACTGAGTATAATAAAGAATGGAATAACAAAAGAAATCACCATGCATGCGGATTTGATGAGACGGAGTTATTCCAACGAATAATAAGTAATTTGAACCAGTGCCGCATAATACGCACCGAGCGGGATATTCCAAATGTAATAATAAAGAATGGAAAATAAATGTAAATCACCATGCATGCGATTTAAGATGTAGGCGAAGTTATTCCAACGAGAATAATAAAGATGTAATAATAAAGATTTTAACCAGTCCTGTAAAACACACGACAGTGATATTCCAATGTAATAATAAAGATTTTAACCAGTCCGGTGTAAAACACACGCATATGATATTCCAATGTAAAAAATAAAGACTTTAATAATAGAAGAATGTCACCAAGTATAGGGTATTCCGCGTATACAGGTTATTCCAATAGAATAATAAAGAATGGAATAACAGAAGTTCTCTTCATGAATACAAAAGAATAATATCCCTTACCATAAAAGAAACTGGATATAAGAGTAGGAAAGTAGCAGAATACTTTTCTATAGTTTCTCTATAATTTCTCTCTCTAGAGTTTCAGTGAATTCGTAAGAAATAATGAAGGAATGAGCTTCTATTTATAGGAGAATGGAAAGGCACTGTGTAAGGATTTCTTCACAGATGAATAATTCAAAGACTCACGGATGAAAATTTTGATACTACATATTCAAATTGTCAAAACTTCAACCAATCATAACAAAGCAAGAGAAAATATAATACATATATATATATATATATAAACCCACATGCAATAAACATATATATATATATATATATATATATATATATATATATACTAATTACCTCAACTTCATTCCCCCACCATTTCCCACTCACATAATAAACATATATACTATAATCATACACACATCACTTTCACTCTTTCTTTTCCCCCACCATTTTCCACTCACACATATAATATATACTATAATCATACACACATCACTTACTTATATATATTAACTCCCTCCCCTATACGTAACTCCTTCCCACCCCCATTTCTAAAATCAGTTTTTCAACACATATGGGCCCCACATGTGGCCCCCACATGTGGCCCCCACATGTGGCCCCCACCTTTAAATAATTTCTACCGATTATTTTGAAAAAGAGGTAAATGGGGGTCTATAAAATAAGCAAAACTGAGTGACTTCTCACGTAAGCATCAATAATCAATATCGTGTGCTACTATGCAATCACGCCAGACACCGTATTTTTACTACCGAGTAGTTCAACAAGTGATAACGTGAAAACTTCCGCCATTATTTTAATAAAATATTTTTGTCGCTTTCTCAATCCGACAATAATTCCGTTAGGGGTCCACTAATGATTGTACTTGAGTAATTTAATATTTTTCGACAAAAAGAATATTCCCCGACCAATTGAATATAATATGACAACTTGCATACTTTGCAAAATTTGTAAATACTACCCACAACTATAACATTATCTCAAATCCACACCATAATATAAAAAAAAAATATTTCGAGAAATTTAAATTTGTATTCATAAAATCTGGGATTTTACATTTACTCTACAAAGAAGTATCATGTTGACAATTTGGACGTTATTGGTTCCTGGACAAATTAATTCTTGAACTTGTTTTATTGAATTATTATGTCATTGTCATCATCCTCATGTTTATATTATGTTGAAAGTCATTTGTGGCCTGTAGTGCATAGATGGACTTGGTATGATTATTGTGACGCCCCCAAAATAGGTCCACACGACCCATTCTGAGTCGCCAGATATCACATTATAAAAATCAAATACAAACTTCATTTATATTAATCGTTGAATTGTCGTGATAGAATACGACCACGATTACGCTTAATCGAGTTTTAATACAATATTGTCTCATAGACAATATCCAAACTCAAATTATTACAATGCCATATAAAATACAGCAGCAAATATTTCAAAACCCCAAAGAAGAACGATAAGATTACTATCTTGTTCATTCTAATGAGGTGCACTTTTGACGCTTCCAAAGTCGGGTTCTCATCACCCTATTGTTGTTCACCAAAATCAATTATTAAGTGACGTATAAAATACGACACCCACTATTTTATATAATTATATATTGTATGTCGTGTCATTTTATGATGTATTGAGAAACTTCACGGCCCTCGCACCATCACACTATTTCCTCATATCCCCGTCAATTCAAATACACTCTTATTACCTGAAAGGAATTGTGAAGCAAAAGGGTGAGCACAACTAGCCTAGTAAAGAATATCATAACTAAAGATAATTAAATTATCAATAGCTTTTGTCAATAATAAATCAGAGATTTAGAACATATGGTAGATAATAAAACTTTTCAACCATAATTGCAGTGCAATTTTAATCAATAATCCATTAGAAGAGTCAAGTAGAACATAATGTCTACTTTCTCCTCCAAATTAAAAGTCCATCGTTAATATTTCATTCCTCAGAATACTCATCAACAGCTTCTTCGTTGTACCCAAGACAAAGAGAACTTTCATCACCGCCTTCACCGAACCACTAAAGATTTTAATTAAGTTCACAATTCATATTTATAATCATGTAAATCAACAGTTTCTCCTTGCCACAAAGGATTAATAGAATGTTTACTCAATATCCTTACCCCAAAGGCTAAAGATATTCAAATGTAATAACAATGATCATACCAATCAATTGTCTATCTTTGTACTATGGGCCAAAGATATTCAACTATAAAATCAATGGTCATGATCATACCAATCAATTATCTGTCAGTGCACTACGGCCAAAGACATTCAACTGTTTACTAATGGTCATGATTCTGCCAATCACATCATTGAATTATCCATGCACTACAGCCAAGGATATTCGTTAGTATCACTAGTGGTCATGATCATGTCATACACATGTCCATCTTCGCACTACGGGTCAAAGCTATCAAACAATGATCATCTTTTGCACTACAAAGCCAAAGACATACAACCGTAAAACCAATAACCAACAAAGATAATAAAGAATGGAATAATAAAAGAATTTCACCATGTATGCGATTTCTTGTGATGAAAAGTTATTCCAACATAATAATAAGGAATGAAATAATAAAAGAATTTTACCACGTATGCAAGATTGTTAGATGACGAGTTATTCCAACATAATAATAAAGAATGGAATAACTAAAGAATTTCACCATGCGTGCGTAATCCGCATGACATGTGTTATTCCAATGTAATAATAAATAATGGAACCAATCAAAGTAAATTACATGACCGGCTGTGATATTCCAATGTAATAATAAATGCGGAATAATAAATAATGGAACTAGGTCCGGCGTTAAACACACAGACAGGATATTTTGATAGAATAGTAAAGAATGAAATAATAAATAATGGAATAACAACAGACTTCACCAGGTATACGGTAATCCGTGTGAGACCCCAACTTTTTGAATAAAGATGAATTTTCTATAATTATCATTTTTGAATATTATGATATAATGTTATAGTTGTGGGTAATAATTATAAATTTTGCAAAGTATGCAAGTTGTTATATAATATTCGATTGATCGGGGAATATTCGTTTTAGCAGGGAATATTCGTACAACGGTGCAATCATTGGTGGACCCCACAACAGAATTATTGTCGGATTGAGAAAACGACAAAAATATTTTTATGAAAATAACGGCGGAAGTTTTACCGTTGATACTGTTGAACTACTCGGTAGTAAAAGTACAATGAATATGTCTGGCATTGGTTAAGAAGTACACAACGATTTGATTATTGATGCTTACGTGAGAAGTCATTCAGTTTTGTTCAATTATTGTTATAGTAATTGTTGCATAATATCTCACATTATTTGATTCAATTATTGTCGATATTTTATATATTGTTAAAATCAATAATTGAGACGACAAAGTTATTAATATTATTATTTGTAATATTAACGATGTCTAAAAGTTCTGTCAAGGAGAGGTTTGGTCACCTAATTGCGCGCTAATAGGGAGAAATCCTTATTGGAAAGCCCCCTCTTTCCTGGGAACGACCTGGTCGATTAATATTGTGAAATGTAATAAAGATGATAAATGTTGTTAAAATTATTAAGGTAATTTTTATGAAGTCTGCTTATTTTATGGATCCCTATTTTACCCATTTTTCAAAATAATCGGTAAAAAATTATTTTATATTGGTGGGGGCCCACATGTTGGAAGAATAATGACTTGTGTGTGTATTTACGTATGGGTAGGAGTGTGTGTGTGGTAGTGGGTTTTGGTGGGGGAATAAGGTTTTGAGTGGGAGTATTATTATAATTGTGGGTGGATGGAAGGTGTATTATTATGATTATTATATATATATATATATATATATATATATATATATAAGTTGAAATAATGGATGGAAGGTGTATTATTATGATTATTATATATATATATAAAAGTTGAAATAATGGATGGAAGGTGTATTATTATGATTATTATTATATATATATAAGTTGAAATAATGGATGGAAGGAGTATTATTATGGACCGTCCGATTAAAAGTAAATCAATCGGGACCGTTCATGAATTAGTTACTATGCATTCTATTTTTCTATAAATAGAAGCTCATTCCTTCATTATTTTCTTACGAATTCACTGAAACTCTAGAGAGATAAACTGTAAGAGAGAAAGAAGAAAAGTTTTCTGCTACTTAACTACTCTTATATTCAGTTCTTTTATGGTAAGAGATATTATTCTTTTATATTCAAGAAGAGAACTTCTGTTATTCCATTTCTTTATTTTTCTGTTGGAATAACCTGTATACGCGGAATACCTTATACTTGGTGATATTCTTCTATTATTTTGTCTTTATTATTCTATTGGAACATCCTGTTTGTGCTTTTACGCCGACTTTGGTTCCGTCTTTTTATTATTCTCATCTTTATTATTCATTGCTGAACATCTTGTTCAGCTTTTACGCCGGGACTCGGTTCCGCTCTTTATTATTCTCTTTTATTATTCTCGTTAGAATATCCTCGTCTGTAGGTGTTTTTACACCGACCGGGTTCCGCTCTTTATTATTCTCAGATTTATTATTCTCATTGGAACATCCCGCTTGTGATTTTCACCTGACCTGGTTCCGTTATTACTATTCTGTTGGAATAACATGTCTATGCGAAGTACCGTATGCATGGTGATTTTTGTTGTTATTCCATTCCTTATTATTCTCAGTTGGTTAAAATTTTGACTTCTATACTCCATGAAATTAGGGGAATATCCTTGATATTTGCACTTCATCCAGTATCTTTCATGAAAATATTCTTCTGAGCATTCTTGAATTTTACTCTACAAAGCAGTATCATGTTGACAATTAAGATGTTATTAGTTCCTGAATAACTTAATTCTTGAACTTGTTTTATTGAACTATTATATCATTGTCATCATCCTCATGTTTATATTTTGTTTAAAGGCATCTATGGCCTGTAGAGTATGGATGGACTTGGTATGATTATGACCAGGGATTATTCGGTGTAATCATGACCGTAATGTTACAAATGATGTGGTAAAAGTCCTCATTAGCCCGTAGTGCATTGATGGACAGTTGTTGGCATGATCATGTCCATTGATGAATACACAAATATCCTTGGCCGTAGTGCATGGAATTTGTGGTCGTGACCCTAATGAATATCCTTGGCTGTAGTACAGGGATGATGTGGATTATTTATTAAAAAATTTGAGTCCCAAATGATAAAAGTGATGAAAAACCTTTTAAAACATAAAAGATAGTAGATTTTATTCTCTACTTGACTCTTTTAATGGATTGCTTGTTCCGCTGCAGTTAAACTCGATGTCTATTGTATTTTATCATTTTAACATTGTTGAGGACTAATGATAATTTATTCTGCATTATCTTAGTCATAATATTTTTTGTTGGGCTAGTTGAGCTCACCCTTTCTTTCACTGTTCTCTTCAGGAAATGAGAACGTAGTTGGGACGAGTCGGGGAACGGAGTGATGTTGTGGATGATAGTGTTATCTAGTAGTCCTCACTATTCTGTTAAATAGTGTGACAATAAATGTATTGAGGACTTATTCTGAGAGTGGATATTGTCTAGAAGGCAATATTTGTATTAAAACTCACAGCATGTATTTTGTCGTACTTTACACGACTGTTGTATAATTAAGTTGTATTTAAATTTTGTACCATGTTTTTGGCGACTCAAAATGGGTGATGTATACCTATTTTGGGGCGCCACAATCATGACATACGAAGTTATTCCAATGTAATAATAAAGAATGGAAAACAACAGACTTCACCAGTATACTAGAATCCACAGTATACATATTATTTCAATAGAATAATAAAGAATGGAATAACAACAGATTTCACCATGTATACGGTAATCACAGATATCAAAGTTATTCCAATGAATAATAAATAATGGAACCAATCGTGAAATTACATCGACGGGGATATTCCGGCGGAGAATATTAAATACTTAATAATAAATAATGGAACCAGTCGTGAAATTAAATTCGATGTGATATTCCGACGTAATATTAAAGACGAAAATAATAGAAGAATGTCACCAAGTATAGGGTAGTCCACAGATACGAAAGTTATTCCAATGTAATAATAAAGAATGGAATAATGTAAGTTCTCTTCATGAATACAAAAGAAATAATACCCCTTACAGGTACAACAAATAATATCCCTTATTATAACAATATCCCTTTACTTTAAAAAGAAAAGTACCCCGACTGGTGGGGCGAGGATATACTCGAAGAAAACTTGCACTATACTCAACGCTTTCTTAAACTCTAAAGAAATACGCTCAAGATTATAGAAGAAGAACTCTCTCTATAGTTTCTCTCTCTAGAGTTTCAATGAATTCGTAAGAAATAATGAAGGAATGAGCTTCTATTTATAGAAGAATGAAATGCATAAGAATTAATCCATGAATACAAATCCAGTTGATTTACTTTAATCTGGACAAATCCATAATTAAAGCAAAATCTTTTAAATAAAATATAATATATTCTAATTATTGCCTAATAAAACAAATAACTTTATAAAAGTATTTTATTTTATATAAAAAGATTTTACTATGCAATACTATCGCAGCACTATGCAACACTATGCATAATAAAATATAATATATTCTATTTATAGAATATCTTTAATAAAGTATTCTGCTTTTATATAAAAAGATTTTACTATGCAAAATACTATGCATAATAGAATATAATATATTCTATTTATAGAATAACTTTATAAAAGTATTCTGTTTTATATAAAAAGATTTTACTATGCAAAATACTATGCACAATAGAATATAATATATTCTATTTATAGAATAACTTTATAAAAGTATTCTATTTTATATAAAAAGTTTTTCTGTTATAATTTCAACCAACGGTCTGAAAAATTAGTACATCTCTTCATGGAATAATATTGTACCCAAAAATGATTTGGACCGAAAATAAATATATTGTTCGAGTGAATAATAACTCATGAATAGTAACTTGTGAATAGTAACTCGTGAATAGTAACTAGTAACTCGTGAATAGTAACTCATAAATAGTAACTCGTGAATATTAACTCATGAATAGTAACTCGTGAATAATACTCCGACACAAAAAAGTGCCCCAAATACCCGAGTGAATAATACTAGAGTGAATAGTAACCGGGTATTTTATGACAACTTGTCTACTTAAAAAAAAAATTCACATATCACCCTTAACTTTAACATTTTATCATTTTAACCATTTACTAAAATAGAAAAATTGAATACTTTTATTTCATAAAATTCGGGGTCTCACAATTATGACCAGGGATTATTCGGTATAATCATGACCGTAATGTTATAAATGATGTGAAAAAAGTCCTCATTGGCCCATAGTGCATTGATGGACAATTTTTGGTATAATTATGGCTATGGATTCTCTTCGGCCAAGGGTGCAAAGATGAATTATTTTATGGCATGATCAGGACCGTTGATAAAAACATAATTATCTTTGGCCCGTGGTATGGATAATTCGTGGTCATGATACTAAAGAATATCCTTGGCCCGTAGTGGTGGGATGATTTGATGATGTGGATTATTTATTAAGTCGGTATCGCTTTAACACTCAATGAAGGCTAACGATAATTTATTCTGCATTATCTTAGTCATAATATTTCTTACTGGGCTAGTTGAGCTCACCTTTTTGCTTTCATTGTTCTCTTCAGGAAATGAGAACGTAGCTGAGACTAGTCGAGGAACAGAGTGATGGTCCTAGATGGTGCATTAGTAGTTCTCACTATTCTGTGAAATAGTGTAATAATAAATGTAATGAGGACTCCATTGAGTGTGGATATTGTCTAGATGATAATATTTGTATTAAAACTCACAGCATATATTTTATCGTATTTCACACGACATTAATTGTTGTATAATTAGTTTGTATTTGTATTACATACTCATGTATTTGGCGATTTCTTTATTCGTATAAAAGTGATGATTCCTATTTTGGGGGAGTCACAGTTAGTGTTAGATAAGACAGTCGATAACTGACGTATACGTAATTTTAGCAACTTTATTATTGTGTTATTTTATTTTTATAATTATATTGTGTGTGTTTTATTTTTATAATTATTTTTTAATTATTGTATATTAGTTTTAAGGACCCTATTGATAACCTAAACCTAAACCTAAACGAGCCCAATCCAACATATAGGCCTTTTCCCTCAATATGCCCAGTACCAACTTTGTTGTTAACCTTGTACTCTGCGTGAGACGCAAAGGAGCGGAAAGTTTAAACCCTGATCAATTTTTTAGCTCAAACTCTCTCTCTTCAATGGCGGAAGCGAATGAAGAAGCAGCAAATTCGAGAAACTGCTCGAATCCCAAAGAAACGACTTTATGTGAAGAGTGTAAATCAAACCCATCAAAATACAAATGCCCAGGTTGCTCTGTACGCTCTTGTAGCCTCCATTGCGTCAAAGCTCACAAACAAGCCACCGGTTGTACTGGAAAGAGAAAACAGACGCAGTTTGTTCCTCTGTCCCAATTTGATGACAATCTCCTCATCTCTGGTAATTTTCACTAGTTCAATACCTCGTCTGATAATTCAAGTGTTTTTTTTGTGGGTTTATACTCCCTTCGTTTTGCAATAAAAGCCCCATTTGCAAATGAAAAAAAAAAAAATTGTTCCATAAAAGAGTCCTTTTTTATTGATCATAGTATAAAAGATGTCAAAGTTTAACAACACAATTTCAGTACGTGCCGTCACTACTAAACTAAACTAAGCACTGATAAATATGGAAGAAAAATATATCCTTAAAGGTTGTAAATATTTTATTTTCGAACTAATGGAGTATTTGTTTTCATGTGTAAGTTATTGTATTCTTAAGAAAGTTTTTTTCTTTCCTCTCAACATTTAGGTTATGTTTATTAATCCAAATTTGTCTTGTTTGTTTTGGGACAAATTAAAAATTATAAAAGACTTATTAGTCTATAAAAGGACTTATAATAGTCTTATAATCGTAGAATTAAATGATTATAATCCCAAGTTTGCAAACAAACAGAGCCTTAGATCTTCTATTGTTGACTAGGAATTGATTACCATTTTTTAGGGATATGTTCATGAGTCTTTTATTTTTTTTTATTGACTTGTTTTCTTTGTATATTAAATTTTGTGTAAGATACTTTTTTTTTCTTTTTTGTGTTGTGAAAATGGGTTTTTATGAGACTAAACTTTAAAGACTAAAATTTATTATTAGAAAAATATTGAGAAATTGTTTTTACTTGTTTTGAAAATTGGGTAAAAAGAAAAACCTCTCATTTTCTGAGGGAGGGATAGATTTGACCATCAAATTGATAACTTGATTAGGGAGGACTCAAAATACATAACAGACATTTTTGCCAAATGTAGAAAGACATAAGAGCCTAAGACCCTCCCTCCCCCAAGAAAACAAACACACTAAGTACATGTACCTTGTTAACTACTAAATAAATCAATTCAATTTAGGAAGATCTTTTCACTGATCTAGGCAGCGCCTATGTAATACCAAAAGTAATGAGCACGATTGAGGATGTAGCTACACAATGTCAACCCCATGCCGTGAAGCACCAGCAGATACACATGTTCTTCCTTTATATGAAATTATTTCCCGTTAAAATGGTCTCTAGACTCTAGTTGCCTCAAAAGCAAAAAAGAAACTATGTACATGACTTTCCATACTATCAACATCTCTAGTAGCAAATGCATAAACAGAGTTCCCAGGGAAAATCCATACTTTCTCTTCTTTCCAATCACCACATTTCCCTCAAATTCATTGCATAAAGTTCGTCTAGAAAAGCATTTATTGTCCAACTACAAAGCATGAACAGTGTTTCTAAAATGTAGGATCCAGAAACGTTTAATGCTACAGAAAGTTCATTGCAACTCTTGAGATTTTGAACAAGTTGGGACTGGCCTTACATAGTTCATCCTCTCTGCATGAAGTAGGCAACTTTAAACCTTTGTGTAAGCTGCCTACAAGTGGTTTCATGCTGGGTGAGGGTTCAAGAAAGCAATCATTATGGTTTAGTAAGGCAGGAAGGGATATATTTTTGGGCTCAAACAGGTATTGAATTGGTGAGATTTGGGAAATATTAAGTTCTATGTTTTTAGAAATATGTGTGCATGATATTTGGACAGCTAAAAATGCAGAGGGATTTGAGTATTTATTTAAATGGCTATTGTTTTGGGTTGATTAGGAATTGATTTGATAGGGTATGGGGTTGAATGAAGGGCATTTTAGGCCTGCAACGAGTGTATTAAGTTTTTTCTTGAGTTTTGGTTTCTAAGACAATATTTAATAAAATGAAGATATTGTTTGTTGGATGGCTGGGGTGGAACTTTAGAGACGGGAAGGGGAGGTGAGAGGCAGCAGGGACCACAGCCAGCCACAAGTGGCCCCCTTGACAATTTATATTTTCATATAGACTCTTACAAAATCGTAGAGAGTAACTATTTACCATAATTTTTTCACCCATTTATTATGGCCCCTCTCTCGAGAAGGTTCAAGGTTCTTCTCTCTCCCCTCCAACCCCCTATCCCCCACCCCGAAAAAAAAAATGACAAGAAAAAACCCATCCTTTTTTCTGAGCACGTGACAACTTAGTAGAGAAGTAAAGGAAGAAGAGATAATGTCACACTACCCTCAGCACATAAGAAATATTCTAGGATCGGTGGACATATGTAGAACTTCTTTTGTCTTTACAACAAATAATTTTTTTGTAGATCAATATTTCTAACAACTATAATATTTCTGAAAATCGTTGACACCTAAACAAAATGAAAAGAAACTTGCCTACAAACTTATAAATCTAACATAATTCACAAAACGAACTCAAAACAATTCCATTCGACTTAGAAATCTGCTAAAATGTTGTGGAGCTCATAATCCTTGTTTTAGGTTTCCAAAGTGGATCTCTCTCATCTAATTATGTGAGTGCCACGACATCACAGCAGTGCACATGCCGAGATTTTACCCTTGAACAGTCTTTAATAACCATCTTGAACTACAATTCAACATGGATCCTCAAGATCCCCCACAGCCTGTCCCCGATCACCTTTTTTTTTTTTTTTTTTTTATTTTCTATTTTCTATTTCCTTTTTCTGGATAATTTTCAATGCATTTCTGAGAATTTTCCTAAACTATCTACATGAGTTATAATTCGGGGATGAAGGTAGCAATGATGTTTAACCTTCAATTATTTTGTTTGTGTGCTCATTGTTAGATTATAATATGCTTGAGGATGTGAAGAGAGTTGCTGACTCTGCTCAGAGACATAGACTTAAGATGTGCGGATATTCTCAATTTAGGCTTCCTTTCCCTCTTAAAAGTCTTAGGAGTGCTGCAGCAAGCCGGAGGACAAAAATCTTATTTCTCTCGAGTGGAATGTCAAAGAGACAAACAAATCAATCATTTTACAACAACAGGTATTAATTAATCTTATGAGAGACATTCATATTAGACCAATGTGACTTATGTGGTTTAGAATCTTATTTGGTAGGTCACTAGGTCTACTATAAATTGTTGGATGCTTTTTAACTGCTGAATATGATTTTCTCTTTTGTGTTTGTAGATTTGCAATATGCAGTTGGTTTTCCTCATGTTACCATTTTATGGTCATGTTTTATGCTACTTTCTGTTTGTATGATGGCTTAATGGAAGCAAAAATAAAGTACCTCATATCGTCTCTGGTAAATAGGTTCCAACATTTCATTTATGGGAAGTTGAACAGCAAATTGTTATGATGTATGCATGCAACTTGAAATCTATACTGAATTGTGCATGCAATTATTAAGATATTACGATGGCTGCTCTTTTCTTTTTAGTCTAATTTTTTTTTATGAAAAATATTGGTCAAGAGTGATTTAGGGACTTTTATTTTTGGGATTGACACTAGTTATCTTAAATATTTTGGGAGCTTTGTATTTGGAGAAGAAATTGAAAAGATGTTTAGAGTTCTACGAGAAGGCTTAGGGGCTGTGATATCCCATTAACTGCTTGTAACCGAAATTAACAGTACATTAATTCTAATTCAGTGACTTTTGATAACACAAGTTAACTAGATCTTCAAATTTCAAATGACAAATTTCAGAACAATTAAGATAATTTGACATATACTTATTCAGAAAACTATCTGAAATAATTGGCAAGTTATTTTGTCATAGTATTTTTCTCTTAATTAAAATTGCTAGTTTGTTACTTAAAATATGCAGTACTTAAATTTTTCCCTACAAGGTTTAGTGTGTTGGGAGAAGGTTAGAACTTACGGAGCATTGATCTCCGAACAGGTACAGGTATCTAGTTGATACGTTTACTTATACTTTTATGGCGCTTAATTGTAACTTCTAAACCTATAAAAAGCTAATCTGAATTATAATTTAAGCCTAAGATGTAGGTCAGATTGTCAAAGTAAGGCTTTAGTCATTCTCGTTGATATCTGAATCTCTTTTTGCTGGTTCTTAATTTTAGAAAATGATGCTTTTTGTTCGTGTTGGACTCAATTATTTTATACATTCTTATTGTTATTGAAAATTGATGTATGGTAGAATTGCATAATTAGTAAGACAAAATTTGTTACCTCTGATGCATGCTTGAATTTTTTGTTGTTGTCCAGCATCTAGGTTGTGTATTTCCTGCTGTTACAGCTTCAACGCATTGCTTCTTTTTGTGTTTCTCATGTACGGGCACTAAGGATAATGTGGTTTCTAATGAATTTTTATTTCTAATTATGTTCCAGGAAGAAGTATATTTCATGGACAATTGAATGGAGGTTTCATTCAACAGAAGTTGTATTGCTTGACCATGGGTGAGCATCGATATAAATCCGGAACGACCTTTTCTTCTCCTGTCATTTCTCTTTCTTTATCTGAAATATGTTTTCCTTCGTGCTTTTTGAGAACTTGTAAAATTTCATTTCTCATTAGTACATGCTGGGCATACATGTTCACAGATCTCATGCAAATGTTTTTGTTCCAGTGTGGATGAAAATACAAGCCTCTGCTCGGTTATTGAGAAGCATCTTAAACCTGGCCCTTGGAATCATCAGTTGAAGCGATTCTGTGAGGAACCACTGCAGTCTCTCAAATTTTTCATCCGAAAACATCTGAAGGTGTTCACATTTTACATTTCTGTTTGGTATGATAATTTTTATTTATTTATTTGTTTATTTCTGTATGAAAACTGATATCACTTTTCAAAAGTTGAGACCAGCGTGAATGTCCCCTCGTATGGGTGCAGGACCTTTTTTGAATATGTAGTACCGTGTCCTATTTCTTTTGCTGAATTTTCAAATATTAAGATTTTTATTAGACACGCTTGGTCATAATTTTGTTTGTTGATTTTTTGTTTTCAACATTTATATTTAAACACTAATACTCATAATTACAAATGAATCATTGAGAAGAAAATTATGTCCAAGTGAGTCCCATGCAATTCTTAACATTGCAAAATAATTTAACAAAAAATGTAGGACTCTCATTTTCAGATGGAGGAATCGGTCTTCTATCTCAAATTAAAATGAACTTGGGATAATTTTCTGATGTGTAGTCATACATCTATTTGCAATTATGGTTGTCCTATTTTTTAAAAATTGAATTGTTTTAACCTGCAGGGCTCCAAATCTCCTTTCCTTGAATTGGACATAAATGCTCCAATACGTGAGCAACTAGCCAATTTGGTTCTCATCGAGTACCCTGTTATTCATGTACTTCTTCCTTCACACCATTACGATTTTGAAGTTATCAAAGCTCCTAGTCGTTATAAATTTGATCTTAAGGAGTCTGTTAGCCATCAAGAACAGTCTCCTAAGGGTGTTTACTTCAGGGAGGAGGAAATAGAAGAGGACAACTCCTCGAATCCTCAGGTTCTGGATCTAATGAAGCATGCAAAATTGGATGGAATTTTCCACAGTCCCCATCAAAGCAGAGGAACCGAGAAAAAATTAAATAACATGGTAGACAGCCCATTTTTCTTAAGAACAACACAAAAACCAGTGATAAAGAATGATTTCTGCTGTGAAAAGGCTGAAACAGGAATTTCTGAAAGCATGGATTTGGATATTGATCAAGAATTAATAGATTCATACTCGGATTTGATTTCAGAAGCGAATCCTGACGTCTTTTTTGACTTTGAAGGGGTGTTTGAGGAGGATGTGGAACTAGAGAAAAGAAATGATAAGGCCGATTTCTGTGAAGTTTTTGCGGTGGAGGAATTAGAGGAAGGAGAGATACCTGCTTAGAACTGCATTTAAGTGTGATTTTGCTTCATGACCAACCACTGCAATTTTCTTGCTGACAAGGCAATTAAAAACATAGACTGGATACATTTCTTTAGTTGGTAGCTTGGTAGAGTATGTATATATATAAAAAAATGTGGCCTCCTATATTTTCTTGTTCTGAATTCAGCACTACTTTCATATCAGAAAAGCCACTTTTAGATGGGTTTTTGCCTGCCTTTGTGTACAGACTTTCTGATGGCGATATGGTTTATGGATGCATCTTCACAGTCGATTTCTTGAAACTTCTTGTTCTTTGTGGCACTAACATGATATAATTGCAGAAAATGAATGTAATAGGAATGAATGGAATAGGGGAGGGAATGGAATAGAAAAGGGAATATAATGATCGATTTCTTGAAACTTTTTGTTGTTCTTTGTGGCACTAATATGATATAACTGCAGAAAATGAATGTAATAGAGGAAAGAATGGAATTGGGGAGTGAATGAAATAGAAAAGAGAATATAATGATTTTAAGGTATTGTATTTGCATGTTTGGTTGGTGTTAGGGAATGGATTGTGGGGTATATCTTGTTGCTGTAAAGAATGCCATTGAGGATTCCTTTCTCATATCCATCTCATCAACTGTAAAAGTCAAGGGTTTGTTTGCATGGTCATTAATTCCTCGACACTTTTGAATGGGCAAATGGTTACACTTATATTGAGGTTTGACCTATGTTAGAATATCACAAGTAAGTTAGAAGTTTCACATCAGATAAATTTTCACTACAAATAACTCTTACAAATAACTCTTAGATTAAGATAATAAGCTACTCCAAGTTTGAAAAAGATAATACAACAACCCCTCCCCTCCCTCCCCCCCAAAAAAAAAAAAAAAAAAAAAAAAACTCAATCCCAATCCCCTACTTAAGTCTATAAGTTTAATAACTCGTGCAAAGCATGATAAACTTACAATCGACTTATCAAATAAATTTGATATATTTTTGTTAGTTCCGAATCAACGCAACAGTTCAAGTTTGGTGACTCGATAGTCTAAAAATATTTTTTTTTATTTTTTATTTCTTGCTCAATTCTTAATGACAAATTAAGGACACATTGTATCTTTATATAGTAAATGTGTAAATTTTTAAGAAAAACTTGACTTTTGAGTTGTTGAGTCAGCTTTTGAGAATACCAAAATTTATGACCAAGAAATCATTAGAATAAAAATAAATAAATAACTTTTGAGTTACAGAGATATCAAACTTGAATTGCTAAATTGACTCGGGACCAACTAAAATAACTCCAGTTATATTTTGATATAAATTTAGGATCATCAAAATTATGTTTAGGTTTACGGTTTGCAAACATTGTTATGGGGTGTAAAAAAGTCAAATAAGTCAATAAAACTTTCAACTTGGTGGTGGAGATAGAATTAGACTACTACTCCTACGTTTCAAAATTAAAAATACTTGAAAAATATATTTTCTCTTATAGATATTTCCAAAATTAAATATTTATTTTCAAATAAAGACATCATATATGGGTTTTTAATGTTCAAGTCAGAATACTAAAAGTCTTATTCAAAAAGTACTCCCCATTTTGTAACCCAAATTGCTCTTGATCTCTATGCCTAGATAGGAACTCCAAAGGGTCTAGACGATAAAATCTTTTCAGGAACAAGAAAATCATAATGGTTTTTGTTTTTATTTTCAATTCTTCTTTGATATCTTGGGGTGGATTCATCAAACTTCTTCTTATCAATATATCTTTGTTCTCGGTATCTTTGATTAGTTTGGTATATCTCCATGAATCTAGGAACTTTTGCTTGCATTGTATTATTTGGTCTACGTACCGAAACTGATAACATTTGAGATTATGCAGGATTATACACAAAAGATTCTTTTTTGGCTCTCTCTATCCATTTTTCATGATATTATGCATGGATCAGATATATCATGGCGAATTCTTCAGAAAAAATTGTGTCTTCTATTGAGAATGCTCATTGAATGGGCAATTCCATAAGAGAGTTCGGATCGAATCGGTATATCAATACTGATTCGATCCGAGCTCTTGGAATTTGAATAAATAGAATGGGTATTTCATGCATGCAATAACTCTTTAATTGCATTCAATTATTGTGAAGTTTAATTATAAATATTACTCGATTATTATGTCTATGTTTGTTAGATAATGGTAATGTTATGAATCTCAAAAAAAAAACATTTAAATCTTGTCACAAATAATACGACATCAATATATTAATTCGTGTACTTCATTATATTATAAAATATTATTTCTTTTGTTTAGTACTTCCTCCATTCCATAATATATGATGTTTTAAATGATTTTATTTTTCTCAAATTATTTGATGTTTTATATAATTTAGAAGAATTAACCACAATCTTTCCAAAATTACCCTTCATGGGAAAATGTTACATATAAGAGAGAGTATGAGATAGGTAGTAGTATATGATAAATTGTAGTTTACAGACAATTAATACTATATTTAATGTTATACAATCATTTACTTAATTCTTGTGCACAACTCTAAAATATCTTATATTATGGGACGGAGGGAATATATCACATCATTTGAGATATATATATATATGGTCTCAACATAAATTTTGAGAGAGAAGAAAACAGGAAAACATTTAATGTGTTCCACCAATTGTTACTCATAATTATAAGCCGAATAATGGACAAAAGCCACAAATTTTGAGGACAAAGTGACCCAAACCCTAGAAGGGCCCAATCTACAAGTTCCTTGAACAGAGTCGACCTTGAGGAGGTGCAGAAAGAGCGACCGCACATGGTCTTTAAATTTGAAGGGACCCCAAAAAAAATTTTGTGGATATGTATATAGCCTATAGGTTAAATATACTTTATATAAATATTGAAAACGTTGACATTTATTATTTTAATTAATGATGAATTTTGATATAAATTGTGTTTTATATATTAATGCTAATAAAAAAAAATTAGTTTTTTTATATGCAAAAGGGCTCTTATTTTTTGGTCGCACAGGACTTCCAAAATTTTAGGACCGGCCCTGCCCCTAAATTAGTGAAAACCAAATAACATGGGATGCTGACTTAGGGGGAAGGGATATAAAGGAAGAGAAACATGTAAATGCACATGGGAGGGGGACAATACTCACATGTCAGAAACATGGGCATCTCTTTTTCTTTGCTACCTTAATGCAGGGCATTCTTTGTTTGATCCACCTTAATTATTTAGTCAAGTAATTTTTTCTTATCCTATTATCTCAGTCTAATCCAACTTGAGGTATATCTTTATTCTTATTATTATCTAATCATTATTAACCCGGTATGAAAGGGTAGAGCTAAATTATTCCTCCCATTCTAAAAGTTTGTAGGCGGACGTAAATACTGGAGGGGGCGCCTAGAGCTTAGTCGATGTTTAGACATTTTTCTAGGCGTTTTTATAAGCGGTCTTATTTTTTTGGGGATAAATATTTTTTTGGTCACTCTATTTTAGATCAATTTATAAATGAGTCACTAAACTTTTTTTTCTTACATTCAACTCATTGAACTTTAGTTTTCTTACAAACCGTTACAAAATCCGTTAAGTCTTTTGACTTTTAATGAAATTTGACATATAAGAGAGAGAAATGTGACATGGAATTTTAATGCATGATGTAACACGCTTAAGTGGAAATGAACAAATTTTATGGAGAAAATGAAATAAATTCTTTTAAAATAAATTATAAAAAAACTTAGTAAAAAATATATAAAATACAATAACTTAAATCAAAAAAATATATTTAATTATTTTAGAATTGATATCAAATAAGTTTTTATGTAATTATTAGAAAATATAATTACGGAAATTATAAATATTATTATTATTATATGTATTATTATTATTATTATCGATATTATTATTATTATTATCAGTATTATTATTAATATTATTATTATATGTATTATTATTATTGGTATTATTATTACTATTATTATTATTATTATTATTATTATTATTATTATTGAAGATCACGTTGGATCATTTTTGGCACATCAACTTTTTTTCCAACTCAGCATCATATGTGTCAAATTTTGTTAAAAGTAACGGTTTTTGTTACGGTTTGTAAAAAAACTAAAGTTCAATGAGTTGACTATAAGAAAAAAAAGTTTAGTGACTCATTTGTAAGTTGACCTAAAGTAGAGTGACTAAAAAAAGTATTTATCCCCATTTTTTTGTGTATTATACATATTTGTTATAATATATAAAACATATAGTAGATGTAGTTTTTTTAATTTTACATGAAACATTACTAAAAAAATAATCTTTTTAAACTTAACAAATTCATTTTAAGTATTATAGATTTTTAAAGTAGAGGTCTGATTCTTCCTAGTAAAATGTTAGGCATTCAGTCAAATCGAAATGATAGAGGACCGTCTATCGTCTAGACAGAAATTTTTAGAATACTGTAATTTATACGCACTGTAGACTCCAAGTAAATACAATGAAGATTCTCTCCTATTTATACAAATAATGAACCTAACTTAAGTATGTTTTAAAGACATCTTTTGTATTATATATAAAATAAAATAAAATAAAAAAAATTGATACTTCAATGATCTTTTGTGAGACAAAGATTATCTTGAGAAAAAATTAAAATCCAGTTGTGACTATATATACGTAAGAAGGAATTGAAAGTCATATTTGTGGAATTGTAATTTATGAGATTATAATTTTGGAATTATAATATTTTTTGTTGAACATGGTGTTAAATAGTTTCTCATATTAAATAATTTTATAATCTCTGAACTAATAGTCTCAAGTTCAAATTTAAAAACAAATAAAATAATTAAAATTAATAATCATATCTCAAATATAATATTTACAAACAAATACTCCCTCCGTTCCTAAAAGATTGTCGTTTTAGAAAAAAAAAATTGTTCTAAAAAGTTTATCGTTTACAACTTTCAAGGAGAATAAATTATTTACTTTCCTATATTACCTCTACCTTCTCTCATTGTCCCAAGAAATTCTCTCCCTTGTATTAATAGTTTTCAAC
Organism: Panax ginseng; assembly: GCA_020205605.1. Lineage (NCBI taxonomy): Eukaryota > Viridiplantae > Streptophyta > Magnoliopsida > Apiales > Araliaceae > Panax > Panax ginseng. The sequence goes on from CM035134.1 coordinate 17,259,076, forward strand.
TTCCCATAAAGGGATAGTGATGAAATTTCAAATAAATTTTACTTGGTAAATGATATTTTCTTAATTCATGTGCCAAAACCTTAAACGACAATCTTTTAGGAACGGAGGTAGTATAACCTAACGGATTAAAATTGTGAATACCAAGTTGGCCTATAATGATTGATTGAATAGGGATGTTTTACTACATGGGAGGCCCATTACCACTTCACCAGACCCTCCATGTTGCCTCATCAATACAAATGTCTCCTAGCATGATTGGCAAAAAATGAAGAGTAATTAATCTCAGATGTCGTGTGTGTGTATATATATATATATATATATATATATATATATATATATATATATATATATATATATATATATATATATATATATATATAAACACACACACTATCTGCCTCTTCAAATAACTATATGAAACGAATTAAAATTAATTGGCTATAGCGGCGGATAGAAAGCTTTGTTTTTTATGTTATAGCGATAGATAAAATTGTCGCTATAATCGGTTTCTTTTTAATTGACTTCGCATGATTCGTTGGGAGAGTCAACCTACATATATATATATATATATATATATATATATATATATATATATATATATATATATATACACACACACACACACACACACACAAATGGGGCTGGATAATCTACTTTATTAGTTATAGTCCTTCTACGGCGACATTGGTTTTGTGATCGGTCTAGTGATCGTTTTTTTTAATAACTCCTAAAAAATGTATAATATTTATTCTAACTGTACAACTCTGTTTTTTGTATGTATCCAAATTACACCTAAAATACTATGTTTTGTATAAAAAAAATCAGTTAGAATTAGGGCTGAGTAAGGAACCAAATTGGAACTGAAACCGCATCAAAAACCGCACCAACGGTTCTGATGTATATGACGATTTTAGATGGGTTGAAAAACCAATTTTACAGTTTCGATTTGGTTACTAGTCAAAATCGCACGCATAAAACTGAAATCGTACCAAATAATTATCATGTTTTCTCAAATTTGCTACAAGTATATATAATTTCTCTATTATAAAATAGTCTCCTCATTTTATTTTAGAAGACAGATATTACAGGGTTGAATGAAGAATAAATAGTATCAATTATGTTTGCAAATCAAGAGTGACGTGGTATTTTCTAAATTAAATGTGATAACATATTATTATTCAACCATATAATTATTTATGCTTGGAACTATTTTGCTAAATTAACTCTATGATTGTGTTCAATGCGTAATACGTTTGCGGGAATGATTTTGCTAACTATTTTAAGGGTTTGTTATTTTCAATTAGTTTTGGGATCGAAACCGCACCAAATGAAACCAAACCACATGGTTCAAAACCGCACCGCACCAATTACAAACGGTTTCATGTGCAGACTTGAATTTTTTAAATCGCACCTAAGCGATTTGAGCTTTAAACCGCATCAAACTGCACCACGCTCACCCCTACTTAGAATAAATACTATACATATTTTAGAAGTTATTAAAAAAAAAAACCCAGGTCGCTATACCGGTCCCCTTTCCCGGTACTCCTGGACTTTTTTGTATTAGTTAATCCGGACAATTGGATATCCCACCATATATCCTCTAACAAAGTGAAGAGTACCTTATCCAAATTTAGTTTAGCATTTCTTTGAATTGGGAAGGTCTTTTGGAAATAAAAAGTATTGATCACCATAATCAATGAAAACTTGATTTTTGGGATCAGAGTTAGACTGAGGGTAGAATCAATGAACTGAAAAGTGTACAGTGTCACATGGGTGATTTTAATCCTCATGTGATTCTTTTTGTATGTTAAAAAATAATGCATTATAATTAAAGATAAGTCATCAGTTTTTAAGTTTGCCTCCTAACTCAATTTAAATGAAATTAGTATTAAATGAAAGGTATATATAACTTCTATCACTATTAACTTAATTTTTTTTTAAAATGAAGACACCATTTTAGGGAAAATGAAAAGGAAATAATATATTAAAACTCACTATTATTTTTAAATATATTAAAATTCTATTCATTGTTGAACCTTCTTCAACCGCTATACACAAGAATCCAATCATTTATTTCTATCTCAATAGAAGAGATTTTTTATAATGTCCCACTTATTTGAGAAATAATATAATTTTATAATTACCATTATTATAATTTCATTATTATAATTTTTAAATTGGATGTTATTAAAATATGTAAAAAGTAATATTAATTAAAATTTCTATTCAAAATTATTTCAATAAATTACATCAATTTTAAGTTTGTAGTTGTCTCTATTTAACTTTAAAAATTAAATTTAATCATATATTCTAACACCAATGAGTAATACTCCTTCCATGCCAAATTATGAGATTAATATTGACTTTTTAAAAGTCGATTTGAAATGTTTTTAAATTTAAAATTGGTATATATGATTCGTTTAATTTTAAAAAACAATAAAATTTATAACTAGTAGTGTTTTTTAAATAGTTTATGATATTCATAATTGTAATTATATAAACTAAATAAATTCATTTAAATTTTAAATTTAAAACTAATTTTTAAAAGTCAATATTGATATTAAAATTAGGAACGTAGGGAGTATATATATATATAACTAAATTCGATTTTCTCACGATTGATAGGATAGCATAAATAATATAAACACTCGCACAACATAATTTTTACACTAATAGTCCTTTAATTAAAATAGTGACAATTATTTTTTGGGAAATAATCAAAACTCGCTTGTAATATTATTTTTGTAGAACAAAGGGAGTATATATTCTTAAGAAGGTATTAAATCTATATTAGAATTTGAGCTTTAATTAATGTGGATGTCATTAATTATTTTTAATTATTTTATATATTAATGTGTTTTACTCTATGAGTAGATTAAATTAAGTATTTGGAAACTCAAATCCATGGAGTAATGCATGAGATATTAACTCTCAAAGATCACACTTGAAAATGATAAATGATAATAAATACATGTGAGAAAAACCAAGTCTCACATAGGTTAGGAATTAAACTTTTAATGTGTTTATATACAAGGAAATTACTTTTAGGTTTGAGCCCCAAGGGGCACCCCACTTTTGTAGAAGGGAGAGGACTTAGCCAAGGCTTGATTTGAACTCGCGCGTCACCAACCGACCGGCTCGACCTGGCTCGGGCTCGTGGGTTTGGATCCTTGTATATAATTTTTAAGACAAAATTTATTTAAATTTTTAATTAAAATTTATTGTGTCGTTTTGACCTTTTCTACTAAGGCTAATACTACGTAGTTTTGGTTCTGCTAATACTAAAACTACGTCGTTTTATAGGTCCGAATAGACGCGCCTAGGGGTGAGCATGGTGCGATTTGGTGCCGAAACCGCATCCGAAATCGCTTAGGTGCGGTTTGACAAATCCAAAACCGCACACGAAACCGCTTGTAATTGGTGCGGTGCAGTTTTAAATTGTGCGGTGCGATTTCAATTGGTGCGGTTTCGGTTCCAAAATCAATTGAAACAACAAAAATGTCCAAACCTTCAATAGAATTTAACACAGAGCTCACATCGAGCAATTAACTTAATGACATAGTCGACAATGAGAATTATATCAAGTATAGAACCAAAGTTCCTTATGTCAAACATGTCAAATTCACCATCAAATCATAGAACAGTGAGACACATAAAATAATTTTAGCTTATAATAAAGGAATGATGTTGTAAAAACTAAAACATACGCTATATAACACAACAGATACCATATATTCGATAACAAGCAAGGTTTATTTAATTCTCCAAAAATTAAAAATATATGCTGGAGATAAAATATAATTTTATCTTATATATTGCAGGGAGGACTTATAGAATATAATCCTAACTATATCTAATTTGAACAATATTCTATTAGACTATTACTACTATAGACCTTAACTAATGCATCAAGTGCTCGAACCAACGAATTTGGCCCATCACCTATAAGCCCCTCTAGTAATGCATCAAACAAATCCGAAATTTCAAAATCCAAATGCTCAATTTTTGACTCTATAACCTCTAATCATCTTCTTTCAATTGGTGAAAAAATGATAATGCAAGACTGAGATTTTCTCTGAGCGTGTTCAAGTGAAAAGTAACTTTAGAATTTATTAGAGATAATACATATATACACACACATGATGCGGTTTCGGTTTTATGCGTGTGGTTTTGGCTAGTAACCAAATCGGAACCGTAATTTTGGTTATTCAACTCACCTAAAACCGTCACATACGTCGGAACCGTTGGTACGGTTTTAATTGGTGCGGTTCGTGCGGTTTTAGGTGCGGTTTCGATTCTAATTTGGTTACTTGCTCAACCCTAGACGCGCCCATTCTACAACTGATCAAAACTACGTCGTTTTGACCAAAGGATACCAACCATGCCTTTTTAGTAGCATCTCATGCTAAGTACCCATTCGAAGGGTGACCAACCCCTCCTATAAATAGATAGGAGGGGACAGCCTTCGCACTACAAGAAAATGCTCTAACAGCGACCAAACTTATCAGCGACCGCATTTTGTGGTCGCAGATAGGATTTGTAGCGACCAACATTAGCGACCGAACTTGAATTTGGTCGCTAGATTATGTTAGCGACCGATCCGATTACCGCTATTCGATCATGAGTTCATTTTACCTCCAAAAATTGGTTTCGAAATGTTGGCCTTATTGCTTGTTTGCGACCATTATATAACAAATGAATCGCGTTGATCACCGATACTCCACATCATTTAAAATCAGCGACCGCATGCGGTCGCTGATAGCGGTCGCGGATGTATTTCAATAAACCAAAGATGTCGATTCATCACTCTCGATCCGAATGTAAGAAAAAAGAGGAGAAAAGAAGAGGAGAAGAGGGAGTAGGGGAGAGAGAGAGGAGGAAGACCGACACCGCGCCTTCACCATCGACATCACCGTGGCGACGCCTTCACCATGGCGGTAACCTGTGATCCATACGCGATTTTGATTAACTTCCACATACCCAAACTATATTTAGCTTTGTTTGGTGTTACTCATGTACCCTCTACTAGGGATGATAATTTCGCCCACTCCTCAAGCTGATTCTTAAGTCATTTCGAAGAATGAGAAGAGAATCGAGAATGAAAAATCATCAAATATTATTTATGAAGATGAGGAGGAGATGATATTTATTTTTATTTTTTTTCGTCCCATATCTGCTCCCGAGTAGTTATATATTAATTAAATTAATATTTATAGTAGTATATATTACATAATTAAAATATTTGTCCATGTATGTGTGTATATATTATTATTATTATTTGTTTTTTCTTAATCTTATCCAGCACTAAAACATGATTAAATTTTCGGCGATGGTATAAATTTCCTATGGAGGATTAAAATCCTCACAGCACAGAAATGTAGATGATTATTAAAATTTAATCCCCGAATGAAATGACGCGGGCTTGAAATGGGGTACGATGTGTAATTCCGGTCGCTGAAATTTGGAAAAATTTTGAATACAACATTATTGACTAACAGTTGCTGAAATTTGGAAAAATTTTGAATACAACATTACTGCTGAATATATTGTTGCTGAAATTTAGATAAATTGTTGTTGATATTCTTTGAAATTGGGACAATTTTTGGGCTTATTATTGCTACTAATATTGGATTCTCTAAATTATGTCCCGAAATTGGTCAAGTATGCATGCCCTCGTGCATGTGGATAGTCCATATTATAGGGAGACTCTGCTAATTTTTTTCATATATAAGTCAAATGGCTATATAACTTGAACATTAGGGCTTAACCCAAAACCTTGGTTGCAATATATGATCATACTTATACCAATCCAATAATTTGAACATGAGTATGACATAAAACATAACTAGGAATTAATTTTATCCATAATTCAATCAAGAAGAAGGTTCAAGAGATTCTTATACATTCTTGTTGCTCTTATATGCCTACAAATAGTCAAGTATGCATGTCCTCGTGCATGTGGATAGTCCATATTATAAAGGAGATATCAAATTTTTTCATTGGTTTAGAGTAATTTAGACTTGTCCCAATGCATATGTTGAGCATGCATGATGCAATGATTCATATTTTACCCCTAGGAATCTATTGTCTTTAGGTTGTTTTGGTATTTATCCTTATTCAATTCCCGAATGTACAAAATGATTCTGACTCATCAGACAACGATTTTCATTAAAATGTATGTGTAGTTATAATTGTACAAAATGTATGTTTATGTTCATGTTCATGTTCATGTTTAGTTCATAATTATGTACCTTTCATTTATGTTCTCTATATAGGAATGTTCTCTATATCCTTAACTATATCATTTGTAGTTGTTTAGTTATAATTGTACAAAATGTATGTTTATGTTCATGTTCATGTTCATGTTTAGTTCATAATTATGTACCTTTCATTTATGTTCTCTATATAGGAATGTTCTCTATATCCTTAACTATATCATTTGTAGTTGTTGTAGTTAACTATTTTGCAGTCATGTTTATGTATCTTTCACTTATGATAATCGTAGTTAACTATTTCATACAAATAATTGTCATTCATAATTTCATACTAACATCCTAATTTTTTATTTATAGATGTCTTACAACCTCGCAAAGACGAAAGCCTTGGGTTGGGTCGAGGCCCTAATCATGTGTCAAGGCCAAGCTAATCCGGATGATCGCATTCTTATACGAGATCCGCCCTCCTCCGAAAAAGCACGTAAGTTAAACATCGTGTATATATAAGAGTTTAATATTTTCATTGTTATAAATATATTTTAATGTAAATTCATCAGTATATTGTAGTGATTTTCAAGATAGTAAAATTGTGAAATGCATTTCACAATTATGCTTACTGAAATCGCCTCACGCCATGATTACATGGGCGAGCACACCTCTCGCCCATAAGGATGCAATTTGGACTGAATTTTAGGTATATTTTTATTAATTATGATAGATTATATTAATATAATATTCAAAGGATAATTTTAGTAATGTTATTATTGTTGTTTTATTTGCGAGAAAAGGTATAGATGGGAGGACGCTTGAGGCTTGGTGATTCGAGACATTATTACGGCGCGTAAGTCGCGGTCCGTACCAAGGATAACTTAAATAAAGAACGACAAAAATCCATTCACAATGCTTAGAGATCGACCATCCGGGCCGGGAGAAGATTATATGCACGAGCATAGCCTTGGTGGTGCACCCAGTCCATATAAATTTGAGATGTGTGCCCAATGGAGAGTGAGAGTGGGTGAAAAGGCGAAGACTCGCCGCCACTCAATGAGCCTCGGGTGTATCCGAAAGCGAAAAGGCTAAAAAGGAACATACAAAAGGCGGCGATATTTCACGGTTGCGAAGATATCAACGCTGCCAGTGCGTATTTACAAGTTTTAATATGTTTTCAATCATGAATTGTAGAAAATATATCCCATTTTACTTAGTAATATTGTGTTATTTTTGCATAGAGTCTCAGGTCTCAAGGTCACCATATCTGTATGCGTACCACCCGTGATGGTTCCGCACTGAGGCTATCCAGATAATGATAATAAATTTTAACAACTTGATCTTTAATTAATGCTTACAAAATTAATTTATTTTTAACTATTTAATTGTTAACATGATGACATGCAGGACACTTATAAGCGTTTATCGAATGAAGCGCTATCCTCAAGGCACTCCACGTCCGGCTCATCGATCAAGAGTTGTGGGAGAGGCGTCATTGTGAAGAAGAACTACGTTAAAGGTCAAGGACAACGACGCACGCCCATCCTTGAAAGGCTCATTCTCGCTCTTCTACCCAGTCTACCATATCATCTAGCCATCCAAATTGCTCATACTTCTACCGATTGTACATGAGAGCTATATGTCAAGATCGGGATCTTCCAAGATCTTCGGCGGACATCCGGGGCTCTGAAAATTTGAGGAGTTAAATTTGCAAGAAGATGGCGGCAGCAAAGATCACAACACGGGATGGCGACGCAGGTATAAAATCAATTTGTTGTATATTGTCGTAATATACCAATATTAACATAGTTAGTAAATATTTATAACTTGTTTTATTATTTTGTTAATATTACAGGTGATCGAGGAGGCGTGATGCTTGATTAGTATCTCGCTTTAGATTAGTTTTATAGTTATAATATAAGTTTGTACTTGTTTCATTCTTAGGATGTTTGTATATTGTTACTTAAACAAATTTTAAAATGTTATTATATTTATTCAAAATCATATTGGTTTTGAATGGTTTATATTCTAGTTTAGTGTATGTGTTATATGATGGACGATAGATGTTTATATTGTTGTGTATGCTATTATTGTGTATGTGTGTTGGGATAAACAGGTACAAAACAGGTACAGGTTTTTGGGATTTATGCAAAAACAGCAAGATTCTGTTATTTTATTTTTTATCAATTGATAGCGTGCGATTATTGATTCAATCATTGACACGACACGTGAAACACGTCAGCTTTGGCCATGGCCCATGCTAACTCAGCTTAGCGACCGGATTTGCTATTTCTGGCCACGATATCGATTATTAGAATCGGTCGTTAATAGTGGTCGCTGATGTGCATTTTAGCGACCAGATTTTGTGCGACGCCTTTTAGCGACCGCAGGCGCTCGCTGATAGGCGGTCGCTGATAAGCTTTTTTGTTGTAGTCTCATTCACTCATTTCACAAGCAATTAAGCATTATTTTTCATCAGTTTCATAGTTATAAAAAGAGAGAGTTAGAGCATTTATTTTTGATGTAGAGTATACTTTTTGTAGACAAGTGCTATCAACTCTAAGCACCATACGGAGGGCATAATTGTCTTAAGGACATAGTACCAAGTACTAGTCTTGATAAATCTTTTTCTACAAGATAAGTTATATATATATATATATATATATATCCCTCCGTCCCATAGTTATAGGCTAATTTCTTTTGGCACATAGTTTAAGAAAATCAGTTTAAGTTAATTTTTAACAGAAATTTTCCACATATACCCCTTAATATAGAATTAATAAATAAATTAATTACTCCTTACTTATCACATTGAAACTCTTAACTTCATTGATTGCCGGTATAATTGTCTTTTATACACAAAATATGTTAAACTAGTAAAGCCTAAAAAGTTGAATTCTTTTATTGAGAATACAACAACATTAAATGTGGTGATAAAAATAATGACATTGAAGGTTGTTTCTTCAAAAAAGGATAATGGTTGAATATTTATTATAAGGGCATAAAAGTAAAATAATGAACCAACTAAATTTTATAAATAGTAAGTAGCCTATATATTGGGACATCTCAAAATGAAAAATTAGCCTATAACTATGGGACGAAGGGAGTATATAGTTTCCTTTTGAGGTTATTAACAACCTAATCATTTTAGACTAAAACTAACTCAATTTGTTATAGAATAATTACAACTTTAATTGTTGTTCCAACCTTAAATCCTTAATTAGATAATCATACAAGAGGGAATTATAACCAACCCCATGTTTTTGCATTAATAAGTCTTAAAACAGATAAGCCGAGATATAAGCCATCCAACCAAATGCTAATCCGTACACCTAACTTCTACCTAAGAAATGATTAATTAGTTGCATTTAGACACCAACAATATAGTTGTTGGGTTTAGTTGGTTAATTACTCCCTCCGTTCCTAAAAGATTGTCGTTTTAGAAGGTAAAATTTGTTCCAAAAAGTTTTTCGTTTACAACTTTCAAGGAGAATAAATTATTTACTTTCCTATATTACCCCTACCTTCTCTCATTGTCCCAAGAAATTCTCTCCCTTGTATTAATAGTTTTCAATTTCCCATAAAGGGGTAGTGATGAAATTTCAAACAAATTTTACTTGGTAAATGATACTTTCTTAATTCATGTGCAAAAACCTTAAACGACAATCTTTTAGAAACGGAGGTAGTATATTCTTATATATAATTAAGTTGTTGGTTTACTATATGCACATGGTTTTACAAGAAAAGAAGATTTTTGAGTGTTTGTGCGACCAGGTCATCAATTTTGTGGAATAGAGATTAAAAATGGTGATGTGATGTTAGAATTTGATCACACATGCACACAACAGTAAAGAATTAACACAAAAATTTACGTGATTCTCAATTTGGGTAGTCCACGGGAGAAACGTTCTTTTTATTATTAATCGAGTACATAGTATTTCACAATAAAGAGTATATATAACTGTTACTCATTTTTCAACCCTAATTCACATTATAGTGAAAATACCCATGGGGGAGCAGAGCATAGTTGGGAGGGATCCGGTTAGCATGAAGTTTATTTTTTGATAAGTTGGTCAATTGGCCAATAGAAAGCTAACACACATAAAGCATCACCTGTGTGTCAATACTCTATTGGTCAATTGATCAACTTACCCAAAAATAAATTTTATGCTAACCACTTCCAGTTGGGAGATGTGTATTAAGGTTTAGGCAGCATGGTTTGAAATTGTTTGTTACAAAGTCTATTACTCTTCCCAGTTGTATGATTGTAGGTCTTGTGAAAAATTTGTACTAAACTCATTGATACAAGTCTTTTGGATTAAAGTTTTATCAGTACTAAAATCTTTTTTTGCCGTTTGCTAAAAAAAATGTACACAAATTATATATAAAAAGTTGTGCACAAAGAGTAGGACTCGTATATTGCTTAGCAATAAAAATGTATAAAGTATATAATCGTAAATTTCACTTCCTATTTGTTTCTCCTTTATTTTATACTTTTTGTACACAATCTTTGTATATAATTTGTGTTCTTAACATTACTCTTATATAAATTGCAATTTTTGTTCGTGTATCCCTAAATGAGTTATCTTTAAAAAGTAGACCGAGAGGCAATTAAACTTTAATTTTATATAATATCAATTATAGAGTCCGATTCTGGTCCGGACTCTCGCATTTTAGTACCGTTCGGATCTTTTTTAATTTTTTTTTGCTTTTTTTTAAAACAACTAAAATAATAATAATAATATTTTATGGAACTTGAATTTTTACATAATACGATTGTTTTGGGTGTGATTTAGATATATATAACAAAACATGTCTATACAAATCTGTCATTTAAGAAAATCCGAGATCCCCGATAGGATCTGGTTCATCAATTATATATATATATATATATATATATATATATATATATATATATATATATATATATATATATACGGTCTCTTTCTATAGCAAACCTTAAACAATGAATAAAAAGCGAACCTACTATATAGCGACGGTTTTTTCTGTCATTATAGCATACAAAGTCGATTTACATAGCTATGGCGATTATTCGAACCAAATCGATATAGTTTAAAAAATCGTCGCTATAACTAAGTTAAGCTTTTAATATGGAGAAGTTTTCGATATATATATATATATATATATATATATATATATATATATATATATATATATATATATATATATATATATATCAGACTTTTATTTCAAAATTAAGGAATGATGAACTTTTGAATGCAAAGTCAATTTAGGTTTTGATATTCTAATCATGTAGGAATATGGATAAATTTTTTACTTTAAATTTATGATGTTATGCAATTCAATTATGGCCCTATCTATAACTATTAAATTTGCTACATTTGTATGACTTTGAATTTTAATACAACTTCTTTTTGCCGATAAAAAAAAATCATATATCCTCGTCATCAAATTTGTCTAACCAAACCCTAAGGAGTAAGATAATATGTCAATATCTCACTTAACTAATCCACCAAAGTTTAATCATGTGAGTTAGAAATTGCACCTAACATGAAGTCACCACTCGAACTAACTACAAAAACATGCACAAGTCCTCGTGATGACATGAGATTTATAATTATACTTGACTAAGCTACCTTCTTATTTCATGCCATAATTTTGTATGATATCATCTTAATTTTTTTAAATAGAAAATGAAGAAGAAAATAAGATTTTTTATTTGTGGAATGAAGGGAGCAATACAATAATTTTTGTTTGCCAATAAAAATTAAGCGGTATTGTCTAGTAACTCCACGTTTCTCCCTTTGCCTTCGGCTCATTTTTATTTTACTACAAAAAAAGTCACATTTTAGAGGGTGTTTGTTATAGGTCATCTCAAATATTCGGTAATGTGGCTGATCATCTTTATAGATCGTATTTGTTACACTGATAATCTTACATTCTCGGTAATCAGATATCCAGTAAAGTGTCAAAATTCTCGGTAATTAGATGACCAAAAAATAGATGGTAATATAAGATTACCACATAATAGTCATCTTGAAATTGTTATTTAGACAAAAATATCATTAATTTATATTTAGTAATCGGGACATAAATATTCTTATTTGTCACATAATTTATATTTATCTTTTTGATTTTTTTTGTTTGTCGACATGTTTAGTTTAACTAAAATAACTCACTGTCCATACAAAGTATGTGGCGTAGTTTGTTATTTATTATTATAAGTTTAATGTATTATTAACGACATACTTGAAAATTTTGTGTTTAATAATTGAATAAATTATGAATTGGTATTTTATTAACATATTAAAATTTTAAATACGCTTTACTAAGTAATACCGAATTAATTAGTTTAATAGTACTTAGATGATTGTTGATAATTATATTTGATAATAACCATTTGGGTGAATCATTCAACTAAAATTAGTACACAGATATTTTAATAAAAAAATCAATATTAAAAAAAATATATCCAATAATCTTAAATTAATACAAAACACTCACAATAACAATTACCGATAATTACATATATTTTACTAAACAAAAATAACACAATATAATCATATTCTATTACCAATAATCATACCCAATAATCTATATTTGAGTAGATATCCAATTATCCATCACGATCTGTAACAAACAACCGTTCAAGGTTTTTTTGTTTATTTGAAAACTTTGCACTTGAAAATATCAAAAAACTTAAGGATGATGCAAGATTCTTGCCACATGTCTAGAACTTGTTGTGTTGGGATTACGTCATTTTATTATGATTTGACTAAACAATCCAAATCAAACTTTGCTAAGACATATCTTAAAAAAAAAAAAAAAATCTTGTATGCATGTAGTTATGAAGGAAATGAGGAAAGACTGCAATTTAGAATACTGCAACTAGCCAGCTACTAGGCATGCCTTTTTTTTTTATTTTATTATTATTATTAAACCGTTCAAAAGACTGAAATATATCAAAATTATGATATGTTACAAAAGATTAAAGGTTTACAAACAACGAACTCACATATTAATTCTTTTAAATAAAATAATAGATAATTAAAAAAATGTCAATAGTAACAACAACGCTAATGGACACTAAATTAACTCCTGAAATACAATTATATTCTAAAAATAATAATAAATTACACAGATTCAGACCGTTTTTTAGCACGGACAACGAAAAACAAGTCGCCATGTAAGCGCCACTTTCAAAATCTAAATAATCTATCTTTAACAATTATGCACCGAAAAAAATATCACGAACAAAAAAAAAATCTCCCAAGCGGCGGAAAAAGCCATTTCTCCCAAGAGATAAAAATGAAATATCCTCATAAAAGAGAAAGAAATCAGTCATCTCATGGGAAAAACATGTCCCACAAAAAGAGAAAACAAATCCCACAAGATGGGAAAATAATTTAGTAGATTAAAATAAGAGAGATTTAGGGGAGGACATCTCTCCGCCATATTTAAGATTAGGGGTGTAAACGAATAAATACGGATTTGGATACGGTAATATTCATATCCGTTTATTTGCGGATACCTTTAAACCGAATACAGATAATATTCGATTTTTTTCGAATACGAATAATATCCGCTTTTTCCAAATACGGATGCGGACGGATACGAATTTTCCGATTACCATTTACAGCCCTAACTATAACTAGAATAAAAAAATAATAAATTTTAAAATATAATTTATTAATGAATGATTGTTATTTTTTTTTATTTTTAATAAATATTTAAATACAATAATCAATGTTCTAAATTACAATTCAAATAAGTTTTCATCATTTTTAAAATCCCAAATTTCAAAATGAATGCTCTACTTATTAATGTTTAGATGTCCATTTTATGTTTGTGGAGTAATACTGTAGTGTGTATGCATATTTATAATTTATAATTAGATTCAAAAGTTACATTGAATATTTAATTATTTTTTTTCAAATACTTGATTAAAACTTTAATACTATATTTATGGGAACTTTTATTTATAGTTTATCCTCAATACATAGATTACAATTTACATAGTTATAAAAAGTTTATTTTATTTCATTATATTTATGGAGACTGTGAGTTATAATATATATGTGACAATTGATAACTAGTTAATCTAACTTGATCCAAAATTTACTTCGGACTTACTTTAAATATTTACACTCTGTTTCTGAGTTTTGAACAGAAAAGAAAAGAATAGAAAACTTGAAGTTTTCTTTTGTGTTGTTTATGAGTTTTTAATAGAAAAGAATAGAAAATTTAAAATTGAGGACATGAGTTGTAATTTAAAATTTATTATATTAAAAGTTGAGGATAATATGAGAATTATAAAAATATTTCTTATTTCAATTTCTTTTTCGTCCAAATCAGGCCAATTTTGGACGAAAAACTTTGGCAGGAAAAGTGACCAAGTTTTCTATCCATTTCTTTTCTTTTTCGTTTATTAAAAAACTCAGAAACATAAGAATTGGAAAGAAACTTAAATTTTTCGTCCATTTTTTTTCTTTTCTGCCCATTTTAAAACTCAGAAACAGAACGTTAGACTTCTAATTTTTTAATAATTGGGCAAATGAAAGTGATAAGTACTCTCTCCACCCGAAAATTCATAAATGTGAATTAATTATTCAACCCTCTTCTAAATTAATTCGGATTTAATACATTTTAACAATAAAATTATATTGTTCATTGTTCCTGCTTCCCAACATTGCAAGTAAGTTTTGAAAGTAAAAAACTTATAACAAACTAATAACTATAGTTTTGTTCTTCTAGTGTATAATTTTCTTGGTAAATGATACATTTTAGATAATTTAACTTTATAATAGTAAAAATATATTAACTATACTTGAATCAATTTATTTCAGTTTATTAATATTAGAATAAAAGTGATATTTTTTATTTTTTAGAAGTGAAATGATATATTTTTAAAATAATTTTCGTATGATAGTAAAAACTAATTATTATATAAGGAATGTCACTTTAAAAAAATTATTTTGCTTATTATATAATATTTAAATATATATATATATATATATATATATATATAAAAAGTTATTTGGATACTGAATTCAATATTTAATCAATCCGGATATATATCCGTTATCTATCGGATATATTTACGGTCGGATGTTAAACGAATACGAATACGCCTATATCCGTATTTGTATCTATTTATTTGCGGATACCTTTAAATCGAATATAGATATATCTGTTTTTTTTCGAATACGAATAATATTCGCTTTTTTTCTAATACGAATGCGGACAAATATAAAATTTTCGATTATTATTTACAGTCCTATTTAAAATGGAGGTCTATTTGTGTTAAGTAAAGAAGGATTAATTCAACAATAAAGATAAGCAAAACCATCACTTTTTTTATGGGTTTAGTTAACCATGATGGCGTTTTATATAATGTTTATAGTAATTTTAATTTTATTCAATAGTTTTATTTGAGGAACGTATTACATTAAACTTATAAATAAACCATTGTTGACCATGCCAATTGTCACCAGTGATTCCATATCCAACTGCTAATTTTTCAGATATTGACTAACACCAAATGTTGCACGATATACTTACAACCATAATCAAATGTTAGTTACCAGAAATAAGAGGCGCGGCAAGTTTTAGGCCCTAATTTAAAGTCAAGGTCCAAATAAATTATTTGAATAATTTGTTTTCAAGTATTGCTCTCATCAAGGTTCTCAGACCTGTACCGATTATCGAACTGAAAAAATATCGAGTGGATTGATCGTTGGTACAATCAGTGATCGAACCGTTATTGACTAAGGGGGTGTTTGATAAAAATTGAATGAATCTGAATGAAAAAAAATTATTTGATAATTAACATGTCTGAAACATCTGAATGACAAAAATTTATTATTTTACCTCTCTGAAAAAATTCAAAGTTGTTGTAAATTTATTTAATATTACTTAATATAATAGTTAATATTTGTTTTAAATTTTTTAATTTTTTTTACTCTATTCAGTCAAAAAAATCTGATTTAGCCATTCAACTCAACCATCTGACCGATTCAGTCATTCAGATGATTTTTTTTCAAAACAAACGCACTTAATGATTGACCGATTCAATCATTCAGCCATTCAAATGTATTCAGTTCTAAACAAACAGTCCCTAAGTGACGTCATTAATATATATATATATATATATATATATATATATATATATTAAAGAATTAAAAAAAATTAAAAAAATTATTTTTTAAATATAATAAAATTAATTATAATATTAGTAAAAGTGGTTATAACCATGGTTCTCATTACCAAATGTCAATTCCATGGCAAGTCAACATCCCTTGTCGATTATTGTTTTCTCTAGTGGATATGTATCGCGAGAGCACATCCTGTCCTTATTTTTTATGTCTCCTTGTGTTTCTCTGTTTAAATTTTGATATCTGATTTTTTATTTAATTTTAAAATTAATTGGTGTTAAGTAAAAGATAAGATATCAAAATTTAAGTGGAGAGACAGATGATCTGGTCTCGTATCGCACCACTTTAAACTAAATATTACTATTTAGTTCAATAATTGCCTGAATTAATCAACAAAAACTTATTAATCCACTATATATACCACCAAACAATGACCTGCTTTAGAAATAAAAGAATTCATACATTAAGTCAAACTTGATTGATTGTATATTTTATCGATGATAAAGACTGTATTAATATGATAAATCAATTTTATTAAAAATAAACAAAAAATCAAAGTGTAGAATAAAGGGACCAAAAGATGAGATTAGCCAAAAACAAAAGATTGTTGATAATATATATGGAGGAATTATATATATATATATATATATATATATATATATATATATATATATATATATATATATATATATTATAATAATGATTCCTCCTTTAGGATTCGCTTTCCTTTTCCTTCTTCTCTTTTGAATGAACCTCAGCTTTTTTTATATAAAGAAAATGATACTGAAGAAAATAATAAAAATTTCTCTGAAGGTTTCTCTCTTTTTATCTCTTACTTATTCTCTCTAAATTTATGCAACAATTATAAGAGTATCTTTCTACACTTTGCTAAAGTTTTATAACACGTTATCAACACGAAGCTCTAATCAACTGAGACGGTAAAATTAAATTCTTGCAATTTATTATTATATTACCGGTTTGGCTATGCCACCAATAATATAATTTTATTCTTATAATTGCCTTTAAATTCTTGCAATTTATTATTATACTACCGGTTTGGCTTTGCCACCAATAGTATAATGTTATTCTTACAATTGGCTTGGCTTTGCTGCTTATTATATTAACTGTCAAGTTATATTTATGTTTTATTGCACATCTTTAAGTTCTGTTATTTACAATGGTACCATCTATCCTTGTTGATCTTACAAGACTTGGTGGAAACCTTTTTACCGCTTATTAAATTATGGGAATAACCTGTATATGTGAAATACCGTATACCTGGTGAATAATCCTTTGTATTCATTTCTTATTAATTTGTTGGAATAACTTTGTATATCACTAAAATACCGCATGCATGGTGAAATTCTTCCATTATTCCATTCTTTATTATTACATTGGAATATCCCGTCATGCGGATTACGTATGACTTTGGTTCCATTATTTATTATTACATTAGAATAACTTTTGTGCATGCGCCTATCGCATGCCCGTGAAATTCTTTTAGTT
Source organism: Panax ginseng (assembly GCA_020205605.1). Lineage (NCBI taxonomy): Eukaryota > Viridiplantae > Streptophyta > Magnoliopsida > Apiales > Araliaceae > Panax > Panax ginseng. The sequence continues at coordinate 17,276,921 of CM035134.1, forward strand.
ATTCCATTCTTTATTATTCATTGGAATAATGCATACATGTCTGAACTTCTAATGCCGGGTAAAGATCCATTTGCACTTTTATATATACATTAATATTTGCATATTCTTTTTACTAAAATAATATGCTAATAACGTAAATATAAGAATATTTATATTTATATTTATATTTTATCACCACTTGAGGTTGTGGTATAGTTTATTTTTTCTATTTCATACATGTAATTATTTATTGTTTTAATAAATAATAATTATGTTTTAACCTAGAATAGATGGCAAATTTGGCAAAAATAGATTTTTCTATTTTGAGAATCTCTAGAGACAACTATTTGGCTTGTGCACTTGATGCAGAATTGTACCTTAGTGCAAATGAGTTAGAAAAGACCATTGAATCAGGAAATACAGCAATTTCTGTGCAAAATGCAAAAGCCATAATTTTTCTTCATCACCATATTGATGAAGGATTAAAGAATGAGTATTTAACAGTCAAAGATCCTTTGTCTTTATGGACACAACTGAAGGAAAGATTTGACCAAAAAAAATTGGTTGTTCTCCCTAATGCCAAATTTGAGTGGCTTAATTTAAGGCTACAAGATTACAAATCAATTACGGAATATAGTTCCAATGTTTATAGAGTAACATCTACTTTGGCTTTGTGCGGAGATCCAGTTTTTGAATCCCAAATGTTAGAGAAAACGCTCTCAACTTTTCATCCCACCAACATGATTCTGTCGTAACAATATAGACAGAGTAAGTTCACAAAATTCAGTGACTTATTGTCTATCCTCCTTGTTGCAGAAAAGAATAATGAATTGTTGTTGAAAAACCATTAAGTACGACCAACGGGTGCTACCCCATTGCCAGATATTAACAACACGTCATTCCAGTAGAATAAACGTGACAATAGATGGTCATATAAAAAGAAGCCTTGGGGACGAAAAAATAAACGAGGCCATCATAACAACAAATTCCAGAACCGCGACAATTTAGGCCACCAAAAGTGGCAAGTGTCTGGGTCGGGTAAAATTAAAGAAAATACAGCACCGATAAAGAACAAACCAGATGTTTGTTTTAGGTGTGGGATGAAAGGGCATTGGTCGCGTACCTGTCGTACGCCGAGGCATCTGGCTAATTTATTCTAGGAGTCTCAAAAGAACAAAGTAATGGAGGCAGAAACAAACTTTGTTGATCATCAATTGAATATTGTTGATGATCCACCAATGACCAACAATGAGGAAAAAGTTGTTGATATTACTGGACCTTCTGAAAGTATCTTTTGGGATAACATTTAATTTTTGTTTTAATTAAACATCCTACATGTATAATATTATTAGTTTTCATTCTATACGTGGTATGTGTTTATCATGAATAAAATTATATATGAAATGTAACTTTTCTTATTTATGTTTTTACATGTGTCAGACCATCTTTAATGAATATCTTCTCATCACTTCTACTATTTCTAAAAAAATAGAATATCCTAGAAAAACTTCATTCAATTTTTTCTAGATTAAATACTATGAAAATTAGAGCAATTGAGTCTCATACTGTTATGATTCCAAAAATCCTAGATCCCAAATTCTTTATGCTTTGGCATGAAAGACTCGGTCATCCAGGTACTTCTATGATGTGTCGTATTATTGAAAATTCTTTTGGTCATCCTCTCAAAAATAAGAAAGTTTTTCTTAGTAGTGAATTTCCTTGTGTTGCGTGTTCTCGAGGAAAATTAATTGTTCGACTATCACCAGTAAAGGTTTATAAAGAATCCCCAAAATTCTAAGAGAGAATTCAAGGAGACATTTGTGGACCCATTCACCCATTGTCTGGCCCATTTCGATATTTCATGGTTTTAATAGATGCTTCAACTAGATGGTCTCATGTTTGTCTTCTCTCTTCTCAAAATTTTCCTTCTCAAAACTTCTTGCTCAAATAATCAAGTTATGGGCTTAGTTCTCGGACCATCCAATCAAGTCAATTCGACTTGATAACGCAGCTGAATTTTCACCAATGACTTTTAATGATTTTTGTATGACTATTAAATCTCCATTGAGCATTCTGTTCCTCATATTCATACACAAAATAGTTTAGCTAAATCTTTAATAAAAGGACTTCAACTAATTGCACGACCATTAATGTTAAGGGCTAACTTACCTACCTTAGTTTGGGGTCATGCAATTCTTTATGCTGCAGCCATCATTCGAGTAAGACCAACGGCTCTTCATAAATTTTCTCCTCTACAATTAGTTCTTGGATAGATACCCAACATATCACACTTTCGAGTTTTTGGAAGTGCAGTATATTCTAATTGCACCTCCACAAAGACCTAAGATGGGAGCCCAACGAAGAATAGGTATTTATGTTGGTTTTGATTCTCCTTCTATTATCAGATATCTTAAGCCTTTTAACTGGAGATGTTTTTACTGCATGTTATGTAGATTGTCATTTTGATGAAGTTGTATTTTCACCATTAGAAGGAGGGAAAGTTTTAAATAAAACCCTCTGACATATTATGGAATGCATTAGAATTAAATTCACTTGATCCTCGTACAAGACAATGTGAAATTGAAGTTTGAAGAATTATTTATTTATAAAATATTGCAAATCAAATGCCAGATGCATTTAATGATGCTAGAGTCACATACACCTACAGTGAATACTCTAACAAGGATAGAAATACCTATTGAAAAATCAATTCCTGGAGAATTGACGAATAAGGTAATAGAAGAATCTAAACCACGCTAGAAGCATAGAAGATCGATTGGTGCAAAAGACACTGTACCACGAAAATCAAAAACAAATAAGAGAATCCCAGAAGGAATACCCGCTCCAGAAGTAGCACTTATTCCAAGAATGGGAATAGCCCCAGAAGAGGTACAAACCGCTCCAGAAGTAGCTCTTATTCCAAGTGTGGGAATAGCCCCAGAAGAGGTTCAAAATCTCAATGAAGGGATAAGAGATGAACACCAAGAGACACTACAAAAAAACAAGTCATTGGCAACGACAGCATTAGCGACGGCAGTATCCCCGTCGCCAATAACATCATTCTCGACGGCATAGCCGTCACCACTGAGTCCCGTCGTGAATGACCCTTCCCGGCCCAAATTTGATGGGAATTTTTTGGCGTGCGTGGTAAAAGGACATAGGCGACGGCCTATGCCATCAGTATTGAGTGCCGTCGAGAATGAGTTTATATTTACTTTCAGCGACTGATTTTTTTTTTTCATTTCGCTTATTATTTTTCTCCCTCTTCTTCCTCGCGCCGTCGTCGCCGGCTTCTCTTTCCGTCGCCCACTCACCTTTTATTGTCGTCGCCGGTCTCTTCCCGTCGCCCACTCACCTTTTATTACCATCGCCGGTCTCTTCCCGTCGTCCCTCGCTCTCTGTCTCTCTCGAATGCAATGACCCTCTCGTTCTCTGTCTCTCTCGACTGAAACCCTCGCTCTCTGTCTCTCTCGACTGCAAGGTAATCTTCCCAATTTCAGTTCTATTTCAGAGCAACTAATTAATGGGTCCATTCTTCTGATTGATTTATTTGCTTGTACACATTGTTTTGTTAGTTAATTTTGCTTGTACAAATTTGTTCTTACTATACATGTTGTGGGATTTTGTGGTGTTAATTGGTTTATTTTATTAATTTATGTTGGCGTTGTTGTTTATCAACCATGTAATGCTGGTCATATGTATGTCCATTTAGCTTAAATACAATGATTTTATTTATGATTAAATAGATACAATTGTGTCGAGATGTGCTATTCGGGATAAGAAGTTCAAATTGAAAACCTAGTATTATGTTGAGGATACATTAGCAAACAATCTCAATGTTCACAACTGTTATAAACATGCCTGGATATTATAATTTTATATTTGCAATGGTCTACATGACTACAAGTAAATGGTTAAAGGTAGAGTATATTTTATGCAGGCATTACACAATTTTGGGGAAGGGTCTTTTGGGTACTGCAAGATCAAGTTTGTTTCTGTCAGTTTACTATTCATCTGCGTGGTAAGCATTTATTGAACGGAGCATTGTGTTACTGTTATATATTCCTTCCATACCACAAAAAGAATCCCATTTGCAAAAATTACAAACTTAAGGATATATTTATGTTCTATGTTTACATATTGTAAAGTGGAGAGTTTATTCCTTATATTATAAAGCCTTTTATAGACATACAAGTTGAATTTGGATAACTGCAGTAATAACATGATTTAGAGTTTACAAAGAACACATTCTAATGCTCATATTCAAATTTGGAGCTATCGATACCATTCTTTTGTGCTTTTCATCCAAATGCTCATATTCAAATGCTTCCATTGAAACATAATTAAACATATTTCCAATCTCTCTCTCACACACACAGTCATGTATTAGCTAATTGAGAAATTGTTATAGTAGTAATTTGACTATCGATTTTGCTTTCATCCTCAATATAAGGGTGGGTGGGTGGGGTGGGGTGGGGTGTGGGTGGGTTTAAAAAAGTTTAATAATAGTTTGTGACCTGATAAAAAGCTAGTATTCTTTTTGTTATACAAAAATAATCCTTACTTTGACATGTGCATATTTTCATATAGTTTAGGAAGCTTAAAAATCCGTTTGAGATTCACTTAGTAGGAGTGAATCTCAAATAGTCCCCGTTTTGGGACTGTTCTTGTATGTTTCGATCTCACTTAGGTTGGTGTTAACGACTTGAGCACGTCTTTATATTTTTTGAATTTTTGGTCAGTATATATCTCTTGACGTTCTTCGTGCATATTTAGACTACGATGTGTTAGTCTATTTACGTGTACTTGAAGACCATGGGGGGGTCTTCAAAATTTCCGAAAAATTTAAAGATGTATTCAAGTTATTAGCATCGATGAGGCGACATATCCGAGAATGGGATAGAAGCCCTTTGTTAGAGTGGGAGATGAAGTTAGGAAACTTATAAGCTTGCATATACATTAACTTGGAGACTTGATTGTGTTTGTCTAACTTTCCATATATATAGCAGACAGTTGTCCAAGATGTCTGTTGATCGAAGTTGGATGGAACGTAGGGTAGCCACTGATAAGAGTGGGCTTAGCTCTGAGTACCGTAGTGGGGTTGAGCAGTTTCTCAATTTCGCGTTTGAGCAAGTCAGCGACGATGAGATTAGATGTCCTTGTAAGAGGTGTGTGAATGAAGTGTGGAAGGAAAGGAGTGATGTCATGTGCGACTTATTTGCATATGGGTTCAAGTAGGGTTATACGACATGGATCTATCATGGGGAAACCTAGTTAGATGAACATGAATCAGAACCGGAATCTAGAGGTGACGAAACCTTTGGTATCTTAACATGATAGTCGAAGTCTTTGGTTCATACTTCCATGGAATACGAGGGCGGGGATGACGATGGCGTCGAGCAAGAGCCGAATAGATGTGGCTAAGGGTTTCTATGAGTTATTGCATGAAGCAGCGACGCCACTGTATGACGACACTATCATCTATGAATTTAAAAGTCCATCATTAATATTTTATCCCTGTAACATCAATCAATATACATCTTGCATTAAATATTCATCTTTGCACTACGGGCCAAAGATATTAATTTGTATCACCAGTTGGTCATGTTCATCTCAACACCTGTTCATCTTTGCACTACGGGCCAAAGATATTCATCGTAATCATTCATCTTTACTACTGAGCCAAAGATATTCATCAAGTGTCACCATTAAGGACCGAAGATGATGAAAAACATTTTAGAAACGAATCCAAAGAAGATGAAGGACAAATATTAGGGATTCGTATTTCAATTTATCCAAATTCAATAATACTCCATAATAACCAAGTGTGAAGTAGAATAAAGATCAAAACATGGATACAATCAAGGATAGTAACCATAAAAGACATCTGGGACGAAAAGAAAAATTTCATTTTTGGTGAATAGTGCCGTATTTGTGAATAGTCTTGCCGATATCGTGAATAAAGTCCGAGTATCGTGAATAGTAACCCCAACACAAAAGTTCCAAATTTAATTAAAAAGTTCAAACCAATATTTCGACATAATGATATTGAAGAAAATAATATCATTTAAGAAGAAAATAACATCCCTTACCTCAAAGAAACAGTACTTCAGAATGAAACGTTGGATATGATGCTGAATGAAACTTGTACTGAATAGCAACTCTCAAAGTATCTAAATACTCACAAAATACGCTCGATAATATAGAGAGAGAAAGAGAGAAAGCTTATGTTTATGGTGTGATTTTTAATTCTAACTTAGCCCTCTATTTATAGGAAAATGTTAGCCCGCCGAAGCAGACTTGACCTGCTACCTGATGGCTTTACTTGCTACTATTGCCACCCACCACATTTGAAATAAAATTTAGCACATTTTTTCACCAACCTCAAGTGGGGCCCACTCAATTCTAGAATTTTCCACCAAAATCAATTATAACCCTAATTTCCGAATCAGACACCTCTTAAAATTTATAACAAATCATTCGTTCATTTTTAACGGTTCAAAATTTGTGGACATATATGCAACTTATATATGTATAACATATCCAAAAATCACAACGATCCAACGGTCAGATTAAAAATTATAACTCACGCAATATATCGTAAAAATACTGATTTGATTTTTAATACCTCCATTCCGACAAAAATACTGATAAAACACCTCAATATTAAATCCTTCAATTATAACCACACAAAATAAATAAATCCATCATTTATATCCACATTAAATAAATATTTTTTTATCATATAATCAATAATTAATTATTCACAAATAATATTACGAATCATAATTATGACAACCAGTAGTTCTCAGAAAGAGGGGCTTTCAATAAGGATTTCTCCTTCTTGGCGCCGCAATTAGGTGACCAAACCTCTCCTTAGATGTAACTTTCTAGACATTGCCAATAATGTTATCTAATAATATTATTCAAATAATATGAATTATTGATCCGATAATGGAAAATATCATGCGCGGACAATTATTGAAACAACAATAATATAAAATATCAACGCAAAGAATTATTGAATTAATAAAATAAAATATTGAAAAGTAATTACGTAACAATTATTGAGTAATGCCTTCTTAAGTAAGAATCAATAATTCAAAAATCTCATGTGCAATACTGGTGTCTCATCTTCTTTAGCAACCACGCGTATTCTTGTATTTTAACCACCGGTATTCAACAAAGGTTAACGGTAATAACTACGCCGTTATTTATAAAAACTCAAACTTGTCATTTTCTTCATCCGACGGTTATTACATTATGAGGCCCACGAATGGTCTGCTTGGTCGTCATTTAATATTCTCCCACCACAAGAATATTCCACGACCAAACGAATATTCCCAGAACAAAAAATGAATATTTTATAACCACTTGCTTATTTTATAAAATTTGTACATTTCACCCATAACCAAAGTATTATATCAAATTAACTCCTTTTTATTTCAAGATAATAAATAGAGAAAATTTAATTTTTATTCATAATAAGATGGGGTCTTACAAAGACCATTAGTATTCTACATTTTATCCTTTTTGGTATAAAAAATTAATTGAATAAATGTTAAAATAAGACTCAATATTACAAGTATTTTTTAGTCACGTGTCGCTGCTATGTCATCAATTTTCTGATGAGGAACTATCAATTTAGACGTAATCAGGAAAATTTAAAAGTTTAATCATCTAGTGAAAAAAATTGAGAAGATAATTCTGAAAGTGGAAAAAATTAAAAGTTTAATTCCCTAATTGAAAGAATTAAAAAGACAATCTCCAAAATGAAAAAAAAAGTAAAAGTTTAATCCCCTAATTAAAAAAATTGAGAAGACAATCTCCAAAGTGGAAAAACATTAAAAGTTCAGGGTATTAATCTATATTTAGGACTTTTTTTGAATCCCCATATAATTAGCAAATATAATATAATATAATCAAGTAAATTATCACTACTATAATATAAAACACACTTCATATTATAAAAAAAACTCATATAAGTGAAAACCAATTTGAGACATAAAATTCACAAGGTCTTAATCTTAACAGTTAGATTAATATCTCATTGACATTATCAAACTTTTTAATTAACTATATATATATACTTAGATATCAATAACTATGTTGTTGGTAGGGGTGTAAGCCGAGTCGAGTAGTTTTTTGCTCAACTCGAGATCGACTCAAAAATATGATTCAAAACTCGAATTCGAAATTAATCCGAGTCGAATCTAATCCATACTAGCTCGTTTTATGTTTAATGATATACGAGTCGAATTCGAGCATATCAGTGTTCGCTCATATTAGGATTCAAGTATTTTATTTTTTTCTCGATACCTACTCGATGGATCATATTCGAATACTGATCTGATCCATACTAACAAGCTAAATATATGATATTTGTATCAATCTTTATAATTTATAAAGTGTAGTATGAAATTGTCTAAGATTGTACTTGAATAAATCAATGAATTGATTTTCAATTTGTATTACATTATTTGTAATTTCTTTACATGAATAAAAGTGAAAAACTTTTATATATAAACATTAATTTATTAATCAATTTAGTATGTAGTGGTTCAATTTTAAGTGAAATAGTTCATATTCGAAACTCGATTTGAAGGCTCATAAGTAGCTCGCTATGTAAACGTACCAAGTACTTACGAGTCGAGTAGGTCCGAGTAATGATCATAGTCGAATCTGGTGCAAAATTAGAAATCCTTTATCGAATTCGAGCTCAATTTTTTTGAGTCGAGTCGAATATGAGCATTAGGGTGTTCACTGAGATTCGACTCGTTTACACTCCTAGTTGTTAATAATGTCAGGATAATATTTTTGTTATTTTAACAAATATACGTATATATTTAACAACACTTCTACATGTTTTAATAAAAAATTTAATTTTCAATAACACTTATATACTCCATCAACATAATTTAGGTCTAATAATGCTCCTATGTGAAAACTAGGTAAAATTGTTCGAGACCTAATAGTATCAAGTATGATTTAATTAATTTATCATACAATTTGATTGTCTTAAAACATTATGTTCACTAGTAGACTTTACTGAAGCCATCTTTTGCAAATCTCTAACTTTTCTTGTTTTTTCTTTTCTCAAAGTAACCTTACGTCACCAACTTCCTGCTTTTTTCCTTGGTTCTTCATCTTTCACGTATCTTTATTCCACTATTATTAAACTTGGACCGGAAACTATCACTTTAATCCGTAAAAATTAGAACCGATCTGATTTAACTTAGGTTTATTAATTTGGTCAAAAATCAATTGACCCTTTCTGTAAAACCGGTTAATTAACCTAATGACCCAATTTTTTTGTATCAAAAAAAAATTTAATATTAAAATGAACAACTTTTAGTAATATTGTAACTCAACTTTATTATTTTTTAGTTCATCAAAACGAGATTTTTTAAAAATTTATTAATTACTAATAATATATATTAACGACATCATTGGGTCAAATAACAATTCGACCACTGATTGAACCAGCGACCCATCCACCTAGTATTTTTTTCATGTTTGATGAGCGGTCCAAATATAAAAACCTTACTTTATTTATCACAGGGTTTATCTTTCTTAAATATGTGCAATTTATGTTATTAAAATTATTGTTTTTAGTTTTTGTACTTATTAAATTTATGAGAAAAATAAGAAAGGTGAAAATATCAGAAGCCTTTGATAAATATACTAACTCTATCTAAAAACTTTAGGCTATGTTTGTTAATAAAGATAACATCTGGAATTTGACTATTAATCTCAAGTTTTTTATTTGTTCTAAAAATTAAATTTTGGACTATTAGTTTAGGGATAGTAAAATAACTTGGAATAGGGGATGCAGACACTTGAAATTTTCTGCACAACTGTTACTAACATTGCAGGAGGGCAGAATTGTCTTTTGGAGATAACCCTGGAAGACAGTTCACATCCATTCCGGATACTACCAGAAGTTCAATCTTAAATCCCGGAACACACACCGGGAATATCATTTCCAACCTCGGAGATAACCCCGAGTTTCATCCTTGGCGATAACCCCAAGGAATGTTGTTGCAATTCTGGCGATAACCCTAGAAATGCTTGTTTCAAATACATGCGATCAGCTTCAATCAGAACTCCTGCTGAGGCACTCATACCTCAGACCCGGAGCTAACACCGGGCAGACAGGCATCCATAAGATGACATTGCGGCATTTAACACTTGCAGTAGTCCAATCTCAGATGTAGCCCTGAATAACGTCTACTTTCAACTCAAATCGGCGATAACTCCGATGAGGAGTCATACGTCATCTTTCTACCTCAACACCTGCGCGTCGTCTCAACGTTTCATACATACATACATACAACAATGTCCTTCAAGAACCAGGAGTTCCAATCCCGAGTGACTATTATGCGTGGCAGCACACCGGATAAAATTTGAAGCTTGAAGACCATGGGCATGGTCCCCTCTTCCTGACTTCACACAACCTCTATTCCATGTCATTTCTCAACACAAGCAGTCCGAAGAAGGTCGTATATACCTCTTTCAGATGCTCGGATTGAAGTTCTACAAGTTTGAGCGGACATTACAGTGCACGAGTGCATGTACTTCGAGATGACGGGACCCGTGGAACCCCGGGCAGCCCGGGCAGCCGCAGGTGCACCTGTATATACACGGGCTACCCTATACTTGGTGAAGTATTCCTTCATTATTTCTTTCGTATTAATGAAGAGAACTTCTGTTATTCCATTCTTTATTATTACATTGGAATAACTCAGATACACCTGCTACCCTATACTTGGTGAAATTCTTCATTATTCCATTCTTTATCATTATGTTGGAATAACTTCGTCTATGTGAAGTACCACATACATGGTGAAATTCTTACATTATTCCATTCTTTATTATTCTTTGGAACATCCTGTCTGTGCGTTTACGCATGACCTGGTTCCGTTATTTATTATTCTATTGGAATATCCTGTCGGTGCGTATTACGCCTGACCTAGTTCCATTAATTATTATTTTGTTGGAATAATCTGTCTGTGCGGTCTATCGCATGTATGGTGATTTCTGTTGTTATTCCATTCTTTATTATTCAGTTGGAATATCCTGTTGGTGCAAATTTCGCCTGACCTGGTTCTGTTATTTATTATTCTATTGGAATAACCTGTCTGTGTGGTCTATCGCATGCTTGGTGATTTCTTTTGTTATTCCATTCTTTATTATACTCAGTTGGTTAAAGTTTGAACTTTTATACTCCATGAAATTAGTGGAATATCCTTGATATTTGCGCTTCATCCAGTATCTTTTCATGAAAATATTCTTCTGAGCATTCTTAAATTTTACTCTATAAAGAAGTATCATGTTGATAATTTGGACGTTATTAGTTCCTGGATAAATTAATTCTTGAACTTGTTTTATTGAATTCTTATATCATTGTCATCATCCTCATGTTTATATTATGTTGAAAGTCATCTGTGGCCTGTAGTGCATAGATGGACTTGGTATGATTATGACCAGGGATTAATCGGTATAATCATGACCGTAATGTTACAAATGATGTGGTTAAAGTCTTTATTGGCCCGTAGTGCATTGATGGACAGTTGTTGGCATGATCATGACCATTGATGAATACACGAATATCCTTGGCCCGTAGTGCATGGATAATTTATGGTTGTGATACTTAATGAATATCCTTGGTCAGTAGTCTTGGGAATGATGTGGATTATTTATTAAAAATTTGAGTCCCAATGATAAAAGTGATGAAAAACCTTTTAAATCATAAAAGATAGTAGATTTTATTCTCTACTTGACTCTTTTAATGGATTGCTTGTTCCGTTGTAGTTAAACTTGATGTTTGTTATATTGTATCAGTTTAACACTGTTGAAGGCTAACGATAATTTATTCTGCATTATCTTAGTCATAATATTTCTTACTGGGCTAGTTGAGCTCACTCTTTCTTTCACTGTTCTCTTCTGGAAATGAGAACGTAGCCGGGACTAGTCGGGGAACGGAGTAACGGTCCAAATGATAGCATTAGTAGTCCTCACTATTCTGTTAAATAGTGTGACAACAAATGTAATGAGGACTCCATTGAGTGTGGATATTGTCTAGATGACAATATTCTTATTAAAACTCTTAGATTATGTTATGTCGTATTTTATATGACTGTTGTATAATTAAGTTGTATTTGTATTCTGTACCATATATTTGGTGACTCAGAATAGGTGATGTATACCTATTTTTGGAGCGCCACATGCATGCCACACATGGAAAATGTATTTTGATGGAGTCATGTGCGTAATGCTCTGAGTGGAGGCAGTTCTAATATCCGAGACGAAGGTGCAGATATCTATCGCGATCAAATTGCGGTTTATCGACACCAAAACACAAATGAAAGTATGAAGGTCATATCATGGGGCTAAAACTTGCCCTTTCAATGGGCATCAGGTAGTTAACTGTCTTTGGAGATTCCAAATTGGTGATCAAACAATCCACGGGAATCTATCAAACCAAAGAATTACATTTGCTGCCTTACCATCGACAAGTTTTACAGATGGCTTTAGAGTTCGAAGAAATCTCCTTTCTACACATTCCTCATAATAGGAATGATTTTGCGGATGCATTAGCAACATTGGCCTCCTTGGTTCACATACCTGACAAGGAAAACATGCCAAGCATCACATTTGCACTACAAAAGGCCCCAGTTTATGGGAACTATGTTGGAGAAGTATCGGATGAGCTACCTCCCATCCATAACCCTTGGTATCAACACATCAAGGAGTATCTGCGAGATGGATCTACACCCGCTGAGGTGAGCCTAACTGAGAAGAGGCGGATTCATCGACTTGCTATGAAATTCTACCTAAGCGGAGATGCACTCTACAAGAGAGATGCAGGATTAGGTCTCCTCAGATGTCTGGATAAAGACCAAGCTCAGAGGCTCATGGATGAGATCCATGGTGGAGTATATGGCACACATATGAGCGGCCCCTTACTTGTCAAGAAAATTCTCAGAACAGGGCATTATTGGCTTACGCTCAAAGCTGACTGTGATGATCACGTCAGGCCCATCGAGCCCAAAGCTAGTAATGGACATCAATTCATATTCACCATGATCGACTACTTCACCAAGTGGGTAGAAGCAGCCTCCTTCCCCAAGGTTACCAAAGAAGTCATCATTGCTTTCATCAAAAACAATGTCGTCTGTCGATATGGACAACCAGAGGTTATTGTGTTAGACAATGCTAAGAACCTCAACAACAAGATGATGGAGGAGTTATGCAGTAAATTCCACATTAAACACCTTAACTCCATCATCTATCGTCCAAAGACGAATGGTGCTGTTGAAGCAACTAATAAAAATATCAAGAAGATCATGCATAAAATGTCCGCCAATCACAAAGGGTGGCCTGACCTCTTGCCTCTGATTTTATTAGCCTACAGAACTTCTATGCGTACTTCCACTGGGGCAACCCCCTACTCGTTAGCCTATGGGATGGAAGCAGTGCTCCCCCTAGAAGTGGAAATGGAATCCCTCAGAGTATTGATAGATGCTCAGTTGGATGAAGACCAATTATCTCTGATAGACGAAAGGTGAACTGCGACAATCTTCCATGGTCAGTTATATCAGCAAAGGATCGCACGATCCTTCAACAAAAAAGTCCAGCTACGACAATTCAAATAACATGACTTGGTTTTGAAGAAGATCATTGACAACCAAGATCAATCTAAGGGAAAATTTGCTCCTAACTGGGAAGGCCCATTTGTTGTCAAGGAGGTATTGATAGGAGGTGCTCTTAGATTACAGGAAATGGATGGCAATGAATTTCCACAGCTTATCAATTCGGACACCGTGAAACGGTACTATGTCTGAAGTTACCATCAAGAAAACATCCTAGTATTGATCATCCAATCACCAGTCATTCCGGTTTTGAACCCTCTCTTTTTACAAAATCTTCTGCCCCTCAGGGAAACCTACATTTCAAACTAGCAGCCTGGTTTCACCTCATTTCAAGCCTTTCATACTTGCAGGTTATCCTGAAGATGGGATTGAACCTTTCATACTTGCAGTTTATCCTGAAGACGGGATTAAATGTAAGACCCCAACTTTTTATAAATAAAGATTTAATTTCCTCTATTTATTATTTTGAAATAGTAAGGGGTTGATTTAATTAATGTGAATAGTTATGGGTAAAATGCACAAATATTTTAAATAAGCAAGTGGTTATAAAATATTCATTGTTGTTAGGGAATATTCGTTTGGTCGTGGAATATTCTTATCATTAGGGAATATTAAATGCAATGGCCACGACCTTGTGTAATGGGTCCATAACTGGAAAGCGATTGGATGAAGAAAACGACAAGTATAAGTTGTTTATAAATAACTACAGAGTAGTTATTCAGTAATTATCTTTGTTGGAATACTCGGTGGTTAAAACACAGTAGCACACGGTATTGGAATACTGAAGTTTTCTCTCTCTATATTACCGTTAATACTGAAGTTTTCTCTCTCTATATTATCAAGCGTATTTTTGTGAGTATTTAGATATCTTGAGTGTTGCTATATGGTGCAAGTTTCCTTCAGCGTTATATCTGATATTCCAGCCAGAAGTACTATTCTTTTGAGGTAAGGGATGTTATTTTTTTAAAAATGATATTATTTCTTTCAATATCATTATGCCAGAATATTGGTAAGATTATTCTTGTGAAATTCTTATCTTTTCATGTCGGAGTTACTATTTATGAGTTACTATTCACGAGTTATTATTCACAAAGCATGATAATTTTTATTGTGGAATTTCTACCTTTTAGTGTCGGAGTTACTATTAACGTATGCGGCACTATTCACGAATACTACACTATTCATAGAAAAATTAAATTTTCTTTTCTGTGTCCAAGATTATCTGTTATGGTTCCTATCTTTGATTGAATCTATATTTTGATCTTTATTTTTGAATTCTGCTCCACAATAGTTTATTATGGAGTATTTTTGAACATGGATAAACCGAAGTACGAATCCTTAATATTTGTTCTTTTGTCTCACTGGATTCATTTTCTTTAAAATATATTTTTCATCATCCTCAGTCCTAAATGATGATATTACTGAATATCTTTGGCCTGTAGTGCAAAGATTAATGATTTCTTGATGAATATCTTTGGCCCATAGTGCAAAGATGAACAGGTGTTGAGATGAACATGATGGTATCGATTAATATCTTTGGCCTGTAGTGCGAAGATGACTATTTGATTCAAGATGTATATTGATTGATGTTACAGGGATAAAATATCGATGATGGACTTTTAAATTCATAGATGATAGTAGATTTCATTCTCTACTTAACTCTTCTAATGAATTATTGTTTTCGCTGCAGTTGTTGATCTAATACTTGTTGTCTACTGTATTCTATCAGATTTTTCCCTGTTGAAGACTAAGGATAATTTGTTTTACATTATCTTAGTCATAATATTCTTTACTGGGCTAGTTGAGCTCACCTTTTTCCTTTTTGTTCCATTTTTCTTCTCAGGAGGCGAGAATGTAGTGAGTACTAGTCGGGGTGTGGAGTGATGGTTCAAGATAGTTGTTGTAGTAGTCCTAGTTATTTTTGTAAAATAGTGTATCAATAATTGTAATGAGAACTCATTTGAGTGTTGATATTGTCTAGAAGACAATATTTGTATTTAAACTCACAGTATGTGTTGTCGTATTTTGCACGACAATTGTAATAATGAAGTTGTAGTTGTTTCTGTACCATGTATTTGGCGACTCAGAATAGGTTGGGTGGATTGGACCTATTTTGGGGGCGTCACAGTTGGTATCAGAGCTTAGGGATATGGTCTCTGGCGGAGATCGGGGAATAGAACTAGGAGGGAAGAGACGAGTAAATCCTTCGCTAGTGTGTTCTACCTAAGCTTATTTGTTGGTGGGTCAGAATATAGGGATATTATGTGATATGTTAATTTCTTTAATTAACCCTTGTTTTATGGAAGTATTTTAGAATGGCAACTGAGAATGTTAACAGTGGAGTAATTGAGACCGTGGAGACACCTTTACTCACCAATCAGGAGAACGTGCAACAGGACAACAATGTTCCTCCTGTAAACAACACCACTGATCAGACGATGAACAATGAGATGTTTAGAAGCTTTTTGCAGTTCATGCAAAATCAGACGAGGGAGACTCGTGTACAAAATACAGGTGGAAATGATAAGAACGCACGGTTTATCACAAAGCAGGCTTCAAGAGTTGGGACCACCGTAATTCTAGGGAAAGCCGGATCCGATTAAAGGCGAGACGTGGGTCAAGCAAATTACCAAGATATTCGATGTCTTGAGATGCACGGAGGAATGAAGGTTCCATTCGCCACTTTTATGTTCCGTAATGAGGCGATTCATCGGTGGAAATCACGAAGCGTACTATCCAAATTAAGACTTAGCATATCTTGGGAAACGTTTGAGAATCGTTCAATGACAAGTACTTTCCTCGAAAGTATTCGTCATATGAAGGAGGAGGTAGAGTTTATTAGACTAGAACAGAACAACATGACGGTGTCCCAGTACGAGGCGAAGTTCGCGGAGTTATCCAGGTTTGCACCTCATTTGGTGGATAATGAGGAACGTATGACGCGAATGTTTCTGAGTGGTTTGCAACCCGACATACGTCAATATCTCATTTCTCATAAATTTTCTTTATATTCAGATGATGTGAATAGGGCTCAGTTATTGGAGCGCGATAATGAGTCAGCTCAATCGAAGAAAAACGACCTACAACTCGATGATAATCGTACCGATGGCAACGGTCATCGGAACAATGATAACCATCGTGGAGGAAATTATCATGCCAGCCACTTTGGTGGTAATCATGGCCAAGATAATAGAAAAAATAATTCAGGTGGAAATTTCAAGAAGAGAAGATTTAACGATGACGGGAAGACGTCGGTAGCAGCACCAGCACCAGCAACAAATTCTAGGGGAGGAAAACGACCATCAGTTCCTGTAGCAAAGTTAAGTCCAATTGGGACGGTGGCACCAGAGGCGGATACGGACAAGTCAAAGTCAGTGGTTCCTGGAAGAGCGTTTGTCATAACTACCCAAAATGCGAGGAACCCGGACGAAGGTATTACAGATTAGTTAATTATAAATTCTTGCGAAGTCTATACCTTATTAGATATCGGTTCTACCCATTCATTTATCTCTCTTGCTTATGCTCAACATTTAAACTTGACTCCGAAGATATTAGACTTTGAATTATCTATGGAGACTCCGTTAGGAGAAACTTTTATCACATTCACTGTTTATAAATCTTGTTTGATCCAAGTTGGCACCATTACATTATCTGTTGATCTTATCTCTTTAAAGATACTTGCTGTTGATGTGATTTTAGGGATTGATTGGTTAACTACTCATCATGCCAAAATTGATTGCTTTCGTAAGGTTGTTAGTTTTCATATTCCTAAGCAACCTGTTATTCGAATTCAAGCAACCAAACCATTAAAGTCAAACTCTTTAAAATCAAGCCATAAAGTCATTCGTTTATTGAAAAATGGATGTCAAGCTTTCTTAGCCCATGTCATGGACTTGAACAAAAATACGTCAGATTTGAATGATATTTCTGTTGTTAGTAAATTTCCTGATGTATTTCCTGAAGAATTTCCTGGCCTACTCCTAGAGCGTGATATTGAACTTTGTATCGACTTTGAACCCGGTACAAAAATCATTTCTAAAATCTCATATTGAATGACTCCTATTGAACTTCAGGAGTTAAAAACCCAACTATAGAAGTTGATAAACGAGCCTCTAACTGGTGACTTCCTTTGTGGAATGCACCGAAGCCAGACTCTCCGTATGGGATGCTATATTCGTGCGGTAGTAAACTGATAGGTGCCATTGTGACATGCTATCCAAGATTGGGATATGAGTCACAGTTGAGAGCAACCTAAGTCAGTAATCGAAATACGTAGCTTTCTAGGCTTAGTTGGATATTATCGAAGATTTGTGGAAAGATTTTCTCGAATCGCTATTCCATTAACTCAGTTGACTCGTAGAGATACAAAATTCGAATGGAGCAAGGAATGTGGGAAGAGCTTCGAAGAACTCAAGAGGAGACTCATTTTGGCACATGTTCTGACCATACTATCCTAGAAAAACGAACGTGGTAGCTGACGTGTTGAGTAAAAGATCGTATACGAGTACGAGTGCAATATTGTCAAAGACCCATTTCGTATAAATTACAAATGATAGAGATAGATTTAAAGACTCTAGGGACTCACGTGATGATATACGAGTAGAACTGACTTTAATCGATAAAGTTAAAACCGTTCAAGCTACACACCGGAGCTGATGGATATAAAGAAGAAGGTGCAAGAAGGCGTTATTCTAGAAGTAAGATTTGATAAAGAGAGGAAAGCTCAAACCTTTGATTTATTGGTCGATTTGAAATCCTCGATCGAATAGGAACTGTGGCCTATAGACTCGTTTTACCGCCAAGTATGTCGCGTGTTCATAACATTTTTCACGTATCGATGTTATGTAAATATGTGGACGACCCGAACCACATTATTGAGTTAGAACCAGACGGGATAACCGAAGATTTAACGCGAGGAACTACCAGTCAAGATTTTGGATAGGAAGGAGCATGTCCTACGCACAAAGGTCATACCACAAGTAAAAGTTTTGTGGAGGAACCATGCTATTGAAGAAATGACCTGGGAGTTGGAATCAGAAAAAGCGAGGTATCCTCACCTTATCGAAACACCAGGTACGTACATCAATTTCGAGGACAAAATTTCATAAGGAGGGGAGGTTGTAAGACCCCAACTTTTAATAAATAATAATTTAATTTCCTCTATTTATTATTTTGAAATAGTAAGGGGTTGATTTGATTAATGTGGATAGTTATGGGTAAAATGCGCAAATATTTTAAATAAGCAAGTGGTTATAAAATATTCATTGTTGTTAGGGAATATTCGTTTGGTCGTGGAATATTCGTACGACGGCGTAGCCTTGTGTGGGCCCATAACGGAAAGCGATTGGATGAAGAAAACGACAAGTATAAGTTGTTTATAAATAACGACGTAGTTATTACCGTTAATACTGTTGGAATACTCGGTGGTTAAAACACAGTAGCACACGGTATTGTACCAATTATTGATTCTTACGTAAAAAGGCAATACTCAATAATTGTTACAGTAATTACTGTTCAATATTTTATTTTATTGATTCAATAATTTCTACGTTGATATTTTATATTATTGTTGTTTCAATAATTGTCACTACACAGTATTTTCCATTATCAAATCAATAATTCATATTATTTTAATAATATTATTAGATAGCATTACTGACAATGTCTAGAAAGTTCTGTCTTAAGGAGAGGTTTGGTCACCTAATTGCGCATCCGTAAGGAGAAATCCTTATTGGAAAGCCCCTCTTTCCTGGGAACGGCCTGGTTGTCATTATTGTGATTCTGTAATATTATTTGTGAATAATTAATTATTGATTTATATGATAAAGAAAATATTTATTTTATGTGGATATAGATAGAGAAAAATTTTAAAGTGATAATTGTTGAAAATTGAGATTTTATCTTTTCTGATAAAATAATTCATTTAAATATATTATTATATTTTAATAATATAATAATGGTGATATTTTTACAATGAATGTGTGATATATGAATAAATGAGGAGGAGGAGAATTTTTGTTACAAAAAATGTTTAACACATGTTTTGTGTGTTGGTGGACCCTATTTTTGACTAAAATTTGATTATAGTATGCAAAATCTTCCGTATGTGGATTTCGGTCAATTTCTGTTTGGAATTTGG
This sequence comes from Panax ginseng, assembly GCA_020205605.1. NCBI lineage: Eukaryota > Viridiplantae > Streptophyta > Magnoliopsida > Apiales > Araliaceae > Panax > Panax ginseng. The sequence continues at coordinate 17,296,694 of CM035134.1, forward strand.
AAAAACTTTCTTCTGCAAAGTTGTAGAGAATTAAATTTCCTATGGAGTGGACATAAGATTTGAATTTTTCTGATAAAAGGGCTATTTATTATGAATTATTGAAGTTCCGGAATATTGGGTCTGAATTGATTTTGTTACAAAAAATGTTAAAAACATGTTTTTCATTTTGGTGGGCCCCACTAGCATGTGTGAATTGCTGAAATTCAGATTTCAAAGAGTGTGTATAATATTTTTATAAATATTATTATTTTATTGAATTTTCTGCTTTGGTGTTCTAAGCATTTTCCTATAAATAGAGTGCTTAGGTTAGAATTGAAAATCACACTAGAAACTGAAGTTTTCTCTCTCTATATTATCGAGCATATTTTTTTTTTGAGTATTTAGATATCTTGAGTGTTGCTATACGGTGCAAGTTTCTTTCAGCGTTATATCTGATATTCCAGCCAGAAGTACTATTCTTTTGAGGTAAGGGATGTTATTTTTTTTAAAATGATATTATTTCTTTCAATATCATTATGCCGGAATATTGGTAAGATTTTTCTTGTGAAATTCTTATCTTTTCATGTTGGGGTTACTATTCACGAGTACTATTCACGAAGCATAATAATTTTTATTGTGGAATTTCTACCTTTTAGCGTCGGAGTTACTATTCACGTATACGACACTATTCACGAATACTACACTTCACAGAAAAATTAAATTTTCTTTTATGTCTAAGAGTGTCTGTTATGGTTCCTATCTTTGATTGGATCTATGTTTTGATCTTCATTTTTGAATTCTGCTCCACAATAGTTTATTATGGAGTATTTTTGAACATGGATAAACCAAGTATCTTAATCCTTAATATTTGTTCTTTTGTCTCAATCGGATTCATTTTCTTTAAAATATATTTTTCATCATCCTCAGTCCTAAATGAAGATATTACTGAATATCTTTGGCCTGTAGTGCAAAGATTAATGATTTCTTGATGAATATCTTTGGCCCATAGTGCAAAGATGAATAGGTGTTAAGATGAACATGACCGACTGATTAATATCTTTGGCCTGTAGTGCGAAGATGACTATTTGATTCAAGATGTATATTGATTGATGTTACAGAGATAAAATATCGATGATGGACTTTTAAATTCATAGATGATAGTAGATTTCATTCTCTACTTAACTCTTCTAATGAATTATTGTTTCCGCTGCAGTTGTTGATCTAATACTTTTTGTCTACTGTATTCTATCAAGCAAGGGAAGTAAATATCAAGGCATAACTAAAAGGGAAGTAAATCAAAATATATTTCTCTGCCATATATACTACTGTTTGATATATACATCTGTGTTGTACATGACAAAATGGATAAACTAGTCTGTGCAGGAAAATACAAAGCTATCTACGGATCTGTGTGTATACGGACTATCAGATCTAACATAGCATCCCTCTCTGAAGACGGAGGTAAAGCTGCAAGCTCCTGTCCAATGGTATCTACACGAGCTAGCAGATCTGAGGCTAACTGCATGATGGCCTGATGTTCATCAATGTATGCACTCATATCAGCAAAAATGCCAGTCGTCTGGGATCTTACTGAAGTACTATCTGCAATGGCCACATCCCTAACAGATAGAGCGGCATCCCGCTCCACGATCAATGCATCCCTAGCTGATCTAGCCTCATCCCTCTCTAATAGAGCAGCGTCTCTCCCATCAAGAGCTGTCAACATCGCGGCCCTAGCCTGATCTCTATCATAGGTCATTAGATGTAAGCTCTGCTCCAAATGCTGTGTCGAATATTGAGTAACAGTGGCATTCGGGGTGGGAGAATCTATAACAAATGCTGGCAGCCCAGTAGTCAAGTCCCCATCGATGGGAATGTCATCCTCCTCCATAGGCTCCTCATCATCAGAATCAATACCCTGCACTGTGGATACTACCACAGCCGATGCAGTCTCTGTCTCCATCCATGCTGAATACTCTGCAGAATAACCAAGATGACTGACAGAAATATCAGCTAGCTCTCACTGATCCCAACAGGCATACAACCTGGATTTGTCCGCTGATGATAAATGGCGAGAAGCAAAATGCTGAATCACTACCCCCTTATATAGGTGGAAATCCTGAAACTGGTCAAACTGACACATCACGACCAATGGGTGGTAGGTGATCATCCCTCTCAAACCTGCTAGAGGTAGATAATCCATGCTCGGAGCATGAGTAATGAAGCTATAGGGTGAGCTAAGCCCTGTAAACGGCAATATAGTGAATGGATCTCCAACCCTGCCAGAAAAACTGACCAAGATGCAACATTTGTACACTCCGCACGCTGGAAGGAGTACGACATGGCTATATCATGGGTGAAACAATGTCCATGCCATCTGAATGTGCCGATCGGTCCCAAGTGTGACATAAACCACACGTACAGCATGACCGAGTTGCCTATGAACACTCCTGCCAGATAAGTGCAGCAATATGTGGCCGACCTCAGAGTCTCTGCCAAAATCATCGGTAGGATGGTGTGACCCTCCCTGAGAGCACTCACTGCCATAATGACGCCGATGTCTAACTCATCCATGTACCATGGCATGTAGACGTATAAAAATACGCACAGTAGCAGTACATCCACTCTGGCCAAACGCCACTGATCCTTCGGTGTGGTGAAATCCCCGGAATACCGTGCATAACTATCCTCAGAGCCAAATCTGTCAAACAAAAAATGCTGGGATATCACGTGGCCGGATGTAATCTCATCCTGTACCACCCTACGCCTCAAGCCAGTGAGGGTCATGAACTGCCTACTCATATCTCCAATCGCCATATGCACGCAAGGTCTATCCAGCGGTAGCATCGTCAATCGTGCATACTCCTCCAGAGTAGGAGTCAACTCTCGGGTCCCAAACCAGAAAACATGTTTGTTCGATACCCAGTGCTCTAGCATACCATCTATGAACCATGTGGGAACCTGAAACATCAACAAGGTCATAGTGTGCTGCAACAAATGATCTACAGTCACCCTGTCTGGTGGTGACATACTATCATTCCATGAGCGCATACTAGATGCCACCAAAAATGGTGGGGTATAATCAATACGGCTAACTGTCGATGAAGACATCTGTACGGGCCGTGTCATAAGACCATCCAGGGGTCAATGTTGAATATCTTTAGATATATATATACATATGCATAACATAATAACATGAATAATACAATAGATGGCAATATGATATAGGGAATGGAAAAATGTACATACATTCCTAAGTATATCATCATCTAATACATCTCTGTACAGCTAACATACAGGGAAAATGGGGCGAAGCTACCCAACATCTCAACAGAGGCTTATCAAAAGATATAGCGAGAATGGGGCGAAGCTACTCAACAGCTAACAGAGGCCTATCAAAAGAGATAACGAGAAATATACATCAGAAGAAGTCAATGGTGTCGATGTCCACATCATCAATCCTGTCCATCTGATGTAACTCCTCCTGAGTCACTGGATTTCTATCTACAGGGATGTCATGCCTATACAAGGGAGGATCGGCACCGGAAAAGCCATATGGGTCACCTGAGGGGCCACTTGAGCCGGAAGGATCAAAAGTATCCGCCTCAAGGATATCTACCCAAATGCCGGATAAAGAAATGTGCCCGTCCAATCGCTAGAAGTCAAATTGTCAATCTGTGTCACATGAGTTGGATCTCGGACACAGGCTAGCCAATTCATCATCATCACGGATCTTGGAACCATATCCCCCATAAACTGTGTGGCGCGGGTCTAAGCTCCAATGGTACGAGGGAACCACCAATGCTGGAACATCTCCCAAGTATATGGGCCCTCTGATAATGTATAATCGTCAATCCCCAACAACGGGATATCAGTGACGGGTGACTGCAAAACAGGCCAATAACGCTTGGCAGGAGGCAAAATTGGCATGTAAATCTCTCCTGTAGTGCTCCTGATAGCACGCTCTCCAAAATAGAGCTCCAATCCTCCATCTGTGAAGAGAGGAATCCTGCGGGTGGACATAACGTACTCAACTCCAGTCTGGTACCCGTCCTTAAATCCAATGTTCAAATGCTCCCCAGAATAGGGAACCCATGTGATGACATCCGCTGTCAACAACTCCAGCTGTAAGTGGCAATGAGTGAAACCCTCAACTATAGGGACCTCCGCCAGTATGGAATGATGCCATCTCCGTCCTCGTGGATAGGTATCTAAACCTAGCATGCTCACAAGAAGCAAACATGGAAGCCTCTCATAGGCCCAAAACTGCCAACACAAAGGCAAACATCTGCTGTCAGTCAACACTCTTAACCTGTACATGGGAAAAGACAAGAGAAATATTCACCAGCAGAAATGGGTAGAATCCTAACCAAGCCTTGGTTAAACCCTGCGATCACATGCGCATTCCCCTGAGGAAGTAGGCAAAGGTGTAGGAACCCCAATCATAATCTCCTATACGATCCACGTGTCGAGTGGCGCTAATCAAAGCGAAGGACACCGTAGAAGAGTTATCTATTATGAAGCTGCCCCTAATGATCATCAGGAACAATCGCCGAAGAATGCGATCCCTGACTCTCACATCATCGGTATAGGCTCACTCAAATTTCATTTTCATAGCATCTACGCTCAAAGGACTGTGCGTATAATCCACGCCCTTGGAAGCCCTCCGCACGAACTCCTAAGAAGGATCTGATGGCAGTAGGGGTAATATCCGTCGTGCAAGGCACTAGATCCCCTCCAAACTCCATACCTGTGATAAATCGCCAATCCATCGGTGTCATCATCACCTCATAGTACAATAAATGGAGTGACTGAGTCTGGTGAAACCATAGCTCAGACAATGCCCTGAGGTAACCCCAGGGACAACGACGGGGAAGAATGGAAAAGAACGTCCTGAATCCCTAGCCATGAACAATCTCTCTATAGTCATCATGCAGGGCCTGATACATAGAGTGGATCTTTGAACCGTTCCTCGAGGTCATGTAAAGTCGGGAACCTACATCAAATGCAGATCAACATCAGAATCCTTTACTCCTCATCAATAGGAAACAAGGAAAATTAAAATCTAACTTCATACCTCATTTGTGTACAGGTATACTGAAGGATGCCGACTCAAGTCACCCAGAAGATCTGGGTTTGCCACTTGAATTCCTGACAACTCCCTATGGGGAACACATGCAGCAGGAGCAGGAACCTCAATCGATACATCCTCCTCCTCGTCCTTGACATCTGGCACTTCAACCCGGATAGGACGAATGATCGCCTCCACCAAGCGATGAGGCTGTCTAACAGAACGGGGTCGAGGTACTTCAGAAGCCCTCCTCCGTACACCAAAAGTTGTCCTGCGGGAACTAGTCGACTGATCTGAATCCATAATATCTGGATAACAAGTCTCCAAATCACCTCAGAAAGGGTGTGGTAATTCTTACCGGGAGCTTTTCAGAATGCATCGTAAGATTACATGCATGTATGCATTGTTTTAACATACATTTACAGTAGAGTTAAAAATGCATGACTACCCAATGCCTAAGTTTTGGAAATTTTTTGCCATAGCCCCCTTTGTAAATGGGACTATCCACATGCACATAGGCATGACTAGGTGGCGATTCAGTAGCACACCTATCCACAGTCATATACATCCTACATACATTTAATACATCATAGTAAAAAAATCCATAAGTGTAATCTAATTACCAGGGTTGTTTTACTTTTCTACCTTTACTCATTTGTCCTCAAATAGGATAAGAAATGACAGTAAAAGGTATCAATTTGACTATTTCAAAAGTTAAAATTTTTCACATCATTATGTTCAGCATGGTTTAATACTAACATTTACCGTGTTGAATATTTTTTATCAAATCATATCAGCATGCATATTCACTACTATGTGTCTAAATGCATTTCATGTGATAAGTCATTTTCCAACGAATAGAAACTGGAAAAGAATACATGCATATGTTACTAGGACAGTGAAGAACACTTGTATGGTGATAGAATATGCAGAAAGTTGCTCGAACTCAACAAGACTGAAGAAGAGCTCTCAGATATCCTTCGTCGCGCAGCTTGAAAATGACTTATGAAAGCAACCCATGGGCTTTGTATAGCCACGGTTGGCCGCAGGTCCACCTGCGGCTGCTGCAGGTGTACCTACGGCACTCTTCTGTGGGTCCCACTGTGGCGCCCCCAAATCCAGGTATCTTCCAACCCCACAGATGGTGCTACACGGTACTCATAACTGTACATTCATTCTATTGAAACGACATCAAAATGTGCGTCTCAACGACATTCTTATTACATTAATAATATTACATCCCGTCCCCAGGTTCTAAAACCATTACATTCTTTGTTCATCATACTATAATATATACAACTTACTAGTTTATTTCAAGGTAAGCTAATCGTTCATCTTCGTCTTGCCTTTAACCTTGTCAGATCCCTCGATTCGTTCGGTCCCAGCTGCATTCATATGGTTCAAGCAAGAGTGAGCATAACAAGCTCAGCAAGTACAACAATTTCTTTTAAACAACATGCTTGAAACATAGGAATCGTATATCTTCAATAACTGAACAATAGTTATGAAGTACTATCGATAATTCAAAATAGCACTTCTTTTCCTTCAAAACATTTTACAATAACAATATTCAGTAAAACATCAATCCTGGCTCAAGACCAAGAGTGTTTCGTAATATCTTTGAAAAGGACAACCCGACACTAAGTCCGTAAGTCCGGTATATCTTACGAGCACTTCTGGGTGATCAGCCCATAGTACTCTATATTAATCAACACTACATTTATTAAACGTGTATACATTTAAGTTTTGGCAACCTCATGTGCCCATCAAATAATCGATGAAAAATACATTTGTTTATTCATACTTAGGCTTACCTTGAATCTGTACCAAACAATTGGTGTAGGATAGCATTAGCAATTCTATATTGAAAGACTTATAAATAAATCAATAAATCTTCAAGATTAGTCTAGCCGAGTTAAAACTGACATCGACCCTTTCTTTAAAATCATTCATGAATCTCATAACATGAATCACAGAAAACCTTGCTAACACGAAGGTTAGACAAGCGATAAGAAAACTTGCCTTCAGCGTCTGCTACGGTAAAATTACTTTTCCTTTGAGTCTTTACGGTCTCTACAACACATAACCACATAACATACCACATTAGGTCATGAATGAACATACATGGTTCCTAATGAATCTTACCCTTCTTCTCAATCTAATCCTATATTAGATTTGTTATTATTAGTTCCGGCTTGCCGTTATAATTTACATCGTTCTTACCAACTTCTTTCTCTTCTATGTCTTACTTGGATTTACTTTATTAATACAACTCGTTTCTAGTTAATCATCCTTCTTCACGGCTTACTAACGTTATCATGTTTATTAATTGAAACTCGATCGTTAAGTACACGTATTGCATTCCATTCACATTCATATTCAATTGACTTATCTCCAACCTTTAGTATTATACTTAAGGTTTATAACATCTTTTAATGATGTTACATTAGGTTTAGCATTGATATGATTTCTTATCATTAACTTGTTTCTCCTTTATATTCAAAACCTTTCCTCTCTGGGCTGTCCCTAATGCTTGCGGTGCGGCGTCGGCATTCCTTCTCTGTCTCACGTCACGGTGTGACTTAGCAGTGTGTATGGTTTGGACTCAGTGCTGCGACGCTAGTCTCATTTGCTATGGCCGCGTTGCGGCGCCAATTAGCAGTGTGCCCTGTCTCGACCTCGCGCTACGGTGCGGACTCTGTACCTCAAAAATTTTTAACAGTTTTTCAACTTTACAAAATTCTCGGATGCATAACTTCTTCGTTATAAGTCCGAATTGGCTCGTTCAAGAGCCTACAGTTTACAAATTACATACTCTACGTGTTCATGCAAGAATTTTATCTATTTGACTTCATTTGCTAAAAATTCACCTATTAGTTCATTTTTAACGAAAACGGTAAACGTTCGTGAACGTTCAACGCTCGTTTCTTCGTTCAAAGTCAGAATCCGGTCATTTTTGAGTCTGGAACTTTATAATGCCAAATGAGACTTGTCTCTATTGAAAACTAATGTTTCCAAGCTCAATATCAAAATTCGACCTCCATTCCGAGAATTTTACAAATTCGATGATTATCTTCCGAACTCGTGAATTCCGCCATAACTTCATTACTTATGATTTGTTCTTCGTTTCAAATGGATTCAATCCATTATATTAACATCTTGACATACATACTTCATTAACTTATAAACATGATAAGTTATTACTTGTTCTTTGTGAGTTTATAACTTATAAAAGTATAAACTACTTATGACTTCCTTTCTCATGACTTATTATAGATTAAGTCTTTTAACCACCATTCTTGCTTCTTATTATCATACAATCTTATTAAAGTAAACATATGAGTAGTTCATATAAGCTCTTCATAAGTTCATAACTTAATTAAGTTTGAATTACTTATTCATGACTTATACGGCTTAAGTCCATTGATTAATCATTCTTATCATTCCTTAGCATACATGTTCTACCACTACCCACTTCTCTAACAATGGAAGAGAAAGAGATTCATGGTTTAAGTTCTTACCCTTGATAATCACTTGGTTAATCTTTAATCTCCTTCTTGCTTCTTAAATTCTCAAAGGCTAACTTGTTCTAGCTTTTGTAGCTTATTCTCACTTATTCTCTCTAACCAATAAGCTATAAGTTATTGGATGAAAATCTAACAACTAACAAATGAGCTAACAAGCTTCCTATTTATAGAACTTCCTAAGTTAGGGTATAATGGTCATAAAGCCACTCCACCTCCTTAATCACCTCCTTACTATTCATTACCTAGCTATTAAGTAAACTTGGCCACCACACTTACTTAACTCTTAAGTATACTTGCTTAGCACATATCTTATCCTTTACTTGCTTATCACAACAATTAGCCATTAAGTTACTTGGTCATCACATAAAAGCACTTTGTTTGCTCATCACACATAAGTACTTTACTAAGCCTTTAAGTTACTTAACTTAACCTTTGCTTAACCCTTAAGTCTACTTGCTCATCACACTTATTTCTTGGCCACCAAGATCGCCCATATGATCATGGGTTGCCCCATGGATCCTTCTAATCCATTGGATTCTTACTTTGGGCTTAAGGTTTAATTAATCCTAACTTATACATTGGGCTTGCAATTAAATAAACACTTGGGCTTGTTCAATAATTTACATCGGACTTAAAATTACAAATATTTGGGCTTTAACATTAATTCGTATTGGGCTTTATTATTATCCCAATTGGACATTACAATCTTCTACACATTCCTACAAGTCCATTACATTTGGCTTAAAGCCTTATAACGTATAATCTACGTATTAATCTCGTACTCTAACTCGTATACTTATTTATGTACGTCATACCATCATTCATGCATACTCGTATGATACTTCGTATCACACTCCTATCCATTACGTCGTACAATACCTACGTATTATACGATCATTGCTTTAATTCATTATATGCATTTAAATTTCTTCTCGGAACTCACTTTTCCTAACCGTTAAGTTTTAAGTCCGCAGGCGAAAAACTTCGTTTGCCATAACTGAAATATTATTGGATATTCTATCTCACCTCGATATTCTATCATTACGTATTTCTCAGAAGTTCAAAAATAATTTCTGAGCAGAAATGAATGAATAGTATTTTTCAGAAAATTTCTCGGAAAGCTTTTATTTTCATCTTGGAAATTCAAACACTTTAATACTACCACGTAGCCAAAATACTACGACATCCCGATATGTCTAGGTCATAGAATGACCTTCAAATAGCTTACTCCCATAAGTAATTAATTAAATTCATTTAATCCACATAATCAAATAAAAATTTAATTCTCAAAAATCTGATTTTTTTTGGGGCGTTATATTCTTCCCCCGTATAAGGATTCTGTCCCCAGAATCTTGCTAATAATACATACACCATTGCGGAAAATTTTTCTTTTGTTTTAATCTCAAATTCCCACAATGCTTCTTCGGCATTGTGGTTCTTTCATTTCACCTTCAACGAAGGTATTATCTTATTTTTCATGACTTGTCACTTCCTATCAATAATTTGAGTTGGAAGTTTAAATACTTATTAACATATTACGTTATCTTCCTCTTATTAATTCTTCCTTTAACTTCAAAATTATTTGAAACTCAAATTCCTCCTTCAAAACAAGATTATACATGATCTTCTCTTTATCCTGCATCCTATTCTTCATTCATTTGCACTCCTCATTACTTAGTTGTATTTAATTAACTCGTTTTATTATCGTGGATTGAGTCTACATTGTGAATAACATTTCTACCTCTTCATTTCGTAATTTAACTTCTAGCTTCGTTTTTGTCATCTCCGTTAGTAACTCATTCTGAGTTGTTAACATCGATAGCTTTTACCTACCCTTCCTACTTAACGCATCGTTTACTACTTTTACCTTCCATGTATGATATAAGATATCACAGTTGTGATCCTTTATCCATTCCAATTATCTTCTCTACTTCATATTCAACTCCTTCTATGTGGAGATATATTTTAGACTCTTAGAGTCCGTGTATATCTCACACTTCTCCCAGTATAAATACTATCTTTCGATTTTTAATTCTAAAACTATAGCTGTCAATTCTAGATCATAAGTAAGATAGGCCTGCTCATAATTCTTTAACTGGCGTGATCATACGTAATGACATTGCCATGAGCACGCAATCTCGTCTTCTATGTGAAACATCGAGATACACTATAAAATCCCCCATATCACCTGATAAAGACAATACAGATGCCTCACTTAACCTTCCTTTTAGCTCTTAAAAACTATTTTCTCCCTTCTCATTCCCAACATACTTCTCAATAACAAATTTTATCTATCTCTTTAAGCTACAATTCACACATAGTGAATTTCGTATCCAACTTCTCCCTCCATAGTGTTTCTCACACTATCTTCAAATGTTCAATGTGATCTTCTGATGTCTTAAAATAGACTAGAATATCACCAATGATCATTACTACACCCTTGTCCAAATTAAATTTGAACACTCTGTGACGTTAATGGTACTTTCAACCATAGCACCTCACAAGAGTATCTATCGATTTTGTGAGACCCAGAATTTTATGAAATAAAAGTATTCAATTTTCTTATAATTATTCTATTTAGTAAATGGTTAAATTGATAAAAGGTTAAAGTTAAGGGTGATATGTGAAATTTTTTTAAAGTAAGCAAGTTGTCATAAAATAATCAGTGGTAAAAGTATGGTAATACGCGTGGTTGCATAGTAGCACACATTATTATAGAATATCTTTGATTATTGATGCTTACGTGAGAAGTCACTCAGTTATACTCAATTATTGCTACAGTAATTGCTGCATCATATCTCTTATATTATTGATTCAATTATTGTCACAGTATCATCTGCATAATATGTTATATTATTAAATCAATAATTGAGATGGCAAAGTTATTCATATTATTATTTGCAATATTGAGAATGTCTAGAAGTTCTGTCAATGAGAGGTTTGGTCACCTAATTGCGCGCCAATAAGGAGAAATCCTTATCGGAAAGCACCCTCTTTCCTGGGAACGACCTGGTTGTTAAATATTATGAATTATAATATTAATGATGAATAAGTTCGTGTTGATTAAAGATGAAATGGATAGTTCCATTGTGTTGGAATTATTAGTGTTAGTGAAAATTGACATTTATTTCGATAATAATTGATGTCTGGAGGTTATATTGACCAACCGGGTAATTAACCGGATAAATGAGCAATTAATTGCTATTAATTCACATGATTATAACTATTTATTCACATGTGTGTACTATTGATTCACATTCTTGTACTATTAGGGGAGGTGGTGCAAGATTGATAATACTTGCATGACGAAGTTAAAAATGAAGGTATAGTTGACCGTACTATACTGTAATTCGTATTTTTACATAATTATAACTATTGATTCACATGATTGAACTATTGATTCACATTATTTACTATTAGGGGAGGTGGTGCAAGTTTGATAATACTTGCAGAACTAAATTAAAAATGAAGAAAAAGAGGAAGGTATTATACTATAATATTTCGTGCCCCAAAATGTGCAATTATCGAAATTATCGAAGTACTGCATACATGGTGAGATTCTTCTGTTATTCCATTCTTTATTATTCTGTTGGAATAACCTGTCTATGTGGATTACCACATGCATGGTGAATGATCCTTCGTATTCATTCCTTATTAAATTGTGAAAATGATCAGTCTACGTGGATTACCGCATGGCGGGCGAAAATCCATTTACAGTTTCGAAATTTTTCTAACCCTCAAAAATTCTGGAAAAATTTGAAATGATAATTTGATGAGTTTTCTAGATTGTGTCCAAAAATGGCGATTTTTGGATGTATAGATTAGAAGTTATGAATTTTATGGGAAAAGACTATTTTAAAAGTAAACCCTTATAACTCCTTGTGGTTAACTCTAAAATTAGTGAAATTTTTATTGGGAGTACATGTATATAACAGGAGTATACTCTGTAAATTTTGGAATTTTTGGACAAAAGTACAATTTATGATAAATGTCTAAATATTCAGCAGTTTTGGCCATATGAAAAATAGTAAATGAATTTTAAAAATTTCGAGAAAAATATATGTTCAATATGAGACTATATTCTGCTAAATCCCAGAAAAGAAATATTTTTGGGACTAATTTGGTATTTTTCATGAAAATAAACTAGTTATGAGTATATGAATTAAATATGTTATGTGAAGTAACAAAATTGGAAAATAGGATTTTATGGTTTGGGAATCCTATATAGGGTATATGCAGATTTTTGATGAGGGATTTAATCATTGGTGATGAAATCTTATGAGTATGACATTTTTGAATGATTAAATGCATTATTTGGTAAAGTGTAAACAATTGAAATAAATTGTTTATAAGTTTAAGAAGTGATTAAAATATTGTTATAATATTAATAATATTAGATTATGAGTTTATTAAGTGATTGATAATATTTGGATAAATTTAAAGTCTTTAATATTTATCCTTATTTTCGTTTGATTAATGCTTATATCATTGTCATCATCCTCATGCTTATATTGTGATGAAAGTCATCTTTGGCTTAAGTGCATAGATGGACTTGGTATGATTATGACCAGGGATTATTCGGTATAATCATGACCGTAATGTGATGAATGATGTGGTGAAAGGCCTAGTGGCCTGAAGTTCTTTGATGGACAGTTTTTGGTATGATTATGACCAGGAATTATTCGGTATAGTCATGACCATTGATGATTTAATGAATATCCTTGGCCCGTAGTGTAGGGAAGATTCGATGATATTGTTTATTTATTAAGCTGAGTCTCAGCGATAAAAATTGATGAAAACATTTTAAATCATAGAAGATAGTTGTAAAACCCCAACTTATTATGAATAAAATTAAATTTTCTCTATTTATTATCTTGAAATAATTAGGTGTTAATTTGATATAATACTTTGGTTATGGGTGAAGTGTACAAATTTTACAAAATAAGCAAGTGGTTATAAAATATTCATTTTTGACGGGGAATATTCGTTTGGTCGTGGAATATTCTTGTTGTCGGGAATATTAAATAACCACAGTAGCGACCATTCGTGGGCCCCTCATAATAGAATAACCGCTTGATAAAGAAAACGACAAGTTTGATTTTTATAAATAACGGTAATCGTTCACTGCTAACACTTGTTGGAATACCCTGGTTAAAAATACAATAATATGCGTGGTTGCACGGTAGAACACGGTATTGCAAGAAGAGTTTTGAATTATTGATCGTTACGTGAAGAAGGCACTACTCAATAATTATTACGATGAGTTCTTTATTCAATATTTTATTTTATTGATTCAATAATTATCATATTGATATTTTATATTATTGTTGTTTCGATAATTATCACTGCACAGTATTTCCCATTATCAGATCAATAATTCATATTATTTGAATATTATTATTAGATAACATTATTGGCAATGTCTAGAAAGTTCTGTCTAAGGAGAGATTTGGTCACCTAATTGCGCCCTAGTAAGGAGAAATCCTTATTGGAAAGCCCCCGCTTGCCTGGGAACGGTCTGGTTGTCATAATTGTGATTCTGTAATATTATTTATAAATAATTAATTATTGATTTATATGATAAGAAAATATTAATTTTATGTGGATATAATTGATGGATATATTTATTTTATGTGGATATAATTGAAGGAATTAATGTTGAGGTATCTTTGTCGGAATGGAGGTATTAAAAATCAAATCAGTATTTTTACGATATATTACATGAGTTATAATTTTTAATCCGACCGTTGGATCGTTGTGATTTTTGGATATGTTATACATATATAAGTTGGGTATATGTTCACAAATTTTGAACCGTTAAAAATGAACGTATGATTTGTTATAAATTTTAAGAGATGACTGATTCAGAAATTAGGTTTATAAATGATTTTGGTGGAAAATTCTTGAATTGAGTGGGCCCCACTTGTGGTTGGTGAAGAAATGTGCTGAATTTTATTTCAAATGCGGTGGGTGGCAATAGTAGCGAGTAAAAGCCATCGTAGTAGCGTCAAAATCCTTGACGTCTTAACATTTTTTATAAGTAGAGGGCTAAGTTAGAATTGAAAATCACACCAGAAACATAAGCTTTCTCTCTTTCTCTCTCTATATTATTGAGCGTATTTTGTGAGTATTTAGATACTTTGAGAGTTGCTATTCAGTATAAGTTTCATTCAACATCACTTCCGACCTTTCCTTCCGAAGTACTGATTCTTTGAGGTAAGGGATATTATTTTCTTCTTAAATGATATTATTTTCTTCAATATCATTATGCTGAGATATTATTATGAATTTTATTGTGGAATTTCTACTTTTTTTATGTCGGGGTTACTATTCACGTATACGGCACTATTCACGTATATGACACTATTCACAAATACGGCACTATTCACTGAAAAATGAAATTTTCTCTTTTTTCGTCCCAGATGTTTATTATGGTTACTATCTTTGATTGTATCCATGTTTTGATCTTTATTTTTGAATTTTACTTCAAAATTGGTTATTATGGAGTATTATTGAATTTGGATAACCCGAAACACGAATCCCTAATATTTGTCCTTCTTCCGTCTCATTTGGATTCGCTTTTCTAAAATGTTTTCATCATCCTCACCCTCTTCATGGTGATATTTGATGAATATCTTTGGCCCAGAAGTGCAAAGATGTATGATTACTGATGAATATCTTTGGCCCGTAGTGCAAAGATAAGCAGTGTTGAGATGAACATGACCAATTGGTGATATAAATGAATATCTTTGGCCCTCAGTAGTGCAAAGATGAATATTTGATTAAAGATGTTTATTGATTGTTGTTACAGGGATAAAATATTGATGATGGACTTTTAAATCTTAGAAGATAGTAGAACTCATTCTCTACTTGACTCTTCTAATGGATTGTTGTTTTCGCTGCAGAATATTGATCTAAAACTTGTTGTCTATTATATTCTATCAGATTTTTCCTTGTTGAGGACTAACGATAATTTGTTGTATATTATCTTAGTCATAATATTCTTTACTGGGCTAGTTGAGCTCACCCTTTTCCTTTTTGTTCCATTTTTCTTCTCAGGAAGTGAGAACATAGCAGAAACTAGTCGGGGTATAGAGTGATGGTCCTAGACAGTTGTTTTAGCAGTCCTCACTATTTTTTGTAAAATAGTGCATCAATAATTATAATGAGGGCTTTATTTAGGTATGGATATTGTTTAGAAGACAATATTGTATTTAAATTCATAGTATGTGTTGTCGTATTTTGCACGACAATTGTATTAATAAAGTTGTAGTTGTTTTCTGTACCATATATTTGGTGACTCGGAATGGGTGATGTATACCTATTTTGGGGGCGTCACAATAGTAGGTATCATGCTCTACCTAACTCTTCTAATGGATTGCTTATTTCGCTGCTGTTAAACTTGATGTCTATTGTATTTTATCAGTTTAACAATTTTGAAGGCTAATGATAATTTATTCTGCATTATCTTAGTCATAATATTTCTTACTGGGCTAGTTGAGCTCACCCTTTCTTCACTGTTCTCTTCAGGAAATGAGAACTTAGCCGGGACTAGTCGGGGAATGGAGTGACGGTCCAGATGATAACATTATTAGTCCTCACTATTCTGTTAAATAGTGTGACAATAAATGTAATAAGGACTCCATTGAGTGTGGATATTGTCTAGATGACAATATTCTTATTAAAACTCTTAGATTATGTTTTTTTGTATTTTACACGACTGTTGTATAATTAAGTTGTATTTGAATTTTGTATCATGTATTTGGCGACTCAAGATGGGTGATGTATACTTGTTTTGGGGGTGTCACAGTTGGTATCAAAGCTTAGGGATATGATCCTTGGATGAGATGTGAGACAAGAACTAGGAGGGGAGAGACGGAGAATTCCTTCGCTAGTATGACCTACCTAAGTTTATTTGGTATTTAATTGATCGGTTAGAGTATAGGGATAATATGTGATATGTCAATTAACCCTTATTTTGAAACTATTTTCTAGAATGATATCTGAAATACAGGAGATGAGAAATGGGAAAATCCTGATAGAGAGAAAATAACCGGGAATGTACAATCCGAAAAGAAAGCAAGGTATTCTCATCTATTCGAATACCAGGTACGTATGTAAATTTTGAGGGCGAAATTTCATAAGGCGGGGAGATTGTGAGACCCCGAATATTATGAAATGAAAGTATTCAATTTTCTTATAAATATTATATTTAGTAAATGGTTAAATTGATAAAAGGTTAAAGTTAAGGATGATATGTGAAATTTTTTCAAAGTAAGCAAGTTGTCATAAAATAATCGGTGGTAAAAGTATGGTAATACATGTGGTTGCATAGTAGCACACGGTATTGTAGAGTATCTTTGATTATTGATGCTTACATGAGAAGTCACTCAGTTATACTCAATTATTGCTACAGTAATTGCTGCATCATATCTCTCATATTATTGATTCAATTATTGTCACAGTATCATCTGCATAATATGTTATATTATTAAATCAATAATTAGTTCCATTGTGTTGAGAATTATTAGTGTTAGTGAAAATCGACATTTATTTCGATAATAATTTATGTCTGGAGGTTATATTGACCAATCGGGTAATTAACCGGATAAATGAGCAATTAATTGCTATTAATTCACATGATTATAACTATTTGTTCACATGTGTGTACTATTAATTCACATTCTTGTACTATTAGGGGAGGTGGTGTAAGATTGATAATACTTGCATGACTAAGTTAAAAATGGAGGTATAGTTGAAGGTACTATACTGTAATTCATATTTTTACATGATTATAACTATCGATTCACATGATTGAACTATTGATTCACATTATTTACTATTAGGGGAGGTGGTGCAAGTTTGATAATATTTGCAGGACTAAATTAAAAATGAAGAAAAAGATGAAGGTATTATACTGTAATATTTCGAGCCCCAAAACGTGCAATTATCGAAACTATATTTTCCTATAAATAGAAGCTCATTCTTCCTTCATTTCTCACCAATTCACTAAAGCTATAGAGCAATTATTATAAAGAGAAATTATAGAGAGAAAGAAGAAGAGAAGTCTGCTACCTCACTATTCCAGTATCCAGTTTTCTTCTAAGGTAAGGGGTATTATTTCTTTCATATCCATGAAGAGAGCTTCTGTTATTCCATTCTTTATTATTATGTTGGAATAACTTTTAATCTATCACAATCTTGCATACATGATGAAATTCTTACATTATTCCATTCTTTATTATTATGTTGGAATAACTTTGTCTATCTGAATCTACCGCATACACGGTGAAATTTTTCTGTTATTCCATTCTTTATTATTATGTTAGAATATCTTGTCTGTGCGTATTACGCATGACCTAGTTCCATTATTTATTATTCTGTTGAAATAACTTGTCTGTGTGGTCTATCGCATGCCTGGTGAAATTCTGTTGTTATTCCATTCTTTATTATTACATTTGGAATATCATATGCATGCGGATTACGCATGACCTTTCAGTTCCATTCTTTATTATTCATTGGAATATCATATGCATGCGGATCACGCATGACACAGTTCCATTCTTTATTATTATGTTGGAATAACTTTTACATCATGCCAAGTCTGGCATACATGGTAAAATTCTTCTGTTATTCCATTCTTTATTATTCTGTTGGAATAACATGTCTATGTGGATTACCACATGCATGGTGAATGATCCTTCGTATTCATTCCTTATTAAATTGTGGAAATGATCTATCTACGTGGATTACCGTATGGCGGGCGAAAATCCATTTGTAGCATCGAATTTTTTTTGACCCTAAAAAATTCTAGAAAAATTTAAAATGATAATTTGATGAGTTTCTAGATTGTGTCCAAAAATGGCAATTTTTGGATGTATAGATTAGGAGTTATGAATTTTATGGGAAAAGACTATTTTAAAAGTAAACCCTTATAACTCTTTGTGGTTAACTCCAAAATTGGTAAAATTTTTATTGAGAGTACATGTATATAACAGAAGTATACCCTGTAAATTTTGGAATTTTTGGACAAAAGTACAATTTATGATAAATGTCTAAATATTCGGCAGTTTTGGCCATATGAAAAATAGTAAATAAATTTTAAAAATTTCGAGAAAAATATATGTTCAATATGAGACTATATTCTGCTAAATCCCAGAAAAAAAAATATTTTTGGGACTGATTTGGTATTTTTCATGAAAATAAACTAGTTATGAGTAAAGGAATTAAATATGTTATGTGAAGTAACAAAATTAGAAAATAGGATTTTATGGCATGAGAATCATATATAGGGTATATGCAGATTTTTGAAGAGGGATTTGATCATTGGTGATGAAATCTTATGAGTATGGCATTTTTGAATGATTAAATGCATTATTTGGTAAAGTGTAAATAATTGAAATAAATTGTTTATAAGTTTAAGAAGCGATTAAATATTGTTATAATATTAATAATATTAGATTATGAGTTTATTAAGTGATTGATAATATTTGGATAAATTTAAAGTCTTTAATATTTATCCTTATTTTCGTTTAATTAATGCTTATATCATTGTCATCATCCTCATGCTTATATTGTGATGAAAGTCATCTTTGGCTTACGTGCATAGATGGATTTGGTATGATTATGACCATGGATTATTCGGCATAATCATGACTGTAATGTGACGAATGATGTGGTGAAAGTCCTCAGTGGCCTGAAGTGCATTGATGGACAGTTTTTGGTATGATTATGACCAGGGATTATTCGGTATAGTTATGACCATTGATGATTTAATGAATATCTTTGGCCCGTAGTGCAGCGAAGATTCGATGATATGGTTTATTTATTAATCTGAGTCTCAGCGATAAAATTTGATGAAAATATTTTAAATCATAGAAGATAGTAGATATCATGCTCTACCTGACTCTTCTAATGGATTACTTATTCCGCCGCAGTTACACTTGATGTCTATTATATTTTATCAGTTTAACATTGTTGAAGGCTAATGATAATTTATTCTGCATTATCTTAGTCATAATATTTCTTACTGGGCTGGTTGAGCTCACCCTTTCTTCATTGTTCTCTTCAGGAAATGAGAATGTAGCCGGGACTAGTCGGGGAATGGAGTGACGGTCCAGATGATAGCATTAGTAGTCCTCACTATTCTGTTAAATAGTGTGACAATAAATGTAATGAGGACTCCATTGAGTGTGGATATTGTCTAGATGACAATATTCTTATTAAAACTCTTAGATTATGTTTTATCGTATTTTACACGATTGTTGTATAATTAAGTTGTATTTGAATTTTGTACCATATATTTGACGACTCAAGATGGGTGATGTATACCTGTTTTGGGGGAGTCACAGATTTGCCACCGACTTTCTCGGCACCCCTTACGGAAAGTTTAACTTCTGCACATTAGTTAACCCAAACGACATAACCAGAAACTTATCATAACTATAACGATTTCTGAACGTCGTCTTAGGAACCTCGTCCTTCCTTATGTTTTACAGATAATACCCCGTACACAAATCTATCTTAGAAAAATACTTTACCACTTTCAACTGATCAAATAGATCATCGATCCTGGCACTGGGTATTTACTCTCAACCGCTAATTTACTCCCCTTACGATAGTTGATACGCAAACGTAACAACTCATCCTCTTCCTTAACATCCTTCTAACTTGCGTCATCGTTAGACAACAAGAGCGTCGCGGTATTTTATTACTGTAAAATACTACCTTGGGTTACTTAGAAAACCGAAGATTCATACTTTTATTCTAAAAATTTATTAAAGTTCTATAATTAATCAACCCATTCATACCGAGAATTACTTCAAATTCTCTCAACTTTATCGGTACTTATCTACCGATACTTGCTTACATTCCTTATTCATGAAGTCATTTCCACGAATATAATTAACGAAAGTTATTTCCCCATTCTCTAACTTAACGTATAAAGGTATTTATAATCCATTACGAGAATGAACTTAATCACTTAGCAAACTTTCATACTATAAAAGAAAAGTAGCACTCCAATCAAACAGCACATAAGCATTCATTGTATTGACCGGAATGATACCTGCTACTAAATCCGCTGATGCAACCGCATCATGGCTAACTTACCACTACTAACACCTTTACCCCTTCTTTAGGCAATTTCTTGCCATGTGGTCCAACGACCCACATACAAAACAACCATGGTTTTTTCTTAGGATTAGGATAATTGGGTAATATATAACCCTCCTGTCCACAGTTATAATAAACTGATTTCCCTTTCAGATAGACTACTAGATGAGTCTTTCCACATGTCTTACATACCTCGATCATACGCTTAGGATCCCCTTGTTCCCACTCCAGTATTCCTGGAGTTAAAATTCTTTATTTTTGGCAAAATGCCACTACCACTGGCATTCTCTGCCTTAATTCCTCCCTCTTCCTTGCTCTTATCTTTTCTCTCTTTCTGGTATTGGGTTAACGTCTCACTACCACCCTCTACTATAATCACTTTCTCTAGAATGGTCCCATAGGATGCACTCTGGAACACAAAAATCCTACTATAGAGCCAGGGTTTCAGGCCTTGCTTAAACCTACGAGCCTTCCTCTCCTCTATGTCCACTTAGTGTGGAACAAACCTTGTCAATTCATTGAATTTGGCCGCATACTGGGGAACCATCATGTCCCCTTGCTTAAGTTCTAAGAAATTAATCTTCCTCCTCCCCTGCATACTTGTAGGGAAATAATTCTCGAAGAAAACCTTCTTGAATTGTTCCCACGTTACCGCATCTGTTCTAGCCCCACCCTGGTGAGCTTCCTACCAAAAGTTGGCTTCCCCTTTCATCATGTAAGTCGCAAAAGAAGTCTTTTGGGCCTCACCTACGTTTGTAATAACAAACACCTTCTTTATTTCCTTTACCCATGTCTGGGCCTCTATTAGGTTCGTCGTTCCTTTGAACTCCGGCGGACCTATGCTTTTAAATTCTTTAAAGGTAGTCATTATGGCTAACCTAGGTTCCGCAGGTACTCTACCCCCAGTTTAGTTAAATGCAGTCGTTAATAAATTAACGAACTCTTGTATAGGGTTGTTTTGACCCCCTTGATTTTCATTACATGATTCCGCTTCCTGATTACGTTGTCTTCTTCTTGACGGCATTTTCTGGTTAAATAGAATTTCATTATTATCTATTTACTTACTTCGTTATTATTCGTCTCATAACAACTCATACCATAACAAAGCATATTAAATGAAAACTTCATTATATTCATATGCTTCTTCATAGTCAAAACTATTTACAATTTGCTTACATAGCCCAAGGCTATTACATTTCTATCCCGCAATTGAACTTCTCAAAAGTTGGGATTTGCAAAAAGACTACCTGTGACGCCCCCAAAATAGGTATACATCACCTATTCCGAGTCGTCAAATACATGGTACAGAATACAAGTACAACTTAATAATACAACAGTCATATAAAATACGACATAACATAGTCTAAGAGTTTTAATAAGAATATTGTCATCTAGACAATATCTACACTCAATGGAGTCCTCATTACATTTGTTGTCACACTATTTAATAGAATAGTGATGACTAAATTTGCACCGACAGGATATTCCAACAGAATAATAAAGAATGGAATAACAACAGAAATCACCATGCATGCGATAGACCGCACAGACAGGTTATTCCAACAGAATAATAATTAATGGAACCAGGTCAGGCGTAATACGCACCGACAGGATATTCCAACAGAATAATAAATAACGAAACCAGGTCATGCGTAAACGCACAGACAGGATGTTCCAACAGAATAATAAAGAATGGAATAACAGAAGAATTTCACCATGTATGCGGTACTTCGCATAGACAGGTTATTCCAACATAATGATAAAGAATGGAATAACAGAAGAATTTCACCAAGTATAGGGTAGCTCACAGTATCTGAGTTATTCCAAAGCAGAATAATAAAGAATGGAATAACGAAGTTCTCTTCATGAATACTAAGAAACAATACCCTTACCTTAGAAGAAACCTGGATATAGGAGTAGTGAAGTAGCGAGAATACTTTTCTTCTTTCTCTCTATAGTTTCTCTCTCTAGAGTTTCAAAGGAATTCATAAGAAATAATGAAGGAATGAGCTTCTATTTATAGGAGAATGGACCTAATAAGAACTAATTTATGAACGGTCCATTGATTTACTTTTGAAGGGACGGTTCATATTGATTTACTATGCAGTATACATAAAATATTCTAATAAAACAAAATCTTTTAAATAAAATATAATATATTCTATTATAATCTAATAAAACGAATAACTTTATAAAAGTATTCATTTTTTATATAAAAAAGATTTTACTATGCAAAATACTATCATGCAGTGCACTTATGCAAATACTATGCATAATAAAATATAATATATTCTAATTATTGTCTAATAAAATAAATCACTTTATAAAAGTATTCTGCTTTTATATAAAAAAAGATTTTACTATATAAAACACTATGCATAATAAAATATAATATATTCTAATTATTGTCTAATAAAACAAATAACTTTATAAAAGTATTCTCATTTTATATAAAAACTTTTTCATTTTATTACATTAATAATACTAATAAAACAAAATTTATATATATAATAAATATATATAGAAACTTTCGTGACTTCATAAAAAGACACCTCAATATATTTAACAATATTTATCATCATTATTATAATTCACAATATTAATCGACCGAAGTCATTCCGGAAAAGAGGGGCTTTCCAATAAGAATTTCTCCTATTATGCCATAATTAGATGACCAAACCTCTCATTAAGCGTAACTTCTAGACATCGTTAATATTGCAAATAATAATATTAATAACTCTGTCATCTCAATTATTGATTTAATAATATATAAAATATCGACAATAATTGAATCAAATAACGTGAGATACTATGTAACAATTACGAAGAGTAATAATTGAACAAAACCGAGTGACTTCTCACGTAAGCATCAATAATCAATACCTGTACTACTATGCAACCACACGTATTCTCGTACTTTTAACACCGGGTGTTTCAACAGCTAATGATCTGATAACTTCCATTTATTATTTTCATAAAATATTTTTTGTCGTTTTCTCAATCCGACAATAATTCTATTGCGGGGTTCACCAATGATTGTGTCATTGTACGAATATTCCCTGTTAAAACGAATATTCCCCGACCAATCGAATATTATATAACAACTTGTGTACTTTGCAAAATTTATAAATATTACCCCCAACTATAACATTATATCAAATTCATTCCATAATATTCAAAAATGATATTTATAAAAAAATCATCTTTATTCATAAAAGTTGGGGTCTTACAACCTCCCTTACTTAAGAAATTCTGCCCTCGAAATTAGGGTACGTACCTAGTATTTCGAAGAAGTAAGGATACCTTGATTTCATTTCAGATTCTAACTCCCAACTCATTTCCTCAACATCGTGGTTTCTCCACAAAACTTTGACTTGAGGTATAACCTTGGAGCGTAAAATATGTTCCTTCTTATCCAAGATTTGAACAGGAACCTCTTCATACATTAAATCTTCCGCTATTTCGTCCGGTTCTAACTCAATAATGTGGTTCGGGTCTTCCACATATTTATGTAACATGGATATGTGAAAACCGTTATGAACACGAGACATACTTGGTGGTAAAGCGAGTCTATAGGCCACAGTTCCTACTCGATCGAGGATTAAAAATGGGCCAATGAATCGAGGATTGAGCTTTCCTCTCTTTCCAAATCTTGTAACTCATTTCCATGGAGCAACACGTAACAACACATGATCTCCAATATTGAATTCCACGTCCTTTCGATGAAGATCAGCATAACTCTTTTGTCGATCTTGTGAGGTTTTAATACGTTGTCGGATCTTTAAAATCTTTTCCGTAGTCATACGTACCAACTCTGGTCCCAACAACGTTGCTTCACCCACCTCATCCCAGCATACTGGAGAACGACACTTTCTTCCATACAACGCCTCAAATGGAGCCATGCCAATACTTGCTTGATAACTGTTGTTGTAGAAAAACTCTACCAATGGTAAGAACTTATCCCAACTTCCCTTGAAGTCAAGGACACAGAGTCTTAATAAATCTTCAAGAGTTTGAATAGTCCTCTCTGATTTTCCGTCCGTCTGAGGATGATATGCCGAACTAAATCGTAAATCCGTGCCCATAGCTTTTTGCAAACTTACCCGAAATCGTGAAGTGAATCTTGGGTCTCGATCAGAAAATATGGATACTGGCATACCATGCAGTCTTACAATCTCGTTTATGTACATACGAGCAAGACGTTCAAGTGTATAAGTTTCTCGTATTGGTAAGAAATGAGCAGACTTGGTCAATCTATCAACAATGACCCGAATTGCATCTATGCCTTGAGAAACCTTGGGAAGACCAGTAACGAAATCCATGGTAATGTGCTCCCACTTCCATTTTGGAATTTCAAGTGGTTGCAATGGACCTTTTGGTACTTGATGCTCTTCCTTGACTCGTTGACAAGTTAAACACCTTGAGATAAATAGCGCTATCTCTCTCTTCATATTGCCCTACCAAAATGTATGCCGAAGATCATGATACATTTTGGTACTCCCAGGATGGATTGCAAATGGTGTGTTGTGCGCCTCCATCATGATTTTATACTTTAACTCAAGATCGTTAGGAGCACAAAGTCTGGAGTTGACTCGAAGTATTCCTTCTTCATCGATTCTGGCTTCCGTCATAACACCTTCTTGTACTTTCTTTCTCATACGCATCAGCTCCAGATATGTAGCTTGAGCAGCTTTAACTTTATCGATTAAAGTCGGTTCTACTCGTATATTTGCCATCATCACGTGGGTCCCTAGAGTCTTTATCTCTATCTCCATCCTTTGCAAGTCATACAAAATGGGCCTTTGCGTTGACAATATCGCACTCGTACCCGCATATGATCTTCTACTCAATGCGTCAGCTACCACATTCGCTTTTCTAGGATGGTATTGGATGGTATGATCATAATCTTTCAACAGTTCAAGCCAACGTCGTTGTCGCATTTTGAGTTCCTTTTGAGTGAAGAAATATTTGAGACTTTTATGGTCCGTAAAGATCTCCACTTTCTCCCCATACAAGTAATGCCTCTAAATCTTTAGTGCAAATACGACTGCTGCCAACTCTAGATCATGAGTGGGATAATTCCTCTCATATTCTTTGAGTTATCGTGAGGCATAGGCTATGACTTTCCCATGTTGCATGAGAACACATCCCAGCCCTTTGCCCGAAGCATCACTGTAGATGACAAATCCCTCCGAGCCAGATGGTATTGTTAGAACAGGTGCTGAAATGAGTCTCCTCTTGAGTTCTTGAAAACTCTTCTTATATTCCTCGATCCAACGGAATTTTGTATCTTTTCGAGTCAGCTGAGTTAATGGAGTAGTGCTTTGAGAAAACCCTTCTACAAATCTCCGATAATAACCATCTAAGCTGAGAAAGCTACGTCTTCGGTCACTGATTTAGGTTGTTCCCAGCTTTGAATAGCTTCAATCTTTGTCGGGTCAACAGATATTCCATGACTTGATACTACGTGCCCAAGGAATGCTACTTCCTCAAGCTAGAACTCGCATTTCTTCAACTTAGCATAAAGCTTTTTTTCACGAAGATTTTGGAGTATCAGCCTCAAGTGTTGCTCATGATCTTCACGGCTTTTGGAATAAATAAGGATGTAATCAATAAAGATTTACCCACAAAGTGATCCAAATATTCCTTGAATACTCGGTTCATCATATCCATAAAGGCGGCGGGAGCATTAGTCAATCCAAAAGACATGACTAGGAATTCATAATGCCCGTGACGAGTTCTCAAAGCCGTCTTTGGAATGTCATCGGTTCTAATCTTTAATTGGTGATATCCTAACGCGAATCAATCTTTGAAAAGAATTTGGCTCCTTATGGCGGGTCAAACAGTCATCAATACGTGGCAATGGGTACCTATTTTTGATGGTGACATGATTCAACTCTCGATAATCAATACAAAGTCACATACTCCCGTCTTTCTTTTTCACAAATAGAACAGGAGCACCCCAAGGAGAAGTACTAGGATGAATAAAGCCAATGTTTAACAATTCCTGCAGTTGGGTCTTTAACTCTTAAAGTTCAATAGGAGCCATTCGATATGGGGTTTTGGAAATGGGTTTTGTACCGGGTTCAAGGTCGATACAAAATTCAATTTCACGCTCTGGGGGTAGGCCAGGAAGTTCTTCAGGGAATACGTTAGGAAATTTATTAACAATAGAAATATCATTCAAAATTGATGTATTTTTTTTTAGATCCGTGACATGAGCTAAGAAAGCTTGACATCCGTTTTTCAATAAACGAATAGCTTTATGGCTTGAGATGATAGTGATTGATTTTAATGGTTTGGTTGCTTGAACTCGCATAATAGGTTGGTTAGGAATATGAAAGCTAACAACCTTATGAAAATAATCAATTTTTGCATGATGAGTATTTAACCAATCAATCCCTAGAATCACATCAAATGCAAGTATTTTCAATGAAATAAGATCAACAGGTAATGTGAGGGTACCGATTTGAACAAAACAAGACTTATAAATAGTGGATGTAATGAAGGTTTCTCCCAATGGAGGTTCAACAGATAAGTCAAAGTCTAATTTCTCCGGAGTCAAATTTAAATGTTGAGTGCAAGTAGGAGAAATAAAAGAATGGGTAGAACCGGTATCAAATAAGGTATAAACTTCGCTAGAGTTTATGATAAGCTTACCCGTGATGACCTCGTTCGGGTTCCTTGCTTTCTAGGAGGTCACAACAAACGCTCTCCCTTGCACTACCGGCTTTGACTTTTCTGGGACGGCCTTTGGTGCCTCCATCCTAGATGAACTTGTCTTCGGTGAAGGATAAAATTGGGCTAGGTGACCTTCTCTTCCACAATTATAACATGATTTGGACGGCATCGCGCAGTTTGGACTGATGTGTCCCTCCCCTCCACATTTAAAGCATATGATAGGTGGTCGTTCTCCTTCCTTAACAATGGGTGCTGGTGTTGACATCTTTCCATCATTGTTGAATCTCCTCTTCTTGAAATGTCCATTCTTATTGTTTTGGCCCTGATTACCACCGAAGTGGTTACCATTTCTGGCCTATTGATTCCCTCCTCGCTTGTTGTCACCGCTTCGATGACTGCTTTCACTGGTATTATCATTTTGCCGGCTGCTCTCTTTTGGTTGGGTTGACTCATTATCGCGCTCCAATAACTGAGCCCTATTAACAACATCTGAATACAAACACAGTTTATGAGAGATAAGATATTGACGTATCTCGAGTTTCAAACCTCTTAGAAACATTCACGTCATTCTCTCCTTATTATCAACCAAATGGGATGCAAACCGGGACAACTCGGCAAACTTGGCTTCGTACTACGACACGATCATGTTGTTTTGCTCCAGCTTGATGAACTCTACCTCTTTCATATGACGAATACTTTCGGGAAAGTACTTATCGTTGAACAATTCTTGGAACTTCTCCCAAGTCATCTTCAATGCGGCAGGTTGAGTACGTTTTACAGATTTCCACCAATAATCTGCCTCTGCATGTAACATGATGGTGGCAAAAGGAACCTTTTGCTCCTCAGAGAATCCCAAGACATCAAATATCTTGCAGATCTGCTTTATCCACGTCTCCGCCTAAGTGGTTTTGGCTCTCCAAAAAACTCCGGTGGTCCCAGTTCCTTGAACTGCTTAGCAGTGACCATCCGAGAGTTGCTAGTATTTTCACCTGCATTTTGTACAGGAGTCGCTCTTGCCTGATGTTGCATGAATTGCATAAAGCCTCTGAACATTCCATCGTTCATCATATGGTCAGTATTGTTGTTTGTTTGAGGATTGTCGTCTTCCTAATGCACATTATCCTTATTATTGATCTGTGGAGACTCAACGGTCTCCTGTGCTCCATTGATGTTCTCAACATTCTCAGATGTCATTTTCAAATACTGCCACAAAACAAGGGTTAATTAACATATCATATATTATCCCTATACTCTGACCGACCAATTAAATACCAAATAAACTTAGGTAGGTCATACTAGCGAAAGAATTCCCCGTCTCTCCCCTCCTAGTTCTTATCTCACATCTCAGCCAGGGATCATATCCCTAAGCTTTGATACCAACTGTGACACCCCCAAAATAGGTATACATCACCTATTCTGAGTCGCCAAATACATGGTACAGAATACAAATACAACTTAATTATACAACAGTCATATAAAATACAACATAACATAATCTAAGAGTTTTAATAAGAATATTGTCATCTAGACAATATCCACACTCAATGGAGTCCCCATTACATTTGTTGTCACAATATTTAACAGAATAGTGAGGACTACTAATGCTATCATTTGACCCAGCATTACTCTCCCCCCCAAGTCCACAGCTACGTTCTCATTTCCTGAAGAGAACATTGAAAGAAAGGGTGAGCTCAACTAGGCCAGTAAGAAATATTATGACTAAGATAATGCAGAATAAATTATCGTTAGCCTTCAACAGTGTTAAACTGATACAATATAACAAACATCAAGTTTAACTACAGCAGAACAAGCAATCCATTAAAAGAGTCAAGTAGAGAATAAAATCTACTATCTTTTATGATTTAAAAGGTTTTTCATCACTTTTATCGCTGGGACTCAGCTTATTAAATAATCCACATCATCCCTGCACTACGGCTAAGGATATTCATTAGTATCACAACCACAAATTATCCATGCATTACGGGCCAAGGATATTCGTGTATTCATCCATGGTCATGATCATGCCAACAACTGTCCATCAATGCACTACGGGCATGCAATAGAATGCAATAACAAAAGAAATCACCAGGCATGCGATAGACCGCACAGACAGGTTATTCTAACAGAATAATAAATAACGGAACCCGTCGGTGAAATTAAGATCGACGTGATATTCCAAATGAATAATAAAGAATGGAATAACAACGAAATCACCATGCATGCGATAGATCGCATGCATGTGGGTTATTCTAACAGAATAATAATTAATGGAACCAGGTCTGGCGTAATATGCACCGACAGGATATTCCAACAGAATAATAAATAACGAAACCAGGTCATGCGTAAACGCACATACAGGATGTTCCAATAGAATAATAAAGAATGGAATAATAGAAGAATTTCACCATGTATACGGTACTTCGCATAGACAGGTTATTCCAACATAATGATAAAGAATGAAATAACAGAATAATTTCACCAAGTATAGGGTAGCCACGTATATCTGTGCTATTCAACGAATAATAAAGAATAGAATAATAGAAGTTCTCTTCATGAATACGAAAGAAATAATACCTCTTACCTTAGAAGAAACTGGATATAGGAGTAGTGAAGTAGCGAAATACTTTTCTTCTTTCTCTCTATAGTTTCTCTCTAGAGTTTCAAAGAATTAATTAAGAAGAAATAATGAAGGAATGAGCTTCTATTTATAAGAGAATGGACCTAATAGTAACTAATTCATGAACAGTTCAGATTGATTTACTTTTGAACAGACTATCCATATTGATTTACTATGCAAAGATAAATAAAATATTCTAATAAAACAAAATCTTTTAAATAAAATATAATATATTCTATTTATAATCTAATAAAACAAATAACTTTATAAAAGTATTCTGCTTTTTATATAAAAAGATTTTACTATGCAAAACACTATCAGTATATATGCATAATAAAATATAATATATTCTAATTATTGTCTAATAAAATAAATAACTTTATAAAAGTATTCTGCTTTTATATAAAAAGATTTTACTAAGCAAAACACTATGCATAATAAAATATAATATATTCTAATTATTGTCTAATAAAATAAATAACTTTATAAGAGTATTCTATTTTATATAAAAAGCTTTTCTGTTTTATTACATTAATAATACTAATAAAACAAAATTTATATATATAATAAATATATATATATAAACTTCCATGACTTCATAAAAAGACACTTCAATATATTTAACAACATTTATCATCATTATTATAATTCACAATATTAATCGACCAGGTCGTTTCCTGGAAAGAGGGGGCTTTCCAATAAGGATTTCTCTCTATTGGCGCGCAATTAGGTGACCAAACCTCTCATTGGCAGAACTTCTAAACATCGTTAATATTGCAAATAATAATATTAATAACTTTGTCATCTCAATTATTGATTTAATAATATATAAAATATCGACAATAATTGAATCAAATAACGTGATATACTATGTAACAATTACTGTAGCAATAATTGAACAAAAGCTGAGTGACTTCTCACGTAAGCATCAATAAGCAATACTGCAGTACTACTATGCAACCACGCCAGATTATTGTACTTTTAACACCGGGTGTTTCAACGAGCTTAATGGTACAACTTCCGCCGTTATTTTCATAAAATATTTTTTGTCGTTTTCTCAATCCGACAATAATTCCATTGCGGGGTCCACCAATGATTGTGACGTTGTACGAATATTCCCCGACCAATCGAATATTATATAACAACTTGCGTACTTTGCAAAATTTATAAGTATTACCCCCAACTATAACATTATATCAAATTCATTCCATAATATTCAAAAATGATATTTATAGAAAAATTATCTTTATTCATAAAAGTTGGGGTCTTACAACACCCTTTTATACAAAATAGGGTTTTACGTCACTACACATATATTTATTTACTCTAGACTTCTAATAATGCATGACAACATCCTCATATTTCTCATTCGCAATTTTCGCTACAGTATCCCGACTAACAGTATGTCGTGTCTGCCCCGACTCTATGGAATAACAAGAAACTTTAAGCTTGAAATCCTTATGAGCACTCTTATGGATGTAAGACATCCGTGCTATCTTTCGGTCCTTCTCCCCCAATTCTTTACGAAGCTCATCGGCCTCCTTCTTAAAATCCCTAACCTTATTTATCATGAGCACCTTCTCATCATGCTCTGACTCAAAATCTGCTTCTGCAGACTCCTTCGCTACATAAAGAGCACTAATCTCTTCATTCTAATTCTGAACAACTGTACTCAGTTGTACATTCATGTCAAGCATTGCCAGATACAACGATCTCATTGCATCTGGAGGTGATAACTCTAGTGTAGGTGCCACCGTAGCAACCGATGTTACCTCTATCCCTTCCTCCACATCGTTCATCATACTAAGGTATGACGCTATATCCATATCTCCCTCGGAGTAGTCTTGCTCAGAAAAGTACTCCTCTATTTCCGACTCCTCTAGAATCACTAATGGTACCTCCGCCACCGGCATAGGTACCGGCTCTACTCTGTTCACAATTTCTTTACTCACCGCGTGTATATCTCTATACATCAAGCTATCGATCAACATCCTACAATAACACATATGTTGATTAGTACATAACACACAATAGTATAAGCACTAATCACATTTAATTTATTTAGGGTTACTTTCCATCTTTTAAATCTTTCAGTTCTGAGTTTACTCAATACCTTATTGACTCATTCAACTTAAGTAAAACTCGAGTTTACTTCCTTCGGACTTTTCTTCCTTAACGAGGTTATTAGCCTAAGGTTCTCCCCCCTTAAGTTTTATAACCTAATGCTTTAATACCAACCTGTGACGCCCCCAAGTCCGGGTATCTTCCAACCTGACAGATGGTGCTACACGGTACTCATAACTGTACATTCATTCTATTAAAACGACATCAAAATGTGTGTCTCAACGACATTCTTATTACATTAATAATATTACATCCCGTCCCCAGGTTCTAAAACCATTACATTCTTTGTTCATCATACTATAATATATACAACTTACTAGTTTATTTCAAGGTAAGCTAATCGTTCATCTTCGTCTTGCCTTTAACCTTGTCAGATCCCTCGATTCGTTCGGTCCTAGCTGCATTCATATGGTTCAAGCAAGAGTGAGCATAACAAGCTCAGTAAGTACAACAATTTCTTTTAAACAACATGCTTGAAACATAGGAATCGTATATATTCAATAACTGAACAATAGTTATGAAGTACTATCGATAATTCAAAAGAGCACTTCTTTTCCTTCAAAACGTTTTACAATAACAATATTTAGTAAAACATCAATTCTGGCTCAAGACCATGAGCGTTTCGTAATTTCTTTGAAAAGGATAACCCGGCACTAAGTCCGTAAGTCCGGCATATCTTCCGAGCACTTCTGGGTGATCAGCCCATAGTACTCTATGTTGATCAACACTACATTCATTAAACGTGTATACGTTTAAGTTTTGGCAACCTCGTGTGCCAATCGAATAATCGATGAAAAATACATTTGTTTATTCATACTTAGGCTTACCTTGAATCCGTACCAAACAATTGGTGTAGGATAGTGTTAGCAATTCTATATTGAAAGACTTGTAAATAAATTAATCAATCTTCAAGATTAGTCTAGCTGAGTTAAAACTGGCATCGACCCTTTCTTTAAAATCATTCATGCGTCTGCTACAGTAAAATTACTTTTCCTTTGAGTCTTTACGGTCTCTACAACACATAACCACATAACATACCACATTAGGTCATGAATGAACATACATAGTTCCTAATGAATCTTACCCTTCTTCTCAATCTAATCCTATATTAGATTTGTTATTATTGGTTCCGGTTTGCCGTTATAATTTACATCGTTCTAAACAACTTCTTTCTCTTCTATGTCTTACTTGGATTTACTTTATTAATACAACTCGTTTCTAGTTAATCATCCTTCTTCACGGCTTACTAACTTTATCACGTTTATTAATCGAAACTCGATCGTTAAGTACACGTATAGCATAACGTTCACGTTCACATTCAATTGACTTATCTCCAACCTTTAGTATTGTACTTAAGGTTCATAACATCTTTTAATGATGTTATATTAGGTTTATCATTGATATGATTCCTTATCATTAACTTGTTTCTCCTTTATATTCAAAACCTTTCCTCTCTGGCTCTCCCCTAATCTTTGGTCATGCGCCGCGCCAAGATTCCTTCTCGTGTCACACGTCCTCCGTGACTTAGCGAAGGTGGTATGGTTTGGACTTCGGCTACGGTAAGCTAAGTCTCCTTATATATGGCATGACAGAAGCGCCAATTAGTAGTGTGCCTGTCTGTCTACGGCCTTCTTACTTGCCGCTACATGGCCTTTATGCTCGAGTCGCGCTACTGGCCATGACTCTGTGCCTCAGAAAATTTTGATAGTTTTTCAACTTTACGAAATTCTTGGACGCATAACTTCTTCGTTATAAGTCTGAATTGGCTTGTTCAAGAGCCTACGGTTCACAAATTACTTACTCTACGTGTTCATGCAAGAATTTATCTATTTGACTTTATTTGCTAAAAATTCACCTATTAGTTCATTTTTAACGAAAACGGTAAACGTTCGTGAACGTTCAACGCTCGTTTCTTCATTCTAAGTCAGAATACAGTCATTTTTGAGTCCACAACTCTGTAATGCCAAATGAGATTTCTCTCCATTGAAAACTAATGTTTCCAAGCTCAATATCAAAATTCGACCTCCATTCCGAGAATTTTACGAATTCGACGATTATCGTCCGAACTCGTGAATTCCGCCATAACTTCATTACTTATGATTTGTTCTTCGTTTCAAATGGATTCAATCCATTATATTAACATCTTGACATACATTCTTCATTAACTTATAAACATGATAAGTTATTACTTGTTCTTTGTGAGTTTATAACTTAAAAAAGTATAAACTACTTATGACTTCCTTTCTCATGACTTATTATAGATTAAGTCTTTTAACCACCATTCTTGCTTCTTATTATCATACAATCTTATTAATGTAAATTTATGAGTAGTTCATATAAGCTCTTCATAAGTTCATAACTTAATTAAGTTTGAATTACTTATTCATGACTTATACCGCTTAAGTCCATTGATTAATCATTCTTATCATTCCTTAGCATACATGTTCTACCACTACCCACTTCTCTAACAATGGAAGAGAAAGAGATTCATGGTTTAAGTTCTTACCCTTGATAATCACTTGGTTAATCTTTAATCTCCTTCTTGCTTCTTGAATTCTCAACGGCTAACTTGTTCTAGCTTTTGTAGCTTATTCTCACTTATTCTCTCTAACCAATAAGCTATAGGTTATTGGATGAAAATATAACCACTAACAAATGAGCTAGCAAGCTTCCTATTTATAGAACTTCCTAAGTTAGGGTATAATGGTCATAAAGCCACTCCACCTCCTTAATCACCTCCTTACTATTCATTACCTAGCTATTAAGTAAACTTGGCCACCACACTTACTTAACTCTTAAGTATACTTGTTTAGCACATAATTTATCCTTTACTTGCTCATCACAACACTTAGCCATTAAGTTACTTGGTCATCACATAAAAGCACTTTGCTTACTCATCACACATAAGCATTTTACTAAGCCTTTAAGTTACTTAACTTATCATTTGCTTAACCCTTAAGTCTACTTGCTCATCACACTTATTTCTTGGCCACCAAGATCGCCCATATGATCATGGGTTTCCCCATGGATCCTCCTAATCCATTGGATTCTTACTTTGGGCTTAAGGTTTAATTAATCCTAACTTATACATTGGGCTTGCAATTAAATAAACACTTGGGCTTGTTCAATAATTTACAATGGACTTAACATTAAAAATATTTGGGCTTTAACATTAATTTGTATTGGGCTTTATTATTATCCCAATTGGACATTACAATCTTCTACACATTCCTACAAGTCCATTACATTTGGCTTAAAGCCTTATAACGTATAATCTACATATTAATCTCGTACTCTAACTCGTATACTTATGTATATACGTCATACCATCATTTATGCATACTCGTATGATACTTCGTATCATACTCGTATCCATTACGTCGTACAATACCTACGTATTATACGATCATTACTTTAATTCATTATATGCATTTAAATTCCTTCTCGGAACTCACTTTTCCTAACCATTAGGTTTTAAGTCCACAGGCAAAAAATTGCGTTTGCCATAATTGAAATATTATTGGATATTCTATCTCACCTCGATAGTCTATCATTACGTATTTCTCAGAAGTTCAAAAATAATTTCCGAGCAGAAATGCGTGAATAGTGTTTTTCAAAAAATTTCTCGGAAAGCTTTTATTTTTGTCTTGGAAATTCAAACACTTTAATACTACCATGTAGCCAAAATACTACGACATTCGATATATATACAGTCATGTAAACGACCTTCAAATAATGTACTCCCATAATTAATTAATTAAATTCATTTAATCCACATAATCAAATAAAATTTAATTCTCAAAATCCCGATTTTTTTGGGGTGTTATTACCCACACCTCCCATTCGCTCGATTAGAGTTGCAAAGGAGGTCCATAGTTTGAAAAAAGCCAAGTCGGGAATAAAAATGCTACGCGATTGAGCGGAATAGCCTGGAATCCTGGTTTTCATGAGCCCAATTCTGGCTCCACATTGGTATTCGCCTGCACACAAGGTATATGATACCAGTGGCCTCAGCTTTCACAAATCATGCTCGGCAATACCTCACAAAGGTCCGATGCCGTCAATGAACGTCAGGCAGCCCTGACATATCCCCGACGGGGGTTACAACGCCGAAGTTACAAATTAAAGACGTATCCTCGGCGGGGGTTACAACGCCAAAGTCACGAACCGATGACATATCCCCGGCGGGGGCCATAACGTAACATTTTCAAACATCCACGTATCCCCGGCGGGAGTTACAACGCAATGCAACCATTGATACATACATCAATGAAGGTCAAGCAACCTTGACATACGTCCCGGCAAGGATTACAACTTAATACAATCATTGATACACACATCAATGAATGGTAAGCAGCCTTGGCAATGCACCCAACAGGGATCTATCCGGTGATACACACATCAACGAAGGTCAGGAAACCCTGACAAGTTCATACTGTTAAGCGATAACTTTCGAC
This sequence comes from Panax ginseng, assembly GCA_020205605.1. NCBI lineage: Eukaryota > Viridiplantae > Streptophyta > Magnoliopsida > Apiales > Araliaceae > Panax > Panax ginseng. The sequence continues at coordinate 17,333,264 of CM035134.1, forward strand.
GGGATGGTGGGATATGTTATACACATCCTCAAATAGACAAAGTTTTATCCCCACAGATCTCTTATACACAAGAGGCACCTCTATGGAGAATGAAGTCTGTGTCTAGGATTCACGACTTTGGTGATAGCCCCAATGTCAACATCCTCAAGACTTGGATCGCATGTCCAAGGCATCGATGATTATCATCCCAACAGATTAATCGACAATCATGCATCATACATTTGCATCATGTTGCTGCACATAGCATCATGTTTATCTTGTTGCATTTCAAGTGTCTAGGATTCTTTATCCTATCCATGCCTCGCATTTCATGAATATGATAAAGAGGGGCATCTGTAGACACTCGAAATTTTCTGCACAACTGTTACTAACATTGCAGGAGGGTAGAATCGTCTTTCGGAGATAACCTTGGAAGACAGTTCACATCCATTTCGGATACTACCGGAAGTTCAATCTCAAACCCCAGAACACACACCGGGAACATCATTTCCAACCTCGGAGATAACCCCGATTTTCGTCCTTGGCGATAACCCCGAGGAATGTTGTTGCAGTTCCGACGATAACCCCGAAAATGCTTGTTTCAAATACATGCGATCAGCTTCAATCAGACCTCCTGCCGAGGCACTCATACCTCAGACCCGGAGCTAACACCAGGTAGACAGGCATCCACAAGATGACATTGCAGCATTCAACACTTGCAGCAATCCAATCTCAGATGTAGCCTTGAGCAACGTCTGCTTTCAACTCAAATCGGTGATAACCTCGATGAGGAGTCATACGTTATCTTACTACCTCAACACCTGTGGGTTGTCTCAACGTTTCATACATACATACATACAACAATGTCCTTCAAGAACCAGGAGTTCCAATCCCGAGTGACTATTATGCGTGGCAGCACAACGGATAGAATTTGAAGCTTGAAGACCATGGGCACGGTCCCCTCTTCCTGACTTCGTACAACCTCTATTCCATGTCATTGCGTAATTCTCGACACAAGCAGTCCGAAGAAGGTCGTATATACCATGTTCGGATGCTCGGATTGAAGTTCTGCAAGTTTGAGCGGACATTACAATTACTGCGAGTGCACGTCTTGAGATAACGGGACATGAACCCCGGGTAGCAGGGCGACCGCAGATCTGGCAATGCTAGCAAATTCTATAAATATAGAGCTTGGGCTAGCCATTTTAAAAAAAGAAAAGGCGAGAAAGTCCTGTCTAATTTGCTTTATACACACCCTATATTGAGTGTTTGCTCTTTTTAAACACTGTTAGCCCACATACAGATTATAAATTTACCTACGGAGTCGAGTGTTTGTCCATATAGAGTCATAGAAATCTCGCATTAAGCGTACTTGTAAGCCTTCTTACACTCTATAAAGCCTTTCTCTCATATTTACACACATTATTCTACACATTGAGAGTCATGTTGTGTGTATGTATGCCCTACTTGATTAGTAATTTTCATTTCGTACGTATATATATATATTTATATATATGTATATATTTTTATATGGACTAACATTATCGAGTTATGCCTCGATTGAGCCTAGACTTATGGCTGGAGCATTTATTTGCTTATATATATATATATATACTTGTATATATGAACTGTTGTCAGACTCTATCTGATGAGCCTGGATTTTATATCCGGTGCGTTTAATTGCTTTTATATATATACTTATATATATATATAATTTTTATCGGACATATCCGATGAGCCTAGATTTATATCTGGTGCATTTACTTCTTATATATATATAAATATATATTTACATTTCTGTCAGGCCTGGAGTTCACTTCGTGGCCTTTTACAGCTTTCTTTACATTTCGTCTCACTTTTGGAGTTTACTTACGGCGGGTTGATAGCTTTTACAACTTTATTAACATTCAAGTCTCGCTTGAGTTTACTTATTGGTGGTTGATAGCATTCTTGCTTTATTTACATTTTGATCCCCATGGAGTTGCTTCGTGGTGGTGATCGTGCACACACACACACACACACACACACACACACACACATATATATATATATATATATATATATATCGCTTTTATATATATATAAACTGCTTTTCTTTTTTTCTACAAATTGCGGTATCATGTGAGCCTATGAATCATGTGATCACATTGATCTCTGAATCTAGATTACATGGCGCCCCAAAATAGGTCCATTCCACCCAACCCATTACGAGTCGCCAAATACATGGTGCGAAATAACTACAACTTTATTGTTCTGACAACATATAAGCGTGCGTTTAAATACGAGATATTAAATGCCTAGACAATATCCACACGCAAATAAATTTCCATCATAATTATTGATACATTATTTTAAAAAAATGGTGAGGACTACTAAACAACTCTCTCTAGAACCTTCATTCCATACCCCAGACTAGTACTGCGCTTACATTCTCGCCTCCACGAGAAGAAAAATGGAACAACAACGAAAGGGTGAGCTCAACTAGCCCGATAAAGAATATTATGACTAAGATAATATACAACAAATTATCGTTAGTCTTCAGAGGAAAAATCGATAAAATATAATAGACAACAAGTTTTAGATCAACAAATCTGGTGAAGCTTGACAATCCATTAGAAGAGTCACGTAGAGAATGAATTCTATCGTCTTCAAGATTTAAAGTCCATCATCAATATTTCATCCACCTAATAACAATCAATATAAATCTTTAATCATCTTTTGCTACTGGGCAAAGATATTCATTTTATATCACCAGTTGGTCATGTTCATCTCAACACACTGTTCATCTTTTGCCTTCTGAGGCGAAAGAGATTCATCGGTTTAATCATTCATCTTTTACTACGGGCGAAGATATTCATCAAATATCACCATTAAGGGTGAGGATGATGAAAACATTTTGAAGAACGAATCGATGAGGCGGAAGGACAAATATTAGGGATTAAGTATTTGGGTTTATCAAATTCAATAATACTCCATAATAACCAAGTGTGAAGTAGAATTCACAAATAAAGATCAAAACATGGATCTGATCAAAGATAGTAACCATAAAAGACATCTGGAAGAAAAGAAAATTTCATTTTTGAATTGAATAATCTTAGTATTTGTGAATAGTCTTGGTATCGTGAATAGTAACCCCAGAACACAAAAGATAGAAATTTCACAAAAAAAATATCTTCACGCTTAAGTGAATAGTACTCGTGAATAGTAACTTCGTGAATAGTAACTCATGAATAGTAACTCCAGACATGAAAAAGTTCCAAATTGATAAAAGTTCATAACAATATTTCGGCATAATGATATTGAAGAAGATAATATCATTTAAGAAGAAACAACATCCACTTACCTCAAAATAACAAATACTTACATGAATTTGGTATAGTCTTGTGAGAAACTTCATGCCGTATAACAACACTCAAAGTATACTCACAAGAATAAACTCGATAATATAGAGAGAAGAGAAGAAAACTTTGTTTACGGTGTGATTTTCAATTCTAACTAGCCCTCTATTTATAGGAAAATGCTTTAGAGCATGAAAGGAGACTAAAATAATAAAATATCATTTTCTTTTCTTATTCCACACCAACCTTCACCAACCAATTTTGAAAGCCATCAGCCATCTTTGAACAAAAATAGCAGCCCACATGTGTATTCCACCAACCAAAAGTGGGTCCCACCCATAAATTAATAAAATCATTTTATTCTCAAAACTTCAACAATTCATAAAAATAGCTCGGTTATCAGAAAATTCAAAACTCGCGACTTTCCATAGGAAATTCCATTATCTACAACTTTACTGAAGGAAGTTTTCCCAAATTCCAAACAGAAATTGACCAAAATCCACAAGCGGCCGATTTTACGATACATAATAAATTTTTAAATTCGAAATTGTGTCCCCAGGAGCACACAAAATATATGTTAAACATTTAATCCAACAAAAATACTCTTCCTCCTCATTTATTCATATATCCCACATTCATTGTAAAAAATATCATTATTAATATATTATTAAAATAATATATTTAAATAAATTATTTTATCAAAAAAGATAAAATATTAATTTTAACAATTGTCACATTAAAATTTTTCTTTATTTATATCCACATAAAAATTAATATTTTCCTCATCATATAAATCAATAATTAATTATTCACAAATAATATTACGAATCACATTATTGACAACGGGGAGTTCCCGGAGACGGAGGGCTTTCGATAAGGATTTCTCACTTCTTGGCCAGCATGATTAGGTGATCAAACCTCTCCTTGTGAGAACTTTATAGACATTGCCAATAATGTTATCTAATAATATTATTCAAATAATATGAATTATTGATCGATAATGGAATCTTTGGCGGTGACAATTATTGAACAACAATAATATAAAATATCAATAACGATAATTGTCTATAATTGTCTATTATTAATCAAGAATAATATGAATTATTGATCTGATAATGGAGATAATATCAGTGCAATTATTATTGATCTGATAATGGAGATAATATCAGTGCAATTATTATTCTTGATTAATAATAGACAATTATAGACAATTATTAATTTGCGGTATCGGATCGATAATTCATATTATTTGAATAATATTATTAGATAACATTATGCAATGATAAAGTTATAATCGGTCATTTGGCATGCGATGAGAGAAATCCTTGGAATTCAAGGAGCTAGCACTCGATGTGATTATTTATGTGAATAATTAATTATTGATTTATGATGAGAAAAATATTAATTTTATGTGGATATGATTTTATATGAAAAATTAATATTTTATCTTTTTACGATAAAATAATTTATTTAAATATATTATTTTAATAATATTAATAATGATTTTTTACAATGAATTATATGAATAAATGAGGATGATTTTGTTGGATTAATTGTTTAACATACTGTTTTGCTGTGTGAGGGACCACCTGATTCTTAATGAAAATTTTATAAGTAAAATATTTATGGTTTTGGTCAATTCTGGTACATTAGAGATTTTTGAGAAATTGTGATAATGGAATGATATGAAACACCCGGTGAAATTTTATAAGAAATTGGTCTTTGTTTGAGATTTGAAGTTTCTAGAATAAAATGATTTATTAATTTATGGGTAACCCACTTTTTGAGATTGAATGAATTGAAAGACCATTGGTTGGGTGAAGGTTGAATAAGAAAAAGAAAATGATATTTTATTTTTATTCTGCTGAATGTAAAGTATAAATAGAGTGTTAAATTGATATCCACCTAGGTATTATAATCCTTATCATTTGGGATTAAAAATTTGTTGATAAAATTAGCATTTACATTTTTTTTAAGTGATTGGTGTATCTATTCTGTATTCATCTATACTCACACTACCAAGTATATTAAGAATATGATCTCTGTGTTATTACTCGTAAGGATATATTATAGTGTTTATCTAATATTTTAAATAATCATGAACAAAATAAACATAATATGAGATTATAGTAAATTATCTCATGAATAATCTCATTCTAAACAAACATGTGACTATAATTATTTTATCATGAGATTAATATATAGTCTTGTGATTATAATGTATGATAATATAATCCCGGTATTATAATCTTTGCAAACACACATGACCTTAAAAATTATAAAATGTCAGTCTGTTGTATAGGATAGAATAGGGTTTTACAAATTATTTTTATTTGTACAAAAAAAATTTATAAGTTACTGATATAAATTATTAAAAGCCCCATATTTATGATTAGTAATTAAAGGAAAATATGATAAATCTCTCTACTTTTACCATTTGTGCTCTATTTATAGTGTTAGAGCATTTCCAAGAGTAGTAGCAAAAAATACTATTCAAATTGAAGTTTGTTGACCTACGTGATAATTTGAATAGCATTATTTGTTACTTTCATATTTTATGTCTCATCAGTCTCTTCAATTCAATGAGCTTTACATCAAACTCATCAAGCGTAATAAATGTTTTTAGCCTTTAATTATAGATTTGAAGAGTGAGAAGGAGGTTGCAGATTTGAAGAGTGAAAAAATGATAAGTGGGTTTTATACTCACTATTTGGGTACTTTTGAATTTAGTATTATGTTATCTTTAAGTAATTTTAGTGCATTTTAGTTATTTTTTGTTATTTTGTAGGTTAATGCAAAGGAGGGGCAAATCTAAAATTTTTGAGAAAGAGGTGGTATTTTTATAAATAAGTTAAAGTTGGATGCTGGGGCTTCCAAGAGCAGAATTTGTGCAGGTTAGTATAGCAGTTAGGTCAATCTTTGGTGATTCCTAGTAGAATTTGGATGCTTTTAAACATAATTTTGAGAGGGGATCTTCAAGTATAAAAAGAAGAGAATTGAGACTAACAAGATATAGATTTTAACGCAATCTTTGAGACAGAGTTGGAGATTTTGATTGGGAGATTTCAGCAGAAGCACTTGAAGATTACAATTGGAGATTGGAGCCCACTATTGAGTTTTATTCATCTTCTTCTTTATTTGTAATCTAATTGAGATGATTTCTATGGGATTGCTAGTTTTAATTTTCAGTATGAACTAACTTTTTAATTAAGGCTACAATGGAACCTTTTATGCTTATGATTTGATTATCCAGATTAATCTAGTTATTGAATTAATTTGAGTTTTCTATCATATTTTGCTTTAATTATTTAATTATTTGGCCAATAATTATCATGTTTGTAAGACCCCAATTTTTTATGAATAAATGTTTAATTTATCTAATTATTATTTTGAATAATAAGGTGTTGATTTAATATAATACTTTAGTTATGGGTGATATGTGCAAATTTTGCAAAGTAAACAAGTTATCATATAATATTCGTTTGGTCGGGAAATATTCTTTTTGTCGGGGAATATCCGTACGGCGGCGCAATCATTGGTGGACCACATTACGGAATAATAACGCCTTGATATAAAAGCGTGACGAAAACCTTTTATAAAAATAACGGCAAAACTTTTATCGTTAACTGTTGAAATATCCGGTGATAAAAGTACAGTAATACGCGTGGTTGCACAGTAGCACATGGTATTGTATAGTATTTCTGATTATTGATTTTTACGTAAGAAGTCAATCAGTTTCATTCAATAATTGTCATAATAATTGTTGCACAATATCTCATATTATTGATTCAATTATTGTCACAGTATCATCTGCACAATATTTTATATTATTAAATCAATAATTGACACGATACAATTATTCATATTATTAGTTAGCATTATTAGCAATGTCTAGAAAATTCTATCGAGGAAAGGGGTTAGGTAATATAATTACGCGCCAATAAGGATAAATCCTTATCGGAAAACCCCTTCTTTCCTTGCAATAATCTGGTTGTTAATATTATGAACTTATAATATTAATTATGAATAATTATTATGTGATGGATATTGGTTCAATTTTGATATAAATAAAAGATTCGGCATGAGATATTTGTTGAAAGTTTGGCATATTTTTCTGTGGAATTAAAATTATTTTCTTCGATAAAATATTCATTCAAATATATAATTATAATATATTATAATTGTTTAAATAATAATTTTATTATAATATATATTTAAAGCATGTGAATATGTTAAAGGCAAGTGGAGGTGAGAAGTTGGCTTTGCATTCCTTTATTTTTCAAAATCGGGTACTGCATTACTTTTTCAAAACCATGTGGTTTTTTTCTCTCTCTCCTGCAAAGGCATTCAAACTTTGTTTTCTCCAAGTGTGGGCCCCAACCATTGTAAAATGTGAATTAGGCATGGAATTGACTGCAAAGCCATATTTCAAAGGTGGCCCCAACCATTGAAAGTGGGAGAAGTTAGGCAAAGAAAAAAATGAGGAAGTTAGGCGGAGGAGAAATAAAAAAGGTTAGGTAGGCTGCTTAAATTTTCTCCCTCCGTTGCACTATAAATAGAGGGCAGCCCTCCTTCCTAAACACACATTCAATATCAGAAATTCTTATTCTATAGTATTGTGAGTATTTCTCTTGAGTATAAGGATACTTTGAGTGTAGCTTTTAGTGCAAGATTTTTCTCAGAATAATATCCGATATTCTAGTCAAATCCAGTTTCTACTAAGGTAAAGGATATTATTTTATTGCAATACTCGTAAGAAATATTATTTTCTTTCATACTTCATATTATGTAAGGGATATTATTTCATTTCAATATTCTTAAATTTAAACTTACTATGGTAAGTATTGCTTCTATAATTTCTGAAATGATTAAAAATTCCTTAAGTTTTGTGCTTCATCTAATATCATTTCACTTGAATATTGGTCTGAACTTTCTTATTAAATTTTAAACTTTTCATGTCTGGGTACTATTCATACATACGGTACTATTCATACGGTACTATTTATATATACGGTACTATTCACAAGTACTATTCACAATAGAATTTAATTTTCTTTTCTGTCAAGATTATTTTTGATACATGAATATCATTCTTGAATTTTACTTCACAAATAGTTGTCATGTTGACAATTTGGACGTATTTAAATTCTGGATAAATTGAATTAGAATTCTCTAATATTTATCCTTTATCTCACTTGATTGAATATTTATATCATTGTTATCATCCTCATGCTTATACCATCTTTGGCCCATAGTGTAAAGATGGACTGTTGATTGGTATGATTATGACCAGGAATTGTGTATTGGTATAATCATAACCTTTAATGTTACAGATAAGGTTTGTGGTGAAAGTCCTCTTTGGCCCGTAGTGCATAGATGGACAGGTGTTTGGCATGATCATGACCACTGGTGATACTAACGAATATTCTTGGCTCTTAGTGCATGGATAATTCATTGATTTGAAATATTTATTGAATGATGTTATAGGGATAAAATATTGATGATGGACTTTTAAATCATAGAATATAGTAGATATCATGCTCTACTTGACTCTTCTAATGTATTATTGTTTCTGCTGTAGTTGTATTCTAAAACTTGTTGTCTATTGTATTCTATCAGATTTTTCCCTGTTGAGAACTAAGAATAATTTGTTCTATATTATCTTAGTCATAATATTCTTTACTGGTCTAGTTGAGCACACCCTTTTTTCTTTTGGTTCCATTGTTCTTCTCAGGAGGCGAGAATGTAGTTGGGACTAATCGGGGAGTGGAGTAATGGTCCAAGTTGGTTATTATAGCAGTCCTCACTATTTTGTAAAATATTGTAACAATAATTGTAATGAGGACTTTATTTGAATTTGAATATTGTCTACAAGACAATATTTGTATTAAAACTGTCAGCGTATGTGTTATCGTATTTTGCACGATAGTTGTATTAATGAAGTTTGTATTTGGATTCTGTACCATGTATTTGGCGACTTAGAATGGGTTGTGTGGACCTATTTTGGGGGCTTCACAATGTTATACTAAATAAATTCGAAAAATGAAATCTAGGGTTAGAACTGAATGTGATAGCGTGTATTCTTAGTTATTTGAATGAGACAAATAATTAAGGTTGTGAATTGAATAGAAATATCTCTTTTCACTGCATGTAACAATTGAGAATCGAAACTTAATGAATTTAATTCTTTTGTTTTGCTTAGGAATATCGCATAATTAATTGGGTTAAATAATCTTATCTGATCACTTGAAAAAAGGCTTTTAAATACTTTGCATTCTTGTTAACAACTCAATGCATAGGAATTTAATTCTTTTGAGAATTGGAACTTAACGAATTTAATTCTTTTGTTTTGCATAGGAATATCGAAGAATTAATTGGGTTAAATAATTTTATCTGATTACTTAGAAAAAGGCTTTTAAATACCTTGAATTCTTGTTAACAACTCATATGGATTTAATAATTGGAGAAGTTGGATAGTTGATTTATATTTCTTAATTGAGAATATTGTAGTCTTAAACCTTATCATCTGAATCAATCAGTGTGTTAAAATTAGTTAGTTAATTTAATTTTCATCAAAAAAATCAAAAATTTGGGTTGTTTAAATAAAATTGGAATTGATAAAAAGCTACTAGTTGGGATTTATTGAATTGAATTTGTGATGCCCCCAAAATAAGTATACACAACCCATTCTGAGTTGCCAAATATATTGTAAGACCCTAACTTTTATGAATAAAGATTAATTTCTCTCGAAATATATTTTTGAATATTATGGTGTGGATATAATATAATGTTATAGTTGTGGGTAATATTTATAATTTTTGCAAAGTAAGCAAGTGGTTATATAATATTGATTGGTTCTGGAATATTCGTTTTAACAGGAATATTTATGCGACCAAGACAATCATTAGTGGACCCTGATAATCAAGTATTATCGTAGTAAAAAAAACGCATGTAATTATCTTGTTATAAAAAATAATTGCTGGAGTGTTACCGTTAAAACTATTGAACTACCCGATAGTAAAAGTACAGTAATACGCGTGGTTGCATAGTAGCATACGGTATTGGTTATTGATGCTTACGTGAGAAGTCACTCAGTTATACTAAATTATTGCTACAGTAATTATTTCATCATATCTCTCATATTATTGATTCGATTATTATTACAGTATCATCTGCATTATATGATATATTATTAAATCAATAATTGAGACGATAAAGTTATTCATATTATTAAATTGCAATATTTACAATGTCTAGAAGTTCTGCCAAAGAGAGGTTTGGTCACCTAATTGCGCGCCAATAGGGAGAAATCCTAATTGGAAAGCCCCTTCTTTCTTGGGAACGACCTAATTGTTAAATATTGTGAGTTATAATATTAATGATTAATAAGTTCGTGTTGATTAAAGATGAATTTGATAGTTCCATTGTGTTGGGATTATTAGTGTTAGTGGTAATCGACATCTATTCCGATGATAATTGATGTCTGGGGGTTATATTGATAAATTGGGGAATTTATCGGATAAATGAGCAATTAATTGCTACTAATTCACATGCTTATATAACTATTTGTTCACATGTGTGTACTATTGAATCACATTCTTATACTATTAGGGGAGTTGGTGCAAGATTGATAATACTTGCATGATTAAATTAAAGATGGAGGTATGAGATAGAGTCTTTATACTGTAATTCGTATTTTCACATGATTATAACTATTGATTCACATGATTGAACTATTGATTCACATTATTTACTATTAGGGGAGGTGGTGCAAGTTTGATAATACTTGCAGGACTAAATTAAAAATGAAAGAAAAGTTGGAGGTATTGTACTGTAATATTTTGAGCCCCAAAACGTATAATTATCGAAACTATATTTTCCTATAAATAGAAGCTCATTCTTCCTTCATTTCTCACCAATTCACTAAAGCTATAGAGCAATTATTATAGAGAAAAATTATAGAGAGAAAGAAGAAGAGAAGTCTGCTACCTCTCTACTCTAGTATCCAGTTTCTTTCTAAGGTAAGGGGTATTATTTCTTTCGTATTCATGAAGAGAGCTTCTATTATTCCATTCTTTATTATTATATTGGAATAATCTGTCTATGCGAAGTACCGCGTATATGGTGAAATTCTTCTGTTATTCCATTCTTTATTATTCTGTTGGAATATCCTGTCTGTGCGAATTACGCTAGACCTGGTTAAAGGGATACTCATTTGGTTAAAGTTTTGGCTTCTATACTCCATGAAATTAGTAGAATATCCTGGATATTTGCGCTTTCATCCCAGATCTTCATGGAAATATTCTTTTGAGCATTCGGAATTTTACTCCACAAAGCGATGTCGTGTTGACAATTTGGGCGTAATTGATTTCAAGATAAATTAACTTATAAATCTTTAAAATTTATTCTTGAACTTGTTTTATTGAATTATTATGTCATTGTCATCATCCTCATGCTTATATTGTGATGAAAGTCATCTTTGGCTTACGTGCATAGATGGACTTGGTATGATTATGACGTGGATTATTCGGTATAATCATAACCTCGTAATGTTATAAATGATGTGGTAAAAGTCCTCGTGAGTTGTAGTGTTGCATTGATGGGCGCTTTTGGTATGATTATGACCAGGATTATTCAATATAGTCATGACCATTAATGATTTAATGAATATCCTTGGCCCGTAGTGCGAGGATGACTTCAATGATGTGGTTTATTTATTGTTTGAGTCTCAAATGATAAAGATTGATGAAAACATTTTAAATCATAGAAGATAGTAGATATCATGCTCTACTTGACTCTTCTAATGGATTGTTTATTCCGCTGCAGTTAAGCTTGATGTCTATTGTATTTTATCAGTTTAACATTGTTGAAGACTAATGATAATTTATTCTGCATTATCTTAGTCATAATATTTCTTACTGGGCTAGTTGAGTTCACCCTTTCTTTCATTGTTCTCTTCAGGAAATGAGAACGTAGCCGGGACTAGTCAGGGAACGGAGTGACGGTCCAAATGATAGCATTAGTAGTCCTCACTATTCTATTAAATAGTGTGACAATAAATGTAATGAAGACTCCATTGAGTGTGGATATTGTCTAGATGGTAATATTCTTATTAAAATTCTTAGATTATGTTTTGTCGTATTTCACACGACTGTTGTATAATTCAGTTGTATTTGAATTTTATACCATGTATTTGGAGACTCAAGATGGGTGATGTATACCTATTTTGGGGGCCTCACAGTTGGTATCAAAGCTTAGGGATATGATCCCTAGCTGAGATGTGAGACAAGAACTAGGAGGGGAGAGACGGGGAATTCCTTCGCTAGTATGACCTTCCTAAGTTTATTTGGTAATTAATTAGTCGGTCAGAGTATAGGCATAATATGTTATATGTTAATTAACCCTTGTTTTGTGGCAGTATTTAAAAATGGCATTCGAAAATGTTCAGATAAACAATGAAGCACATGAGACCATTGAGTCACCATAGATTAATGCCCAGGATAATGTGCAACAGGAAGATAATAATCCTCATATAAATAATAACACCGATGAAATGGTGAACGATGGGATGTTCAGAGGCTTTATGCAATTCATGCAACATCAGGCGAAAGCGACTCCTGTCCAAAATGCAGGTGGAAACACTGACAACTCTCGGACGGTCACCGCTAAGCAGTTCAAGGAGCTGGGACCACCAGAGTTTTTTGGAGAGCCAAAACCACTTAAGGCGGAGACGTGGATAAAGCATATCAACAAAATATTTGATGTCTTGGGATGCTCCAAAGAGCAAAAGGTTCCTTTTGCCACCTTCATGTTGCGAGCAGAGGCAGATTACTGGTGGAAATCTGTAAAGCGTACTCAACCTGCCGCACTCAAAATGTCTTGGGAGAAGTTCCAAGAGATGTTCAATGACAAGTACTTTCCTGAAAGTATTCGTCACATGAAGGAGGTAGAGTTCATCAAGCTAGAGCAAAACAATATGACTGTGGCACAGTACGAAGCTAAGTTTGCCGAGTTATCTCAGTTTGCGTCCCACTTGGTTAATAATGAAGAGAGAATAACGCGGATGTTTCTAAGAGGTTTGAAACCCGAGATACGTCAATACCTAATTTCTCACAAACTATGTTTGTATTCAGATGTTGTCAATAGGGCTCAGTTATTGGAACGCAATAATGAGTCAACCCAACCAAGAGAGAGCAACCGACAAGTCGATAATACCAATGGTAACAGTCATCGAAGCGGTGACAACAAACGTGGAGGGAATCAACATGCAAGAAATGATAATCACTTCGGTGGTAATCATGGCCATGACAATAAGAGTGACATTTCAAGAAGAGGAGATTCAACAAGGATGGAAAGACGTCGGCACAAAGACTGTTATTAAGGAAGGAGAACGACCACCTATCAGATATGTTACAAATGTGGAGGGAAGGACACATAAGTCCAAACCGCGATCGACGCATCCAAAGCGTGATATAATTGTGGAAAAGAAGGTCACCTAACCCGATTTTGTCGTGCACCAAAGTCAAGTCGAACTGGGATGGAGGCATCAAAGGGTGTCCCAGACAAGACAAAACCAGTAGTTCAAGGGAGAGCGTTTGTCGTAACCTCCCAAAAAGTGAGGAATCCGAACGAGGTGATCACGGGTAAGCTAATCATAAACTCTAGCGAAGTTTATACTTTATTTGATATCGGTTTTACCCATTCTTTTATTTCTCCTACTTGCTCTCAACGTTTAAATTTGACTCCAGAGAAATTAGACTTTGACTTATCTATTGAAACTTCGTTGGGAGAAACCTTCATTATATCCACGATTTATAAGTCTTGTTTGATTCAAATCGGTAACCGCACGTTACCTGTTGATCTTATTTCTTTGAAAATACTTGCATTTGATGTGATTTTAGGGGTTGATTGGTTAACTACTCATCATGCTAAAATCGATTATTTTCATAAGGTTGTTATCTTTCATATTCCTAAGCAACCTATTATTCGAATTCAAGCAACCAAACCACTAAAATCAATCGCTATTATATCAAGTCATAAAGCTATTCGTTTATTGAAAAATGGATGTCAAGCTTTCTTAGCCCATGTCACGGATTACGCTAGACCTGGTTAAAGGGATGTGATACTAATGAATATCCTTGGCCCATAGTGCAGGGATGACTCGATGATGTTGTTTATTTATTAAGCTGAGTCTCAGCGAGAAAAATTGATGAAAATATTTTAAATCATAGAAGATAGTAGATATCATGCTCTACTTGACTCTTCTAATGGATTGCTTATTCCGCTGCAGTTAAACTTGATGTCTATTGTATTTTATCAGTTTAACATTGTTGAAGACTAATGATAATTTATTCTGTATTATCTTAGTCATAATATTTCTTACTGGGCTAGTTGAGCTCACCCTTTCTTTCACCGCTTCTCTTCGGGAAATGAGAACGTAGCCGGGACTAGTCGGGGAACGGAGTGACGATCCAGATGATAACATTAGTAGTCCTCACTATTTTGTTAAATAGTCTGACAATAAATGTAATGAGGACTCCATTGAGTGTGAATATTGTCTAGATGACAATATTCTTATTAAAACTCTTAGATTATGTTTTGTCGTATTTCACACGATTGTTGTATAATTAAGTTGTATTTGAATTTTGTACCATGTATTTGGCGACTCAAGATGGGTGATGTATACCTATTTTGGGGGCGACACATATATGGTACATAAATCAAATACAAACTTAATTTATACAATACGACAAACGTAAGCTGAGAGTTTTAACAGGAATATTGTCTCGTAGACAATATCCAAACTCAAATGAAGTCTTCATTACGTTTATTATCACACTATTTCATAGAATAGTGAGGACTACTATAGCCACCATTTTGGACCATCACTCCATTTCCTGACTACTCCTAGCTATATTCTCATTTCCTGAAGAGAACAATGAAAGAAAATGGTGAGCTCAACTAGCCTAGTAAAGAATATTATGACTAAGATAATGTGGAATAAATTATCATTAGTCTTCAACAGTATAAAAGCTGATAGAATACAATAGACAACAAGTTTAACTGCAGCGGAATAAGTAATCCATTAGAAGAGTCAAGTAGAGCATGATGTCTACTATCTTCTATGATTTAAAAGTTCATCATCAATATTTTATCCCTGTAACACATCTCAATAAATAATCCACATCACTAAATTATCTATGCACTGCGGGCCAATGATATTCATTAGTATCACATCCACGAATCATCCATGCACTATGGGCTAAGAATATTCGTTATTATCACCAGTGGTCATAATCATGTCAAACAACTATCAATCAATGCACTACGGGCCAATGAGGACTTTTACCACAACATTTGTAATATTACAGGTCATGATTATACTGATACATAATTTCTAGTCATAATCATACCAATCAACAGTCCATCTATGCACTACGGGTCAAAGATAACTTTCATCACAATTTAAGCTTGAGGATGATGACAATGATATAAGAATTCAATTAAGTGAGATCAAGGATAAATATTAAAGATTTATAATTCAATTTATCCAGAGTTTAAGAATGTCCAAATTGTCAACATGATAACTTCTTTGTGGAGTAAAATTCAAAAATAATATTCATGTATCAAAAATAATTTGGATAGAAAATAAAGTAATTTTTTTGTGAATAGTACCCCGGGTGAATAGTACCCGAGTGAATAGTATCCCGTGAATAGTACGCCATGAATAGTACCATATATATGAATAATACCGTATGAATGAATAGTGCCGTATGTATGAATAGTACCCATAAATAGTACTCCGACATAAAAAGATTAAAATTTAACAAGAATGTCCAGAAATTTTTTTTAGTGGAACGATACTAGATGAAGCGCAAATTTCAAAGATATTCTACTAATTTTAAGGAGTATAGAAGCAATATTTATCAAAATAAGTGTAGAATTAGGAATATGAAACGAAATAATATTACTTACATACTACAGAGTATGGAAGGAAATATAATTTTTTACGAATATTGAACAAAAATAATATCCCTTACCTTAAAAGGAGAGTACTGACTGGTATAGCGGGCTTGAAGCTTCCTTAAACTCAAAAGAAATACGCTCAATATTATAGAAGAAGAATTCTCTGATTCTGGTGTGATTTTTTCATTTCTAAACTAAACATCTTATTTATAGGAGAATGACAGAGTACTATTTAAAAAGAAAAATCACAGACTGCATAGTAAGGAATCACGGACGAATTCACGGGCGCAGAAATCTGATTTCACATGATTTTTACTATGCAGCACTATACAAACAACATGCAGTACTATGCAAACACTATGCAAATAATATGCAATATAAAACAAAAACTGAGATAACTTTTTACCAATAATTTTTAAAAATGAGTAAGTGGGAGTCCATGTAATAAGCCAAATTTATAATAAATACTTCACGACAAACCTCTTTTATTTATCACAATTTAATCTTTTAGCATTTATTCATCATTAATATTATAACTCGCAATATTAACAACCGCATCATTCCTAGGAAAGAGGGGCTTTCCGATAAGGACTTCTCCTTATTGGCGGGCAATTAGATGACCAAACCCCTTTTCTCGACAGAACTTTCTAGACATCGTCAATAATGCAAATACTAATACCAATAATTGTGTGGTCTCATTTATTGATTTAATAATATAAAATATTATGCAGATGATACTGTGACAATAATTGAATCAATAATATGAGATACTATGCAACAACTACTGTGGCAATTATTGAATAAAACTGAGCGACTTCTCACGTAAACATCAATAATCAAAGATACTGTGCAATACTGTGTGTTACTTGTGCAACCACACGTATTACTGTACTTTTATCACCGGGTATTTCAACAATTAATGGTAAAAATTTTGCCGTTATTTTTATAAAAAGGTTATTTTTGTTGCTTTCTATATCCGACAGTAATTCTGTTGTGGGGTCCACCAATGATTGTGTCGTCGTAAGGATATCCCCGACCAAACGAATATTTTATGACAACTTGCTTACTTTGTAATATTTGTAAATATTACCCACAACTATAATATTATATCAAATCCACACCTTATTATTCAAAATAACATTTAGAGAAAATTAAATCTTTATTCATAAAAATTGGGGTCTTACAGAATTCTTCGTGGGAACGATATTTTTCTTATCACTTTATTTCTTGTTGATCGTGTATACTTGCACATAATTGTTAATTGCAAAATTTGACAACAAAAAGAGGTTGCAGATTTGATAACTAAGATTGAAAAAACTGTTGAAAAGAATTTTTTTGATGTAGCTCACTTATTTGAGTATTTTAAAATGATTAAACAGATCGTTAGAGATTCTCTTAAAATGGAGTTAAATTTGTGTTGAAATAAAATACACTGGTTAAAAAAAAACGTATTTACCACTTCCCTAATTAAGATAGCAACTGGTCAACAACTTAAACAGTAATTAAAGTAACTGCTCTTTGGTGGTCCAATAATAAAAGTTACTGATCTTGAAGGTCATTATTGGTAGCTGATGAAGAGGATGGCGGCCCCACAGCGGCAGAAGCTGATATTGATAATATTTGCAAAACTAATTTTTTTTTAAAAAAATTAAAATTAAAAGTAAGATAGAGATGCATTACAAATGATTATTTTTTAAGAAATAATTTATTTTTTCAAATTTCTCGTTAACATTGGCCAAAAATTAAGTATGTCCTATTTTTAATTTCAATTAAATTATAAATTATAACTATCTTCTTTTCTATTATATTCAATTTCTCTCAAACCCTACTATATGTTTCTTTGAATTTTAATTTTTCCTAAATTTTAAAATTTTCTTTCCTTCTAATTTGTCCCACATATTGTCTCAAATTGATTTTATTTATAATTTACGTATAAAATATGCTATGAATAATAGATACAGAATTGAGTAATATTTGTCGATAATTTAATGTATATAATATATATTATTTTTTATCTTTAATTATAGAGTGATCACCCTTGGTAAAAATCTGAACATAATAAAATTCAATCAATTAAGAATAAAAATAAAAATATGTTAAAATTTTATATCAGTTTATATCTTAAAAGTAAATAAATTATATATTTAATTTTAAAATGAAAAGAAATAAATTTAACAAACAAACAAAAAAAAAAAAAATAAAACAGTTCCCCATATGATATTGCGGATAATAGCTTCCTGGAAACCTAAGTACATTTGACAATTACGTCTCATAAAATTGTTTTATATAATTACGTTTTTTATATAACTTAAAAAAAGTATAAACAACTTAAATTTATTTTCTAAAAAAAATATTATACGAAAACAATTTTCCTTACTTTAATTAGGTCGTCTACTATTTTAAGAGAACGTATTTTCAGTAGTGTAATAATTACTTTTGATAATTAATAATAAAGAGATCATATTTTTATGATATATTATATTAATAGAATAAAATATATTGGTTATTTTAAAAAAGATAAAAATAAATATTGTGAATAAAATTTTAATCTCAAATGGTAGATAATATAACATCAAATTAAACATGATATTAAATTTTACAGCATTCCAAGTAATTTTTTTATCCATAACTTAATAGTCTCGAATACAAATTTTAAAACAAACAAAGGATATAATTAATAATTCAATACCAAATTTTATTCTTGGGAGTGGTTAGTATGAAATTAACTTTCGTCAATTGATTAATATAGTGTAGATACACAGACCAAAAAGTAATTTCTCTCTGCGTGTCAGCACTGTATTGATCAATTAACCAACTTACCATGAAGTTCGAATCCATTATTTTGAGAGTGATTAGTCCGAAATGAACTTCATGGTAAATTCACTTTATGACTAATACTGTCTTGTTGACACGCACGAATCTATAGATTACCCTCAGCGCAGATGTATCAAAGACTGTATTGATACGAAATGAACTTACCATAAAATTCACGAATAATGTTAAAGACCCAACTTATTCTATAATTATTTTATAATTTGTTAATGTAACATACTCTACCTCAACTTTTATGTGGAACCGAAGACTATATTAAAATAATTTATTCATCATTATATTGAAATAAAGTATGTCATATCAACAAATTATATTTTTGATATAATTATAGGAGAGAGAAAACTTTTTCTTCCATTTGGCGAATTTCTGCTACCAACAAAAGAAAAAATCATGGGCAAGTTCATAGGGACCCACAACACCCCAAAGTGGAATCATTCATCTTATCTTTAATGGTTTGGGAATGCCGACGTGGATTTATGTTCAGAGGTCATATCAGCCACGTAGGATCAAACGCCAGAGTGTAGAGTACATCTTTGACAACTGGCAATTGAGTGAGAGTATTTTATAAGCAAAAGATTATTGGTTGGCTGGCTTAGTCCAATTCAAAAGCCAATAATATCCAGCCTGTCCCTTTGATGGGAATCAGAAAATGGCGGCGGGCGCACATGATTCCTTTTTGTCCAATTATTTAGTATTTACTATTTAGTACTTTTTTTTTTTTTTTTTTTTTGCATAAAAAGTAGCCAACTAGGTTCTTACAAATATTAAAATTAAAATAGAAATAGAAATACACGTTTTCGAAATGATACGTTTTATATAAAAAAGAAGAAGAAGTTGACAAGAAATATTTAAATTTAAATTTATTTAAGACAAAAATCTAATAAAATGAATGTGTAAGAAAATCTTCAATGAAATCTTAGTTTTTTATTTTAATTTCTTCAAAATTTTAAAGTTTCAATTTTCAAATATTAGAATTATGGCCAATTTGAATCATTGAATAATATTGGAATGTAAAATAATAAAACTTGGTAATGTAATGATCATATTATGATATATAGGTGTTTAATTTGGTTCATACTTCAAAATAATATAGCATCTCAAATTAATGAGTATTTATTGTTTTTAAAATTAAAAATATATTTTTTAATTTATTTTAAAATTAAAGATATATTTTTATTTTAAAGCGATTTTATATGTCGACTTTTTAGTTGTGAGTTACGTGGATAATTATGAGATAATATTTCAATTATATTCCTCCCTACCTTATAACTTATTTTAATTTTTTTATTCCTAATTAACCAACTTTAGGTAGTATTAGATCACCAAACCTCATTTCATAAAATAAAATTTTAAAATTTATTCTTACAATTTTTCTCTTATTTATGTTTTTCTCCTTACCTAAAGAAAATGAAAGGTCTTTAGTAAAATACTTAATGTAGCTAGTACCCTTATGATACATAATAAAAAATTAATCTCACCAAATGAAATCAAACGAAACTAGTAGAATGTTGACATACTTTACATCGGATTTTATTAAGACCCAAATAAAATAACAATTTACAAATAACAACCATCACAATATCACACATAGAATATTTTGAGTTGGGGTAATTGATTAAGAAAAAGAAGAACATATATCAAGGGCTACATTGTGAAGTACTCGTTATGTTTTAAAATATAAAATATATTATAAATTTTTTAAAATAAATTTAAAATATTTTAAATGCTCGTTTCGAAAATACTTATTTCAAAAACAATTAATTATAATATTTTATTTTTATAATTTTAATAAATATTATTTATTTTGAGTTTGAAAATATTAAATTTAACTTTCAAAAGTAGAATGTACTATCAAACAATAATTAATTTATAGAGTAAAAAAAGGAAAAAAAAAAAAGAGAGGAGAAAAGCAACAAATAATTGATACGTCCAATTTGAAAACTCAAACGTTGGTCTTTAAATTGTTCCCACTTAGATTTTAAACACTATAAAAAAAACCGTCTGACAAAAACACACCACCTCTGACCAGCCAGTTCCTCTTTTATGAATCCAAACGTTGATTGATCCATCACTCCTCTCCTCTCTCTTCAAAGCTTTTCAAGAAACCTCAAGAAAAGGGCTCTGCCATTTTCAAAGAGCTCCCAAAAGGGCTCTAATTTGTTGTGAAAATGTGTATGGTAATGGCTAAATCCAAGAACAATAGCAAGAAGAAGCAATGTTACATCTCAGTTCCATCTCAAATAATCAACACTCTCTCCTCTCAATCACTCCAATCCCTTCTTCTTTCTCCCAAAAAGGCTTCAAAGAGCTCAAAATTCAAGCTTTTCAAGAACCCAAGATTCTATTTTTTATTTATTTTTCTATTTGGGTTTCTTGTAATGTTGAAGATGTGGTATAATTTTGACCCTTTGGTTCCATTTTCACCAAACCCATGCTCAATTTCTCACCAAGAATCTTCAATCTCAAGTGGGTATTTGAGTTCTCAGCAGGAATATTCAGTTTCAGATGGGAATTTGAGTTCTAAGCTTAGTTTTGGGCCTAAGAGTACGGAAATTGGTGGAGATGAAGAAATGAGTGATTTTTGGAAGCAGCCTAATGGGTTAGGGTATAGCCCATGTTTGGATTTTAGTAGGGAATATGAGAAATCAAGTGTGGAGATTATGAAGGATAGGAAAAGGTATTTGGTGGTTGTGGTTTCTGGTGGTATGAATCAGCAGAGGAATCAAATAGTTGATGCTGTGGTTATTGCTAGGATTCTTGGGGCTGCTTTGGTTGTTCCAATCTTGCAGATCAATGTCATTTGGGGTGATGAAAGGTTTGTGGTATTTAAAATCTATTTAATTTATTTTAAAGTTGATTCATTTCCACTTAGCTCAGACAAAGTATTTAAGTTTTTTGGGCACATTTGGTCCAATTTTAGAAATACCAACCTTTTTGTGTGGAATTTCTTAGCCCAATGTATTTAACTTTTATTGGATATAGCAACAGCCCATTTTGTCATATTGCTGATACTTTTTCTTGAAATGAAATCATCTAGGTATCATAGTGTTGGAACTTATTTCCTGTTATAGGCAAGTTTAACTAAATAATTTGCCTGTTTAGGTTGATTAATTGTCTTGTGTATAGGATACATACATAAGGATTTCAATAAATTTTTTTTTTTTTTTTGGTGCAGTGAATTTTCTGATATTTTTGATTTGGATCACTTCAAGAGTGTTCTGGCTAATGATGTACGAATAATTTCGTCTTTGCCATCTACTCATTTGATGTCAAGGCCAGTGGAGGAAAAACACACTCCGCTTCATGTCTCCCCTCAATGGATCCGTGCACGGTATCTGAGACGGGTAATATACTCTTGTGTGGGTTCTGCTTTAATGGCTTTTTTCCTCAAGAGATTGTTTTGTATGGATTTTAAAACTATGAGAAAGAAGCCAAATATTTTGGTAACTGTCAGCTTCATGGGTGGCTTTATGGGGTTAGACTGCTGTTTTGTTATGGTCTCGGAATGTTTATGTAGTATTTTAGCTAGTTAGGTGAGTGAGAGCGATTGATTCTAGAAAAGGTCAATCATGTACTACTTATTATCAATCTAGTTTTGAGATGTAACTCCAAAGTTTGAAGGTAAAAATTGGTTAAAAGGTTTAACTTAGATGTGGACAGATTTTTAAATCTAGTCCATTTGGAACATTAGCTAATCCTCATTTATAGACGGTATCGGTTGCTGGATGGATGATTTTGTTTAACTTGAATTTATGCTCTCAAAGTTGAGACAAGTTCAACTGATAGAATAGGATCACTTTTTTAGTTTCATATATATTTTTTAATAGTAAAACGAAATAAAAGCGTGTTTTAATCTGTATGAAGTGGCACAAACGATTTTACTGATTTGATTTCTGATGGTTCCTGGCTTCCTGCAGATGAGGAGGGAAGGTGTTTTGCTCTTGCGTGGTCTGGATTCAAGGCTCTCTAAGGATCTTCCTTCTGATCTTCAAAAACTTCGGTGCAAGGTATTAGAGGCACCTTATTACCTTACTAAGTATATTCACCTTAACTAATAATCATGTAATTTAAAGATTCAACTGATGCTGCTCCTCTGTATCTTCATTAGTTGTTTGTTTGAAATCTTACAAATTATGAATTTTAAGGCTAATATCCACTTTATTAACTGATTGAGTTTGTAGGTGGCATTTCATGCCCTAAAGTTTGCCCCACCAATTCTGGATCTTGGTTATAAGCTCACTGAGAGGATTCGGAGCAAGGGACCTTATCTTGCACTTCACTTGCGTATGGAGAAGGATGTATGGGTTAGGACAGGTTGCCTTCCTGGTTTGAGCCTTGAGTACGATGAGATAATAAACAATGAGAGAAAGCTACGACCAGAGCTCTTAACATCAAGATCAAATATGACTTACCATGAGAGGAAGCTTGCTGGTCTCTGCCCCTTAAATGCCTTGGATGTCACAAGGTAAGTTTTTTTCACCATTTCATAGTTCTTTTTGTTCTTTCGGGTAACTTGTTTTTTTTAGTGTCCTTGTAAAACATATTGTAATCAAGTTGGTTTATTCAATGTTTGTGTAGGTTGCTTAAGGCTCTTGGAGCTCCAAAAAACGTGAGGATCTTTTGGGCTGGGGGAAATCCATTGGGAGGGAAAGAAGCTCTGCTACCATTAACTAAAGAATTTCCTCATTTCTACAACAAGGAAGACCTTGTATTACATGGGGAGCTTGAGCCATTCGCAAATAAAGCCTCCATTATGGCTGCCATTGATTATATAGTTTCTGAAAACAGTGATGTTTTCATGCCTTCTCATGGTGGAAATATGGGCCATGCTATCCAGGTACTGCTACTATCACCTACATCTTCAACTAACAATTTGACATTATTCTTTTTCTTTGGTTAGGGTTTAGGCTACTTTTTAACAATACGGCTTTGTTTTTAATACAGGGACACAGGGCCTATTTGGGGCACAAGAAGACCATAATCCCAAATAAAAGACAGATGGTTTCGTACTTCCTAAATTCTTCTCTCCCTGAAGCAGAGTTCAATAGGATCATAATGGATTTGCACCGCGATTCCTTGGGCCAGCCAGAACTTAGAACTAGCAAAGCAGGAAGGGATGTTACAAAGTATCCTATCCCGGAATGTATGTGCAATGATGATTCGAATAAACGTTCAACCTTGTGATAATCCTGCAATCTGGCTTTAGAGCGAATCTCTATAGAATGTCGAGAAAGAGGCACTGGCAAGTGCACTTGACTCGAGCTTTTCAAAACCCAAAAGTTTCCAAATTTCAGTAACACGGCTTCTTAAAAGTCCAGCATTTTGGGAGAGCATTTTTTTTTTTTGGGTGGTGGGGGGAGGGGGTGGGGGGGGGGATAATATATTTGTATATAAATTTTAGTATATATGATATTTATTCAATTCATTCTTTGTACCATGAAACAGTTAATGTGTATATATATAAAGGTTATTTTCGATAAGATTCCTGCTATGCAAGTTTTCTTTGCATTGTAATAGCAAGCCTAGTAGATCATCTCCAAAGGGTTCTCCATTTTGCATGGCATTTTCTCTCTTTTTGATCATATCTCCAAGCATGGCTTTGATCATTCTGTCAATCTCATCTCCTCTTGTTCTTCTTAGTAGGTGTAAATCTGGATCAAGTGTGTTAAAACAATATTGAGACGAAAATGTATGGATATGTGGTGTGAAATTGAAAATAGAACAGACGAGTTTTGGCTAATAAATTGAAAAGAAAAGTAAAATTCAATATGAAGATTTTTACTATTTTTTAAGGGTTCTGATGCGACTTTTTCCTTAAGGATCTCAATGAAATTTTACACTACTAATATATAATGCCAAAGGAATTAAAATTTGAATATGAAGATGATATTGATGGTGTGTGATAAATAAGAAAAAAAGTGCTTACCAATACTCCCATCTTCTAACTTGAATACACCCATGTCATCAACTCGGCGAGGAAAGTAAGATCCATTGATATAAAAGTTTCCTAACATATAATAAGAATACCATATAATTATTAACAACATAATTTTAAAAAAAAACACTCGCATATGAATTTGAGTTTTATCTACCTTATACAATATCACACCCACTCCTACAAATATATTCTCTTGTAAATCCCATGAAGGGTGATGAGTATACCTTTTTTTTTCTTTCTAAATTGTTTGTAATATAAATGAATCAAAGGAAATAAAATCAAGAGGCATTATAGCAACCACATCAGACACAGGTCTATGATGCTATTGTAATCATACAAAATAAGCCAAATACAGAAAGCAATAAAGCATCAACATATCATAAATAAAGTACACCCTCCCTACTGAAACTTAAATGCCCTTGTCCTAAATTTGACCTTATTATTATTTTTGTCACCAACTTGGCCTTCATTGGGAAATTATGCACCCATAGCTTTGGTTTTGGACGCCTATTTTTAGAATATTTTGATTTATTTCCACCAAACTGTTGTGACCCGGTCACACCTGCATCCGCACCCGTACCCGTGTCATGTCTTATTGACACTAATACTTTTGAATTTTCGAAGGGTACATGTAACACAGGTTACACAGCCGATGCTACAAGGGAGACAGATATGATCTAATTGGAAAGTGTGAAACTATAAGTGGAGCTCCATATGAGTTTGATTTGCTTTTGGGGTTTTCCATCGGAATTGCTTTTAAATGGCAGCCATCGGAGTTGCCAGTGACCCGAGACGAGGGTGAAAACAGAAAACAACTACAAAAGGATGTTAAAAAGAATGTCAAGAATGCCATTCTTTTGCCTTTTCTTATAAATTTATTTGGCTGTTGATTTGGAAACAGACGAACTGATATAAGGTGAGGCTTTTTGATGTAATTAATTAAGTTTACTACTTAATTTATATGAGTTATGAAGTGGAGTCTCCTAGTAAAACTAAACTTGGTCAGCAAGAAAATGATTTAATTAGTATGTGTGCTTTATGACTTTCTGGGCTTTCTTTAACTTTAAGATGTATTTCCAAGAACTTTCTTCTCCTTACTGCTGTTGGTGCTCGACTATATGTCCAAATTGCCTTTGACCGGATAAGATTGATCGTATATACTAGTAAAATTGTAACACCCCAGTCCCACATCGAAAAATATGAGAAAAATATGTCAGAAAATAAAAAATTAAGTTGCTACCAATATGTCAGTCCTCCGATCGAACATGCACCTCTGTCATCAACGGTCTCCGCAAGAAGCTCCATGACCTCCTTCCACGACCTCCGTCAGCGCATGGTTGCCGAGTACCAGAGGACAGATCCAAATACGGTATTCATCGTGCCCAGGAGATGGCCGATGATTCGACCCTAGACTCTCTAATCTCCAATCGACAGAGCGAGACTTTCCTGCGCAGGCGATTTCAGAGCGGGGAGGGGGGGCAAGTGATGGAGACGATCCTCGAGATTCAAGAGAGGCACGATCTACGGTGAAGGGGTAATAGGATGTAATGGTACCCCCATTGAAAATGAGACACGTCATTTGTATTTTATTTTTTAAATCCACGTAGGAAAATTGGCCCAATTTTTTAACGTCCGTGAGCAAAATTGGACGAAATTACTTGATTGAATATTTTAAAAAATTACAGTGGGCTAATTGAATATTTTAAAAGTACAGTGGGGTAAATGTACTTTTTGTGACGCCCCCAAAATAGGTATACAACATCCATTCTGAGTTGCCAAATACATGGTACAGAAAACAAACTACAACTTCAATAATACAATTATCGTGCAAAATACGACAACACATACTGTGAGTTTAAATACAAATATTGTCTTCTAGACAATATCAACACTCAAATAAGTCCTCATTATAATTATTCATACACTATTTTACAGAAATAGTGAGGACTGCTAAAACATCTTTCTAGAACCATCACTCCATACCCCGACTCGATCCTGCTATGTTCTCACTCCTGAGAAGAAAAATGGAACAAAAAGGAAAAGGGTGAGCTCAACTAGCCAAGTAAAGAATATTATGACTAAGATAATATACAACAAATTATCATTAGTCTTCAACAGGAAAAAATCTGATAGAATACAATAGACAACAAATTTTAGATCAACAACTGCAGCGGAAAGAACAATCCATTAGAAGAGTCACGTAGAGAATGAATTCTACTATCTTCTAAGATTTAAAAGTTTATCATCAATATTTTATCCCTGTAACAACAATCAATATACATTTTTAATCAAATATTCATCTTTGCACTACAGGCCAAAGATATTCATTTGTATCACCAGTTGGTCATGTTCATCTCAACACCTGTTCATCTTTGCACTACGGGCCAAAGATATTCATCAGTTAATCATTCATCTTTGCACTACAGGCCAAAGATATTAAGTAATATCATCATTTAAGACTGAGGATGATGAAAAATATTTTAAAGAAAACAAATCCAAAGGAGACGGAAGGACAAATATTAGGGATTCAGTATAATGCAGTTTATCCAAGATTAATAATACTTCATAATAACCAATTATGAAGCAGAATTCAAAAATAAAGATCAAAGCATGGATACAATCAAAGATAGTAACCATAATAGACATCTTGGACAAAAATAAAAAAATTCATTTTTCAATTGAATAATTAATAGATACGTGAATAGTAACTTGAGACACAAAAGTTCCAAATTTGATTAAAAAGTTCAAACTAATATTTCGGCATAATGATATTGAAGAAAATAATATCATTTAAGAAGAAAATAACATCTCTTACCTCAAAATAACCGTACTTTTGACTGAATTTTGGATATAAAGTCGACAGAAACTTGCACGGAATAGCAACTCTAAAAATATTAAAATACTCACGAAAATACGCTCGACAATATAGAGAGAAAGAAAACTTGTTTTTGGTGTGATTTTCAATTCTAACCTAAGTGCCTATTTATAGGAAAATGCTAAAACGTCATAGGAGACTAAAATAATAAAATATTATTTTCTTTTCTTTTCTTTTCCTTCCACGCACACCTCAATTGAAGAGCAGCCATCTTGGAAAAATATAGCAGCCCATGTGTATTCAACACCAACCCAAAAGTGGGTCCCACCCATAATTTAATAAAAATTATTTTATTTTTCAAAACTTCAATAATTCATAGAAAATAGCCCGTTTATCAGAAAAATACGAATTTTGTGACGCTCCCAAAATTAGGTTTTCATCACCCATCTTGAGTCGCCAAATACATGGTACAAAATATAAATAAAACTTAATTATACAGCTGTCGTGTAAAATACGACAAAACATATGCTGTGAGTTTTAATATAAATATTGTCATCTAGATAATATCCATACTCAATGGAGTCCTCATTACATTTATTGTCACACTATTTATCAGAATAGTGAGGACTACTAATGCTATCATCTGGACCGTCACTCCATTCCCCGACTCGTCCCGGCTATATTCTCATATCCTGAAGAGAACAGTGAAAGAAAGGGTGAGCTCAACTAGCCTAGTAAGAAATATTATGACTAAGATAATGCAAAATAAATTATCATTAGTCTCTAACAATGTTAAACTGATAAAATACAATAGACATCAAGTTTAACTGCAGCGGAATAAGCAATCCATTAGAAGTCAAGTAAAGAATAAAATCTACTATCTTCTATGGTTTAAAATATTTTCATCAATTTTTATCACTGTAAATGAACCACATCATCGAATCATCCCTGCACTACGGGCCAAGGATATTCATTAAATCATCAATGGTCATGACTATACCGAATAATCCCTGATCATAATCATACCCAGTCCATCTCTGCACGTAAGCCAAAGATATACAATAATAAAACCAATAATCAACAATCCATCTTTGCACGTAAGCCAAAGATATATAATTCAATAATCAACAGTCCATCTTCGCATGTAAGCCAAAGATAACTTTTATCACCATATAAGCATGAAGATGATGACAATGATATAAACATTAATCAACTGAAAACAAGGATAAATATTAAAGACTTTAAATTTATCCAAATATTATCAATCACATAATAAATTCATAATCCAATATCATTAATATCATAACAATATTTTAATCACTTCTTAAACTTATAAATAATTTATTTCAATTGTTTACACTTTACCAAATAATGCATTTAATCATTAAAAAAATGCCATCCTCGTAAGATTTCATTACCAATGATCAAATTCCTTATCAACAATCTACATATACCTTATATAGGATTTCCAAGCCATAAAATCCTATTTTCCAACTTTGTTACTTCACATAACATATTTAACTCATATGTTCGTAACTAAATATTTTCATGAAAAATACCAAATCAGTCCTAAAAATATTTATTTTCTGGGATTTAGCAAAATATAGTCCCATAATTAACATATATTTTTCTCAGAATTTTTAAAATTCATTTACTATTTTTCAAAAATCAACTTCTAATTAACTCCTTAAGAAATTAGCTACCTCAAGGTTAACTCCAAAAATTCTCAAATCTTGGCAGGATCTTACACATGTTAATGTGAGCTTCCAGTTTAAATTTCATGGTCATTGGAATGAGCTCATTTTTGGACAGGAGATTCTTTATACCATATACTTTCATGTCCCAAAAGGTCAGAATTTTTCTCATAAATTAAGTGGCCGAAAATGCCCTTTTAAAAATAAGATCAGTAGCTTTTTGGTAATTTCTAGCTTTTGACTCCTTTGCCAAAATCACTCCACACGAAAATCTACAACTCCTTTTCCAGTGATTCCACTTGGAGATGCTACAAAACTCATAGATCTAACTCTAGGACTTGACCACACTCAAAAATTCGAAATAAACTAGGAGATATGGTCAATTGAATTTCGTGTTCTATTTTCACCAAAATCTGATTTTCAACCCTTTGCGATTTCTAAGAAACTTTCATGTTTTCTCATAATAACCAATATAACTCATCATAACACTTACTAATACCACATATACCCATGATTTTCATTAGTCCAACGCTTTTATTATGACTCTCATCATAATCAACGTAACCAGATCATTTCTACAATTTTAATAAGGAATGAATATAAAGGATCGTTCACCATGCATGTAGTAATCCACATAGACAGTTTATTCCAACAGAATAATAAATACAGAATAATAAAGACGGAACCAAGTCCGGTGTAAAACACACAGAAAGGATATTCCAACAGAATAATAAAGAATGTAATAACATAAGGATTTCACCAAGTATAGGGTATGCCGCGTATATAGGTTATGTATAGGGTATGCCTCGTATACAGGTTATTCCAACAGAATAATAAAGAATGGAATAACATAAGTTCTCTTTATGAATACAAAAGAAATAATACCCCTTACCCAATAATGATAACCCTTACCTTTGAAAGAAACTGAATATAAGAGTAGTGAGGTAGAAGGCTTCTCTTCTTCTATAGATTTTCTCTCTACAATTTCTCTCTATAATAATTGCTCTATAGCTTTAGTGAATTGGTGAGAAATGAAGAAGAATGAGCTTCTATTTATAGGAAAACATAGTTTCGATAATTGCACATTTTGGGGCTCGAAAATTTACAGTACCATACCTCCAAATTTTCTTTCATTTTTAATTAAGTCATCCAAGTATTATCAAACTTGCACCAACTCCCCTAATAGTAAATCATGTGAATCAATAGTAAAATCATGTGACTCAATAGTAAATCATGTGACTCAATAGTTCTAAACATAAGAAAAATTAATTACAGTATAGTACCTGCATCTATACCTCCATTTTTAACTTAGTCATGCAAGTATTATCAATCTTGCACCAACTCCCCTAATAGTTCCAAGAATGTGAATCAATAGTACATACATGTGAACAAATAGTTATAATCATGTGAATTAATAGTAATCAATTGCTCATTTATCCGGTTAATTACCCGACTTGTCAATATAACCTCCAGACATCAATTATTATCGAAATAAATGTCGATTTTCACTAACATAAATAATTCCAACACAATGAAACTATTTTTATCAAAAATATAAATTTTAAAATTTTGAAGTTTGACTTTTCTCAAAAAAGTCAACTATTGACTTTTTGACCAAATAGTGAATTCCGAAAAATTTTGTGTTTATAGACTATTTTTACTAATTTCGTCGTTCCGGACTCAAATATCACGTCCGCGTCTCCAAATTCAACTCCGAACACAACTTCAATTTCTAATAACATTCATCATTAATATTATAACTCGTGAATAGTAACTCATGAATAGTACTCCAACACGAAAAGTGTCCCAAATACCGGGTATTTTATGACAACTTGTCTACTTTAAATTTTTTTTAAATATGACCCTTAACTTTAAACTTTTATCAATTTAACTATTTACCAAAATAGAAAAATTGAATACTTTTATTTCATAAAATTCGGAGTCTCACAAATTTTATATCTATTCCACACGAAATCGAATTCTCTACAACTTCGTAGCTTTGAGTTTTTCCAAATTTCAAACAGAAAATATCTGAAATTCACAAACGGATCATTTTTAATACCTCCATTCTGACAAAATACTGATAAAACGCCTCAGCATTAATTCCTTCATTTATAACCACATAAATAAATCCATTATTTATATCCACATCAAATAAATATTTTTTTATCATATAAATCAATAATTAATTATTTACAAATAATATTACGGAATCACAATTATGACAACCAGGCAGTTCCAGGAAAGAGGGGGCTTTCCAATAAGGATTTCTCCTTACTGGCGCGCAATTAGGTGACCAAACCTCTCCTTGACAGAACTTTCTAGACATTGCCAATAATGCTATCTAATAATATTATTCAAATAATATGAATAATTGATCTGATAATGGGAAATACTGTGCAGTGACAATTATTAAAACAACAATAATATAAACTATCAACGCAACAATTATTGAATCAATAAAATAAAATATTGAATAAAGAATTCACCGTGAATAATTATTGAGTAGTGCCTTCTTATGTACGAATCAATAATTCAACAATATTGTGAAATACCGTGTGCTACTGTGCCACCACGCATATTACTGTATTTTAACCACTAGGTAACCCAACAGTGTTAACGGTAACAACTATGCCGTTATTTATAAGACTTAAACTTTATCATTTTCTTCATCAGATAGTTATTCCGTTATGGGGCCCACAATTGACTGCGCCGTCGTACGGATATTCCCGATAAAAAGAATATTCCACGACCAACCGAATATTCCCCGACAGAATGAATATTTTATAACCACTTGCTTATTTTGCAAAATTTGCACATTTCACCCATAACTAAAGCATTATATCAAATTAAACACCTTATTAATTTAGAATAATGAATAGAGGAAAATTCAATTTTATTTATAATAAGTTGGGGTCTTACACTTTTCCCCCGCAATTTTTTAACGTCCGTGAGCAAAATTGGACGGAATTGCTTGATTGGACATTTTTAAAAAGTACAGTGGCCTAATTGAATATTTTAAAAGCACAGTGACTAATTGCTTAAAATACTACAACCACAGTGGGGTAAAAGTGTTTTTTCCCATTTGGAACCTATTTATAGGTTTTCAAATACCCCTTTAAAGATATACATCCTTTTGAAAGGTTACATCCTTTTGAAAGGATACATCCCTTTAAAAGGTTATATCCCTTTGAAAGGTTACATCTCTTTGAAAGGTTACATTCTTTTGATAAGGTACCTTTTCAATTTGAAAAGATATGAACCAAAAGTCACACCCTTTAGATAAAATTCTCATTCATTTATATATATATATATATATATATATATATATATATATATATATATATCAAACAATCCCCCATATGAATAAAATTTTGGTAAATTAATGCAAATAAATATGCAGACAGACTTAGAGAGAGACTGAATTGGTGAAGGTAGCTTGTGGCCTTGAACCTTTCCTAGTGAAAGACTATCGGATTTACTGGCCAATCAGTGAACGCGATGTCTTGAACTGTTCAACCTTTTAGTGTAAATCGAGATAATAGAATTCACATAGTGTTTTTCAATTTATTTTATTGGTTCTCATTATTGTGTCCATTTTGGTCTTGGACACCTCCTAGTTTCATGAGTGTGCTAGAGAATTTAGCCTTCGTCATTCTCATAGAAGTGGCCCCCTTCTCACTCACATAGGTAATTTCTATAAAGAGTATCCTGCTAATACCCACTTGACCTTTTTATATTCAAGCTATAGAAATTATTAAAACAAAGTTTATCATGTTTCACTCGGTAGTTTGTTCATTGTATCATCATAGGAATGGGAAGAAGTTTTTATCTTCTCAGTGCTTACTAGATCACACATAATTAGGTTGTCCCTTTGAACCTAGTTCTTGGGATCCCCAATCATTTAGGTTGGGTTTCCATTATGGCGACTCTTTAGGATTTTATAGGCTTTAAACCCATTCCCCTTGATGAACTTCTCACTTGCTCTCCAGGTATGCCTTTCGTTAGTGGATCCGCAATATTATCCTTTGACTTCACATAGTCAATAGATATTATACCATTTGAGAGTAATTGTTTAACAGTTTCATGTCGTCGACGTATATGTCTAGACTTACCGTTATAATTACTATTTTGTGCCCTACCAATCGCTGATTGACTATCACAATGAATAATAATTGGTGGCACTAGTTTAGACCAAATTGGAATATCCTCCAAAAAATTACGAAGCCATTCTGCTTCTTCTCCTGCTTTATCTAAAGTAATAAATTCAGATTCCATAGTGGATCTTGCAATACATGTTTGCTTAGAGGATTTCCATGATACAACTGCACTTCCTAGAGTAAACACATATCCACTTGTGAATTTAGTATCACGGGAGTCAGATATCTAATTTGCATCACTGTATTCTTCAAATACAACTGGATATCTTGTATAATACAATCCGTCAGTTAAAGTGTATCTTAGATATCTAAGTTGTGACGCCCCCAAATCCAGGTCCCTTTGAACTTCGGATTTGGTCCGCCACGATACTACTATTGTAAGATCCCAAATAATTAATAAATGAAATTTAATTTCCTCTAATTATTATTTTGAAATAGTAAGGGTTGATGTGATTAATGTGGATAGTTACGGGTAAAATACGCAAATATTTCAAAATATGCAAGTGGTTATAAAATATTCATTGTTGTTTGGGAATATTCGTTTGGTCGTGGAATATTCGTATTTGTTTGGAATATTCGCATGCGACGGCGGCAAGTACCATGTGTGGGCCCCATAACGAAAAAGCGATTGGAGGAAGAAATGACAAATATAAGTTGTTTAAAAATAACGGCGTGGTTGTTACCGATTTACCATTGTTGGAATACCCGTGGTTAAAACACAAGAATACGCTGCGTTGTTGAATCGGTAGACACCAGATTGCACCAATTATTGACTCTTACGTGAAGAAGGCACTACTCAATCACGGTTACGATAATTACTGTCGATGTTTTATTTTATTGATTCAATAATTGTTTGCGTTGATATTTTATATTGTCATTGTTTTAATAATTGTCATTACACAAAGATTTTTCATTGTCGAAACAATAATTCATATTATCTGAATAATATTATTAGATAACATTATTTGCAATGTCTAGAAAGTTCTGCTCTAAGGAGAGGTTTGGTCACCTAATTGCGCCATGAGGAGAAATTCTTATTGAAAGCCCTCTTCACAGGAACCGCTCGGTTGTCAATATTGTGATTCTGTAATATTATTTGTGAATAATTAA
Organism: Panax ginseng; assembly: GCA_020205605.1. NCBI lineage: Eukaryota > Viridiplantae > Streptophyta > Magnoliopsida > Apiales > Araliaceae > Panax > Panax ginseng. The sequence goes on from CM035134.1 coordinate 17,368,096, forward strand.
TTATTGATTCATATGATGAGGAAAATATTGATTTTATGTGGATATAGATGGAGAAATTTTTTAATGTGACAATTGTTAAAAATTGAAATTTTATCTTTTTCTGATAAAATAATTCATTTAAATATATATTATTATATTTTAATAATATAATAATGGTGATATTTTTACAACGAATGTGGGATATATGAGTATACGAGGAGGAAGAGTATTTTTGTTGCAATAAATGTTTAAAACATGTTAAACATGTCGGTGGACCCCATTTATTGACTGAAATTTGATTATAAATTCTAAAATCACCCGCTTATGGATTTCGGTCAATTTCTGTTGGGAATTTAGAAAACTTTCTTTTGCAAAGTTGTAGAGAATTGGATTTCCTATAAAAACTCATGAGATTCGAATTTTCTGATAAAAGGCTATTTATTGTGAATTATTGAAGTTCAAAGCTCAAATAATTAATTTTGGAAGTTTAAATTATTTTAAATTAGAAAAACGTTTTTTTATTTTCTTCTAGAAGGTTGGCATGTGTGAATTGCTGAGATTCAGATTTCAAAGAATACGTATAATATTTTTATAAATATTAATATTTTATTAAATTTTCTGCTTTGGTGTTCTAAGCAATTTCCTATAAATAGGTGCTTAGGTTAGAATTGAAAATCACACCAGAAACTGAAGTTTTCTCTCTATATATTATCGAGCGTATTCTTGTGAGTATTTTGAGTATACTTTGAGTATTGCTATACGGTGAAAGTTCAAGATATAGTCTATATCCAGTATTCCAGTTAGAAGTACTGATCTTTCGAGATAAGGGATATTATTTTTTCAGAATGATATTATTTCTTCAATATCATTATCTTTGAAATATTGATCTGAAGTTTTTATCAAATTTGGAACGCGTTTGTGCTCTGAGTTACTATTCACGATATCTGGCCTTATTCACGATATCTGACCTATTCACGAATCTGCAAGACTATTCATCGAAAAATGAAAATTTTTCTTTTCGTCCAAAATATCTATTCTGGATACTAGCTTTGATTGTATCCATGTTTTGATCATTCTTGAATTTTACACTACTATGATTATTTTTGAGGTATTTTTGGACGTGGATAAAACAAAGTACGAATCCTTAATCCTTAATCCTTGTCATTTTGTTTCACTGGATTCGTTTCTTTAAAAAATATTTTTCATCATCCTCAGTCTTAAATGATGATATTATTGAATATCTTTGGCCTGTAGTGCAAAGATGAATGATTTCTGATGAATATCTTTGGCCTGTAGTGCAAAGATGAATGATTTCTGATGAATATCTTTGGCCCGTAGTGCAAAGATGAATGATTTCGATGAATATCTTTGGGCCCGTAGTGCAAAGATGAACAGTGTTTAGATGAACATGACCAATCGGTGAATGTCCTCGGCCTCAGAAGGCAAGGATGAATATTTGATCTCGGATATATTGATTGATGTTACAGGGATAAAAATAGACGATGAACTTTAAAATTCATACATAGAAGATAGTAGTTTGCATTCTCTACTTAACTCTTCTAATGAATTATTATTTCCGCTGTGAATATTGATTTAAAACTTGTTGTCTATTGTATTCTATTATATTTTTCCCTGTTGAAGACTAACGATAATTTTGTTGTATATTATCTTAGTCATAATATTCTTTACTGGGCTAGTCGAGCTCACCCTTTTCCTTTTTGTTCCATTTTATTCTCGTGGGCGGCGAGAATATAAGCGAGTACGAGTCGGGGTATGGAATGAAAGTTCTAGGGAGAGTTGTTTAGTAGTCCTCACCATTGTTGTAAAATAATGTACCAATAATTATGATGAGGATTTATTTGTATGTGGATATTATCTAGATGGCAATATCTCGTATTTAAACTCACGCTTTACTATTGTAATAATAAAGTTGTAGTTGTTTCATGCACTGTATTGACAACTCGTAATGGGGATGTAGACCTATTTTGGGGGTGTCACGGTTGGTATCGAGCTTTGGGATATGATCTGGCGGAGATCGGGAATTGAACTAGGAGGGAGAGGCGAGTAAATCCTTCGCTAGTGTGTCCTACCTAAGCTTATTTGATAGTTGGTCAAGATATAGGGATATTATGTGATATATTGATTTCCTTAATTAACCCTTGTTTTATGACAAGATTTTGAGAATGTCGAATCGAGAATATTAACAATGGAAATGAGACCGTGGAGACGCTCAGACTCACCAACGAGGAAAACGTGCAACAGTCAGTGGCAATGTTCCTCATGTGAACAACACCAACGAAAGCGATGATGAACGAGGGGATATTTAGAAGCTTTTGCGATTCATGAAAAATCGACGAGGGAGACTCGTGTTCAAAACATAGGAGGAAATGATAGCAATTCACGGGTTGTCACAAACAAGCAGATTCAAAGAGTTGGGACCACCGAAATTTAAGGGAAAGCCGATCCGATCATGGCGAAACATGGGTCAAGCAAATTACCAAGATATTCGATGTCTTGGGATGCACAGAGAAAGAAAGGTTCCATTCGCCACCTTTATGTTCCGTGGCGAGCGGATCATCGGTGGGAGTCTGTGAAGCGTACCCATCCAAACTTTCGACTCAAAGATGTCTTGGGAGACATTTCAGAACTATTTAATGACAAATACTTTCCCGAAAGTGTTCATCATATGAAGGAAATGGAGTTTATTAGATCGAGCATAACAACATGACGGTGTCTCAAAGATGCGAGGCGAAGTTTGCGAGTTATCCAGTTTGCACCTCATTTGGTGGAGAATGAGGAACGTATGACGCGGATGTTTCGAGAGGTTTGAAACCCGCATACGTCGATAGATCTCATCTCTCATAAATTTTCTCTCTATTCAGATGTTGTTAATGTGGCTCAATTATTAGAGCGAGATAACGAGTACGGTCAACCAAGGTACCACAATCGAGGATCATAATTTAGATAAGCGATCAACAAAACAACAATAATCGGTGGAGAAAGAAAAAGGCGGACAAAAATGGTAACCACTCTGGTGGTAATCATGGCCATGAAAATAGAAGAAACGAGTCAGGAGGAGATTTTAAAAAGAGGAGATTCAACAACAACCATGTGAAGACGACAGCGGTGCCCGAAAGAATCGGTTCCAAGGGAGGAGAACGACCACCCATTATATATCTATAAATGCGAAAAAGAGGGACATATCACCAAATTGCCCACAAAGAGCCTCGGTATGCTATAATTGTGGAAAGGAAGGACATATCGCTCGAGATTGCACGGTAGAATAAAACCTAGTTCAATGGGAGACGGTGACTCAAAAGATCGTCCCTAAAAAGTCAAAGTCAACGATTCCTGGAAGAGCGTTTGTTGTGACTGGTCAAAATGTGAGGAACCCAAACGAGGTGATCACGGGTAAGCTATTTATAAATTCTTGTGAAGTTTATACTTTACTAGATACCGGTGCTACCCATTCATTTATCTCTCCTGCTTGTGCTCAACGTTTAAACTTGACTCCGGAGAAATTAGACTTTAACCTATCTGTGGAAACTCCGTTAGGAGAAACTTTCATCACATCCACCGTTTATAAATCTTGTCTAATCCATGTTGGCACCCTTATCTTACCTGTTGACCTTATCTCTTTAAAGATACTTGCTTTTGATGTGATTTTAGGGATTGATTGGTTAACTACTCATCATGCCAAAATTGATTGTTTTCGTAAGGTTGTTAGCTTTCATATTCCTAAACAACCTGTTGTTCGAATTCAAGCAACTAAACCATTAAAATCAATCACCGCTATATCTATCATAAAGCTATTCGTTTATTAAAAAAAGCGGATGTCAAGCTTTCTTAGCCCATGTTATGGATTTGAATAAAGACACGTCAAAATTGAATAATATTCCCATTGTTATTAACTTTCCGACGTATTTCTGAAGAACTTCCTGGCCTACCCCGAACGTGAAGTTGAATTCTTTATTGACCTTGAACTTCGGTACAAAGCCCATTTCTAAAACCCCATATCGAATGGCTCCTATTGAACTTCAGAGTTAAAGGTCCAACTACGGGAGTTGTTGGACATTGGTTTCATTCTAAATCCTAGTACATCTCCTTGGGGTGCTCCTGTTTTATTTGTAAAGAAGAAAGACGGAGTATGCGACTTTGTATTGACTATCTGGAATTGAACCATGTCACTATCAAGAATAGGTATCCTCTACCTCGTATTGATGACTTGTTTGACCATTTGCAAGGAGCACAATTCTTTTCAAAATCGATCTTCGCTTACGGATATCATCACCAAGATTAGAACCGAGGATATTCCAAAGACGCCTTTAGAACTCGATGACGGGCATTATGAATTCTTAGTTATGTCTTTCGGATTGACTAATGCTCCTCGCGCTTTTCATGGATATGATGAACCGAGTATTCAAAGAGTATTTGGATCGGTTCGTTGTTTGTCTTTATTGATGACATCCTCATATATTCCAAAAGCCGTGAAGATCATGAGCACCATTTGAAGCTGGGTACTCCAAAGGCTTCGTGAAAACAAGCTTTATGCCAAGTTAAAGAAATGCGAGTTCTGGTTGGAGGAAGTAGCATTTCTTGGGCATGTGGTGTCAAAACATGGAGTATCTGTTGACCCGTGAAAGATTGAAGCAATACAAAGTTAGAGAGCAACCAAGTCGGTGGTCAAGTACGTAGCTTTTTTGGGCTTAGCTGGTTATTATCGGAGATTCGTGGAAGGGTTTTCTCGAATCGCTACTCCGTTAACTCATCTAACTCGGAAGGATACAAAATTCGTTTGGAGCGAAGAGTGCGAGAAGAGTTTCCAAGAGCTTAAAAGGAGACTTATTTCGGCACCTGTTCTAACAATACCATCTGGTTCGGATGGATTTGTTATCTACAAATGATGCTTCTAGCAAAGGGTTAGGATGTGTTCTCATGCAACGTGGGAAAGTCATAGCCTATGCCTCGCGACAACTTAAAGAATATGAGAGGAATTATCCTACCATGATCTAGAGTTAGCGGCCCAATCGTTTCAAGCGCTAAAGATCCGGAGGCACTATCTATATGGAGAGAAAGTGGAGATATATTGCACCATAAAAGCCTTAAATATTTCTTCACTCAAAAAGAACTTAACATGCTTGGCGTGACGTTGGCTCGAGCTATTGAAAGACTACGACCACACTATTCAATACCATCCCGAAAAGCGAACGTGGTAGGTGATGCGTTGAGTAGAAGATCATATGCGAGGAATGAGTGCGATGATGTCAAATATACGCGTAGAGCCAACTTTAATAGAAAAAGTTAAGGTTGCTCAAGCCACCGCAGGCCGAATGATGCATATGAAGAAGAAAGTACAAGAAGGAGCTATTCCTAAGCGAGAATTGATGAAGAAGGAATACTTGAGTCCACTCCGGACTTTGTGTTCCTAACGATTCGATTTGAAGTACAAGATTATGATGGAGGCACACAATACACCATTTGCAATCCATCCGGAAGTACTAAAATGTATCGTGATCTTCGACATACATTTTGGTGGAACAATATGAAGAGAGATTGCAAAGTTTATCTCAACATGTTTAACTTGTCAACGTGTAAAGGCGAGCATCAAGTGCCTAAGGACCCATTGCAACCACTTGAGATTCCGAAATGGAAGTGGAACACATTACCATGGATTTCAATTCACGGGACTTCCCGGTTTCTCAAGGCATAAATGCTATTTGGGTTATTGTTGATAGATTAACCAAGTCCGCTCATTTCTTGCCGATCGAGAGACTTATTCCTTGAACGTCTTGCTCAAATGTACGTAAATGAGATTGTGAGATTGCATGGCATGCCAAGATCCATAGTTTGGATCGTGACCCAAGATTCACTTCAAGATTTTGGGTTAGCTTGCAAAAAGCTATGGGTACGGATTTAAGATTCGATTCATATACCATCCTCAAACGGACGGACAATCGAGAGGACTATTCAAACTCTTGAAGATTTATTAAGACTCGTGTCCTAGACTTCAAGGCGGTTGGGATAAGTATTTACCATTGGTGGAATTCTCCTACAACAACAGATTATCGAGCAAGTATAGGTGTGGCCCCATTCAAGCATTATATGGACGAAAGTGTCGCTCTCCAATATGTTGGGATGAGGTGGGTGAAGCAACATTGTTGGGACCCGAGTTAGTACGTATGACTACCGAAAAGATCCAAATGATTCGACAACGTATACAAACGGCACAAGATCGACAAAAGAGTTATGCGGATCTTCATCGAAAGGATGTGAAATTTAGTATAGGGGATCATGTATTGTTGCGTGTTGCCCCATGGAAGGGAGTTACAAGATTCGGGAAGAGAGGAAAGCTCAATCCACGATTTATTGGTCCATTTCAAATTCTTGACCGAGTAGGAAATGTAGCCTATAGACTCGCGTTACCTCCAAGTATGTCTCGTGTTCATAATGTGTTTCACATATCTGTACTTCGTAAATATGTGAAAGACCCGAATCACGTTATTGAGTTAGAACCGGATGAGATAGCCGAAGACTTAACGTATGAGGAAGTACCTGTCAAGATCTTGGATAGGAAGGAGCATGTCCTACGCACGAAGGTCATACCACAAGTTAAAGTCTTGTGGAGAAACCATGCTATAGAGGAAATGACCTGGGAGTTGGAAACGGAAATGAAAGCGAGGTATCCTCATCTTTTCAAACACCAGTATCGTACGTCCAATTTCGAGGACGAAATTTCATAAGGAGGGAGGTTGTAAGATCCCAAATAATTAATAAATGAAATTTAATTTCCTCTAATTATTATTTTGAAATAGTAAGGGTTGATGTGATTAATGTGGATAGTTACGGGTAAAATACGCAAATATTTCAAAATATGCAAGTGGTTATAAAATATTCATTGTTGTTGGGGAATATTCGTTTGGTCGTGGAATATTCAATCTGTTTGGGAATATTAAATGCAGACGCGTAGCATGACCATGTGTGGGCCCCATAACGAAAAAGCGATTGGAGGAAGAAAATGACAAATATAAGTTGTTTAAAAATAACTACAGAAGTTGTTACTGCTTTACATCGTTGGAATACCCGGTGGTTAAAACACGATGTACGGCGTTGTTGAATCGGTAGTAGACACCAGTATTGCACCAATTATTGACTCTTACGTAAGAAGGCACTACTCAATCTTGGTTACGATAATTCTTGCTCGATGTTTTATTTTATTGATTTAATAATTCTTTGCGTTGATATTTTATATTCTTTGTTGTTTTAATAATTGTCATTACACAATTTTTCATTGTCGAAACAATAATTCATATTATCTGAATAATATTATTAGATAACATTATTTGCAATGTCTAGAAAGTTCTCATCTAAGGAGAGGTTTGGTCACCTAATTGCGCCAAGATGAAGGAGAAATTCTTATTGGAAAGCCCCTCTTCCTGGAACCGCACTCGTTGTCAATATTGTGATTCTCATAATATTATTTGTGAATAATTAATTATTGATTCATATGATGAGAAAAATATTGATTTTATGTGGATATAGATGGAGAAATTTTTTAATGTGACAATTGTTAAAAATTGAAATTTTATCTTTTTCTCGATAAAATAATTCATTTAAATATATATTATTATATTTTAATAATATAATAATGGTGATATTTTTACAACGAATGTGGGATATATGAGTATACGAGGAGGAAGAGTATTTTTGTTGCAATAAATGTTTAAAACATGTTAAACATGTCGGTGGACCCCATTTATTGACTGAAATTTGATTATAGCCTCTAAAATCACCCGTTTATGGATTTCGGTCAATTTCTGTTGGGAATTTAGAAAAACTTTCTTTTGCAAAGTTGTAGAGAATTGGATTTCCTATAAAAACTCAAGAGATTCAATTTTTCTGATAAAAGGGCTATTTATTGTGAATTATTGAAGTTCAAGCTCAAAATAATTAATTTTGGAAGTTTAAATTATTTTAAATTAGAAAAACGTTTTTTTTTTTTCTTCTAGAAGGTTGGCATGTGTGAATTGCTGAGATTCAGATTTCAAAGAATACGTATAATATTTTTATAAATATTAATATTTTATTAAATTTTCTGCTTTTGGTGTTCTAAGCGATTTCCTATAAATAAATGCTTAGGTTAGAATTGAAAATCACACCGTAACCCAAGTTTTCTCTCTCTATATTATCGGCGTATTCTTGTGAGTATTTTGAGTATACTTTGAGTATTGCTATACTATGAAAGTTCAAGATATAGTCTATATCCAGTATTCCAGTTAGAAGTACTGATCTTTCGAGGTAAGGGATATTATTTTTTTCGTAATGATATTATTTCTTCAATATCATTATGCTGAAATATTGATCTGAAGTTTTTTATCAAATTTGGAACGTTTGGTGTCGGAGTTACTATTCACGTATACGGCACTATTCACGTATACGGCACTATTCACGAATACGGCACTATTCATCGAAAAATGAAAATTTTTCTTTTCGTCCAAAATATCTATTGTGGATACTAGCTTTGATTGTATCCATGTTTTGATCATTCTTGAATTTTACACCACTATGATTATTTTTGAGGTATTTTTGGACGTGGATAAAACAAAGTACGAATCCTTAATCCTTAATCCTTGTCATTTTGTTTCACTGGATTCGTTTTTTTTAAAAAATATTTTTCATCATCCTCAGTCTTAAATGATGATATTATTGAATATCTTTGGCCTGTAGTGCAAAGATGAATGATTTATGATGAATATCTTTGGCCCGTAGTGCAAAGATGAATGATTTCTGATGAATATCTTTGGCCCGTAGTGCAAAGATGAATGATTTCTGATGAATATCTTTGGCCCGTAGTGCAAAGATGAACAGGTGTTTAGATGAACATGACCAACTGGTGAATGTCCTTGGCCTGTAGTGCAAGGATGAATATTTGATCTCAGATATATATTGATTGATGTTACAGGGATAAAAATAGACGATGAACTTTAAAATTCATACATAGAAGATAGTAGTTTGCATTCTCTACTTAACTCTTCTAATGAATTATTATTTCCACTCATGAATATTGATTTAAAACTTGTTGTCTATTGTATTCTATTATATTTTTCCTGTTGAAGACTAACGATAATTTTGTTGTATATTATCTTAGTCATAATATTCTTTTTCTTGGGCTAGTCGAGCTCACCCTTTTCCTTTTTGTTCCATTTTCTTCTCGGGAGGCGAGAATATAAGCGAAGTACGTGCAGTGGGTATGGAATGAAAGTTCTAGGGAGAGTTGTTTAGTAGTCCTCACCATTGTTGTAAAATAATGTACCAATAATTATGATGAGGATTTATTTGTATGTGGATATTGTCTAGATGGCAATATCTCGTATTTAAACTCACGCTTTTACTATTGTAATAATAAAGTTGTAGTTGTTTCTGTACCGTGTATTGACAACTCAGAATGGGGGATGTAGACCTATTTTGGGGGTGTCACAACTATCGTCAAACTATTTATTTCTTTTATTCATAACTTAATGAATATAACTTTACTCATTACAATTTAGAATATAAATTCTTTCCATATCCAGGATCTATGTAATAACCCCAAACTTTTATAAGTTTCTAATCTTGGTCATTTACTATTCCTGTTTTACATCACATTCGATGTTATAAAAATATGCGGAATAATTTAAACTTTTTCAATCTCCTTTGAAAATAAATCTTTTATTGATTTCTTAACTTGAATCAATTACAAATCCCTAAATCAAATTATTCTATGATTCACTTTATTCAATTTTTGTATAAATCTTTACATCTTGATTCGAATTTCTCTATGTATCACATAGTACAACTTAACATGTATTACACATTATAAACTACTATCATGTACATCTACTAGAACCTAAACATGGTTTAAGAGCATCTAGTTAAATAATAAATCAATCTCCTTCGATACCATTGAACTTTATCAATCAAATAGCACGTAACCTTTACCGTGTATCCTTAACCTGCAAAAGTGGTTATTTGCAAGGGTGAGCTCGACAACCCAACAATTCTACCAGTTTTTATGCAGCACATAGCATATAATAGTATATTCAGTTCATGCATTCATAATCAATTAATAATTACTACGCATGTTACTTCTCACATAACAGGCATATAGATTTACTTCACAAGCATATCATCAAATATCAACTTTCAAATTTCATACATATTTCATATGCATTTCATATATGTACATCAACATTTAAATAGCATAATATAGCTCAACTAACAGTTATCAAATTCATATATCAAATAGGAACTGAAAGACTTGCCTGATTAGTAGTTTATCAACTACGACTTAACTGCTTAAAGCTTATCTGCACTGCGTGTATTCCTACATAGTTATATAATCATGGATTCATATCCATTAGTCATACATTTTATACGTTCTTAATATAACAATAAATATTACATTGTTTCCTAACTAGGTTTGTAAAACCTTCATTTCACTTTCTCATCATACTCTTAGAAATGCTAGGTATGTATAGGTATATCTTAACCATTCGTTCTTGACATCAACATTCATATACATTTATCACACACTTGACTCGTTATGTGTTTGACACATATTTACAGTTTATAGATACGTGATCTACGTCGTTAATATTCAAACTACTTAGTTCCATAATAATTTATTTTAATCAATAAAGCTTAACAACTTTCTTTAACAAGATTCGATGATATAAGCTTTTAAACCATATATTGGTACTAGTAAGCCTCTACTAGTATGCTTCACATAGACATAACATAGTTCATTATTTGAAGACGTATTTTAAACCACACTTGAAAGGTCCAAGTCATGCTTAGCTAGATGATGAACATATTCGTCATGTCTAGGGGCATAAAAGTCCTATCATGCTTGCACATATAGGTCATGTTTAAAGACCCAAAAGTTACTAGTATGTCATCCTACAAGTTCAAAAGTTTAGACAACACAATGCTCATGAATAATGTTTTCAAAACGTCTATGTTTCTTTTCTTCAAATCCATGTCATGACAACCTAATCATGCAAGGCAACTTCGAATCATATGTCATATTTGTACATGTTTCTCTCTACGTTAAAATATAACCACTTCATGTTTTAATACTTAGTTTACAAAAGATAATGGAGTTTGCCTTTGAAATCATTTTATCATGAATGATGTAGTATAGCACATATAAGACAACTTTTAAACTCTTATTATAAGTAATTAAGTCATGTTAACATCTTTTCAAGTTCAGAAACTATATCTTATAGCATTCATGTCCATTAGCTTATTATACTAAGCTTTTCTTGAAATTTCTCTAATCTAACAAGTTTAATCATGAACAAAGACACTACAAACACCATATCATGCTCATTTACATTTGAACTCAATCATGTTTATAAACCACTAAGTTCAGAACTTATAGAACATAAATTTTCACAAGGTTTGTTTTCAAAATCTTTAAGTTTCTTTTCAACACACATACTAAGTTATGCCAATGCTTTCTATTATGAGCAATGAAATTTTATATGTCATGTATAATATCATGCATTTTCATGTTACATCACTTAGAATAACATATTCTATCGTCGAGAGCATTATACTTGCGTATGTGCTCGTTCGACACCCTCCGATCGCCTCCAAATACGTAACAGTCACAAAGATGACTATTTTGACCCTTCCTAAAGACCTCAAATTGAAACACTTAAAGAACAAAAGATGTAAGTCAATTCATTCTCATTCCGGATCATCTTGATATCCTCAATCGGAGTTCGTATGAAAATGTTATGGCTATTTTAGTAAAACATGCCCTGTCAGATTTTTTCTCAACATCTGCACATTAGACCACCCCCCTGCCCGCCAGGGCGGTGGTTTTGCCCTAAAAACAGCCCGCCGGGGCGGGCCTAGTTGCTGTAAACTCAAAATTTCATTCGCTGCTTATGAGCTATCATGCCAAACTTCTTTCTAACCTTCATAATTTGAGTTATACATGTCCAAATTAGTCCGTTTTCGATTCTATGGATTCGTAGTTCATAGAACTACAACATACTAGAATTATAACAATTTACAGAAACCCTAACTATCCTAATTCTTAATACCAAACTCATGTTCATACTAATTTTCATATTTTGAAAAGTTTAGCGAATTCATTCACTACGAATTCGTTTCTCAACCAAATTGGTTCATTTAACTTCCGTTGTTTTCACATATGACTATATTAATAATGTCTAGCATCAATTTACAGATTCTATCATGCTTCAACCATAAACTTTTCAACTTAAACCAAGTATTTTAGTACTTTTCTAAGAACTTACAAAAAAGTTGAATTTAAGAACATAGTTTAAGAGTTATACATCTTGAAGCTAAATTGACAATCCTTGAATCTTAACTTCTGATTTCTCCCTCTCATTCTCACAATATACTTATATTAGCTCTACTTAGAAATCTCAACAATTGATTTTGAGAAGAGAGGAGCTCTATTTATAGAGAAATCATTAACCAAATCATAGCTTTACCCAATGTTTGAATACCATAGGAAGAAAGAAGAAGATGTTGGACAAGAAGGAGTTAGTGGAAAATCAAATCAACCCACTCCCCTCATCATCATTTGGAAGCTATGGATTTTGGAGAAGAAGAAGCAAGCTAGAATAACTAGCCTTTTTGCATTTCACGTGTATGGAAAAATTTGGGACACTACCCTTAAAACTCAGCATTTTGTATTACTATTAGCATACTTAGGTTTATTTGATATTTGTCCAAAAATGATCATACATATACACTCACTTATACATTACACATAGAATTTTTGTAATCCATGTACATTGGTTTATTCCAATTAATATTTTAATTGGGCTAATTATAAAATAGTTGGATATTCTCAATCCATCATTTTCCATAAAATTTATCATCTAAAATACACTCAATTATTATAATGATAATTAATATCAATTATTTATTAACTCACCATTTATTTTCTTTTAATACTTCCCATTAAATCTCCCTTTGTTTTAACTTTCCTAGTTATGCCACACAAGACATAATTATGTGAACTTAGTAATTAATAGTCCACAAGATTATAATAATATAATCTCACAAAATAATATTATTCTTAACTTTACATCATATAATATGGTCATGGAAGTGGTCCATTGCACCATGTTACATTTTATTATCTCACCTGTACATAATGCTAACATACAAGCCTTTATACATATATATTCAAATACTTCCTATATTATATAGTTATCATTGAAGTGTCCCACTTCATTTCATATCATATAGATGTAGCTAATATATAATATAAAATCATTACACATACAAATTAAATCCTTCAATTATTCATTCATTAAATTATTTAATGAATGCTTATTCCATCACTTTGCCACACTAGGCATATCACACAAGCTTACATTAAACTTATTACTTATTCTCATTACTTATTCATTTCCCATCACATTACTATAATCAAAATTATGCACTTTGCCATAACATAACATAAGATGTTTTTATCATGTTTTCTCTAAATATAGGAACTAATCATAATAAAATGATTTACTCATTTTGTGACGCCCCCAAAATAGGTATACATCACCCATCTTGAGTCGTCAAATACATGGTACAAAATACAAATACAAACTTAATTATACAACCGTCGTGTAATTAACGACAATACATAAACTGAGAGTTTTAATAGGAATATTGTCATCTAGACAATATCCACACTCACAGGAGTCCTCATTACATTTATTGTCACACTATTTAACAGAATAGGGAGGACTACTAATGCTATCTTCTGGACCGTCACTCCTTTCCCAGACTAGTCCCAAATTATATTCTCATTTTTCAAAGAGAACAAAGGAAAGAAAGGGTGAGCTCAACTAGCCCGATAAGAAATATTATGACTAAGATATTGCAGGATAAATTATCAATAGTCTTCAACAATGTTAAACTGATAAAATACAATAGACATCAAGTTTAACTGCAGCGGAATAAGCAATCTATTAGAAGAGTCAAGTAGAGAAATAAACCTACTATCTTCTATGATTTAAAAATATTTTCATCAACTTTTATCGCTGAGACTCAGCTTAATAAATAAACCACATCTTCTAATCATCCCTGTACTACGAGCCAAGGATATTCATTAAATCATCAATGGTCATGACTTTACCAAATAATCCCTGGTCATAATCATACCAAAAACTGTCCATCAATACATTACAGGCCACTGAGGACTTTTACCACATCATTTATAACATTACAGGTCATGATTATACCGAATGATCCCTGATCATAATCATACTAAGTCCATCTATGCACGTAAGCCAAAGATGACTTTCATTATAATATAAGCATGAGGATGATGACAATGACATAATAATTCAATAAAACAAGTTTAAGAATTAATTTATCCAAGAACTAATGACGTCCCAATTTGTCAACATGATACTTCTTTGTAGAGTAAAATTTAAGAATGCTCAGAAGAATATTTCCATGAAAAGATACTGGATGAAGCGCAAATATCAAGGATATTCCACTAATTTCATGGAGTATAGAAGTCAAAACTTTAACCAACTGAGTATAATAAAGAATATATGAAACTACAAATGGATTTTCACCCGCCATGCGGTAATCTACGTATACAGATCATTTTCACAATTTAATAAGGAATGAATACAAAGGATCATCCACCATGCATGTGGTAATCCACATAGACAGGTTATTTCAACCGAATAATAAAGAATGGAATAACAAAAGGATTCACCATGCATGCGATAGAGACCGTACAAACAGGTTATTCCCAACAGGATAATAAATAATGGAACCAGGTCCCACAGAACGCGCATACGAGACGAGATATTCCGGCGAATAATAAATGCGGAATAATAAATAATGGAACCAGGTCCGGCGTAAACGCACAGACATGATATTTCGATAGAATAATAAATGCAGAATAATAAATAATGGAACGAGTCCCAAAGCGTAAAACGCCTGAAACAGGATATTAAGCGAGAATAATAAATGCGAATAATAAATAATGGAACCAGTGCGGCATAAAACATACAGATAGGATATTACGATCAATAATAATAAATGCGAAATAATAAATAATGGAACCAGGTCAGGCGAAATTCACACCGACAGGATATTCCAACAGAATAATAAAGAATGGAATAATAGAATAATTTCACCATGTATGCGGTACTTCGCATAAACAGGTTATTCCAACATAATAATAAGGAATGGAATAACAGAAGAAGATCACCATGTATGCGGTACTTCGCATAAACAGGTTATTCCAACATAATAATAAAGATTGGAATAACAGAAGAAGTTCACCATGTATAAGGGAGTCCACTTATACAGGTTATTCCAACAGAGTAATAAAGAATGGAATAACAGAAGTTCTCTTCATGAATACGAAAGAATAACACCCCTTACCTTAGAAGAACTGGATATTGGAAAAGAAAGGTAGCTGACTTCTATTCTTCTTTCTCTCTATAATTTCTCTCTCAAGAGTTTCAGTGAATTCGTAAGAAATAATGAAGGAATGAGCTTCTATTTATAGGAGAATGGACTGAATAGTAACTGTTAGGTTTTGTGAAAATCAAAGTAGCAATCAAATTGCAAAATTAGCGGAAGTATAATAAAATCAGATTTTAAAATTTTTCACAAACCAATTTCCCGGATCATTCTTTATGCATATTATTAATTAAGCGAAGAATAAGAAATTATGAAATCATACCCTTGTAAAACGAGCTTCCTCATGTACGAGTTCACCTCCTACTTCTCCGCGATCTCCTTGAATCTCCGGGTAGATTCCTTCCTTTGATCAATGTAAGCCACCCAAATGTATGGCCTCTATAGGTGATCCACCAAGGAAGAAGAATTTTCAAGAAGAAGGGTGTATTGGCTCAAACCCTAGTTTTTCCTATCTCTATAGAAAAAGGGGGCGTACTCTCCAACTCTTGGAATTACGTATGTATGATATCTGATATAAGACTCCTCTTATAAAGATATCATGTAACCCTATTTTAATTAAAATAAGGTATTATTTATTTAATTAAACTCTTTTAATTAAATGGGCTCCCTAATCCTATTAGGGATAATTAATTAAACTCTTTTAACTAATTTTCCCTCCTAATCCAATTAGGAATAAATGAGAGTACTTATATTAAATTAATTCCTAAACCCTTTTAAAAATTAAAATAATAATAATTATAATAATATTAATAAGACTCCTCTTATTAATTTATATTTAATATTATTAAAATATTAAATAATAAATATTAAGCTATTTAATTTATTCTATCACCATAGATTAAATTAAATATACTTAACATATTATTACAATTATGCCATTAACTTCTTAAATAATTATTCTTCCTTTTATGGTGTGACCCTTTAGGTTCTCCATATTAAACCGGTTGTGAATAAATCAATTAGAACAATTCTAATCTTATTTAAATAAATAAATTAAACGAATAATTTATTTAAATAAATAATATTTATTCTACAATAGGGATAAGCCTCCCTAGCGATCAACGACTTTCCAGATAATATAGATTTCAACATTAATCATAAAAGAACCTTGGAGTAAATAGTTATCGTACAATTCAATCCTTCCACCATACAATGTCCCAATTAAATATAAGACATGGAATTACTGCCAAGTCTTATTTTATTTAATTATATGTATTTCGGTTCCTAAATTCACAACTCCTAATGAATGCAAATTAGAAACTACTTTCTAATTTCATTCCACCTTGGCCAAGGATTCCTGAGTTGTCATTTATCGAATCACATAGGACATTTCTCTTCTTTTACTAGAAGTGGTAGATTCTTTATTGATCATTCATTATCTTCATATATAACTTATTACACCCAAGCATACCCTTTGATATACTCTAAGAGTCTTAAGGAATAAGTCAAAGTGTAATTCATTATATATAAGATACTATGATGATCTCAAGTCTAAGGATCATTTGTACTACTATCACTACAGGAATTCCTATTGACAGGCAAGTAAAACTCCATTAGGTATTCCTTAGCGAGTCACGTTCAGTGAACTTATTCTCTAATAAGCACCTACATACTTGCTTTAGTGTCTCCACACAAATGATCATGAGATCAATCATCCTCATCCAATGAGCACGCAACGTCCCAATCTATCTGGATTCACTAATCCCCTTTTTAGTAATCCATTGATTGGGAACATTTTAGTTTTAAGCTATCTAAGAATTTAGATCTCATTAGCATGATCTCATCATGATTCTAAAAGCATTGCTTAAAACTATGAGTTTATCACATATTATTAAAACAGCACCATGTAGATAATAAATGCCTTTAATAAATAATTCTTTTATTAATAAATAAATAATATTGATTACACAGTATATGCTTTATCATCATATATGATTGGCTTGTATGCATAATACTTCCAATCTCCCACTTGCACTAAAGCCAATCGTCGTGGTATCTCATACCCTTCTTCTCTAAGTGACGATCAAACTGCTGTTGTGTTAACGCTTTAGTAAATGGATCTGCAATATTGTCTTGAGAGTCCACACGCTCCAGGGTGACGTCTCCTCTTTCAGTGATCTCTTTGATCAAATGAAATCGCCGCAACACGTGTTTGGATTTCTGATGAGACCTGGGTTCCTTAGCCTGCGCAACAGCTCCAGTGTTGTCACAGAATAAAGGCACTGGTCCTATAATGCTAGGAACCACACCAAGTTCGGTAATGAACTTCTTCATCCAAACAACTTCCTTTGCAGCTTCACTTGTAGCTATGTATTTCTGCGCCTCATCCTTTGAATCGACATCTCATTTGCTTTGTTTGGAACTCTTCCAACTCACTGCGCCAGAGTTTAAGGTAAACACATACCCCGAAATGGATTTACTATCATCTTGGTCCGTTTGAAAACTTGAGTCTGTGAAGCCCTCTAGTTTTAATCCAGACCCACCGTAGACAAGAAATACATCCTTAGTTCTTCTTAAGTACTTTAGGATATTTTTCACTGCCTTCCAGTGTTCTTCTCCTGGATTCGACTGATATCTTCTTGTTACACTAAGTACATGAGCAACATCTGGTCTAGTACATATCATACCGTACATGATAGATCCTATTGCTGAAGCATAAGGAATCTTACTCATACGGTCTCTCTCCTCAGGTGTCTTTGGGGCCTGTTTCTTGGAGAGATGTATTCCATGGCTCATCGGCATGAGACCTCTTTTGGAATCTTCCATGCTAAACCTCTTTAGCATCGAGTCAATGTATATTCCTTGGGACAAGCCAAGCATCCTTTTAGATCTATCTCTATAGATCTTTATCCCCAAAATATAGGATGCTTCTCCCAAGTCCTTCATGGAGAAGTGTTTAGATAACCAGATTTTAATTGATTGCAGCATAGGAATATCATTCCCTATCAGTAATATATCATCAACATATAATACAAGGAATGAAACAGCGCTCTCACTAACCTTCTTGTACACACATGGTTCATCCTCATTTTAGATAAAATCAAACTCTTTGATTGTCTCATCAAAACGGATGTTCCACCTACGAGAAGCTTGCTTCAATCCATAAATGGATCGTTGTAGCTTACAGACATAATTTGTTCCAACCTTTGAAACAAATCCCTCTGGATGTGTCATATACACATCCTCCTTAAGTTTCCCATTGAGGAAGGCCGTTTTCACGTCCATTTGCCAGATTTCGTAGTCATAGTAAGCTGCAATCGCAAGCAAAATCCGAATGGACTTGAGCATTGCTACTGGTGAGAAGGTTTCGTCATAGTCAACTCCTTGTCTTTGTTTGAAACCTTTTGCGACCAGTCGGGCCTTATAGGTCTCTACCTTGCCGTTTGCTCCAGTCTTTCTTTTAAAGACCCATTTACACCCAATAGGCTTAATGCCTTCAGGTGGTGAAACCAAAGTCCATACTTGGTTCACATACATGGAGTCCATCTCAAATTTCATGGCTTCTTGCCACTTCTCTGAGTCTTTATTACTCATAGCCTGTTCGTAATTCAATGGATCATCATCATCTATGATGCGTACCTCATCGTCATCCTCTATGACAAGTCCATACCTCTCAAGTATCTTTGGTACTCTTCCAGATTTATGAATAGGGTGTGGTACAGAAGGAATCTCTACTTGGACAAGTTCATCCATTTGATCTGTAGTGGTTTGTGGTTCTTGAATTTCTTCAAGATCTATTTTCCTCCCAATCCACCTTCGAGGATAAACTCCTTTTCCAAGAAGGCAACATGTTTGGCAACAAACACCTTTTGTTCAGTAGGATTGTAAAAATAATATCCTAAACTTTCTTTAGGATATCCCACAAAAGTACACTTATCAGATCTTGTCCCAAGCTTATCATTTTGAAACCTTTTCACATAAGCTGGACATCCCCAAATCTTAACATGCTTAAGACTAGGCTTCCTCCCTGTCCACATCTCATATGGAGTCTTAGGGACGGATTTCGAGGGAACCTTATTTAGTAGATATGTAGCAGCTTCTAGGGCATATCCCCAGAATGACACCGGAAGATCGATAAAACTCATCATGGAACGAACCATGTCTAACAGTGTTCGATTTCTCCTTTCAGACACACCATTCAGCTGTGCGTCCCTGGTGGAGTCCATTGTGAGATTATACCATTTTCTTTGAGACAATCAAGAAACTCACTGCTTAAGTATTCACCACCTCGATCTGATCGAAGAATCTTAACACTTTTGCCCGTTTATTTCTCTACTTCACTTCTGAACTCTTTGAACTTTTCAAATGATTCAGATTTGTATTTCATTAAATACACATATCCAAATCTTGAGTGATCATCAGTGAATGTAATAAAATAAGAATACCCTCCTCCTGCATTCATTGTCATAGGTCCACATACATCTGTGTGTACCAACGCTAACAACTCTGTAACTCTTTCTCCTTTTCCACTAAAAGGAGATTTAGTCATTTTTTCCATGAGACAAGATTCACAAGTTGAATATGATTCATAATCCGATAGCTCTAGGAGCCCATCTCTATACAACTTAGATAATCTTGTTTCATTAATATGACCAAGTCTACAGTGCCACATATAGGTATAATTAACATCATCTCTTTTCCTTTTCTTAGTTTGTTCAATTTGATGTATATTTTCATGCAAGTCAAGAATGTAAAGTCCATTTCGTAAATTACCAACACCATATAAAATATTATTATTATAAATAGAACTGTTGTTCTTTATTATAATATTAAAACCATCCATATCCAATACAGATATTGAAATAATATTTCTAATAAGTGACGGAACAAAATAACAATTATTTAAACTAATGGACTTGCCCGTAGGCAGTGCTAAACAATAAGTCCCTACAGCTAATGCAGCAACCTTTGCTCCATTTTCCACTCGTAGGACGACCTCATCCTTGCTCAGCTTTCTACTTCTGACCAGTCCCTGCATATTATTACATATGTGAGAACCACAGCCGGTATCCAATACCCAAGTAGAAGATTGACTTTCAGAAAAATTAATTTCAATCATAAACAAACCTTGATTAGGATTCGAAGCTTCTCCAAGCTTCTTCTGCTTTTGTTCTGCAAGATAATCCTTGCAGTTCCTCTTCCAAAGACCTTTACTTGTTGCAATGGAAGCAAATTCATTTGCTAGCTGGATCATGTTTCTTTTGATCCTTCACTTTCGCCTTTCCCTTAGCCTTCTTGGATTTCTTCTTTTCAGAAGATACCTTGGGCCTCTTCCTTTTCTTGGAAGAATCATCCACCATTAAGACATGGTTATTCTTGGATGGGAAGTGACCTTCAGCAGTTTTCAACATGTTAAGTAACTCAGGCAAGCTGACGTCCAACTTATTCATGTGAAAATTCACAACAAATTGTGAGAATGTGTCAGGGAGTGACTGCAAGATCAAATCTTGACTCAACTCCCCATCCATGACGAACCCAAGTTGTCCAACACGTTCAATCAGATTGATCATCTTTAAGACATGAGTCTCAACGGTAGTGCCCTCGGTCATCCGAGATCGAAAGAGCTCCTTAGATATCTCATATCTAGCAGTCCTACTTTGCTCACCATACAACTCTTGAAGGTGCAGTAACATAGTAGGAGCATCCATGTTTTCATGCTGACTCTGAAGCTCGTTACTCATGGATGCGAGCATGCTGCATTGAGCCACTGATGCATCATTTTGCCACTGTTTAAAAGTAGCAATCTGTTCCTCGGAGGTCATTTACGCAACTTTTTGCAGTGCAGTAGAATTTAGGACATAAGAAATCTTTTCAAAGTGATGAGAACAATTCTCGATTCCTTAACCAGGTCCATGTAATTGATGCAGTCAGTTTTGTTATCATCAAGTATGCTACGGCAGTAGAAATTAGTGAATGTGACATTTTCAAAATCTGCAAGTAAAAAGATAATATTTTAGCAAACATTCATTTAATTAATTACCAAAATAAATTAGGTCTTATTTTATATTGGTATCTCCCACTATTTTATTCAAACTATATTACCCTCATGAATATAGTTCGGCAATATCTAATTAAAGATTTGCTAGTGAGAATAAGGATCCCATTTTAAATGTATATAGCCTTGTGTGTGCATAATAAACTATATATAAATAAATAGGTAGACAACTCTTGTCAATTACATCATCATGTAACTCCTTATATTTTGCCTCTT
Source organism: Panax ginseng (assembly GCA_020205605.1). NCBI lineage: Eukaryota > Viridiplantae > Streptophyta > Magnoliopsida > Apiales > Araliaceae > Panax > Panax ginseng. The sequence continues at coordinate 17,389,760 of CM035134.1, forward strand.
AAATCATAATGGTCAAGTGTGTGCACATCTGAACTAAAATGATTTAAGTTAAGTCATACCCAACATTTCCATATAAGTGAAGAGAAAACTACAACCCTTGTGTGTGCACAACAACGCGGTAATGTTCAATTCCTTATAAACATCAAATGTAATAAAAACATCTCAAATATTTAATACTCGCCTTGTGTGTGCACAACAAACTCATACTAAATATTCAATGCTCTATTGTTTTTATCATGCTAGAAGGCGACGTTCGATATTCCAAATATCTTTGAACGTTACAACTTAATATAATTTTATTGAGGGGTTTGTTATTATTGGTCTCATCTTGTTTAGCGCGCATGCAAATATATATATAAAATACGCGTCATATTATTAAACATGCGAAGCATGTTTGCATAATATATAATATATATAATACTAGTATGCACATATAGAATACTATATTCTACCCGAATTGATTATGGACTTTTATTCTAGTTTGGTTCACTAGAGCCACCAAGTGAACCAAAAGGTCAAACCCTAGGGTGTAAGAATAAACATTTAAATATAACTATTACATTTAAACTCGGGCTCCATTACAAACGGGTCTTCGAGCGCTCCTTTCTCCTTGATCTCCGGTTCTTCAAAAAATTCTAACTAATCCTATTACATTAAACTAATTAATTTAAATAGAAACCTTGATCAGCAGTCAATGGGAAGTACATAGGAGAGAGATAGAATTTACATCAAGAAGAAAACCGTAAAAGGCGAGAATGACAGAGACCATTTAATAAAACTCATTCATTCAAACATCCAACCAAAATAAATCCAATCACATTGGTCAATTGTCCATAATCAATCCAATTTATTATCATACATATCACCATATGTATCAATAAATAAAATCATTCTATAAATATATGAGTATCATTTAATGGGCGATTTTATGTTGCATGAAATCCAATTTCAAGATTAAAATAAATACTTTATTTTAATTATAAAATTATTAAAATTATATTATATATATATATATAATATCCGTGCGCGTGAATACAAACTGTTCACCCTTGATAGATAGTGAAGTGTAATCACGGTTTTAAGAACAATAGAAAAAATCACGGTTATTATAAATATATATATAAAGTCTACTTCCTTTTGATGTTCCAGGATCAAGTTTAGAAAGTATAAGAATCATAATCCCAAAAAAAAAAAAAATTCGTAATCAGACTAGTGTGAATGCTGCAGGAAGACATGGATAAGAAAATTCGTTATTCTATATATTATTATATAAATATATAGCAACCGAATATGTCAACAGCAACTCCACCATGTTAATCAGATAAAAAAAAAAAGGTGACACGTGAATAATCGAATTTCAAAACAGATTTCGTCGATATGATTACGGTTTTTTTTTTTATAAAATAATAATTTTATACAATAAAATATGTCGAATAAATTATTCTAAATACATACCCAAACATATATAGAATCAAAAAAATAATAATTAATAATTTTCATAAAGTTTGGCTCATGATACCACTGTTAGGTTTTGTGAAAATCAAAGTAGCAATCAAATTGCAAAATTAGCGGAAGCATAATAAAATCAGATTTTAAAATTTTTCACAAACCAATTACCCGGATCATTCTTTATGCATATTATTAATTAAGCGAAGAATAAGAAATTATGAAATCATACCCTTGTAGAAACGAGTTTCCTCAAGTACGAGTTCACCTCCTACTTCTCCGCGATCTCCTTGAATCTCCGGGTAGATTCCTTCATTTGATCAATGTAAGCCACCCAAATGTATGGCCTCTAGAGGTGATCCACCAAGGAGGAAGAATTTTCAAGAAGAAGGGTGTATTGGCTCAAACCCTAGTTTTTCCTATCTCTATAGAAAAGAAAGCGTCTTCTCCAACTCTTGGAATTACGTATGTGTATGATATCGATATAAGACTCCTCTTATAAAGATATCATGTAACCTATTTTAATTAAAAAATAAGGTATTATTTATTTAATTAAACTCTTTTAATTAAATGGGCTCCCTAATCCTATTAGGGATAATTAATTAAACTCTTTTAACTAATTTTTCCTCCTAATCCAATTAGGAATAAATGAGAGTACTTATATTAAATTAATTCCTAAACCCTTTTAGAAATTAAAATAATAATAATTATAATAATATTAATAAGACTCCTCTTATTAATTTATATTTAATATTACTAAAATATTAAATAATAAATATTAAGCTATTTAATTTATTCTATCACCATAGATTAAATTAAATATACTTAATATATTATTACAATTATGCTATTAACTTCTTAAATAATTATTCTTCCTTTTATAGTGTGACCCTTTAAGTTCTCCATATTAAACCGGTTGTGAATAAATTAATTAGAACAATTCTAATCTTATTTAAATAAATAAATTAAACGAATAATTTATTTAAATAAATAATATTTATTCTATAATAGGGATAAGCCTCCCTAGCGATCAACGACTTTCATTTCAACATTAATCATAAAAGAACTTTTGAGTAAATAGTTACCGTACAATTCAATCCTTCCACCATATAATGTCCCAATTAAATATAAGACATGGAATTACTGTCAAGTCTTATTTTATTTAATTATATGTATTTCGATTCCTAAATGCACAACTCCTAATGAATGCAAATTAGAAACTACTTTCTAATTTCATTCCACTTTGGCCAAGGATTCCTAGGTTGTCATTTATCGAATCACATAAGACATTTCTCTTCTTTTACTAGAAGTGGTAGATTCTTTATTGATCATTCATTATCTTCATATATAACTTATTACACCCAAGCATACCCTTTGATATACTCTAAGAGTCTTAAGGAATAAGTCAAAGTGTAATTCATTATATATAAGATACTATGATGATCTCAAGTCTAAGGATCATTTGTACTACTATCACTACAGGAATTCCTATTGACAGAAAAGTAAAACTCCATTAGGTATTCCTTAGCGAGTCACATTCAGTTAACTTATTCTCTAATAAGCACCTACATACTTGCTTTAGTGTCTCCACACAAATGATCATGATATCAATCATCCTCATCCAATGAGTAAGCAACGTACGAACCAATCTATCCGGATTCACTAATCCCCTTTTTAGTAATCCATTGATTGGGAACATTTTAGTTTTGAGATATCTAAGAATTTAGATCTCATTAGCATGATCTCATCATGATTCTAAAAGCATTGCTTAAAACTATGGGTTTATCACATATTATTAAAACATCACCATGTAGATAATAAATGTCTTTAATAAATAATTCTTTTATTAATAAATAAATAAGATTGATTACACAGTATATGCTTTATCATCATATATGATTGGCTTGTATGCATAATACTTTCAGTAACTAATTCATGAACGGTCCAGATTGATTTACTTTTAAACGGACGGTCCATATTGATTTAATATTAAACTTTAAACCAACGGTCCATACTGATTCACTATTAAACTTTAAACCAACGGTCAATACTGATTCACTATTAAACTTTAAAGCAATGGTCCATATTGATTTACTAATATAATTTCAACCAATGGTCTAAAAAATTAGCACATCTCTTCATGGAATAATATTGTACCCAAAAATAATTTGGACCGAAAAGAAATATATTGTTCGGGTGAATAGTATCCCGTGAATAGTAACTCGTGAATAATAACTCATGAATAGTAACTCATGAATAGTAATTCATGAATAGTAACTCGTGAATAGTACTCCGACACAAAAAGTGCCATGAATACCCGATTGAACAATATAACCTCCAGACATTAATTATTATCGAGATAAATGTCGATTTCTACTAACAACAATAATCCCAACACAATGGAATTATCAAATTCATCTTTAATCAACACGAGCTTATCATTAATATTATAACTCACAATATTTAACAATCAGGTTGTTCCCAGGAAAGAGGGGGATTTCCAATAAGGATTTCTCCCTATTGGCGGGCAATTAGGTGACCAAACCTCTCCTTGACAGAACTTCTAGACATTGTAAATATTGTAATTTAATAATATGAATAACTTTGTCGTCTCAATTATTGATTTAATAATATAACATATTGTGCAGATGATACTGTGACAATAATCGAATCAATAATATGAGAGATATGATACAGCAATTACTGTAGCAATAATTGAGTATAATTGAGTAACTTATCACGTAAGCATCAATAACCAATACCGTGTGCTATTATGCAACCACGCCAGACATCAGACTTTTACTACTAAGGTAGTTTAATGAGTTTTAACGGTAACACTTCCGCCGTTATTTTTACAAAAAGATAATTCTGTCATTTTCTTACTACGACAATACTTCCGTTGTGGGGTTCACAAATGATTGTTCCGTCGTACGAATATTCCCTTTTAAAACGAATATTTCCCGACCAATCGAATATTATATAACAACTTGCATACTTTGCAAAATTTATAAATACTACCCACAACTATAACATTATATCAAATCCACACCATAATATTCAAAAAAATATTTCGAGAAATATAAATCTTTATTCATAAAAGTTGGGGTCTTACAACCTCCCATTCTTATGAAATTTCGTCCTCGAAATTAGGGTACGTACCTGATATATCGAAGAGGTGAGGATATCTTGACTTCATCTCAGATTCTAACTCCCAGGTCATTTCTTCCACATCGTGGTTTCTCCACAAAATTTTGACTTGAGGTATAACTTTAGAACGTAGAATATAATCCTTCTTATCCTAGATTTTAACAGGTAACTCTTCATACGTTAAATATTCCTCTATCTCGTCTGTTTCTAATTCAATAATGTGGTTCGGGTCTTTCACATATTTACGTAACATAGATATATGAAAAACTTTATGAACACGAGACATAATTGGTGGTAAAGCAAGTCTATAAGCCACAGTTCCTACTCGTTTGAGAATTATACACGGGCCAATGAATCGAGGATTGAGCTTTCCTCTCTTTCCAAATCTCGTAACTCCTTTCCATGGAGCAACACGTAACAACACATGATCTCCAATATTGAATTCCACATCCTTTCGATGAAGATCATCATAACTCTTTTGTCGATCTTGTGAGGTTTTTATACGTTATCGGATCGTTTGAATCTTTTCCGTAGTCATACATACCAAATCCAGTCCCAACAACGTTGCTTCACCCACCTCATCCCAGCATACTGGAGAACGACACTTTCTTCCATACAACGCCTCAAATGGAGCCATGCCAATACTTGCTTGATAACTATTGTTGTAGGAAAACTCCACCAATGGTAAGAACTTGTCCCAACTTCCCTTGAAGTCAAGGACACAGAGTCTTAATAAATCTTCAAGAGTTTGAATAGTCCTTTGACTGCCCGTCCGTTTGAGGATGATATGCTGAACTAAATCGTAAATTCGTGCCCATAGCATTTTGCAAACTAACCCAAAATCTTGAAGTGAATCTTGGGTTTCGATCAGAAACTGTGGATACTGGCATACCATGCAATCTTACAATCTCGTTTATGTACATACTAGCAAGACGTTCAAGTGTATAAGTTTCTTGTACAGGTAAGAAATGAGCAGACTTGGTCAATCTATCAATAATGACCCAAATCGCATCTATGCCTTGAGAAACCTTGGGAAGACCAGTAACAAAATCCATGGTAATGTGCTCCCACTTCCATTCTGGAATTTCAAGTGGTTGCAATGGACCTTTTGGCACTTGATGCTCCGCCTTTGACTCGTTGACAAGTTAGACACCTTGAGATAAACAAATGAATCTCTCTCTCTTCATATTGCTCCACCAAAATGTATGACGAAGATCACGACACATTTTGGTACTCCCAGGATGGATTGCAAACGGTGTGTTGTGCGCCTCCATCATGATTTTATACTTCAAGTCGGAATCGTTAGGAACACAAAGTCTGGAGTTGACTCGAAGTATTCCTTCTTCATCGATTCTTACTTCCGGAATAGCACCTTCTTCCACTTTCTTCTTCATATGTATCAGCTCCAGGTCTGTAGCTTGAGTAGCTTTAACTTTATCGATTAAAGTCGGTTCTACTCGTATATTCGCCATCATCATATGGGTCCCTGGAGTCTTTAACTCTATCTCCATCCTTCGTAAGTCATACACAATGGGCCCTTGCGTTGACAATAATGCACTCGTGCCCGCATATGATCTTCTACTCAATGCGTCAACTACTACATTCGCTTTTCCAGGATGGTATTGGATGGTATGATCATAATCTTTCAACAGCTCAAGCCAACGTCATTGCCGCATGTTGAGTTCCTTCTGAGTGAAGAAATATTTGAGGCTCTTATGATCCGTATAGATCTCCACCTTCTCTCCATACAGGTAATGCCTCCAAATCTTAAGCGCAAAAACGACAGCGGCCAACTTTAGATCATGAGTAGGATAATTCCTCTCATATTCTTCGAGTTGTCATGAGGCATAGGCTATGACTTTCCCATGTTGCATGAGAACACATCCTAACCCTTTGCCTGAAGCATCACTGTAAATGACAAATCCCTCCGTGCCAGATGGTATTATCAGAGCAGGTGCTGAAATGAGTCTACTCTTAAGTTCTTGAAAACTCTTCTCACATTTCTCGCTCCAAACGAATTTTATATCTTTTCGAGTTAGCTGCGTTAATGGAGTAACGATTCGAGAAAACCCTTCTATAAATCTCCGATAATAACCAGCTAAGCCGAGAAAGCTACGTACCTCGGTCACTGACTTTGGTTGCTCCCAGCTTTGAATTGCTTCAATCTTTGCCGGGTCAACAGATATTCCATGACTTGATACTACGTGCCCAAGGAATGCTACTTCCTCAAGCCAGAACTCATATTTTTTCAACTTGGCATAAAGCTTATTTTAACGAAGCTTTTGAAGTATCAGTCTCAAGTGTTGCTCATGGCCTTCACGGGTTTTGGAGTATATTAGGATGTCATCAATAAAGACGACCACAAAGTGATCCAAATATTCCTTGCATACTCGGTTCATCATGTCCATGAAGGCAGCATGAGCATTAGTCAATCCAAAAGACATGACTAGGAATTCATAATCCCCATACCGAGTTCTGAAAGCAGTCTTTGGAATGACATCAGTTTTAATCTTCAACTGATGATATCCAAAACAAAGATCGATCTTTGAAAAGAATTTGGCGCCTTGCAACTGGTTAAACAGATCATCAATACGAGATAACGGGTACCTATTTTTGATGGTGACATGATTCAACTCCCTATAATCAATACAAAGTTGCATACTTCCATCTTTCTTCTTCACGAATAGAACAGGAGCACCCCAAGGAGACGTACTAGGACGAATGAAACTGATGTCTAACAATTCCTGTAGTTGGGTTTTTAACTCCTGAAGTTTAATAGGAGCCATTCGATATGGGGCTTTAGAAATGGGTTTTGTACTGGATTCAAGGTCGATACAAAATTCAATTTCTCGCTCTGCGGGTAGGCCAGGAAGTTCTTCAGGGAATACGTCAGGAAATTTATTAACAATAGAAATATCATTCAAAATTGACGTATTTTTGTTTAGATCTGTGACATGGGCTAAGAAAGCTTGACATCCGTTTTTTAATAAACGAGTAGCTTTATGGCTTGAGATGACAGTGATGGATTTTAATGGTTTGGTTGCTTGAATTCGCATAATAGGTTGGTTAGGAATATTAAAGCTAACAACTTTACGAAAATAATTGATTTTAGCATGATGAGTAGTTAACCAATCAATCCCTAAAATCACATCAAATGCAAGTATTTTCAAAGAAATAAGATCGACAGGTAACGTGCGGTTACCGATTTGAATCAAACAAGACTTATAAATCGTGGATGTAATGAAGGTTTCTCCCAACGGAGTTTCAATAGATAAGTCAAAGTCTAATTTCTCTGAAGTCAAATTTAAACGTTGAGCGCAAGTAGGAAAAATAAAGGAATAGGTAGAACCGGTATCAAATAAAGTATAAACTTCGCTAGAGTTTATGGTTAACTTACCCGTGATCACCTCATTCAGATTCCTCGTTTTTTTGGAGGTTACGACAAACGCTCTCCCTTAAACTACCAGTTTTGTCTTGTCTGGGACACCCTTTGATGCCTCCATCTCAGCTGGACTTGACTTTGGTGCACAACAAAATCGGGCTAGGTGGCCTTCTTTTCCACAATTATAACATGCTTTGGACTGCATCGTGCAGTTTGGACTTATGTGTCCTTCCCCTCCACATTTGTAACATACGACCGGCGGTCGTTCTCCTTCCTTAACAATGGGTGCTGGTGCTGACGTCTTTCCATCTTTGCTGAACCTTCTCTTCTTGAACTTTCCACTCCTATTGTCTTGGCCATTATTACCACCGAAGTGGTTATCATTTCTGGAATGTTGATTACCTCCACGTTTATTGTCACCGCTTCGATGACTGCTACCACTGGTATTATCGACTTGTCGGCTGCTCTCTCTTGGTTGGGTTAACTCATTATCGTGCTCCAATAACTGAGCCCTATTCACAACATCTAAATACAAACACAGTTTATGAGAGATAAGGTATTGACGTATCTCGGGTTTCAAACATCTTAGAAACATCCGCGTCATTCTCTCCTCATTATCAACCAAGTGGGATGCAAACCGAGACAACTCGGCAAATTTAGCTTCGTTCTGCGCCACAGTCATATTATTTTGCTCAAGCTTGATGAACTCTACCTCCTTCATGTGACGAATACTTTCAAGAAAGTACTTGTCATTAAATAGCTCTTGGAACTTCTCCCAAGACATCTTCGAGTCTGGCGGCAGTTGAGTACGCTTCTGATTCCCACCGATGTCGCCTCTGCACACACAACATGAAGGTGGCAAAGGGAACCTTTTGTTCCTCGGAGCATCCCAAGACATCAAATATTTTGTTGATCTGCTTTATCCACGTCTCCGCCTTAAGTGGTTTTGGCTCTCCAAAAAAACTCCGGTGGTCCCAGCTCCTTGAATCGCTTAATTGGTGGCGTCCCCAGAGTTATCGGTGTTTCCACTGTATTTTGGACAGGAGCCGCGCCTTCATTACATAAATTACATAAAGCCTTTGACCATCCCATCATTCACCATTTCATCGGTGTTATTGTTTTCATGAGGATTATTGTCTTCCTGTTGCACATTACCCTGGGCATTGATCGTTGGTGACTCAACGGTCTCACGTGCTTCATTGCTTATCTCAACATTTTCGGATGCCATTTGCAAATACTATAACAAAACAAGGGTTAATTAACATATCACATATTATCCCTATATTCTGACCGACCAATTAAACACCAAATAAACTTAGGTAGGTCATACTAGCGAAAGAATTCCCCGTCTCTCCCCTCCTAGTTCTTATCTCACATCTCAGCCAGGGATCATATCCCTAAGATTTGATACCAACTGTGATGCCCCCAAAATAGGTATACATCACTCATCTTGAGTCGCCAAATACATGGTCATCTAATATGAATATTGTCATCTAGACAATATCTACACTCAAAGGAGTCCTCATTACATTTATTGTCACACTATTTAACAGAATAGGGAGGACTACTAATGCTATCTTCTGGACCGTCACTCCTTTCCCCAACTCGTCCCAGCTATATTCTCATTTCTTGAAGAGAACAGTGAAAGAAAGGGTGAGCTCAACTAGCCCAGTAAGAAATATAATGACTAAGATAATGCAGGATAAATTATCAATAGTCTTCAACAATGTTAAACTGATAAAATACAATAGACATCAAGTTTAACTGCAGCGGAATAAGCAATCCATTAGAAGAGTCAATTAGAGAATAAAACCTACTATCTTCTATGATTTAAAAATGTTTTCATCAACTTTTATCATTTGAGACTCGACAATAAATAAACCACATCTTCTAATCATCCACATTACTACGAGCCAAGGATATTAATTAAATCATCAACGGTCATGACTTTACCGAATAATCCCTGGTCATAATCATACCAAAAACTGTCCATCAATGCATTACAGGCCACTGAGGACTTTTACCACATCATTTATAACATTACAGGTTATGATTATACCGAATGACCCCTGGTCATAATCATACTAAGTCCATCTATGCACGTAAGCCAAAGATGACTTTCATTATAATATAAGCATGAGGATGATGACAATGACATAATAATTCAATAAAACAAGTTCAAGAATTAATTTATCCAAGAACTAATGACGTCCCAATTTGTCAACATGATACTTCTTTATAGAGTAAAATTTAAGAATGCTCAGAAGAATATTTTCATGAAAGGATACTGGATGAAGCGCAAATATCAAGGATATTCCACTAATTTCATGGAGTATAGAAGTCAAAACTTTAACCAACTGAGTATAATAAAGAATATATGAAACTGCAAATGGATTTTCACCCGCCATGCGGTAATCCACGTATACATATCATTTTCACAATTTAATAAGGAATGAATACAAAGGATTATCCACCATGCATGTGGTAATCCACATAGACAGGTTATTCCAACCGAATAATAAAGAATGGAATAACAAAAGGATTCACCATGCATGCGATAGAGACCGCACAAACAGGTTATTCCCAACAGGATAATAAATAATGGAACCGGTCACGTCCCACAGCGCCTGCAGACGTATGGATATTCCGGCGAGAATAATAAATACTAATAATAAATAATGGAACCAGTCCCAAGAACGCACCTTACGACATGATATTCAATGTAATAATAAATGCGGAATAATAAATAATGGAACCATGTCCGGCGTAAAATGCACAAACAGGATATTCCGATAGAATAATAAATGCGAAATAATAAATAATGGAACTAGGTCTGGCGTAAAATGCACAGATAGGATATTTCGACAGAATAATAAATGCGGAATAATAAATAATGGAACCAGGTCATGCGAAATTCGCACCGACAGGATATTCCAACAGAATAATAAAGAATGGAATAATAGAATAATTTCACTATGTATGTGGTACTTCGCATAAACAGGTTATTCCAACATAATAATAAGGAATGGAATAACAGAAGAAGATCACCATGTATGTGGTACTTCGCATAAACAGGTTATTCCAACATAATAATAAAGATTGGAATAACAGAAGAAGATCACCATGTATAGGGGAGTCCACTTATACATGTTATTCCAACAGAGTAATAAAGAATGGAATAACAGAAGTTCTCTTCATGAATATGAAAGAATAACACCCCTTACCTTAGAAGAACTGGATATTGGAAAAGAAAGGTAGCTGACTTCTCTTCTTCTTTCTCTCTATAATTTCTCTCTCAAGAGTTTCAGTGAATTCGTAAGAAATAATGAAGGAATGAGCTTCTATTTATAGGAGAATGGACTAAATAGTAACTAATTCATGAACGGTCCAGATTGATTTACTTTTAAACGGACGGTCCATATTGATTTACTATTAAACTTTAAACCAACGGTCCATACTGATTCACTATTAAACTTTAAACCAACGGTCCATACTGATTCACTATTAAACTTTAAAGCAATGGTCCATATTGATTTACTAATATAATTTCAACCAACGGTCTGAAAAATTAGAACATCTCCTCATGGAATTATATTGTACCCAAAAATAATTTGGACCGAAAAGAAATATATTGTTCGGGTGAATAGTACCTCATGAATAGTAATTCGTGAATAGTAACTCATGAATAGTAACTCATGAATAGCAACTTATGAATAGTAACTCGTGAATAGTAACTCATGAATAGTAACTCGTGAATAGTACTCCAACACGAAAAGTGCCCTGAATACCCGATTGAACAATATAACCTCCAGACATCAATTATTATCGATATAAATGTCGATTTCTACTAACACAAATAATCCCAACACAATGGAACTATCAAATTCATCTTTAATCAATATGAGCTTATCATTAATATTATAACTCACAATATTTAACAACCAGGTTGTTACCAGGAAAGAGGGGGCTTTCCAATAAGGATTTCTCCCTATTGGCGCGCAATTAGGTGACCAAATCTCTCCTTGACAGAACTTCTAGACATTGTAAATATTGCAATTTAATAATATGAATAACTTTGTCATCTCAATTATTGATTTAATAATATAACATATTGTGCAGATTATACTGTGACAATAATCGAATCAATAATATGAGAGATATGATGCAGCAATTACTGTAGCAATAATTGAGTATAACTAAGTGACTTATCACGTCACTACAAGAAAAAGGCCTATCAGCGACCAATTATATCAGCGACCGCATATTCGGTCGCTGATAGTCTTAATAGCGACCGATAGCAGCGACCATATTATATGCCAGTCGCTAAGTGATATCAGCGACCTATTGCGGTCGCTGATCGGTCGTTAGAACAAATTTCCCACCCAAAATTTGGCAGGAAATGTTGGAGCGTAGTTTTTTTGCGACCACTTATAATCAAATGACGCATGCGATCATTTGATAAGTCCATGTCCTTAAAATCGGCGACTTTGAGGTCGTCACGATGATGCCGATCGGCGATCCTTTTAATCTATCAGTCTTTTGCTCGGCAGTAGCAGAATCAGAAAGGAAAAAACAAGAGGGAGACCGAATAGGGAGAAGAGGAAGAAGGGGGAAAAGAGGGCGAAGAGGAAATCTCATTGCTGTCGCGCGATTAGGTTGGCTTTCTCCTTTAATTGGTGTTAGGTACCAAATTATATGGCAAATATTTGATATATATATATATATATATATATATATATATATATATGTGTGTGTGTGTGTGTGTGTGTGTTATGTTTGAATATTTGGGTTTTTCTTCTTCTTTTAAACTCATCAGTAGCTTGTGGGTTTCGATTGAATGCGATTTTTTTGTTAATTTATGTGGTTCAAATGTTTGATTGAATGTATTAGTCTCCAATGTTAGTATAATGGGTTAGTCTCTAATGTTAATATTTTTTATATAATGTTGGTATTTGTGTTTGGCACTTGGAATTATTTTGTATAATGTTAGTCTCTAATGTTAATATTTTTTTGTATAATGTTAGTATAATGGGTTAGTCTCTAATGTTAATATTTTTTGTATAATGTTGGTATTTTTGGTTTATGAGTTGGTATTTGTGTTTGGCACTTGGAATTATTTTGTATAATGTTAGTCTCTAATGTTAATATTTTTTTGTATAATGTTAGTATAATGGGTTAGTCTCTAATGTTAATATTTTTGTATAATGTTGGTATTTGTGGTTCATGAGTTGGTATTTGTGTTTGACACTTGAATTATTATAGATTTCATACCTCTTGTAGATATCTTTGTGGTCCAAATCTTGTTGGGTAGGGTAGGAGGATAATTGGGATTGACAAAATTTATGCTTAAGCATTTATTTCCCACCCAATGGCTTGTTGATTTCTAATGTAACTGTATTTGGGTTATTCTTAGGTCACACGCTAGGGGTGAGTTGGTCTATATAATTGTGAGCGCAAGGACCAATGCTATATACTTTTAAAGAAGAGGAGATGATATCGAATTGAATTAGTTGCACTTACATTAATAAATGTCAAACCACTAACATTGGAGTCTAATATCCAATTGGTGCTGTTAAATGATGTAGGGATTTTAAACTAAGTGATCCACTAGAGCCTATTAAGGGACTGTTGGAGCTGATGGGTTGGGCTTGGGGCTGCGAGGCCACACCAGGCCACGCCAAGCTTAGCTGTTGGCATGTTCAGCTGGAGGGAAGTTAAGCCAAAATAGACAATGCTAGGGAACTGTTAGTGCAACAGAGAAGGTATCTAGACACACTTGGCTAATAGCTTTAGCACACTAGTTTATATGAATGAATCTCTAAGATACTCAAAAGTTGTATAAATGAGTTAGCAAACTCTGATATAAAGCTAGCATCAACTCGTAAATGCTTACAAGTATGTTCAAGTATATAACTTTTTACTGCTTACTAGCTAATATGATCAAGTCATATGGTTACTAGTATTCTCTCAAGTCATATGCTTACAAGTATGCTTAAATGTTAATCATATGCATGCTTACAAGTATGCTCAAGTCATATGGTTACAAGTATGCTCAAGTCATATGTTAACATTTATAATGTTGTCTATAGTAGGTACCGTGGAATCATGGACCTCTATTCGGCCAAGTAGTTGGATGGCACGACGAAAGTCAAGTGCCCAGATAGTCTTCTGGTGAATTTAGAGAATTTGGTTGCCGGTGTTTTTGGAGTATGCGTATAGTCACCCTAATGTATGAATGGTAAGTCGCAGAATCGATGTCCATGTTTGAAGTGTAAGAATATAAATTATATGGATGAGACATGGTAAACTATCATTTACTTGTTTCGGGTTCATGAGAAATTACGAAGAATCTTTGGTGGGCACATGGCGAGAGAAGAGATGGTGGTATCACACAAGTACACAATTCGGGCAGTAGTACTCATCGTATGAATGAAATGGTTCATGATATTGCAAGGCCAGATTTTGATTGGGAGCAAGGCAGAGAGCAACCTATGAATTTTGATGCCAAAGACTTCTTTAAGTTGTTAGACAAGGGTAGCGAGCCATTGTGGCATGGTTGCACCAAACACACTACATTGTCTGCAGTGGCGACATTACTTAACATCAAGGCTGATCACAACATGAGCCATGAGTGTTTTGAGTCGCTCTTGAAGGCCATTAAGAGTATGTTGCCTGACGGTGAGAAATTACCTGGTAACTATTATTTTTGTAAGAAAATGGTGAAGAAGTTGGGTCTTGGATACCAAAAGATCAATGCATGTCCCAACGATTGCATGTTATTTTATAAGGAAAATGAACAGATGACAAGGTGCATGTTTTGCAGTCATGATCGGTTTAGGCCTAATAAAGAGGGTGTCACTACAAAAAAAATCAAGTATACTGCTTTAAGATTCTAAGGTATTTTCCAATAACACATCGGCTAAAAAGATTGTACATGTCTTCAAGAACAAATTGAATATATGAGTTGGCATGTGAAATCTCCAAATAAAGATGGAGAACTAAATCATCCATGAGATGCGGGGCTTGGAAGATTTCAACTTAGCACATCCTAGATTTGCATTGGAACCTAGAAATGTGAGGCTTGGATTGTCCACCGATGGTTTAAATCTGTTTGGCCACTTAGTTGTTCCGTACTCATGTTGGCCTGTGATTGTTACTCCGTACAACTTGCCTCTTTGGATGTGTATGAAATAGCCATACTTGTTTCTTTCACTCGTGGTTCCTGGTCGTAAGAGTCCTGAAAAGAACTTAGATGTTTACTTGAGACCTCTTATAGACGAGTTGAAGGTATTGTGGGAGGATGGAGTACAAACTTGGGATGTTGCAATGAAAACAAATTTCAACCTTAGGGCAGCGGTTATGTGGACTATAAGTGACTTCCCAGCTTATGGTATGTTAGCTGGATGGAGTACACACGGGAAGTTGGCTTGTCCGTATTGTATGGAGCATACAAAGTCGTTTAATCTATCAAAAGGTTGAAAGCATTGTTGGTTTGATCACATCGTCGGTTGCTTACCGGCAGTAGATCACCCGCTTGAAGAAATAGAGAACACTTCAGGAAAGGGAAAGTAGACAATGATATGCCTGCATCGCGATTGTCGGGAACGGAGATGCGAGATCGTGTGATGAGATTGCTGGTTATCCCATTTGGTAAGGTTGATGTTACAAACATAATCAATGGGTTTGGCAAATCTCATAACTGGGTTCGGAGAAGCATCTTTTGGGAACTGCCTTATTGGTCTACAAATTTGATTCGTCATAATCTAGATGTGATGCATATTGAGAAGAATGTGTTTGACAATGTGTTTAACACTGTGATGAATGTTACGGGGAAGACAAAAGATAACGATAAGACACGTTTGGACATGAAAGATATTTGTAAGCGTCCCGGATTAGAACTTTACGAATCTCCTAATGGTAAGATTGTCAAACCGCATGCAAGGTACACATTGTCCAAAAGAAAGTTGAAGATGTGTGCACATGGGTTAAGTCTCCTGAAACTACCGTATGGATATCGTCAAACATTGCAAGGTGTGTTACGGTGGGAAATTGCAAGGGATGAAGAGTCATGACCATCATGTGTTCATGGAGAGGCTCATGCCTATAGCATTTTGGGATCTGCTTGATAAACCAATATGGGATGCTTTGATAAACCAATATGGGATAAACCAATATGTGTTCATGGAGAGGCTCATGTTATTCCAATATGTTAATGTTTATAACATGGTATAGATTGTACGATGACGAGTTAAAAGTGAAGCATCCCGGCATAACTGATAAAGATATTCAAATCAATCGGGATAAAAACTTTGCACTTTGGCTAAAGGACAAAGTAAGTTCAATTTTTAAGCACGTAATATATATATATATATATATATATATATATATATATATATACTCCATGTTAACTATGACTTCATTTAATAAGATGGAGTTTTTGTAGGCTTTGAATCGAGGATCAACGATTTTGGCTAATGTACAAGTCCTAGCTATGGGACCAGACAGGGACCAAGTCACCCGCAATGATTTACAAAATAAATGGTTGTGAATTTCACACAAAGGCATATGGGCGCGGTAAAAGAACAACGAACTCCGGAGTGTGTGTCCAAGGAGAGATTGTTATGAGCTTGGTCGTGCCTTTTATGGGGAGTTAGAGGAAATCATAGAGTTGTCGTACAAGGGCACGTACGGGGGTCATATTCACTTGTTCAAGTGCCGTTGGTTTGATTCAGAAAAAGGGATACGTGTTGACAAACATGGAATCATCGATATTGACCTCCATAGAGTGCATGTACTCAACGAACCGTTTGTTTTACCAACTCAAACAGTACAAGTATACTACACTCCTAGTCCTGTTAGGGAAAGGGATAGACCGCCTACAGATTGGCAAGTTGTAATTCATACTCCCGCGCGTAGTCATGTCCAAGTAATAGACGGCGATTTCTACTAAAAGGAAATGCTTCAGAGACCTCCTATAATAAATATAGAGGACAACAATGATGTAATCCAGTTAGAGGGTGGAGATGAACCTGATGAATTGGATCCCGAGACAGTTATTGTGCCAGATGATAGTGATATTGAGGAAGATTTATTGGTGACAATAACCCATACGTAATCAAGAAGATGGTTATGAATCTCCGATACTTATACAAAATGATTCTGACTCATCAGACAACGATTTTCATTAAAATGTATGTTTAGTTTTAATTGTACAAAATGTATGTTTATGTTCATGTTCATGTTTAGCTCATAATTATGTACCTTTCATTTATGTTCTCTATATCCTTAACTATATCATTTGTAGTTGTTATAGTTAACTATTTTGCAGTCATGTTTATGTACCTTTCACTAATGGTAATCGTAGTTAACTATTTCATACAATTAAATGTCATTCATAATTTCATACTAACATCCTAATTTTTTTTATTTATAGATGTCTTCTGAACCTGTAGCATGAAAGCGAGGGTTGGGTTGGGGACCTAATCATGTGCCGAAGGCCCCGGCTAATCCGGATGATCGTATTTTTATACAGATCTGTCCTCCTCCAGAAAGCACGTAAGTTAAACATCGTGTATATATAAGGGTTTAATATTTCCATTTTTATAAATATATTTTAATGTAAATTATTGTATATTGTAGTGATTTTCAAGATAATAAAATTGTGAAGTGCATTTCACAATTATGCTTCTGTAATCGGCCTCTGACGGTGATTACATGGGCGAGCACACCTCTAACCCATAAGGATCTGATTTGAATTTGAATTTCAGGTATATTTATTTAATCACTCTGATAGATAATACATAGTTAATCAACTAATAGTTTAGTAATGTTGGATTATGGTAATATAACAGTTTTAATATTATTATTGTTGTTTTATTTGCAGAAGCGGTATAGATGGGACGACGACAGCATCGAGTTATTCGAGCAATCGCTCGGTAGAAGTCGTAGTCCAACTAAAGATAATCTGAACAAAGAACGACAGAAAGCCCTGCACAATGTTGAGATTGACCATCCAAGACAGGGTGAGCAGTATATGCATGAGCATAGCCCCTGGTAGTGCGCACATCCCATATGGGTGCAGATGTGTGAGTAGTGGAGAGCTGAGAGCTGGGTCAAGAGACGTAAGACTGCCGCCTCAAACAGATCCTCATGTGTATCTAAAGGTGAAAAGGCAAAAGGCACGTACAAGGGCGGCAATATATCACAGCTACAGCATATTGCTGCTAGGGTACGTATATATAACAAGCTTATTGGCTTAGTTATTTGTCTTTATGTTTACAGTCATGTTTTGTAGCTAAAATATCATATATTTACATATTAATATGAGAACATGAATTGTAGGAGTCTGAGTCTTAAGGTCAACCTATCAATTGGTTGGATGTGTATGTGGCCACCCGTGATGGTCTGCCTGATGCTGTTTAGCGGTAATAAGTTAACTTTAAACATATTACAGTCATGTTTTTTAGTATTTTTTATTTATTTTTAACTATTTATTTGTTGACCTTCTGACAGGACACTTATAATGGCTTAATGAACGAGCGCTATCCTGAAGGCACCCCGCGTCCGACGATTGATCAAGAATTGTGGGAGAGGGCATCCGTCGTGAAGAAAAATTATGTTAAAGGCCAAGGACAAAGACGACGCCCGACCATCAGTGGCACAGGCAGCTCTGCTACCCAATCTACACAGTCATCAGGTCATCCAGCCTATCATACTCTTGCTGACTGTGTAAGAGCGATCTATCAAAATTGTGATCTTCTTCTTATACTTTGGTATCATCCATCGCATTCTCTAAATCTTGATGAGTTGGCGGCGATGGCGCAGCAATGACATCACAAAGACATTAGGGTGGCGACCAGGATCAGGGTGGCGACCAGGTACTTATATGTTTCATTACGTACATTGTCTATTGTTTAGCTTTCCCTAAGTTATAATAGTATCAACACATGTAACATATATGTTTTATTCTTTTGTTAATTACAGGGTACTAATTTGGATGATCCATGAAGAGCTAGACCAATCATGTTAGATTTGTAAAGCCTTGTTAGACTTGTTTTTTAGATTTTTAAAGCCTTGTAATCTTTTAAACTACTTATCTTTGGACTGTATTGGTTTACGATTCTATTATATGGATGTTTAAGATTGTATTGTGTTGTGTTGGTTTAGATTCATTCTTTGGACTGTATGGATGGATGTTTATCATATAGTAATTATCATGGATGGGTGGATGCTTATATATACCGTTGTGTGTTGGGATAAAAAGCAGGTAAAAAAGCAGGTTATTTTTGGGAAATCAATAAAACAGGAAAAATATTAAAAAAAAAAAAAAAAAACAAAGTCACTGATACAGTATTAGCGACCTAGTAACGTGCTTAGAAGTCAGGGACCGCAGCGGTCGCTATTACCGGTCGCTGACACGTGTGCCACATCACGTCTGACAGATGACTCAGCATGAGTCAGAATAGCGACAGTTGAGGTCGCTGATTGCGGTCGCTAACAAGGCAGTCGCTATTGTTGGTCGCTGATGTCATTTCAGCGACTAGATTTTCTGCGACTAATAGTAGCGACCGCTTGCGGTCGCTAATATCCATCTGCGACTATATGCGGTCGCTGATAAGCCTTTTTGTTGTAGTGCGTAAGTATCAATAACCAATACCGTGTGCTATTATGCAACCACGCGTATTACTGTACTTTTACTATCGGGTAGTTCAACAGTTTTAACGGTAACACTTCCTTTATTATTTTTATAAAAGATAATTACATCATTTTCTTACTACGACAATACTTTCGTTGTGGGGTCCACCAATGATTGTACCATCGTACGAATATTCCCTGTTAAAACAAATATTCCCCGACCAATCAAATATTATATAACAACTTGCATACTTTGCAAAATTTATAAATACTAACCACAACTTTAACATTATATCAAATCCACATCATAATATTCAAAAAAATATTTCGGGAAATATTTTCTCAAGATATTATTCTTAATATAATATATATGTATTATTAGAATATTTACATGCACGACACACGTACACACTATATATAGAAAATAAGTTTATTTCCTATTATGATAAATTATTTCCATCAACTTATATAACAAATAGGTTTTAATATATTTATCATATTACTTAATCACACACATTACCTATAAGGTAATTTCAAAATAATATTCCCCCTTTTATTAAAATCATCAAATGCTACAATTTATTTTAATATCCCTTATTAGAAATATACCATAATTATTTCTCTTTCCTTTCTATAAATTGTCTCAACAGAATTTCTTTAATCTATACATTTAACTATATCTCAATATTAATCAATAAATCTCTAACCAATATTTATCTAAAGATATATCGATTTTCTTCTCTCATCCACAACTTACACGCATACAAGTCTAGACCTAGCACGCGTCAAGTCTTTAATAGTATTCGATATAGTACACTGAGTGGTTTCCCACAAACAACCAACAAATTAGTTTCCGTCTCGTCTATACTGTTTTCACAGTGAGTTAGATCGGTTACTAATTCGTATATACCTCCGCTCTCTGAAGGAATTATTTAGCCCAGCTCCTATACATTAACCATTAAAGAGTAATGTTGTACTGCCTTAGACTTGATACTTACTCGTACATACTCAAGAAATTGGTGATTATCAAAGATATTCAATGTCACCAACTATTATAAAATAATTCTATAAATTATTTAATATCGATAGATAAATCTTAGCCATCTTTTTACTAATTTATCTCTACAATTCATAATAAATATATAATAATGATATATATATATATATTTATTAAACACACCATTACTTATTATATAGTTCATATTCTCGTAACATATATATCTTCTTGTTCTAACCCATCTCATGCTTTAAGAATTTTATTCACTAAATTCTTATTTTAATATTTTCTAAAAATTCAGGTTCTTACATAAGTACCCTTACTAAAGCCTTCCCATGTTTTTTTCCAGGATTACTTGTATATCGACTTAGCTTACTTATTGAGTATGCTATATATGCTCGAATCTTGATTTGATAAATACATTAAACTGCCTATTATACGAGAATATTCCAATTGGGATATACTTTCATCATGATTAGTAGTGAGATGAAGTGTTGGATCAACAGGTGTTCCTACTGGATTTTTCTCATATTTATTATATTTTGCAAGTATTTTCTCAATATAATGAGATTGAGACATAATAAGTCCATTAGATATTCTGAAAATCTTGATTCCTAGAATAACATCTGCTAGGACCATGTCTTTCTTCAAACTTGCTAATTAACATTTGTTTGGTAGCATTAATAACATCATTATTACTACAAATGATTAACATATCATCCACGTATAGACTAACTATTACATATCCCCCTTAAGTGTTTTTGACATATACACATTTGTCACACTCATTTATTTTGAAATTATTTGATATCATAACATTATCAAATTTTTCATGTCATTGCTTTGGTGCTTGTTTCAAACCATATAATGATTTAACAAGCTTGTACACTTTTTTTTCTTTTCCAAGAACAATAAAACCTTCTGGTTGCTCCATATAAATTTCTCCTCTAATTCACCATTAAGAAAGGCAGTTTTAACATCCATTTGATGTATTTCTAAATTGTGTATTGCAGCTATTGCAATTAACATTCGAATGGATGTTATCCTTGTAACTGGTGAATAGGTGTCGAAATAATCAAGTCCCTTTTTTTGCCTATAACCTTTGGCTACAAGTCTTCCTTTGTATTTATCAATAGATCCATCGGCCTTCATTTTCCTTTTAAAGATCCATTTGCATCCTAATGGTTTGGTTCCTGGTGGAAGATCTACCAATTCCCAAGTATGATTTTGCATAATGGATTCAATTTCACTATTGATCGCTTCTTTCCAATATGAAGCTTCTGGAGTAGACAACGCTTCCTTCACACTTTGAGGTTCACTTTCTAGCATGTTACTTACAAAGTCAGGACCAAAAGACTTGGAGATCTTAACCCTTTTAAAGGGGTTTGACACATAAAACGCAACAGAAATAGAAAAATTTAAATCAATTTCAAAACCCTAAACAGGATCCATGCGAAAACCATATTAATTTAGTGGTTAGAAATTTATACCGATTATTGAAGCTGGAATTGATACGATCGAATCTCTAACGCAATCCAAATGAACTGCGCCTCTATAGTATCCACACGAACGCCCCGCGAACCGTCGTACGATCTGCAGTAAAAGAAACTGCGTTACTAGCCACCAAGGATGAAGATTTTCAAAATTGTTTCTCTCTAGTCTCTCTCTAAGAGCGTCTAGAATTTTTAGTTAATGAATAATCCCTAAATGGCTGCTACATATCATATATATAGGGATTAAAAGGAATTAATCAAAATCTAATTTAATAAAATCCAATATATATATATATATATATATATATATCTTAATTAAGTCTTACTTAATTAATATACCTATATATAAATTATCCTATTAATTTAAATTCGTAATTTAAATACTATTAATCATATTGACATATTTAAATTTTTACAATTTAAATTAATTTCCTTTTAATTACGTTCTATGTGTGTGACCCTATAGGTTATTATTACGTTGGCAATAATTTTAAAATCATATTATAAAATTATAAACAGTGAGCGGCATCTAGTAATGCATCACTACTACCCAAGTAATAATAAGATCGATGATTCGATGCAACCTTTTCGTGACCAATGTTTCAATGTAATTTAATCCTTTTAACCTTGACATCCTAGATTAAACTCGAGTCATGGAATGTGTCACACTCTTCATAATTTAATCTGTGTTTTCTTGATCAATGAATAGACTATATGAAACAAATCACTATTTGAGCATGGCCATGCATTTCATAGTCCTACTCAATCAAGAGGCCTATGGATATCACCGCTAATATATAGGAGGGTTAAATTCCATCTAGATCATTCATATTCCTCACACGATTCATGATGTACCCAATAATCATCTTTATAGTCCACCTTATTAAAGGTGACATTTGATGATATCTGTGAGACCCCGAAATTTATGAAATGAAAGTATTCATTTTTTTTTATAATTATTCTATTTAGTAAATGGTTAAATTGATAAAAGGCTAAAGTTAAGGGTGATATGTGAAAATTTTTCAAAGTAAATAAGTTGTCATAAAATAATCGGTGATAAAAGTATAGTAATACGCGTGGTTGCATAGTAGCACACGGTATTATTTATTGATGCTTACGTAAGAAGTCACTCAGTTATACTCAATTATTGCTATAGTAATTGTTGCATCATATCTCTCATATTATTGATTCAATTATTGTCACAGTATCATCTGTATAATATGTTATATTATTAAATCAATAATTGAGACGACAAAGTTATTCATATTATTATTTGCAATATTGACAATGTCTAGAAGTTCTGTCAAGGAGAGGTTAGATAATCTAATTGCGCGCCAATAGGGAGAAATCCTTATCGGAAAGCCCCCTCTTTTCTAGGAAAAACCTGGTTGTTAAATATTGTGAGTTATAATATTAATGATGAATAAGTTTGTGTTGATTAAAGATGAAATGAATAGTTCTATTGTGTGGGAATTATTAGTGTTAGTGGAAATCGACATTTATTTCGATAATAATTGATGTCTGGAGGTTATATTGACCAATCGGGTAATTAATCGGATAAATGAGCAATTAATTGCTATTAATTCACATGTTTATAACTATGTGTTCACATGTGTGTACTATTGATTCACATGATTTACTATTAGGGGAGTTGGTGCAAGATTGATAATACTTGTATGACTAAATTAAAAATGGAGGTATAAATGAAGGTACTATACTATAATTAATTTTTTCACTTGTTTAGAACTATTGAGTCACATGATTTACTATTGATTCACATGATTTACTATTAGGGGAGGTGGTGCAAGTTTGATAATACTTGCAGGACTAAAGTAAAAATGAAGGAAGGTATTATACTGTAATATTTTGAGCCCCAAAATGTGCAATTATTGAAACTATATTTTCCTATAAATAAAAGCTAATTCTTCCTTCATTTCTCACCAATTCACTAAGTCTCACAAGAGAAATTATAGAGAGAAAGAAGAAGAGAAGTCTGCTACCTCACTATTCCAGTATCTAGTCTTCGTCTGAGGTAAGGGATATTATTATTGTGGTAAGGGGTATTATTTCTTTCATATTCATGAAGAGGGTTATTTTCTTTCAATACTCGTAAGGGTTATTATTTTTATATTCTGAAGAGATATTATTTTACGTATTCGTATGAATATTATTATCGTTCAATATTCATTATATTCGTTTAATATTCATAAGGGATATTATGTTCGTTCAATATTCGTAAGGAATATAATTTTCGTTCAATCGTTATAAGTAAGGGGTTTCTGCCAGGGGCAGTTTCATAATTTTTTCGACCCTAAAAAATTCTAGAAAAAATTGAAATGATAATTTGATGAGTTTTCTAGATTGTGTCCAAAAATGGCGATTTTTGGATGTATAGATTAGGAGTTATAAATTTTATGGGAAAAAAGTATTTTAAAAGTAAACCCTTATAACTCCTTATGGTTAACTCAAAATTTGGTGAAATTTTTATTAGGAGTACATGTATATCACAGGAGTATACCTCAGAAAATTTCGAGATTTTTAGACAAAAGTACAGTTTATGATAAATGTCTAAATATTCGGCAGTTTTGGCCATATGAAAAATAGTAAATGAATTTTAAAAATTCTGAGAAAAATATATGTTCAATATGGGACTATATTATGCTAAATCCCATAAAAGAAAACTTTTTGGGATTGATTTGTTATTTTTCATGAAAATGATTTAGTTACTAACATATGAATTAAATATGTTATGTGAAGTTAAAAAATTGGTAAATAGGATTTTATGGTTTAAAAATCCTATATAAGGTATATGCAGATTTTTGATGAGGGATTTGATCATTGGTGATGAAATCTTATGAGTATGACATTTTTAAATGATTAAATATATTATTTGGTAAAGTGTAAACAATTAAAATAAATTGTTTATAAGTTTAAGAAGTGATTAAAATATTGTTATAATATTAATGATATTAGATTATGAGAATATTAAGTGATTGATAACATTTGGATATTCTTGAACTCTGGATAAATTATAATATAAATATTTAATATTTATCTTTTATCTTATTTGGTTGATTCTTTATATCATTGTCATGATTCTCATGCTTATATTATGTTGGAAGTCATCTTTGGCCCGTAGTGCATAGATGGACTGTTGGTTATTGGTTTTAACAGTTGTTTATCTTTGGCCTGTAGTGTAAAGATGATATGTTGTTTGATAGCTTTGGCCCGTAGTGCAAAGATGGACAGGTGTATGACATGATCATGACCACTGGTGAAACTAATGAATATCCTTGGTCGTAGTGCAGCGATAATTCAATGATGTGATTGGCAGGATCATGACCATTAGTTAACAGTTGAATGTCTTTGGCAGTAGTGCACTGATAGGAAATTTATTGTTATGATTATGACCATTGGTTTTATAATTGAATATCTTTGGCTCGTAGTGCAAAGATAGACAACTGATTGGTATAATCATTGTTCTTACATTTGAATATCTTTAGCCTTTGGGGTAAAGATATTGAGTAAATGTTCTATTAAGCCTTTGTGGCAAGGAGAAACTGTTGATTCACATTATTATAAATATGAATTGTGAATTTAACTTAACATCTTTGGTGGTTCAGGTAAAAACAGTTGATAAAAGTTCTAGTTGTCTTGGGTATAATAAAGAACTGTTGATGGGTATTAGCAATAAAATTGATGATAAACTTTTATAACATAGAAAATAGTAGATATCATGCTCTACTTGTGTAAGACCCCAGATTTTTATAAATAAAGATTTAAATTTCTCGGAATATTTTTTTGAATATTAAGGTGTGGGTTTGAGATAATGTTATAGTTGGGGGTAGTATTTGAAAATTTTGCAAAGTATGCAAGTTGTTATATAATATTCGATTGGTCGGGGAATATTCTTTTTATCGGGGAATATTCGTACGACGACACAATCATTGGTGGACCCACAACAGAGGAACTATCGTAGTTAGAAAACGACAAAAATATTTTATGAAAATAACGGCGAAGGTTTTACCGTTGATACTGTTGAACTACTCGGTCGTAAAAGTACAAAGAGATGTCTGGCGTGGTTGCATAGTAGCATCTGATTTGATTATTGATGTTTATGTGTTAAGTCACTTTCAGTTATCTTTGCATTATTACTACAAGAATTGTCTTGCATCATATCTCTCATATTATTGATTTAATTATTGTCACAGTATCATGTGCATAATATGTTATTTTATTAAATCAATAATTGAGACGACAAAGTTATTCATATTATTAAATTGCAATATTTACAATGTCTAGAAGTTCTGTCAAGGAGAGGTTTGGTCACCTAATTGCGCGCCAATAGGAAGAAATTCTTATTAGAAAGCCCCCTCTTTCCTGGGAACGACCTGGTTGTTAAATATTGTGAGTTATGATATTAATGATGAATAAGTTCGTGTTGATTAAAGACGAGTTACTATTCATGAGTTACTATTCACGAGTTACTATTTACGAGTTACTATTCATGAGTTACTATTCACCCAGTTACTATTCACTCTATTATTGTGCATTCGGGTATTTGGGTATAATATTATTCCATTAGGAGATGTGCTAATTTTTCAGACCGTTGGTTGAAAGAATTAATATGGACCGCTGGTGGAAAGTTATAATAGTGAATTAATATGGGTCGCTGGTTTAAAGTTTTAATAGTAAATCAGTATGGACCGTCATTTTAAGTTTTAATAGTAAATCGATCTGGAACGTTCGTTTAAAAGTAGATCGATCTGGACCGTTCATGAATTAGTTACTATTCATTCCATTTTTCTATAAATAGAAGCTCATTCTTTCATTATTTCTTACGAATTCA
This sequence comes from Panax ginseng, assembly GCA_020205605.1. NCBI lineage: Eukaryota > Viridiplantae > Streptophyta > Magnoliopsida > Apiales > Araliaceae > Panax > Panax ginseng. The sequence continues at coordinate 17,416,708 of CM035134.1, forward strand.
CTAAAACTCTAGAGAGAGAAATTATAGAGAGAAATTATAGAGAAAAGTTATAGAGAGAAAATCTATAGAGAGAAAGAAGAAGAGTATTCTGCTACTTCACTACTTCTATATCCAGTTCTTTTACGGTAAGGGGTGTTATTCTTTCTTCTTGAAAAGAACTTTTGTTATTCCATTCTTTATTATTCTGTTGGAATAACCTTTAAAAGTGGCATACCCTATACATAACCTGTATATGTGACATACCCTATACTTGGTGAAATCCTTATGTTATTCCATTCTTATTTATTCTGTTGGAATAACCTGTATACGCGGCATACCCTATACTTGGTGAAATCCTTTTATTATTCCGTCATTTATTATTCTCACGGAATATATCATCATGTAATTTCACGACTTACACCGTTCCATATTTATTATTCCGCATTTATTATTACATTAGAATAACTTTTGTATCTGCGATTTACCCTATACTTGGTGGAATGACACATATATGCGGTTCACCCAATACTTGGTGATCTTCTTCTCATTATTCCATTCTTTATTATTATGTTGAATAACTTGTTTATGCTGTCACCGTGATACTTGGTGAAATCTTTTATTATTCCGTCATTTATTATTCTGTCGGAATATCCTCGCTTGCAGATGAATTTCACCCCGACTGGTTCCATATTTATTATTCCTCATTTATTATTACATTGGAATAACTTTGTGTCACATGATTTTACCTATACTTGGTGGAATGACACCGTATATGCGGTTCACCCAATACTTGATGATCTTCTTCATTATTCCATTCTTTATTATTATGTTGGAATGACTGCTTTTATCACTGATCTTTTGCATACTTGGTGAAATCCTTTTATTATTACATCATTTATTATTCGTCGTAATATCCGTCGATGTGAATTTCACGACGACTAGTTCCATATTTATTATTACGTATTTATTATTACATTTGGGAATAACTTTATGCATGCGGTCTCTATCGCATGCATGGTGAATCCTTCTGTTATTCCATTCTTTATTATTCTGTTGGAATAACCTGTCTATGTGGATTGCCACATGCATAGTGAATGATCCTTTGTATTTATTCCTTATTAAATTATGGAAATGATCTGTATACGTGGATTACCGCATGGCGGGTGAAAATCCATTTGCATTTTCATATATTCTTTATTATACTCGGTTGGTTAAAGTTTTGACTTCTATACTCCATGAAATTAGTGGAATATCCTTGATATTTGCGCTTCATCCAGTATCTTTTCATGGAAATATTCTTCTGAGCATTCTTGACTTTTACTTTACAAAGAAGTATCATGTTGACAATTTGGATATTATTAGTTCCTGGATAAATTAATTCTTGAACTTGTTTAATTGAATTCCTATAACATTGTCATCATCCTCATGTTTATATTATGTTGAAAGTCATCTTTGGCTTACGTGCATAGATGGACTTAGTATGATTATGACCAGGGATCATTCGGTATAATCATGAACTGTGATGTTATAAGTGGTGTGGTAAAAGTCCTCAGTGGCCTGTAATACATTGATGGATAGTTTTTGGTATGATTATGACCAGGGATTTTTCGGTATAGTCATGACCATTGATGATTTAATGAATATCCTTGGCTCGTAGTACAGGGATGATTAGAAGATGTGGTTTATTTATTAAGCTGAGTCTCAGCGATAAAAGTTGATGAAAACATTTTTAAATCATAGAAGATAGTAGATTTTATTCTCTACTTGACTCTTCTAATGGATTGCTAATTCCGCTGTAGTTAAACTTGATGTCTATTGTATATTATCAGTTTAACATTGTTGAAGACTAATGATAATTTATTCTGTATTATTTTAGTCATAATATTTCTTACTGGGCTAGTTGAGCTCACCCTTTCTTTTAATGTTCTCTTCAGAAAATGAGAATATAGCTGGGACGAGTCGGGGAAAGGAGTGATAGTCCAGAAGATAGCATTAGTAGTCCTCACTATTCTGTTAAATAGTGTGATAATAAATGTAATGAGGACTCCTTGAGTATGGATATTGTCTAGATGACAATATTCCTATTAGAACTCTCAGTTTATGTCTTGTCGTATGTTACACGACATTTGTATAATTAAGTTTGTATTTGTATTTTGTACCATGTATTTAGCGACTTAAGATGGGTGGTGTATACCTAATTTTGGGGGCGTCACAACTTGACTCTTCTAATGGATTATTTGTTCCGCTGCAGTTAAACTTGTTGTTTATTATATTATATCAGTTGTTATACTATTGAAGGCTAAGGATAATTTATTCTGCATTATCTTAGTCATAATATTTCTTATTGGGCTAGTTGAGCTCACCCTTTTGCTTTCATTGTTCTCTTCAGGAAATGAGAACGTAGCCGGGACTAGTCGAGGAACGGAGAGACGGTCCAAATGGTTGTTTTAGTAGTCCTCACTATTCTATAAAATAGTGTGACAATAAATGAGGACTTATTTTGAGTTTGAATATTGTCTAGAAGATAATATTTGTATTAAAACTCACAACTCATGTTGTATAATTAAGTTTATATTTGTATTCAGTACCATGTTTTTGGCGACCCAAGATGGGTGATGTATACCTATTTTGGGGGCGTCACAGTATCAAAGTACATAAATTCTCGTGTAGTAATATAGTGATTTCATGTCGGAGGACCATTACATCATTGTCACTATGAAAATCGCTAATGACACTTTGCATACTGTTCCACTTAGAATTCTCATGGTGGGTTTGTCCAGTACATCGTTCTTTAACATGTACCTATGCATTAACTTAATATATCATATATTTATGACCAATGAGATTTAGTCATCAGTCAATCCACATAATAGTCTCAATGCATCATTGTTGTCCCATCAACAATGATACTCAACTAGGGACATTTAAGAGCAATGATACTAATTGTAATTATATAATCTCATGTTCAAGTCATATACTTGAAACTATATAATTTGTATCACTATTCTAAGGAATTTTATTATGTTAACATTTATATAACATAGTAAATAAAACCATAATAAAATTATTTATTTATTCAATCAAATATAATATCAAAATGTTAAGCAATTATATCAAATAATTGGCCTCTAGGGCATAAACTCTAACACATTTTACTACGTCTAGGTTCATCTTCATCTCCCTGTTCATTAGACTCTTGGTCTATTATATATAGTTTGATGATTACTAGTCGTAGTAGTATAAGGTCTTTTACGAGAACTTGTTTCTTGTGTATTTTTATATGGAAAAATATCTTCAATGAAAGATGCATTCCTTGATTCTATAAGTGTATTGACATGAATATCAGGAATGTATGATTTATGCACAAGAATCGATATGCACTACTGTTATTTGCATAACCTATGAATATGCAATCAATTATTTTAGGGCCTATCTTAACCCTCTTAGGATTATGAACAATTACTTTCGCAAGACACCCCCACACTCGAAGATATTTATAGGAAGGTTTTTGACCTTTCCATAATTCATAAGGTATCTTGTTTGTTTTCTTATGAATCAAACGGTTGAGAATAAAATTTGAAGATATCAACGCTTCCCCCCACATGTTATGAGGTAACCTAGAACTTATTAACATAGTATTCATCATTTCTTTTAAAGTTCGGTTCTTGCGTTCAGCAACATCATTTGATTGAGGTGAATAAGGAGCGGTAGTTTAGTGAATAATACCATTTTGTGAACAAAATTCTATAAATGGTGATTTATATTCACAACCTTTATCGCTTCTTATAGCCTTAATCTTTTTGCTAAGTTGATTCTCAACTTCATTCTTATAATGTTTAAACATTTCAATTGCTTCATCTTTTGTCCTAATTAAAAGATAGACATGACAATATCTTGTGTAATCATCTACAAAAGTAATAAAGTACTTTTTACCACCTCTAGTATGCACAAATTTTAAATCACATATATCAGTGTAAAATAAATCTAGAGTTCTGAACTTCTTTCAAGAGAATGAAAAGATGTTCTAGTTAATTTAGCCTCTACACATGTTTCACATTTATGACTTTTGTCAATACTAAATTTTGGAATTAATTCTAAATTAATTAATTTACTTAAAGTACCATAGTTCACATGTCTTAATCTACTATGCCACACATTCATAGACTCAAGCATATAAATAGAAGATGTGTTTTTATTATTAAAAATAACATTTGGTACAATAGTCATGACGTTCATTTTGAACTTCTCATCACGCATATAGCCTTTTCCAACATACATTCCATCTTTAGTAAGTACAAATTTATCAGCATGAAACACTAGTTCGAACCCTTTCTTGCTCAATACAGATCCAGAGACTAGATTCTTGCGAATGTCCGGCACATGTAGTACATCATTGAGCGTGAGTTCCTTTCCCGAAGTCTGAAAGTAGTATGCATAAAAGCCAATCATGTATGATGATAAAGCATATACTTTTTAATCAATCTTATTTATTTATTAATAAAAGAATTATTTATTAAAGGCATTTATTATCTACATGGTGTTGTTTTAAGTATATGTGATAAACCTATAGTTTTAAGCAATGCTTTTAGAATCATGATGAGATCATACTAATAAGATCTAAATTCTTAAATAGCTTAAAACTAATATGTTCCCAATCAATGGATTACTAAAAAGGGGAATAGTGAATCTGGATAGATTGGTACGTACGTTGCTTGCTCATTGGATGAGGATGATTGATCTTATGATCATTTGTGTGGAGACACTAAAGCAAGTATGTAGGTGCTTATTAGAGAATAAGTTAACTGAACGTGACTCGCTAAGGAATATCTAATGGAGTTTTACTTGCCTGTTAATAGGAATTTCTGTAGTGATAGTAATATAAATGATCCTTAGACTTGAGATCATCATAGTATCTTATATATAATGAATTACACTTTGACTTATTCCTTAAGACTCTTAGAGTATATCAAAGGGTATGCTTGGGTGTAATAAGTTATATATAAAGATAATGAATGATCAATAAAGAATCTACCACTTCTAGTAAAAGAAGAGAAATGTCCTATGTGATTCGATAAATGACAACCCAGGAATCCTTGGCCAAGATGGAATGAAATTAGAAAGTAGTTTCTAATTTGCATTCATTAGGAGTTGTGCATTTAGGAATCGAAATACATATAATTAAATAAAATAAGACTTGATAGTAATTCCATGTCTTATATTTAATTGGGACATTGTATGGTAGAAGGATTGAATTGTACGGTAACTATTAACTCAATGGTTCTTTTATGATTAATGTTGAAATCTATATTATCTGAAAAGTCGTTGATCGTTAAGAAGGCTTATCCCTATTGTAGAATAAATATTATTTATTTAAATAAATTAATCGTTTAATTTATTTATTTAAATAATGTTAGAATTGTTTTAATTGATTTATTCACAATCGGTTTAATATGGAGAATCTAAAGGGTCACACCATAAAAGGAAGAATAATTATTTAAGAAGTTAATGGCATATTCGTAATAATATGTTAAGTATATTTAATTTAATCTATGGTGATAGAATAAATTAAATAGCTTAATATTTTAGAAATATTAAATATAAATTAATAAGAGGATTCTTATTAATATTATTAGAATTATTATTATTTTAATTTCTAAAAGAGTTTAGGAATTAATTTAATATAAGTACTCTCATTTATTCCTAATAGGATTAGGAAGGAAAATTAGTTAGAGGAGTTTAATTAATTATCCCTAATAGGATTAAGGAGCCCATTTAATTAAAAGAGTTTAATTAAATAAATAATACCTTATTTTAATAGGGTTACCTGATATCTTTATAAGAGGAGTCTTATATCAAATATCAGATGTAAGACCCCAATTTTTATGAATAAATATTTAAATTTCTCGAAATATTTTTTTGAATATTATGGTGTGGATTTAATATAATGTTATAGTTATGGATAGTATTTATAAATTTTGCAAAGTATGCAAGTTGTTATATAATGTTCGATTGGTCGAGAAATATTCATTTTAACAGGGAATATTAAATGCGATGACACAATCATTAGTGGACCCCCTAGCGAAAAGTATATTGTCGTAGTAAGAAAATGATAGAATTATCTTTTATAAAAATAACGGCGGAAGTGTTACTAGTTAAAAGCTGTTGAACTACCCGGTAGTAAAGAAATACGATGTCGGCGTGGTTGCATAATATCACACGGTATTGGTTATTGATTCTTACGTGATAAGTCACTCAGTTATACTCAATTATTGCTACAGTAATTGTTGCATCATATCTCTCATATTATTGATTCGATTATTGTCATAGTATCATCTGCACAATATGTTATATTATTAAATCCATAATTGAGACGATAAAGTTATTCATATTATTAAATTACAATATTTACAATGTCTAGAAGTTACATCGAGGAGAGGTTTGGTCACCTAATTGCGGCGCTTAATAGGGAGAAATCCTTATTGGAAAGCCCCTCTTTCACAGGAACAACACGGTTGTTAAATATTGTGAGTTATAATATTAATGATGAATAAGCTTCGTGTTGATTAAAGATGAATTTGATAGTTTCATTGTGTTGGGATTATTTGTGTTAGTAGAAATTGACATCTATTAGATGATAATTGATGTCTGGAGGTTATATTGTTCAATCGGTTATTAGGGGGCACTTTTTATTAGGTACTATTCATAAGTTACTATTCATCATGATTACTATTCACAAGTTACTATTCATGAGTTACTTATTCACGAGTTATTATTCACGAGTTACTATTCATGAGTTACTTATTCACGAGGTCTTTATCAGGGGTCTTTATTCACAACAATATATTTTCTTTTGGTTCAAATCATTTTTGGGTACAATATTATTCCATGAGGAGATGTGCTAATTTTTGAATAGTTGGTTGAAATTATAATAGTAAATCAATATGGATCGTTGGTTTAAAGTTTTAATAATGAATCGGTATGAACCATTTGGCTTAAAGTTTTAATAGTGAATCGGTATAGGCCATTTGGTTTAAAGTTTTAATATTGAATCGGTATGGATGAATTGGTTTAAAGTTTTAATAATGAATCGGTATGGATGGTTGGTTTATAGTTTTATAATAAATCGATGGACCGCCAGTTGCTTTAAGTTTTAATATGGATAATCCATTTAAAAGTAAATCAATCTGATGAATTATGAAATAGTTATTATTCATTCTATTCTCTATAAATAGAAGCTCATTCCTTCATTATTTCTTACGAATTCTTTGAAACTCTTGAGAGAAAAATTATAGAGAAAGCTATAGAGAAAATCTATAGAGAAGAAGAAGAAGAAAGTCTACTACCTTTCTATTCCAATATCCGATTTCTTCTAAGGTAAGGGGTGTTATTCTTTCGTATTCATGAAGAGAACTTCTATTATTCCATTCTTTATTACTCTGTTGGAATAACCTGTATAAGTAGACTCCCCTATACATGGTGATTTCTTCTGTTATTCCATTCTTTATTATTATTTTGGAATAACATGTTTATGCGAAGTACCGCATACATGGTGATCTTCTTCTGTTATTCCATTCCTTATTATTATGTTGGAATAACTTTTGTTTTATCTGAATACTTTGGTATGCATACATGGTGAAATTCTTCTATTATTCCATTCTTTATTATTACATTGGAATATCCTATTTTGATGCAATTTACTTTGACTTGGTTCCATTATTTATTATTCCATTCTTTATTATTACATTGGAATATCTCATGCATGCATTTTACGCCTAACCCGGTTCCATTATTTATTATTATGCATTTATTATTACGTTTGCGAATATCACATCATGTGGAATATCGTTATGCATTTACGACACAGGTTCCATTATTTATTATTCAAGCATTTATTATTACGTGAATATCACATGCGTGTGTTTACTGTGGGACTGGTTCCATTATTTATTATTCCATTTTATTATTATATCACATTTATCGTTTGTGCGTTTCTGTGGGACTGGTTCCATTATTTATTATCACATTGGGAATAACACATGCATGCGATCTATCGCATGTATGGTGAATCATTCTATTATTCCATTCTTTATTATTACATTTGGAATAACACATCTATGTGGATTACCACATGCATGGTGAATGATCCTTTGTATTCATTCCTTATTAAATTGTGGAAATGATGCATATCGTGGATTACCTGCATGGCGGGTGAAAATCCATTTGTAGTTTCATATATTCTTTATTATACTCGGTTGGTTAAAGTTTTGACTTCTATACTCCATGAAATTAGTGGAATATCCTTGATATTTGCGCTTCATCGATATCTTTTCATGAAAATATTCTTACGAGCATTCTTAAATTTTACTCTACAAAAGAAGTATCATGTTGACAATTTGGGCGTTATTAGTTCTTGGATAAATTAATTCTTGAACTTGTTTTATTGAATTATTATGTCATTGTCATCATCTTCATGCTTATATTATAATGAAAGTCATCTTTGGCTTACGTGCATAAATGGACTTAGTATGATTATGACCAAGGATCATTTGGTATAATCATGACCTGTAATGTTATAAATGATGTGGTAAAAGTCCTCAGTGGCCTGTAATGCATTGATGGACAGTTTTTGGTATGATTATGACCAGAGATTATTCGGTATAGTCATGAACGTTGATGATTTAATGAATATCCTTGGCTTGTAGTACATGGATGATTAGAAGATATGGTTTATTTATTAAGCTGAGTCTCAGCGATAAAAGTTGATGAAAATATTTTTAAATCATAGAAGATAGTAGGTTTTATTCTCTACTTGACTCTACTAATGGATTGCTTATTCCGCTGCAGTTAAACTTGATGTCTGTTGTATTTTATCAGTTTAACATTGTTGAAGACTATTGATAATTTATTCTGCATTATCTTAGTCATAATATTTCTTCTTGGGCTAGTTGAGCTCACCCTTTCTTTCCTTTGTTCTCTTGAAAAATGAGAATATAGCTGGGAGACGAGTCGGGGAAAGGAGTGATGGCGGTCCGAATGATAACATTAGTAGTCCCTCACTATTACGATTAAATAGTGTGACAATAAATGTAATGAGGACTCCTTTGAGTGTGGATATTGTCTAGATGATAATATTCTATTAAAACTCTTAGATTATGTTTTGTCATATATTTACACACGGTTGTATAATTAAGTTTGTATTTGAATTTTGTACCATGTATTTGGCGACTCAAGATGGGTGATGTATACCTATTTTTGGGGCGTCACGGTTGGTATCAAAGCTTGGGATATGATCCTGGTGAGATGTGAGATAAGAACTAGGAGGGAGGCGGGGAATTCCTTCGCTAGTATATGACCTACCTAAGTTTATTTGGTATTTAATTGGTGGATTCGAGTATAGGGATAATATGTGATATGTTAATTAACCCTTGTTTTGTTACGATGTTTGAAAATGGCATCCAAAAATGTTGAGATAAGCAATGAAGCACGTGAGGCCGTTAGTCACCAACGATCGATGCCGAGGTAATGTGCAATAGGAAGACAATAATCCTCATGAAAACAATAACACCTATGAAATGGTGAATGATGGGATGGTCGAAGGCTTTATGCAATTCATGCAACATCGGTGAAAGGTGGCTCTCATCCAAAATATGGGTGGAAACAACGACAACTCTCGGACGGTCCACCATTAAGTAGTTCAAGGAGCTGGGACCACGGAGTTTTTGGAGAGCCAAAACCACTTAATGTGGAGGCGTGGATAAAGCGGATCAACAAGATATTTGATGTCTTGGGATGCTCAGAGAACAAAATTTTCCTTTGCCACCTTCGTGTTGCGTCTGAGGCGATTCTTGGTGGGAATTTGTAAAGCGTACTCAACTCGACTTGCTTTGCCTTTGAAGATGTCTTGGGAGAAGTTCGAGAGAGTTTCAACGACAAGTACTTTCACGAAAGTATTCGTCACATGAAGGAGGTAGAGTTCATCAAGCTTGAGCAAAATAATATGGCCAGTGGCGCGATCTGAAGCTAAGTTTGCTTAGTTATCTCGGTTTGCGTCCCACTTGGTTGATAATGAGGAGAGAATGGCGGATGTTTCTAAGAGGTTTGAAACTTAGAGATACGTCGATACCTTATCTCTCATAAAGCGTGTTTTGTATTGAGATGTTGTGAATAGGGCTCGATTATTGGAGCGCGATAATGAGTCAACCCAACCAAGAGAAGCGGTAAACAAGTCGATAATACCGATGGTAGCGATCATTGAAGCGGTGACAACAAGCGTGGAGGTAATCAACATGCGAAATGATAACCACTTGATTGGTAATCATGGCCAAGACAATAGGAGTGGAAAGTTCAAGAAGAAAAGGTTCAAAAAAAGATGGAAAGGCGTCGACACCAACACCCATTGTTAAGGAAGGAGAGCGACCAGCCGGTCGTATGTTACAAATGTGGAGGAAGGACACATAAGTCCAAACTGCGATGCGATCCAAAGCATGTTATAATTGTGGAAAAGAAGGCCACTAGCCCGATTTTGTCGTGCACCAAAGTCAAGTCCAGGTTTGGGATGGAGGCATCAAAGGTGTCCCGACAAGAGAAAAACCCGGTAGTTCAAGGAGGCGTTTGTCGTAACCTCCCAAAAAGCGAGGAATCCGAGCGAGGTGATCACGGGTAAGTTAACCATAAACTCTAGCGAAGTTTATACTTTATTTGATCTGGTTCTACCCATTCCTTTATTTCTCTACTTGTGCTCAACGTTTAAATTTGACTCAGGAGAATTTAGACTTTGACTTATCTCATTGAAACTCCAGTTGGGAGAAACCTTCATTACATCCACGGTTTATAAGTCTTGTTTTGATTCAAATCGGTAACATACGTTACATCGATCTTATTTCTTTGAAAATACTTGCATTTGATGTGATTTTAGGGATTGATTGGTTAACTACTCATCATGCTAAAATCGATTGTTTTAAATAAGGTTGTTAGCTTTCATATTCTAACCAACCTATTATGTGAATTCAAACAAACCAAACCATTAAAATCCATTTGTTGTCATCTCAAGCCATAAAGTTATTCGTTTATTGAAAAGCGGATGTCAAGCTTTCTTAGCCCATATCACGGATCTAAACAAAAATAAATCGATTTTGAATGATATTTCTATTGTTAATAAATTTCTGACGTATTCCACTGAAGAACTTCTGGCCTACCCCGGGCGTGAAATTGAATTTTGTATCGACCTTGAATCCGGTACAAAACCCATTTCAAAGCCCATATCGAATGGCTCTATTGAACTTGAGGTTTAAAAACCCAACTACTGAGAATTGTTAGACATCGGTTTCATTCATCCTAAATACGTCTCCTTGGGGTGCTCACTGTTACATTAAATGTGAAGAAGAAAGATGGAAGTATCGACTTTGTATTGATTATAGGGGAGTTGAATCATGTCACCATCAAAAATAGGTACCCATTACCTCGTATTGATGATCTGTTTGACCCGATTGCAAGGCGCCAAATTCTTTTCAAAGATCGATCTTAGATTACGGATATCATCGATTGAAGATTAAAAGCGATGACATTCAAAAGACTACTTCGAACTTCGATGCGGGCATTATGAATTCTAGTCATGTCTTTTGGATTGACTAATGCTCTCTCTTTTGCCTTCATGGACATGATGAGCCAGAGTATTCAAGGAATATTTGGATCACTTTGTGGTCGTCTTTATTGATGACATCCTCATATACTCCAAAACCGTGAAGACCATGAGCAACACTTGAGGTGATACTTCAAAAGCTTTGTGAAAACAAGCTTTATGCCAAGTTGAAGAAATGCGAGTTACGGCTTGAGGAAGTAGCATTCCTTGGGCATGTATATCAAATCATGGAATATCTGTTGACCAGAAAAGATTGAAGCAATTCAAAGTTAGGAGCAACCTAAGTCGAGTGGCCAAAAATTGCGTAGCTTTCTCGGCTTAGGTGGTTATTATCGGAGATTAAGTAGAAGGGTTTTCTCGAATCGCTACTCCATTAATGCGGTAACTCGAAAATATAAAAATTCATTTGGAGCGAGAGGAATGTGAGAAGAGTTTTCAAGAACTTCGAGTAGACTCATTTATTTTGTTACGACAATACCATCAGCGCGGAGGGATTTGTCATTCTGATGATGCTTGAGGCAAAGGGTTAGGATGTGTTCTCATGCAACATGGGAAAGTCATAGCCTATGCCTCACGACAACTCAAAGAATATGAGAGAGAATTATCCTACTCATGATCTAGAGTTGGCGGTTGTCGTTTTTTAAGCTTAAGATTTGGAGGCATTACATATATGGAGAGAAGGTGGAGATCTATCACGGATCATAAAAAGCCTCAAATATTTCTTCACTCAAAAGGAACTCAACATGCGACAACGACGTTGGCTTGAGCTATTGAAGATTATGATCATACCATCGAATACCATCACTGGAAAGCGAATGTATAGTAGGCGCGTTGAGTAGAAGATCATATCACGAGACACGAGTGCATTATTATCAATTGAGGGCCCATTGTGTATGACTTACGAAGGATGGAGATAGAGTTAAAGACTCGGGGACCCATATGATGATGGCGAATATCTGAGTAGAACCGACTTTAATCGATAAAGTTAAAAATTGCTCAAGCTACTGAGACACAGGTTGATGCGTATGAAGAAGAAAGTGGAAGAAGGTGCTATTAGGAAGCAAGAATCGATGAAGAAGGAATACTTGAGTCGACTCCGGACTTTGTGTTCTAACGATTACGACTTGAAGTATAAAATCATGATGGGGCTCACAACACACCGTTTGCAATCCATCTGGGAGTACCAAAATGTATCGTGATCTTGACATACATTTTGGTGGAAGCAATATAAAGAGAGAGATAGCGAGGTTTATCTCAAGGTGTCTAACTTGTCAATGAGTCAGGCGGACATCAAGTGCCAAAAGGTCCATTGCAACCACTTGAAATTCGGAATGGAAGTGGGAGCACATTACCATGGATTTTATTCTTGGTCTTCCCAAGGTTTCTCAAGGCATAGATCGATTTGGGTCATTGTTGATAGATTGACCAAGTCTGCTCATTTCTTCTGCGTCTGAAAAACTTATACACTTGAGCGTCTTGCTAGTATGTACATAAGCGAGATTGTAAGATTGCATGGTATGCGGTATCCATAGTTTACGATCGAGACCCAAGATTCACTTCAAGATTTTGGGTTAGTTTGCAAAAAGCTATGGGCCGCAATTTACGATTTAGTTTGGCATATCATCCTCAAAAGCGGATGGGGCGTCGGAAAGGACTATTCAAACTCTTGAAGATTTATTAAGACTACTGTGTCCTTGACTTCAAGGGAAGTTGGGATAAGTTCTTACCATTGGTGGAGTTTTCCTACAACAATAGTTATCAAGCAAGTATTGGCATGGCTCCATTTGAGGCGTTGTATGGAAGAAAGTGTCATTCTCGATTATCTTTGGGATGAGGTGGGTGAAGCAACGTTTGTTGGGACCGAATTTGATGCGTATGACTACGAAAAAGATTCAAATCATCCGAACGTATAAAATATCACAAGATCGACAAAAGAGTTATCTTGATCTTCATCGAAAGGGCGTGGAATTCGATATTGGAGATCATGTGTTTGTTACGTGTTGCTCCGTGGAAAGGAGTTACAAGATTTGGAAAGAGAGAAAAGCTCAATCCTCGATTCATTGGCCCATTTATAATCCTCGAGCGAGTAGGAGCTGTGGCTTATAGACTACTTACTGCTTGAAGTATGTCTCGTGTTCATAATGTTTTTCATATATCTATGTTTACGTAAATATGTGAAAGACCCGAACCACATTATTGAATTAGAAAGCAGACGAGATAGAGGAAGATTTAGCGTATGAAGAGTTACTGTTAAAATCTTGGATAAGAAGGATCATATTCTACGCTCTAAAGTTATACCTCAAGTCAAAGTTTTGTGGAGAAACCACGATGTGGAAGAAATGACACAGGAGTTAGAATCGAGATGAAGTCAAGATATCCTCACCTCTTGATATATCAGTCGTACCCTAATTTCGAGGATGAAATTTCATAAGAAGGGGAGGTTGTAAGACCCCAACTTTTATGAATAAAGATTAATTTTCTCGAAATATATTTTTGAATATTATGGTGTGGATTTGATATAATGTTATAGTTGTGGGTAGTATTTATAAATTTTACAAAGTATGCAAGTTGTTATATAATATTAGATTGGTGGGGAATATTAGTTTTAACGAGGGAATATTAATCTGACAATGACACAATCATTGGTGGACCCCTAGCGGAAGTATTATCGTAGTAAGAAAATGACAAAATTATCTTTTTATAAAAATAACGGCGGAAGTATTCTGAATTTAAAGCTGTTGAACTACCGGTAGTAAAGAAATGCGATGTCTGGCGTGGTTGCATAATAGCACCACGGTATTGGTTATTGATCTTTACGTGATAAGTCACTCGATTATACTCAATTATTGCTATATAATTGTTGCATCATATCTCTTATATTATTGATTCGATTATTATCACGATATCATCTGCATAATATATTATATTATTAAATCAATAATTGAGGCGACAAAGTTATTCATATTATTAAATTGCAATATTTACAATGTTTAGAAGTTACATCGAGGAGAGGTTTGGTCACCTAATTGCTTGCGCATATAGGGAGAAATCCTTATTGGAAAAAGCCCCTGCTTTCACAGGAACAACTTTGGTTGTTAAATATTATGAGTTATAATATTAATGATGAATAAGCTAATGTTGATTAAAGATGAATTTGATAGTTTCATTATATTGGGATTATTTGTGTTAGTAGAAATCGACATCTATTTCGATGATAATTGATGTCGGAGGTTATATTGTTCAATCGAATATTAGGGGCACTTTTAGGTATGGAAAGTACTATTCACGAGTTACTATTCATGAGTTACTTTTCACGAGTTACTATTCATAAGTTACTATTCAAGAGTTACTATTCATGAGTTCTTATTCACGAAGTTCTTATTCACGAAGTTCTTATTCATGAGATTCTTATTCACGAATTACTATTTCATTTAGAACAAAATCTTTTTTTTTTGGTCAAAATATAATAGTAAATATTATTCTATGAGGAGATGTGCTAATTTTTGAATAGTTGGTTGAAATTATAATAATAGTGAATCAATATGGATCATTGGTTTAAAGTTTTAATAGTGAATCGGTATGGATGTTTGGTTTAAAGTTTTAATAGTGAATCGGTATGGATGAGTTGCTTTAAGTTTTTTTATATGGACCGAAATCTAGTTTAAAAAGTAAATCAATCGGACCGTTCATGATTAGTTACTATTAGGTCCATTCTCCTATAAATAGAAGCTCATTCCTTTATTATTTTTTACTGAATTCTTTGAAACTCTTGAGAGAGAAATTATAGAGAGAAAATCTATAAGGAGAAAGAAGAAGAGAAATGCTACTACCTTTCTATTCCAATATCCGATTTCTTCTAAAGTAAGGGGTGTTATTCTTTCTTATTATTCATGAAGAGAACTTTACATTATTCCATTCTATATTACTACTGTTGGAATAACTTTGTGTATAAGTGGACTCCCATACATGGTGATCTTCTTACATTATTCCATTCTTTATTATTATGTTGGAATAACCTATTTATCAATAATACCATAAACATGGTGATCTTCTTACATTATTCCATTCCTTATTATTATGTTGGAATAACTTTTTTATGCGAATCTACCGCATACATGGTAAAATTCTTCTATTATTCCATTCTTTATTATTTGGAATAACATTTGGAATATCACATGGTTTCTGTATTTACATTGACTTCGATTCCATTATTTATTATTCCACATTTTATTATTATTAGTTCTTTATATCTTATCATGCATTTTTTCGTTCGAACTGGTTCCATTATTTATTATTCGCATTTATTATTACAGCCGAATATCACATGCATGCGTTTACGTGGGACTGGTTCCATTATTTATTATTCGCATTTATTATTACATGAATATCATGTCATGCATGCGTTTATGCTTGACTGGTTCCATTATTTATTATTCCGCATTTATTATTTTGTGGAATATCACATGCATGCGTTTACTGTGGGACTTGGTTTCCATTATTTATTATCACTGTTGGGAATAACACATGCATGCGGTCTCTATATCATGCATGGTGAATCCTCCTATTATTCCATTCTTTATTATTCGGTTGGAATAACCTGTCTATGTGGATTACCACATGCATGATGAATGATCCTTTGTATTCATTCCTTATTAAATTATGGAAATGATCTGTATACGTGGATTACCACATGGCGGGTGAAAATTCATTTGCAGTTTCATATATTCTTTATTTTACTCAGTTGGTTAAAGTTTTGACTTCTATACTCCATGAAATTAGTGGAATATCCTTGATATTTGCGCTTCATCCAGTATCTTTTCATGGAAATATTCTTCTGAGTATTCTTAAATTTTACTCTACAAAGAAGTATCATGTTGACAAATTAGGACGTCATTAGTTCTTGGATAAATTAATTCTTGAACTTGTTTTATTGAATTATTATGTCATTGTCATCATCCTCATGTTTATATTATAATGAAAGTCATCTTTGGCTTACGTACATAGATGGACTTAGTATGATTATGACCAGGGATCATTCGGTATAATCATGACCTGTAATGTTATAAATGATATGGTAAAAGTCCTCGATGGCACATAATGCATTGATGGGCGATTTTTGGTATGATTATGACCGAGGGATTATTCGATATAGTCATGACCATTGATGATTTAATGAATATCCTTGGCTCGTAGTACGAGGGGATGATTAGAAGATGTGGTTTATTTATTAAAGTGAGTCTCGTGATAAAAGTTGATGAAAACATTTTTAAATCATAGAAGATAGTAGGTTTTATTCTCTACTTGACTCTTCTAATGGATTGCTTATTCTTGTGAGTTAAACTTGATGTCTATTGTATTTTATCAGTTTAACATTATTGAAGACTATTGATAATTTATTACGCATTATCTTAGTCATAATATTTCTTATTGGGCTAGTTGAGCTCACCCTTTCTTTTCTTTGTTCTCTTGAAATGAGAATATAGGCTGGGACGAGTCGGGGAAAGGAGCGGCGGATTCGGATGATGATAGCATTAGTAGTCCTCACTATTACGATTAAATAGTGTGACATAAATGTAATGAGGACTCCTTTGAGTTTGTATCTTTGCCTGACAATATACATATTAAAACTCTTATATTATGTTTTGTGATTTTACAATATTAAGTTGTATTTGAATTTTGGACTGTATTTGGCGACTCAAGATGGGTGATGAATATTGGGCGTCACATCGGATATCTGAAATTCAATATTCGCTTTTTCCATAGAGATAGGAAAACTAGGGTTTGAGCGATACACCCTCTTCTTGAAAATTCTTCTTCCTTGTGGATCACCTCTAGAGGCCATACACTTGGCTTACATTGATCGGGAAGGAATCTACCAAGATTCAAGGAGATCGCGGAGTAATAGGAGGTGAACTTTGTCATTTTCTACAAGGGTATGATTTAATAACTTCTTATTCTTTGTTTAATTAATAATATGCATAAAGGATGATCCGAGTAATTGGTTTGTGAAAATTTTTAAAATCTGATTTTATTTTGCTTCCGCTAATTTTTTTCAATTTGATAACTTCTTTGATTTTCACAAAACCTTACAAAGTCATCTTTAACACAACCTTTCCTTTTCCTTCAACTTTAGAAGTGGAGGAATTGCCCATGAATAGTTGCTCACCATTTTCTATTAGTTGATAAGTAGTAAACAGTTTATTGTCCGAGCATATGTGGCATGTATGTAGCGCGAGTAGTATCAACCCACCTTTCTTTAGGATTTCTCACCAAATTGGCTTCAGAGACAACTGCCGAAAGATACATGTCAGAAACTTTAGTAGATATTTCATCTATTTCTGCTATGTTTGCTTGGGCATTTTTCCTTTTGAAATTCTCTTGCTTTTTGGGTTTGCGACAATCCTTTGCAAGATGCCCTATCTTGTTGCATGCAATTATAGCATTTCCCTTTGAACTTCTTTGAAGGACCACTTCCTTGACTTGGGTCTTCATTGTTGTGTTTCCTTTTCTTAGTTTTGTTACCATTTTTTATTACATTAGCATTGGATGTAATTGGAAGTTTTTCAACTTTCTTTTCAGACATTCGATTATCTTCTTCGATCCTCAACCTAACTATCAATTCCTCGAGCCCCATTTCTTTACGTTTATTCTTTAAATAATTTTAAAAATCTTTCCAAGAAGGGGGTAATTTTTCAATTATTGCGGCCACTTGAAAAGATTCACTTAAAACCATTTTTTCAGCATAAATCTCATGGATTATCAATTGAATCTCTTGGACTTGATTTATGACAGTCTTTGTATCAACCATTTTAAAATCTAGGAATCTACCGACAACGAATTTCTTCTTACTGGCATCTTTCGTTTTATATTTTTTATCCAAAGACTCCCATAATAACTTAATTAGCAATTTTGATTGGGCTATACACATTATACAATGTATTGTCCAATCCATTGAGGATATAATTTTTGCAAAGAAAATCAGAATGCTTCCATGCATCCACATCAACCAATGTGGTCTTATCAGTTTCATTATTATTTACCACAGGGGTATATCCTCATTTAAAAACCTTGAAAGATTCAATGTAGTAAGATAAAACAACATTTTCTGTTGCCATCTTTTAAAATCAATCCCACTAAATTTTTTAGGTTTTTCACCATGACTAACATGGGTAGGAACATTGATAGGAACATTGGTTATAATAGAATTAAGCACAATTGAATTCGATAATTCCATAATTCTGTTAATACAAAATTTACAGAATCACCTGAATAAAATAGAAACAATAGAAGGAGAAAAACAAAATTAAATTTGTAATTACAATAAAGTAAATATGTATTTAATATTAATAATATATATATATATATATCAGAAAACAAATTTCTGTAATAAAATTAAACAAAACTATAATATTTAGATTTTAATATTCTTCTCTTACGTAAATTTAAATGTAAAGTTAGTCCCACTTTAAAGAGAATTAGACTGACTCTTTTACCTTTGACATATTGTATTTAAACGTCTAAAATATCAAATAAAACAAATAATTATTCTAGAACACAAATTTATTTTATTCTAGAATAGCATGCAAATTAAATATAGAGTACAATATTTAATGTACGATCATTTGACCCCCTTCACCAAGTTACTGCTAAGGATCTATCCAAATATAGTAGAAGTCCTACGGAATATATATATATATATAGAACAAGTACCACAATAGTTTAGATGTAATTGACAACCAATTAATATCAGTACAAGTATATATATATATATATATATATATATATATATATATATATATATATATATATATATATATATATATATATATATATTTATTTAATAATTCAATAAACATAAGCAACTATCTCAATTAACAAACCGTAATAACAAGGCAACGAAAGTCCTGATATATATATATATATAATGCCTTGTTTTTTTTTTTAATTTAGTAAGCACATGGAATGGTTATTCTGTCACGTTACATGAATTTTACAACAGCTACAGTGGTTTGATGTTATGATTAACAGTACAAATGGTGAAATTCAAAGGAAAATTAGAATGAGCAGAGGAAAAAAATATAAAATGATGGGAAGATTTGAATTGATAAGAAGTAGTTTATAGAATTAGGTTGCAACTCAGAATAGAAACTCTCCAAAAATTACATACCCTCCTCTCTCCTTTTCTCTCCTTTTATAGACTAACACTCCTAACTAACTTTCCCGCCTATTTCTATTTCTATTATTTTCTAACTTTTCCTATTATCCAGCTGTAATATCATTTATTTAAATGCTCAATAGCTAATCATAACACTACCCCACCCTGAAAATTGTCCTTGTCCTCAAGGACTAAAATCAAAATCTGGAAATTGAGAAATCATCTGTTGGCCATCTTCCCATGAAGCATCTTCTTCACTGCTATTTGCCCAGTGTATAAGGAATTCAATCTTAGGTCTGTTCTTGAACTTGATCATTCTCCTATCTAAAACAGCAATTGGAGTCACCTTTGGTCTACCATCTGCAGTAATGGGAGGTAATGTAGGAGCTAATTGTGCATGAAGCCCAATCTGTTTTTTAAGTAATGAGACATGGAAGACATTGTGAATTTGGGCGTGATTAGGTAAGTCTAGCTTATAAGCTCTTGATCCCGTTTTTCTAGCACTTTATAGGGTCCATAATATCTAGGTGCTTGGTTTAAAATTGGACCTTTGAGCCATCTTTGGATTGTTTGTATGGTTGGAGTTTAAGATAAACCGAGTCTCCCACTTCAAATTTCCTCTCAATCCTATGTTGATCTGCATAATTCTTCATTCGAACTTGAGCTCAGAGTAGTTTGGTCCTCAAATCAAATGAAAACTACACTCCTTTCCTTGATAAAATTGTCAACAATTTGGAATCTTTGTAGTCTCAATCTAATGAAAATTCAAGTGAGGTGGAGGTAAGCCAAACAATGCACGAAAAAGAGTACCTTTGCAAAGTTTGTATGGTAGTTGGTGTTATACCACCATTGGGCCAAGCTTAACCCAGGTTCCACCATTTCTTTGGATGTTCACTACACATACACCTCAAATAACATTCCAAACACTGTTTAACCTCTCGGTTTGGCCATCCGACCGAGGGTGATAAGTTAATACTCAAACCGAGTTTGACCCCTAGTTGTCTGAGCGAGTTTGCCAAAATGTACTTACAAATATTTTGTCCCTATCTGTAACAATATTACTTCAGAAATCCATGAATTCCATAGATGTGATCAATGAAAACCTTTGCAATGGTGCTAGCGATTATAAGGATGGTGTAAACCAATAAAATGAGCAAGCTTGGAAAATCGCATCATGATAACTAGTATAACAGTTCTTCCCTCGAATTTGGCAAACCTTGATAAAATCCATGGAAATGTCGGTCCAAGGCTTGTAAGGTATCTCCAAAGGTTGGAGCGATCTGAATAAGGAGTGGTTTCAGGTTTATGTCTTTGGCAAACTTCACATTCCTTTACCCAAGTTTTAACATCTCTGACATAGTATTCCAACAAAAGTAAGTTCCCAATCTTTTGATAGTAGCTTGAATTCCAGAATGACCCCCCAATGGAATATCATGGAATCTTTGCAAAAGGGTCTTTCTAAGGTTGGTTTGAGAACCCACATATATCAACCCTTTGTACCTTAAGATACTTTTTTTTGAACATGAAATGAGGCTCGAAATCTGGTTGAATCTTTGATTTGTTTGTATTATGGTTCTAACATATGCATCTCCATCATAAGTATTGTTGATTTCTTGTATCCAAGTAGGAATAATTCCTGTAATTGCCATAGCTTGAACCAATTCTTCATCATATTCCCTTCTGGATAGGGCATCTGCCACTACATTTTCTGCTCCTTTCTTGTAAGTGATTTTATAGTCATATCCCAACATTTTACTCAACCATTTCTGCTGTAAAAATATAGAAAGTTTTTGTTACATAAAAAATTTCAAACTTTGATGGTCAGTTTTAATGATGAAGTGAGTTCCTATTAAGTAAGACCTCCACTTGGTTATAGCTTATAAAATTGCTAACAGCTCTTTTTCATAGACAGACAACCCCAGATGCTTTGGTGCTAAAGCTTTTCTCAAATAGGCTAATGGTCTTCCCCCTTGCATTAATACTGCCCCAATTCCTTTTGAGCTGGCATCAGTTTTAATAACAAATGGCTGAGTGAAATCAGGCAAAGCTAGAACAGGAGTTGAACTCATAGCTTCTTTTAGGGATTGAAAAGCCTTGGTAGCTTCAGAGTTCCAATGGAATTGATCCTTCTGTAATAGCTTAGTCAGTGGTCTAGCTATCTCTCCATAATTCCTAATGAATCTCCTGTAATATCCAGTTAACCCAAGAAATCCTCTGAGAGCTTTAATTAATCTTGGTTCTGGCCAATTTATCATATTAGCAATCTTGTTTGGATCTGTAGAGACACCATGTTCAGACACAATATGGCCTAAATACTCCACCTGGGATTGAGCAAAAGAACATTTTGAAAGCTTGGCATACAATATTCTTTCTAAGGATGGACAGTGCCATAGTCAAATGTTGCACATGAGAGGACAGATTAGGGTTGTAGATTAGGATGTCATCAAAGAAAACAAGAATAAATTTTCTTAAATGTGAAGAGAAACACCTGATTCATGAGAGCTTGGAAAGATGTAGGAGCATGTGTAAGGCCAAAAGGCATTACCATAAATTCATAGTGGCCTATATGTGTCCTAAAAGCTGTTTTAGGAACATCAGGTGGGTACATTCTGATTTGGTGGTAGCCAGCCCTTAAATCCAATTTGGAATAGATTGTTAAACCTTTCAGCTCATCCAACAGTTCCTCAATTATAGGAATAAGAAATTTATCCTTAATTGTGATTTTATTCAACTCTCTAAAGTCCACACAAAACCTCCAAGTTCCATCTTTTTTTTAACCAATAAAACTGGGGAAGCAAAAGGACTCTAACTTGGCTGTATGATCCCAGCCTCTAGCATTTCATGAACAATTTTTTCAATCTGAGCTTTTTGTATGTGAGGATATCTGTATGGTCTAATGGTGAAAGGATCTGATCCAGTCTTCAATGGAATATGATGGTCATGCTTCCTTTGAGGAGGTAAAGACTTTGGCTCTTGAAACACATCTTCAAAAGTATGTAAAACTTGCTGAATCTGAGGTGGAATGTGTTCTTTTGTTTCTGTAGCTTGTACTGCAAATATACATCCTAATAATGCCAACTGGTCCCTTTTCCAAGCATCCTGTAAGTTAACAGCAGTCATCATGGACACTGCAGGTGAGTGCTTGTCACTGTTTCCCATCAATATAACCTTGTCCTTTCCCACAAAGAAACTCAAGGTTAGTTTATTAAAGTTAAACACACAATCACCAAGAGTTTTTAGCCATTGTACCCCTAAAACAGCATCACACCCTTTCAATGGAATCAGCATCATATCTGTGCAGAACTTATGTCCTTGAGAAATCCATTCAAATTCCTTACATCTTTCTATGCACAACATTCTATATCCATCTACCACACTGACTTGCATGGGCTGGTCCTCTTCTAAGGTGCAATGCAACTTTTCAGCTATGCTATTGTTCAAGAAATTATGAGTACTACCAGTGTCAATAAGGAGTATAATTTCCTTTCCTTTTACAGTTGTTTAATTCTTAGTGTGGTTTCTGAGGTATTTCCATTTAAGGCATGCAAAGAAATAGCCATTTCTGTGTGATGTTCTACACTGTCATTGATCACTTCAATATCTGGTTCTTCCTTACATTCTTCTTCCCACTCATCATCTCCAATGATCATATAGATTTGTTTACTCTTGCACCTGTGACCTTGTCTGTAAATCTCATCACAATTAAAATATAATCCTTTTTCCCTCCTAGCTTGCATTTCACTGTGTGTGAGTTTTTTTATTTGATTACCAATATTGTCTTTTAGATTTTCCCCTCCCGTATTATAGTTATTTCCTTGAAACTGTGGCTTGACCACTTTATTGCTCATAGTACTACCTTCTCCACTGTTCCCTACAAGTCTGTGGAATGTTGAGATAGGTTTATTCCTCTTGGAAATAGCTTCAACAGTCATCTCTTGGACTCTAGCTGCTGCAATAGCTTCAGTCAATTTACGAGGCTTAAGCAAGCTGACTAATCCACCTATTTCATCCCTTAATCCTCCTACAAAGCATTTTACAAAATATGTTTCATCCAATCCTGGATGCTCAGCCTCAACCAAAGCTCGAAGGTATTCAAATTTCTTCTGATATTGACTTACTGAAGAAATCTGAGTTAGTCTATTGAATTCAACCAATACACTGTTACAGGAAATATCTCCAAATCTGGTTTCAACATCTTCAATCAATTGTTTCCAAGACACATTTGAATTAGATTTAAAATATGCTAGGAACCATGGCCCTGCCTCCCCTTCCAAATGAAGAGCTACACTCCTTAATCTCATCATATCATTCATAGGATGAATTTAAAAATAATGCTCACATTTCATGATCCAGTTTTTAACATCTACTCCATTAAAAATTGGAAAGTCGAAACGAGGACAAAAATTCCTCTGATTTGCATTTGAATTAGTTTCTACAACTCCTCCCACATTAATATTCATTTCTCCAGAAGATTCAGAATGTTGATCATGAGTAGGACCTTTACCTTTGAGATTTCGGTGAAATTCTTCCATCATAAGTTCCATGGTACTTTGCATCTGCTTCATTCCTTCGTTAACATCTTCTACTGTGCGCTGCAGCTGGTGATGACTATTCATCAGTTCCTGTACACGTGATTCAGTGTTTCGTAGACCTTCCTCCAATGTCTCCTTTCGAACGAGTTCCTGCCGCCATTAATGAGTTCTTAATGCCAAGGATCGATAGCTCTGATACCAAATGTTATGATTAACAGTACAAATGGTGAAATTCAAAGGAAAATTAGAATGAGCAGAGGAAAAAAATATAAAATGTTGGGAAGATTTGAATTGATAAGAAGTAGTTTACAGAATTAGGTTGCAACTCAGAATAGAAACTCTCCAAAAATTACATACCCTCCTCTCTCCTTTTCTCTCCTTTTATAGACTAACACTCCTAACTAACTTTCCCGCCTATTTCTATTTCAATTATTTTCTAACTTTTCCTATTATCCAGCTATAATATCATTTATTTAAATGCTCAATAGCTAATCATAACACTTGATTATATATGGATTGAGCAAGTCTTTTAGTCAAATAAATACTCAGAAAGTCCTGTTTTTTATAAATTAGTATAAAATGAATAAGAAAGAACACGAAATTTACTTTAAGATTGTTATTCCAAAGTATTATTATTATATATTAATTAAATAAACAGAATTAGAAAATAAACAATTTTATAATAATGACTTACAATATGCAATTGACAAACTTTTAAAACCAAGTCAACTGTTGGACAGTCTCTCCTTAAAGCAGATTTCGTCCCCATTATCGGTGCTTACGGATGGAACAATGGACGTCTACTTCCGAAGATAAAATGGTCTTCAACTCTCAGAAGAAGCACTTCAATAGAAGAGTTCCACGAACCAACAAAATTTTGAATACTCTCTATGACTTTTATATGAATACTCTATATGACTTTTATATGAATGAAGAATGAAATTAATTTTTAAGAACTTAAGAATGATTAAAGTTGAAGATGAAGTGAAGTTTTGGGTAGATTTGGAACTTATTTATAGGTTTTCAAATACCCCTTTGAAGATATACATCTTTTTGAAAGGTTACATCCTTTTGATAAGGTACTGTTGTATTTTTTACATAATAATATATTACAAAGTTAAATAAAAATAAATATATTAATATATTTTTATGATATACCATTAAAAGAGTTTAATGTGTAAAATAAATGAGTTATAATTAATATATTTATGAAGATTTGTAACAGTTAAATATTTATTAAATTCTTATTATTGGGATATTGATTATTATATTACCGTTGCATCTTTGTTACCATTGCTTTGTTTTCCTATATAAAGAGCTGAGTTACTTTGTGGAAATAATACTCTACAGCCAATTTGATAAAGGTGCTTCTATTATATAGCTTCTTTGTACACTTGCTACTTTGCTAGCATTATTATTATTATTATTATTATTATTATTATTATTATATAACACTAGCAACAGAAGCTATCAAGATATTAACTCAATAATGTTTTTCAAAGTATCTCTCTCTCAAATAGTGTTTAGTTAGAAATATATATATACAAAGATAGCAAATCATACACTACTGTCAAACGGTAATATATATAACACAAAGATATATGGCAACGGCACACTCTATATTAATGCAAAACAATCACAGTAGGAAAAACTTTTTAATTATTTCAGGTTCACAGGGAATGAAAATTAACCTTTGTATCAGATTCGTCGCAAGCATTATATGAACATATAAGAATCCAAAAAAGTTTCTACTTAAGATTGTTGGAAAAATACGAATAAAATATAGGATTCAAATATAAAATAAAAGAAGGGCAGAAATAAAACTTATCGATGTAGAATAAATTATGTTGAGTAAAGGCGTGCAGTGTACTGTCCTTAAGTAGAAATTTCGACCCTCGGAGAACTTTTATCTCGGTGCTAAGGTCACTGACGAAATCCTACCTCAAGATTCAATGAACTTTTACATTATGAACACTTGAAATAGTTGAATGACCAAAACAACTTCTAATTTTTTTATTTAAACTCAAATATAAATCGTGTATATACAATAAAATATATAAAAATTACTGTTTATATATATATATATATATATATATATATATATATATAACAACACGGCAGAGGATAGTATATATGTATATGTATGAGAACATAATCAACAATAGTTTGGTTACATATACATATGCATATATATATTTGATATATATATGCATATATATATATATATATATATGCATATATATATGCATATATATATATATATATATATATAAACAGTAATTTCCATATATTTTATTGTATATACACGATTTATATTTGAGTTCGAATAAAGAAAAATTAGAAGTTGTTCCTGGGTCATTCAACTATTTCAAGTGCTTGTTAGTTGGGTGAAGAGTCGTTGAATCCTGGGGTAGGATTTCGTCAGTGACCTTAGCACTGAGATAAAAGTTTTCCGAGGGGAGAAATTTCTACTTAAGGACAGTGCACTGCATGCCTCTGCTCAACATAATTTGTTCTACATCGATAAGTTTTATTTCTGCCCTTCTTTTATTTTATATTTGAATCCTATATTTTATTCGTATTTTTCTAACAGGTACCTTTTCAATTTGAAAAGATATGAATCAAAGGTCACACCTTTTAGATAAAATTCTCATTCGTATATATATATATATATATATATATATATATATATATATATATGATCGAGTGATGCATAGCTAACATTTTTTATAGATACTATTCAGCTTAATGCATCTCCTAATAGTTTATTTATAGATACTATTTTGCTTAAGACACTCATCAATCATGTCATTTATGCTATATAAAATTAGGCACCATTTGTGTGACCTTTAATTTTATTTTTAAACATGATGATGCTTATATAGAAAATATATATGAATATGAGAGGGAGGAACTTTATATAGCCCGGAGAAAAAGAGGCATAATATTCTTCAAGTGGTATGAAAACAGATGCAAAGGTCTGAAAATATAATGAATAATCTTAACCGATTAACATCCATTGCCATTAAAAATTCCAATGACAAATGGCAGATAAGAAGAGAGAAACCATCCAACACTAGCAACTAATTTAAGTATAACCGAACAAAGACGGCGTCGACCCGATGAGCAAATAGTTTGAATGAAATTGAATAAATACCCAATTAAAATTTGATACAAAGGTGGAATTACCGTACACTCTTATCGACCTAACGAATCACATATTGGTGTTTGCGTACTAGAGTACTCTAATGTATCAATAATTTAAGGGAAAAATGTATGTACACAGCTGTGTATTACACAGTAAGGTATGACGAAAGTTTTTTAGGCTATAGCGACGGTTTCACCCGTCGTCATAGCTATGGCGACAGTTTACCGTCGCTATAGCTCAAAAAATCTGTCGTCATAGTTCTACTGTGTAATACACAGTTGTGTATATACATATAGCCCATAATTTAAATTTTGCTTACCAAAAGATTTATTTATTGTTTTAGTTATAATTGCACAATAATATTTAATATTAAATAGTCAAATATCACATTTGTACTAAATTATTTATTAACAATCAACGTTTTAATTCAATTAAAAATCTTATATCAAACTTAGTTGGTGTTTGATTTTATCTTAATGTATCTTAACGGTCCACCCTTTAATGTATTTTAACCGCCTACATTTTTTTATTAAGAGTTCCTTTGAATAGTTTAGACTCATATTTATATCTTAACTATTCAGAGGACCTCTTAATACAAATATGTGAGGTCTTAAGAGGTATTAAGAGGTCGACTGTTAAAATGCATTAAGATACAATCAAACACTACCGAATTTTATTACATTTAGATTTCAAAAAAAATAATAATCTAGTTATAAACGATCAGTGTTAAAAGTAACACTAAAAGAATTTTCTTGCAATTTCCGCCAGAATCTGTTGGGCCGAATGTCATGAAAGTTGAAGCATACTTTTTGTCCATAACCAATTGCCCTCTTCATTTAAATCTTGATCACATTTCTTGTTTAATTCCATTTCTAGTTGCAGCAAAACAATGTGGTTTACCCTATGCCTTATAATACCTCTACTAGTTATCTGGATTGTCCATTTTTTGTTTTCTTGGGGTAACCTCAAGCGATTGCCACCGGGTACAACCGGCTACCCGTTTATCGGGGAGACGATCCAGTTTTTCGCCCCGTACACATTGTCCGATGTCCACCATTCCTTAAAAGGAGAGTAGAAAGGTATGATTTTGTTAACAATTTTAAGGTTTTCGAATTTATGAAAGATCAAATTTTGAACTAAGTTGTATGCAAAACTCGTGCCCGTCTGATATTTTCGTTCTCCCCTCAAAAAGGTACAGTTAAACGGTACCCTTTCGGTTCCATAATAACTGTCTTTTTAGCTTCATGCACATGAATTAAGAAAGTCATTTATTACTATCATTTAAGAATTAAAATTTGTTTGAAATTTCATCACTACCCCTTTGTGGAAAGTTGGAAACTATTAATGCAAGAGAGAGAAGTTAGGGGTAATATAGGAAAATAAATAATTTATTCTCCTAGAAAGTTATAAACGACAAATAAAATTGAAATAATTTTTTTTTTTTTAAAAAGACAGTTATTATGGTACCGAGGGAATAACATTTGACCGAAAAATGTATGGTTTTGCACTACTGATTGTATAGTTTTTGAGTAGTTAATTTGGAGTTTTTATGTTATTTTTATTTATTTGGATTTTTGTTGTATTACAGATATGGGACATTGTTTCGAACGAATATAGTTGGAAAGTCGGTAGTAATTTCAACTGATCCTGATATTAACTATTACATTTTCCAACAAGAAGACAAATATTTCCAGTGCTCGTATACAGAGAGTTTTTCCAAGATTCTTGGAGAGCAAAGTTTGCTTGCATATCATGGTGTTATTCACAAGTACCTTAAAAACTTGATTTTAAACCTTGTTGGCCCAGAAAATTTGAGACAAAAACTACTGCCTGAAATGGACACCACTACTAGTAGATGTCTACACTCTTGGAGTATTCGTGGGGATGTAGATGTCAAAAAAGGAACTAAAGAGGTATGTTTTTGTAATTAGGCCTTTTGTGATCGAGGGTATAACTGAGATTTCTCTATTTTCAATCAATTATTACACGTTTTTCAATAAATAGATGTATCGAAAAGAGCAAGTCTACTATCACATAAAACCGCTCACATACCACTCACATGCATATTTTGATGGTTGCGGAGCAAATCACGTGGGCCATCAAAATATGCATGTGAGCGGTTTTATATAATAGTAGACTTATTTTATGGAAAACCCCTTTGAAATGTACATTTTTGTTGTTTGGCAGATGGTGTTTGACTATTTTGCTAAGCAACTTTTTAGCTATGATGATACAAAGGCCTTGAAGGAATTAAGGGAAAACTACAAAGATTTTGTGGATGGTCTTATCTCTTTTCCTTTAAATATCCCAGGAACTGCTTACCATGCAAGTTTAAAGGTAGTAACTAATTAAGTTAACAGAGTATTGATACATGCACATTCTACATTGATATCCTGATATTTTTGTATAGTAGTACAATAGGTTAGATACATCATGGATAAGATTGTCATGAAATTAACTTCATGGTAAGTTAGTCAATTGACCAATACAAGCAGAGAAATAGATCACTTCCCAACCTGCGTGTCGACACTGTATTGGTCAATTGGTATCAAAATTAACTTCATGCTAACCACTCCCGGTACCATAGTACTATAATGCATGTAAAGTATGCAACTATCGAGCTGGGGTGCGGATATATATCTGATAAATTAACTGGCATCGAATTAGTTAAAGTGTAATTGAGCTCGAGTATAAATTAGGGATGCAAAAATGCGAAAAGGGCGATTAATGATATCTTTGAAGGGAGGAAATTATCAAAGAATGATTTCTTGGATGTCTTAATTGAGGAAGTGAAGAAAGAGGGGAAATTTCTAAATCAGGAAATTGCTGTAGACATAATGTTTGTGCTTCTCTTTGCAACTTATGAAACTACCTCTGCAGCCATCACATTAGCAATGAAGTTCCTAACTGATCATCCTTTAGCCCTGGCTCAACTTACGGTTCGTAACAATATATATATATATATATATATATATATATATATATATATATATATATAGCAAGGATCAAGTCATACCCTTATCTTTTCTCCTTTAGCGATGGATCCGTGACGGTTTGATCATACAAAACGTTGTCTCTATACTTTTAGCGACGGATAACATATAAGCGTCATTAAAAAGTATAGACAACGATTGTATGTATATTATCGTCGTCATGTCTATCATTAAAGGGGTGCTATAATTGAATAAGATAAGGGTATGCACTTGATCACATATATATATATATATATATATATATATATATATATATATATATATATATATATATATATATATATACATCAAAGCACTCTCCTTAAATAACTTCATTAAATAGCACTCTTTTATCAAAAGCAGCGTAGTTTTGAAGGGCCAGATGGCATTTTTGTAAATACAATGCCACCGCGTATTTACTAAAAATACCACATCTCTCTCCAAAACTACGTCGTTTTGATAAAAGAGTGCTATTTAAGGCGGAATGCTATTTAAGGAAATGCTCTTATATATATATATATATATATATATATATATATATATATATAAATGAGTTAAAAAGCGGACCAAAGAATGGACCAAGGCAAAAAAACACGGTTGGGTTCAAGCGTGTGTTTTTTCAACCCAAAGCTCAACAGCGTGTTTTTTTGCCTTGATACATTCTTTTTATCCGCTTATTTGGTCCGTTTTAGAACGGCTATATATATATATATATATATATATATATATATATATATATATATATCGGTCCGCTTCTCCAATGAATTATATAGCTAAACTTTCTCCGTGAGAGGAGCGAACTAAGAAAAGAACCGACTATAGCGACGGTTTTTCGTCGCTATAGCATAGAAAGTCGGTTTTTATGCTATATGGCGGCGGAAAAAACCGCTTATAATCGATTAGATCTTAGTTCATCCACTCCAGATTTGAAAAGATATATATATATATATATATATATATATATATATATATATAATCTCTTCTTGAAAAAACATTAAAAATGTAACTTTTTTTGAAAATTTTATGAACAGAAAGAGCACGAAAATATCGTCAGAACTCGAGAAAATTGCGAGGAGGCTACAATTTCATGGAAGGAATATAAATCAATGACTTTTACACATATGGTAAGTTTGTTTGATATATCTCGTCCCTACAAATTAAGAAATAATATACAGTTAAAAATTGTGTTGCAGATTATAAATGAAACTGTTCGCTTGGCCAACATAGCCCCATGGATTTTCAGAAAAGTAATTAAAGATGTTGAAATGAAGGATAAGCCTAAATTAAAAACTTTGATTGCTAATTTATTTTAATTTCTTTATAGTTCCTTTTATACATCTAAATAAATATCTAAGATACACATATAACTAACCACATTTTAATTAAGGGTGTATATAAATCGAGTCGAGCCGAGTATTGAGTTGCTTAGATTTGGTTCACGGTATTATAAAATAAGGTTTGATTGAGGCTCGTTTAGTTATCGAGTCGAGCCCGAGCAACTTTTCGAATAAATATAATTCGATTATCAATAGAAAATTGCAATTTGAGTAGGTTCGAGTAATTTATCCAACTTTAAAATTTGCTCATATTTGAATCATTTATATTTCGAGTCGAGTTCGAATCAAATTTTTAGTCGAGCGAGTACGAATCGAGCCCAAACTGTTTGCTCAATTTACCGTCTTAATTTTAATTTGTTTACATAACACTCCTTAAGTTAGCAAGTAATGCTAGGTAACTAGACAAAAGTTGTTTACTTTACCCAGTCAAAACTCTATATAATTATTTTTTGTAGGATATACAATACCAGCAGGGTGGACAGTTATGGTCTCAACATCAGCACTTCATGTCAATCCATGGAGATGGGAGGTATATATATATATATATATCACAAATTATTTTTGAAAATTTCTATTTTAAATCATTGATGTATGAGTAATAATTATTTCTTATTTTTTTTGTACATAAATAATAATCTGACGCATGAAAATACAAGGGCAAAGAACTGCACGCCGGGTCGAAGAATTTCATGGCTTTTGGTGGTGGAGTGAGACTTTGTGTGGGAGCTGAGTTCACCAAGCTGCAAATGGCCATTTTTCTTCATCACTTGGTCACAAAGTACAAGTATGTTCCTAGTTCTGAAACATATATGAAAAATGGAATTCCAAGTTATTTTTGTAGAAATTGAAAGACGAAATCACAAATTGGACCGATAGTTTAGGCCCAAAATCCATTTCCACACCCAAATTTTATTTTCGAATATTAAAAGCACCTTAAAAAGCGCAAAATCAATATATTTATATGGGGAATGCTCCATAGCGAGCGTTTGCTATGGGCACTATTCTAGCAAACACATCTTACATCATTAATCCAAAAATGCAATGACCCAAAGATAAATTGACCGCAACTCTTAGTAGCGATCAAGGAAATTATTTTTTTGTTGGCCACAATTAGGACCTGAGGCCAGTAGAAAAGTCTAAAACACCCCAACCTTAGTTAGATTTAAATAGTTTCAATATATAAAATATTTGTATAAAAAAATCTTATGTTATAAAATTTAACACATTGTCAACTATATATAATGTATTTATTTTTAAAATTAATTTATTAATTAATAAAATTTAAAATTGTCAAATATATTCAATGTATTTGTTTGTATGAATATTTTCTTAATTAATAAAATTTAACATTGTCAACTATATTTAATGTATTTATTTTTATAAAATATTTGTAATTAATTTCTTATGTAATATAATTAAACATTGTCAATTATTATGATTATTTGATTATATAAAATTTAAACTCCAAATACTTTTTACAGTGAAACTATTTAAATCTAACTAAGGTAGGGTGTTTTAGACTTTTGTTCTTAGCACATGTCCTAGTTGTGGCCAATAACAAAAAAAAATAATTCTGGCCACGAGTTACGTGCAGTTCCTTTTTCGGCGATTGAATCTCTGGATTAACGGTTAAAGATGCGTTTGATGAAATACTGTTCATAGCAAACGCTTGTTATAGACACACGAAGTAATTTTATTGAATGTTGAGCTTTGAATTTGATTATCAGGTGGGAAATAAATGGAGAGGGGGAACATAATTCGCAGATCTGGTATAGTATTTCCTAATGGATTGCATATCAAGATCTCAGAAACACAAAAGTGATATAGAAATTGGTTCAATAACTGGGCTGTTATATTATGAGGAATTGTTATATTGTAATTGGGAAAATGATTAATGATCGAGCAAAGCATGTGGCTTGGATTATACCAAATATATGTGTTAAGAAGATATTAATTGCTTTATTCCATTTTTATTTACACGTGAATTTTAAATCGATTGATGTATTGGAATTGTGGCAATTGGCATGAAACACATGGTGTATGAACTTACATATATATATATGTAGATGTATAGTGACGGTGAAAATCGTCGCTATAATAGGATCTATTGCGACATTTTTATTGTGAAAATAACATTTTCTGTTGTAGATTTAATAATTTTCTATATATAATGTGCAGAGCCGGTCTTGGGTTTTCTAAGGCTCCGGGCAAATTTTCTCAAGTGTGCCTCTTTATACAAATTAAATAAAAATATAAATAAATTATCAACTAATTATTTTTATTAAAATTATAAGAATTTACAAAAGATAAGGAAGAACACTTTAAAATGTCATCGAAGCAAAGAATCATCACATGTACCTACAAAATAAAAATATCAATGAAATCGGTAAAACTAATGAAATACTCATTGTAGTTGAAAAGTTTTACTGATTACACAATTGAACTTTTAATTTTTTAAATTATCCCACTAAACTAATTATTATTTTGAAATTGGGTTATTAGTTAAAAAAAAAAGCGAGCGTTAATTTTTATCTACAAAACTAATGAATTACCCACCCATAGTTGTACGTTTTTTCTTGATTACACCATTGAACTTTTAATTTTTAGATTACCCCATTAAACTAATTAAAAATAATTATTTTAAATATTTTTAAAATAATTATTATTTTCAATAAAAAATATTAGAAACTTTAATTTTTTTTTTCTTTCATAAAATGAGTAAAATTTCATAAAATATAGATTTAAAAAATTAAAGTTTTATGAAACCTTCTCGATTTTAAAAAAAATTCTTTTTTCCTTTTGAAAATAAAGTTTATTTTTTTGAAACTATGTTTTATAAAATTTTACTCATTTTTAAAAATATGAAGAATTTTCTAATTTTTTTCTTGAAAATAATATTTAGTTATAAAAATTATTAATTTCTTTTTGAAAAAAATTGAATCAGTTTTTCTATTTATCTTTTCTTGTTTTTTTATTTTAATTTCTATTTTTAGTTTTTTTAAAAATTCTAATATTAAGAATGGGTCATTCATTTAAAAAATTAAGTAGACATTAATTTAAAATCACTTTAATTTTTTTTAATCGAT
The DNA here is from genome assembly GCA_020205605.1 of Panax ginseng. Classification (NCBI taxonomy): domain Eukaryota; kingdom Viridiplantae; phylum Streptophyta; class Magnoliopsida; order Apiales; family Araliaceae; genus Panax; species Panax ginseng. The sequence continues at coordinate 17,451,555 of CM035134.1, forward strand.
ATTTTATGAAACTCTACTCATTTTATGAAGAAAAAAAGTTTCTAATATTTTTTACTTAAAATAATAATTATTTTAAAAAATATTTAAAATAATTATTTTTAATTAGTTTGATGGGGTAATTTAAAAAATTAAAAGTTCAATGATGTAATCAGTAAAATGTGTCAATTACAGTGGATAATTATTTAGTTTTGTAGACAAAAAATTAACATTCGTTTATTTTTTTTAACAGAATGACCCAATTTCAAAATAATAATTAGTTAGTGGTGTAATTTGAAAAATTAAAAGTTCAATGGTGTAATCAGTAAAACCTACCAACTACAGTGAGTATTTCTTTAGTTTTGACCAATAAAATTTAAACCACAAAACATCATTTAAAATGTCTTCTTGTTGCACTTTTAGATGCAAAATCATCAATTATACTATCATATTTAATGTTTTCTAACATATCATTTTTAATGCATAATATCGCTAATCTTTTTATTATTTTATTTTTTTATACACATAAATACATAGCTTATAAAAAATTTTGAACCCCTCTCAACTGTGAGTCTTGGGCGGTTGCCCTGTTGGCCCTTCCCCAGGGCTCTAATAATGTGTTGACTTCCATAGGCCTATAAGTAAATGTTGCAAAGGTGGTGTATGAACTTATAATGTGCATATTATTTGTTATTTCGTTTTGCACCTTGGAATAATTTAGAATTTATTTACATTTTTTGTAAGACCCCAACTTTTATGAATAAAATTGAATTTTTTATAATTATTATTTTTAAATATTATGGAATGAATTTGATATAATGTTATAGTTGTGGGTAATATTTAGAAATTTTGCAAAATCGCATGTTGAAGTTGTTTATAATATTCGATTGGTCGGGGAATATTAAATGCAATGACAAGCACAATCATTGGTGGACCCCACAACGGAATTATTGTCGGATTGAGAAAACAACAAAAATATTTTTATGAAAATAACTACGGAAGTTTTACTGTTAACTATTGAAACACCGGTGTTAAAAATACGAATTCAGCGTGGTTGCGTAAGTAGCACGGTATTGATTATTGATGCTTACGTGAGAAGTCATTCAATTTTATTCAATTATTGTTGATATTTTATATATTATTAAATCAATAATTGAGATGACAGAGTTATTAATATTATTATTTGCATTATTAACGATGTCTAGAAGTTTTGCCAAGGAGAGGTTTAGTCACCTAATTGCTCGCCAATAGGGAGAAATCCTTATTGGAAATCCCCCTATTTTCTAGGAACGACCTGGTCGATTAATAGTGTGAATAATAATAATGATGATGAAGTTTTGTTTTATTAGTATTATTAATGTAATAAAACAGAAAAACTTTTTATATAAAACAGAATACTTTTATAAAGTTATTCGTTTTATTAGGCTAATAGTAAAATCTTTTTATATAAAAACGTAATACTTTTATAAAGTTATTTGTTTTATTAGACAATAATTAGAATATATTATATTTTATTATGCATAGTGTTTGCATGATAGTACTGCGTAGTGTTTTTGTAGTAAAATCTTTTTAAAAGTTATTCATTTTATTAGATTATAAATAAAATATATTATATTTTATTGTAAACCAATCTGAATAGTCTGTTTAAAGTAAATCGATCTTGACTGTTCATGGATTGGTTATTATTCGATCTATTCTTCTATAAATAGAAGCTCATTCCTTCATTATTTCTTACGAATTCAATTGAAACTCTAGAGAGAGAAACTATAGAGAGAATTATTCTTCTATCTTGGCGTATTTCTTTAGCGTTTAAGAAGTTTTTGAAGCGTAGTGCAAGTTTCTTCAAGTATATCCCGCCTTCACTGGTTCTGAGTACTCTTTCTTTATAAGGTAAGGGGTATTATTTTTTCATATTCATGAAGAGAACTTGTTATTCCATTCTTTATTATTACATTGGAATAACTTTGTATCATGCTGATCTACCCTATACTTGGTGATTTCTTTATTTATTCCATTCGTTATTATTACATTGGAACATCCTATCATGCGTGCGTTTTACAGGACTGGTTAAAATCTTTATATTACTCGTTGGAATATCACATGCATGCGTTATCATGGGACACAGTTCCGTCTTTATTATTACATTGGAATATCCTCATGCATGCGCTTTTACGTGGGACCTAATTCCGTTATTTATTATTCGATGGAATAACTTTTATCTGTCGCCAAGTACCGCATGCATGGTGATTTACATTGTTATTCCATTCGTTATTATTACATTTGAACATCATATATGCATGCGTTTTACGCTTTGACACAGTTCCATCTTTATTATTCTGTTGGAATATCCTGCATGCATGCGTTATCTGGGGACTTGGTTCCGCTTTTATTATTACATTGGAATATCCTCACATGCATGCGTTTTCTGTGCGAACTGATTCCGTTATTTATTATTACATTGAATAACTTTTCATACATCACAATACGCATGCATGGTGATTTCTGTTGTTATTCCATTCTTTATTATTCTCATTGGAATATCCCAGCCGGTTGCGTACGCTTGACTGGTTCCGTTATTTATTATTACATTGGAATAACTTTGTCCATGCAATCTGCGCATGCATGGTGATTTTTTTGTTATTCCATTCTTTATTATACTCAGTTGGTTAAAGTTTTGACTTTTATACTCCATGAAATTAGTGGAATATCCTTGATATTTGCGCTTCATCCAATATCTTTTCATGGAAATATTCTTCTGAGCATTCTTGAATTTTACTCTACAAAGAAGTATCATGTTGACAATTTGGACGTTATTAGTTCCTGAATAAATTAATTCTTGAACTTGTTTTATTGAATTTCCAAAGGGCTAGGCGCTTGCCCAGGATAGCGTAATTACAAAAATGCCACTCAGCTCTAATTTTCATGATTTTTAACCTTTTTCTTCTCCGAAATGACCAATTTGTCCCTCCAGCTCCAACCTACAAGAAATAAACACAAAACACATAAAAAGATACTAAAAAACAATTAAAGATAACAATAATTAAGTTTAATAATATCGGATTCATAGGTATAAAACCTATTCATCATCAAAAATAGGTACCCATTGCCACGTATTGATGACCCGTTTGACTAGTTGTAAGGCGCCAAATTCTTTTCAAAGATTGATCTTCATTCCGGATATCACCAATTGAAGATTAGAACCGATGACATTCCAAAGACAGCTTTCAGAACTCGGTACGGGCATTATGAATTTCTAGTCATGTCTTTTAGATTGACTAATGCTCCTGCTGCTTTCATGGATATGATGAACCGAGTATTCAAGGAATATTTGGATCACTTTGTGGTCGTCTTTATTGATGACATCCTTATTTATTCCAAAAGCCGCGTGAAGATCATGAAAGCAACACTTGAGGTTTGATACTCCAAAAGTTCGTGAATATAAGCTTTATGCCAAGTTGAAGAAATGCGAGTTACGGCTTGAGGAAGTAGCATTCCTTGGGCACGTGGTATCAAGTCATGGAATATCTGCACACCCGACCAAAGATTGAAGCTATTCAAAGCTAGAGCAACCTAAATCGCTGATCAAGAAATCGTAGCTTTCTTGGCTTAGCTGGTTATTATCGGAGATTCGTAGAAGGGTTTTCTCGAATCGATACTCCTTTAACTCAGCTGACTCAGAAATATACAAAATTCGGTTGGAACGAGGAATGTGCGAAGAGTTTTCAAGAACTCAAGAGGAGGCTCATTTCAGCACCTGTTCTGACAATATCATCTGGCTCGAAGGGATTTGTCATCTACAGTGATGCTTCAGGCAAAGGGTTAGGATGTGCTCTCATGCAACATGGGAAAGTCATAGCCTATGCCTCTCGACAACTCAAAGAATATGAGAGGAATTATCCTACTCATGATCTAGAGTTGGCAGCCGTTGTCTTCACACTTAAAATTTGGAGGCATTACTTGTATGGGGAGAAAGTGGAGATCTTTACGGATCATAAAAGCCACAAATATTTCTTCACTCAAAAGGAACTAAACATGTGACAGCGACGTTGGCTTGAATCATTAAAAGATTATGATCATACCATCTAATACCATCCCGAAAAGCGAATGTGGTAGTAGACGCATTGAGTAGAAGATCATATCTTTAGTGGTGCGAAAAGTGCGATATTGTCAACGCAAGCCCATTTTGTATGACTTGCAAAGGATGGAGATAGAGATAAAGAATCCAGGGACCCAAGTGATGATGGCGAATATACGAGTGGAACCGACTTTAATCGATAAAGTTAAAGATGCTCAAGCTACAGACCTGGAGCTGATGCATATGAGGAAGAAAGTACAAGAAGGTGTTATCTTAGGAGCAAGAATCGATGAAGAAGAAATACTTGAGTCAACTCCGGACTTTGTGTTCCTAACGACCACGATTTAAAGTATAAAATCATGATGGAGCGCACAACACACCGTTTGCAATCCATCTCGGGAGTACCAAAATGTATCATGATCTTGACATACATTTTGGTGGGGAAATATGAAGAGGAGATATATTTGTTTATCTCAAGGTATTTAACCTGTCAATGAGTCAAGGCGGAACATCAAGTACCAAAAAGTCCATTGCAACCACTTGAAATTCTAGAATGGAAGTGGGAGCACATTAACATGGATTTCGTTATTGGTCTTCCCAAGGTTTCTCAAGGCATAGATGCAATTTGGGTCATTGTTGATAGATTGACCAAGTCTGCTCATTTCTTACCTATACGAGAAACTTATACACTTGAACGTCTTGCTCGTATGTATATAAACGAGGTTGTCAGATTGCATGGTATGCCAGTATCCATAGATTCTGATCGAGACCCAAGATTCACTTCACGATTTTGGGTTAGTTTGCAAAAAGCTATGGGCACGGATTTACGATTTAGTTCGGTATATCATCCTCAAACGGACGGGCAATCAGAGAGGACTATTCAAACTCTTGAAGATTTATTAAGACTCTGTGTCTTTGACTTCAAGGGAAGTTGGGATAAGTTCTTACCATTGGTGGAGTTTTCCTACAACAACAGTTATCAAGCAAGTATTGGCATGGCTCCATTCGAAGCGTTGTATGGAAGAAAGTGTCGTTCTCCAAAGATCTTTGGGATGAGGTGGGTGAAGCAACGTTGTTGGGACCGGGAGTTAATCGTATGACTACGAAAAAGATACAAACGATCCCAAGAACGTATAAAAACCTCCCAAGATCGATAAAAGAGTTATGCTGATCTTCATTGAAAGGATGTGGAATTCGATATTGGAGATCATATGTTGCTCCATGGAAAGGAGTTACGAGATTTAGAAAGAGAGAAAAGCTCAATCCTCGATTCATTGGCCCAATTTTAATCCTCGATCGAGTAGGGATTTGTAGCTTTATCGACTCGCTTTTTCTGCCAAGTATGTCTCGTGTTCATAACATTTTCATATATCCATGTTACGTAAATATGTGAAAGACCGAACCACATTATTGAGTTAGAACCAGGACGAAATAGGGAAGATTTAATGTATGAAGAGGTTCTGTTCAAATCTTGGATAAGAAGGAACATATTCTACGCTCCAAGTTATACCTCAAGTCAAAGTTTTATGGAGGAACCACGATGTTGAGGAAATGACACGGAGTTAGAATCAAATTAAATCAAGGTATCCTTACCTCTTCGACATACCAGTATCGTACCCTAATTTCGAGGCGAAATTTCATAAGAAGGGGAGATTGAAGACCCCAACTTTTATGAATAAAGATGAATTTTCTACAATTATCATTTTAAATATTATGGAATGAATTTGATATAATATTATAGTTGTGGGTAATATTTAGAAATTTTTTCAAATCGCAAGTTGTTTATAATATTCGATTGGTGGGGAATATTAAATGACTGACAATGATCATTGGTGGACCCTACAAGGAATTATTATCGATTGAGAAAACGACAAAAATATTTCTTATGAAAATAACAATGGAAGTTTTACCATTAATTGTTGAAACACACCCGTGTTAAAAGTACTGAGAATCTGGCGTGGTTGCATAGTAGCACTGCATCGATTATTGATGTTTACGTGAAAAGTCATTCGGTTTTATTCAATTATTATCGATATTTTATATATTATTAAATCAATAATTGAGATGACAAAGTTATTAATATTATTATTTGTATTATTAACGATGTCTGTAAGTTACGCCAAGGAGAGGTTTGGTCACCTAATTGCGCCGCTTGATGAGGAGAAATCCTTATTGAAAGCCCCTCTTTCTGAGGACGACACAGTCAATTAATAATGTGGATAATAATAATGATGATGAAGTTTTGTTTTATTAGTATTATTAATGTAATAAAGCGGAAAAGCTTTTTATATAAAATGAATACTTTTATAAAGTTATTAGTTTTATTAGGCTAATAGTAAAATATTTTTATATAAAATAGAATACTTTTATAAAGTTATTCATTTTATTAGACAATAATTAGAATATATTATATTTTATTATGCATAGTATTTGCATAGTGCCTGCATAGTGTTTGCATAGTAAAATCTTTTTAAAAATTATTCGTTTTATTAGATTATAAATAGAATATATTATATTTTATTGTAAACCAATCTGGACCGTCCGTTTAAAGTAAATCGATCTTGACTGTTCATGGATTGGTTACTATTCACCATTCTTCTATAAATAAAGCTCATTCCTTCATTATTTCTTATGAATTCACCGAAACTCTAGAGAGAGCCGTAGAGAGAATTATTCTTCTATCTTGGCGTATTTCTTTAGCGTTTAAGAAAGCTTTGAGCGTGGTGCAAGTTTCTTCAAGTATATCCCCGCCTCTACCGTTCTGAGTACTCTTCTTTATAAGGTAAGGGGTATTATTTTTTCATATTCATGAAGAAAACTTCATTATTCCATTCTTTATTATTACATTGGAATAACTCAGTATCGCCAGATCTACCTTATACTTGGTGATTTCATTGTTATTCCATTCGTTATTATTACTGCTGGAACATCTTATGCATTTGTTTTACGTGGGACACAGTAACGTCTTTATTATTACATTGGAATATCACATGCATGCGTTTCTGTGGGACTTTGATTCCGTTATTTATTATTACATTAGAATAACTTTATCTGTATGCGTTTCGTGGGACTGATTCCGTTATTTATTATTACATTGGAATAACTTTGTCTGTCTGAGTTCCGCATGCATGGTGATTTCGTTGTTATTCCATTCTTTATTATTACATTTGGAATATCCCTGTCCGGTCGTATTCGCTTTGACTGGTTCCGATTATTTATTATACATTGAATAACTTGTCCATGCAATCACCGCATGCATGGTGATTTCTTTTGTTATTCCATTCTTTATTATACTCAGTTGGTTAAAGTTTTGACTTTTATACTCCATGAAATTAGTGGAATATCCTTGATATTTGCGCTTCATCCAGTATCTTTTCATGAAAATATTCTTCTGAACATTCTTGAATTTACTCTACAAAGAAGTATCATGTTGACAATTTGGACGTTATTAGTTCCTGAATAAATTAATTCTTAAACTTGTTTTATTAAATTCTTATATCATTGTAGTGACGCCACCAAAATAGGTCCATTCCATACAACCTATTACTCGAGTCGCCAAAAAACATGAAATACGAAACAACTACAACTTTATTAATACAACCATAAAACTGTGAGTTTAAATACAAATATTATCTTCTAGACAATATCTATACCCAAATAAATCTCCATCATAATTATTGATACATTATTTTACAAAAATGGTGAGGACTACTAAACAACTCTCTCTAGAACCTTCATTCCATACCCCGACTAGTACTTTCTTACATTCTAGCCTCCTCGAGAAGAAAAAATAGAACAAAAAAGGAAAAGGGTGAGCTCAACTAGCCCGATAAAGAATATTATGACTAAGATAATATACAACAAATTATCGTTAGTCTTCAACAGGAAAAATCTAATAGAATACAATAGACAACAAGTTTTAGATTAATATTAGCAATGAAATAATAATTCATAGAAGAGTTACGTAGAGAATGAAATCTACTATAATCTATGAATTTAACGATCCATCATCAATATTTTATCCCTGTAACATCAATCAATATTCATCTCAAATCAAATATTCATCTTTGCACTACATGCCAAAGATATTCATCAGTCGGTCATGTTCATCTAAACACTGCTCATCTTTACACTACTTGAAAAGATATTCATCAAGAAATCATTCATCTGTGCACTACAGGCCAAAGATATTCAGTAATATCATCATTTAGGACTGAGGATGATGAAAAATATTTTAAAGAAAACGAATCCAGTGAAACAAAAGAACAAGTATTAAGGATTCGTACATTGTTTTATCCATGTCCAAAAATACCTCAAAAATAATCATAGTGGAGTAAAATTCAAGAATGATCAAAATATGGATACAATCAAAGCTAGTATCCACAATAGATATTTTAGACGAAAAGGGAAAATTTTCATTTTTCGATGAATAGTGTCGTATTCGTAAATGAATAGTGTCAGTATACTTGAATAATCTTCGATATCGTGAATAGTAACTCAGACACCAAAAGTTCCAAATTTGATAAAACTTGATCAATATTTGAAGATAATGATATTGAAGAAATAATATCATTACGAAAAAATAATATCCCTTACCTCGAAAGATAGTACTTCTAGTTGAAACACCGTATATAGGCTATGACTTGCACCGTATAGCAACACTCAAAAGTATACTCACAAGAATACGCTCAATATATCGAGAGAGAAAGAGAGACAAGTTTTCAGTTTCTGGTGTGATTTTCAATTCTAACCTAAGCACCCTATTTATAGAAAAATACTTAGAACACCAAAGTAGAAAATTTAATAAAATATTAATATATATTATAAATTTCCTTAGCCCACCTTTGATGATCTGAATTCAGCACATTGATAACACATGTGAGCCCACTAATTGTACAAAAAACGTTTTTCTCAAAATAATTAACTAAAACTCCCAAAAATTAATTATTTCGAAACTTCAATAATTCATAATAAATATCCCTTTTATCAGAAAATTCGAATCTCGCAATTTTTTATAGGAAATTCAATTCTCTACAACTTTACAGAAGAAAGTTTTTCCAAATTCCAAATAAAAATTGATCGAAATCCATAAACGGACGATTTTACAGGCTATAATCAAATTTCGGTCAATAATTGTGTCCATCAACACACAAAACATGTGTTAAACATTTAATGCCACAAAAATACTCTTCCTCCTCATATACTCATATATTCTACATTCATTGTAAAAATATCATCGTTAATATATTATTAAAATAATATATTTAAAAAAATTATTTTATCAGAAAAAGATAAAATATTAATTTTCAACAATTGTCACATTAAAAAATTTCTCCATCTATATCCTCATAAAATCAATATTTTCCTCATCATATAAATCAATAATTAATTATTCATAAATAATATTACAGAATCACATTATTGGCGACCGTGCGCCTCAGGATGAGGGGGCTTTCCAATAAGGATCTCTCCTTCTTGGCGCATGATTAGATGACCAAACCTCTCCTTGAGCAGAACTTTCTAGACATTGTCAATAATGTTATCTAATAATATTATTCAGATAATATGAATTATTGCTCAGATAATGAAAATCTTTGTGTAATGACAATTATTGAAACAACAATGAAATATAAAATATCAACGCAAACAATTATTGAATCAATAAAATAAAATCTTTGATAAGTAATTACTTTGTAACCATTATTGAGTAGTGCCTTCAATAATTGGTGCAATACTGCATCTTCTTGTGCAACAACGCCAGACATTCGTGTTTTTTACCATGGTATTCCAACGATGTTAATTGTGAACAACTTCTGTGCGTTATTTTTAAACAACTTATATTTGTCATTTTCTTCATCCAATCGCTTTTTCGTTATGGGGCCCACAAGAAATTTCATTGCATTTAATATTATTCTCGGCGGTAAGAATATTCCACGACCAAACGAATATTCCCCGACAAAAATAAATATTTTATAACCACCTGCTTATTTAAAATATTTGCACATTTTACCCATAACTAACCACATTAATCAAATCAACCCTTACTAATTAAAAAAATAATAAATTGATTAAAATAAATTTCATTTATCAATTATTTGGGGTCTTACAACCTCCCCTCCTTATGAAATTTCGTCCTCGAAATTGGCGTACGTACCTGGTGTTTCGAAAAGGTGAGGATACCTCGCTTTCATTTCCGTTTCCAACTCCCAGGTCATTTCCTCTATAGCATGGTTCTGCCACAAAACTTTGACTTGTGGTATGACCTTTATGCGTAGGACATGCTCCTTTCTATCCAAGATCTTAACAGGTACCTCCTCGTACGTTAAGTCTTCAGCTATCTCGTCTGGTTCTAACTCAATAACGTGGTTCGGGTCTTTCACATATTTACGAAGTGCAGATATGTGAAACACATTATGAACACGAGACATACTCGGAGGTAACGCGAGTCTATAGGCTACATTACCTACTCGATCAAGAATTTGAAATGGACCAATAAATCGTGGATTGAGCTTTCCTCTCTTCCCGAATCTTGTAACTCCTTTCCATGGTGTAACACGCAACAATACATGATCTCCGATATCAAATTCCACGTCCTTTCGATGAAGATCCGCATAACTCTTTTGTCGGTCCTGTGCCGTTTGTATACGTTGTCGAATCATTTGGATCTTTTCCGTAGTCATACGTACCAAATCGGGTCCCAACAATGTTGCTTCCCCAACCTCATCCCAACATATTGGAGAGCGACACTTTCGTCCATATAATGCTTCGAATGGAGCCACCCCTATACTTGCCTGATAACTGTTGTTGTAGGAGAATTCCACCAATGGTAAATACTTATCCCAGCTCCCTTTGAAGTCTAGGACACAAAGTCTTAATAGATCTTCAAGAGTTTGGATAGTCCTCTCTGATTGTCCGTCCGTTTGAGGATGGTATGCCGAACTAAATCGCAAATCCGTGCCCATAGCTTTTTGCAAGCTAACCCAAAATCTTGAAGTGAATCTTGGGTCACGATCCGAAACTATGGATACTAGCATGCCATGCAACCTCACAATCTCATTCACATACATACTAGCAAGACGTTCAAGGGAATAAGTCTCCCGTATTGGCAAGAAATGAGCAGACTTGGTTAATCTATCAACAATAACCCAAATAGCATCAATGCCTTGAGAAACCGTAGGAAGACCTGTAACGAAATCCATGGTAATGTGTTCCCACTTCAATTTCGGAATCTCAAGTGGTTGCAATGGACCCTTAGGTACTTGATGTTCCGCCTTTACACGTTGACAAGTTAAACACGTCGAGATAAACTTCGCAATCTCTCTCTTCATATTGTTCCACCAAAATGTATGTCAAGATCACGATACATTTGGTACTTCGAGATGGATCGCAAATGGGGTATTGTGTGCCTCCATCATAATCTTGTACTTTAAATCGTAGTCGTTAGGAACACAGTGCAGGTGGACTCAAGTATTCCTTCTTCATCAATTCTCGCTTAGGAATAGCACCTTCTTGTACTTTCTTCTTCATGCACGCATCATCAAGATTCGGTGGCTTGAGCAACCTTAACTTTTTCTATTAAAGTTGGCTCTATGTCGTATACTTGACATCATCGCACTTCGTTCCTCGCATATGATCTTCTACTCAATGCGTCATTACCACGTTCGCTTTTCCAAGATGGTATTGAATAGTGTGGTCGTAATCTTTCAACAACTCGAGCCAACGTCGTTGCTTGCATGTTGAGTTCCTTTTTATGTGAAGAAATATTCAAGGTTTTTATGGTCTGAATATATCTCCACTTTCTCCCCATATAGATAGTGCCTCCAAATCTTTAGCGCGAAAACGACTGCTGCCAACTCTAGATCATGAGTAGGATAATTCCTCTCATATTCTTTAAGTTGTCGCGAGGCATAGGCTATGACTTTCCCACGTTGCATGAGAACACATCCTACCCTTTGCACAAGCATCATTTGTAGATAACAAATCCATCCGAACCAGATGGTATTGTTAGAACAGGTGCCGAAATAAGTCTTCTCTTAAGCTCTTGGAAACTCTTCTCGCGTTCCTCACTCCAAACGAATTTTGTATCCTTCCGAGTTAGCTGAGTTAATGGAGTAGCGATTCGAGAAAACCCTTCCACGAATCTCCGATAATAACCACTAGACCCAGAAAGTTACGTACTTGATCATCGACTTGATTTGCTCCCAACTTTGTATTGCTTCAATCTTCGCCGGGTCGACAGATACTCCATGTTTAGACACCACGTGCCCAAGGAATGCTACTTCCTCAAGCCAGAATTCGCATTTCTTCAACTTGGCATATAGCTTGTTTTCACGAAGCCTTTGGAGTACCAGCTTCAAATGGTGCTCATGATCTTCATGAATTTTGGAATAGATGAGGATGTCGTCAATAAAGACAACAACGAACTGATCCAAATATTCCTTGAATACTCGGTTCATCATATCCATGAAAGTCGCAGGAGCATTAGTCAATCCGAAAGACATGACTAAGAATTCATAATGCCTGCATCGGGATTACGAAGGCGATCTTTGGAATATCCTCAGTTCTAATCTTCAGCTGATGATATCTAGAACGAAGATCGATTTTTGAAAAGAATTGTGCTCCTTGCAACTGGTCAAACAGGTCATCAATACGAGGTAGAGGATACCTATTCTTGATGGTGACATGGTTCAATTCTCGATAGTCAATACAAAATCGCATACTACCGCTCTTTCTTCTTTACTGAATAAAATAGGAGCACCCCAAGGAGATGTACTAGGGGCGAATGAAACCGATGTCCAACAACTCCTGTAGTTGGACCTTTAACTCCTGAAGTTCAATAGGAGCCATTCGATATGGGATTTTAGAAATGGGCTTTGTACCAGGTTCAAGATCAATAAAAAAATTCAACTTCACGTTACGGGGTGGGCCGGAAGTTCTTGAGAAATCGTCGGAAAGTCAATAACAACAGGAATATTATTCAAATTTGACGTGTCTTTATTCAAATTCATAACATGGGCTAAGAAAGCTTGACATCCATTTTTCAATAAACGAATAGCTTTATGATTAGATATGACAGTGATTGATTTTAATGGTTTAGTTGCTTGAATTCGTACAACAAGTTGGTTAGGAATATGAAAACTAACAACTTTATGAAAACAATCAATTTTGGCATGATGAGTAGTTAACCAATCAATCCCTAAAATCACATCAAAAGTAAGTATCTTTAAAGAGATAAGGTCAACAGGTAAGGTGATGGTGCCAACTCGAATCAAACAAGATTTATAAACAGTGGATGTGATGAAAGTTTCTCCTAACGGAGTTTCCACAGATAGGTCAAAGTCTAATTTCTCCGGAGTCAAGTTTAAACGTTGAGCACAAGCAGGAGAGATAAATGAATGGGTAGCACCCGTTATCAAGTAAGGTATAAACTTAAGAAGAATTTATAAATAGCTTACCCGTGATCACCTCGTTTGGGTTCCTCGCATTTTGACCGATCCACAACAAACGCTTCTTCCGAACCAGATTGACTTTGACTTTTTGGGATGATCTTTTTAGTCACCGTCCCCGCTGAACTAGGTTTTGCTACCGTACAATCTCGAGCGATATGCCCTTCCTTTCCACAATTATAGCATACCTTGAACTGTTGTGGGCAGTTTGGACTGATATGTCCCTCTTTCCCGCATTTATAGCATATGACCGGTGGTCGTTCTCCTCCCTTAGAACCAGTTGTTGCCGGCACTGTCGTCTTCACATGGTCGTTGTTAAATCTCCTCTTTTTAAAATCTCCTCCTGACTCGCTTCTTCTGTTTTCATGACCATGATTACCACCAGAGTGGTTACCATTTTTGTTCGTCTTTTTCTTTCTCCGCTGGTTATCATTGTTTTGTTAACTGCTATCCCCGATATGATCCTGGTTGTGGTCCCTCGGTTGACCGTAATCGTTATCTCGCTCCAACAATTGAGCCCTGTTTACAACATCTGAATAGAGAGAAAATTTATGAGAAATGAGATACTGACGTATGCCGGGTTTCAAACCTCTCAGAAACATCCGCGTCATACATTCCTCATTCTCCACCAAATGAGGTGCAAACTCGGATAACTCATGAACTTCACCTCGTCTTTGGGACACCGTCATGTTATTATTCGCTCCGGTCCTAATAAACTCCACTTCCTTCATATGACGAACACTTTCAAGAAAGTATTTTTCGTTGAAAAGTTTCAAACGTTTCCCAAGACATGCAAGTCTTGGTTTGGATGGATGCAACTTCGATTCCCACCGATAATATGCCTCATTACTGGAACATAAAAAGTAGCGAATGGAACCTTCTGTTCTTCCGTACATCCCAAGACATCGAATATCTTGGTAATTTGTTTGACCCACGTCTCCGCCTTAATCAGATCCGGCTTTCCCCAGAATTCTGGTGGTCCCAACTCTTTGAACTGCTTGGCCGTGACAACCATAAAACTGTGAGTTTAAATACAAATATTATCTTCTAAACAATATCTATACCCAAATAAATCCCCATCATAATTATTGATACATTATTTTACAAAAATGGTGAGGACTACTAAACAACTCTCTCTAGAACCTTCATTCCATACCCCGACTAGTACTCGCTACATTCTTGCCTCCTGAGAAGAAAAATAGAACAAAAAGGAAAAGGGTGAGCTCAACTAGCCCAGTAAAGAATATTATGACTAAGATAATATACAACAAATTATCGTTAGTCTTCAACAGGGAAAAATCTAATAGAATACAATAGACAACAAGTTTTAGATTAATATTCGCAGCGGAAATAATAATTCATAGAAGAGTTACGTAGAGAATGAAATCTACTATAATCTATGAATTTAACAGTCCATCATCAATATTTTATCCCTGTAACATCAATCAATATTCATCTCAAATCAAATATTCATCTTTGCACTACATGCCAAAGATATTCATCAGTCGGTCATGTTCATCTAAACACCTGTTCATCTTTACACTACGGCCCAAAGATATTCATCAAGAAATCATTCATCTCGTACCTTTACTGTGCCAAAGATATTCAATAATATCATCATTTAGGATGAGGATGATGAAAAATATTTTAAAGAAAAGCGAATCCAATTGAAACAAAAGAACAAGTATTAAGGATTCGTACATTGTTTTATCCATGTCCAAAAATACCTCAAAATAATCATAGTGGAGTAAAATTCAAGAATGATCAAAATATGGATACAATCAAAGCTAGTATCCACAATAGATATTTTAGACGAAAGGGAAAATTTTCATTTTTCGATGAATAATGTAAATGATTCGTGAATAGTGTAGTATACTTGAATAGTCTTATCCGTATCGTGAATAGTAACTCAGACACCAAAAGTTCCAAATTTGATAAAAACTTGGATCAATATTTCAAAGATAATGATATTGAAGAAATAATATCATTCTGAAAAATAATATCCTTACCTCGAAAGATAGTACTTCTAGTTGAAACACAGTATATAGGCTATGACTTGCACCAGTATAGCAACACTCAAAAGTATACTCACAAGAATACGCTCAATATATCGAGAGAGAAGAGAGACAAGTTTTCGGTTTACGGTGTGATTTTCAATTCTAACCTAAGCACCTATTTATAGAAAATACTTAGAACACCAAAGTAGAAAATTTAATAAAATATTAATATATATTATAAATTTCCTTAGCCCACCTTTGATGATCTGAATTCAGCACATTGATAACACATGTGAGCCCACTAATTGTACAAAAAACGTTTTTCTCAAAATAATTAACTAAAACTCCCAAAAATTAATTATTTCGAAACTTCAATAATTCATAATAAATATCCCTTTTATCAGAAAATTCGAATCTCGCAATTTTTTATAGGAAATTCAATTCTCTACAACTTTACAGAAGAAAGTTTTTCCAAATTCCAAATAAAAATTGATCGAAATCCATAAACGGACGATTTTACAGGCTATAATCAAATTTCGGTCAATAATTGTGTCCATCAACACACAAAACATGTGTTAAACATTTAATGCCACAAAAATACTCTTCCTCCTCATATACTCATATATTCTACATTCATTGTAAAAATATCATCGTTAATATATTATTAAAATAATATATTTAAAAAAATTATTTTATCAGAAAAAGATAAAATATTAATTTTCAACAATTGTCACATTAAAAATTTCTCCATCTATATCCTCCTCATAAAATCAATATTTTCCTCATCATATAAATCAATAATTAATTATTCATAAATAATATTACGAATCACATTATTGGCTGACAACAGTTCGCTTCTAGGATAGAGGGGCTTTCCAATAAGGATCTCTCCTTCTTGGTAGCAATTAGATGACCAAACCTCTCCTTAAGCGAAACTTTCTAGACATTGTCAATAATGTTATCTAATAATATTATTCAGGATAATATGAATTATTGCTCAGATAATGAAAAATCTTTGTGTAATGACAATTATTGAAACAACAACAATATAAAATATCAACGCAGCAATTATTGAATCAATAAAATAAAATCTTTGAGCGATAATTCTGTAACCATTATTGAGTAGTGCCTTCAATAATTGGTGCAATACTGAAAACTTCTTCTTGTCTGCAACAACCAGCGTATTCTTGTGTTTTAACCACCGGGTATTCCAACGATGTTACTTGGTAACAACTACTGTAGTTATTTTTAAACAACTTATATTTGTCATTTTCTTCATCCAATCGCTTTCGTTATGGGGCCCACACAAAATTCAAGCGTCGTAAATACGAATATTTCTCGGCGGTAAGAATATTCCACGACCAAACGAATATTCTGACAAAAATAAATATTTTATAACCACCGCTTATTTAAAATATTTGCACATTTTACCCATAACTAACCACATTAATCAAATCAACCCTTACTAATTAAAAAAATAATAAATTGATTAAAATAAATTTCATTTATCAATTATTTGGGGTCTTACAACCTCCCCTCCTTATGAAATTTCGTCCTCGAAATTGGCGTACGTACCTGGTGTTTCGAAAAGGTGAGGATACCTCGCTTTCATTTCGTTTCCAACTCCCGTGTCATTTCCTCTATAAGCATGGTTACGCCCACAAAACTTTGACTTGTGGTATGACCTTTATCGTAGGACATGCTCCTTTCTATCCAAGATCTTAACGGTACCTCCTCCGTCGTTAAGTCTTGACTATCTCGTCTGGTTCTAACTCAATAACGTGGTTGGGTCTTTCACATATTTACGAAGTGCGGATATGTGAAACACATTATGAACACGAGACATACTTTCGAGGTAACGCTTAGCGAGTCTATAGGCTACATTACCTACTCGATCAAGAATTTGAAATGGACCAATAAATCGTGGATTGAGCTTTCCTCTCTTCCGAATCTTGTAACTCCTTTCCATGGTGTAACACGCAACAATACATGATCTCCGATATCAAATTCCACGTCCTTTCGATGAAGATCCGCATAACTCTTTTATTTGGTCTGTGCCGTTTTATATCGTTATCCGAATCATTTGGATCTTTTCCGTAGTCATACGTACCAAATCGGGTCCCAACAATGTTGCTTCCCCACCTCATCCCAACATATTGGAGAAAGACACTTTCGTCCATATAATGCTTGAATGGAGCCACCCCTATACTTGCACGATAAGCTGTTGTTGTAGGAGAATTCCACCAATGGTAAATACTTATCCCAACTCCTTTTGAAGTCTAGGACACAAAGTCTTAATAGATCTTCAAGAGTTTGGATAGTCCTCTCTGATTGTCCATCCGTTTGAGGATGGTATGCTGAACTAAATCGCAAATCCGTGCCCATAGCTTTTTGCAAGCTAACCCAAAATCTTGAAGTGAATCTTGGGTCACGATCCAAAACTATGGATACTAGCATGCCATGCAACCTCACAATCTCATTCACATACATACTAGCAAGACGTTCAAGGGAATAAGTCTCCGTGTATCGGTGAAGAAATGAGCGGACTTGGTTAATCTATCAACAATAACCCAAATAGCATCGATGCCTTGAGAAACCGTAGGAAGACACATGTGAAATCCATGGTAATGTGTTCCACTTCAATTTGGAATCTCAAGTGGTTGCAATGGACCCTTAGGTACTTGATGTTCCGCCTTTACACGTTGACAAGTTAAACACGTCGAGATAAACTTCGCAATCTCTCTCTTCATATTGTTCCACCAAAATGTATGTCAAGATCACGATACATTTGGTACTTCGAGATGGATCGCAAATGGGGTATTGTGTGCCTCCATCATAATCTTGTACTTTAAATCGAGTCGTTAGGAACACAGAGTGCAGGTGGACTCAAGTATTCCTTCTTCATCAATTCTCGCTTAGGAATAGCACCTTCTTGTACTTTCTTCTTTATACGCATCGATCAAGATTGAGAGCTTGAGCAACCTTAACTTTTCTATTAAAGTTGGCTCTGTCGTATACTTGACATCATCGCACTTCGTTCACTGCATATGATCTTCTACTCAATCGTCAGCTACCACGTTCGCTTTTCCAAGATGGTATTGAATAGTGTGGTCGTAATCTTTCAACAACTCGAGCCAACGTCGTTGCCGCATGTTGAGTTCCTTTTGCGTGAAGAAATATTCAAGGTTTTTATGGTCTGAATATATCTCCACTTTCTCCCCATATAGATAGTGCCTCCAAATCTTTAAGCGGCTTATTTGCTTTGCCAACTCTAGATCATGAGTAGGATAATTCCTCTCATATTCTTTAAGTTGTCGCGAGGCATAGGCTATGACTTTCCCACGTTGCATGAGAACACATCCTACCCCTTTGCCCGAAGCATCATCATTTGAGATAACAAATCCATCCGAACCGGATGGTATTGTTAGAAACAGTCTTAAAATAAGTCTTCTCTTAAGCTCTTGGAAACTCTTCTCGCGTTCCTCACTCCAAACGAATTTTGTATCCTTACGAGTTAGGCCGAGTTAATGGAGTAGCGATTCGAGAAAACCCTTCCACGAATCTCCGATAATAACCAATTAGACCCGAAAGCTACGTCTTGATCACAACCGACTTGGTTGCTCCCAACTTTGTATTGCTTCAATCTTGGCGGGTCGACGGATACTCCATGTTTAGACACCACGTGCCCAAGAATGCTACTTCCTCGCCGAATCGCATTTCTTCAACTTGGCATATAGCTTGTTTTCACGAAGCCTTTGGAGTACCAAATTTCAAATGGTGCTCATGATCTTCATGACTTTTGGAATAGATGAGGATGTCGTCAATAAAGACAACAACGAAATGATCCAAATATTCCTTGAATACTCGGTTCATCATATCCATGAAAGCCGCAGGAGCATTAGTCAATCCGAAAGACATGACTAAGAATTCATAATGCCCGTCATCAGGGAGTTACAAGGCGGTCTTTGGAATATCCTCGATTTCTAATCTTGGTGATGATGATATCCAGAACGAAGATCGATTTTTGAAAAGAATTGTGCTCCTTGCAACTGGTCAAACAGGTCATCAATACGAGGTAGAGGATACCTATTCTTGATGGTGACATGGTTCAATTCTCGATAGTCAATACAAAGTCGCATACTACCGTCTTTCTTCTTTACGAATAAAACAGGAGCACCCCAAGGAGATGTACTAGGACGAATGAAACCGATGTCCAACAACTCCTGTAGTTGGACTTTTAACTCCTGAAGTTCAATAGGAGCCATTCGATATGGGATTTTAGAAATGGGCTTTGTACGTGTTCAAGATAAATAAAAATTCAACTTCACGTTAAGGGGTAGGCCAGGAAGTTCTTGAGAAATCGTCGGAAAAGTCAATAACAACAGAATATTATTCAAATTTGACGTGTCTTTATTCAAATTCATAACATGGGCTAAGAAAGCTTGACATCCGTTTTTCAATAAACGAATAGCTTTATGATTAGATATGACATTGCTTGATTTTAATGGTTTAGTTGCTTGAATTCGTACAACAAGTTGGTTAGGAATATGAAAACTAACAACCTTATGAAAACAATCAATTTTGGCATGATGAGTAGTTAACCAATCAATCCCTAAAATCACATCAAAAGTAAGTATCTTTAAAGAGATAAGGTCAACAGGTAAGGTGATGGTGCCAACTCGAATCAAACAAGATTTATAAGCGATGGATGTGATGAAAGTTTCTCTAACGGAGTTTCCACGAGATAGGTCAAAGTCTAATTTGACACAGTGCGAAGATGATAAAAATGATGGAGTCATCAATGCGGTATTATTTTAGTGTGAATTTGACTTAAAGTCACTATTCCATTATGGTATAATGTAGTATGACAAAATCACCAAATGACGAAATCCTCAACGGACTGTAAGTACAGTGCGGCATCATGACGTCATTCTCAAAAAATGTTATTAAAAACTCCAAGTGTTTATTGAAAGAAATTTCCCGAACCAAATTGTTTTGCTGCGTAATCAAATAAGACTGAGCAGAATAACCTTTTATATAAAGGGAATATTTTAATCTGAGTATCTTTGATAGATACAGAAATTTGAGTATCTTTGATAGATGCAGAGAAATTTGAGTATCTTTGATAGATGCAGAAAATAAGTTCATGATCTTATATGACCCCTCAAAGCAAAATTTTAAACCTTTTACTCTTGTGAGTGGTGAATTGGGTAGTATGTGATATGTGTGAATGGTGTACGCTTATTTGGTATCTGATTGTAAAAAGGTGAATTTGAGGGGACGAAATTCTTAGAAGGAGGGGTGAATGTGACAACCCGAGAATTTAGACAATTTATTAAAATCTTAAATGATTGAGTTAAGATTAAATAATAGACCTAGACAGAAAATAAGTGTATGTGCTTGATGATATTGAGATTGAATTTTGAGGATTTCAAAATTCGGTAAAGGATATAGGTGAATTATTCAGGATTAAGTGTTTATGTGATTAAGTTCTGTGAATATGGTTATGTTATGTGTACAGAATGTGGTTAAGGGTCAAGGGTTGACCAGATAAATTATATCTGTAACAAACCCTAAGAATATATTAAGAACGACAATGTTCGATTAGAAAACCCTAGCGTTTAACGAAAACCCTAGAAATCGGTTCTGGAAACCCTAGTTTCAGTTCCGGGAATCCGAAATCCTAATTCGGTGCATGAAACCCTAAATCAGGAACTTAATGACATAAGTGTAAATAATTAAAAGATTAATTAGGGTTAATCTTAACAAATTGATTACAAAAACCCTAATTCCAAATTTGAAACCCTAATGTCAGATCTGAAAACCCTAATTTGGAATCTTGATAAAATGAAGCCCTAATGCAGGATTATAACGAGAAATTATAATGCTCAAGTGATATTAAGTATAAGGTTAATTAGGGTAAAGCTTAATCAATTCGAAAACCCTAATCTCAAATTTTAAACCCTAATTATTAAAATCGAAAACCATATCAATGCTCGATTGTGGATTTAATTGCTAAAATTAGCAATGTTAATTAGAAACCCTAATCCTAATTATTTCAATTTATGAGTAATTAGAAAACTCTAATCTAATTACGAAATCTAAATTCTAATTTAGAAAATCAAAATTTTTCTATTAGAAACCCTAATTTGTGGGTTGAAAACCCTAATGACCGTTTTAAACCCTAATTGTACAGTGGTGGATTTAATTGCTATAATTATAATGTTAATTAGGAATATAAATCCTAATTGTCAAGTTATTAGAAACCCTAATCTAATTGGGAAATCCAATTTCTAAAATTTATATATTATTTTTCTATTTAAAATCCTAATTTTTGGGTTATAAATTATAATGTACAAATTTGACCCTAAGTGCTTAATTAGCAATTTTAATTAGGATAAAATAGTCCTAATTAGCAAATAATGATTCATGATTAGGAAATTATGATATAATTAGGAAGCCCTAATTTTAATTAGAAATCAAAATTTTCTATTTTTAAAATTTAATTAGAAAATTTTTGAAATCCAAGTTGCTTAATATTTAAGGGATAAAACCTAAACCCTAAATTTGTCTAAACCCTAAATCTTAGATTTCACAAAACCTAAACCCTAAGGCAATTTCTAGAAATTAATGGAAATGACCATAATGCCCTTGTTGCATTATTGGAAATAATGGATGAATCTAGCAATAATTGAGTGGTTGAACCACTCCACCAACTCCACATCTACTGACTCCAAAGATCGACCTATGTTAGCGACTGTGAAGCCAAAAAAGCATTGAATCAAGAATTATAAATGGTTTTGGAGAGAGAAAATGCTCAAAAATATAGTCAATTTCATTTTTTGCTCTCACCAACTATCTCTCTCACCAAACCTCCGAAAATATCAAGCAAATCAGTCCCAAAATCCAGCCCCACGTTGATCATAACAACATCAAAGTGCAGAAATCGAAAATCAAGCATAAAAGGTATAAAACCCTAAATTTTTGAAATTCTTCGATTCTTTGTTAAATGTTGCAATTGATTGTTGAAAGTAGTGTAATAGGGTGTCAATTGATGTTCTGGGTTGATAAATGCATGACCCATAACATCAAAATGCACGAATTTAAAGTTTTTCAAAATCTGGAAATGGAAAAATTTGCGTTTTTCAGTCGAATGTCAGACCTAATATATCCGTGTGTGTTAAGTTTTTTTTGATGTTTAAAACTTGTAAAATGTAGTCTGATATGTGTTCTTGAAGGTGCAAAAAGAATCAGACCGAGATCTATTATAGATCGCAAGATATAAGCAATTGAAAACTTGGTTGGCCGATCTCTTAAATCATGAACCGAAAAACTTTAAGAATGATTAATCCGTGTCCTACTTTGACCGCCATATCTTGTTCATGCTGTGATATTTTTGTGTTATTATGCTTTATAGTTGTAGTAATACATGTTTTCTACAAACTGTAATTGATAGATCTCATAAGCGTTGCTCGATCATCGAGTTATAAGGAATCAAAGTAGGTACTGAAATTTCATTTCTTCAAATCTGAAAACCCGAATTTGAAGAGCAGTCCGACATCATTTTGGAAGCTTAGATCTCGTTGTTATATTGTTGTTTGGTCATGGAAATGGTATATAATTGTAGTACTACATTAGTACTACAACATCAAAGATTTTATGAAAACTTTAAAGCGTAAGGAACAACATTTTAATCCCATTCGAAACCTAGCCCTCATGAAGGCGGAAAATGCAGGGTTTGGCTCAAGAACACCTATAGCGACGGTTCTATCGCTATAGGGCCCTTTAGTGACAGTTTATTTTCTATTTTCCGGAAAATAAATTAAAAATTAGAAAAAAAATGGTTTTAATTATTAAAAATACATAATAAATTACGAAAAATTATTTTAAAGTATGAAAATAGTTTTTAACTACTTTAGTATATTTCAAAAATAATTAATATTTTGGAATATAAATGGTATTTATTTATTTAATTATAATATTAAATAAATGATTTAAAAATAGTTTTAATGCATAAAAATCATGAAAAATAATATTATGGTAAAAGAAAATATTTTAAGTTATTTTTGATGACTTTTAATATTTTATGATAAATTTCATTAATAATTTATTATTTATGGTAATTAGTTTATTTAATAAATATATTAAATAAATTAAGGAAAAATAAATTAATGTTTTAAAAATCATTTAAAAATGATTTAAGTATTATAAAAATATTTTAAGTTATAAAATATAACTTTTGATATTTTGGCATAAAAATATTAATATTTTAATATTAATATTAATTATCGGATAATAGATTTAAGTGTTTAAAAATCATATAATTATGATTTTAAGATATTAAAAATATTTTGAAAAATTATAATTACATTATAATATTATGTAAGGATTTTCATTAATATTTTAATATTAAATGAATATTATTGATTAAGGAATTATGTGATATTTAATACGATATTAATGATTGGAAAATCATGATAAATGGTAATAATTATCTGAAAATTATTACGAGCCTAGGAAAAATGTTTTGACTGATAAGAAGTTATCTGAGATAATTGTTAAGTGTTCAGGAAGAGTTTAATTGAACTTAAACTCGAGTATTGTCTGACTAGACCGTCAGGATGACAGAATGATGTTAGTTTTAAGTCATACTGAAATAGTTTGACCTGATATTAAGTCTTATGTGCTGTATAGACTGATAGGGTTATGTGTTATGTGTTTAGGTTATTCTGTGTATATAAATATAACACTATTATACTATGATGATATTATTCTAATATTGGAGATCTATATTATTAATATTAGGTCTTCGGGTAAAGCGTTATAAATTGCGTTGCGGTAATCAATGGTTCAGGCAAGTTTGTTCTTACTTAACTCTAATAAGAGTGTTTTATTCAAGCTTATGGTTAATCATTGCTGATTGCCATGAAAATTGTACTCTGTACATCTTGCATGTATAAATCGGTATGAAAAGTCGATCACCTTCATTACCGGTTTGTCCAGAAATGTTTGTTCATGTTTAAAACTTGTTCAGTCAAAAGTTTGTTCTTGCTAGTTCTCAATTATATTGATGAATTATAGCCAGCTTATTATTCATACTCTTCAATCATGATATATCTTTATATTGTTGTATTTAAACTTGCTGGGCGACTTTCATGCTCACCCTTGCTATATCATGATAAACATTGCAGATAAGGCGAAAGCGTTCGGATACAGGAAACGATTAAAGCCAAGTTCAGCTTGGGTTATAAAGTGCAGCTAGTTTGTAATAGCGTATTGTGATAAATATTGTTATGTAATAAATAGTTTATGAAATGTGTATAAGTTAAGGTTACTCGACCTTGGGGAATAGTGTGTAATGTAATGTATAAACAATTTATGTTTATATCTTCCGCGAAAATTAATAGAAAGAAATAGCGTACCGAATCCGCAGCGATTTGGGGCTCGGATTCGGGGGACGCTATAGTTGGTATCAAAGCTGTTGGTTATGAAGCTTAGGTAGGAATACCTGAGACCAATAACCGCAGTGATTAAGATAAGATCTAACTCACATAGAGTTAGTTGGTCGATAAGATTCAAAGATGAATCTCGGTAAGTTGTTAAGATCTGAGTTCCTAACTTCGTGGTAATAGTGGTGAATGCAGTGGTGAACAAAAGTGCGAGGGATAGGAGATCGTAAAACAAAAGCGATCATAGTCATAGAATTGAATCGTATATATACGATAGAGATCACCCGTGATCTGTTAAGGTTATGATGACGAGAAAGAATCAATCGATGATTGAAAAGTTTACTGACAAGATTAACGTGTAATGGTCTGATTCGGAAAAGGATTATGAATACGGATTAAATGAAATTCGTATTGAGAAGGGGGTTAAGTATTAGGTGGGGATTTCAATGAGGACTCGTGTCAACAACTGAGTTGTATGATTTCTTGTATGGGCGGGGAATTGTACTTGGTGTAAAAACTACTTAGTTGGTGGCATTGATAATCATTGAAATGTTGTCATCACTGTTAGTTCTTTATATATCTGAGATAAATAGGTCATAGGTAGAGAATATAGTATTAAAATGCGAGTTCTTAGAACTCATACTTATGTGACATTCTTGACTTATAGTTATATGAAATGTTTGTGAACCCCTCGGTGAATGGACGCCAAAGGTCCGACACTAGGGTAAGTTAAGTAAACTCATATAATTGTGGCGTGTTATGAACTCATAAGTGTGGTTTTATGAACTGGGTATAGTTGTGTGAATGGAGTGTTAAGGATAATAGGAATAGATAGAATGTTTAAGCAAATGATCATTAGTGGAGACTTAGGTTTTCCTAAACTCCTAGCTATGCTAAACTTGATATTTTGACATCAAGATAAATCGCACTATGTGCCTTTTTAAAAAAAAAAATTGTTTTTATTTATCACTTATGTACCATTTGACACAGTGCGAGAGATGATAAAAATGATGGAGTCATCAATGCAGTATTACTTAGTGTGAATTTGACTTAAATTCACTATTCCATTATGGTATAATGTAGTATGACAAAATCACCAAATGATGAAATCCTCAACCAATTTGTAAAATACAGTCTTGACATCATAACGTCATTCTCAAAAAATGTTATTAAAAACTCCAAGTGTTTATTGAAAGAAATTTCCCGAACCAAATTGTTTTGCTGCGGAATCAAATAAGACTGAGAAGAATAACCTTTTATATAAAGGGAATATTTTAATCTGAGTATCTTTGATAGATACAGAAATTTGAGTATCTTGAGAGATGCAGAGAAATTTGAGTATCTTTGATAGATACCAAGAAATTTGAGTATCTTTGATAGATGCAGAAAATAAGTTCATGATCTTATATGACCCCTCGACCAAATTTTAAACCTTTTACTCTTGTGGTGGTGAATTGGGTAGTATGTGATATGTGTGAATGGTGTACGCTATTTGGTATCTGATTGTAAGGTGAATTTAGGGACGAAATTCTTAGAAGAGGGGGGTGAATGTGACAACTTGAGAATTTAGACAATTTATTAAAATCTTAAATGATTGAGTTAAGATTAAATAATAGACCTGAACGAAAAAATAAGTGTATGTGTTTGATGATATTGAGATTGAATTTTGAGGATTTCAAAATTAGGTAAAGATATAGGTGAATTATTCGGGATTAAGTGTTTATGTGATTAAGTTACGTGAATATGGTTATGTTATGTATACGAGAATGTGGTTAAGGGTCAAGGTTGACCGGATAAATTATATCCATAACAAACCCTAAGAATATATTAAAACGACAATGTTAGATTAGAAAACCCTAGCGTTTAACGAAAACCCCAGAAATGGGTTACGGAAACCCTAGTTTTGATTCAGAGAATCCAAAATCCTAATTGATTAAATGAAACCTAAATCGGAACTTAATGACATAAGTGTAAATAATTAAAAGATTAATTAGGGTTAATCTTAACAAATTGATTACAAAAACCCTAATTCCAAATTTGAAACCCTAATATGGGATCCGAAAACCTAATTTGAGAATCTTGATAAAATGAAGCCCTAATAAAGGATTATAACGGAGAATTATAATGCTCAAGTGATATTAAGTATAAGGTTAATTAGGGTAAAGCTTAATCAATTCGAAAACCCTAATCTCAAATTTTAAACCCTAATTATTAAATCAAAAACCATATCATGCTCAATTGTGGATTTAATTGCTAAAATTAGCAATGTTAATTAGGAAACCCTAATCCTAATTATTTCAATTTATGAGTAATTAGAAAACTCTAATCTAATTACGAAATCTAAATTCTAATTTAGAAAATCAAAATTTTTCTATTAGAAACCCTAATTTGTGGGTTGAAAACCTAAT
Organism: Panax ginseng; assembly: GCA_020205605.1. Taxonomy (NCBI): domain Eukaryota; kingdom Viridiplantae; phylum Streptophyta; class Magnoliopsida; order Apiales; family Araliaceae; genus Panax; species Panax ginseng. The sequence continues at coordinate 17,478,906 of CM035134.1, forward strand.
GACCAGATTTAAACCCTAATTATGCAAAGTGGTGGATTTAATTGCTATAATTATAATGTTAATTAGGAATATAAATCCTAATTGTCAAAAGTTATTAGAAACCCTAATCTAATTGGAAATCTAATTTCTAAAATTTATATATTATTTTTCTATTTAAAACCCTAATTTTTGGGTTATAAATTATAATGTACAAATTTGACCCTAAATGCTTAATTAGCAATTTTAATTAGGATAAAATAGTCCTAATTAGCAAATAATGATTCATGATTAGGAAATTATGATATAATTAGGAAGCCCTAATTTTAATTAGAAATCAAAATTTTCTATTTTTAAAATTTAATTAGAAAATTTTTGAAATCCAAGTTGCTTAATATTTAAGGGATAAAACCTAAACCCTAAATTTGTCTAAACCCTAAATCTTAGATTTCACAAAACCTAAACCCTAAGGCAATTTCTAGAAATTAATGGAAATGACCATAATGCCCTTGTTGCATTATTGGAAATAATGGATGAATCTAGCAATAATTGAGTGGTTGAACCACTCCACCAACTCCACATGCTACTGACTCCAAAGATCACCTATGTTAGCGACTATGAAAGTGAAAAAAAAGCATTGAATCAAGAATTATAAATGGTTTTGGAGAGAGAAAATGCTCAAAAATATAGTCAATTTCATTTTTTGCTCTCACCAACTATCTCTCTCACCAAACCTCCGAAAATATCAAGCAAATCGGGTCCCAAAATCCATTGCGTTGATCATAACAACATCAAAGTGCGAAATCGAAAATCAAGCATAAAAGGTATAAAACCCTAAATTTTTGAAATTCTTCGATTCTTTGTTAAATGTTGCAATTGATTGTTGAAAGTAGTGTAATAGGGTGTCAATTGATGTTCTGGGTTGTTAAATGCATGACCCATAACATCAAAATGCACGAATTTAAAGTTTTCCAAAATCTGGAAATGGAAAAATTTGCGTTTTTCAGTCGAATGTCAGACCCAATATATCCGTGTGTGTTAAGTTTTTTTTGATGTTTAAAACTTGTAAAATGTAGTCTGATATGTGTTCTTGAAGGTGCAAAAAGAATAAGACCCAGATCTATTATAGATCGCAAGATATAAACGGTCAAAACTCGTTGACCGATCTGCCTAAATCGCGAACCCAGAAAACTTTAAGAACAGTGTCCGTGTCCTACTTTGTGCCGCCATATCTTGTTCATCTTTGTGATGTTTTGTGTTATTATGCTTTATAGTTGTAGTAATACATGTTTTCTAAAAACTGTAATTGATAGATCTCATAAGCGTTGCTCGATCTTCGAGTTATAAGGAATCAAAGTAGGTACCTAAGGCTGTTCTTCAAATCTGGAAAACCCAGAATTTGAAGAACAGGTCTGACATCATTTTTGGAAGCTTAGATCTCGTTGTTATGTTGTTTTTTGGTCATGGAAATGGTATATAATTGTAGTACTACATTTGTACTACAACATCAAAGTTTTTACAAGCACAAAGCGTAAAGAACAACATTTTTTAAATCCGGAATTCGAAACTAACCCTTCATATTTGGTAGGAAAATGCAGGTTTGGCTCAAGAACACCTATAGCGACGATTACGTCATTATAGAATACTTTAGTGACAGATTTATTTTCTATTTTCCGAAAATGAATTAAAAATTAGAAAAAATAGTTTTTAATTATTAAAATACATAATAAATTACGAAAAATTATTTTAAAGTATGAAAAATAGTTTTTAACTATTTTAGTATATTTAGAAAATAATTAATATTTTTGGAATATAAATGGTATTTATTAATTTAATTATAATATTAAATAAATGATTTAAAAATAGTTTTAATGCATGAAAAATCATGAAAAATAATATTATGGTAAAAGAAAATATTTTAAGTTATTTTTGATGACTTTTAATATTTTATGATAAATTTCATTAATAATTTATTATTTATTGTAATTAGTTTATTTAATAAATATATTAAATAAATTAAGGAAAAATAAATTAATGTTTTAAAATCATTTTAAAAATGATTTAAGTATTATAAAAATATTTTAAGTTATAAAATATAACTTTTGATATTTTGGCATGAAAATATTAATATTTTAATATTAATATTAATTATCGGATAATGGATTTAAGTGTTTAAAAATCATATAATTATGATTTTAAGATATTAAAATATTTTGAAATATTATAATTACATTATAATATTATGTAAGGATTTTCATTAATATTTTAATATTAAATGAATATTATTGATTAAGGAATTATGTGATATTTAATACGATATTAATGATTGGAAAATCATGATAAATGGTAATAATTATCCGAAAATTATTACGAGCCTAGGAAAAATGTTTTGGTGATAAGAAATTATACGAGATAATTGTTAAGTGTTAGGAAGAGTTTAATTGAACTTAAACTCGAGTATTGTCCAAACTAGAAATCGTCGGGATGATAGAGAATGATGTTAGTTTTAAGTCGAATTTGAAATAGTTTGACGATATTAAGTCTTATGTCTTTTTGTATGGGTGATAGGGTTATGTGTTATGTGTTTAGGTTATTACGTGTATATAAATATAACGATATTATACTATGATGATATTATTCTAATATTGGAGATCTATATTATTAATATTAGGTCTTGGGTAAAAAGCGTTATAAATTGCGTTGCGGTAATCAGCAGTTCGAGCAAGTTTGTTCTTACTTAACTCTAATAAGAGTGTTTTATTCAAGCTTATGGTTAATCATTGTTGATTGCCATGAAAATTGTACTCTGTACATCTTGCATGTATAAATCGGTATGAAAAGTTTGATCACCTTCATTACTGGGTTTGTCCGAAAATGTTTGTTCATGTTTAAAACTTGTCACCAAAAGTTTGTTCTTCTTTAGTTCTCAATTATATTGATGAATTATAGCCACTTATTATTCATACTCTTCAATCATGATATATCTTTATATTGTTGTATTTAAACTTCTTTGGCGACTTTCATGCTCACCTTGCTATATCATGATAAACATTGCGAGATAAAGCGAAAGCGTTAGGATCTGAAAAGCGATTAAAGCCAAGTTCAACTTGGGTTATAAAGTCTGACTAGTTTGTAATAGCGTATTGTGATAAATATTGTTATGTAATAAATAGTTTATGAAATGTGTATAAGTTAAGGTTACTTTCGACCTTGGGGAATAGTGTGTAATGTAATGTATAAACAATTTATGTTTATATCTTCATGAAAAAATTAATAGAAAGAAATAGCATCTGAATCATGGCGATTTGGGGCTCGGATTCGGGGGACGCTATAGTTGGTATCAAAGCTGTTGGTTATGAAGCTTAGGTAGGAATACCTGAGACCAATAACCGCGGTGATTAAGATAAGATCTAACTCACATAGAGTTAGTTGGTCGATAAGATTCAAAGATGAATCTCGGTAAGTTGTTAAGATACAGAGTTCCCTAACTCTGGTAATAGTGGTGAACAGAAGTGGTGAACAAAAGTGCAGGGATAGGAGATCGTAAAACAAAACGATCATAGTCATAGAATTGAATCGTAATATATCTGATGAGATCACCCGTGATCTGTTAAGGTTATAATGACCCGGAAAGAATCAATCGATGATTGAAAAGTTTACAACAAGATTGCTTTGTGTGAATGGTCTGATTCGAAAAGGATTATGAATACGGATTAAATGAAATTCGTATTGAGAAGGGGGTTAAGTATTAGGTGGGGATTTCAATGAGGACTCGTGTCAACAACTGAGTTGTATGATTTCTTGTATGGGCGGGGAATTGTACTTGGTGTAAAAACTACTTAGTTGGTGGCATTGATAATCATTGAAATGTTGTGTCACGCTAGTTGCTATATACAGATAAATAGGTCATAGGTAGAGAATATAGTATTAAGTACGAGTTCTTAGAACTCATACTTATGTGACATTCTTGACTTATAGTTATATGAAATGTTTGTGAACCCCTCAAATAATGGACGCCAAAGGTCCGACTAGGGTAAGTTAAGAAACTCATATAATTGTGGCGGTGTTATGAACTCATAAGTGTGGTTTTATGAACTGGGTATAGTTGTGTGAATGGAGTGTTAAGGATAATAGGAATAGATAGAATGTTTAAGCAAATGATCATTAGTGGAGACTTAGGTTTTCCTAAACTCCTAGCTATGCTAAACTTCGATATTTTGACATCAAGATAAATACGCACTATGTGCCTTTTTAAAAAAAAATTGTTTTTATTTATCACTTATGTACCATTTGACCTGGTGCAGAGATGATAAAAATGATGGAGTCATCAATGCAGTATTACTTAGTGTGAATTTGACTTAAAGTCACTATTCCATTATGGTATAATGTAGTATGACAAAATCACCAAATGATGAAATCCTCAACGGACTGTAAGTACAGTGCGGCATCATGACGTCATTCTCAAAAAATGTTTTTAAAACCTCCAAGTGTTTATTGAAAGAAATTTCCCGAACCAAATTGTTTTGCTGCGGAATCAAATAAGACTGAGCAGAATAACCTTTTATATAAAGGGAATATTTTAATTTGAGTATCTTTGATAGATACCCGAGAAATTTGAGTATCTTGGAGAGATACCCGAGAAATTTGAGTATCTTTGATAGATACCCGAGAAATTTGAGTATCTTTGATAGATACCCGAGAAAATAAGTTCATGATCTTATATGACCCCTCAGCAAAATTTTAAACCTTTTACTCTTGTGAGTGGTGAATTGGGTAGTATGTGATATGTGTGAATGGTGTACGCTATTTGGTATACGGTGTAAGGTGAATTTCGGGGACGAAATTCTTAGAAGGAGGGGTGAATGTGACAACCCGAGCATTTAGACAATTTATTAAAATCTTAAATGATTGAGTTAAGATTAAATAATAGACCTAGACAGAAAATAAGTGTATGTGTTTGATGATATTGAGATTGAATTTTGAGGATTTCAAAATTCGGTAAAGGATATAGGTGAATTATTCAGGATTAAGTGTTTATGTGATTAAGTTCTGTGAATATGGTTATGTTATGTGTACAGAATGTGGTTAAGGGTCAAGGGTTGACTAGATAAATTATATCTGTAACAAACCCTAAGAATATATTAAGAACGACAATGTTCGATTAGAAAACCCTAGCGTTTAACGAAAAACCCTAGAAATCGGTTCTGGAAACCCTAGTTTCAGTTCCGGGAATCCGAAATCCTAATTCGGTGCATGAAACCCTAAATCGGGAACTTAATGACATAAGTGTAAATAATTAAAAGATTAATTAGGGTTAATCTTAACAAATTGATTACAAAAACCCTAATTCCAAATTTGAAACCCAGATCTGAAAACCCTAATTTCAGATACTGATAATATGAAGCCCTAATCTAGGATTATAACGGAGAATTATAATGCTCAAGTGATATTAAGTATAAGGTTAATTAGGGTAAAGCTTAATCAATTCGAAAACCCTAATCTCAAATTTTAAACCCTAATTATTCCGTCAAAAACCATATCATGCTCAATTGTGGATTTAATTGCTAAAATTAGCAATGTTAATTAGGAAACCTTAATCCTAATTATTTCAATTTATGAGTAATTATAAAACTCTAATCTAATTACGAAATCTAAATTCTAATTTAGAAAATCAAAATTTTTCTATTAGAAACCCTAATTTGTGGGTTGAAAACCCTAATGACCATTTTGAACCCTAATTGTACAGTGGTGGATTTAATTGCTATAATTGTAATGTTAATTAGGAATATAAATCCTAATTGTCAAGTTATTAGAAACCCTAATCTAATTGGGAAATCTAATTTCTAAAATTTATATATTATTTTTCTATTTAAAACCCTAATTTTTGGGTTATAAATTATAATGTACAAATTTGACCCTAAGTGCTTAATTAGCAATTTTAATTAGGATAAAATAGTCCTAATTAGCAAATAATGATTCATGATTAGGAAATTATGATATAATTAGGAAGCCCTAATTTTAATTAGAAATCAAAATTTTCTATTTTAAAATTTAATTAGAAAATTTTTGAAATCCAAGTTGCTTAATATTTAAGGATATAAACCTAAACCCTAAATTTGTCTAAAACCCAAATCTTAGATTTCACAAAACCTAAACCCCAAGGCAATTTCTAGAAATTAATGGAAATGACCATAATGCCCTTGTTGCATTATTGGAAATAATGGATGACTCTAGCAATAATTGAGTGGTTGAACCACTCCACCAACTCCACATGCTACAACTCCAAAGAATCATTTATGTTAGCGACTTTGAGCAAAAAAAGCATTGAATCAAGAATTATAAATGGTTTTGGAGAGAAAATGCTCAAAAATATAGTCAATTTCATTTTTGCTCTCACCAACTATCTCTCTCACCAAACCTCCGAAAATATCAAGAAAATCACCCCAAAATCCATTTCACGTTGATCATAACAACATCAAAGTGCGAAATCGAAAATCAAGCATAAAAGGTATAAAACCCTAAATTTTGAAATTCTTGATTCTTTGTTAAATGTTGCAATTGATTGTTGAAAGTAGTGTAATAGGGTGTCAATTGATGTTCGGGTTGTTAAATGCATGACCCATAACATCAAAATGCACTAATTTAAAGTTTTTCAAAATGAAATAGAAAAATTTGCGTTTTTTCGATTGAGATGTCGGACCAATATATCCGTGTGTGTTAAGTTTTTTTTGATGTTTAAAACTTGTAAAATGTAGTCTGATATGTGTTCTTGAAGGTGAAAAAAGAATCAGACCGAGATCTATTATAGATCGCAAGATATAAATCAGTTAAAACCTGTTGATCGATCTTGCTTTAAATCGCGAACCCGTAAAAACTTTAAGAACGATTATCCATGTCCCTACTTTGACCGGCCATATCTTGTTCATGCTGTGATGTTTTTGTGTTATTATGCTTTATAGTTGTAGTAATACATGTTTTCTACAAACTGTAATTGATAGATCTCATAAGCGTTGCTCGATCATCGAGTTATAAGGAATCAAAGTAGGTACCTAAGGCTGTTCTTCAAATCTGGAAAACCCAGAATTTGAAGAACAGGTCTGACATCATTTTTGGAAGCTTAGATCTCGTTGTTATGTTGTTTTTTGGTCATGGAAATGGTATATAATTGTAGTACTACATTAGTACTACAACATCAAAGTTTTTACAAGCCTAGAAAACGTAAAGAACACTGTTTTTAATCCGGTCAAACCTAGCCCCTCGCAACTGGCCGGAAAATCTGGGTTTGGCTCAAGAACACCTATAGCGACGGTTCTATCGCTATAGGGCCCTTTAGTGACAGTTTATTTTCTATTTTCCGGAAAATGAATTAAAAATTAGAAAAAAATGGGTTTTAATTATTAAAAATACATAATAAATTCTGAAAAATTATTTTAAAGTATGAAAAATAGTTTTTAACTACTTTGAGTATATTTCAAAAATAATTAATATTTTTGGAATATAAATGGTATTTATTTATTTAATTATAATATTAAATAAATGATTTAAAAATAGTTTTATTGCATGAAAAATCATGAAAAATAATATTATGGTAAAAGAAAATATTTTAAGTTATTTTTGATGACTTTTAATATTTTATGATAAATTTCATTAATAATTTATTATTTATGGTAATTAGTTTATTTAATAAATATATTAAATAAATTAAGGAAAAATAGAATTAATGTTTTAAAAAAATCATTTAAAAATGATTTAAGTATTATAAAAATATTTTAAGTTATAAAATATAACTTTTGATATTTTGGCATGAAAATATTAATATTTTAATATTAATATTAATTATCGGATAATAGATTTAAGTGTTTAAAAATCATATAATTATGATTTTAAGATATTAAAAATATTTTGAAAAATTATAATTACATTATAATATTATGTAAGGATTTTCATTAATATTTTAATATTAAATGAATATTATTGATTAAGGAATTATGTGATATTTAATCGATATTAATGATTGGAAAATCATGATAAATGGTAATAATTATCTCAAAATTATTACGAGCCTAGGAAAATGTTTTGGTGATAAGAAGTTATCTCGAGATAATTGTTAAGTGTTCGGAAGAGTTTAATTGAACTTAAACTCGGTATTTGTCTGACTAGACCGTCGGGATGATGTAATGATGTTAGTTTTAAGTCATACCGAAATAGTTTGACTTCGATATTAAGTCTTATGTCTTTGTATATGTAATCGATAGGGTTATGTGTTATGTGTTTAGGTTATTCTGTGTATATAAATATAACACTATTATACTATGATGATATTATTCTAATATTGGAGATCTATATTATTAATATTAGGTCTTCGGGTAAAGCGTTATAAATTGCGTTGCGGTAATCAATGTTCGAGCAAGTTTGTTCTTACTTAACTCTAATAAGAGTGTTTTATTCAAGCTTATGGTTAATCATTGCTGATTGCCATGAAAATTGTACTCTGTACATCTTGCATGTATAAGTCAGGTATGAAAGGTTGATCACCTTCATTACCTGGTTTGTCCGAAAATGTTTGTTCATGTTTAAAACTTGTTCACCAAAAGTTTGTTCTTGCTTTAGTTCTCAATTATATTGATGAATTATAGCCACGACTTATTATTCATACTCTTCAATCATGATATATCTTTATATTGTTGTATTTAAACTTTAACAAGCGACTTTCATGCTCACCCTGCTGCTATATCATGATAAACATTGCGAGATAAAGTGAAAGCGTTCGGATCTGAGAAAGCGATTAAAGACAAGTTCAACTTGGGTTATAAAGTGCGACTAGTTTGTTTGTAATAGCGTATTGTGATAAATATTGTTATGTAATAAATAGTTTATGAAATGTGTATAAGTTAAGGTTACTCGACCTTGGGAATAGTGTGTAATGTAATGTATAAACAATTTATGTTTATATCTTCCGCAAAATTAATAGAAAGAAATAGCGTCTCAATCATGGCGATTTGGGGCTCTGGATTCGAGGGACGCCATCTGGTTGTTAAATCTCCTCTTTAAAAATCTCCTCCCGACTCGCTTCTTACATTTTCATGACCATGATTACCACCGAGTGGTTACCATTTTGTTCGTCTTTTTTCTTTCTCCGTTGGTTATCGTTGTTTTGTTGACCGCTATCCCGATATGATCCTGGTTGTGGTCCCTCGGTTGTAGTAATCGTTATCTCGCTCCAACAATTGAGCCTGCATACAACATCTCGAAGAGAGAAAATTTATGAGAAATGAGATCTTGGCGTATCTTGGTTTCAAAACTCTCGAAACATCCGCGTCATACATTCCTCATTCTCCACCAAATGAGGTGCAAACTGGATAACTCCGCGAACTTACTTTCAGATCTTTGGGACACCGTCATGTTATTCTGCTCCGGTCTAATAAACTCCACTTCCTTCATATATTGAACACTTTCGGGAAAGTATTTTTCGTTGAAAAGTTTACGAAATGTTTCCCAAGACATCTTAAAAGTGCTTGCAAATTTGGATGGGTGCGCTTCACGATTCCCACCAATAATATGCCTCATTACTGGAACATAAAAGTAGCGAATGGAACCTTACATTCTTCTCAGTACATCCCAAGACATCGAATATCTTGGTAATTTGTTTGACCCACGCTCATTTGTCGGATCGGCTTTCCCCAGAATTCTGGTGGTCTCAACTCTTTGAACTGCTTGGCCGTGACAACCATAAAACTATGAGTTTAAATACAAATATTATCTTCTAGACAATATCTATACCCAAATAAATCCCAATCATAATTATTGATACATTATTTTACAAAAATGGTGAGGACTACTAAACAACTCTCTCTAGAACCTTCATTCTATACCCCGACTAGTACTCGCTACATTCTAGCCTCCACGAGAAGAAAAATAGAACAAAAAGGAAAAGGGTGAGCTCAACTAGCCCAGTAAAGAATATTATGACTAAGATAATATACAACAAATTATCGTTAGTCTTCAACAGGGAAAAATCTAATAGAATACAATAGACAACAAGTTTTAGATTAATATTCGCAGCGGAAATAATAATTCATAGAAGAGTTACGTAGAGAATGAAATCTACTATATCTATGAATTTAACAGTCCATCATCAATATTTTATCCCTGTAACATCAATCAATATTCATCTCAAATCAAATATTCATCTTTGCATTACATGCCAAAGATATTCATCAGTCGGTCATGTTCATCTAAACACCTGTTCATCTTTACACTACGGCCCAAAGATATTCATCAAGAAATCATTCATCTGTGCACTACAGGCCAAAGATATTCAGTAATATCATCATTTAGGACTGAGGATGATGAAAAATATTTTAAAGAAAACGAATCCAGTGAAATAAAAGAACAAGTATTAAGGATTCGTACTTTGTTTTATCCATGTCCAAAAATACCTCAAAAATAATCATAGTGGAGTAAAATTCAAGAATGATTAAAATATGGATACAATCAAAGCTAGTATCCACAATAGATATTTTAGACGAAAAGGGAAAATTTTCATTTTTCGATGAATAGTGCCGTATTCGTGAATAGTGTCGATAATCGTGAATAGTCTTAGTATCGTGAATAGTAACTCCGACACCAAAAGTTCCAAATTTGATAAAAACTTCAGATCAATATTTCAGCATAATGATATTGAAGAAATAATATCATTACGAAAAAATAATATCCCTTACCTCGAAAGACAGTACTTCTAGTTGAAACACCGTATATAGGCTATGACTTGCACCGTATAGCAACACTCAAAAGTATACTCACAAGAATACGCTCAATATATCGAGAGAGAAAGAGAGAGAAGTTTTCAGTTTCTGGTGTAATTTTCAATTCTAACCTAAGCACCCTATTTATAGGAAAATACTTAGAACACCAAAGTAGAAAATTTAATAAAATATTAATATATATTATAAATTTCCTTAGCCCACCTTTGATGATCTGAATTCAGCACATTGATAACACATGTGAGCCCACTAATTGTACAAAAAACGTTTTTCTCAAAATAATTAACTAAAACTCCCAAAAATTAATTATTTCGGAACTTCAATAATTCATAATAAATAGCCCTTTTATCAAAAAATTCGAATCTCGCAATTATTTATAGGAAATTCAATTCTCTACAACTTTACAGAAGAAAGTTTTTCCAAATTCCAAACAAAAATTGATCGAAATCCATAAACGGACGATTTTACAGGCTATAATCAAATTTCGGTCAATAATTGTGTCCATCAACACACAAAACATGTGTTAAATATTTAATGCCACAAAAATACTCTTCCTCCTCATATACTCATATATTCCACATTCATTGTAAAAATATCATCGTTAATATATTATTAAAATAATATATTTAAAAGAATTATTTTATCGAAAAAAGATAAAATATTAATTTTCAACAATTGTCACATTAAAAATTTTCTCCATCTATATCCTCATAAAATCAATATTTTCCTCATCATATAAATTAATAATTAATTATTCATAAATAATATTAGAATCACATTATTAGCAACCGAGCAGGTTCAGGGATAGAGGGGGCTTTCAATAAGGATCTCTCCTTCTTTGGTAGCCAATTAGATGACCAAACCTATCCTTAGACGAACTTTCTAGACATTGTCAATAATGTTATCTAATAATATTATTCAGATAATATGAATTATTGTCAGATAATGAAAATCTTTGTGTAATGACAATTATTGAAACAACAATGAATATAAAATATCAACGCAAAAATTATTGAATCAATAAAATAAAATACTAAGCGAAGAATTCTTTCAGTAACCATTATTGAGTAGTGCCTTTCAATAATTGGTGCAATACTGCAAGTGTCTTCTTGCATGAACAACGCGTATTACTGTGTTTTAACCACCGGGTATTCCAACAGTGTTAACGGTAACAACTACGCCGTTATTTTTAAACAACTTATATTTGTCGTTTTCTTCATCCAATCGCTTTCCGTTATGGGGCCCACACAAGGCTGCGCCGTCGTACGAATATTCTCCGACAGTAAGAATATTCCACGACCAAACGAATATTCCCCGACAAAAATAAATATTTTATAACCACCTGCTTATTTAAAATATTTGCGCATTTTACCCATAACTAACCACATTAATCAAATCAACCCTTACTAATTAAAAAAATAATAAATAGAGGAAAATAAATTTCATTTATCAATTATTTGGGGTCTTACAATTGTCATCATCCTCATATTTATATTTTGTTGAAAGTCATATGTGGCCTGTAGTGCATAGATGGACTTGGTATGATTATGACCAGGGATTATTCGGTGTAATCATGACCGTAATGTTACAAATGATGTGGTAAAAGTCCTCATTGGCCCGTAATGCATTGATGGACAGTTGTTGGCATGATCATGACCATTAATGAATACATAAATATTCTTTGCCCGTAGTGCATGGATAAATTGTGGTTGTGATACTAATGAATATCCTTGGCCGTAGTGCAGGGATGATGTGGATTATTTATTAATTTAAGTCCCAGCGATAAAAGTGATGAAAACCTTTTAAATCATAAAAGATAGTAGATTTTATTCTCTACTTGACTCTTTTAATGGATTGCATGTTCCGCTGCAGTTAAACTTGATGTCTATTGTATTTTATTCTGCATTATCTTAGTCATAATATTTCTTACTGGGCTAGTTGAGCTCACCCTTTCTTTCACTGTTCTCTTCGGAAAATGAGAACGTAGCTGGGACTAGTCGGAGAACGGAGTGACGGTCCAGATGATAGTATTAGTAGTCCTCACTATTCTGTTAAATAGTGTGACAATAAATGTAATGAGGACTTATTCTGAGAGTGAATATTGTCTAGAAGACAATATTTGTATTAAAACTCACAGCTTTCTTGTTGTATATTAAAGATTGTATTTGTATTCTGTACCATGTATTTGGCGACTCAGAATAGGTGATGTATACCTATTTTGGGGGCGTCATATTTTTTTGTTGGGAAAAAAAATAACTTATTATATTTCCTTCGTCCGACTTTATTTGGATCTAATTAACTTTTAATGGTCAAATTGGACAATTTTAAAATTAATAATTAAACAAATGTATTAAATTTTCTGAAATCAAATAAGTTAATTTTGATAAGATATTTAATATATTTTCTTATGATAATAATTTTGCGTCTATATGTAATAAACTAAAGAATAAATTTTAATTCTAAATATAATATTTAATTTAATTAAAAAAGATAATTAAAACAAGTAAAACTCGGTATAGACAAGGAGTATAGTACGTAATAGCCCCAAGGGGATAAATTTTTTGTAAACGCCAATGTATATAGATAGACTAGCGATAATCCGTGCCTGAAGGCACTGTATAATTCAAAAAAAAATTACAAAAAAATTATGAACACAAAAAAATGAAGCACTGAATATGGACACACACTAAACTAAAAGCCTAAATTAATTCTTAGCACACCCGCACTTTCCATACATACTCCACAAAGCATTTAAATAAAAATTCTTATGAAGACAAATTTCAATGAATAAATAAAGAATATCCAACTTTAATAGTCAAATTCTCATAAATTTAAACTAAGTTTAACTACATTTTAAGATTTATTTTTATTATTTCTAAGCCTTTTTAATTGATTGTAACTTTTTAAATAGTAACTTGACAATTAAAAATTATTGTTTGCTTGTTATAACAACTCCTTTTTTTTGTCACACGTAGAAGAATATACAGTTTCATAGAGCCGTAACTTGATACAAAAACTGATTGCAAGTCGTTATATAAATTTAGGATTAGCTCAGCAACGAAGTTTAAAAATGAAGAACCAAGACAAATAAGACAGAGGGAGAGGTCAAACAAATAAGGTGACGAATAACTAATGGTTAAGTTATATGGTTAATTTTACAACTTGTTAATGTAACAGATTGCAGGATCAAGTCTTTATGAATTTTCATCCATAGATATATGGATGACCCATGTAGCTTCCTTCATTAGATCAATCAAATAATGGTAAACAACTATAAAAGGACATGCAGAAACAAAACTTTTTAAAACAGCCAAAGAAAAAACATATCCAAAAGGAAGGCACAAGAGCACACAGATGAGGTTAACAGATGAGGACACCTACAAAAAACTTTTTCAAATAAGGGAAATAGGAAATAGGATGAGGGAACGTAAACCTGTAGTCTTACTTTGACCATTTAGGCAAAATGACAAGGGCTCTAACAGAGTAACAGGGACATGTCAATAAAAGTATATAATCTCAAGTCAAAGAATTTTAAAAATAATGTTCTCCTCCAACTCAGATCAAAAAATACAAAAGATGAAAAACAACAAGAATTTACAATTTCAAACCACATGTATTCAAACAAATTCAAAAAAATGGGTAAATTTCAGCTGGCCCAATTACTCGATATAATTGAAGTAGCAGTAAAATAAGAAACATCAAACAAACATAAATTTTGTTAGCTTAAGAATATGAGCAATATAAGTAATAACAAGATAGAAAAACTTAAATTTTTTTCATGCCTTGAGACACCAGAGAAAATAAATATCCACCCAAGGAGGCATAACACAGCGATTTAGCTCTAAGCTGTGATTTTGTTTCTTTCATTCTTTCTTGGGAAGTCAGAATCAACATAATGTCTACACCCAACAATCAATACAATTCTATTTATTGTTTTAAAAATAAAGAACACCCATAAATCCATTTATCAAAATAAGAAAATTGAACAAAAAATAATAACCACTAAAAAGAAGAAAAGAAAGGACTCAAAACTTTTCAATCAAATTTATGCTAGCTACCAAACAAGTCCAAAGTTTCAATTGGTATTTCTGATTAAATACGTATAATAACAGTGAAGATAGCATTAAATTATAAACCTTTGATGATTTAGCATCAATTTAAAGTTTAATATGATTGAGCATGTTGAACAAGAAAAACAACCACATCTCCAACTGAGAATTCTCATAAAATCTTCTTCATGGCCAGCTGATTTGACTTTCTTTTATATTAAATTAAATTTTTTTTAATTTAATTTTTCAGTTTTTTATTTTAATAGGAAATTGATATTTTCACAAAAAAATTAATAATTATACATTTATGAGTAAAGTCATAAATTACCCTTTGTGAAAATAACAATTCTCTTCTAACAACTTGCAAAGTTTGAAGAGATGAAACTTACCTGAATAAAATAAACTTTGACTAATTTCTTATATTTGAGAATTATGAAAAGATTATTTATTTGAAGTCTCAAATTTTTAGTCTCAAGTATATATCAAATGAAGTGATATTAAATTAGACAAAATATACTTTATGAGACATAATCAATCACAAAATACTTAACCAACTAATGTATTAATGCTACATCATTTTGAGACCCCTAACATTACCTTCTAGTCTCCCCAAGTATGAACTCAACTAAATTTTGGTCCCTCAAGCCAAAAGTTATCAAAACCTATCTCTAACCTTTGTTACTTTTACACTTTGGTCCCTCAACTACATAATTGAACATGAAACTGAAACAAAATAAACAAGCTCCATCATTCAGAAACTGCAGGGATGTTCATAGACTTGCATTAAAACTGCAAATGTGGAGAAAAACAGGCCTGCCCGCTAAACTGTTGTTGCATTTTAATGCACCAGAACCAGAGAAAGGGGCAGTTTACAATAATTTAGCATCATTACTCGCACCTCTGGGAAAAAATATTAATTAATAAATTAATGAATGAAAACAAGAGGGCTGCACTTCTTCATAAGGTTATAAATTGCTGCTGGCCTTGTATAAATCCATCTTCATTTCATAAGCGGCTATTTGTTTGTATAAGGTTATGAACCGGTGCTGCTGTACAATCCGAGCTGCATTTCAGATATCTGTAATTAATATCAATTGGATAAGAGCTTAACAATATTCACAAAATCACTAACAATTTATCTACTACAACAATCTGGAAAGATGATCGGATTATTTTGGATGTTTGTTGCACATTTTAAGTCATGCCAATTCCATATGATCCGGAGATTATTTTAATTTGTTTGTTGCACACAAAACCTCTTTGTATTTTTGATCAATTGACATTACCAAAAACATATTTATAATATATTTATATATTGTACTTTTAATATGATTGCAAATATAGTGTAGAAAAATATTAAGAATGCAAAAATATTCTTAAAAAGTTATGTACAGGTGAAATTATAAGCAATACTTTCAAAAGTTAGAATGCACAATTCGCTACTCACCTAAAGATACATGAACACTAGCCAAGCACACTAGCTGGAAAACTGCTCCTTTGAAAGTTTAGGTGTCACCTTCAAAGCAATGTCACCAAATGGTTCTTCTTGTTGCACATCTACAAGTCCAGAATTCTTCAAAACCTAAAATAGACTCGCAAGAAATTACACAACCATAATATCATATAGTAGTCTTTTTTGGCAAAGTTTTTATTATTATTATTATTTTATTTTATTGACAGTGACCTTCTGGTAACTATGCAGCTAGCGAGATAAATTGTTTGCTTGTTTGATAAAATATAACTACAAACTTGAAGATTCACAAGGTTACCAAATTAATTAATTGAATAGTTGAAAATAGAAAATATGAAGACTTACTTACCAGTGTCTCAAAAACCATTCGAGCACATAATTTTTTTCTTTTCCCTTCTAATATCTTGTTCAAACTAAGATCTCCAGATTGGCTTTCTAAGACGGGCGTGACAGACGATCTGGTTTTAAGAAATTGAGCTACAGCCCTGCAGACATTTATTCAAAAACATAAGTCCACTGAAAAAGATGTACGAAAGTGGGAAAAAAACAGAACACCATTTTATGACAGATGTAGTCTTTGAATACTACCTCGTCCTCACAGATAACGTTTCAACTTCTGATGTTCCCGACTGTTCTCTTATAAAGTAGTTGGGAGTTCCCTGTGAACCTGGGTAAACATAGATATGTAAAATAATTGTGAATAAGACTCTGTACCCATAGCAGTACTAACAACAAAATTATTTTCTTCACCAATGAAAAATATATCAAGGGTTAATCAGCTTACCAGCTGGGGTATAATCATCTTCTGCCAGAAAAGATAGGTCCTGGAGGGGGAAAAATTGCCGTTGCACAGTCAGTTGAAAGGTTAAACTAGGTTGACTTAGATAATGTAATTGAAACTACAAATGCACGTGTCACAAGCCCTATGTGTAAATTTTATACGTCATTACCTTCATTAGTTGATGGTATAGAAATAATATATATGAATATTTTCTGACTACAAAATGCAACAGATTAAATTGGACATATAAAAGAGATTCAAAGATAGAAATTGTGTGTGTGTGTGAGAGAGAGAGAGAGAGAGAGGGAGTGATATATTTTAAACAATTAAAAAAGAACAAAATGAAGTTGCAACTTATTTTTGATAATGTATGTAATAATGGACAATTTCTAAATCTCAGACATACTAAACTTATAAGATGCAATATCGTTTGTATCAAATGATCAAGGAAAAGCCCTGTCAAAAAGCCTGAAATGTTATAATCAATCAGTGCCTCAAGGAGAGCAATCACAGAACAAAATATGAGCCAAAGCAATAGACTTTCAACATGTAAATCAATAAGAAACCCAAAGGATTCCGGTAATTGAAGGAAAATATATAAAGAAAAAAATTGAAATTATACAGTGAGGAAGGGGGAAAAAATACCCCGTCACCAGAATTCCCCAACTCAGGAATATCAGAGAGACAAGTGTTTTCAACTCCTAGCCGCTCCTCAAAAAATGTCATTGGTGTTTCCATTTCAGACCCTAGGGGTCCAGTAGAAGCTGCCAGGTCAGGTGTAGTCCTGATAGTTGTTTCCACCTGACTGGACCTTATATCAGTGCCAAAGGCAGGAGTGTATTCATCTCCTTTAGATGGTGAAGGCATCATTCTGCTGGGAGAAGACGAAACTATATTTGGAGAATGTATGGGTCCAGGTAAAGTATAGGTTCCAGCAGGGATTTCATAGTTTCGAAGACACTCAATTTCCATATCAGAATCATGCATACGAGCAGAAGATTTTGGAGCAGCAGAACAAGCTTCCTCTACAAAAGCTAAATAAGGTTTTGCAGAAATGAAGTCTTTCTTACAAGCGTCAGACAAATCATTGCACATCCCTGGACAAGTATAGAAATGCATTTAACCATCAGCTCCAAAAGCAGACAAGCACAAAATGAAGTACCAAAGAACACCAACTCACCAGTCATTAAGGGCTGAGAGAACATTGTATCTTTTTTTAAAATTTTGTTAAATTTCCAAAGGCCCAAAGCAGTGCAAGGGCATTTCTTCCTTGTCCGCAAAATATCATTAGACTCATCTATTCGCCGTTTCATAGACCTGAAACATCCATGCCCATATATTTAACAAAGCAGAAGACAGAAAATGCATGAAAAATCACAAGAAAGTAAATATGTATATATCATATAGCAATTCATACCTATTACTTAATATTGTAACCTCATCATAATGCTGCCTTTTCTTTCTTGCTCTTTCCTTAGGCTGCTCAGCAGGTGGAGTTGACCGAATCGCTAGTTCAGGTGTCACATGTCCTGCAGTTCAAGAAAGCAGAAATAAATGGAAGCAAAACAAGAATACATCACATGCATGTAATCAAGCATGAGAAATTTGAACCTACCAAATGCATTGTGTGAATCAAAAATTTCAGGACCCTGTTCTGAAACAGCAGAAACCAATTCTTCACGCTGCTCGGGTGGAATAGAAGGACCTCCAGAAACTAATTCCATGGTTACGGTAGGAGTTCCCTTCTCTTTCATAATCTCCATTAAGACTGTGTCTGGTTCCAATTTGTCGTCCATTTGGTCAGGCCAAAATGGAACATCTTCATGAGGATAATAAAGGGAAGCATCACGCATAACTTCAATTTCCGGAAAATTTAGAGGATTTCCATCATCATTAGACCATTCAATTCTTGCCTGATATCTAGAACCGGGATCCTGAGTACCAGCAATTGCTTCCAATACAGTATGAGGATTAGAGCTGTAATGGCAAAAACAATTGATAAATTTACGCTTCCTAATAAAAAGTGGAGTGCAGATGGAGTTTCATAATATATCAAAGGCATACTCTTCTTCCATTGGCTGGGGCCCAGATCCAGAAGAACCTTCCAAGAATGAAGAATTCCTTACAAAATCCTATTATAGAACAGAAATCATGAGTGCAGCGGATATGCATTGTTATCTAGAAGTTAAATACAAAAACTAAATAAATATAGTTACCTCATTGAAAGTAATAACAATATAAGGATCTTGCCCAACAGGAATTTGATCTACAAAATGATGAATTTTGAAGTTTAAACAATATATTCACAAAAGTTGAACATAAAGAAAATCATAGACAAAGGCAACAATAATATATTCAAAACTTGAGGAAGCACAAGTAATATTATCACCTTCAAGTGTTATCTCCTCTTGGCTCCTAACATGATAGTCACGGAACCTACAAATCAATATTCATGTTTAATTAACACCCACTGATATTAAGCACGCGGATGAAAGGGTTGCCATCAAATTACCTCTCACTAAGAAAGTCATCGTCTAAATCCAAGGTATCAAGTTGAAAGTTGTCCGGTAAAGTGACAGCTTCAAGTGTTGCATGAGTCGCATTTTCAGGTAGATTAACATCTGCAGAAGCATAAGCCTTTGTTATCCCTATCAATAGAACATTGCAGTCCTGGCAAAAATACTCAACTTGCTTTGAGTATATACGAACAACACCAAGCAAAAGATGGCCTGACATTCTCAGTGCTATGGGTACTTCTGGATACATTATGCGCTCTACAAGACAAAAAAATTAGAGAGTAAACACCAAAATCTTAACCTTATAATGCACAAGTAATTGCCTCAATTCGATGTATTACTTTTAGTAAAGCGTGCATGATGAAGAATGGACACAAATTATGTATACATTAGGAAATTGCACCAACATCTTGTAAACTGTATAAAGTATAAACACAACCACATTCGTCTTAATTAATGAAATTTTATAAGATAAAACATACTTAAAATACAAAACAAAACTTACCATGTATAAAGTTTTTTTTAATAAACAAAAACTAGCTTATATAAGAACAAAAAAAAACATCTAAAGGTAAAAACTAACATAAAAAAGAAAATTAATTTTTTTTAGATACCGTCAGTTGATGGATCCCGCTAGAGATGGAAGTTACATCACATTTACATATGGACCAACCACCATTTTTCTTTTTCTTTTATCCTTTTTTTTGGGGGGGATGGGGGTACAGGGGGGTGAGGTGAGGTGATGAGGGTGAGGGTGGGGGGGGGGGTGGGGTGGGAGGATACGGTAAATAAACAACCCAATATCCACTATATCTTTTCTTATTAAACCACATGGACCCATATTTTACATGTTTAGAAATCCTAATTTATACTTTGATAAAAAATAAAAAGGTGCCATCAAATTTCAAGATATTAAACACACTATGAAGAAACAAGTTTTGCCCTTGAAAGGCTAATTTGATTGAATTCAACATCAATACAAGCAAAGAGAGACAACAGATGAAAAGATCAGTTACATTTGACTTTTATGACCCGATGGGTGTATATACATGCAAACATAAGCACACTGATTTCAGATTACAATAAATCAATCACTATATTAATCAAAT
This sequence comes from Panax ginseng, assembly GCA_020205605.1. Taxonomy (NCBI): domain Eukaryota; kingdom Viridiplantae; phylum Streptophyta; class Magnoliopsida; order Apiales; family Araliaceae; genus Panax; species Panax ginseng. The sequence continues at coordinate 17,499,571 of CM035134.1, forward strand.
AAAATTAATAAAAAATAATTATCAAATTTTAATTCCAACCAATATTACATAAAAGTCATACAAAACCATTGTTTGATACTTTATTTCTCCAAAGAACGCAAACATAAGCACACTGATATCAGATTACAATAAATCAATTCACTTTATTAATCAAATAATTAATAAAAAAATTATCAAATTTTGATTTCAATCAAATATTACACAACAGTCATACAAAACAAATTGTCTAACCTTGTGAAAATATCAAATTTAAATATAAAATTTATCAAGAAATAACAATTCCCAAAACAAATTACCAATACATTTCTATGAATTGTCACCATATTAAATAAAGAAAAACAATTTTTTCCACAAAACACCCACAAATAGACACACCCAACTAATTTAAACAAAACCCATCAAAGAAATGGATACATAATCCAAATAGAATTCTATTAAAAAAATGTAGATTTGAGAAGAAAAAAAAAGGCAAAAACGTACCAACGGTAGTGGGGATATTAGTGGCGGTGTAATGAGACTTCTTGAGTTTGTGCTGCAAGTGTGCCGCACACCAAACAGTCCCCAATGGTCCCTTTCGTGCCAAAAACGTTTGCGAGTAGAACATCTTCTTCTGCTCTTTAATCAATGGACTTATGGGTATCTATATAGATATAGATATATAGAGAGAGAATGTGTGTTTGTTTACCATTTCAACAGAGTCCAAAAATGTTGGTATGGATTGGAAAAATTACAGTAATTTGCTGAACTGTACAGAGAAGGGTGGGATTATAAGATTTTGGGTAATTTGATTGAAGGGGCGGGACTATCTAAATGGCGCCAATAAGAAGGGGAAGAGCCTTTTGGAAGTTTCATTTGGGAACGGGAGAAATGGGGAGGGAGATTGGAAAACGCGGTCTTTGGAAAAGGGGGAATTTTAAATAGGGAGAAGGGAAAATGGAAATAAATACTTAATTGATGTTTGAGCAAAAAAAAACATAAAAATTAAGAAAGTAATTAATGATTAGTCTGGTCAACTAAATTATAAATATAGTAGTAATATAATTTTTTTAAAAATATTGAATTTTTAGAAGAAAAAAAATTATTTTAATTTATTTATCGTTTATAATTTTTAGAATAATAAATTATTTACTTTTCTATATCACCCCTAATTTCTTTCATTGTCCCAAGAAATTTTCTCTTTTGTATTATTAGTTATTTTCAACTTCCAATAAAAGGATAATAATATAATTTCATATAAATTTTAATTATTAAATAATTTTCTTAATTCATGTGCATATGAAGTTAAAATAACTACTATTATTATAGAATGAATATAGTAAATAAATTAATAATAGTATTTAATGTAAAAAGAATGTGAGAAGTTATGTTATTTTCTTTAATAACTAAACTTTTACATGAAATCTATAAATGGCAGATAAAAATATAAATTATAAGTAATTAATGATTAAGATAACTTTGTCATTAAAAATTTTAATGTCATTTCATTTTTTTATCTTTATGTGTATTTTAATGTTAATGATAATACTCCTCTATTCTTTTTAAAAAATAAATTATTTAATTTTTAATAAAATAAAATTTATTCTTTTTTCTTTATCATTTTTCTTTGATAATTTAAAAAAATTTAATGACTTTTCAAAATGTGTTTGGACAAAAATTAAAAAAAAAAATCGTCCTTCCATCGGTCATTCGTCCTTCCATCGGTCATTCACTCCTTGTGGGCTTGCAACTTTTTATTCCATTCCCTTTTCTATTCTATCTCTTCACAGATTTTATTCCTCCAACTAAAATGAATCATAAAGGTTTTTATAAGTTTGACTTTACCCATATTAAAAAGTAAATTTGGATTGATTCTTTATTTCTCCTCCCCTTGCTAAACTTCAAACACGGTGAATATTAAATTATTATCTACTTTTTAAATGTTAATTTGAGATTTTTTTTTAAAAAATAAATGTTATGATTCATGTAAAATTATAGAATAATAAATTTTATAATTAATAATGTGTTCATCTTATATTAATTAAAATTAAATGATTATGAACCAATTTCAAAATTTTTAAAATTGACTTCAAAAATTCAATGACAATCTTTATATTTTGGAATGGGAGAAATATTATTATATCTAATATTAATCTACTTTTGATAATTATATTATTATATTTAAAAATAATATATTTTAGATTATAAAAGGAAATTTATCATTACATGATTTAAAGTCCATTTAATAATAATAATAATAATAATAATAATAATAATAATATTTCAAAATATTTATTGAGGGTTAAAATGGGAAAAAATATATTTTCATTTAGATGTTTCAGAAAGATAATTACCAAATTTTATTCATTTAGTGTTCAATTTTGTTTCAATTATCTATTTCATTAGTAATTTAGACATTCTTAATTATTCGAATATTTTATTTAGTTTTATCAAACAAATGATTTTTCATATTATTTCTATATTAAATACTAATTTATTTTTATTTCATCTATTTCTTAATTTTTGTATTTTAACTTAAAGCATCATTAAAAAAAGGAATAATGGGAGTTATGATACTCCTTAGTTTTTATATAAAAAAGAGAAAAAAAAAATGAGTCTGAGTTTACAAATAGAATAATGTTATAGACACAAATTATTCTATAAATATTTTATAAATTGTTGATGAGGCATACTACACCTCAGTTTTTTATGTGAGGCCAAAGACTATATTGAAGCAAATTATTGATCAATATGATGATACATCAGCAATTTATAAAATATTTGTAGAATAGCTTGTGTCTGTAGCATTACTCAAATATATGAATTTATCAGATCTGTTGGACCATGCTTATTTGGGCCTTTGGAGTGTAGTGGGCCATCAATTCTGTGGAACCATTAATTATGTGAAATTATATGGGCTTGGACCAGGAGTGAATTTGGTGGACGAGGGATTTATGGATGGATTAATTACATATTTTAGTACATTTTTAGAAATAATTACAATAATGGTACATAGATAAAATAATTACAAAAATAATACACTTTTTCATATTTATTTACAATATTAGTGCAATTAGAATTCCTTAATTTAGGGGATCAATATTGGTGGGCTAACATGGCAAATCTGGTGAGTTTTTTTTGAAACGCGTGAACCTCTGTTGTTAAACCTTCTTTTTCTCCCAACTCTCATAACTTTTGTGTAAGACCCTGAATTTTATGGAATGAAAGTATTCAATTTTCTTATAATTATTATTTTATTTCGTAAATGGTTAAATTGATAAAAGGTTAAAGTTAAGGGTGATATGTGAAAATTTTGCAAAGTATGCAAGTTGTTATAAAATATTCATTTGGTCGGAGAATATTCTTTTTTTAATCGGGGAATATCCGATGCAACGGCACAATCATTAGTGGACCCCACAACGGAAGTATTGTCGTAGTTAGAAAATGACGTAATTATCTTTTATAAAAATAACGGCGAAAGTGTTACTGAATTAAAACTGCCGAACTACCCGTTAGTAAAAGAAATGCGATGTCTGGCGTGATTGCATAGTAGCACTACGGTATTGATTATTGATGCTTTTACGTAAAAGTCACTCGGTTATACTCAATTATTGCTACGATAATTCTTTGCATCATATCTCTCATATTATTGATTCAATTATTGTCACAGTATCATCTGCATAATATGTTATATTATTAAATTAATAATTGAGATGACAAAGTTATTCATATTATTATTTGCAATATTGACAATGTCTAGAAGTTCTGTTAAGGAGAGGTTTGGTCACCTAATTGCGCGCTAATAAGGAGAAATCCTTATCGGAAAGTCCCCTCTTTCTTGGGAACGACCTGGTTGTTAAATATTGTGTGTTATAATATTAATGATGAATGTTATAAAAAAATCGAATTTGAGTTCGGAGTTGAATTTGGAGACGCGGACGTGATGCAATGAACGTTATCATTACATAGAATAAGATGCAATGATGTAAAACCTGTCTATTAAACTTGCATGCATTTGAAATGGACAATGACATGCAAAGATCAAAAGCATAGACAATGACTTTGAGGTGCAGAGATAATGAACAACATATATATACAAGACACTGTAATACCTTATCACCTCTTATTCATATGGTCATAATGACATATCATAACATATATTATATATATAGAGAGAGAGTTATACATTCTCCTTTAAATCAACTATGATTATCTCGCTTGAAGATTTAAAATGATAAGCAATTAAATGCGATAACGTGTTATAAAATATTACTAAAATTAAGAACAAACAAGATTAGAGAAAGAGAGCATTCTCTTTTTACTTTGATATCTCCATCATTCACTTTACAAATGTTATTATTTATAGATATAATAACATCAATACTAACATAAATACTAGTAGGTTACAAAACTCAAAGGTTATGAGTTTCATAACTAAATGGACATGGGAGTTACATGTACCTAGACATCCATAATATGAATCTAGACATACATAATTTTATAACAATGTGAATTAATAGCAATTAATTGCTCATTTATTCGATTAATTACCCGATTGATCAATATAACCTCTAAACATCAATTATTATCGAAATAAATGTCGATTTCCACTAACACTAACAATCCCAACACAATGGAAATATTTTTCTCAAAAATTTCATTTTTGAAATTTCGAAGTTTGACTTTTTCCAAAAAGTCAACTGTTGACTTTTTTGACCAAAAAGTCAACCCCGACAAATTTTGTGTTTATAGTCTATTTCTACTAATTTTATCGTTCCGGACTCAAATATCACGTCCGCGTCTCCAAATTCAACTCCGAACTCAAATTCGATTTTTTTATAACATTCATCATTAATATTATAACTCACAATATTTAACAGCCAGATCGTTCCCAGGAAAGAGGGGGCTTTTCGATAAGGATTTCTCCTTATTGGCGCGCAATTAGGTGAACACCTCTCCTTGATGTAACTTCTGACATTGTCAATATTACAAATAATAATATGAATAACTTTTATCATCTCAATTATTGATTTAATAGTATAACATATTATCGCGGATGATACTATGACAATAATTGAATCAATAATATGAGAGATATGATGCATTAATTACCGTAGCAATAATTGAGTATAATGAATGACTTTTCACGTAAGCATCAATAATCAATACCGTAATCTTTCTACTATGCAACCACGCCATTCATTATTACTTTTACTACCGGGTAGTTCAATGCGGTTTAACTCAGGTAACACTTTCGTAGTTATAAAAGATAGTTCTGTCGTTTTCTTACTATAACAATACATCTGTTGTGGGGTCCACCAATGATTGTGTCGTCGTACGAATATTCCCTGTTAAAACAAATATTCCTCGACTAATCGAATATTATATAACAACTTGCTTACTTTGAAAAAAAATTCACATATCACCCTTAACTTTAACCTTTTATCAATTTAACCATTTACTAAATAGAATAATTATAAAAAAATTGAATACTTTTATTTTATTCCCCTCCTTATGAAATTTTGCCCTCAAAATTTACGTACGTACTTGGTATTCGAAGAGATGAGAATACCTTGCTTTTCTTTTCGGATTGTACCTTCCCGGTTATATCCTCTGTATCATGATTTTTCCATTGTTCATCTCATGTATTTCAGATATCATTCTAGAATATATCTTCAAAACAAAGGTCAATTGACATATCACAAATTGTCAACTTATCAAGTAAAAATTTCAGCTTAGGTAAGTCACACACTAGCGAAGTATATTACTCGCCTCTCCCTCCTAGTTCTAGACTCATATCTCCGCCAGCGACCATATCCCTAAGCTCTGATACCATTTGGGACTCCCCCAAAATAGGTCCACACGACCCATTCCGAGTCGCTAGATATCACACTATAAAAATCATTTACAAACTTCATTTATACAATTGTTGAACTGCGTAAATGCGAGAATCGACCACGCTTAAACTGTGAGTTTTACTACAAATGTATATAACTCTCATGGTGCCTCGACCACAACCTTACAATGGTACTTTACATAAAAGTACAGTCAATAACTATTTTATAAATAAAAATCTTTGAAAAATACTCAAGGAAACCTTCGTACATGGGAGGCCATGCGTCTAGGTTATAATAGATATCATATGTCCACAGAATTATCCTTGGTTGACCCAATATTCCTCAAAGAAAAACAAAAAGATTGCTATCATCTTCATTCCAATGGTGAGTCATCTTTTGACTTATAATTATCTCCATTGTCTCTAATTGAGAATCATATTTCAAACAAACTCCAAGATTATATAGGTAGTGCTCGTAGATATACTCAGCAAGTGGATGTGCACAACCCTGTCTTATGATAACACGAGGTTGTATGTCATTAGACATCTTGTATGATAGTGGCAAAACACCCTTCCAAAGTTGGGTTCACCTCACCTTATTCGGTTCACCAAAATTAAATATCAAATAACGTATACAATACGACACATTTATCTAAAGTTCTCAATAAAATTATTTTCATACTATTTAGGGAGAACCTCAACATCTATAGACCATCGTTCTATTCTCCTCATAACCCCGCTCGACCCAACCTACACTCTTATTACACGAAAGGAATTGTGAAAGCAAAAGGGTGAGCACAACTAAGACTGATAAAAGAATATCATGACTAAAGATAATTTACATCATCAATATCCTTCATCAGTAATAAATCAGAGATTTAGAACATATGGTTGATGATAAAACTTTTCAACCATAGTTGCAGCGAAACGAGAAATCCATTAGAAGAGTCAAATAGACCATCAGATCTATTATCTTCTCCATGTTAAAAGTCCACCAATAATGTTTTATCTTTGTAACATCAATCAACAATTCCTGTCCACAATCATATGAATAACTCATAATCATAATTGTGATTCTAACTTCCTCTTCACACTTAGGACGAAGATAATTTTCATCACCTATCTTTACCTGAAACATCAAAAATCATGGTTATACCAAATCAAAATTCCTGCTCATAATCATACTAATAAATTCATCTTTGCACTACGACCAAAGATATTCATTAACAATTCATCTTTGCACTACAGGCCAAAGACATACAACTGTATTTTAGAAGAGTCAAGTAGAGCATGATATCTACTATCTTTTACGAATTAAAAGTGTATAATCAATATTTTATTGCCGAGACTCAGCTTAATAAATAATCCACATCATTGAATCATCCCTGCACTACAGCCAATGATATTCATGTAATCATCAATGGTCATAATTATACAGAATAATCCCTGGTTATAATCATACCAATAACTGTCCATCAATGCACTATGGGTCAATGAGGACTTTTACCACATCATCTATAACATTACGGGTCATGATTATACCGAATGATCCCTGGTCATAACCATACCAATAAATAGTTCATCTATGCATATAAGCCAAAGATACTCATCAATCAATAGTTCATCTTTGCACGTAAGCCAAAGATATATAACTGTAAAACCAATAATCAATAGTCCATCCTTGCACGTAAGCCAAAGATATACAATCAGAAAACCAATAATCAATACCCATCTTTTGCACGTAAGCCAAAGATGACTTTCATCACAATATAAGCATGAGAATGATGACAATGATATAAGCATTAATCAACGAAAACAAGGATAAATATTAAAGACTTTAAATTTATCCAAATATTATCAATCACTTAATAAACTCATAATCTAATATTATTAATATTATAACAATATTTTAATCACTTCTTAAACTTATAAACAATTTATTTTAATTGTTTACACTTTACCAAATAATACATTTAATCATTCAAAAATGCCATACTCATAAGATTTCATCACCAATGATCAAATCCCTCATCAAAAATCTGTATATACCCTATATAGGATTTCCAAGCCATAAAATCCTGTTTTCTAATTTTGTTACTTCACATAACATATTTAATTCATTTACTCATAACTAGTTCATTTTCATGAAAACACCAAATCAATTCTAAAAATATTTCTTTTCTGGGATTTAGCAGAATATAGTCCCATATTGAACATATATTTTTCTTGGAATTTTTAAAATTCATTTAATATTTTTCATATGTCCAAAACTGCCGAAAATTTAGACATTTATCATAAATTTTACTTTTATCCAAAAATTCCAAAATTTACAGGATATACTCCTGTTATATACATGTACTCCCAATAAAAATTTTACCAATTTTGGAGTTAACCTCAAGGAGTTATAAGGGTTTACTTTTAAAATAGTCTTTTCCCATAAAATTCATAACTCCTAATCTATACATCCAAAAATCGCCATTTTTGGACACAATCTAGAAAACTCAACAAATAAACATTTCAAATTTTTCCAAAATTTTTGAGGGTCAGAAAAATTACGAAACAGCAAATGGATTTTCGTCCGCCATGCGGTAATCCACGTAGACAGATCATTTCCACAATTTAATAAGGAATGAATACAAGGGATCATTCACCATTCATGCGGTAATCCACATAGACAGGTTATTCCCAACAGAATAATAAAGAATGGAACCAGGTCATGCGTAAGCCGTACAGACAGGATATTCCAACAGAATAATAAAGAATAGAACTAGGACATGCGTAATCTGCACAGACAGGATATTCCAACATAATAATAAAGAATGGAATAACAACAGAATTCACCAGGCATGCGATACGCATAGACAGGTTATTCCAACATAATAATAAAGAATGGAACCAGGTCATGCGTAATCCACACAAACAGGATATTCCAACAGAATAATAAAGAATGGAATAACAACAGAATTCACCAGGCATGCGATAGACCGCACTAACATGTTTTTCCAACAGAATAATAAAGAATGGAATAATAGAAGAATTTCACCATGTATGCGGTACTTGGCGATAGACAAAGTTATTCCAACATAATAATAAAGAATGGAATAATGTTTTACGAGTATTGAAAAAATAACTCTCTTTATGAATACAAAAGAATAATACCCCTTACGAGTATTGAAAGAAAATAATTCTCTTCATGAATACGAAAGAAATAATACCCCTTACCTTAAAAAAAACTGGATACTGGAATAGTGAGGTAGAAGTATAAAATCCCAAATTTTACGAATAAAGATTTAAATTTCTCAAATTTTTTTTTTGAATATTATGGTGTGGATTTAATATAATGTTATAGTTGTAAGTAATATTTATAAATTTTGCAAAGTATACAAGTTGTTATAAAATATTCGTTTGGTCGAGGAATATTCTTTTTGTCGAGAATATCCGTACGACGGCACAATCATTGGTGAACCCACAACGGAAGTATTGTCGTAGTAATAAAACAGCATGTAATTATGAAAATAACAATGGAAGTTTTACCGTTAAAAGCTGTTGAACTACTCATTAGTAAAAAAGTACGAAAAAGCGTGGTTGTATAGTAGCACACCAGTATTGGTTATTGATGCTTACGTGATAAGTCACTCAGCTTATACTCAATTATTGCTATAAGATTTGCGTGATCATATCTCTCATATTATTGATTCAATTATTATCACAGTATCATCTGCATAATATTTTATATATTATTAAATCAATAATTGAGACGACAAAGTTATTCATATTATTAAATTTCAATATTTATAATGTCTAGAAGTTCATCAAGGAGAGGTTTGGTCACCTAATTAAGCCTACCAATATAGGAGAAATCCTTATTGAAAGCCCCTCTTTCTGAGGAACGACACGGTTGTTAAATATTATGAGTTATAATATTAATGATGAATAGGTTCGTGTTGATTAAAGATGAATTTGATAGTTCCATTGTGTTGAAATTATTAGTGTTAGTGGTAATCGACATCTATTCCGATGATAATTGATGTCTGGGGGTTATATTGATAAATCGGGGAATTTATCGGATAAATGAGCAATTAATTGCTACTAATTCACATGCTTATATAACTATTTGTTCATATATGTGTACTATTGAATCACATTCTTATACTATTAGGGGAGTTAGTGCAAGATTGATAATACTTGCATGATTAAATTAAAGATGGAGGTATAGATGGAGGCACTATACCGTAATTCATATTTTTACATGATTATAACTATTGATTCACATGATTTTACTATTGATTCATATGATTTACTATTAGGGGAGTTAGTGCAAGTTTGATAATACTTGGATGACTGAATTAAAAATGAAAGAAAAGTTGGAGGTATTGTATTGTAATTTTTTGAGGCCCAAAACGTGTAATTATCGAAACTATGTTTTCTTATAAATAGAAGCTCATTCTTCCTTCATTTCTCACTAATTCACTAAAGCTTTAGAGCCATTATTATAGAGAGAAATCTATAGAAAAAAAGAAGAAGAGAAGTCTGCTACATTTCTATTCCAGTATCCAGCTTCATTCTAAGGTAAGGGATATTATTTGTTGTACCTGTAAGGGATATTATTTGTTGTACCTATAAGGTATATTATTTGTTGTACCTGTAAGGGGTATTATTCTTTCGTATTCATGAAGACATTATTTTCTTTCAATACTCGTAAGAGTTGTTATTCCATTCTTCATTATTATATTGGAATAACTTGTTTATGCGAAGTACCGCATACATGGTGAAATTCTTCTGTTATTCCATCTTTATTATTATGTTGGAATAACTTTGTATATCTAAAGTCTTTGCATACATGGTGAAATTCTTCTATTATTCCATTCTTTACTATTCGCTTAATATCCGCTTGTGCGTTTTTACGGGACCGGTTCCATTATTTATTATTACTGTTGGAATATCACATCTGCATGCGTTTACGCCGACCGGGTTCCATCATTTATTATCTATTGGAATAACTTTGTCTCACAATCTGCATGCATGGTAATTTCATTGTTATTCCATTCTTTATTATTACATTTGAACATCGTATGGTCGAATTTCACTTTGACACAGTTCCGTTATTTATTATTCTGTTGAATAACTTTTCTGTCTGACGTCTGCAGTATGCATGGTGATTTACATTGTTATTCCATTTTTATTATTTTGTTGGAACATCCTCACTGCATGCGTTTCTGGCCGGACTGGTTCGCCTCTTTATTATTACATTGGGAATAACCTATCATGCGGTCTCTATCGCATGCATGGTGAATCTTTCATCGTTATTCCATTCTTTATTATTCATTGGAATAACTCGTCATGTGGATTACCACATGCACGGTGAATGATCCTTTATATTCATTCCTTATTAAATTGTGGAAATGATTTGGTTACGTTGATTATGATGAGAGTCATAATAAAAGCATTGGACTGATAAAAATCATGGGTATATGAAGTATTAGTAAGTGTTATGATGAGTTATATTGGTTATTATGTGAAAACATGAAAGTTTCTTAGAAATCACAAAGGGTTGAGAAATCAGATTTTGGTAAAAATGGAACATGAAATTCAATTGACCATATCTCCTATTATATTTTGAATTTTTGAGTGTGGTCAAGTTCCAGAGTTAGATTTATGAGTTTTGTAGCATCTCCAAGTGGAATCACTAGAAAAGGTGTTGTAAATTTTCGTGTGGACTGATTTTAGCAAAGGAGTCAAAAGTCGAAATTACCTCAATGCTCTTATCCCGATTTTTAGAAGGGTCATTTTTACCACTTAATTTGTGAGAAAAATTTTGGCCTTTTGGGACATGAAAGTATATGGTATAAAGAACCTCCTATCCAAAAATTAGCTCATTCCGACTTAAAATGAGTAAGTTATGACCATTTCAATATTTAGGTTTTTTCGACGAAAAACGCTATAACCGGAGTTCTATAACTCTGATGACCATGAAATTTAAACTGGAGGCTCAAGTTAACATGTGTAAGATCCTTCCAAGATTTGGGAATTTTTGGAGTTAAACTTGAGGTAGCTAATTTCTTAAGGAATTAATTAGAAATTGATTTTTGAAAAATAGTAAATGAATTTTAAAAATTCCGAGAAAAATATATGTTCTTTATGGGACTATATTATGCTAAATCCCAGAAAAGAAATATTTTTGGAACTGATTTGGTATTTTTCATGAAAATAGTTTAGTTACGAACATATGATTAAATATGTTATGTGAAATAACAAAGTTGAAAAATAGGATTTTATGGCTTGAAAATCCTATATAAGATATATGTAGATTGTTGATAAAAGATTTGATCATTGGTGATGAAATCTTATGAGTATGGCATTTTTCAATGATTAAATGCATTATTTGATAAAGTGTAAACAATTGAAACAAATTGTTTATAAGTTTAAGAGGTGATTAAAATATTGTTATAATATTAACAATATTTGATTATGAGTTATTTAAGTGATGTATAATATTTGGATAAAATTAAAGTCTTTAATATTTATCCTTGTTTTAGTTTGATTAATGCTTATATCATTGTCATCATCCTCATGCTTATATGGTGATGAAAGTTATCTTTGGCTTACGTGCGAAGATGGACTGTTGGTTATTGAATTATATATCTTCGGCTTACGTGAAAAGATGGATTGTTGATTATTGGTTTTATTGTTGTATATCTTTGGCTTACGTGCAGAGATGGACTTGGTATGATTATGACCAGGGATTATTCGGTATAGTCATGACCATTGATGATTTAAAGAATATCCTTGGCCCGTAGTGCAGGGATGATTCGATGATGTGGTTTATTTATTAAGCTGAGTCTCAGCAATAAAAGTTGATGAAAACTTTTTTTAAATTATAGAAGATAGTAGATTTTATGCTCTACTTGACTCTTCTAATGGATTGCTTGTTCCGCTGCAGTTAAACTTGATGTCTATTGTATTTTATCAGTTTAACATTGTTGAAGAATAATGATAATTTATTCTGCATTATCTTAGTCATAATATTTCTTACTGGGCTAGTTGAGCTCACCCTTTCTTTCACTGTTCTTTTCAGAAAATGAGAATATAATTGGGACGAGTCGGGAAAAGGAGTGATGGTCCAGATGATAGCATTAGTAGTCCTCACTATTCTGATTTAATAGTGTGACAATAAATGTAATGAGGACTCCTTTGAGTTTGTATACTGTCTAGATGACAATATATGTATTAAAACTCTTAGATTATGTTTTGTCGTATTTTACATGATAGTTGTATTATTAAGTTGTATTTGAATTTTGTACCATGTATTTGGCTACTCAAGATGGGTGATGAATACCAATTTTTGGGGGCGTCACTGTTGGTATCAAAGCCATAAAAAGAGCCCCGTGCCTTTATCTGGTGACTTCCAAGTCTTGGGATGCAAGCGCTTTATTGGGGGGAAGGCGCCAGTAGCGCGGTGGCAAGTTGATAGGTATCATTGTAAGGTGCTATCCAAGTCCTGGATGCGAGTCACAGTTGGTATCAAAGCTTAGGGATATGATCCCTGGCTGAGATGTGAGGCAAGAACTAGGAGGGAGAGACGGGGAATTCCTTCATTAGTATGACCTACCTAAGTTTATTTGGTATTTAATTGGTCTCATCGTAATATAGGGATAATATGTGATATGTTAATTAACCCTTGTTTTGTGACAGTGTTTGAGAATGGCAACTGAAAATGTTGAGATAAGCAATGAAGCACGTGAGAGTGTTGATTCAGCTCAAGCAAAAGGTAACGACCAACAACACGATAATAATCATACCGATGGCAACGACCATCGGAACAATGATAACTATCGTGGGGGAAATTATCATGCCAAGAATGGTAACCACTTCGGTGGTAATCATGGCCAAGATAATAGAAGTGGAAATTTCAAGAAGAGAAGGTCATTAACTCGATTTTGTCGTGCACCAAAGTCAAGTCCAGCTGGGACGGTGGCACCAAAGGCGGATACAGACAAAACAAAGTCGGTGGTTTGAGGAAGAGCGTTTTTCGCGACTTCTCAAAAAGCAAGTAACCCGAATGAAGTTAGAACGGGTTAGTTAATTATAAATCTTGCGAAGTCTATGCCTTATTAGATACCGGTTCTACCCATTCTTTTATCTCTCTTGCTTGCGTTCAATGTTTAAATTTATCTCCGGAGAAGTTAGACTTTGACTTATCTGTTGAAACTCCATTAGGAGAAACCTTCATTTCATGTGTTATCCAAGTCTTGGATGAGAGTCACAGTTTTGAATGATATTTCTGTTGTTAATAAATTTCTTGACTTATTCTTGAAGACTTCTTCGCCTACCCAGAACGTGAAATCGAATTTTGTACTGACCCCAGTACAAAACCCATTTCTTAAACCCTCAAATATTTTCTTCACCCAAAACGAACGTAACATGCGCGAAAGATGTTGGCTCGAGCTGTTGAAGATTACTACCGTACCATTCAATATCATCGTGGAAGAGCGAACGTGGTAGCTGACGCGTTGAGTAGAAGATCGTATGCGTTTACGAGTGCGATGTTGTTAACACAAAAACCCATTTCGTATAACTTACAATGATGAAGTTAGAGTTAAAGACTCTAAGGACCCACGTGGTGATATCAAATATACGAGTAGAATCGACCTTAATCGATAAAGTTAAAGCCGTGCAAGCTACATACCCGAAGCTGATGAATGTGAAGAAGAAGGTTCAAGAGGGTGTTATACTAGAAGCAAGAGTCGATTAAGAGAGAAAATCTCAACCCTCGATTTAATTGGCCCATTTGAAATCCTCGATCGAGTAGGAACTGTGGCCTATAGACTCGTTTTATCGCCAAGTATGTCGCGTGTTCATAACGTTTTTAATGTATCGATGTTACGTAAATATGTGGATGACCCGAACCACATTATTGATTTAGAACCGGACGAGATAGCGGATAATTAATGTATGAAGATGTACCTGTTAAAATCCTGGAATGTATTCAACACTCAAAGGTTATACCTCAAGAGTTAGAATCGGACGAAGTGTCCTCATCTGTTCAGCATACTAGGTACGCACATAAATTTCGAGGGCGAAATTTCATAAGGAGAGGAGATTGTAAAATTCCAAATTTTACGAATAAAGATTTAAATTTCTCGATTTTTTTTTTGAATATTATGGTGTGGATTTAATATAATGTTATAGTTGTGGGTAATATTTATAAATTTTGCAAAGTATGCAAGTTGTTATAAAATATTCGTTTGGTCGGGGAATATTCTTTTTGTCGGGAATATCCGTACGACGACACAATCATTGGTGAACCCACAACGGAAGTATTGTCGTAGTAATAAAATGACAGAATTATGAAAATAACGGCCGAAGTTTTACCGTTAAAACTATTGAACTACTCGGTAGTAAAAGTACAGTAATACGCATGGTTGTATAGTAGCACACGGTATTGGTTATTGATGCTTACGTGATAAGTTACTCAGTTATACTCAATTATTGTTATAGTAATTGCTGCATCATATCTCTCATATTATTGATTCGATTATTGTCACAGTATCATCTGCATAATATTTTATATATTATTAAATCAATAATTGAGACTACAAAGTTATTCATATTATTAAATTACAATATTTACAATGTCTAGAAGTTCTGTCAAGGAGAGGTTTGGTCACCTAATTGCGCACCAATAGGGAGAAATCTTTATTGGAAAGCTCACTCTTTCCTGGGAACGACCTGGTTGTTAAATATTGTGAGTTATGATATTAATGATGTATAAGTTCGTGTTGATTAAAGATGAATTTGGTAGTTCCATTGTGTTGGGATTATTGGTGTTAGTTGAAATCGACATCTATTCCGATGATAATTGATGTCTGGGGGTTATATTGATAAATCGAGTAATTTATTGGATAAATGAGCAATTAATTGCTACTTATTCACATGCTTATATAATTATTTGTTCACATGTGTGTACTATTGAGTCACATTCACTTACTATTAGGGGAGTTGGTGCAAGATTGATAATACTTGCATGACTAAGTTAAAGATGGAGGTATAGATGGAGGTACTATATTGTAATTAATTTTTTCACATGTTTAGAACTATTGAGTCACATGATTTACTATTGAGTCACATGATTTTACTATTGATTCACATGATTTACTATTAGAGGAGTTGGTGCAAGTTTGATAATACTTGGATGACTGAATTAAAAATGAAAGAAAAGTTGGAGGTATTGTACTGTAATTTTTCGAGCCCCAAAACGTGCAATTATCGAAACAATATTTTTCTATAAATTGAAGCTCATTCTTCCTTCATTTCTCACTAATTCACTAAAGCTTTAGAGCCATTATTATAGAGAGAAATCTATAGAGAGAAAGAAGAAGAGAAGTCTGCTACATTTCTATTCCAGTATCTAGCTTCATTCTAAGGTAAGGGATATTATTTGTTGTACCTGTAAGGGGTATTATTCTTTCGTATTCATGAAGACATTATTTTCTTTCAATACTCGTAAGAGTTGTTATTCCATTCTTCATTATTATATTGAATAACTTTTGCTTATCTAAATCCGCATACATGGTGAAATTCTTCATTATTCCATTCTTTATTATTATGTTGGAATAACCTGTATATGCAAAGTACTGCATACATGGTGAAATAATTATATATGTTTAGATTTAATTATAATGAACCAATTTATAAAAATGCAATAAAATACGAAACTAAATTTTTCCACTAAAACTAAATAATAAACCAACACTACTAAGTATATTTGTCATTGTAACTTCATACAAAAAATATCAAAAATTATTAGAAATTTAATATATTATAACTATCCACATATAACTATTCACATGTGCATGAACATATTAACCATTATAAACTTACTACCACATGAAAGTATATTAACTTCACTCGTTGCGCTTAACATTCTTCATATATCATTATCTTAAACCATATGCTTTTAACATGTATTATACTTAAATTAACTATTGTATTATTGTTTATGTTGTACAAATTTAACGTACAAAATCATATTATTTTAATGAATAACACTTAGACTAAAATGAACACATCAAATGCTCGATACTATATATTTGTTGTACATTCACAAGACCATCAAATGTTATCATAAGCCCTTAAAAAAATATAAACGTAACATCCCCACTAAATTTGCACTGTTTTGTTCAGTTAACTATTTCAATCGACACACATCTAATGTCCAATTCTGTTAATAACTCATGTACACAAACCACAAATGCAAAACATTATTGACTTGTATGTAACCAAGAAAAACTAAGCACTAATTATATAATTGTAAAACAAATCAAAACATATGCATCAACACTACTGTGTGTTCCTATACGCCCATCGTAAATTATATGCCAACTAGACAAACAACATGTACAACAAAAACTAACAATCATGCAGTGAGTGCAAAAAAATAATAGTAAGCATAGAATATGATGCAATGATGTAAAACCCGTCTATTAAACTTGCATGCATTTGAAATGGACAATGACATGTAGAGATCAGAAGCATGGACAATGACTTTGAGGTGCAGAGATAATGAACAACATATATATACAAGACACTGTAATACCTTATCACCTCTTATTCATATGGTCGTAATGACATATCATAACATATATTATATATATATAGAGAGAGTTATACATTCTCCTTCAAATCAACTATGATTATCTGCTTCAAGACGAAAATGATAAGCAATTCGTGCTGATAACGTGTTATAAAATATTACTAAAATTAAGAACAAACAAGATTAGAGAAAGAGAGCATTCTCTTTTTACTTTGATATCTCCATCATTCACTTTACAAATGTTATTATTTATAGATATAATAACATCAATACTAACATAAATACTAGTAGGTTACAAAACTCAAAGGTTATGAGTTTCATAACTAAATGGACATGAGAGTTACATGTACCTAGACATCCATAATATGAATCTAGACATACATAATTTTATAACAATGTGAATTAATAGCAATTAATTGCTCATTTATTCGATTAATTACCCGATTGGTCAATATAACCTCCAGACATCAATTATTATCGAAATAAATGTCGATTTCCACTAACACTAACAATCCCAACACAATGAAAATATTTTTCTCAAAAATTTCATTTTTGAAATTTCAAAGTTTGACTTTTTCCAAAAAAGTCAACTATTGCCTTTTTTAAATAAAAAGTCAACCCCGACAAATTTTGTGTTTATAGTCTATTTCTACTAATTTCATCGTTCCGGACTCAAATATCACGTCCGCGTCTCCAAATTCAACTCCGAACTCAAATTCGATTTTTTTTATAACATTCATCATTAATATTATAACTCACAATATTTAACAACCAGGTCGTTCCCAGGAAAGAGAGGGTTTTCCGATAAGGATTTCTCCTTATTGGCGGGCAATTAGGTGATCAAACCTCTCCTTGATAGAACTTCTAGACATTGTCAATATTGTAAATAATAATATGAATAACTTTGTCATCTCAATTATTGATTTAATAATATAACATATTATGCAGATGATACTGTGACAATAATTGAATCAATAATATGAGAGATATGATGCAGCAATTACTGTAGCAATAATTGAGTATAACTGAGTGACTTTTCATGTAAGCATCAATAATCAATAGCGTGTGCTACTATGCAACCACGCGTATTACTGTACTTTTACTATCGGGTAGTTCAACAGTTTTAACGGTAACACTTTTGCCGTTATAAAAAGATAATTATGTCATTTTCTTACTATAACAATACATCTGTTGTGGGGTCCACCAATGATTGTGCCGTCGTACGAATATTCCCTGTTAAAACAAATATTCCCCGACAAATCGAATATTATATAATAACTTGCTTACTTTGAAAAAAATTTACATATCACCCTTAACTTTAACCTTTTATCAATTTAACCATTTACTAAATAGAATAATTATATGAAAATTAAATACTTTCATTTCATAAAATTCGGGGTCTCACAATCTCCTCTCCTTATGAAATTTCGCCCTCGAAATTTATGTACGTACTTGGTATTCGAAGAGATGAGAATACCTTGTTTTTCTTTTCGGATTGTACCTTCCCGGTTATATCCTCTGTATCATGATTTTTCCATTGGTCATCTCCTATATTTAAGATATCATTCTAGAATATATCTTCAAAACAAAGGTCAATTGACATATCACAAATTGTCAACTTATTAAGTAAAAATTTCGGCTTAGGTAAGTCACACACTAGCAAAGTATATTACTCGTCTCTCACCTCCTAGTTCTAGACTCATATCTCCGCCAGCGACCATATCCCTAAGCTCTGATACCATTTGGGACGCCCCCAAAATAAGTCCACACGACCCATTCTGAGTCGCCAGATATCACACTATAAAAAACATTTACAAACTTTATTTATACAACTATTGAACTGTCGTGCAGAATACAACTACAGTTAAACTGTGAGTTTTACTACAAATGTATGTAACTCTCATAGTGCCTCGACCACAACCTTACAATGGTACTTTACATAAAAGTACACTCAATAACTATTTTAAAAATTAAAATCTTTGGAAAATACTCAAGGAAACCTTCGTACATGGGAGGTCATGCGTCTAGGTTATGATAGATATCATATGTCCACAGAATTATCCTTGGTTGACCCAATATTCCCCAAAGAAAAACAAGAAGATTGCTATCATCTTCTTTCAAATGGTGAGTCTTCTCTTGACTTATAATTATCTCCATTGTCTCCAATTGAGAATCATATTTCAAATAAACTCCAAGATTATATAGGTAGTGCTCGTAGATATACTCAAAGAAGAGTGGATGTATACAACCCTGTCTTTATGATAACACGAGGTTGTATGTCATTAGACATCTTGTATGATAGTGGCAAAACACCCTTCCAAAGTTGGGTTCACCTCACCCTATTCGGTTCACCAAAATTAAATATCAAATGACGTATACAATACGACACACTTTTCTAAAGTTCTCTATAAAATTATTTCCATACTATTTAGGGAGAACCTCAACAGCTATAGACCACCGTTCTATTCTCCTGTTACCCCCGCTCGACCCAGCTACACTCTTATTACCTGAAAGGAATTGTGAAGTAAAAGGGTGAGCACAACTATCCTAGTAAAGAATATCATGACTAAAGATAATTTACATCATCAATAGCCTTCATCAGTAATAAATCACAGATTTATAACATATGGTAGATGATAAAACTTTTCAACCATAGTTGCAGCGGAACGAAAAATCCATTAGAAGAGTCAAATAGACCATCAGATCTATTATCTTCTCCATGTTAAAAGTCCACCAATAATATTTTATCCATGTAACATCAATCAACAATTCCTGTCCACAATCATATGAATAACTCATAATCATAATTGTGATTCTAACTTCCTCTTCGCACTTAGGACGAAGATAATTTTCATCACCTATCTTCACCTGAAACATCAAAAATCATGGTTATACCAAATCAAAATTCCTGCTCATAATCATACTAATAAATTCATCTTTGCACTATTGCCAAAGATATTCATTAACAATTCATTTTTGCACTTTCTGTGCCAAAGACATACAATCAGATTTTAGAAGAGTCAAGTAGAGCATGATATCTACTATCTTTTACGAATTAAAAGTGTATAATCAATATTTTATTGTTGAGACTCAGTTTAATAAATAATCCACATCATTGAATCATCCCTGCACTACAACCAAGGATATTTATATAATCATCAATGGTCATGATTATACCGAATAATCCCTGGTTATAATCATACCAATAACTATCCATCAATGCACTACGGGCCAATGAGGACTTTTACCACATCATCTATAACATTACGGGTTATGATTATACCGAATGATCCCTGGTCATAATCATACCAATAAACAGTTCATCTATGCATATAAGCCAAAGATACTCATCAATTAATAGTTCATCTTTGCACGTAAGCCAAAGATATACAAATCAGAAAACCAATAATCAACAGTCCATCCTTGCATGTAAGCCAAAGATATACAACTATAAAACCAATAATCAACAGTCCATCTTTGCACGTAAGCCAAAGATGACTTTCATCACAATATAAGCATGAGGATGATGACAATGATATAAGCATTAATCAAACGAAAACAAGGATAAATATTAAAGACTTTAAATTTATCCAAATATTTTCAATCACTTAATAAACTCATAATTTAATATTATTAATATTATAACAATATTTTAATCACTTCTTAAACTTATAAACAATTTATTTCAATTGTTTACACATTACTAAATAATGCATTTAATCATTCAAAAATACCATACTCATAAGATTTCATCACCAATGATCAAATCCCTCACAAAAAATCTGTATATACCCTATATAGGATTCCCAATCCATAAAATCATATTTTTCAATTTTGTTACTTCACATAACATATTTAATTCATTTACTCATAACTAGTTCATTTTCATGAAAAACACCAAATCGGCCCAAAATATTTCTTTTAAGATTTAGCGTAATATAGTCCCATATGAACATATATTTTTCTCGAAATTTTTAAAATTCATTTACTATTTTTCATATGGCCAAAACTGCCAAATATTTAGACATTTATCATAAATTGTACTTTTGTCCAAAAATTCCAAAATTTACAGGGTATACTCCTGTTATATACATGTACTCCCAATAACAATTTCACCAATTTTGGAGTTAACCACAAGGAGTTATAAGGGTTTACTTTGAAAATAGTCTTTTCCCATAAAATTCATTACTCCTAATCTATACATCCAAAAATCACCATTTTTGGACACAATCTAGAAAACTCAACAAATAATCATTTCAAATTTTTCCAGAATTTTTGAGGGTCAGAAAAATTACGAAACTGCAAATGGATTTTCGTCCTCCATGCGGTAATCCACGTAGACAGATCATTTCCACAATTTAATAAGGAATGAATACAAGGGATCATTCACCATGTATGCGGTAATCCATGTAGGCAAAGTTATTCCAATGAATAATAAAGAATGGAATAGTCAAGAATTCACCATGCATGAGATAGACTCACATGCATGTGTTATTCCCAATGTAATAATAAAGAATGGAACTAGGTCATACGTAATCCGCATAGGCAGTGATATTCCAATGTAATAATAAAGAATGGAACCAGTCATGCGTAATCTGCATGCATGTGATATTCCAACATAATAATAAAGAATGGAATAACAACGAAATTTACTGGGCATGCGATAGTAATCGCATGCATGTGTTATTCCAATGTATAAATAAAGAATGGAACCATGTCTCGCATAATCCGCATGCATGTGATATTCCAATGTAATAATAAAGAATGGAACCAGTCATGCGTAATCCACACGCATGTGATATTCCAAATGTAATAATAAAGAATGAAATAATAATGTATTCACTGTGCATGCGATGTATCCATGCAGACGTTATTCCAATGAATAATAAAGAATGGAATAATGTAAGAATTTCACCATGTATGCGGTATTTCGATGACAGACAAAGTTATTCCAACATAATAATAAAGAATGGAATAACAACCCTTACGAGTATTGAAAGAAAATAACTCTCTTCATGAATACGAAAGAATAATACCCCTTATGTGAGACCCCGAATTTTATGAAATAAAAGTATTCAATTTTTTTATAATTATTCTATTTAGTAAATGGTTAAATTGATAATAGGTTAAAGTTAAGGGTGATATGTGAAAATTTTTCAAAGTATGCAAGTTGTTATAAAATATTCGTTTGGTTGGGGAATATTCTTTATATCGGGGAATATCCGTGGGATGACACAATCATTGGTGGACCCCACAACGGAAGTATTATCGTAGTAAGGAAATGACATAATTATCTTTTTATAAAAATAACAACGAAAGTGTTACCGTTAAAACTGGTGAACTACTTTAAGTAGTAAAAGAAAAAGAATACGCTGTTGGTTGCATAGTAGACACCAGTATTGATTATTGATGCTTACGTGAGAAGTCACTCAGCTTATACTCAATTATTATTCAAGAATTGTTGCATCATATCTCTCATATTATTGATTCGCTTATTGTCACAAAGATCATCTCGCATAATATTTTATATATTATTGAATCAATAATTGAGACGACAAAGTTATTCATATTATTATTTGTAATATTGACAATGTCTAGAATTTCTGTCAAGGAGGGATTTGGTCACCTAATTGCGCACCAATAAGAAGAAATCCTTATTGGAAAGCCCCCTCTTTCCTGGGAATGACCTGTTTGTTAAATATTGTGAGTTATAATATTAATGATGAATGTTATACAAAAAATTAAAGTTGAGTTCGGAGTTGAATTTGGAGACGCGGACGTGATATTTGAGTCTGAAATGATTAAATTAGTAGAAATAGACTATAAACATAAAATTTGTTGGGGTTGACTTTTTGGTCAAAAAAAGTCAACAGTTGATTTTTTTAGAAAAAGTCAAACTTCAATATTTCAAAAATGAAATTTTTGAGAAAAATATTTTTATTGTGTTGGGATTGTTAGTGTTAGTGGAAATCGACATTTATTTCGATAATAATTGATGTCTGGAGGTTATATTGACCAATCGGGTAATTAACCGGATATATAAGCAATTAATTGCTATTGATTCACATGATTATAAATATTTGTTCACATGTGTGTACTATTGATTCACATTCATGTACTATTAGGGGAGGTGGTGCAAGATTGATAATACTTGCATGACTAAGTTAAAAATGGAGTTATAGATGGAGGTACTATATTGTAATTCGTATTTTCACATGATTATAACTATTAAGTCAACGAATGAACTATTAATTCACATGATTTACTATTAGGGGAGGTGGTGCAAGTTTGATAATACTTGCAGGACTAAATTAAAAATGAAAGAAAAGTTGAAGGTATTGTACTGTAATATTTTGATCCCCAAAACGTGTAATTATCGAAACTATATTTTCCTATAAATAGAAACTAATTCTTCCTTCATTTCTCACCAATTCACTAAAGCTATAGAGCAATTATTATAGAGAGAAATTATAGAGAGAAAGAAGAAGAGAAGTCTGCTACCTCACTATTCTAGTATCCAGTTTTCTTCTAAGGTAAGGGGTATTATTTCTTTTGAATTCATGAAGAGAGGTATTGTTATTCTATTCCTTATTATTATGTTGGAATAACCCGTCTATAAGAAGTACCGCATACATGGTGAAATTCTTCTGTTATTCTATTCTTTATTATTCTGTTGGAATATCCTGTCTGTGCGGATTACGCTAGACCTGGTTCTATTCTTTATTATTCTGTTGGAATAACCTGTTTGTGCGGTCTATCGCATGCATGGTGAATTCTGTTGTTATTCCATTCTTTATTATTCTGTTGGAATATCCTGTCTATGCGATTTACGCATGACCTGGTTCCATTATTTATTATTCTATTGAGAATAACATGTCTGTGCGGTCTATCGCATGCATGATGAATTCTTCTGTTATTTCATTCTTTATTATTCTGTTGGAATAACCTGTCTATGTGGATTACCACATGCATGGTGAATTATCCTTTGTATTCATATGAATAGTATTTTCATTCAAAAGGGGTTTCTGTCAGGGGCAGTTTCGTAATTTTTCTGACCCTCAAAAATGCTATAAAAATTTGAAATGATAATTTGATGAGTTTTCTAGATTGTGTCCAAAAATGGCATTTTTTGGATGTATTGATTAAGAGTTATGGATTTTATGGGAAAAGACTATTTTAAAAGTA
Source organism: Panax ginseng (assembly GCA_020205605.1). Classification (NCBI taxonomy): domain Eukaryota; kingdom Viridiplantae; phylum Streptophyta; class Magnoliopsida; order Apiales; family Araliaceae; genus Panax; species Panax ginseng. The sequence continues at coordinate 17,524,161 of CM035134.1, forward strand.
AACCCTTATAACTCTTTGTGGTTAACTCCAAAATTAGTGAAATTTTTATTGGGAGTACATGTATATAACAGGAGTATACCTGTAGAATTTCAAATTTTTGGACAAAAGTACAATTTATGATAAATGTCTAAATATTCGACAGTTTTGGCCATATGAAAAATAGTAAATGAATTTTAAAATTCTGAGAAAAATATACGTTCAATATGAGATTATATTCTGCTAAATCCCAGAAAAAAAATATTTTTTTGGGACTGAATTGGTATTTTTCATGAAAATGAACTAGTTATGAGTAAATGAATTAAATATATTATGTGAAGTAACAAAATTGGAAAATAGAATTTTATGGCTTGGGAATCCTATATAGGGTATATGCAGATTTTTGATGAGGGATTTGATTATTGGTGATAAATCTTATGAGTATGACATTTTTGAATGATTAAAATGCATTATTTGGTAAAGTGTAAACAATTAAAATAAATTTTTTATAAGTTTAATAAGTGATTAAAATATTGTTATAATATTAATAATATCATATTATGAGTTTATTAAGTGATTGATAATATTTGAATAAATTTAAAGTCTTTAATATTTATCCTTGTTTTCGTTTGATTAATGCTTATATCATTGTCATCATCCTCATGCTTATATTGTGATGAAAGTCATCTTTGGCTTACGTGCAAAGATGGACTATTGATTATTGGTTTTACAGTTGTATATCTTTGGCTTACGTACAAGGATGAACTGTTGATTATTGGTTTTACAGTTGTATATCTTTGGCTTACGTGCAAAGATGAACTATTGATTGATGAGTATCTTTGGCTTATATGCATAGATGAACTGTTTATTGATATGATTATGACCAGGGATCATTCGGTATAATCATGACCCGTAATGTTATAGATGATGTGGTAAAAGTCCTCATTGGCCCGTAGTGCATTGATGGATAGTTATTGGTATGATTATAACCAGGGATTATTCGGTATAATCATGACCATTGATGATTACATGAATATCCTTGGTTGTAGTGCAGGGATGATTCAATGATGTGGATTATTTATTAAGCTGAGTCTCAGCAATAAAATATTGATTATACACTTTTAATTCGTAAAAGATAGTAGAAATTATGCTATACTTGACTCTTCTAAAATATAGTTGTATGTCTTTGGCCTGTAGTGCAAAGATGAATTGTTAATGAATATCTTTGGCCGTAGTGCAAAGATGAATTTATTAGTATTATTATGAGCAGGAATTGTAATTTGGTATAACCATAATTTTTGATGTTTCAGGTGAAGATAAGTGATGAAAATTATCTTCGTCCTAAGTGCGAAGAGGAAGTTAGAATCACAATTATGATTATGAGTTATTCATATGATTGTGATGTGAAATTGTTGATTGATGTTACATGGATAAAACATTATTGGTGGACTTTTAACATGGAGAAGATAATAGACCGATGGTTTATTCGACTCTTCTAATGGATTGCTCGTTAATGAACTATAGTTGAAAAGTTTTATCATCTACCATATGTTCTAAATCTACGATTTATTACCGATGAAGGCTATATAAATTATCTTTAGTTATGATATTCTTTATCGGGCTAGTCAGTGCTCACCCTTTTGCTTCACATTTTTTCGATTGTAAATGATTGAGGGCAACAGGAGAATGTGGTGGTTCATAGTCGCTGAGGTTCTCCTGAATAACAATTTTATTGTGAACTTTAGATAAGTGTGTCGTATTGTATCGCTATTTGATATTTAATTTTTGGTGAACCTAATAGGGTGAGAGTGAACCCAACTTGGAAGGGTGTTTTGCCACTATCATACAAGATGTCTAATACCTTAAAGACGAGTTGTGCACATTCACTATGAAAGTATATCTCTGAGCACTACCTATATGATCTTGGAGTTTAGTTGAAATATAATTTTCAATTATTGGAGATAGTTATATGTCGTTATAAGACTACCATTGGATAGAAACATGATAGTAATCTTCTCGCTTTTCTTTGGGGGTCTATTAGTCAACCAAGGATAATTACATATATGATATGTAACGATCGAGAAATTTGTAATTTAATTTAAATATTTATGGAATTAAATAGATATTTAAAATAATTTATTTATTGAGGAAAATATATATTTAATGAATTGTCATGAATTAATTTAGTAATTAAATTGATTAATGTTAATTAAATTGAGTATTGATAATTTTATCTGAAGGATTTAATTTAAGGAAATAATTAAATTAAATCAATTGCTTAATATGTAAGAAAATAATTAAATTAAATGAATTGTTTAATTTAATAGAAATAAATAAATTAAATAAAGTGATGTTTCTAATTAAATTAGATATATAATTATTTATTAATTTTAAGTATAATGATAATGAGATTATTATTATTATTATATAAGTTATTTAAATTAACTAAACTAAGTTATTTAAATTAATTAGTGTGTGACACAAAGTAACTATATAATATAAATAATATAATAATAATTTGATTTGGGGGAATTTCGGTTAGCCAAACAAGGCCTTGTGGCCCTTGGTTTTTTTCAACTGACGCTACCTATTGGATTTTTTACCTGATGTTGGAGGTGAGAGTTAGTATATTTCAACACATTCTATTTTTCTCTAAGGCCTAGCTAGATATCAAAGAGTGTTGAGAGAGAGAGCTTGAAGGAAGAGAACTCAGTAGTATTGGCTTGGAGGAGAAGGGTTTAGGAAAAGGATTGCTATCAATTGCTTCCATAAACAAGGATTAAGGTATATTGTAATTCTAATATTTTGTGCTTTGAGTTCTCTGTTGGAATTTTCTGTGAATTATTAAGTTACGTAAATGATGGTTTGTATATTGCACTTATAGGTTTGCAAACTCTGTTGATTATCATGTGTACATGTTGTTTGATATCTAATTCATGAGAAATTGGGTTGAGGAAGAAAAGGAAAATCACAGTGTTTGTGTTCTTATAATATGGCCATAGAAAGTACCAAATTTCTTGTTTAATATATGATTTAATCTATAATTTGTTGATGGATTATGAAAATATATTGAGAAACAAAAACAACGCAGTTTAAATTATGCCAATTGATTGAGAAACGAATTCGTGGTGATCAAATTCGCTAAAGGTGTCAAAAATGGAGTTTTCATGAGAAAACATGAAATTTAAGGAATTAAAATAGTTAATTTGATGTTTAGTTGTTCTAAGTCGATGAATATGTGAAGAAACATGTATGTGTTAGTTTTATATCAATTGGTTGTGCTAATTTCACTGTTTTGATGGTGAAATTTGTGTTAGTTGGGCTAAAAACGAAACTCTGTTGCTTTGCATTTTGCTTCGTTCGGTGTGTGTGCGCAATTGCAAGGCTATTACCCCGATCGGAAACTAACGCAATTTATATTTCATGGTTTTACGTAGTTGAGCACCAAAGATAGCTCTGTTGGTGCCGAGGCCAAAAATGGCGTAGAGCTATGTACTTGTCCCAGAAGCTTAAGTATGGCGCAAGCAATTGCTACCATACCTCAATCGAGACAATGAAGTCTGCTTATTTGTAGATCATGTGTAATGGACTTATATTAGTTTAGCATGCATGTTAATGATGTTGAGGTATAATATAAACTATAATAACAAATTGTCATGTGTTGTTATATAAAGTGTAAAAGAATTTAAGTGATTATTTAAATAAGTTATGTAATGAACCAAATGGGATGTTTTCAAAAGTTAAATGTAAATGATAAGGTTCATAGTGTGATTTCAGAATTGTTAAGGTGTTAACCAACGTGTTTAGGTGCTAGGTTAGGGTTATGACCTAAATGATGGTTTAAACCCTAAAAGCTAATATTCATACAATTAATTGTTGTTGTGATTTCAATGATGTATGTAGGGTAATTGGAGATTATTTTTTATTTGTGTAGCTTACAATCAAGGCAAGTTTCTAGACCTTATCTCCTTACGATTGAGCAAGTTTTCTAACTCTACCTTGTTATTACTGAGCAAGTTCTTAAACCTTAATTCTTTACAATGAGCAAAGCTTTCGAACTTCATTCTTTTCGTATTGAATGCAAGTTCCCATTCCTAAATTATTATTGTGCAAGTTCCTAACATTTTTTATGAAGTTGAGCAAGCTTAACCTTTCTTGCGTATGTTTGTACAAGCTTATGTAACCTAATTCGTTACATCGAGCGAGATTTAGTTTCCTAATTATTATTCAAAGCATATATTGTTCTAATACATTGATTCAAGGGAGATTATTTTAACTCTTCTATAGCGCTTTGCATGTATATCATGTTTACTCAATTATATATTATTGTTATTCAATCTTTGACTTTGATAACCTTGTTCAAAGCTTTATCGTTGTATTAAACCTTCAAGTAGTAAGCAAACCTTTATTGATTGAATTAATCTATATTCGAATAATGTTCTAAAATTCTAGATACACTAATAGACTAGTTCCAAACTAAACTTTCTTTAGTGCGGAAATTCTAAATTCAAACTGAGACGAACAACCCTAACATAGGGGATTTTGTACGTGTAACTTTTAGATGTTTGTGCACAATACATGGTACAAAGAGCTGATCCCCCTAAGTACGCTAAGAAGGGTTCGTATAGTCTAATTGACTGTTAAGGTTGGGTAATAATACCTAAGTACTAGGGACATAGTTCATGGTCTTAAGACCCTCCGATAATTAAAGTTCGAACTTGTTTTCTAGTTTGATTTGTAGAACAAGTTCCTTATTGTTCAGCTTTCGTTGTTCACTCTCATGTTACCATCAATGCTACTTTCTATATCAGTGAGCAATTGTTTGCTCACTCTTACACAATTAACACTATGACTAAAGTGGAGAAAGTTGATGAGTCGTCATTAGCAAAAAAGCAAGGGCAAGATGTCCAAATGATGAAGACTTATGAGAATTTTATTTTAATGAATTATGTTAAAGACTTGTTTTATTTTATGATGTATTCTCGATCTTCGATGTAATAAATTTTAAGGTTAGATTACCTGGGATTTGATTCGAGATGATGATGTAACCCTTTAATGGGAGAGATTATTGTTTAAGTTATTTTAATTATGTCTTTATCCTTTATTATGGGTAGTTAGATGTAATAGTTTTTGATAAGTGAGCACCAAATCCTGTGGGAATGAAGTACCTGGATTTGGTGGTGTCACAGATTGGTATCAAAGCTTTAGGTTATGAACCTTAGGTGGGGAAACCTTAGGAAGTAACCTTTAAGGAGATAAAAAACATAGAGGTGTTCAACTCTTATCGGGTTTTAAGGAATGGATTAAGGTATCCATTGAAGTTAAATAATAAAAGACATTGTGTGCTATGTGTTAATAACTTATGTGCTCGCGAGTATCGAAAAATATTAAGTAAAACTTAAAATATTTTGTTGTCAGGATGTCTAACGAAGGAGGACCTAGTCCAGCTAGAGAGGTGATACCTTAGAGACCTATAGATGATGAGCCCCGGAACATTCATGTAGTGCGGGAGCAGTTGATCCAAGAGGATGTGCCTGTGACCGATCCCGAGGAGGTTAGTTCTGAGGATGTAGAGGAGGAGGACGAGGAAGAGGATCCTGAGGAGTTTCCACCAAACTCCATATCAGCTGAGATGTATGACGCTCTGTATGACCGTAATGTAGAATTACAGGACGAGGTCGAGGAGCTGAAGGAAATGGTTGAGATGCATCATGCTTCGATGGAGCAGAAGGATGTAGAGATTCAGGAACTTGATTCGAAACTTGGAAACACGGAGTGGGACCTAGTTCATACAAAGGGTCAGCATGAAGACCTGTTGGTAGTGCACGAGAAGATGAAGACTGACATAGAGAAATTGAAAGATGATTTTAAGGAGGAGTTAGCTAAGCGTGCAAGGGCAGAGGATGCGTGGATGAAGGGAACTCAACGTGCAGACCGTGCTGAAGCTAAGGTCCAAGTAAAGAAAGCCAAGATGAAAGAGATGGATTATGCTTTTAATTCGGTGATTGATAGGGCCCAGGATCGAGTCTACTATTATCCACCTCAGTTTGAGAATTCGCCGTGGTTCGTGATGGATCGCAGAACGACGTATCGCATTATGGAGGAAGAGCGTCGAGAAGCCTTACGACGTCTTAATATGCTTAGATAGAATAGGATAGATAACAATATGTGGTTAATTATGTGAATAAATAAATTGTGAATCCCTTATTTTGAGATAAATAAAGGGATAGTATGAGTATGTAATCCTGGAACGTGTTTAGTTCAAGAAAGCGAATGTTTATAGCGGTTATGCTATCTTGATCATGTTTTAAAACTTTATGAATGAATAAAATATTAGAGTTTATTTGAAATGCTATGTGTTAAAGCTTTAATCTTGGAATGTTTAAGATAGACTTTAAATACCTAAGAAGTTGAGTAATGAGCTAATAAGCGTATATCTTAACAGAAAATGCCTCCTAGAAGAAGACAACCACGTCAGCAAGCACCTCCTGAGGGGTCTACCAATAATAATAACGAGACTAACGCTAATCCGGTTCGGCAGTTGGTAGCTTTGTTAACGGGTGCACTTACGAATCAACTGCAAGCTCAAGTCAATACTTTCAAGGAATTCAAAGCGGTTGGACCGCCAGAATTTCAAGGGTCTATAAATCCAGTGGAAGGCCAAACCTGGATCATGGAAATGGAGAAGGTGTTCGACGTTGCTAGAGTTAACAAGGATCAGAAGACTGCGTTCTCAACGTTCATGCTGAAGTCTGAAGCTAGCTACTGGTGGTAAGCAAACAAGGTTCGTGGAGGACAAGGAGTGATAGCGTGGGATAGATTTAAGGAGATGTTATTTGAAATGTACTTTCCAACGAGTTCTCGAAATCAGCTGGAAGTGCAATTTCTTGAGCTGAAGCAAGGAACTATGACGGTGCCAGAATATGCTGCGAAGTTTAACGAGCTGGCAAGGCTTGCCACTTATCAAGTCAATACCGATGAGCATAAAGCGAGAAGGTTTGAACAAGGATTGAAGCCTTGACTTTACAGCAAGGTTTCAATGTTCCAGCTGAACACATTTGCGGCTGTACTGGAGAAGGCAATTATCGCGGAAGGTGGAAGTGATGCTTTGACCAAGTACAACCAAGAACAGAAGAAGAGGAAGAATGAGAATGAGAATAAAGCTGGTGGAAGTAACATTGGAAGTAATAATCAGAAAAGGAAATGGAGCGAGAATTCGACTGCGGGAGGACAACAAGGAAATCAGTAGAAGAAAAAGTTTGAGGCTTGCGCAACTTGCGGGAAGAACCATACTGGGGTATGTTTGAAGGGAAAGCGAGTGTGTTTCAACTGTGGTCATGAAGGACACATTGCACCAAATTGTTTTAGTCCGAAGAAAGGAGCATGTTTTACCTGTGGTTCGAAGGATCACATGGCTCGTGATTACCCTAAGAAGCCAAATAAGGAAGTGCAAGTGGCGGAAAAGGAAACAACAACGGTGGTGGTGCATTGACTATCATTTGGACCAAATTTCAATCAATGACCCTCTTCTGCGAGGACTTTCAATATGACCGCATGCGAGGATCTTTATGCTGATCTAAGGATGTGGTGTCGGTATCATTCGATTAATGGTATTGATGCTTATGTACTATTTGATTCGGGTGCTACTTGTTCATTTATATCCGATGAATTTGCTCAGAACTTAGATTTGCCTCAGGAAGAATTAGAATTTCCCTTAAGTATAGAGATTACGAATAGGGAAGTGATTCCTGTTAAATTCATATATAGGAATTGTAGAGTGGTTATAAAAGGTCATGAGATGATAATAGATTTGATACCAATTAGACTTGGTGAATTTGATGTTATACTGGGAATGGATTGCTTATTCAATTACGGAGCAGTAATTGATTGTCGAAGGAAGTGTGTTAACCTTATGACTCCTTCAAAGGTTGCGTTCTTTGGTAGCAAGTCACCTCGATAAGCAAGTTGTCTGACGGTGATGCAAGCCAAGAAGATATTGAGACAAGGATGTGTAGGATACTTAGCCTACATTGTCGATACACAGAAGAAGAGTGCGAAGCTGGAAGAGATACCGATCATAAGAGATTTTGCAGATGTATTTCCAGAGGATTTGCCGGGTCTTCCGCTGGATCGACAAATCAAGTTTGTGATTGACTTACTACCAGGAACGACTCCGATATCTAAGGCACCATACAGAATGGCCCTGGTAGAAATGAAAGAGTTGATGGTGCAATTGCAAGAATTGCTCGATAAGAAGTATATTCAGCTGATTGTTTCGCTATGGGGAGCACCGGTGTTGTTTGTTAAGAAGAAAGACGGATCGATGCGGCTCTGCATTGATTACAGAGAGTTGAATAAGGTCACGATTAAAAATAAGTATCCATTACCTAGGATAGATGACCTGTTCGATCAATTGAAGGGAACGAGATATTTCTCTAAGATAGACTTGAGAAGTGGTTATCATCAGTTGAAGGTGAGGCTGGAGGATGTGCTGAAGACAGCTTTCAGAACTCGGTATGGTCATTAAGAGTTTTTGGTTATGTCTTTTGGTTTAACTAAAACACCTGCAGCATTCATGGACTTGATGAACAGGGTGTTTAAACCATTCTTAGACAAGTTTGTGGTGGTGTTTATTGATGATATATTGGTATATTCCAAAACCAAAGAAGAACATGTGGAACATTTAAGGGTGACGTTGGAGACGTTGAGAAAAGAGAAGTTGTACGCTAAGTTCTCAAAATGTGAATTTTGGTTGGAACGTGTACAGTTTCTTGGGCACGTTATTGATAAAGATGGAATTTCGGTAGATCCATCAAAGGTGGAAGCTGTAATAAACTGGGATCAGCCGAAGATACCGTCAGAAGTGAGGAGTTTCATAGGATTGGCAGGTTTCTACAGGCGTTTTATTCAAGACTTTTCCAAGATCGTAACTCCATTGACGAATTTAACTAGGAAAGCGGTTAAGTTTGTTTGGACAGAGAAGTGTGAGGAAAGTTTTTGAGAATTGAAGAAGAGGTTGAGTTCAGCACCTGTGTTGTCATTTCCTGATGATACAGGAAATTTTGTGGTGTATAGTGATGCATCGCATAAAGGACTAGGCTGTGTGCTTATGCACGACAAAGTTATTATTGCGTATGCATCACGTCCGATTGAAAGATTACGAGAAGGGTATCCGACTCATGACTTGGAGTTAGCGGCGAATAATGTTTGCCTAAAAATTTGGAGACATTATCTTTATGGAGAGAGTGTGAGATATATCCACCATAAAAGTCTGAAGTATATCTTTACACAAAAAGATTTGAACATGCGACAAAGAAGATGGTTGGAGCTGATCAAAGATTATGATTGCGAGATTTTTTATCATCCCGGAAAGGAGAATGTTGTTGCTGATGCCTTAAGTAGGAAGGGACGAGAGAAGTTAATGATATTAACTGATCAAGAGAAGTTAGTGTCGGAAATGGCTAAGATGGAGTCGGAAATAAAATATCCGACAGAATCCAATGAAAAGTTATTCCAGATGGGAAATAGTTCAACGTTGGTGGATAAGGTGAAAAATGCACAACTTCAGGATGGAGACTGTGAAAAGATAAAAAAGAGGATATCTGAAGGTGAGAAAAACAAATTCAAAATCGATTCAGAAGGGTTACTTCTATTCGAAGGGAGAATTTGGGTTCTGCAAGTACTAGAAGTTAAAGAAGAAATTCTGAATGAAGCTCACAATTCAAGATATTCGATTCACCCTGGGAGTAAAAAGATGTATCAAGATCTTAAACATCATTTTTGGTGGCCGAATATGAGGAGGATGTGGTTGAATGCGTGGCAAAATGCTTAACGTGTCAGAAAGTTAAAGCTGAACATCAAAGGCCAAGCGGATTGTTACAACTGTCGGAGATACCAGAATGGAAATGGGAGCATATCACAATGGATTTTTTAGTAGGTCTTCCAACTACTCAGCAAGGTTATGACGCCATTTGGGTGATTGTTTACCGACTGACGAAGTCGGCACACTTTTTGCCAATCAAGATTCGGTTTACCCTAGATCGGTTAACAAAACTGTACGTGAAAGAGATTGTGTCAAGACACGGTATACCTGTGTCTATTGTATCAGACAGAGATCCACGTTTCACATCTAATTTTTGGAGACGACTACAAGAATGTTTTGGAACACAGCTGAGAATGAGCACAGCGTACCATCCTCAGACCGACGGATAAAGTGAGAGAACCATCCAAACACTAGAAGATATGCTCAGAGCTTATATCATGGATTTCAAGGGAAATTGGGATGACCATCTACCATGGGTGGAATTTGCTTATAATAATAGTTATCACGCGAGTATTGGCATGTCGCCTTATGAAGCATTATACTGTAGAAAGTGCAGAACTCCGTTTTGTTGGGGCGAGGTAGGTGAACGTCAGCTATTGGGTCCGGAATTGGTATAACAGACTGTCGAGATCATTAAAGTGATTCAAGCGAGATTAATAGCTGCACAAGATAGACAGAAGAAATATGCCAATCAGCATCGACAAAATAGGGAATTCGATGTCAGTAGTTATGTTTTCCTGAAAGTGTCTCCCTGGAAGGGGAAAATTCGGTTTGGCAAGAAAGGAAAATTAAGCCCTAGGTTTATAGGACCTTTTGAAGTGCTTCGACAAGTTGGTGAAGTGGTGTACGAGGTAGCCTTACCTCCGGAGTTAGAGTATATTCATAATGTTTTCCATGTTTTGGTATTAAGACAATATAAGCCTGATTAGAAGCATGTTATAGAATATGAGCCCTTATAGTTTGAGAAGGATTTGTCATATGAAGAAGTACCTATTCAAATTGTTGACAGAAAAGAGCAAGTACTGACAAATAAGGTAATACCTTCTGTTAAGGTAATCTGGAGAAACCACAATGCTGAGGAAGCTACGTGGGAACTTGAAAGCGTTATGATGAAGAATTATCCTCAGTTATTTGCTTGATCTTGTATAGCGATTCTGGGGATAGAATCTTGTTAAGGAGGGAAGAATGTAACGAATAATTTTTTTTTTTCGAGTTGTGATTCTGGGGACAGAATCCTTTTAAGGATGGAAGGATGTAACGATCGAGAAATTTGTAATTTAATTTAAATTTTTATGGAATTAAATAGATATTTAAAATAATTTATTTATTGAGGAAAATATATATTTGATGAATTGTCATGAATTAATTTAGTAATTAAATTGATTAATGTTAATTAAATTGAGTATTGATAATTTTATCTAAAGGATTTAATTTAAGGAAATAATTAAATTAAATCAATTGCTTAATATGTAAGAAAATAATTAAATTAAATTAATTGTTTAATTTAATGGAAATAAATAAATTAAATAAAGTGATGTTTCTAATTAAATTAGATATATAATTATTTATTAATTTTAAGTATAATGATAATGAGATTTTTATTATTATTATTATATAAGTTATTTAAATTAACTAAACTAAGTTATTTAAATTAATTAGAGTGTGAGACAAAGTAACTATATAATATAAATAATATAATAATTTGATTTGGGGGAATTTTGGTTAGCCAAATAGGGCCTTGTGGCCCTTGGTTTTTTTCAACTGACGCTACCTATTGGGTTTTTTACCTGACGTTGGAGGTGAGAGTTAGTATATTTCAACGCATTCTATTTTTCTCTAAGGCCTAGCTAGATATCACAGAGTGTTGAGAGAGAGAGCTTGAAGGAAGAGAACTCAGTAATATTGGCTTGGAGGAGAAGGGTTTAGGAAAAGGATTGCTATCAATTGCTTCCATAAACAAGGATTAAGGTATATTGTAATTCTAATATTTTGTGCTTTGAGTTCTCTGTGGGAATTTTCTGTGAATTATTAAGTTACCTAAATGATGGTTTGTATATTGCACTTATAGGTTTGCAAACTCTGTTGATTATCATGTGTACATGTTGTTTGATATCAAATTCATGAGAAATTGGGTTGAGGAAGAAAAGGAAAATCACAGTGTTTGTGTTCTTATAATATGGCCATAGAAAGTACCAAATTTCTTGTTTAATATATGATGTAATCTATAATTTGTTGATGGATTATGAAAATATATTGAGAAACAAAAACAACGCAATTTAAATTATGTCAATTGATTGAGAAACGAATTCGTGGTGATCAAATTCGCTAAAGGTGTCAAAAATGGAGTTTTCATGAGAAAACATGAAATTTAAGGAATTAAAATAGTTTAATTTGATGTTTAGTTGTTCTAAGTCGATGAATATGTGAAGAAACATGTATGTGTTAGTTTTATATCAATTGGTTGTGCTAATTTCAACTTGTTTTGATGGTGAAATTTGTGTTAGTTAGGCTAAAAAGCGGAACTCTGTTGCTTGCATTTCTATTTATTATCGGTGTGTGTGCAATTTGTTGTCGTCACCCACAGTCGAAAGCAACTTACAATTGCTATTCTTTGGGTTTCTAGATTGAGCACCAAATGGCAATTGACTTAGTGCCAAGGCCAAAAATGGCGTGAATCGCTTATTTGTCCTGTGAGCTTAAGTATGACCATTGCGCCATACCTACGGTCTCGAGACGATAAAATCTCCTTATTTGCAGATCATGTGTAATGGACTTATATTTGTTTAGCATGCATGTTAATGATGTTGAGGTATAATATAAACTACAATAACAGATTGTCATGCGTTGTTATATAAAGTGTAAAAGAATTGAAGTGATTATTTAAATAAGTTATGTAATGAACCAAATGGGATGTTTTCAAAAGTTAAATATAAATGATAAGGTTCATAGTGTGATTTCAGAATTGTTAAGGTGGTAACCAACGTGGTTAGGTGCTAGGTTAGGGTTATGACCTAAATGATGGTTTAAACCCTAAAAGCTAATATTTATACAATTAATTGTTGTTGTGATTTCAATGATGTTTGTAGGGTAATTGGAGATTATTTTTCATTTGTGTAGCTTACAATCAAGGCAAGTTTCTAAACCTTATCTCCTTACGATTGAGCAAGTTTTCTAACTCTACCTTGTAATTACTGAGCAAGTTCTTAAACCTTAATTCTTTACATTGAGCAAAGCTTTCGAACTTCATTCTTTTCGTATTTAATGCAAGTTCCCATTCCTAAATTATTATTGTGCAAGTTCCTAACATTTTTTATGAAGTTGAGCAAGCTTAACCTATCTTGCGTATGTTTGTACAAGCTTATGTAACCTAATTCGTTACATCGAGCGAGATTTAGTTTCCTAATTATTATTCAAAGCATATATTGTTCTAATACATTGATTCAAGGGAGATTGTTTTAACTCTTCTATAGCACTTTGCATGTATATCATGTTTACTCAATTATATATTATTGTTATTCAATCTTTGACTTTGATAACCTTGTTCAAAGCTTTATCGTTGTATTAAACCTTTAAGTAGTAAGCAAACCTTTATTGATTGAATTAATCTATATTCTAATAGTGTTCTAAAATTCTAGAAACACTAATAGGCTAGTTCCAAACTAAACTTTCTTTAGTGCGGAAATTCTAAATTCAAACTGAGACGAACAACCCTAACATAGGGGATTTTGTACGTGTAACTTTTAGATGTTTGTGCACAATACATGGTACAAAGGGCTGATCCCCCTAAGTACGTTAAGAAGGGTCCGTATAGTCTAATTGACTGTTAAGGTTGGGTAATAATACCTAAGTACCGGGGACATAGTTCATGATCTTAAGACCCTCAGATAATTAAATTTCGAACTTGTTTTCTAGTTTGATTTGTAGAACAAGTTTCTTATTGTTCAGCTTCATTGTTCACTCTCATGTTACCATCAATGCTACTTTCTATATCAGTGAGCATTTGTTTGCTCACTCTTGCAATTAACACTGCAGCTAAAGTGGAGAAAGTTGATGAGTCGTCGACTAGCAAAGGCAAGGGCAAGATGTCCAAATGATGAAGACTTGTGAGAATTTTATTCTAATAAATTATGTTAAAGACATGTTTTATTTTATGATGTATTCTGCATACTGATGTAATAAATTTTAAGGTTAGATTACCTGGGATTTGATTCGAGATGATGATGTAACCCTTTAATGGGAGAGATTATTGTTTAAGTTATTTTAATTATGTCTTTATCCTTTATTATGGGTAGTTAGATGTAATAGTTTTTGATAAGTGAGCACCAAATCATGTGGGAATGAAGTACCTGGATTTGGGGGTGTCACATGATATCTATCATAACCTAGACGCATGGCCTTCCATGTACGAAGGTTTCCTTGAGCACTTCCCAAAGATTTTAATTTCTAAAACAGATTTTGACTATACTTTTATGTAAAGTACCATTGTAAGGTTGTGGTCGAGGCACCATGAGAGTTACATACATTTGTATTAAAACTCACAGCTTATATGTTGTCGTACTTTGCATGACAGTTCAACAGTTGTATAAATGAAGTTTATCTTTGATTTTTATAGTGTGATATCTGGCGACTCAGAATGGGTCGTGTGGACCTATTTTGGGGGCGTCACATTTTGTACTGGTATTTCTCTCTCTAAAATCTTCTTCTTCTTCTTCATCATCATCATCATAGTTGTTAGACTAATTAACTAATTGGTGGCATAAATTGGTTAATGAATATTGATCTCTTTCAGGTTCTTGGGGGGTGCAACTGGTTTGCATAGTCTTATAAAAGGCCTTTATTTTTTTTGATTGTTTTTTAATTTACTTTTGCTACACTTGTTGATTCACAGGTTGTTCAAGTTAGTGAGAAGAAGGTTTTGGATCAAAAAGCATACATGTTATTCTATTATCGAGATAATAGAAATTTTGCTTCAAACAAGCCTCTTGATGTTGCTCGAAAAGATATCATGGCGACAAATTTCATGGGAAGAAATAAACCTTATTTAAATTTCAGTCAAGAATTAAAAGGATTGTGTTTCGTACTTTGATTTTTGTTGGATATCCATAACCATTTGTTATGGTTAGTGAGTCTGTAATGTTTATTGGAACTTGTGTAAAAGGGATTACATATTTGATTATATTACCAGTGATTTGACATTGTTTGTTGGTTCGTATTTGCTACTTCTAAATTGTGTCTGATACATTGTTTGAAAGGTGCAGTTGGTAACCAAACATGCATAGAAGGGTAACCATTTTATTTTTTGGTAGTAACCAGATAGTTACAAGCTTGTATCAGGACATATATCAAGTGTTAAATGTACATTTGAGAGTATACATGAGTTGCATAAACTGGATTAGATATACAGGTTGTTTTTGTTTTGGTTACCATTAAAACCTATTCTGGTTACTTTCATATAACTATTTGGTTACTTCTTTATTATGTTTTGGTTACTGTTATCTTATGGTTTGGCTACTATTATTGTGCCCTCAATGTGGGATTTTGGTTACTTTTATTTTTTATTCTGGTATCCAAACATGCATATAAGGGTAACCATTTTAGTTGTTGTTAGTAACCAAATAATTAAAAACTTATATTAGAACAGTTATCAAGTGCTTAATGTATATGTGAGGGTTCCCATTTATCTAGCTGATGTATACTTTTAAATTATATAGTTATAAAAGTTATTTAGAAATGGTGCAGTTGGTAATTAAATATGAATGTAGAGGTAACCATTTTATTTTAGATGGGTAACCAAATTTACATAACAATATTTTAGAACAGTTACCAATTGTTCAATGTATATGTTTACTTTATATCGATAACTCATGATGGAATCAAAAATCAAAATATTAATCAATAACAATTTTGGTTACTGTACACCATCAAAAATGTTACCAACCATGTGGTTAATGGTTACTAACAGTAAATAATTATATATTCCTGTATTTACACTCTTTTTGTTTATGTTCCATTGAAATAAAGCACAACTGGAATCATCTCCATTGTCTGACAACTGAATAAACATTGTAAAGTAACCAAATCAATATTAGACAGTAACCAAACTACATAATCTTAGTAACCAGAACATAAACCACATTTTTACATGCAATTTTAATGGCCTAAATGATGGAATTTGATTAAAAATACATGCAGTTCACGAGCAAAGCTGGTGACTTTTGATCGTTAGCCCGTTTCTAATGAAATTAGGCTCCGAAAACGCCAAAATTCGACACTCCAAACTTGATAGAAATTACCAAATTGCCACTAGATCAAATCAATCCATAATCTATCAAATCTTTCCATAAACTGACACGCCTGCTCTTCAACCGCATCAATTTGTTACCAACTAAAGACTAACAGTTGTATGAAGTTAACCAATGTAGTTTATAAGTAACCACCAATATAAAACAAACTAGTATAAAACACACTAATATTATACAGTAATCATAAGTATAACAACATTATACAGTAACCAAATTTAGATTAGACAGGTACCAACAAATATATATTTAGTAACCAGAACATAAACACATTTTTAATTGCATTTTACAGTAAAAAACAACCAGTATAATGTGTATGTTACCAACTAAAGACTAACAGTTGTATAAAGGTAACCAATGTAGCTAATAAGTAACCATGAGTATAAAAAACATCAGTACAAGTGTATATTAATATTATTCAGCAACCAAATAAACATTATACAGTAACCAATTAAATAGTATACAACAACCAATATATATAATCAGATTAACAGTTGTATGAAGGTAACCAATGTAGTCAATAAGTAACCACCAATATAAAAGAAACAATTATAAAACACAATAACATTATACAATAACTAAATGAACACCTTACAATATCTAAATACATATTAGACAGTAACCAAGATATATGTAATTAGTAACCAAGATTATAAAAAATATTTTTACATTCATTTTACAACCAAAACAATCAGTAATGACTTTGTTACAAATTAAAGACTAACGGATGTATGAAGGTAACCAATGTAGTTAATCAGTAACCATCAATATAAAAAAAATCAGTATAAAACACAGTAATATAATGCAGTAACCATGGTAATATTACACAGTAACCAAGTCAGCATTATATATTAACCAAATCCAAATTAGACAGTAACCAACATATATTTACTTAGTATCCATAACATAAAACATATTTTTCCATGCATTTTACAGCAAAAACAAACAATATAAAAAACATCAATATGTACTTAAAGATTCAACATTTGCAGGAAGGTAACCAATATATTTAATAAGTAACCATCAATATAAAAAATATTAGTAGAATATACATTTAAAGTATACAACAAGCAAATAAACATTATACAGTAACCAAATAAATAATAAATAGTAACCAATTTATATGTACTTAGTAACCAGAATATAAAACATATTTTTACATGTATTTTGCAATCAAAACAGCCAGTATACTGACTTTATGACCAATTAAAGAGCGAAAAACTTAAGAAAGGTAACCAATATACGAGTATATAGTAACCACGAGGTAACTATATGCATATAAACTTTAAACTCAAATGCCTCAGTATATAAATCTGTAACGAATCAATCAACAATCAACAATCAACAATCAACAATCAACAATCAAAGTTGTTACAGAGGCTGGTTACTGATCTTGAAGTTGCTGTTGATCTTGAAGTCGTTGTTGATCTTGAAGTTGTTGTTGATCTTGAAGTCATTGTTGATCTTGAAGTTGCTGTTGATCTTGAAGTTTCTGTTGATCTTCTCCTATATTATCCGATCTCAGAGTTGCATCTCGTCTTCTCCGATATGTCGCTGCTATATTTTTTCTGATCTCAAAGTTGCCTAATTTCTTCATTAGCGTGAATTTAGGACCGATTAGTTAGAAATATGAAAGTCGGTAACTGACGTGTAGGGATTCAATGCTCCGCAACTTTAGCAACGTATTATTGTGTTGCGATATTTTTGTAATTATTTTGTGGATGTTTTGTTTTTGTAAATACTTTATAATTATTGTATCTTAGTGTTAAGGACCCTTTATGGATTGTGGTTCCTAATTATATTTGGACTCTAAATTTGGAAGCAAGTGTTGGACTATGAATCCACTTCCTTAATTACAGGAGCATTTGATACAAGGGTTGTAAGACCCCAAATTTTATGAATAAAGATTTAATTTTCTTGAAATATTTTTTTGAATATTATGGTGTGGATTTGAGATAGTGTTATAGTTGTGGGTATTATTTATAAATTTTGCAAAGTATGCAAGTTGTTATATAATATTCAATTGATCGGAGAATATTCGTACGATGGCACAATCATTGGTGGACCCCACAACGAAAGTATTATCGTAGTTAGAAAATGACAGAATTATCATTTTATAAAAATAACGGCGAGAGTGATACCGTTAAAACTGTTGAACTCATCGGTAGTAAAAGTACAGTAATACGCATGGTTGCATAGTAGCACACGATATTGATTATTGATGTTTACGTAAGAAGTCACTCAGTTATACTCAAATATTGCTACAGTAATTGTTGCATCATATTTCTCATATTATTGATTCAATTATTGTCATAGTATCATCTGTATAATATATTATATTATTAAATCAATAATTGAGACGACAAAGTTATTCATATTATTAAATTGCAATATTTACAATGTCTAGAAGTTCTATCAAGGAGAGGTTTGGTCATCTAATTGCGCGCCAATAAGGAGAAATCCTTATTGAAAAGCCCCCTCTTTCCTGGGAACGACCTGGTTGTTAAATATTGTGAGTTATGATATTAATGATGATTATGTGCGTGTTGATTAAAGATGAATTTGATAGTTCCATTGTGTTGGAATTATTAGTGTTAGTGGAAATCGACATTTATTTCGATAATAATTGATGTCTGGAAGTTATCGGGTAATTAATCGGATAAATAAGCAATTTATTGCTATTAATTCACATGATTATAACTATTTGTTCATATGTGTGTACTATTGATTTAGATTCTTGTACTATTAGGGGAGTTGGTGTAAGATTGATAATACTTACATGACTAAGTTAAAAATGGAGGTATAGATGGAGGTACAATACTGTAATTCGTATTTTCACATGATTATAACTATTGATTCACATGATTGAACTATTGATTCACATTATTTACTATTAGGGGAGGTGGTGCAAGTTTGATAATACTTGCAGGACTAAATTAAAAATAAACGAAAAAGTTGAAGGTATTATACTGTAATTTTTTGAGCCCCAAAACTTGCAATTATCGAAACTATATTATTCTATAAATAGAAGCTCATTCTTCCTTCATTTCTTACCAACTCACTAAAGCTATAGAGTAATTATTATAGAGAGAAATTATAGAGAGAAAGAAGAAGAGAAGTCTGCTACCTCTCTATTCCAATATCCAGCTTTATTCTAAGGTAAGGGGTATTATTTCTTTCGTATTCATGAAGAGAGCTTCGGTTATTCCATTCTTTATTATTATGTTGGAATAACTTGTCTATGCGAAGTACTGCATACATGGTGAAATTCTTCTATTATTCCATTCTTTATTATTATGTTGGAATATCCCATCTGCAGGCGGATTACGCATGACACGTTCCGTTTCTTTTATTATTCTTTGGAATATCCTCGCATGCGGATTACGCGCATGACCTGGTTCCATTCTTTATTATTCATTGAATAACTTTTGTTGGTGCAAGGTTTCGTATTTGCATGGTGATTTCATTGTTATTCCATTCTTTATTATTCTGTTGGAATATCCTGCTCGCGTGCGTACATACGCTTTGACCGGTTCCATTATTTATTATTCTCGCTGGAATAACCCGTCATGCGATTACTATCGCATGTATGGTGATTTCATTGTTATTCCATTCTTTATTATTCTGTTGGAATATCCTCACCGGTTGGCAATGCGTATTACGCTTTGACTCGGTTCCATTATTTATTATTCTGTTGGAATAACCTATCTATGTGGATTACCACATGCATGGTGAATGATCCTTCATATTCATTCCTTATTAAATTATGAAAATGACCTGTTTACGTGGATTACCGCATGGCAGGTTAAAATCCATTTGTAGTTTCATAATTTTTCGGACATTCAAAAATTCTGGATAAATTTGGGAGGATATTATGATAAGTTTTCTAACTTCTCCAAGTGGAATCACTGAAAGAGGAGTTGTAGATTTTTGTATGGACTGTTTTTAACAAAGCATGAAAAAGTGAAAAAAAGAGAAAAAGCTACTGCCCACAATTTTATAAGGGCTGTTTCGGCCACTTAATTTGTGAGAAAAATTCTGTCCTTTTGGGACATGGAAATATATGGTATAAAGTACATCCTGTCCAAAAATGAGCTCATTCCGACTTAAAATGAGCAAGTTATGACTATTTTAATATTTAGGTTTTTCTGACGAAAAACGCTATAACCGGAGTTCTATAACTCCGATGACCATGAAATTTAAACTGGAAGCTCACGTTAACATGTGTAAGATCCTGCCAAGATTTGGGAATTTCTGGATTTAAACTTGAGGTAGCTAATTTCTTAAGGAATTAATTAGAAATTGATTTTTGAAAAATACTTAAGGGAGTTGAAAAATTATAAAAATAATACTTGTTGTGTATGAAATATATGTATATATGTTTGGACAAAGGATAGAAAAATAATAAGTTGATTTGGTAATTTTTCATGAAAATAGTTTAGATACAAACATATGAGTTAAATATGTTATGTGAAGTTGAAGAATTGGTAAATAGGATTTTAGGGATTGAAAATCCTATATAAAGTATATGCAGATTTTTTATGAGTGATTTGATCATTGGTGATGAAATCTTATGAGTATGACATTTTTGAATGATTAAATGCATTATTTGATAAAGTGTAAACAATTAAATTAAATTATTTATAAGTTTAAGAAATGATTAAAATATTATTATAATATTAACAATATTAGATTATGAGTTATTTAAGTGATGGATAATATTTGGATAAATTTAAAGTCTTTAATATTTATCCTTGTTTTTCGTTTGATTAATGCTTATATTATTGTCATCATCCTCATGCTTATATTGTGATGAAAGTCATCTTTGGCTTACGTGCATAGATGGACTTGGTATGATTATGAGCATGGATTATTCTAAGTATAATCATGGTAGTAATGTAACGTAATGATGTGGTAAAAGTTCTCATTGGCATGTAGTTCATTGGTGGACGATTGTTGGTATGATTTATGACCGTGGATTATTCGGTATAATCATGACCATTGATGATTACATGAATATCCTCGGCAGTAGTAGTCTTGTGGATGATGTGGTTTATTTATGAAGTCGAGTCTCAAATGATAAAGTTGATGAAAATCTTTTTAAATCATAGAAGATAGTAGTATTTATGCTCTACTTGACTCTTCTAATGGATTGCTTATTTCCACTGCAGTTCTTGATCTAAAACTTGTTGTCTATTGTATTCTATCAGTTGTTATACTGTTGAAGGCTAAGGATAATTTATTCTGCATTATCTGAGTCCTTATATTTCTTACTGGGCTAGTTGAGCTCACCCTTTCTTTCATTGTTCTCTTCAGGAAATGAGAATATAGCTGGGACGAGTCGGGGATTGGAGTGATGGTCTGGGATAAATGGCTTTAGTAGTTCTCACTATTCTACGGAATAATGTGATAATAATTGTAATGAGGACACCATTGAGTGTGGATATTGTCTAGATGACAATATTCTTGTTTAAACTCTCAGCTATGTTTTGTCGTATTTTACATGACTGTTGTGAAACCCTGAATTTTATGAAATAAAAGTTTTTAATTTTTCTATTTTGGTAAATAGTTAAATTGAGATTTGGTATAACCATATTTTTTGATGTTTCAGGTGAAGATAGGTGATGAAAATTATCTTCATCCTGGGTGCGAAGAGGAATTTAGAATCGTAATTATGATTATGAGTTATTCATATGATTGTGGACAGGAATTGTTGATTGATGTTACAGGGATAAAACATTATTGGTGGAATTTTAACATGGAGAATATAATAGACCTGATGGTCTATTTGACTCTTCTAATGGATTACTCGTTCCGCTGCAACTATGGTTGAAAAGTTTTATCATCTACCATATGTTTTAAATCTCTGATTTATTACTGATGAAGGCTATTGATAATTTAATTATCTTTAGTCATGATATTCTTTACTGGGCTAGTTGTGCTCACCCTTTTTGCTTCACAATTCCTTTCAGGTAATAAGAGTGTAGTATTTGGGTCGAAATGGGATAACGAGGAAATAGTGAGATGGTCCGAGAGACGCTTGAAGTTTCTCAATACATTATAAAACGGCATGACATGCAATATATAATTGCATTGAGGACCTAAGAAGTGTGTGTTATATTTTATACGTCACTTAATAATTGATTTTGGTGAACAATAATAGGGTGATGAGAACCCGACCTTGAAAGCGTCAAAGTGCACCGCATTAAAATGAAGAGAATGTAAATCTTCTCGTGTCCTTTGGAGACTTGAAATATTTGTTGTTGTACTTTATATGGCATGTAATAATTTGAGTATGAATATTATCGTATTATATACGTTACAATATTTGTATTGAAACTCATAGTATATATGTCGTCGTATTTTGCACGACAGTTGTATAAATGAAGTTTATAATTAATTTTTGTAGTGTGGTATTTGGCGATTCAGAATGGGTGATGTATACCTATTTTGGGTGATTCACAGTTGGTATCAAAGCTTAGGGATATAATCCCTGACTGAGATGTGAGACAAGAACTAGGAGGGGAGAGATGAGGAATTTCTTCGCTAGTATGACCTATATAAGTTTATTTGGTATTTAATTGATCGGTCAGAGTATAGGGATAATATGTGGTATGTCATTTAACCTTTATTTTGAAGGTATATTTTAGAATGATATCTGAAATACAGGAGATGAGCAATGGGAAAATTATGATACAGAGGATATAACCGGGAAGGTACAATCCGAAAAGAAAGCAAGGTATTCTCATCTCTTCGAACTACCAGGTACGTAAATTTCGAGGGCGAAATTTTATAAGGAGGGGAGATTGTTAGACCCCGAATTTTATGAAATAAAAGTATTCAATTTTTCTATTTTGGTAAATAGTTAAATTGATAAAAGTTTAAAGTTAAGGGTCATATTTAAAAAAATTTCAAAGTAAACAAGTTGTTGTAAAATAATCGGTGGTAAAATACGCGTGGTTGCATAGTAGTACACGGTATTGATTATTGATGCTTATGTGAGAAGTCACTCAGTTATACTCAATTATTGCTACAATAATTGCTGCATCATATCTCTCATATTATTGATTTAATTATTGTCATAGTATCATCTACATAATATTTTATATATTATTAAATTAATAATTGAGACGACAGGGAAATAGTGAGATGGTCCGAGACTGTTGAAGTTTCTCAATACATTATAAAACGGCATGACATGCAATATATAATTGCATTGAGGACCTAAAATTAGTGTGTGTCGATTTTTTTATCGTCACTTAATAATTGATTTTGGTGAACAATAATAGGGTGATGAGAACCCGACCTTGAAAGCGTCAAAAGTGCAACGCATTAAAATGAAGAGAACAGAAATCTTCTCGTGTCCCTTTGGAGACTTGAAATATTTGCTGCTATACTTTATATGGCATGTAATAATTTGAGTATGAATATTGTCGTATTATATACGTTACAATATTTGTATTAAAACTCATAGTATATATGTCATCGTATTTTGCACGACAGTTGTATAAATGAAGTTTATAATTGATTTCTGTAGTGTGGTATTTGGCGATTTAGAATGGGTGATATATACCTATTTTGGGTGCGTCACAATTGGTATCAAAGTTTAAGGATATGATCCCTGGCTGAGATGTGAGACAAGAACTAAGAGGGGAGAGACGGGAAATTCCTTCGTTAGTATGACCTACCTAAGTTTATTTGGTATTTAATTGGTCAGTCAGAGTATAGGGATAATATGTGGTATGTCATTTAACCTTTGTTTTGAAGGTATATTTTAGAATGATATCTGAAATACAGGAAATGAGCAATGGGAAAATTATGATACAGAGGATATAACCGGGAAGGTACAATTCGAAAAGAAAGCAAGGTATTCTCATTTCTTCGAACTACCAGGTACGTAAATTTTGAGGGCAAAATTTCATAAGGAGAGGAGATTGTGAGACACCGAATTTTATGAAATAAAAGTATTCAATTTTTCTATTTTGGTAAATAGTTAAATTGATAAAAGTTTAAAGTTAAGGGTCATATTTGAAAATTTTTCAAAGTAAGCAAGTTGTCATAAAATAATCGGTGGTAAAATATGCGTGGTTGCATAGTAGCACACGGTATTGATTATTGATGCTTATGTGAGAAGTCACTCAGTTATACTCAATTATTGTTACAATAATTGCTGCATCATATCTCTCATATTATTGATTCAATTATTGTCACAGTATCATCTGCATAATATTTTATATATTATTAAATCAATAATTAAGACGACAAAGTTATTCATATTATTAAATTGCAATATTTACAATGTCTAGAAGTTTTGTCAAGGAGAGGTTTGGTCACTTAATTGCGCGCCAATAGGGAGAAATCCTTATTGGAAAGCCCTCTCTTTCTTGGGAACGACCTAGTTGTTAAATATTGTGAGTTATAATATTAATGATGTATAAGTTCATGTTGATTAAAGATGAAATTGATAGTTCCATTGTGTTGGAATTATTAGTGTTAGTGGAAATCGACATTTATTTCGATAATAATTGATGTCTGGAGATTATATTAATCGATCGGGTATTCGGGGCACTTTTTGTGTCGAAGTACTATTCACAGGTTACTATTCACCTGATTACTATTCACTCTAGTATTATTTACTCGGGTATTTGGGACACTTTTTGTGTCAGAGTACTATTCACGAGTTACTATTCACGGTTTACTATTCACCCAAATTACTATTCACTCTAGTATTATTCACTCGGGTATTTGGGACACTTTTCGTGTCGGGGTACTATTCACGAGGTACTATTCCCGAAGAACTATTCACGGGGTACTATTTACCCAAAAAATATATTTCTTTTTGGTCCAAATTATTTTTGGGTACAATATTATTCCATGAGGAGATGTGCTAATTTTTCAAACCATTGGTTGAAATTATAATAGTAAATCAATATGGATCATTGGTTTAAAGTTTTAATAGTAAATCAATATGGATCGCTGGTTTAAAGTTTTAATAGTGAATCAAGATGGATCATTTGGTTTAAAGTTTTAATAGTGAATCAAGATGGACCGTTGCTTTAAGTTTTAATAGTAAATCAATATGGACCATCTGCTTTAAAAGTAAATCAATCTAGACCGCTCATGAATTAGTTACTATTCAGGTCCATTCTCCTATAAATAAAGCTCATTCCTTCATTATTTCTTACTAATTCAATTGAAACTTTAGAGAGAAAAATTATATAGAGAAAGCTATAGAGAGAAAATCTATAGAGAGAAAAAAGAGAGAAGTCTCACCACCTCACTATTCCAAAGATCCGCTTTTCTTCTAAGGTAAGGATATTATTATTATAGTAAGGGTTATTATTTCTTTCGTATTCATGAAGAGAGCTATTGTTATTCCATTCTTTATTATTATGTTGGAATAACCTGTCTATGCGAAGTACTGCATACATGGTGAAAATTTTATAATATTCCATTCTTTATTATTCTGTCAGAATATCCTCACGTGCGCTTACGCTTTACGCACTGTGTTCTATTCTTTATTATTCTCGCTTGGAATAACATGTGCATATGCGCTCTATCGCATGCATGGTGAATTCTGTTATTATTCCATTATTTATTATTCTGTTGGAATATCCTGTCGGTGCGGATTATTTCTGACCTGGTTTCGTTCTTTATTATTCTGTTGAGAATAACATGTCTGTGCGGTCTATCGCATGCATGGTGAATTCTTCTGTTATTCCATTCTTTATTATTCTGTTGAAATAGCCTGTATATGTGGATTACCACATGCATGGTCAATGATCCTTTGTATTTCATTCCTTATTAAATTGTGAAAATGATCTGTCTACGTGGATTACCGCATGGCGGGTGAAAATCCATTTGCACTTTCGTAATTTTTCTGACCCTCAAAAAATTCTAGAAAGATATAAGCATTGGACTGTTGACTATGATGAAAGTCATAATAAAAGCATTGAACTGATGAAAATCATGGGTATATGTAGTATTAGTAAGTGTTATAATGAGTTATGTTGGTTATTATTTGAAAACATGAAAGTTTCTTAGAAATCACAAAGGGTTGAAAAATCAGATTTTGGTGACAATGGAACATGAAATTCAATTGACCATATCTCTTATTATATTTTGAATTTTTGAGTGTGGTCAAATTCTAGAGTTAGATCTATGAGTTTTCTAACTTATCCAAGTGGAATCACTGGAAAAGGTGTTGTAGATTTTCGTGTGGACTGATTTTAGCAAAGGAGTCAAAAATTGCAAAGTACCAAAAAACTACTACCCAGAAATTTAAAAGGGCATTTTGGGCCACTTAGTTTGTGAAATAAATTTTGGCCTTTTGGGACATGAAAATATATGGTATAAAGTACCTCCTGTCCAAAAATGAGCTCATTCCGACTTAAAATGAGCAAGTTATGACTATTTTAATATTTAGGTTTTCTCGACGAAAAATTCTATAACCGGAGTTCTATAACTCCGATTACCATGAAATTTAAACTGGAAGCTCACGTTAACATGTGTAAGATCTTGCCAAGATTTGGGAATTTCTGGAGTTAAACTTGAGGTAGCTAATTTCTTAAGGAATTAATTAAAAATTGATTTTTGAAAAATACTTAAGGGAGTTAAAAAATTATAAAAAAAGACTTGTTGTGTATTAAATATCTATATAATAAAACAGAGCGGCTTCAACAAACAACGATCTAGATTAAACCTTCATCATCCAATGGCTAAAATTTAATCATGATTATTTTATTTCATAAAAAAAAAAACAAATTTGCCCAATTCAAAATCCCCCCTATCCAAGTCACGCTTATACGTCTGTCCCTTTCTCCTAATCCCACCCTTAATTTTGAGGAGAGAGACCGTTTTTAAAAATGGTTTGAATCCAATACAGAGATTTCTCCCCAAATCAAGCCTTTTTCGGATCACTATCGCAGGGTCTTTTTCATTTTCAATCACTATCGCAGTAAGCAACAAGTTGTCCCTCGAAAGCCCAGTCCCATCTCTATCGCAGGGGCTTCTTCATTTTTTGGTGGGTATCGCGGCTGCAGGGGATATATATTTGGGCATCCCTCGAAAGCCCAGACCCATCTCTGTCCCACTAAAAAGTCCCAACCACCCAAATCTCGGGTTCCATTCAAGCTAACCAAGTAAGCAGGCGTCAAGTTTTTGTTCAAGCAAATGTTTGATACACATCTTTAATTAGCTTGAGAAACTAATGTTTTGGGTTGTTTACAGTTTCAGCCGTAACTAATTATTCATCTACATCACGTCACGTCTTCATCAGCAGCAACTAATTGTTCTCTGATTTTTTTTAATTGTTCATCTATATTTTGAAATGGTGCAAGCAATTTGCTTGATAAAATGCTGAAGTAAAATGCTGAAGTGAAGTAAGTTCATCTACATTCTTTGTGGTCTACATATAATAATGCTGCTGTAGTCTGTATTTATGATGTGTGCAATTTCAATTTGGCGTTCTATCATCTTACCAACTTTGGTTTGATATACTGCTTGAATTTGATTCTATGGTTTTAATTTTCTGGTATCATCTTACCAACTTTGGTTTGATATACTGCTTGAATTTGATTCTATGGTTTTAATTTTTTGGGGTAGACTAATGTACTATGTATTAAACATGGCTATTTTTTTTTGAAGGTTGGATGGATGGAGCAGGAAATTCAACAGAGGTCGAGGGTCGGATCTGTAGGCCGATCTCATCGAGAGGTTCATGGTTTATTTTCATTACTCAATTAATTTTGTACCTTTTCTTCTGATTACCTTGAAATTGGTACTGCTGACATCTTCGAACAAATTCTGAGGTGTCTTCATGTCAACATTTAAATTGAAGATGTAATTATTGTACTCTTTTAGCCGTAATTTGAAACTCTGACATTACAAAGGCAAGGAAAATTGATGATTATACTCTTTAAGAATAATACTTGGGAGTCCTTGATAGATTCGATTCCTAACAATTTTCCTAAAACTCTAAAAATTCATCAAGGAGCTGATTCGTAAGAGTTTTGATTTGTTTTATCAAAGTAATTTGTGTGTTTTTTCCAATTTTTTTTACCTCTTGTTTGTCTTGCAGCATCTTCATCTTTGTCTGAATCATGGATTGCGTTCAAATTTTCATCCTACATTGTACCCATTGTCCCCAATAAGACCACCTTCCATAAGTAGAAAAACAAAGGAAACAAACTACAATTGTCCGGGTCTTCAAAATAGAGGATTTTAGGACAGATGATGATGGCACCATTTGATTGGGGCTGATTGGGGTTCCTTGATGTTTTCTTTTGGCATGAGTAGTGTTGATGAGGTTAAAGATCGAAGTTTTAGGTGGAGAGGGTTTCAGGGTTTTGCCATTATTTCCGTTTAGTTTGTCGAAAAGTTTGAGATCGGGAAAATATTTTAGTCGGTTTGACTTTGTGAGATAGGGAATAAACGAAGAGGAGGGAGAATGGAGATGGAGACTTGAGATCAATTTTATATCAGATCAGGGTTGAGACTTGAGAGATATAATAAAACAGAGCGGCTTCAACAAACAACGATCTAGATTAAACCTTCATCATCCAATGGCTCAAATTTAATCATGATTATTTCATTTCACAAAAAAAAAAAAAAATTTACCCAATTAAAAATCCCCCCTAGCCAAGTCACGCTTATACGTCTGTCCCTTTCTCCTTATCCCGCCTTCTCCTTATCCCACCCTTCATTTTGAGGAGAGAGATCGTTGTTAAAAAGGGTTTGAATCCAATACAGAGATTTCCCTCCAAATCAAGCCTTTTTTGGATCACTATCGCAGGGTCTTCTTCATTTTCAATCACTATCGCAGCAAGCAACAAGTTGTCCCTCAAAAGCCCAGTCCCATCTCTATCGCAGGGGCTTCTTCATTTTCTGGTGGGTATCATGTACATGCGGGGATATATATTTGGGCATCCCTCGAAATCCCAGACCCATCTCTGTCCCACTAAAAAGTCCCAACCACCCAAATCTCAAGTTCCATTCAAGCTAACCAAGTAAGCAAGCGTCAAGTTTTTGTTCAAGCAAATGTTTGATACACGTCTTTAATTACCTTGAGAAACTAATGTTTTGGGTTGTTTACAGTTTCAGCAGCAACTAATTGTTCATCTACATCACGTCACGTCTTCATCAACAGCAACTAATTGTTCTCTGATTTTTTTAATTGTTCATCTACATTTTGAAATGGTGCAAGCAAGTTGCTTGATAAAATGCTAAAGTAAAATGCTGAAGTGAAGTAAGTTCATCTACATTCTTTGTGGTCTACATATAATAATGCTGCTGCAGTCTGCATTTATGATGTGAGCAATTTCAAATAGGCGTTCTATCATCTTACCAACTTTGGTTTGATATACTGCTTGAATTTGATTCTATGGTTTTAATTTTCTGGTATCATCTTACCAACTTTGGTTTGATATACTGCTTGAATTTTATCCTATGGTTTTAATTTGTCGGGGTAGACTAATGTACTGTGTATTATACATGGCTATTTTTTTTGAAGGTTGGATGGATGGAGTAGGAACTTCAATAGAGATCAAAAATCGCACCAACAGAGGCCGCCTCTCACCGAGAGGTTCATGGTTTATTTTCATTATTCAATTACTTTTGCACCTTTTCTTCTGATTACCTTGAAATTGGTGCTGCTGACATCTTCGAACAAATTCCGAGGTGTCTTCATGTCAACATTTAAATTGTTGAAAGTAGTGTATTATTTTGCCTTCTCTCTTTGACATACTTATCATAGTTCATTATTTTGTGAAAAAAGTAAGGCTCGTTGTTTTGAGCATGTCAACTTTTCTTATAATTTTGCACCTCAGAATTTTTTACTGTTTAGTTTTGTAATGGTAGACTGCATATATTTGCTGATATTAGAAGTTCCCAAATTTAGTTTTGGTTGTGATTTGATTATTCAATTCTAGCTAAGCTGCATATATTGATTTGATAGTCATGCATTAGTTTTCCGAATAAAGGTAAACAAAATTGTTGGTTCTTCATGATCTTTCAAAAAAATCATATAATCTTCAACTAGAAGTTTGCTAGAAACATTTATTTGATGGATAACTGCAAAATTGATGCCATGTGTAGCCGTGATTAATTGACTTAAAAAAGTTTTTTTTGGCTTTCCATGTCTTACAGTTTGGTTAAATTTGCTATTAAAAGTAAAAAGGTGGCTAACATTATATTGAGAAAATTTTATAGGTAATTTATTTGGGAAACGTTAGATTATTAGCTTCACAAAGTAGATGAAAATTGATTTTCTTTAATCACCTATACATTTTCATAAATTCTTTTTTCCCGTATAGTCCTTTTAGATGTGATTTTGTTTGATTTGAAGTATTAGTAATTTTAAAAAGTATAGGTACAAAATGTTTGAATGATCTTATCGTTTGTTACCTTTTCATTTTTCAAGAATAAATTATGTTTTAATTAATTTTAGTTGGACGAATTTAACTTGTAAATAGATTATCCCATAAAGATGTCTCTTATACAAGATTTGTTAAAAATAATTTGTGGTGTAACTATTAAATATCTACATGTACATTAAAGTATTTTAACTTCATTGAGTTAAGCCAACTTAAAATAATAATATTCAGTCTCAGTTTTGAATAGGTAAATGTGTAACAACATAGACTCTTTAGCTTATTACTAGAAACACTTGAATAAATCAATAGTTAAAATCCTTGTGTCCAAAGAAAGTGTAGTTCTTTTATAAAGCATACAAAGAAGCATATTGGGAAAAGGCCAATTTAATTTAATAATTATTCCCAATATTTTTAGTAGCTATACCTTCTCTGTAAAAAGTTGAATATTTGACTCACCAAAGTTGGAATTAGTAGTTGTTTGTTTATGGGATAATCTGTAATTATTGTACTCTTTTAGCCGTAATTTGAAACTCTGACATTACAAAGGCAAGGAAAATTGATGATTATACTCTTTAAGAATAATACTTGGGAGTCCTTGATAGATTCGATTCCTAACAATTTTCCTAAAACTCTAAAAATTCATCAAGGAGCTGATTCGTAAGAGTTTTGATTTTTTTTATCAAAGTAATTTGTATGTTTTTTCCAATTTTTTTTACCTTTTGTTTGTCATGCAGCATCTTCATCTTTGTCTGGATCATGGATTGCGTTCAAATTTTCATCCTATATTGTACCCATTGTCCCCAATAAGACCACCTTCCATAAGAAGAAAAACCAAGGAAACAAACTACAATTGTCCGAGTCTTCGAAATAGAGGATTTTAGGACAGATGATGATGGCACCATTTGATTGGGGCTGATTGGGGTTCCTTGATGTTTTCTTTTGGCATGAGTAGTGTTGATGAGGTTAAAGATCGAAGTTTTAGGTGGAGAGGGTTTCAGGGTTTTGCCATTATTTCCGTTTGGTTTGTCGAAAAGTTTGAGATCGGGAAAATATTTTAGTCGGTTTGACTTTGTGAGATAGGGAATAAACAAAGAGGAGGGAGAATGGAGATGGAGACTTGAGATCAATTTTATATCAGATCAAGGTTGAGACTTGAGAGATATAATAAAACAGAGCGGCTTCAACAAACAACGATCTAGATTAAACCTTCATCATCCAATGGCTCAAATTTAATCATGATTATTTCATTTCACAAAAAACAAAAACAAATTTACCCAATTAAAAATCCCCCTAGCCAAGTCACGCTTATACGTCTGTCCCTTTCTCCTTATCCCGCCTTTTCCTTATCCCACCCTTCATTTTGAGGAGAGAGATCGTTGTTAAAAAGGGTTTGAATCCAATACAGAGATTTCCTTCCAAATCAAGCCTTTTTTGCATCACTATCGCAGGGTCTTCTTCATTTTCAATCACTATCGCAGCAAGCAACAAGTTGTCCCTCAAAAGCCCAGTCCCATCTCTATCGCAGGGGCTTCTTCATTTTCTGGTGGGTATCGCGGCTGCAGGGGATATATATTTGGGCATCCCTCGAAATCCCAGACCTATCCATGTCCCACTAAAAAGTCCCAACCACCCAAATCTCAGGTTCCATTCAAGCTAACCAAGTAAGCAGGCGTCAAGTTTTTGTTCAAGCAAATGTTTGATACACGTCTTTAATTAGCTTGAGAAACTAATGTTTTGGGTTGTTTACAGTTTCAGCAGCAACTAATTGTTCATCTACATCACGTCACGTCTTCATCAACAGCAACTAATTGTTCTCTGATTTTTTTAATTGTTCATCTACATTTTGAAATGGTGCAAGCAAGTTGCTTGATAAAATGCTAAAGTAAAATGCT
Source organism: Panax ginseng (assembly GCA_020205605.1). Taxonomy (NCBI): domain Eukaryota; kingdom Viridiplantae; phylum Streptophyta; class Magnoliopsida; order Apiales; family Araliaceae; genus Panax; species Panax ginseng. Next base: position 17,556,523 of record CM035134.1, read on the forward strand.
GAAGTGAAGTAAGTTCATCTACATTCTTTGTGGTCTACATATAATAATGCTGCTGCGGTCTGCATTTATGATGTGAGCAATTTCAATTAGGCGTTCTATCATCTTACCAACTTTGGTTTGATATACTGCTTGAATTTGATTCTATGGTTTTAATTTTCTGGTATCATCTTACCAACTTTGGTTTGATATACTGCTTGAATTTTATTCTATGGTTTTAATTTTCTGGTATCATCTTACCAACTTTGGTTTGATATACTGCTAGAATTTTATTCTATGGTTTTAATTTGTCGGGGTAGACTAATGTACTGTGTATTATACATGGCTATTTTTTTTGAAGGTTGGATGGATGGAGTAGGAACTTCAACAGAGACTGAGGGCTGGACCGCTGTAGGCCAGTCTACTAAAAGGTTCATGGTTTATTTTTATTATTCAATTACTTTTGCACCTTTCTTCTGATTACCTTGAAATTGGTGCTGCTGACATCTTCGAACAAATTCCGAGGTGTCTTCATGTCAACATTTAAATTGTTGAAAGTAGTGTATTATTTTGCCTTCTCTCTTTGACATACTTATCATAGTTCATTATTTTGTGAAAAAAGTAAGGCTCGTTGTTTCGAGCATGTCAACTTTTCTTATAATTTTGCACCTCAGAATTTTTTACTGTTTAGTTTTGTAATGGTAAACTGCATATATTTGTTGATATTAAAAGTTCCCAAATTTAGTTTTGGTTGTGATTTGATTATTTAGTTCTGGCTAAGCTGCATATATTGATTTGATAGTCATGCATTAGTTTTCCAAATAAAGGTAAACAAAATTGTTGGTTCTTCATGATCTTTCAAAAAAATCATATAATCTTCAACTAGAAGTTTGCTAGAAACATTTATTTGATGGATAACTGAAAATTTGATGCTATGTGTAGCCGTGATTAATTAACTTAAAAAAGTTTTTTTTGGCTTTCCATGTCTTACAGTTTGGTTAAATTTGCTATTAAAAGTAAAAAAGGTGGCTAACATTATATTGACAAAATTTTATAGGTAATTTATTTGGGAAACGTTAGATTATTAGCTTCACAAAGTAGATGAAAATTGATTTTCTTTAATCACCTATACATTTTCATAAATTCTTTTTTCCCGTATAGTCCTTTTAGATGTGATTTTGTTTGATTTGAAGTGTTAGTAATTTTAAAAAGTATAGGTACAAAATGTTTGAATGATCTGATCGTTTGTTACCTTTTCATTTTTCAAGAATAAATTATGTTTTAATTAATTTTAGTTGGACGAATTTAACTTGTAAATAGATTATCCCATAAAGATGTCTCTTATACAAGATTTGTTAAAAATAATTGTGGTGTAACTATTAAATATCTACATGTACATTAAAGTATTTTAACTTCATTGAGTTAAGCCAACTTAAAATAATAATATTCAGTCTCACTTTTGAGTAGGTAAATGTGTAACAACATAGACTCTTTAGCTTATTACTAGAAACACTTGAATAGTCAATAGTTAAAATCCTTGTTTCCAGCAAAGTGTAGTTCTTTTATGATGCATACAGTAAGCATATTGGGAAAAGGCCAATTTAATTTAATAATTATTCCCAATATTTTTAGTAGCTATACCTTCTTTGTAAAAAGTTGAATATTTGACTCACCAAAGTTGGAATAAGTAGTTGTTTGTTTATGGGATAATCTGTAATTATTGTACTCTTTTAGCCGTAATTTGAAACTTTGACATTACAAAGGCAAGGAAAATTAAAGATTATACTCTTTAAGAATAATACTTGGGAGTCCTTGATAGATTCGATTCCTAACAATTTTCCTAAAACTCTAAAAATTCATCAAGGAGCTGATTCGTAAGAGTTTTTATTTGTTTTATCAAAGTAATTTGTGTGTTTTTTCCAATTTTTTTTACCTCTTGTTTGTCTTGCAGCATCTTCATCTTTGTCTGGATCATGGATTGCGTTCAAATTTTCATCCTACATTGTACCCATTGTCCCCAAAAAGACCACCTTCTATAAGAAGAAAAACCAAGGAAACAAACTATAATTGTCCGGGTCTTCGAAATAGAGGATTTTAGGACAGATGATGATTGCACCATTTGATTGGGGCTGATTGGGGTTCCTTGATGTTTTCTTTTGGCATGAGTAGTGTTGATGAGGTTGAAGATCGAAGTTTTAGGTGGAGAGGGTTTCAGGGTTTTGCCATTGTTTCCGTTTGGTTTGCCGGAAAGTTTGAGATTGGGAAAATATTTTAGTCGGTTTGACTTTGTGAGATAGGGAATAAACGAAGAGGAGGGAGAATGGAGATGGGGACTTAAGATCAGTTTTAGATCAGATCTAGGTTGAGACTTGAGAGTCTGATATAAGAGATAAAGACAAAGACGAAGAAAGTAAAGGCTTATTCGGTATTCGGGTAGACCGAAGTGTAAAAAATACCCGAATTATTAAGAAATTTTGGTTAATTTATTTCGGTTAGGTTCTGTTATTCGGTTATACCCGTTCTTTGCTCATTCCTATTCAAAACAATAGTAACAATAGTAATGAATTTATAGTAAAAAAAAATATCTTCCAACAGTTTGAAACCTCAACTATAGTAATAATAGTATTGAATGTATAATATAAAAAATATCTTCCAACAGTTTGAAACCTCAACTATAGTAATAATAGTATTGAATGTATAGTAACAATAGTATTGAATGTATAGTAACAATAGTAACAACTATCTTCCAACAGTTTGAAACCTCAACTATCTTCAAAACAATAGTTTTTAATGTATAGTAAAAAAAAATTGAACTAGGCTCGGAAGATTTGGAACAATAGTATTGAACGTATCTGTCTTTGCATCTTCATTTGTTCATGTTTAACTTATGTTTAGTTTATTAAGTTTGCTCTTACAGGTTGATCTAAGTGATAGTAACAACATACATGTGCGCCTAATCAATTACTATGGATAAGGTAACGCTACTGGTATTGTTAAAAAAATTTATTTTGATATTAGTTTGCATTTTTTGACTAATGTCTTATTTTGTACTTCTTAGGAGAATTCATATGTGAATCACTTGAACAACCTAAGTTTTATTCCATCTTCAACGAAAGGGAAAGCAAAAATCGGTTGTTCTATTGGAAAAGAAAATTAGTTTAATCAACCGGTATGTTGTACTAATCATTGTTTATCTGTTGATAAAAATCGGTTAGAGCATTATACACTAAATTGTCACTAATATTTTTTAGTTCCTCACCCCTCACTCTCACTCTCACCTTTACCCTTTTCTCTCACACACACACGACTCCATACCATCATCAAGTAGAATTGTTGTGTTGTGGTATTATTATGAATTTGATTTTAAAAATTAATGCTTTTTGGACATGATAACCTAATGCCTTATTTCGGTTAGAGTGATCTACATTATATTGTCAGTGATATTTTTGAGTTCCTCACCCCTCACTCTCACTCTTACACATCTCTCTCACGCACACACGACTCTATTCTTACATAAATTTGATTTTGGACCTGCTAACATATTGTCCAAATTATGTAATGGTTTCTTTAGCCATTCTTACATTATATAGATTCTTATTTGATTTTCTTAATTTTTTTGTTCCTGTCATAAATTTAACTTATTCCACACATCACTTCCTATTTTAGACTCCCGCATCAAATTTTGCTTCCTCTAAAATTAAGGCCCAACGCGCCAGACGTGAACGAAATCGCATTGATAGTAGTACGTGCTCGCGACGTAAGCTATCACAGCGCGCACATCGGGAAAGAGAGCGTTCTGGGAATTACACTCAACCTCTACCCAAAGACACCATCCAAGTCCAACTTCCTAACATGGTTACTGCAGTCCCTTCGCATTCCCAACCATCTCTTAGTAAAATATTGGCTGAACATTCGCCTACTCAGTTGTGCAATGTCGAGGTACATTTACTATTGTCATTGTTTGTATTTGGATTAAAATACATAAAACTAACTATCTTCAACGCCAGGATGAATGTGTACTTGTGCGGGAAACACGAATTATTACCAATCATAATGCACCTTCAACGTCGAAAGTATGTCACACGCCCACTAATTGTCGGAAAAATGTAAAAGAAAATATGTCTACTTCTTTGGTAAGTTTTTTGATTAATGTCTTCGAATTGATACGTATTTCTTTTGCTCTTAAGAAAAATAAAGTTGTAATGTATTGTCTTTCCCCTGTTGGATAGTTGCATAGGAAAATACCAGTGATTTGCACTCCCCCACAACCGTTATGTCATGTTTTGCAAGACCTAACACCATTGCACCGAGCCACTATAGCACACTTTCCACAAAAAAGGTCGCGGACAAATAATTTGGAATGTTATCTAACACCTACAATTGCGTCCAATCCAGTTTTTATTCCAACTAACTTTGCTCTATTCTCACCTGTTCTGGTGCGACCTTTACCCTCGCCTCAAAATTTAGAGACAGACTTTGCTCAATATGAAGTTATCCCCGATGTAGAACCGCATTCTCATCAAACTTACGACAATGTCCTCATGACGTCGTCTCCTGTTCTGGCAGATCTAACAGTGTATGTATATTCTATATAGTTTATTAGTTGCCTACTATTTTCTTACTTCTCATATTTGTGTACATATTATTTTTATTTGTAGATTCCCACCAGAACCCTTTAGCGATATTGACAGTATGTTTAGTGATGACGAAATGAAAATTATTGTCCCTGTCAATAATGAGCGTCATTTTCTCGGGCCTATGAATATTCAGTGTCCTTATTTTTCAGCTATACATTGGCAGGATGAACGATTATCTAGCACAGGATTGTCCAATCCAAGATTCGGAACATGTTGTCTACAAGGCAAAATTAAGTTATTGGAACTCATTGCACCCCCACCTCCTATTCGTGCATTGTACGATGGCCATGATGGTCAATCAAAATCATTTCGTTGGCATATTAGGGAGTACAATGCAGCTAATGCTTTCACGAGCTTAGGTGCTAAGCTTGATGACAGATTACTCAACTCAAGAGGGCCAACATCATTCACTATCTATAGAGAATTAAACACCGTACCGGGTCATTGTTACCCCCGGATGGTCGCGCACCCATCTACTGTCAGTTGTACATATATGACCCAACCACTGCATTGAATATTCGGTGTGCACAGAATAATAACTTATGTGGAGATATCCTCCACACTATACAGAATTGTTTGTTGTCAGTGAATCATTTTGCTTCAAAGTACAAACGTGCCCATGAAATACTAACTGAGTCAGAATCTTCAGATCATGATTTACGTGTTCACCTTCATTATACCTCATCAACTAATAGGCATCGGTACAATCTTCCAACCACAGATGAAATAGCTGTGATTTTGCCTGGTGATGGTAGTGAGAGTAGTGGTATGCGGGATATTGTTCTGCACCTAAAAGGAGATAATAGAGCCCTGAGACAGATCAATGAGTATCATCCAGCATATTTACCATTACACTATGTACTTGTATTCCCTACTGGTGAGCTTGATTGGGAACCTGGTCTACGATAGTGGAACTCCGAACAAAATGATTTTGCAATAAGAAGGATGACACAGATGCAATTTTATAGCTATCGTATGTTTCCACGTCCCACCGAGTATTTGACGATTCTTAGAGGAGGAAAGTTATTTCAAGAGTTTATAGTAGATGCTTGGGCATCAATAGAGCAAAACAGGTTGTCTTACATCAGACTCAATCAGGATAAGTTGCGTCGTGAGATTTATGCAAATTTATGTGACGGCAGTGTTGATGAGTTGGGCCCCGAGCAGATCGGACAACGCTTTATTCTGCCATCGTCCTTTACTGGGAGTGAACGTAACATGAGCCAGATTTTTCATGACTCTATGTCCATTACAAGGTACCACCAACACCCTGATATCTTTCTCACCATGACGGCCAACCCAAAATGGCCCAAAATAACATCTGCCTTACTAGAACACCAAACCTCTTTAGATCGTCCCGACATAGTTGCCTGTGTATTTGAGTTAAAACGGCGTGCCCTGATGCATGAGGTAAAAAATGAAAAATTTTTGGTTGAAAAGTTGCTCATGTATTCACTATTGAGTTCCAAAAACGAGGGTTACCACACATGCATGCTTTATTCTTCCTTCATGGCCCTGACAAGATTCATACAACTGTACAAGTGGATCGGTTAGTTAGTGCTGAATTCCTAGATCCATCCACTGATCCAACTCTGTACGAAACAATCAAGAGTTGTATGGTTCATGGTCCCTATGGTTCTCGAAACCCATATTCAACTTGCATGGTGAACGGTGCATGTCGGTTCCATTATCCAAAAGCCTTTGCAGATTCGACTACTATGGATGAACATGGGTACCCTGTTTACCGTCAAATCACCGTAATGGTGGTCCTTACACCACCAGAGGGCATACATTTGATAATCGAGATGTCGTACCTTACAATCCACACCTATCAAGAAAGTTCAACTGTCATATAAATGTGGAGGTCTGTGCAGGAATGAGGTGCGTCAAATATATCCACAAGTATATTTACAAAGGTCATGACCGCACAACTATGGTTTTAGAGGGACCAGATGGAAATAATGAGATAAAATAATACCTTGATGCAAGGTATATTGGACCGACAGAGGCTGTATGGCGACTCTTCGGTTATCCTCTCCATGAAGAAATTCCTTCGGTTGTACGGCTAGATCTACATTTACCTGGGATGCATCAAGTTGTTTACGATCCTGCTAAAACACTTGAACAATTAGACTTGGGTCTAGGAGTCAAATCACAACTCTGACCAGATTCTTTGACTGTTGTTCTTCAAATGATGTTGCACGTGCCTACACATACCAAGAATTTCCCCAACATTTCATTTGGAACAAAGGTCAGAAGATTTGGATTCCGAGGCAGAGTGGGTTTGCAATTGGCAGATTATACTTTATTACGCCCAATTCTGGGGAGCGGTTTTACCTTCGATTGCTATTAATAGTTGTTAGAGGACCGCATTCTTTTGATGGTCTACGCACGATCAATGGTGTGTTTCATGATAGTTTTAAATCACCGTGTGTAGCTATGGGGCTCCTGGAAGATAATGCAGAGTTGGTACAATGCCTCAAGGAGGCTTTAACCATGAATACGGGATACCAATTACGGAGACCGCTCCTCAATACATCCATGCACTCTGTGGAATCAATTCTCCGTCCATATATGTGATGATCTTTGTCACAAGTTACAAACAACTTTTGGCATATGCGATCCAACACAGCCTTAAATCGAAGATTACGGTTTATATTTGATTGATCAACTGCTACATGAATCTGGCAAAAAATTGGATGACTTCCCACCTATGCCACACCCTGTTCAAAATTGGAGTTCTGTTTCAGGTAATAGATTGTTGATCGATCATATGAAACTATGAATTCAAGCTAATCAACTGAATGACCTTTTGAATATTGATGTTTTAAATAATGCTCAATGTACGGCTTATGATGTTATCACCATCTCCATTGCTGAAAATTAGGGTAAAATGTTTTTCCTTAGTGGAGGTGCAAGAACTGGGAAAACCTTTTTGTACAACACCATCATCACTAAAATGCGCAGCGAGGGTCATATCGTCGTTACAGTTGCTTCATCAGGAATTGCATCGTTGTTGTTGTTAGGCGGTCGAACAACTCATTCTACATTTTGCATTCCATTCGATATCATAGAAAGTTCTGTATGTGGGTTCAGCAAACACTCACCGCATGGGGAATTATTTAGGGAGGCTCGCTTAATAATATGGGACGAAGTTTCCATGCAGCATCAACATGGTGTTGAGGCAGTTGATCGCACACTTCGTGATGTCCGTGATGATAACCAACCATTCGGTGGTATAACGATTGTGCTTGGGGGGATTTTTCGTCAAATACTACCGGTGATACCTAAGGGTCGGCGAGAACAAATTGTTGATGCATCTTTAAGACGTTCTGCAATATGGGCGAGTGTGTGCGTATTGACTTTGAGCATAAACATGCATCTAAATAGCAATCATCCTGCAAATTCTACTCACGCATCCTTCTTGGAAGAGGTGATTTATATTATACATTATTCATTTATATGTACTGATATGTTTCACATCATACTTAGATTGGGATCAGTACGCAAGATACTGTGGAACTTCCTCCAACGATACACAGGTGTCGAACTCTGCATGAACTAATTTCCAGAGTTTATCCACAACTAGATGTACTCAGTGCGGTAACCCCTTCCTACTTAACTGAGCGCACAATTCTTTTCACTCGGAATGATGATGTCTACGCATCAATGATGATACTCTACAAATTTATCCTGGCGAGACGTATACCTACTTGGCAGCTGACAAGGTGTCAGATGGGGACGAACTTTGTCGTTCTACCACTAATCAATATCCAAGTGAGTTTCTAAATTCTCTAAACCCGCCAGGTTTATCGCCTTTCAAGTTAGAGCTAAAGGTCGGATGCCCCATCATATTGTTGAGGAATATAGCCCCGAAAGATGGACTATGTAACAGGACCAGACTAATGGTTGTCAAGTGCGCATCGCGGGTTATTGAGGCTAGAATTCTAACTGGTGACAAATCTTCGAATTTGTGTTTCATCCTGCGGATATCATTATCACCGTCGTCCAAAGATTTACCATTTCAAATGACTAGACGCCAATTCCCAGTACGCTTAATATATGCTATGACAATCAATAAGTCGGAAGGCCAATCAGTCAAGTTTGTTGGTGTAGATCTGCGCTTGCCTGTATTCAGCCACAGTCACCTATATGTGGCCATGTCTAGATGCACATCGGCTGATCGCATCAGTGTCCTTCTCCCTCCTAATGGATCATCTACCACAACAAATATCGTATATCCAGAGGTGTTGGACTCGGTGTAAATATTACTACCTTTTTTAATGTTTGGCAACTTATGTCAGGTAATTGGTTCATGACTTTTGTTACGTTCCAAGCAATCATCAAACTTCTTACTTGGCAGAAAAATTATTTTGTTAGATTTTTGATTTGAAATGCTCTTCATTTGTTATTTATAATGTATGACGTACCTTAAGTCTACTCATTTAGTAATATTGAAATTAGGATTTTTGATTAACATTTTCCCTACCTAATATCAAAATTCATATCAAAACCAAAACCCTCAAACGGGGATGTTTCTAATTCAAATTTCCAATACCCTAATTTCAAAACTAATTGGCAGCATCTAATATTGTCATTTTGAGAGAGATTAAAAACTGAAAAGTACCTGATTAGATTCTCTCTTAGACGCTTTGGAATGGAAACCAGTCCACAAGTCCAATATTACGAGCTATCGTAGTTATAAATTTGCCCAGATGATGAAAAGCGGTGGCGTTATTAAATAATATTTTGAACATATTGATAGTAACCACTTGAGACCGAATCAAGTCTCAAATTTACTGTCCCAAGGGTACTATTGATATTAACCTTAAATTTTAAGGTCACATTGAGCCCAAGAGTAGCATTTAGTCCTTGAACATATTGAAACAACCTATCCTAACTTGAGCCATCTTGATTTACTGTTGAAATAAATATTCCCGAAATATACCTGATTTATACTCTTTTTGAAATGCTTATTTGTGTCTTTTTTTGGTGAGGGTGGTTTTTTTGTCCAGTCATTGTCTTATAGTATAAAAGAGAAAACAAGAAATTGCGAGTTCTGGAAGTAAAGGAGAAATTATAACCTATATGAATTACGTCTGAAACTGGAAAATGAACGCCAATGAATCATGATTTACTTTTAAAAAAATTAAACTATTTACTTTCATATTGAGTTAAGTGAGAATTTGGATCACTTTCATAATTATAGATTGTTTTAATTATAGATTTAACCTGTATAAATTATAGATTTTTGTAGATTAGTATTGTAGATTTCTTTTTCATGGAAGTTTATTTTTTTCAAGCGTAGCATTAGGTATAGACTGACTCCTAACAATCAATAATAAACATGATGACTAGAAGAAATTGGTCGTTTTACTGTTACCTTACTTTTCTTGTGTCTGTGGATGTCATTTATATCTTCATCTCCATCATGCTTCCTTTTCTATGATCAAAAGGAAAAATAATTTCTTTAATTATGTAAACCAATTAAAATGGGTGTCTGAGACTTTGTCTTAGGATCCAGAAATTCAAACAAAGGTTAAAGTTTCTCATTAATATGGAGAATATCACAGTCGAACCTTCTCATTAATAAAATTATGAATTGGAGAATATGCATATTACTTCATATAGAGAAAATGGGAGAGAGAAACTTATGACAATAGTCAAATTGAGTAGTTTGTATATCATGTTTCTTTTGCTACTGCAGGGGTTTGCGACCTTTGACTAAAGAATGTCATGCTGCCAATTTTTTCTCAAAGCATATGAAGGTTGAGGATCAGGTAGTGATATCTTTTCTCAAAACTTTTATTAGGACCGAGTACTGGAATAATATATTAGGTGAGAAGGTCTTTCAGAGCATTGCGTTGTTCATAAAGTAAATATGTGTGCGCTCATTTGTTTTTTAGATAATTCAGGGTAAAGTAAGGGTTCTTATGTTTCGAATTTACAGTTGTTTTATTTTGACTCACATATTTCGATAATTTTTATATTTTAAATATTTTCAGGTATGCATTGAAGGATACTTGGTGTAAGCTGTAAAGTAATGGGTCTTATGCTCAACATGTTGTTTATCTATTTTCTGCATGTTTGTATATTTTTGGTTTCATCTTTTGTAAAGTTAACTAATTATACATGGTTATGATGATTTTTGGGTATGGAATGATTATTTTTTGGTGGTTTGTATATGTATTGATGATTGTAAGTTTTGTAGACAGGTTTAAAATTTTTTGGATATCTATTTTTAAAGGAAACTCTGCCGAAATTTTTTAAAATTAGTACCGACTAGCTTGATATTTTGGTGGTTGGATATGTGTTGATGATTGAGTATGTATTAATTGTTGTGTTGGTATATGTCTTTAGATAATGTAATATTTTTCATTACGCCATGCCTTTATGTTATATGTACATAATGTATTGGTATTCTACTAAGAGAATTTCAAGATGGTTGTTATATGTACATGATGCGTCTAGATTTTGTGTCAATAGGAGATAATTCTCTTAGTAGCATGTGTTTGTTAAGAAATAGTAGTGCAAGTCCCAGATATCATATGTTGCCGCAAAATAACTCTCATTCCAATTTTTTGTGTTCATAATTTATTTTTATTTTTTTTGAGAATTATACAGTGCCTTCAAGCACGGGTTATCGCTAGCTCGATGTTTTGATGGTTGGATAAGTATTAATGATTACTAGTTCGATGTTTTGGTGGTTGGATATGTATTGATGATTAAGTATGTATTAATTGTTGTGGTGGTATGTGTGTTTAGATAATGTAATATTTTTCAAATTTTAATTTAATTTTTTGTTACGTCGTGCCTTTAGGCACATGTTATCGCTAGTATGTACATATGTTTGGACAAAGGATAGAAAAATAATAAGTTGATTTGATAATTTTTCATGAAAATGGTTTAGTTACGAATATATGAGTTAAATATGTTATGTGGAGTTGAAAGATTGGTAAATGAGATTTTATGGCTTGGGAATCCTATATAGGGTATATGCAGATTTTTGATGAGGAATTTGATCATTGGTGATGAAATCTTATGAGTATGGTGGCATTTTTGAATGATTAAATACATTATTTGGTAATGTGTAAATATTTTTAATAAATTGTTTATAAGTTTAAGAAGTGATTAAAATATTGTTATAATATTAATAATATTAGATTATGAGTTTATTAAGTGATTGATAATATTTAGATAAATTTAAAGTCTTTAATATTTATCATTGTTTTCGTTTGATTAATGCTTATATCATTGTCATCATTCTCATGCTTATATTGTGATGAAAGTCATCTTTGGCTTACGTGCATAGATGGACTTGGTGTGATTATGACCAGGGATTATTCGGTATCATCATGACCGTAATGTGACGAATGATGTGGTAAAAGTCCTCATTGGCCTGTAGTGCATTGATGAACAGTTATTGGTATGATTATGACCAGGGATTATTCGGTATAATCATGATCATTGATGATTACATGAATATCCTTGGTCGTAGTGTGGATGATTCAATGATGTGGATTATTTATTTAAATTTGAGTCTCAACGATAAAATATTGATTATACACTTTTAATTAAGTAAAAAGATAGTAGATATCATGCTCTACTTGACTATTTTAAAATACGAGTTGTATGTCTTTGGCCTGTAGTGCAAAGATGAATTGTTAATGAATATCTTGGCCGTAGTGCAAAGATGAATTTATTAGTTTGATTATGAGCAGGAATTGAGATTGGGTATAACCATGATTTTTGATGTTTCAGGTGAAGATAGGTGATGAAAATTATCTTCATCCTGGATGCGAAGAGGAATTTAGAATCGTAATTATGATTATGAGTTATTCATATGATTGTGGACAGGAATTGTTGATTGATGTTACAGGGATAAAACATTATTGGTGGAATTTTAACATGGAGAATATAATAGACCTGATGGTCTATTTGACTCTTCTAATGGATTACTCGTTCCGTTGCAACTATGGTTGAAAAGTTTTATCATCTACCATATGTTTTAAATCTCTGATTTATTACTTGATGAAGGCTATTGATAATTTAATTATCTTTAGTCATGATATTCTTTATCGGGCTAGTTGTGCTCACCCTTTTTTGCTTCACAATTCCTTTCGTGTAATAAGAGTGTAAATGGGGGTGAATGGGGATAACAGGAAATAGTGAGATGGTCCGAGATCTGTTGAAGTTTCTCAATACATTATAAAACCCGGCATGACATGTAATATATAATTGCATTGAGGACCTAAGAAGTGTGTGTATGCGATTTTATACGTCCACTTAATAATTGATTTTGGTGAACAACAATAGGGTGATGAGAACCCGACCCTGAAAGCGTCACAAGTGCACCGCAGTAAAATGAAGAGAACGAAAATCTTCTCGTGTCCCTTTGGAGACTTGAAATATTTGTTGTTGTACTTTATATGGCATGTAATAATTTGAGTATGAATATTGTCGTATTATATACGTTACAATATTTGTATTGAATCTCATAGTATATATGTCGTCGTATTTTGCACGACAGTTGTATAAATGAAGTTTATAATTAATTTTTGTAGTGTGGTATTTGGTGATTCAGAATGGGTAATGTATACCTATTTTGGGTGATTCACAATTGGTATCAAAGCTTAGGGATATAATCCCTGGCTGAGATGTGAGACAAGAACTAGGAGGGGAGAGATGAGGAATTTCTTCGTTAGTATGACCTATATAAGTTTATTTGGTATTTAATTGATCGGTTAGAGTATAGGGATAATATGTGGTATGTCATTTAACCTTTGTTTTGAAGGTATATTTTAGAATGATATCCAAAATACGAGGAGATGAGCAATGGGAAAATTATGATCTGAGAGGATATAACCTGAAGGTACAATCCGAAAAGAAAGCAAGGTATTCTCATCTCTTCGACTACCGTATCGTAAATTTTGAGGGCGAAATTTCATAAGGAGGGAGATTGTTAGACCTCGAATTTTATGAAATAAAAGTATTCAATTTTTCTATTTTGGTAAATAGTTAAATTGATAAAAGTTTAAAGTTAAGGGTCATATTTAAAAAAATTTCAAAGTAAACAAGTTGTCATAAAATAATCGGTGGTAAAATACGCGTGGTTGCATAGTAGTACACGGTATTGATTATTGATGTTTATGTGAGAAGTCACTCAGTTATACTCAATTATTGCTACAATAATTGCTGCATCATATCTCTCATATTATTGATTTAATTATTGTCATAGTATCATCTACATAATATTTTATATATTATTAAATTAATAATTGAGACGACAAAGTTATTCATATTATTAAATTGCAATATTTACAATGTCTAGAAGTTCTGTCAAGGAGAGGTTTGGTCACCTAATTGCGCGTCAATAGGGAGAAATCCTTATGGGAAAGCCCCCTCTTTCCTGGGAACGACCTGGTTATTAAATATTGTGAGTTATAATATTAATGATGAATAAGTTCGTGTTGATTAAAGATGAAATTTATAGTTTCATTGTGTTGGAATTATTAGTGTTAGTGGAAATCGACATTTATTTCGATAATAATTGATTTCTGGAGATTATATTATTTGATCAGGTATTCGGGGCACTCTTTGTGTCGGAGTACTATTCACATATTACTATTCACTCGATTACTATTCACTCTAGTATTATTCACTCGGGTATTTGGGACACTTTTTGTGTCAGAGTACTATTCACGAGTTACTATTCACCCAAATTACTATTCACTCTAGTATTATTCACTCAGGTATTTGGGACACTTTTTATGTCGGGATACTATTCACGGGGTACTATTCTAAGTAGTAATATTTACGGTACTATTCAATTCAAAATATATTTTTCTTTTGGTCCAAATCATTTTGGGTACAATATTATTCCATGAGGAGATGTGCTAATTTTTCGCATCATTGGTTGAAATTATAATAATAAATCAATATGGATCATTGGTTTAAAGTTTTAATAGTAAATCAATATGGATCATTTGGTTTAAAGTTTTAATAGTGAATCAAGATGGATCACTTGGTTTAAAGTTTTAATAGTGAATCAAGATGGACCGTTGCTTTAAGTTTTAATAGTAAATCAATATGGATAAAATCTGCTTTAAAAGTAAATCAATCTGACCGCTCATGAATTAGTTACTATTCACCCATTCTCCTATAAATAAAGCTCATTCCTTCATTATTTCTTACGAATTCATTTGAAACTCTAGAGAGAAAATTATAGAGAGAAATTATAGAGAAGCTATAGAGAGAAAATCTATAGAGAGAAAGAAGAGAAAGTCTCACTACCTCACTATTCCAAAGATCCGCTTTTCTTCTAAGGTAAGGGGATATTATTATTATAGGAAGGGTATTATTTCTTTCGTATTCATGGAGAGAGCTATTGTTATTCCATTCTTTATTATTATGTTAGAATAACTTTTGTCATCTAATCTTCATTGTAATATCCTAGATTTTTCCATGTAATTAAACAATTTTAATAAACAAACTTATGTGAAATTCTTATATAACAAATTATTCATAAATGAATTATTTAATTACATTATATGTTATGTGATAAGATGTATTGGAATGGTTGTTACAGTTTGAGTCAACTATTCAATTTGGCTAAGTATGAAATTAATTCTAATTAATTTCGGTGGATGACTTTAAAACATGACTTTGAGTTCTGAGCGAATTTAGTGACGGACAAACTTATTTGAGTCCTAACGTCGAAATTAGTCGATAGACTATAACCACGAAAATGCGTCACGGTTGACTTTTTGGTCAAAGTTAACCGGTTGACTTTTTCGGGGGAAAAGTCAACTACGAATTTTGAAGTTGAGTTTGACGAAACGGAGAGTTCCATGACGTCCGGACGTCGACTTTAGTAGAATCGATATAAGTATCGACACGCTTTTACTACTTGAGGGCAAAATGGTCAAAATGACTTGTTAATTGATTAAATAATTATTATATTAATTTTATACAAGTCAAGAATCGGTGGTCACACGTGACAAGTATATTGTGACAAGGAGGGAGTGTATATACGTATAGTATAGAGTGTGAGGAAGGAGGAGGTTATAATTGTTTGACAAAGGCTTTTCATGTTCTTAACTCCCTCCCTTATAACCATTAACTAGTGTATAATGATCCATGAATACATAACTGATGGTTGGAGAGGTGAAGAAATTTGAAAGCATATCGGTCCTAATAATATATACATATACACCCAACTCAAGCATTCATTCACTTTGCAACATTACAACTAAGAGAGCAAAAATAGAGAATAAAGGATTAGAGTTTGAGAGTGGGTCAAGGTTGTCTACGAATTTGAGGAGCATAATCAAGCAAGCAAGAAGGGAGAGATCAGTAGCTATCTCCATCTATAAGAAGAAATTCGCAGCAAGAGGTAAGCCATGACCCATGTATATATTTTTAGAAACTAGTAAGAAAATGCTTGAGTGGCCATTGGAACTACTTTGTGTTGATGCTATGATGCCATGCTACTGCTTGTGGATGATATGTGGGTATGAAGAACAAAAGTTCTGGTTTGATCAAGTAGCAATTGCTTAGAGAATTAAAGAGTTCATGTATGTATGTTAAGTGTTTGATAAAATGCCTCTAACATGCTAATTTGATCAAAACATGAAAAGTAAGAGAAATGAATTGTTGTAACATGAATATATATGTTATTAGAAGTGGTCTGGATAATAGGAATCAAACCCATGCATGCTAGAATCAAAATCATGATTTTCTCAAAAGTTGGGTTAAACTAGTTTGCATGATTTTTTAGGATTTTTGGTCACTCAAAATCATGTCTTAGATAATCAATTTGTTGCATGTAATAATTTTGTAAAATAGTATGTAGCATGAGGTATAACATGTCCAAATTTCATTCAGATCGAAGCTATATTGAGTGAGATATGAAAATCGTAAGGTCGCGAAATAAATATGTTAGAAACCGAAAAAAAATTGTGAACTGCTGACCCTAAGGACAAATTCGGGGCTAGCTACAGTTTCCAAAAAATTTTGGACTTTTGGGTTATTATAGTACACTGAATAAGCTTTCCATAGACTCCGAACGGACTAATTCACTTCTTGAGCAAGGAGTTATGACTTTTCAAAGTAGTTAAGGTCAAATCATCCAACAAATTCGGAGCAGTCCCCTTGCACGGATTTTCTGGAATTTTGTGCTTGGAATTTGAAGATGGTCCATGAACGAAAGTTGTAGCCCCAGAAGTTAGCTTCGCGTGGGCGTAAGAATCGCTCAAAAATGTTTTAAAACGAATTAGTTATGACTATTTTAGCGAGATATGGTAAAGCTGAGAAAAAAAATAAAATAAAAAAGCATTGTGTTGGGCATTTTTTTAAGTTCGTTTTTGGGTCGCCTATGATGTCTAAAATGGGTGGCATATATTTTCTAAATATATTCTCTTATGATGTTTATAGCATATCCAATAGGAGACCCTTATACTTCAAACTAGATTGTGTATGAATGGTGATTAACGAGACACATGTGATTAGGTTATGTGAAGGTTAATTGCTAGCGTTAATTGTAGCAGTTTATCGTGCAAGTTTCCTAACCCTAATTTCTTTTGGGTATTTATTAAATCCTTACTAAAATTATCGCAGAATTGTAAGTATTGGACTTGTGTTAGTTATTTATTCGTGCAAGTTTCTTCGTTGAAAGGTCATACAAACTTCAATTATCTTGCAAGCTTATCGATGATTATTCGCTTATTATTTTAATCGCCATATGTTTAAATTTCATTTCATTATCGAACTGTTCTAAGTATGTTCCTGGCCTTTGTTTCCGGCTAGTTATTATTGATGGAAAAAGTGATTTAAAACAAATCTTTCGAAGCTATTAAATGTTTACCAATCCAAATTGCATACTAAGATGAACAACCTGAATAAACGGGCAAATAGATGTCGGGCAAATAGTCTCATTTCGCTTATGCAGCTTAAAACTTAATACTTGTGCACAACGTAGGGTACAATAAGCTGATCACTTGGCGTACTTGCAGAGACCGTTTACAGTCTATTGGATTGTTAAACCGTCTGATGATTTTTGATGAAAGAAAATATGTTCAGGGTATTTTACACCCCTTAGTATGATATTAAAAATTCTTTAATTTCTATTCTTGATTTTCCTATTTAACACTTGACAATCATTTCAACTGTTGAGGTTTAGCTATTCAACTGCTTTCACTCCTGATGTATGTTTTCAAATTTCTGTATATACTTGCTAGGCAATTCGTGCTCATTCTTGCTTAAACCTTTCGATTAAGGGTGAGAAGGCGAGGGTTCTAAAAGGACAAGGGAAAGTCCAAGATGAAGTGATGCTAATGGTTATGTAATAAGTTAATTATTTCCGCATATGTGTAATGTAGCGATAAACGCTAAGACTAAGTTCCAGTATGTTTTAAGGTTGTAAAGACTTGGGATGTTATTTCGACTATTTATGTAATGGGTAATATAATATTATTATTATTGTTAAAGTTTACTTAGATAGATGATGTTGTATGTTGTATCGTGAGTATCAAGTCCTGTAATCGATGTTACACGGATTTGGGGGCATCACAACTACATACATGGTGAAATTATTCTAATATATCATTCTTTATTATTCTGTCGGAATATCCTGTCTGTGCGTTTACGCATGACCTAGTTCCATTCTTTATTATTCTGTTAGAATAATCTGTCTGTGCGGTCTATCGCATGTATGGTGAATTCTGTTATTATTCGATTATTTATTATTCTGTTGGAGTATTCTGTCGGTGCGAATTACGCCTGACCTGGTTCCGTTCTTTATTATTCTGTTGAGAATAACCTATCTGTGCAGTCTATCGCATGCATGGTGAATTCTTCTATTATTCCATTCTTTATTATTCTGTTAGAATAACCTGTATATGTGGATTACCACATGTATGGTGAATGATCCTTTGTATTTCATTCCTTATTAAATTGTGGAAATGATCTGTCTACGTGGATTACCGCATGGCGGGTGAAAATCCATTTGCACTTTCGTAATTTTTCTGACCCTCAAAAAATTCTGAAAAGTCATAATATAAGCATTGGACTGTTGATTATGATGAAAGTCATAATAAAAGCATTGAACTGATGAAAATTATGGGTATATGTAGTATTAGTAAGTGTTATGATGAGTTATGTTGGTTATTATGTGAAAACATGAAAGTTTCTTAGAAATCACAAAGGGTTGAAAAATCAGATTTTGGTGAAAATAGAACATAAAATTCAATTGACCATATCTCCTATTATGTTTTGAATTTTTGAGTGTGGTCAAGTTCTAGAGTTAGATCTATGAGTTTTCTAACTTATCCAAGTGGAATCACTGGAAAAGGTATTGTAGATTTTCGTGTGGACTGATTTTAGCAAAGGAGCCAAAAACTGTAAAGTACCAAAAAGCTACTGCCCATAAATTTAAAAGGGCATTTTCGGCCACTTAGTTTGTGAAATAAATTCTGGCCTTTTGGGACATGAAAATATAGGGTATAAAGTACCTCCTACCCAAAAATGAGCTTATTCCAACTTATAATAAGCAAGTTATGACTATTTTAATATTTAGGTTTTTCTAACAAAAAATGCTATAACTGGAGTTCTATAGCTCCGATGACCATGAAATTTAAACTGGAAGCTCACGTTAACATGTGTAAGGTCCTGCCAAGATTTGGAAATTTCTGGAGTTAAACTTGAGGTAGCTAATTTCTTAAGGAATTAATTAGAAATTGATTTTGGAAAAATACTTAAGGGAGTTGAAAAATTATAAAAAAATACTTGTTGTGTATGAAATATATGTATATATGTCTAGACAAAGGATAGAAAAATAATAAGTTGATTTGATAATTTTTCATGAAAATGGTTTAGTTACGAACATATGAGTTAAATATGTTATGTGGAGTTGAAAGATTGGTAAATGAGATTTTATGGCTTGGGAATCCTATATAGGGTATATGCAGATTTTTGATAAGGAATTTGATCATTGGTGATGAAATCTTATGAGTATGGTGGCATTTTTGAATGATTAAATGCATTATTTGGTAATGTGTAAACATTTTTAATAAATTATTTATAAGTTTAAGAAGTGATTAAAATATTGTTATAATATTAATAATATTAGATTATGAGTTTATTAAGTGATTGATAATATTTAGATAAATTTAAAGTCTTTAATATTTATCATTGTTTTCGTTTGATTAATGCTTATATCATTGTCATCATTCTCATGCTTATATTGTGATGAAAGTCATCTTTGGCTTACGTGCATAGATGGACTTGGTGTGATTATGACCAGGGATTATTCGGTATCATCATGACCGTAATGTGACGAATGATGTGGTAAAAGTCCTCATTGGCCTGTAGTGCATTGATGAACAGTTATTGGTATGATTATGACCAGGGATTATTCGGTATAATCATGATCATTGATGATTACATGAATATCCTTGGTCGTAGTGCAGGGATGATTCAATGATGTGGATTATTTATTTAGCTGAGTCTCAACGATAAAATATTGATTATACACTTTTAATTCGTAAAAGATAGTAGATATCATGCTCTACTTGACTATTTTAAAATACAGTTGTATATCTTTGGCCTGTAGTGCAAAGATGAATTGTTAATGAATATCTTGGCCGTAGTGCTCACCCTTTTTGCTTCACAATTCCTTTCAGGTAATAAGAGTGTAGCTGGGTCGAGCGGGGATAACAGGGAAATAGTGAGATGGTCCGAGACTGTTGAAGTTTCTCAATACATTATAAAACGGCATGACATGTAATATATAATTGCATTGAGGACCTAAGAAGTGTGTGTATTTTTATTTTATCGTCTTAATAATTGATTTTGGTGAACAATAATAGGGTGATGAGAACTCGACCTTGAAAGCGTCAAAAGTGCACCGCATTAAAATGAAGAGAACAGAAATCTTCTCGTGTCCCTTTGGAGACTTGAAATATTTGCTGCTGTACTTTATATGGCATATAATAATTTGAGTATGAATATTGTCGTATTATATACGTTACAATATTTGTATTGAAACTCATAGTATATATGTCGTCGTTTTTTGCACGACAGTTGTATAAATGAAGTTTATAATTGATTTCTGTAGTGTGGTATTTAGCGACTCGGAATGGGTGAGGTATACCAATTTTGGGGGCGTCACAACTGTTGTATAATTAAGTTATATTTGAATTTATGTACCATGTATCTGGTGACTCAAGATGGGTGATGTATACCTGTTTTGGGGGCGTCACAGTTGGTATCAAAGCTTAGGGATATGATCCCTGGCTGAGATGTGAGACAAGAACTAGGAGGGGAGAGACGGGGAATTCCTTCGCTAGTATGACCTACCTAAGTTTATTTGGTATTTAATTGGTCGATCAGAGTATAGGGATAATATGTGATATGTCAATTAACCCTTGTTTTATGACAGTGTTTGAAAATGGCATCCGAAAATGTTGAGATAAGCAATGAAACACATGAGACCGTTGAGTCACCAACGATCAATACCCAGGGTAATGTACAACAGGAAGACAATAATCCTCATGTAAACAATAACACCGATGAAATGGTGAACGATGGGATGTTCAGAAGCTTTATACAATTCATGTATCAGGTAAGAGAGACTCCTATTCAAAATGCAGGTGGAAACAATGGCAACCCATTTACCGTCACCGCTAAGCGATTCGAGAGCTGGGACGCTTGGAGTTTTGTGAAAGCCGAACCACTTAAGACGGAGACGTGGTTAAAGTAGATCACCAAGATATTTGATGTCTTGGGATGCTCCGAGGAGAAAAAGGTTCCCTTTGCCACCTTTATGTTGCGTGAAGAGGCGATTCTTCGGGTGGGAATCAGAAAACGACTCACTGGCCTTTTCTCAAGATGTCTTGGGAGAAGTTTCAAGAGTTGTTCAACGACAAGTACTTTCCCGAAAGTATTCGTCATATGAAGGAGGTGGAATTCATCAAGTTGGAGCAAAATAATATGACCGTGTCGCAATACGAGGCTAAATTTACGGAGTTATCCCAGTTTGCATCCCATTTGGTCGATAATGAGGAGCGAATGACGCGAATGTTTCTAAGAGGTTTAAAACCTGATATACGTCAATACCTCATTTCTCACAAATTGTGTTTGTATTCAGATGTTGTGAATAGGGCTCAGTTATTGGAGCGTGATAATGAGTCAGCACAACCAAAAGGTAATGATCAGCAACACGATAATAATCATACCGGTGGCAACGGCCATCGGAACAATGATAACCATCATGGGGGAAATTATCATGCCAAGAAGGGTAACCACTTCGGTGGTAATCATAGCCAAGATAATAGAAGTGAAAGTTTCAAGAAGAGAAGATTCAATAATAATGGAAAGACGTCAGCACCAGCATCTATTGTTAAGGAAGGAGAACGACCACGCCGGTAGGTAATATTACAAATGCGGAGGGAGGGACACATCAATCCAAACTGCACGACAGCAGCCCAATCAAAGCGTGTTTCAATTGTGGAAGAGAAGGTCACCTAGCCCGGATTTTGTCGTGCACCAAAATCAAGTCCAAATGACTAGGTGGCTCTAAAGGCGGATCATGAGATAAAACAAAGTCGGTGGTTTCGGGAAAGCATTTTTTGCGACATCTCAAAAAACAAGTAACCCGAACAAAGTTAGCACGGGTTAGTTAATTATAAATTTTTGTGAAGTCTATACCTTATTAGATACCGGTTCTACCCATTATTTTATCTCTCTTGCTTGCGCTCAATGTTTAAATTTGACTCCGAAGAAGTTAGACTTTGACTTATCTGTTGAAACTTCGTTAGGAGAAACCTTCGTTAGCTCCACTATTTATAAATCTTGTTTGATTCAAATCGACACTTTCACGTTACCTGTCGATCTTATCTCTTTGAAAATACTTGCCTTTGATGTGATTTTAGGAATCGATTGGTTAACTACTCATCATACTTTTCGTAAGGTTGTTAGCTTTCATATTCCTAACCAACCTGTTATGCGAATTCAAGCAACCAAACCACTAAAGTCAATCATTGTCATATCAAGCCATAAGTAAAGAGCCCCAAGCCTTTATCTGGTGACTTCCAAGTCTTGGAATACACCGAAGCCAGAATATCCGTAGGGGGCGTCATGAATAATGGTGGCAAGTTGATAAGTATCAATGCGATGTACTATCCAAGTCTTGGATGAGGGTCACAGTTTTGAATGATATTTCTATTATTAATAAATTTCCTGACGTATTCTTGAAGACTTCTTGGCCTACCCTAGAGCGTGAAATCGAATTTTGTATTGACCCCAGTACAAAACCCATTTCTAAAACCCTCAAATATTTCTTCAACCAAAACAAACGTATAATGCGCCAAAGACGTTGGCTCGAGCTGTTGAAGATTACGATTATACCATTCAATATCATCGTGGAAGAGCGAACGCGGTAGCTGACACGTTAAGTAGAAGATCTTATGCGTTCACGAGTGCGATGTTGTTAACACAAAAACCCATTTTGTATAACTTACAAATGATGAAGATAGAGTTCAAGACTCTAGGGACCCACGTGAAGTTAACGAATATACGAGTAGAATCGACTTTAATCGATAAAGTTAAAGCCGCTCAAGCTAAACACCCGAAGCTGATGAATGTGAAGAAGAAGGTTCAAGAAGGAATTATCTCAACCCTCAATTTAATTGGCCTATTTGAAATCCTCGATCGAGTAGGAACTGTGGCCTATAGACTCGTTTTACCGCTAAGTATGATGCATTTTTCACGTATCGATGTTATGTAATTATGTGGACGACCCGAACCACATTATTGATTTAGAACCAGACGAGATAGCTGAAGATTTAACGTATGAGGAGATACGTGTTAAAATCTTGGATATGAAGGATTATATTCGACACTCAAAGGTTATACCTCAAGAGTTAGAATCTGAAATAAAGTCAAGGTATCCTCACCTCTTCGGCATACCAAGTACGTACGTAAATTTTGAGGGCGAAATTTCATAAGGAGGGGAGATTGTAAGACCCCAAATTTTATGAATAAAGATTTAATTTTCTCAAAATATTTTTTTGAATATTATGGTGTGGATTTGAGATAGTGTTATAGTTGTGGGTAGTATTTATAAATTTTGCAAAGTATGCAAGTTGTTATATAATATTCGATTGGTCGGGGAATATTTGTTTTAACAAGGAATATTCGTACGACGGTACAATAATTGGTGGACCCCACAACGAAAGTATTGTCGTAGTTAAAAAATGACAAAATTATCATTTTATAAAAATAGCGGTGAGAGTGTTACCAATTAAAACTGTTGAACTACTTTCAGTAGTAAAAAATACGAATACGTGTGGTTGCATAAAGAGTAGCACACGGTATTGATTATTGATGCTTTACGTAAAGAAGTCACTTTCGGTTATACTCAATTATTGCTACAGTAATTATTGCATCATATTTCTCATATTATTGATTCAATTATTGTCACAATATCATCTGTATAATATGTTCTATTATTAAATCAATAATTGAGATGGCAAAGTTATTCATATTATTAAATTGCAATATTTACAATGTCTAGAAGTTCTGTCAAGGAGAGGTTTGGTCATCTAATTGCACGCCAATAAGGAGAAATCCTTATCGGAAAGCCCCCTCTTTCCTGGGAACGACCTGGTTGTTAAATATTGTGAGTTATGATATTAATGATGAATAAGTTTGTGTTGATTAAAGATGAATTTGATAGTTTCATTGTGTTGAAATTATTAGTGTTAGTGGAAATTGATATTTATTTCGATAATAATTGATGTCTAAAACTTATCGGGTAATTAATCGGATAAATGAGCAATTAATTGCTATTAATTCACATGATTATAACTATTTGTTCATATCGTGTACTATTGATTCACATTCTTGTACTATTAGGGGAGTTGGGTGCAAGATTGATAATACTTGCATGACTAAGTTTAAAATGGAGGTATAGATGGAGAGTACTATCTTGTAATTAAGTATTTTCACATGATTATAACTATTGATTCACATTATTTACTATTAGGGGAGGTGGTGCAAGTTTGATAATACTTGCAGGACTAAATTAAAAATGAAAGAAAAGTTGAAGGTATTATACTGTAATTTTTCGAGCCCCAAAATGTACAATTATCGAAACTATATTTTTCTATAAATAGAAGCTCATTCTTCCTTCATTTCTCACTAATTCACTAAAGCTATAGAGAAATTATAGTGAGAAAGAAGAAGAGAAGTCTGTTACCTCTCTATTCCAGTATCCAGCTTTATTCTAAGGTAAGGGGTATTATTTCTTTCATATTCATGAAGAGAGATTTTGTTATTCCATTCTTTATTATTATGTTGGAATAACCTGTCTATGCGAAGTACTGCATACATGGTGAAATTCTTCTATTATTCCATTCTTTATTATTCTGTTGGAATATCCTATTTGTGCGGATTACGAATGACCTGGTTCCGTTCTTTATTTTTCTGTTGGAATATCCTGTCTGTGCGGATTACGCGCGTGACACAGTTCCATTCTTTATTATTACTGTTGGAATAACTCATCTGCATCGCGGTTTATCGCATGCATGGTGATTTCTGTTGTTATTCCATTCTTTATTATTCATTGGAATATCCCGTCTGCATGCGTATTACGCTTCGCTGACTTCGGTTCCATTATTTATTATTATGTTGGAATAACTCCGTCATGCATGCGATTACATCGCATGGATGGCGATTTCTATTGTTATTCCATCCTTTATTATTCTGTTGGAATATCCTGTTGGTGCGTATTACACCTGACCTGGTTCCATTATTTATTATTCTGTTGGACTAACCTGTCTATGTGGATTACCACATGCATGGTGAATGATCCTTCGTATTCATTCCTTATTAAATTGTGAAAATGATCTATCTACGTGGATTACCGCATGGCGGGCTAAAATCCATTTGCAGTTTCATAATTTTTCGGACATTCAAAAATTCTGGAAAAATTTAGGAGGATATTATGACAAGTTTTCTAACTTCTCCAAGTGGAATCACTGAAAGAGGAGTTGTAGATTTTTGTATGGACTATTTTTAACAAAGCATGAAAAAGTGAAAAAAAGAGAAAAAGCTACAGCCCACAATTTTGTAAGGGCTGTTTCAGCCACATAATTTGTGAGAAAAATTCCGGCTTTCTGGAACATGGAAATATATGGTATAAAGTACCTCCTGTCCAAAAATGAGCTCATTTCGACTTAAAATGAGCAAGTTATGACTATTTCAATATTTAGATTTTTCCAACGAAAAATGCTATAACCGGAGTTCTATAACTCCGATGACCGTAAAATTTAAACTGGAAGCTCACGTTAACATGTGTAAGATCCTGCCAAGATTTGGGAATTTCTGGAGTTAAACTTGAGGTAGCTAATTTCTTAAGGAATTAATTAGAAATTGATTTTTGAAAAATACTTAAGGGAGTTGAAAAATTATAAAAAAAATACTTGTTGTGTATGAAATATATGTATATATGTTTGGACAAAGGATAGAAAAATAATAAGTTGATTTGGTAATTTTTCATGAAAATAGTTTAGATACAAACATATGAGTTAAATATGTTATGTGAAGTTGAAGAATTGGTAAATAGGATTTTAGGGCTTGAAAATCCTATATAAGGTATATGCAGATTTTTTATGAGTGATTTGATCATTGGTGATGAAATCTTATGAGTATGGCATTTTTGAATGATTAAATGCATTATTTGGTAAAGTGTAAACAATTAAATTAAATTGTTTATAAGTTTAAGAAGTGATTAAAATATTGTTATAATATTAACAATATTAGATTATGAGTTATTTAAGTGATGCATAATATTTGGATAAATTTAAAGTCTTTAATATTTATCTATGTTTTCGTTTGATTAATGCTTATATTATTGTCATCATCCTCATGCTTATATTGTGATGAAAGTCATCGTTGGCTTATGTACAGAGATGGACTTAGTATGATTATGACCAGGAATTATTCGGTATAATCATGACCGTAATGTAACGAATGATGTGGTAAAAGTCCTCATTGGCCTGTAGCTCATTGGTGGACAGTTGTTGGTATGATTATGACCAGGGATTATTCGGTATAATCATGACCATTGATGATTACATGAATATCATTGGTCGTGGTGCAGAGATGATGTGGTTTATTTATTAAAATTTAGTCTCAACGATAAAGTTGATGAAAATCTTTTAAATCATAGGAAGAAGTAGATTTTATGCTCTACTTGACTCTTCTAATGGATTGCTTATTTCCTCTGCAGTTGTTGATCTAAAACTTGTTGTCTATTGTATTTTATCAGTTGTTATACTATTGAAGGCTAAGGATAATTTATTCTGCATTATCTTAGTCATAATATTTCTTACTGGGCTAGTTTAGTTCACCCTTTCTTTCATTGTTCTCTTCAGGAAATGAGAATATAGCTGGGACGAGTCGGGGAATTGAGTGATGGTCCAGGATAAATGGCTTTAATAGTCCTCACTATTCTACGGAATAATGTGATAATAATTATAATGAGGACACCATTGAGTATGGATATTGTCTAGATGACAATATTCTTGTTTAAACTCTCAGCTATGTTTTGTCGTATTTTACACGACTGTTGTATAATTAAGTTGTATTTGAATTTATGTACCATGTTTCTGGCGACTCAAGATGGGTGATGTATACCTGTTTTGGGGGCGTCACAAGGGTCCTTTACAATAATATACAATATTTAGTAAGTAATTACACTATTCGTGCATCCACAATATGATTACAAAAATAATATACTTTTCCATATTTATTTACAATATTAGTGTAAGTAGGATTCCTTAATTTAAGGAATTAGTATAGGATTCAATTCATAATAATAAGAAAACCTAAAATCAAGGAGAAATAAATATCATAATTAATAATTCAAATTCAAATATATTGGATCTAACAACAAAACAAAATCAAATTCAAAAATAATAATTCAAATTCAAATATTCAAAGTTTGGCAACATTATCTTCCTCCTCCCATTCGTCGGTCATCTTCCTCCTCCCCTTCGCCAGTGAGATCCAATTTCATGTCCACCTTCGCCGGTGAGACCCAATTTTATGTCCAAAAGAAAATAAGAACAATACATAGGAAAGAGAAAGATAAGAGAGTGATGTGTAATGTAATGTTGATAACCAAACCTTCTTAAAAAAGGTAACCAAAGTTTTATACTAAGGTAAACCTTTATACCAAGGTAACCAATCTACCTCCATACTTGCAGTATGAATTGGTTACCTTGGTCTGAAAGTTTGACAACCAACTGCATGAAGGTTTGGCTACCAACTGTGACAACCGAGATTTTGTAATTCAATTTTAATATTTATTAGATTAAATAAATATTTTTCGATGAATTAATTATTAGATTAAATAATTAATTGATGAAGTTGTGATAGATTAATTTAATTATATGTGTTATATTTATTAAATTAATGTGAAGAATTTTATTATTCGAAGTATGTATTTATGTGAGCTTATTGAATTAAAAAAAATATTTAATAAGCCTAATGATATTTTAATTAATTTAATAATTAATTAGAGAATTAATGAATCTGACATAATTAATAAATGAGAAATTTAATTATGTGACTATGTGAATTAATAAGAAATTATTATATGTTATTTGAATTAAATTAAATTAGATGTTTGATTTATTATCTAATTGGATGTGACATGATTTAAACTATATTATAAGGGATTAATTAAATTAAATGGGTATAAGCTTTTTAAAGCTAGCCAAACATGGCCTTAGTGGGAGTTGAGGCGCTTAACCCATGATGGGTAACGACACCTCCACAACGCCGTCGATTCTTTATTATATCGCGCTTCCTTTTGTTTTATTATTTGCTAAGTCTGGAAAAACAAAACAGAGAGGGAGAGAGAGTTTTGAGAATCAGTGAGATTAAAGGAGAAGAAGTGTGGAAATTGAGAGTTGTTAACTTGTTATCACCTTGTGTAATCCGAGCAGAGTATTCAAGGGTAATCTCTTCTTCCCCAAATTTCAAATTACGTTGTTTAAATTTTGTAAAATAATTGGCTTTCAAGTTTTCTGTAAATTGGAAATTGTATTATTATGTGGATACATGTGATGATATGTTAGCATAGCATGTTTTACTATATATTATAGATTCTCATATCATCAATTTCAAAATATTATAACGTATGTTATTTACAGAGTATAGAAATGTGGCCATATGGCCCTTATACGTAAATTTAATATGTCAAACATATATTGTTTCGTAAAATTCACACTCGTATATAATTATGCATGTTAAAATGAAGAAATCAAACTTCAAATGGATGGATTTGGTGTTATAACGAATCTGTAGTGTTAATTTTTATGTTTTATGTTCAAAACCTTCAAGAACATCAAGAACAGTGAAATTACATGTGTTGATTTCGTAAATTATGTGTTTTAACTTGTTAAAATTATGCTAGAAGGGTTGAGTATTAGTTATTTGTGTATTACAATGTTTGGGTATGTCTAAATTCGTGTAAAAATAAGTTAATTGGAGGTTTTTGGCCATGTTCTGCAATTTTCGCGAATTGCAGAACTGAAACAGGAGTCTCACGCCGCGGCACCAACTCCATGCCTAAGACCCGCGCCGCAGCGCCAGAGCCTTAAGCCACAGCGCCAAGAACAAGTATAGCAGTGGCGCCGCAGTGCCACTTAGCAGAATTTCCAGAAATGAATTTTTTTTAAATGCTCAAGTCTAGCAATGTGTTAGTAACTTAATCTAATGAACATAAAAACATGTTAGACGTATAATGAGATGTTAAAATAAATCCTTAACATATTAATAACACAATTATGTGTGAATTAAATTATTGAATGTATATTTAGCTTATTGTTCATGAAGTGTAAATTATGCGACAATGAGTGTAGTAGTTTGACTAAGTATAGTCATAATTCGAGTTAGACAAAATCAATGAACTTGTGATGACTAGTACGTTATAATTGACTGGTATTGTGAACGTAAATGACATGTAGGATTTAAATCAAGGAACGAGTATAATTAACGTGTAATCTACGCACGAAACAAGTTTCCTAACCCTACTCGTTATCATTATATGAGTTTATAAGTTTGTCTCTTTACATCGAGCAAATTCTCGTTATTATTGATCAAGTCCATTTTATTATATTAAAGTGTATTAATCTTTCAAAGTATGATTCTGTTATACAATAATTATTCTATTGTATACCTTTTGAGATTGTTATTCAATTTAAATTATCAGTTACTGTTGAGCCTTGTTAGATTAGCGAACCCTTAATGATTCGACTAGTCCATAGTTGATGAACGTTCTAAATTTCAGAACCCTTGTTGAATTATCCAAACTAAACTTCCTTTGGTGCGGACTCTAATGTCAAACTGAGATGAACAACCCCAGATAGGGATTACTTATCGTTAGCGTTAAGATATTATGCACAAGATGGTACTAAGGGTCGATCCCCTAAGTATGAGAAGAAGAGTCCATAGTCTTATAACTGTTAAAGGTTTCAAGTATAAACACTTGACAACCTAGGACATAGTTCAAGGTCTTATGACCCTCAGAAGTTCTTTTGTCTCTTGTTATTCATTCTTGATTCAAAAGCTGAGTTTCCTATTTCATAAGTCGTCGATTTATTCGCATGTTATTATTCATTTGTTATATTGTTATACTTGAGGGCAATCGTGCTCACTCTTGCGTAATAATAACATTGCAGTTAAGAACGAAAGATCTGACGAGCCTTCCACTAGTAAAGGCAAGGGAAAGGTTAACAAATGAAGAAGACTTGTTGTTAATGTGTATTTAAATCTCAGACTTGATGTTGTCTAAGACTTGTTATTTGTTTATGATTCCGCACAGATGTTTAAGGTTAGAGTGACCTGGGATTGTATTTATTATGCAGTTGATGTAACCCCATAAGGGGAAGAATTATTTATTTATTTCTATCTATTGCATGGTTTGCATTTATTATGGGTAGATAGATAGATGATATTTGTACAGTGAACATCAAATCCTGCAGAAATGGAAGTACCCGAATTTGGGGGTGTCACAGGTTGGTATTAGAGCTGTAGGTTATGAACCTTAGGTGGGGGAACAACCTTAGGTAGTAGCCTTGTAGGAGATCGAGAACATAGTGGTGGTAAACTCTTATCGAGTTCTAAGAAATGAATTTCTTAATTCATTGAAGATAATAAAAGACTTTATGTGCTTTGGTGTTAAATTATGTGCTCGCTAGTACGGATTAATAACTAAAACTTAAAATTTTCTTGTCAGGATGTCGGATATTGGAGGAGCTAGTCGAGCTGGGGAGGAGGAACCCCGAGTACCTACAGAGGAGGAGCCCCGAGACATTTATTTCGTCAGGGAGCAGTTGGTACGGAGAGAGCCATCTCCTTTGATCACTGTTGTTGGTCAAGAGCATGAGCCTGAGACTAATTCCGAGGAGGATTCTAAGGAAGAAGAGGAGGAAGAGGAGTTCCCACCGAACTCCATCGATGCTGAGATGTATGATGCACTTTATGATCGTAACATAGAGTTACAAGACACTGTTCAAGAGCTGAAAGAGCGGACTGTTATTCAGCAGAGTACCATCGAAGAGAAGGATGTGGAAATTGTGACTCTTCACACACGTTTAGGAAACGTGGAGTGGGATTTAGTTCACGAGAAGGGTTAAACCGAGGAGAAGTCCGAAGAAATAGAAAAGTTGAAAAAGGATCTGAAAGAGAGCTCAGAAAGGCTGGCCATAGCAGAGGAGGGCTGGACGAACTATGGAACAAAATATGCATTCTTCGAACAGCTTCCTGTCACAAATGGAACCTAAAAAGATAGCGGATGCTATGGAAGACTCCAGCTAGATAGAAGCCATGCAGGAAGAACTTAATCAGTTCGAAAGAAGCAAAGTATGGAGATTGGTACCAAGACCAAAGAATCATCCTGTCATTGGAACCAAGTGGGTCTTCAAAAACAAGATGGATGAAGATGGAGTAATAACCAGAAATAAGGCAAGACTAGTGGCCAAAGGCTACTCTTAGGAAGAAGGCATTGACTACAATGAGACATTTGCACCTATTGCAAGACTAGAAGCCATCACAATATTCCTTGCCTTTGCCGCTCACATGAAATTCAAGATCTTTCAAATGGATGTCAAAAGTGCATTCTTGAATGGTGAAATTCAAGAAGAAGTCTATGTAGAGCAGCCTCCAGGTTTCATCCATCCATCTCTTTCTAATTATGTTTATAGATTAGACAAAGCCTTATATGGTCTTAAACAAACACCTAGAGCATGGTATGAAACACTAACTAACTTTCTTATTGAAAATGGGTTCTCTAGAGGTAGAGTAGATACCACAGTATTTCTTAGAAAGCATAAAGATAAAGTCTTGTTGGTTCAAATATACGTTGATGATATTATTTTTGGATCTACTGACGAAAAGTTATGCAAGAGATTCTCCAAGCTTATGTAGAGCAAGTTTGAAATGAGCATGATGGGTGAGCTGAACTTCTTCCTTGGACTGTAAGTAAAGTAGACTGATGAAGGAATTTTTATAAACCAAGCCAAGTACATTAAAGATTTACTTAAGAAGTATGACATAGAATCAGCCTCTCCCATGAAAACCCCAATTGCCCCTGCAACCAAGCTTGACAAAGATGAAAAAGGTAAAAATATTGATATAACTCAATACAAAGGTATGATAGGCTCTCTTTTATATCTAACTGCCAGTAGACCAGATATAATGTTTGCAACATGCATTTGTGTTAGATTTCAGGCTAATCCTAAAGAATCACATTTAACTGCTGTAAAGAGGATTTTCAGGTATCTCAAGGGTACACCTCACTTAGGGCTTTGGTATCCCAACGAGTCCTCATTTGAACTAACAGGATACACAGATGCTGTTTTTGCAGGCTGCAAAATAGATAGAAAGAGTACCAGTGGCACCTGTCAATTGCTGGGAACTAGACTTGTGGCCTGGTTTAGCAAGAAGCAAAACTCAGTATCTACTTTAACTACAGAAGCTGAATACATTGTTGCTAACAGTTGTTGTGCTCAGATCCTATGGATGAAAAATCAGTTAGCAGATTATGGGTTTGAATTCAAGTTCATACCTATTCACTGTGATAACACAAGTGCAATAGCAATAACTCATAATCCTGTCATGCATTCTAGGACTAAGCATACAGAAATAAGGTATAACTTCATTAAGGATCATGTACAAAATGGAATTATATCTTTACAATATATCCCTATTGAAAATCAACTTGCTGATGTTTTTACAAAGCCTCTAGATGAATCCAGATTTAACAAGTTAATAAGTGAGCTAGGCATGCTTAACTTATAACCATGAAAAAAATATGCTCTAGTTTGTGTTAACTATACAGATATAAAGGCTATGTTCGAAATCATAGACATAATCAAAGGAAGTCAACGATCGTAGAGCTGAAGTGACATAAAAGACAATGATCGCAGTGCAGACTCTACGATCGCGGTGCATACTCAACGATAGCAGAGTCCCATCAACAAAACAAAGGAGAATCCCGTGATGATAAAGTTCAACACAAAGCAATTTCTCTGTTAAGCACCTCAGGAATAAACCTAACCCTTGATTCACTCTATGAGGTTGGCCCTTCCTGAGTTACCTTGAATCGAGAAGAATGTTAAGTCAAAAGTTCATCACAAGGACTCAGTCAGACTCGACGATTGCAGTTCAGACTCGACGATTGTAGCTCAAACACAACGATTGCTGAACAGACTCAATGATTGCTGAGCAGACTCGACAAACGTAGAACAGACTCGACGATTCCAAGGACCATCTCAGCGATCGTAGTCCTTCCAAAGAATACATTAGCTCAGAAGGAGCTAAGGGAGATTCAATACAATCCTCCTCAGTCAGATTCGTAGAGCCAAGTAGAATTCGACACCTGTCCCACTAAGCAAAATGGAGAGAGGGAAGTTACTAGTACCATTTGAAGACACCTTTTTGAAATCAGAAGTTCAAAAGCTTATCTCTCTCCTTATCTCTGCAAGCAGAAATCCTAACTCTCAAGAAAGCTCAATCAACCATACACCTTGTAAAGAAATCAATGGCAACCTCCAATGTCATCTCTAGCTACAGACTCTGTTTTGATGAGTTCAAAACTGTTGAACCCAAATTTCACAAAATTCTATCGTTAATAAAGAAGGCTGGTCTCGAAGAAGCTCTGGGTACGGCCACATTGATCTACCCAAAGATAGTAAAAGAATTCTACTGAAATAGTGTGTTCGAAAACGACATCATCACTGCGAAAGTCAGGGATGTGGAAATCAAGCTGAAGGATGAGGACATCAACCTAGCCCTAGGTTTCAAATCTGAAGGGTATTCGTTCGTAGATGGCATAGATTTCCATGAGGGACTTAAAAGACTGTATCACAAGAAATTTCCATCTGTCAAAGGATACAAGAAGAAGGAGTTTCCTCAAAGGTACGAATTTTTGGCTGACATTGTCAAAAAATGCATATGCTGCAAGAGCTCAAGCCACGATTCTGTAAATGAGGTACAACTCAAGCTCATGACTTCCATAAGTTGTGGAATACAACTTAACTATGGAGCTCTACTACTTGAATGGATTGGAAAATGGATTCTCAGCTCGAAGAAATCAAAAAGCTTTGGGAAGATGCTCTACGGTCAATTCATCAGTATTATTCTACAGTCCACCTTGGGAGATAAAATTAAGGATGATGAAGGTGAACAAATAAATCCAAACAGAAGAATGACCCAGCAACTGTTCGAGAACTGGAAAAGGAATCCAGCTGAAAACGTACGAATGATGTCTGAGTCCAGTGGTAGGACTGCTGATGCAAAGGAGTCAGGGATTCCAGGGAATATGTCAGTTGTTAGGGAGACTGAAGAAGAAGAAGAAGAAACTAACAAGGAAGAACCAACTGCTCTGGTCAGAAAAAGCAAAGGCAAGAGAAAACTAAAAGCTAGAATGACAGAAGAACCCCAAGGATCAACTACTGATATACCTGTAGAGTCCTCTGATATTGAGACTCTAAGGATTCTAAGAAGAAAACAACAGCAGGCTGAGGCAGATGAAGACAGAGCCACCATATCATAGCTGCTGAAGAAGAACAAAACCAGTCACAAATCCAAGAGGCCATCTATCTCTTCGATCGTAGAGTCTCCGTCAATCGTAGAGACCAGACTGAACACCTCGAGCAAGGAAGTTGTTTCACCAGACGTTCTGGCTAATCAACAGGACAGAGCTGAAGCTCAAGGAAGTCCTGAGGCTGTGGCTCAGCCTAGAAAACCAAGACAAAAATTGGTTAAGAAGTACATCCTTGTCAATGAAGGAGTACTTAAAAAGGAAGACAAAGAGTTGGCTACTGAAAAGGAACTATCCAAAGAAAGCCAAAAGGACAATGCTCCAGCTAAGGGCGAGCTACTAATCCTGTAGGAGGATGATCATGTTGAGGGGGAGGCTCATAATATCCCCATGACAGAAGAAGAGGTTCCTGCAGAAAATGAGGGAGAACCAGAGCAGGAACAAAATGAAGCCATTGATATAGTGGAATCCTTGAACGAAGACAAAGAAGAGGACGAAGATGACGAGGTTGAGATCATAGCTGTGGGCATTAATGGGTATAGAAAAGCTAACTATGAGCAACTGTTCTCCTATCTACCCATGATGACTTTTCATCAAACTCAAATTCTAAACTCCTAGAATCACATGTTTTAGAGCTTCAAAGAATATCCAGCCATCTCTGTGCTAGCTCATGGATTCTCAGGCAACTTCAACTTTGCCAAAAAGTTACTCACAAATAACTCTTCTTCAAAGACTGAGCATGAGGTACTATCTATCCCAACCCTCTTCAGAATTAATCACTTTCCATTACCATCCTTCAGTCAATTTTATGAATTCACAAGATGGTTGGAAGTGATCCTTCATCCACTAAATCAATTCCCAGTTACAGAATCCCAAAATTCTATAACTGATGAACCAAATATGCCAAACTTTATATTGCTCCCAACTCCCATCATCTCTACGATCACTGACTCTAGTCCCATTGTAGAGTCCCAAGCTCAAATCGTAGAGCCACCTACTCTAAACACCCAAACACAGGCCCCTCCATCCGATATTCCCTCCTCATCCACCAATGAATACTTCAACCTTGATCTTGCCCTCTACTCATTACAAGATCAATACAAGAGAACACCCCCTCCTTCATAAATTCCCCAACTAAATGAACTTCTCTCAGAACTGCCCACCAAATCAGATTTGTCAACAATGTCCAAGAAAGTGATCAATGAACTCGATAAGAGTCTTGAAGAACACACTGAACTCATTCAAATGAGATTAACAACAATAATCAATGCTGCAAATGGTCTCCCAAGCACCCTCATCTCTGTGCTCACTAAGAAGCTTAAGGAGCTCATTAAGGAAATGATTAAGAGCATAAAGGATAGGGATGACATCCACTTTCTCGCAGCCAAAAGACACAGGGATGATGTTCTCCTCCTACAGAAGACTCAGGAGTCTTAGAATGAACTTATGATAAACAGCATCACAAGTCTCCAAACTGCATTGAAAGAATTTCAGGACTTCTCCATGGGCCAAATGAAACAGATTGACACTGTTCTGGATATCCTCCAACGACGGGACGCTCGATCTGATGCTCTAATCAAAGAAAATCAAGAGGACATTGTTAAAACCTAAAGCCAACTCAATGAGCTCGTCCAAGGAGTCACTCGCCTATCCGAAGACATTCGAACCCTTGATGCTGACATAAAGGGGGAAAATAATGGGAAAGGAGTTCAAGGCAAGGGCAGAGGCAGAGGTCAAACCCAAACTCAATCTTGAAGGAATCCTCCTATAAGGTAATTCCATCAGCAGACTCCACGATCCGACCATCAGACTCAGCGATCTGATCAGCAGGAAATTTTAATGGCTCAACCAATAAGGAGTCTAGGGCCAATTACCAGCTCACAAAATGTGACCACCACATGCCTAAGAATGCCAATTGGAGATCCTGCATTCATGAATAGGCATGATCACAATCCTAGGATAAGCGCAAGTGAGCTAGAAGATCCAGCCAAAAGAGAATAAGCAAGCAGAAAAAGAAGAGCTGAGGAGTATGCCAATCCTCCACGCAAAAGATCAAAGAAATAGAGATAAGTTAAAACTTAAATTCTTATTGATGTAAAGCTTAACTGTAATATCTATTCTTCAAACATCAATAAATTCATGCTTATTCTCTAAAAATTTTAGCTGCTCACTGAAATATTAAGTCATGTTTACTTTCCTGAAAATGCATCTAGAACTTGATAATCATGACAACAAATCTCCTTGGTTATGTCAACATCAAATAGGGGGAGATTGTTGGAAGAATGCATATTTTGATTTGATGTTTAAAGTTAATGCTCATGATTATATGTAAAGTCCTTCAAGGAATATATGTACAAGGACTTAGTGATAGATCAAATTTGTTAGGTTGATCTTAGCTTTTAATGTTCATCATTCTATAAACGAATGTATAGATAAAGAGATCAAAGATCTTAGGTTGATCTATGACTTGAAAGGAATAGATAGGCCTCAACAAGAATCGCAGTCTATCGAGCTAATCAAGAGATTGTAGAAGCCAAGGAAGGATCGTAGATCTTAGAAGATCGTAGTGTATCTGCCTTGAAGGGCCTCTCTAGAAATCGTAAAGTGGTCCAGACATTTGCCGAAGCTAACTCAGAGACCGTAGTGTGCTTTCAAAAATGTAGAGTCTGCAAGACGAGCAAGTGAAGATCGTAGTGTGCAAATCCTTGAGAGAGATCGTAGTGTTTTCTTCAGACTAAGCACCAATGTGGAAAGACATCACGATATGGATCGTAGAGTATCATCTGCCTTGTGTTAGAAGCATCAAGCCCTACTTTTGTTTGGAGAAAAATTCTAACAAATGTGGAATGGTTTTGAAATGTTGAAGTCCTCATCAGTCCCAACGGTATAAAAGATATCCTTAGTATTCAACAAAAGGAATGTATTCAAGAAGCTAAGGAAAGGACCATAGGACAGAGGAAAACACATTTTCAGGTGTTAGGTGAGAAAGCAGTCTGCTGTGTCAGTGGGCCAGAATGAAATTAAAAAGGTGTGCAGAAAAGTATCCATTATAGTTCAGAAATGTCAAACGCATTTAATGCTTCAACAAATGGCTTCAACGGATAGATTTTAAGGATCACATATATGCAGAACATATGCAGATGAGAGATCTAAGCAAGCATTGGACAAAAATGCACAAAAAAACTCAACGCTCAACTCTACGATCTGAGAAAAAGAGGAAGCTTGCTTAGCTACTCAGCTCTTTCGAACAAGTGCTTAATAGCAACTGAGTAGCATCAATCAAGAACTCAACAACTACCAATCAACTGAAGTAAGAGTTCCAAGTCAAAAGGACTTGAAGAGTTCTAAGTGGACTGTGAAGAACAAAGTCTGCTGGACTTGAAGAGTTCAAGAGTGAACTAAGAAGTGCTTTGATCATCTTTGTGCAGAAGGAATCTGTGAGATTCAGAAAGTGTAAAAGACATCCTTAGTGGATTTCCTACTCGAGGAGTAGTATGACGCCCCCAAAATAGGTATACAACACCCATTCTGAGTCGCCAAAATACATGGTACAGAAACAACTACAACTTTATTAATACAATTGTCGTGCAAAATACGACAACACATAAATCTATGAGTTTAAATACAAATATTGTCATCTAGACAATATCCACACTCAAATAAGTCCTCATTACAATTATTGATACATTATTTTACAAAAATAGTGAGGACTACTAAAACAACTCTCTAGAACCATCATTCCATACCCCGACTAGAACTCACTACATTCTCGCCTCCTGAGAAGAAAATGGGAACAAAAAAGAAAAGGGTCAGCTCAACTAGCCCAGTAAAGAATATTATGACTAAGATAATATAGAACAAATTATCGTTAGTCTTCAACAGGGAAAAATCTGATAAAATACAATAGACAACAAGTTTCAGATCAATATTCGCAGCGGAAATAATAATTCATTAGAAGAGTTACGTAGAGAATGAAATCTACTTTCTTCTATGAATTTAAAAGTTTATCATCAATATTTTATCCCTGTAACATCAATCAATATTCATCTTGAATCAAATATTCATCTTTGCACTACAGGCCAAAGATATTCATCAGTCGGTCATGTTCATCTCAACATTTGTACATCTTTGCACTATGGGCCAAAAATATTCATAAGAAAATCAACCATCTTTGCACTACAGGCCAAAGATATTCAGTAATACCATCATTTAGGACTGAGGATGATTTAAAAAAAACGAATCCAGTGAAACAAATGAACAAATATTAAGGATTCGCACTTTAAATAATCTGAGTTCAAAAATACTTCATAAATAATCATAGTGAAGTAAAATTCAAGAATTATCAAAACATGGATACAATCAAAGCTAGTATCCATAATAGATATCTTGGAAAAAAAATGAAAATTTAATTTTTCTGTGAATAGTCTTAGTATTTGTGAATAAAGTCAGATATCGTGAATAGTGTTGTATACGTGAATAGTAATCCCGACACTAAAAGACAAGAATTTCACAAGAAAAATTATACAAATATTTCGGCATAATGATATTGAAAGAAATAATATCATTTATAAAAAAAATAACATCCCTTACCTCGAAAAGAATAGTACTCCTGGATGAAATATCAGATATAACGCTGAAGGAACTTGCACCGTATAGCAACACTCAAAGTATCAAAATACTCACAAGAATACGCTCGATAATATAGAGAGAGAAAACTTCAGTTTCTGGTGTGATTTTCAATTCTAACCTAAGCACCCTATTTATAAGAAAATGCTTAGAACACCAAAGTAAAAAATTGAATAAATTAATAATATTTTTAAAACTTATTCCTACGCGCACCTTACCAGCAGATTTCAACCATTTAACACATGCCCACAAATGAAAAAAACGTTTTTCTTTTAAAAAATATTTAAAACTTCAAAAATCAATTATTCCAGAATTTCAATACCTCATAATAAATAGCTCTTTTATCAGAAAAATTCGCATCTTATGTCAATTCTATAGGAAATTTAATTATCTACAACTTTGCAGAAGAAAGTTTTTCCAAATTCCAAGCAGAAGTTGACCGAAATCCACAAACAGGCGATTTTATAGGCTATAATTAAATTTCAGTCAAGAAATGGGATCCACAAACATGAAAAACATGTTTTAAATTTTTTTAGTAACAAAAATACTCCTCATATACTCATATATCCCACATTCATTGTAAAAATATCACCATTATTATATTATTAAAATATAATAATATATTTAAATGAATTATTTATCAGAAAAGATAAAATATCAATTTTTCAACAATTGTCACTTTAAAATTTTCTCCATCTATATCCGCATAAAATGAATATTTTCCTTATCATATAAATCAATAATTAATTATTCACAAATAATATTACGTAATCACATCTAATCGACAACCGGTAGTTCCCGGGAAGAGGGGCTTTCTAATAAGGATTTCTCCTTATTGGCGCGCAATTAGGTGACCAAACCTCTCCTTAGACAGAACTTTCTAGACATTGCCAATAATGCTATCTAATAATATTATTCAAATAATATGAATTATTTCTCCGATAATGGAAACTACTGTATAATGACAATTATTGAAATAACAATAATATAAAATATCAACGTAGCAATTATTGAATCAATAAAATAAAATATTGAATAATAATTCTGTCGTAACCATTATTGAGTAGTGCCTTCACGTAAGAATCAATAATTGGTGCAATCTTGCATGTTTATTGTGTTTTTTAACCACGGGTATTCCAACAAGATTAATTAACAACTTCTACGTCGTTATTTATAAGCAACTTATACTTGTCGTTTTCTTCATTCAATTGCTTTTCGTTATGGGGCCCACACAAGACTGCGCCGTCGTACGAATATTCCCCGACAGTAAGAATATTCCACGACCAAACTAATATTCCCCGACAACAATGAATATTTTATAACCACTTGCTTATTTGAAATATTTGCGCATTTTACCCATAACTAACCACATTAATCAAATCAACCCTTACTATTTCAAAATAATAAATAGAGAAAATTCAATTTCATTAATAATAAGTTGGGGTCTTACAAGTAGAAGAGTGGATTAGGAGCTTTAAGTGCTCTAAACCACTTAAAACTGTTGTGTCTATTATATTTGTGCTATAACTGCCATAACTGTCTCACTCTCATTAATTCAAGATATCTTAAGGGAGATTAAACA
Source organism: Panax ginseng (assembly GCA_020205605.1). Classification (NCBI taxonomy): domain Eukaryota; kingdom Viridiplantae; phylum Streptophyta; class Magnoliopsida; order Apiales; family Araliaceae; genus Panax; species Panax ginseng. The sequence continues at coordinate 17,597,459 of CM035134.1, forward strand.
AATCTTTATTCCGCTGTGTTTTTAATCATTATCAAAACTAACTAAGTAAAACGAAAAGATTTTTAATTATCTATTCAACCCCCCCCCCCCCTTCTAGATAATTATTGTGCCTCCGAGAACTAACAAAAGCTTAGATAAATCCATTTTGGGTGGCAGCTCTTGTTTTGACTCTTGCACTCGGATCTCCAATGATTAAGTCTTGAGTGTGATCTCTTGTCCATCTGCTTCCTATTGGGACATCTGTCCTGATGCCTTCTTGTCTGAGGTCTTCAAGATCTATATCTGCTTCTTGGTGTGGAGGTTCGTTGTCTTGCATAGACCTCTCTATGATCTCATTTCCTTGCTCAACGATTTCACTATCTGGAACTACGACTATAGTGTTGAGCTCGATGACCTCGTTCGTAGTGTCTGAACTATCGGTCGTAGTGTCTTACAGCACTGTTTTGTCTAAGTCTGTCTCATCAAAGATGATGTGAATCGAGACTTCAACACTTAGTGTCTTCTTGTTGAACACTTTGTAGGCCTTACTGTCTGTGGCATATCCAAGAAAGATTCCTTTGTCTGACTTGGGTTGAAACTTTGTTAAATACTGCTTTCCATTGTTAAGAATGTAGCATGCACAGCCGAATACATGAAAGTAGCTGACACTTGGCTTTCTTCCTTTCCACAGTTCGTAGGGGGTCTTCTTAATCGTAGAGTGTATGAGTGATCAATTCTAAGTGTAGCATGCAGTGTTGACAGCTTCTGCCCAGAAGTATTCAAGCAGATGGGCTGCTACTAGTAGAGTTCTTCCAGCCTCTATTAACGTCTTGTTCTTTCTCTCAGCTACTACATTTCGTTGAGGAGTTCGTGGAGCTGAGAAGTTATGATTGATGCCATTGTCTGTGCAAAATTGGTCCATTTTTGAGAAGTTAAATTATCTGCCATGATCACTCTTTATAGCCTTGATTTTCTCCCCTTTATCGTTCATCACTAGTCTTAACATCTTGATCAGTTGAGAGCTTGTTTCATCTTTTGAGGTTAGAAAGAATACCCATATGAATCTGGTGTAATCATCGACTATGACCAGTGAGTATCTCTTCCCTCCGAGGCTCGTTGTTGGAATTGGCCCAAATAGATCCATGTGGAGCAACTGCAGGGGCTTGTCAATTGAGTTGGCAATTTTACTTTTGAATGAGCTTACGTCCGCTTTCCAAGTCGATGGTATTACCATGACCTTTCTTTACTTAACGGTTTGAACTTAAGTAAGCCGGTAACTAAATCTTTTGAGGCTAGTTTGGACATGATCTTGAAGTTGAGATGAGACAGTCTTTGATGCCATAACTAGCTCATTTCTTCAGATGCTTTAGCTAGAAAGCATATTGTCTTGTCTGAGCTTAGTTGACCAAGATTTACTGTGTAGACATTTCCTTCTCTTGTTCCGGTTAACTTTACAGCAGATGTCTTCAGGTCTCAGACTTGACATTGATTGTTGAAGAATATTACTTGATGACCCTTATCGCAGAGTTGGCTAATGCTTAGAAGATTGTGTTGTAGTCCTTCCACATAGGCCACTTTACTGAAAGACACTGCATCATTTCCAGCTGAGCCATATCATCTTGTTTTGCCAGAGCCATTGTCTTAAAAGATGACTGAGGGACCCTCATTCTCTATGTAGTTAGACAGAAGGGTTTTGTTCCCAGTCATGTGCCTTGAGCATCCACTGTCCAGATACCAGGTTGTGATCGTGGAGCTCTTTTCTTATGGTAACATTAAACCTTCATTTTGGTACCCATACTTGTATGGGTCCTACTTTGTTAGTACCCTTGGGGACCCAAATCTGCTTGATTTTGGGTCTATATGCATGGAATTATAATGGCACTTTGCAGCCTTGTGACCAGCTTTATAGCACACAAAACATCTAATATGATGCATGTTTGTGTGTGTGTGAAAATTCTTCCTCCATTTGGACTTTTGTGGATCTTTAGTCATCCTACTATTAAGCTGATTTTCCTTCTTCCATGTGTCCTTGTGTTTCATGATTTGTGAGGAGTGTACCTTACCTCTACTGTACCTTCCCAGTTGGTTCGTAGAGTTGATCTTAATTGACTCTACGATCCTTCGAGGTTGGTGAGTGGTGGCTGGGTTACTCTTCTCTTTTCTAAAACCTGGGCCGGCATGAGATCCCTTACTCCTTGGAATATGGATTGAATCAATGGCGTGGTTTTGACCGCTCATCCTTCTGTGAGGATTTCAAAAATATAATGCCTCTACTAAAACTTGAGGCATTACTAGTGCTAGTTTCCTTTACCTTTTCCACACATGGCTCTGAGGTAGATTCCCCAAAGCCTAAACTGCTACATCGTAGACATTTCTCTGACTAGAGATTAGGGAGTCCATGGATGAAGAGGATTTATTCCATGTAGAGATTGTCTTTTCTAGTTCCTCAATTTTAGAGGTTAGACTTGACTCTCTTTTTGTATTGAGTTCATTGGTCTGTTTCAAGAGCTTATTCTCAGCTTCAAACTTGGAGAGAGAACCAGTACTTAGAAGAGCTATTTCCAGTTCTTCTTGAACTTTTTCTTTCTTCTTTTGAAGAAGTGAATAGTCCTTAGTCAGAACTCTAAACCACTTTATGTATTGATGCAGATCAGATGTTATTCCATGCAGTGCAGTTCTTAAATCATCAATGTCTACATCAGGAGAGTTAAAGTCAAATACCTCATCTATACTTACTTCATGTATGTTGGAGTTCTGTTTGTCCTTTGCATTTTTGTCCATCAGGCAAAGATTTGCCATTTGAGGATCTTCATCATCTCTAGATTCCGGAGTTAAGTCATTGTCTGAGTCACTCCATGATCCTCCAGCTACAAGGCCTTTGTCTCTCTTCTGAGGCCTTTTGTTGCCTTTGTATTCCTTCTTTGAATGTGACTTCTTCTTTAGTTCTTCTCTGAAAGGTTTGTTGCAGTTAGCAATGAAGTGGCCAGGTTTCTTGCAATTGTAGCATAGATCATTCATTTGCTCCTGGCTGCTGTAGTTGTTGACTTTATTTGGCTTGCTGGTTTTGCCTTGACGTATGAACCTTCTGAGTCTCTTTACCAGCATTCCAAAGTCCTCATCATCATCTTCATCATAGTCAAAGTCAATTTCAGTGTTGACCTTGGAGATGCTTTCCGTTGCTCTGAGAGAAACACCCTTATCCTTCTTTCTTCCTTCGGATAGAGTTTCTGCTCGTTGAGTCAACTCCAGTTCGTATGTAAGAAGGTTGCCATATAACTGTTGAACAGTCATCTCATGGAGATTCTTTGACTCTCTAATAGCAGTGGTTTTGGCATCCCACTTGCTTGGTAAGGCTCTTATGAATTTTATGATTAGATCTTTGTTTGGATAGATCTTTCCATAGGCTCGTAGAGAGTTGAGCAGAACATTGAATCTCTCGTAGGTGGCAGTGACGTTTTCTCCTTAAATGTGTGCAAACATTTCATATTGCTGTGTCAGAAGAGATTGTTTGTTTTCTCTGACTTTTTCCGTTCTTTCATGCATGATGAGCAGTGTTTCCCAAACCTCCTTTGTTGTTTTGCTTTTGACCAAATTTTTGAACAGATCATCTTCTAAAGATTGAAATAAAATGGTCTTGGCCTTTTTGTCGAGTTGAACAGCTCTCTTCTCGTTGTCTGTCCATTCTCCTTTGACCTTGATATGTATTCTGTTTGGATCGTCTGTAGTTGGTGCAAGCTTTGTAGGAACGTATGGCCCATTTTGAACAGTTTCAAATAGATCTTCATCTATTGAATCCATGAATGCCTGCATCCGAACTTTCCAGTTGGTGAATTTATCTTTGTTGCACATAGGTGGCTTGTTGCTTCCTCCGGTCTTAGATTCGCTTGGTAAGTGTGCCATTTGATCTACTCAAGCTTTGTAGGCCATGTAATAGAACCTGCTCTGATACCAATTGTTAGTTCCCGGAGGCACAATAGTTATCTAGAAGCGGGGTTTGAATAGATATTTAAAATTCTTTTCGTTTTACTTTGTCAGTTTTGATAAAGATTTAAACACAGCGGAATTAAGGTTTGTTTGATCTCCCTTTTAGATATAATGAGTTAATGAGAGTGAGATAGTTATAACAGTTATAGCCGTTATAGCAAGAATGCAATAGACACAGCAGTTTTAAGTGATTCAGAGCACTTAAAGCTCCTAGTCCACTCTTCTACTCCTCGAGTAGGAAATCCACTAAGGATGTCTTTACACTTTCTAAATCTCACAGATTCCTTCTAGACCAGCAGTCTAGGAACTTCTTAGTTCACTCTTGAACTCTTCAAGTCCAGCAGACTTGGTTCTTCACAGTTCACTTAGAACTCTTCAAGTCCTTCTGACTTGGAACTCTTACTTCAGTTGATTGGTAGTTGTTGAGTTCTTGGTTGGTGCTACTCAGTTGCCGTTAAGCTCTTATTCGAAAGAACTGAGTAGCTGTGCAAGCTTTTTCTTTTTCTCAGATTGTAGAGTTGAGCGTTGAGTATTCTCTCTTTTTGTTTAACTGCTTGCTTAGTTGAATCATCTGCAGATGTCTTGCATATATGTGCTCTTTGAAATCTGCCCGTTGAATCCATCCATTGAAGCATTTAATGCGTTTAACGTTTCTAAACTTTGATGGAGACTTTTCTGCATATCTTCTGGATTGCATTCTGGCCCACTGACATATCAGACTGCTTTCTCACCTAACACCTGAAAAGGTGTTTTTCTCTGTCCCATGGTCCTTTCCTTAGCTTCTTTAATACGTCTCTTTGTTGCATACTAAGAATATTTTTATGCCATTGGGACTGGTGATTACTTCAACGTTTGTAACCCATTCCACATTTGTTAAGATTTTATCTTTGAACAAATGATCAAAGCCCACAACTTCTGACACAGCCAGATGAACTCTACGATTCTTATCGTGGTGTCTTGCCACCTTGGTGCTTGATGCAACCAAACGAGAACACTACGATTTCTCTTAAGGACTGGCACACTACGATCTTCACTTGCTTGTCTTGCAGACTCTACGTTTCTGAGAGCACACTACGATCTCTGAGTTGGCTTCGGCAAACGTCTGGACCACTCTACGATCTCTGGAGAGGCCCTTCAAGGTAGTCATACTACGATCCTTGATGCTCTACGATTTTGCCTTGGCTTCTGCAGACTCTTGATCAGCTCATTAGACAACAAATTTGTTTGAAGCCTATCTATTACATTTCAAGATATAGATCAACCTAACATCTTTGATCTCTTTATCTATACATTCATTTACAGAATGATGAACATTGAAAGCTTAGATCAACCTAACAATTTTGATCTATCACTAAATCCTTGTACATATATTCCTTGAAGGACTTCACATATAATCATTTATATGAACGTTTACTTTAAACATCAAATCAAGATATGTATTCTTCCAACAGATTTGATACAATCACAAGATACTTCATTGATTTTAAGATACATGCAATTTATTACTTTTCAGCACTAGAGCATTAAGCCTCCATTATTGAAGCATGTGCAGAGGATGAAAATTTCAATTTTTAAAGTAATATATTTTACTATTAATAGTAAAATTAGACATTTGACATATTTACAAGGGATAATGACAAAATTTACCCTCAAATTAACATGTTTTTCATTTTTAACCTACAACTTTGGAAATCAACAATCAACTCTCCAATGTTTTTTTTCCCGGTTTTTTTTTTACATGAATTCAGTATAAATTGAATACTAAATTATTATTTTTAGAAAAGAATAAAAAATAAAATATATATGGCATTAAATTAAATTTAAAATATTAAAAAATAAAATAAGAATACTAGAAATTAAATTGACTAAAACCTCCTTATTAAAAGAACATTAAAAAGATTAACTATAAAAAAAATTATGCAACAAACACCTCCAAATCAATGGATCAGAACATCAACCACCATTGGCCATTGCCACAACCACCTAATTAAATCACCACGCACCTAGAAACCACTTACCATCATCATCATTAAGCTTCCATGATCGCAAGCTAGCTGTTGACAAATTTTGTTGCCCAAAAATATTAAAATTCAACTTATACTATCAACAAACCCATCACAAGACAAAGATCAAATTAATACCTAATATATTTATTTAGAGTAGTGACGAAATCAAAATATTTTTAGAGGAGGGTCAAAATATATCTGTAAAAATAAATTATTTATTAACGTTTGGAGTGCTTCTTTCAAATTCATTTTGTCCAATTATAGTATTTCACAACATCATATTCCAACCCTTGTCAATATTTGAATTGTGAGTCTAATTTCTCCCGAACTATGAGACAATTAATCAGATTTTGAAGTTTTTAGTCAACTGATTGGCTACTTTTATAGATAAATTATAAATTATAATATTATATAGTTAAAACTTTATATTATGGTTCATGAGATTAATTAGCTTGAAAGAAGGAATTTCAGCAAGAAAAAAAGAAAAGAGATTTAATAATATTGATAAGATATAACTATGGTGCACTTATGGCCCTATGGTCACAGTGAGATAAAAAAAATTATTTTATTTCTTTAGCTTTTTTATTTTTAATTAGTTTACATAGACAATTGCTACCACCTTTTTCTGCTCCACTTTGATAATAAACCAAAAACAAAAAGAAAAGAAAAAGAAAAAGAAAAATACATAAAAAAAAGGAAGGGAAAAGAAAACCAATAAGTTACTGTAACACCCAAGTCCCACATCGAAAGATAGGAAAAAAATTTGTCTGCATGTAAGGAAATAATTTACTACTAATAGTACCTTCAAGTCATGACCTTTTGGGTGAGCCTTCTATTGGGCAAATGGGTTGAGGTCTTTTTTTGATGGATTTGATTCGATTCGGACTTGGGATTTGACCCAGGTTGTTACAGTTACAGTTGAACATGTTACAGAAAATACACCAGGTGGAAAAAATTTTGGCGGGCTAAAAAAATTAAGCCCAAAGCTCGATTTTTGGCGGGCGTGTCGGGCCGGCCCGCGGGCCTAGATTGATTTATGACCAACTTTTGCCATTTTTTGGGCCTAGCCCAAACGGACAGAACTTCTGACGGGCCGGGCCAAAACGGCCCATTTTTTGTGTGCTAAAAAAATGAGGCCTAAAGCTCGTTTTTTGACGGACAAATCGGCCCGGCCCGCGGGATTAGGCCAATTTTACTAGGTCTAGAAAAGAGTAAGCTTTATTATCTTTTATATAATTCTTGCAATTAGTAATAATATCCTTGTAATTAATTGTAATCTCATAATTCTAAAAATCTTATATATATATATATATATATATCTTAATCAATAGAAAAGGTAAGCCATTGTTAAGGATAACATCCAACAATATATTATGTAGGATAGTTTGAAAATATAATAATTTTACACCTTATAAAGTGTAATATCTATAATAGTCTAACATTTTTTTTTGAGTAATACTCTACAAACACAAATTATTCTATAAAATATTTTATAAATTATTGATGTGGCATACTCCACCTCAGCATATTGATCAACAAATTGCTTCAATGTAGTCTTTAGCCCAACAGAAAAAGTTGAGGTGAAGTATGTCACATCAGCCGTTTATAAATTTTTTGTAAAATAATTTGTCTGTAGCATTATTCTTTTTTTTGGCTTAAACAAAACCCCCGAACCGTAAAATCTTAGTTTCTCAAACCTAATTTAAAGAGTTTAGGGCCAATATTTTAAAAATGAACAAAATTAGTATGTCTTTTTAAAACTGAATACCAACTAGGGATACTGGAAATAAAACTCGTTTTTACCCAAAATCACATTATAATTTTAAAGTAAAATAGCATGTAGTATCATAGCAAATACTATCACATTAAATTTTGGTATTCAATTTGAAATAAATTTATTACACAAATTGTGATATGATTCATTTGCATTAAAGCAATTAATAAAAAGGAAGGGACAATTATACTATATCCGGGAAATTAATGCCTGAAACACCTAGAACGAAGAAATGCATAAAATGGAAGAAATGCTCATAAATTTAGTAAAAGAAGTAATGTATGCCCTTTAATTTTTACCACTTAGTTCTTGGACTGACAATTGGTCGGTCAAATCTGAAATCTGATTGTTCGACTCGTTTGAATTTAATTTGGGAGTGGGCTGAATCGAGCTCTCAAACTAAAATTTGAGGCGAATTTGGTCAATAGATCGTTCGATCAATTATAAACTCAACCGAATTATAGTTTTAAAAACTTGTAAATTATATGGACTCTTTATTTTAATCATTACATATTGACACTTTCAATTTATATTTAGGAAATTGATATTTTCACAATATTTTTTGATATTTTACATGAAAAGTGTCACTATAGATATATAACGACAGTGAAAGTCGACGCTATAGGATCTATACCGATAATTTTTATATTGTGAATTTATCAGTTTCCTATATTTATATTAATATTTTCAACTTAAAATTAAGTATCATGTTTTCTTTAAAGTTGTTCATTTTCTTAGCCTCTTTTAGGTAGTTTTTTACTCTCTTTGTTTTTCTTTATACTGAATCTGGACTAGTATTTAGATTCCCCCCCCCCCTCCCTCCCTCCCTCCCCCCTCGCCTCCCCTTCCCCGGTTTCAGCTACTAGGCCATTCAAAATAAAAAAGTAGTTGCAACATTTTGTTAGAAGAAGATCTGAACATGAATGAAAGATGTTTTTGTCATTTTAACTAGTTTTATCTAAATAATTTGGAGATGTATTATGATCATTGGTTATTTATATATTTGAAGTTCAAACTTCTTATTTTTAGAGTTATTTTGATCTTGTAACTTGCGAAAAATTTTCTTGTTCATTTTTAGCATATTAATTTTGATACTTTTTTGTTTGGACTTGTCCGAAAATAGGCTTGAATTATAAATTCGAATGGATTGAGCCCGAGCCTGTCAATATTTAATTGGGCCGAGCTTGCCCGAGCGCAAACTCACCAATATTTAATATGGCTAGACTTGACAAAATATGATTATGGGTTGGTTTTAGTTTTCAAATTATGGTTATGGTTTTATTTAAGAACTAAAACCATATTAACCATTTTTAATATGGGTTGTGTGGGTTGAAACCATATGGTTATGGTTCAAAACCATATTAACAATTTTAAGATGTTTTAACTTTTAATTAAGTAATAATATGATATAAAAATTATTAATATAAATAATAAAATACTAAAAAACTATACTAATAAAATTTAAAATTTTAAAGAAAGTAGTAACCATAAATTATAAGATATAAGATAAAATTTATACTCCAGAAAAATTAATTATTATTTTGAGAAAGATGCTTTAAATTTTAATATATACTACAAATGAATGATATATTTAAATTATAAATTATATTAAAAAAAATTAACATATCATTTTTAATTATCTTGGAGATATATTTACCCAAAAGATGAAATATTATGCAGTGATCCCTGTTAGATACTACTAGTCATAAAATAAGTGTTTATTTTTTTTATGTTAAAACACGGGAATTGGAGGTAGAATAGAATATGAGTTAAAAAATAGTTAACTGATTCAGAACTATATTTGTTTTAAAAAATATGGTTCGAAACCTTAATCAACCTGAATAAATAAAAATGGTTAACCAACCCATTTGATTCCAATTAATATAATTTGACCTAATAGTTAACTAACTATATTGCCAACTCTAAATATGGCAGAACTAAACACGACTCACTTATCCCAAGTGACAATCCTACCTTTAATCCTTACTATATAGAAACATTTTTATCAATATATATATATATATATATATATATATATATATATATATAATCCATGTATTTCAAAATTATTAATTTTTTTATTCATTTCAAAAATAAGAGATTCATTTTTTATATTTAAACAATAAATGTATTGAGATTTAGAAAGAAAAGAGATTTAATATGTATTTAAGTGTATTTATAATGTTCTTCAAGCGAGTTCAATTTTCTTCCAATTTTGCCATCATCTTTGGGTCCAAATTTTTCCGGCAACCAGGCTCCAAAACTGAAGAAATAGAAGCAGCATTTCTTTCCTTGGAACCAAAGCTAAACAAAAACCAAGTATATTCCAAATTAAATAGTAGTACTAATAGATTCATCACTCACATAGTCCCTACGGCCTAGGGAGTACAGGCTACAGACAGCTTTTTCACCGCTCCATTTCCTCTCTCTTTCTCCCTCCCTCTGCAAATCACATTTTTTCGCATTATTTTCAGCAAATTTCTTCTCATTGGACTTCACTGATACAAATTACAGACCCTTCAGATAACTCTTGAATTCCCCCACTTCTAACATTTCTGTAACACCCATCTCTCATGGTACCCACCACATTCTCTCTGTTTTTTTTGTTATGATTTGTGTTTCTATGTCTGCATATACATGTATATATATACACATATATGTATGTATATGATTCAATATGTTTTCAAATATTTTTATGGCTGCTTTAGAGATGATGGGTTAAATTGATTCAAGGATTTATGGGATATTTTTTATGTCTAATGTTGTTTTGTAAATTTGCAGTTCATTAATCTAAACTAATGGAGTTGTTTTCTCCACCCTCTGTTTCTGTCTCTCTTCATCAGTCCCTTAAGCAAATGCAATAAACTCAAGGTTTGGAACAGTTACATCTCTTCTATATATATCTGCATATATAGACATACAAATATTTATTATCCTGTTCATGGTATCTGTTGAAATGGGTTTTGTTTGAATTTGTGAAAATATTTTCCTCCTTCCAAAACTGATTAGAATTCCTGGGTTTCCTCAGAATAATCAATGCATAACCGTTTGTTTCTTTTGGGATTTAAAAAAATCCGATTACAAAATTTTCGGGACATATTTCAAGGTGTGTCTTTACAGTAACTCTACATTTGTAACGTCTGTGGTAAATTCTTGATATCATCCCATTTTTCTAGGGTTTGAAAATTTTCAAAAATCTAATTCGTTTCAAATCCTTTATTTCCATAGTAATATTTGTAGTTATATTATTATATATACTTACATTTCACTGTTTTCCTCTGCTTTTGTTTCAGTTTTCAAATATTATTGCAATGGGGAAGCAAAACCAAGACCAAAACAAAAACCCAATTCAAAATCAAAACCAGAACAAAAACCCAAATCAAAACCAGAGCCAGAAGTTAAACCCTAATCCAAATTCAAACCCAAATGTGGAATTTGATCTCAGGGAGACCTCACCAAGCCTTGGAGGCGGTAGGGTTCCTGGCAATGACAGGGTGGGGACAGCTTTTGATCTTGTTGAGCAAATGCATTATCTCTTTGTGAGGGTGGTTAAGGCCAAGGAGCTGTGCCAAAAGAATGGTGATGATTTTCCTGATCCTTATATTGAATTGCAGCTTGGTAACTTTAGGGGTGTTACCAAACATTTTGTGGATATGTCTAATCCTGAGTGGAACCAAGTATTTGCATTACTGAGAGATCGGATTCAATCTCCTAGTATTGAGGTTTTGGTGAAGGATAAGGATAATAACAAGAAGGATGATTTTATTGGGAAGGTCAGTTTTGATGTTAGTGAGGTGCCCAAAAGAGTTCCACCTGATAGTCCTTTGGCGCCGCAATGGTATAGAATGGATAACAAAGAGGGGAAGAGGTCTAAAGGGGAGTTGATGTTGGCTGTTTGGATGGGGACACAGGCTGATGAAGCTTTCCCGGAGGCTTGGCATTTGGATGCTACTGTGGTTAGTGGTGATGGTATTGCGAATATAAGATCAAAGGTGTATCTTTCACCTAGGCTTTGGTATGTTAGAGTTAATGTGATCGAGGCTCAGGAGTTGCAGCGTAGTGAAAGGAATAATAGGCAACCGGAGTTTTTTGTGAAGGTTGGGCTTGGAAATTTGGTTTTGAGGACAAAAATTTCTTCTGGCAGGGCTCCATTGTGGAATGAGGATTTGATGTTTGTGGTGGCAGAACCTTTTGAAGAGCCCTTGGTTTTGAGTTTGGAGGATAGAGTTTCCGCCAACAAGGATGAAGTTTTGGGCAAGTGTTCTATCCCTTTACAGAATGTGGAGAAGAGGGTGGATCATAAATCTGCCACAAGTAGATGGTATAGTCTTGAGAAGCACGTGACAGGAGAAAATGGACAGAAGAATGAGGCAAAGTTGAATAGTAGGATTAATTTAAGGATTTATTTGGATGGTGGGTACCATGTCCTAGATGAATTAACTCACTACAGTAGTGATCTTAGGGCAACAGCCAAGCAGTTGTGGACACCCAGCATTGGTGTTCTGGAATTGGGGATTTTGAGTGCTCAAGGACTGTCAGCAATGAAGACTAAAATGGTCATGGTTCCACAGATGCTTATTGTGTGGCCAAATACGGGCAGAAATGGATTCGGACGAGGACAATCATGAGTAGTCTTAGTCCTAAATGGAATGAGCAATACACATGGGAGGTTTTTGATCCATGTACTGTCATAACCATAGGTGTTTTTGATAATCAACATCTACAAGGGGTTGACAAGGGTGGGGGTACAAAGGATCTGAAATTGGGGAAGGTGAGGATTCGCTATCTACACTTGAAACTGATAGGGTGTACACACATTCTTACCCACTTATAGTTTTAGATCCTTCTGGAGTTAAGAAGATGGGGGAAATTCAATTGGCTGTGCGGTTTAGTTGCACATCTCTGATCAATTTGCTCCAAATGTATACACAGCCTCTGCTTCCAATAATGCATTATCTTCACCCCTTAACTATATATCAGATTGATACTTTAAGACAACAGGCTACTCAGATTGTCTCCACAAGGCTGAGCCGTGCTGAGCCACCACTGAGGAAGGAGGTTGTAGAATTTATGCTTGATGTGGGTTCACAAATGTGGAGTGTTCGAAAAAGCAAAGCCAATTATTTCAGGATTATTGATGTGCTGACTGGCTTTGCTACATTTTGCAGATGGTTTAATCAGATTTGCAATTGGAAGAGCCCTTTCATTACAATTCTTTTTCACATACTGTTCTTGGTACTAGTTTATTTCCCACAGATGGTTTTAGGCACAATGTGTCTCTATATTTTCGTGATTGGAATTTCAAAGTACAGGTTGAGGCCAAGACACCCTCCCACATGGATATTAAACTATCTCTCGCTCATACAGCACATGGAGACGAATTAGATGAAGAGTTTGATACATTTCCAACTTCTAAGCAAGGTGAAGTGCTAAAAATGAGATATGATCGACTGCGAAGTATCACCTCAAGGATACAAACTGTGGCTGGTGACTTGGCTAGTCAAGTGGAGAGGGTGCATAATCTTCTCAGTTGGCGAGACCCCAGGGCCACGGCTCTGTTTCTGATCTTCTGCTTTGTTGCTGCTATAGTACTCTTCCTTACTCCCTGTCGGGTTATGGCCGTTTAATGGGTTTTATGTGTTAAGGCATCCAAGATTCCGCCATAAGCGTCCTTTGGTTCCCATTAGTTTCTTCAGGAGATTACCTACCAAAACAGACTGTTTATTGTGAGAACTCATTGTTTCCTTTTGAGGTCCCGTTGTTTAGACAATCAGTTATATTTATGTTATATCGCTATTGTCTCTGGATGATCATTTGTCTTCTTTACTCATATCTAAAAGTATTGGATTTTGATGTCAATTGTTATGTTTTATTATCCCATACACAAATTCTGCTTATCCATTTGTGATAAGTATTTCAAATTAAACTGCATGTTAATGTTGATTTTCAAGTTCTGATTTTCTGATTGCTGAATTCTCTTAGTATCTGCTTACATTGTAAGCATGATGATATGATATTTGAGACCAGGTTGTCATATTCGATAGCTATCTATATTGTAGAAATATTGGAAAAACAACATTCTTTCATTGTTTTGTTAGGATTTCTGCTAGAAAAAAAAAACGAAAGTGCATTTTATTATCTAGTTGTCCTCAAATTTTTGAACCGTCTTTTAGTTATTAATTTTGTCATTCTGATGCAATGGCCTTAATATAGATACTGATTTTACTGTAGTCTTTTTTCTTTTCTTTTTCCCGTTTATTTTTCTTTTTGTTTGGGTTGTGCACGAGTTTCTGGGTATACATGAGATAGTTGATAGAGATTGTTTGTTGACCATAGTTTCTCTGGTGAATAAAGACATGTTTAGGGATAATAGGACCATGGTTATCGAATCACGTAAATTTCTCTAGCATTGATGGCATTTCAGGCTTGAATTTGTCTTCACCGGGCAACTCTGTCATCCCTGTAGCTGCTAGGAATGAACTTTAGTGCTGTAAGTGTTTGTTAGAAACTAATCCCTCGGGAACTTTACTGAAAGAAAGAGAAAAATGAACATACCCAGTCTTGATGCTTCATAAGATGAAGATTTTTCCTTAGAGAAAGCAAGGGAATTTGGTTTTCAGTCTAGTTGGGAGGTGAGATTGTCACATGTGCATGGTTGTCTTCAGGTATGTGTAGAATTATTAAATATCAGATACGTGACAGAGGTTATCAAAAATTCTATTTTGTACATAATTTTCTAACTGGAAGTTTAGCTTATCACCTTGTTTTCACTTTATTGAAGGTCTCTCTATGTTTATGCATAATTAAACATCATGTTTTCTTTCTCTTTATATTTTTTATAAACCATGGGATGGTGTTTGTTTTAGCAGCTCATGAACTGTCTGAGAAAGTGAAGTAGAACTTTGGTTTGTGTTGCCTGGATACTTTTTTTATAACAATACCAGATAATACCAATTTTGCCGTGTTTAATTTTTTCACTTGCATTCTTTTTTTTTTTTTTTTTTTTTTTGAAAATCATGCTATCATTTTGTCTTAAGTGAGAATTGGCACCTTCAGATTCATGACTGGCAACATTTCCACAAGACATTTTGTCTGTAGTTTCACTGTTTTTTCGGTATCAATAGTTACCCTCAGAATTTCTGTCTTATCTAGGATATCCTGAACTGCTTTAAAGTGATTTTCATTATGTTCTAGATGTTGATTACAACAATTTTCCTAGGAAAATACCTCAAGGCATCTCCCTGTGCAACTCAATCTTTGTATATAACCTAATTTTGTGAAGTTAGTCTATTAGATAGAGGTAAGGTTGCGAACATTTGACCTATTCTGAGGATCCCATAATTAAAAATCTGTGATATCAGGATTTGAACTTTTCAAACTGTCTTCATTGTTGTATGCCTGAAAGAGTAGACTTCCTTAGAAATTGTAAGCATGTTAGATAGAACTAACATAAAACTTCACAAACACACTTAACATTCCCCTTGCCCTCTTGCTTAAAATTTAAAAGAAAAATCATTAAAGACTAATTACAATTTACAAGGAAAAACCTCAGCAATGGAAATAGAGGCTTGTTTAACTACCTTGAACATTATACATATATCCCTTAGTAAATTGACATCCTTCTTAAAAGATTCAAAGTTTCAAACATGAAATTTATTTAACTCAAACATTTAAAGTATACAAACGATTAGTCAAACAGAAAAGAAATAAAGAAAAGAAAATAACTTCAACATTTATATAGATAATCTTACTTCATATCAGAGCAAACTATCAGTTCTAGCTGGCAGTCTCTTGAAGAAATTGCTGGGAGCAGCAGGTAACTTGCTTCGGAACCTAGGATGTCGTAGCAGATACAATCCTGCAACTAATGCCACCACTCTAAATGGCGTCACGTAAAGCACCACAGCTGCACACAAACAGAACATTATAAAGAGACTGGTCGCCCTAGGATCTCTCCAGCTAAGCAGTGACTGAAACCTCTCTCCTTGTGTTGCTATATCTCCCACCACTGTTTGAATCCTCCCTGCCACACTTCGAAGTCTATCATACCTCATTCTAATAATATCTGGCGGCCTAGAAGTAGGAAATGTGTCAAACTCTTCATCAAGCTCATCAGGATGCACTGCTTCTGCCCACGAAACTCTAATATCCATATGAGGCGGGTGCCTTGGCCTAAACCTGTAGTTCCATAATCCAATAAGAAACATGTAGAAGAACAAAGTTGGAAGTATCAGCTCTGGATACCATATTAGTATCAGAAACAGGATATGAACTAGAACTGATGTGATAGGATTCTTCCAGTGACAAACATCCCCAAACCATCTGTTCACTGAAAAAATCCCCGAAAAAAGTGACATTATCCGAAAGAAGTTAGCTTTGCTTCTCCTCATACTCCACATGTGAGAATCAACATCTAACATGTATTCCACTACCTCCTTTCTGAGCGGTGGCTCAGCGCGTCCAAGCCTCACCGCGACAATATTCATTGCTTGGTATCTCAAGTTGTCTACTTGGTTCACTGTGAAAGGACTCAAGTAATGCATTTTGGGGAGTAATGGGTGCCCATATAGGTATATCATGTTAGCTATAGATATGTTCGTAAATCGAACTGCTAGCTGGAGATCGCCCATTTTCTTCACCCCAAGGGTGAAAGAACAAGAAGAGGATAAGAATGTGTGTAAATCCTATGAGCTTCAAGGGTTGATAATCGAATTCTTACCTTTCCAATTTTGGAATCCCGTGCTGTGCTGGTACCTGGTTTTTGGTTCCCCAAGTGGCAATTGTCGAAAACTCCCAATGTTATTACTGTGCACGGATCATAAACTTCCCAAGTGTATTGCTCATTCCATTTGGGGCTAAAGGTGTCAAGAATTGTTCTTGTTCGAACCCATTTCTGGCCATATTTAGCTACACAGTAAGCATCTGCACTTCCTCGAGCATCCTTCATCTTCATTGGGAGAAGCCCTTGTGCACCTAATATCCCCACTTCTAGTATCCCAATAGGCTGTTTCCAGAGCTGTCTTGCAGTAGGCCTTTGATCACTAATGTACATAGTTGATTCGTCAAGGACGTGATATCCACCTTCAAGACAAACTCTTAGGTGAATCCTGCTCGAAAACTTGAGTTCTTTCCTCCTGTCAACTTCCAGGACACCAAAACCAAATTTCTCAAGGTTAAACCAACGAGAATGAACTGGCCTGTGGTCCAGCCTCTTCTCGAAAATGGTCAGCGGTAGGCTCGTCATCCCTAGAACATCATCTTTAGTAGGGTGAACTCGGTCCTCAACAGTTAGAACCAGCTGTTCCTCGAAAGGTTCAGCAGCAACAAAGACTAAATCTTCATTCCAAAGTGGATTAAGCGTCCGAGCTTGACTTATCTTGGTTTTCAGCACTTGATTTCCCACCTGGACTTTCACGGAAACTTCAGGTATTCGGGTTTTGTCATTTGGGATTATGTCCTGAGCTTCAATGACATTAACCCGAAGGTACCAAAGTTTTGGGGAGACATAAACCTTGGATCTAATGTTGTGTACACCTTCTCCATAAACAAAAGCAGCATCCGCATGCCAGGCCTCTGGGAAGGCTTCATCAGCTTGTGTTCCCATCCAAACCGCCACCATAATTTCTCCCCTCACCTTTCCTCCCCCTCTGCGATCCTCCAATCTGTACCACTGAGGAGCCAAAGGACTATCAGGTGGAACTCTAGTTGGGACCTCATTCATGTCAAAAACCACCCTCCCAAGATAATCATCTCTTCCCACCATCTCTTTATCCTTTACAAAAACTTCTAGGATTGATGATTGAATCCTCTCTTTGGAGAATGCAAATACTTGGTTCCACTCGGGGTTCATTTTCCTCTCAAAGTGCTTTGTTCTTCCTTTATAGTTCCCGAGTTTCACTTCCACATAAGGATCACAGCTAGCTGTGATTGCGCTTGGTGGAAGATCTTTGGCCTTCACAACTCGAACATAAAGATAATATGTCTGCTCGACTAGGTCATATGTGCTTGTGAATCTCTCACCGCTCATCCAGCCTCTTCCACCATATGCTCCTCCATTAGGCCACCTTTCACCAAGCTGGGGGTTTGTGTCCTTCAACTCGTAGTCTTCTTGGTGACTAGGATGAAGTTGGGGATTAACTTGATGCTGCATTGTTAAAAGGACTCCTTATGGCCTCTTCCCCACCAATACGCCTGGTTGCTGCAGTACTTGGTGTTTGCTGGAATTAGCTACAAGTGAATGAAAAGGTTGGATCACAAGTGATGTTGAATGGGCGTTTTCCTGTTCTGTTGATACAGCTTTAGAAGAATAAGATGTACAAGTGACAAAGGGTGGTAGTTCCTATAGTAGGATTGTTAGGATGAAGAATAGAAGGTGGTGTTGGTTGTTTTGGAGCTGGTGGTGGAGATTGTGGGGGAAATTTCGGCTTAGACAAACGAGGAATATTTGATAAACTTCCCAACTTTTCTTGAAAATTTACGAGCAAAGGAATTCTAACCCTTCCAAGAAAGTTCAACCCATGAATCTAGTTGTAAACTTCAATGGATTGGTGTTGGTAGTTTTTTGAGTTTTGAGATTTTTGTGGACAGTTACGGTTTTGCTAAGTTGGTTTTCGAAATGAACTAATGCAAATACACTAGCAGATCCTGAACTATCTTTTTGCATAAGATTATGAGCATCTGTCACTTCCATTACCAGTATAGTGCTCCTTTTTCTTCTTGCTTCCCTGCTGCGAGAAGCTACCACAAGCGACCCTTCACAAGATATCTCAAACTCAGTCCAGAAGCAAAGAATGTTTTACTGAGTTATGTAGATACCAAAGTTGATGAAGAGCAAAATGGAGGTAAGGCATAAACTTTTTGGAAGAACTTTGGCCAATTTATATTTAGTTTTTTAGAGATAAAGGGTTATTTTCTAAATGCTAAAACTTCAGATTTGCATTGTGGAGGAATAGTGTGCAAAAAGGGAGATTCTGTCTATACCTCACAACTTTGGCTTCCAGGATGTGGTAAAAAAATTCTATTTATTCTTTTATCTTGTCTCCCCCGATCTCAAAGAGGATATAGAATTTTAGCTAGAAACTAGAAAAGATTAATGCCTCTTAAATACTGATATATATTGATCTATAATGCCTTTTTTATATATAAAAACTTCATCATACAAAGAGTGTGTCACATTTGAACTTTCTGGTTTTCTCATGATCACGAAAATGACTCGAGATGATTGTATTTTTTGTCCGGCAAAATAGTTGTATGTTTGCCCCATAAAGATGGATAAAATACAATTAACGAGTGACTTTAACAATCATAGGTGAAAAGTTTAACTCAAAAGTGACATTCTTTGCGAGAAGGAGAGATTTCTAATTTAGTTACACTCTCTTTCTGTTGTTTTTTTTTGCCTTGTGCTTCAGTTTTCCCTCAAAATTGTGCTTCCAGGGGGAGTTAAAGATTGAAACTGCCTACAGAATCCCATGTTCTAGTTTAATTGTGGTTATACTTTTCATATGTCATAGGCTTGATGACAAAATCAGTTGCTTGGATCCAGAACAGAACATTCTGTTCTTCTTAGTACAGCAATGCCAATGTGCCAAAAAGCAGGAAAAGAGTATTCAATGCTAAAAAAGTTGTACAAAGCTGAAAAAGAAGGCAAAACCAGAACCCCTAAAGTTTAGAGGCTTGTGACCTATGCCAAAGATGCTTTTCCTCTTATTCACTCTCAACCTAGTTCAAATCTAGCTTTGGTTCACAGCTCTATTCCCTTCATGGGATGGGTCATTCCTACTCACCCGTCCTAAAAATAGAGCACCATTTTCTTTATTTCGCAATATATAGCCGGACTCAAATTATAAAAAACGGAGAATCTGGACTCTACTGTGATTTTGGTATTTAAGGTAATTTTCTGGGTTGAGATATGAAACTTTTTTACTTGAAAATCTTAACTGTAACAATTCTGAGTTGCATAATAGAGAGAAGCAGTTACTGCAGCCTACACTTTTAAAAATTAATCAATAAATATGAATATATAATTATAAATATATTTTGAAATGACAAAAACTGTATATACTTCCTTCTTATGATTTTAGTTTATAACCAACCGCTCCACCTATGTTTTGTCAAAAATGGTACAAAATTAAATTCCAAAAATGATAAATTTAACCAAAAAAATAAAATGTGAGCAGTCATTTTAGGATGGAGGGTGTATTAGTTTGTTACTCATATTTATTTATTTGTTTATTTGTAATACAAACAATTCCCTCTTTGACCCATTTGAAAAAAAATATATATTCTGTTTTATGGATCCGGATCCTCTATGAGGATTTTTCTGTGAGAATCTTGTGAGAGTTTTGCTGTGGAGTTGACAATACAATAAAAAGGATATCCAATGGCTCACAACTCTTTTCCTTGTCTGTGTATCAAAACGACGTCGTTTTGATAAGAATTTTTTTTATAAGTTGACAGAAAATTGGAAGGCACCAAATGCCGTTTACTTCGTTTGTTTGTTTCGTTTTTTTGTCTTCTTCTCCTTTCCTTCTTTGCTTCATTTCTTGTTCTTCTCAGAGCATGCCAAGGTTTATGATTAGTCAAATTTCAATTGATTTTTTTCCCTTTATTCAAATTTTCCCCAGATTGTTTACCCCAATTTTTTTTCTTTAATTTTTTTCAATTGACTTAAAGAATCACAATGGAAACTCAATTTTTTAATAGGATAAAAATAGTCCGTTGGATTTATTTTTTTGAATAGCAAGGAATAATATTATTAACCTTTTACAAAGATACACCTATCGATTCCAAAGCACAAAAAAAAATGATCAATAAAACGTCCCAACTAGATTAACACCCAACCCATTACAATCATGAAAAAAGTCATGCCGCTCATAACTAATAAGAATTAGCAAACAAACGAAGTCAACTTGTAAAAAATAAAAAATGTCAAAACGATGTTGTTTTGATACACAGACAAGGAAAGAAGTTGTGAGCCATTGGATTTCCTTTTTAATGTGTTGTCAACCCCACAACAAAACTATCACAAGATCCTCATAGAGAAATCCTCATAGAGGATCCGGATCCCTGTTTTATCATGGACTCATAAGACTATTTTGCGCAATAGCATATATTCTGGAAATTTCATGAACCAAAATAAGTGATCTTGTGAATGTTTATTATTCTCTGGAAATTACACGAACCAAATCAGTAATCTTGTGATTCCATAAACATTAGAAAATATTAGAAATATTTTGTTCTTTGTTTGAAAAGGAATTGAATTATTGCAAATATGTATATATATATATATATATATATATATATATATATATATATATATATATATATATATATATATATATATATATATAAAAATATATATATATATATTGTAGAAGAACACATCAACTTATGACGACGGTTTTTTGGGCTATAGCGACGGGTGACCCGTCATATAGTTATTCTCGGTCTATGGCGACCAGGTGAACCGCTGTTATAACTCTAAAAAACCGTCATTATAGGCGACGGCATACATATTAATTGTGTATATATATATATATATATATATATATATATATATAACGGAGTTAAGAAATGATTCCCTCGTTGATATTATATTTTATCGCTTTCAATTTCACGACAGTCACAATCCACAGTCATCATAAAATTAGTTACATCATTTTCCCACAAACAATAGTCATAAAAGTTGTTATTGCAATATGGAGTTGTTTTGTTTTATATATAAAAAATTGATACACATTATGTCATAGGCATTTACGTGTGCTCTACACATTAATATATATATATATATAGCTCATATATATATATATATATATATATATATATATATATATATATATATATATATATATATATATATATATAATATGAGTTAAGAAATGATTCCCTCGTTGATATTATATTTTATCGCTTTCAATTTCACGGCACCACAATCCACATCATTCATAAAATTAGTTACATCATTTTTCCACAAACAATAGTCATAAAAGTTGTTATTGCAATATGGAGTTGTTTTGTTTTTATATAAAAAAATTAATACACACGATTATGTATAAAGCGTGTGTATTATACAAATGATATATATATATATATATATCTTGAGTTAAGAAATGATTCCCTCGTTGATATTATATTTTATCGCTTTCAATTTCACGACAGTCACAATCCACAGTCGTCATAAAATTAGTTACATCATTTTCCCACAAACAATAGTCATAAAAGTTGTTATTGCAATATGGAGTTGTTTTGTTTTTATATAAAAAAAATTAATACACATGATTGTCATAGACATCATATGTGTATTCTATGATTAATATACATATATATATATATATATATATATATACATATGTATATATATAACGGAGTTAAGAAATGATTCCCTGGTTGATATTATATTTTATCGCTTTCAATTTCACGACAGTCACAATCCACAGTCGTCATAAAATTAGTTACATCATTTTCCCACAAACAATAGTCATAAAAGTTGTTATTGCAATATGGAGTTGTTTTGTTTTTATATAAAAAAATTGATACACAAGCTATGTATATGGCGATTGTGTCTATCTGCTGATTATATATATATATATAGCACATATATATATAGTAAGGATTAAGAGCATTCCTCTTAAATAACATTCATCCTTAAATATCACTCCTTTATTAAAACTACGTCGTTTTGGAGTCTTTTTTATATATATATAGAGCAAAGATCAAGAGTATTCCCCTTAAATAGCACTCCTTTATTAAAACTACGTCGTTTTGGAGTTTTTTAAAAGAGAGTGGTCCCAAAACGATGTAGTTTTAATAAAGAAGTATTATTTAAAGAGGAATGCTATTTAAAAAGAATGCTCTTGATCTTTGCTCTATATATATATATCTCACGACAGTCACAATCCACAGTCGTCATAAAATTGGTTACATCATTTTCCCACAAACAATAGTCATAAAAGTTGTTATTGCAATATGGAGTTGTTTTGTTTTTATATAAAAAAAATTGATTGGTAATTTTGGGCCAAAAGTATGGGGAGATTGCAATATGGAATGATGAGTCATGTGATTGTGAAAAATGCAGTGCTGATTGCTTAGTCTATGAAAAATGCAGCAAGACTTCAGAGGAGACTTGACGGAATACTTGATATATAGGGTGGAAAATAACAATGAAAATTCGAATTTTCATATATTTTAGCATGTGTGATATTTAATATATATTGTATATTTTTATTTATTAGTTAGAAAATTTTGGGCTTTAGTTTTGATAATTTTATTTGATTTAGGATTTAATTATTTTTTTTTTCTAATTAGTCATAGAAAACTAGTTTAGCATTATAAATATGTTATTTTAGGGTTATAAATAGTTTATTTGATAGTTTTATGTTATTTTGGGTTCTTGTTTTTGTTAGATTGTACATTATTTGTTTGACTAATATATACTCCCTCCGTCTCAGGATAAAAGTCTTGGTGGACTTTTTACGCATATTAATAAGAGAAATGAAATGATAAAATTGTTCATAATAATACTATGTCATTAATTATTTTCAATGTAGGTGAGAGTGACTTTCTAGTTATTCAATTCAAAATATTATCTCTCCATACATATTAAATATAGAGAGAGAATTAGAATAAGAAAAGTATCAGATATTTAATGCTACGAGCATAATAGGAAAAAATGTGTAAAAGTTTGGTTATTAAAAAAAATGAACATTTAACATGAGACTATCCAAAATAGTAATAAGAATTTTTATCATGAGACGAGAAAGTATTATTTTGTTGTGTGAATTATTCACGTTTGTGTAATATAACCATATTCTGCTGCGTCCTTGAACTGGTTTTGCTAGTAAAAAAATTGCCCATTTGGTTTCTAAGGCCTCTTTATTTTATGAAGTGCAGAATGGTATGGTTTTTTGAATTGGAGACTACCATTAGAAGGAAATGAAAGGGTTTGGGTCAATAGGGTTCCATTTTTATCCATTACTTTCTCTTGATTAGCTAGCTACTAAAATAGAGCACCATTTTCAATAGAAAATACAAAAGATATCATAAAATAAAATAAATAAAATAAAATAAACCAAAATAAAATAAATAAAAAAATAAAAAAAATAAATAGCGTACTCTTTTTAATGATGATATCATAAAATAAAATGACATCGTGTCTTCAAATTTAACAACACAATTTTACTACTGTGACATAACCAGTAAACTATAAATCCATTATATTTAAGAATAAAAAAACATGATTATTAAGATTTACAGATTTTATAAATAAATAAACTCTTTTTTGCAATTTTTTCCGAGTATAAAAAAAAAAATTCTTTTCTCAAGACAGTTGAGTTTTAGGGTTTAACTATATTTGTAATCAAGGTTGTTGGAGTAAGTCTTGGGAAAATGGGAAATCAATATATAAATGTACTAGTGAGGCAAGTGATTGGTGTGCTCATCTATTATTCATGTGTTGTAGAATTAATATTTTTGTTTGTGAAAAATATCAATTTTCAAAATAAATAACCAAGAAAACCCTTTAGTTTCATAAAGTTACAAAATTTTCAAGTCACATTTCAAGCATTGTGGAATTGAGGGAATGGGATTTGATTAATGAAGCAAGCAAAAAAAAAAAAAAGACCCACTTAGGTTAGAGAATTTTGTCCCTCATTTTTTACCAATTTGAAGCACGCTTGACTATTTTATTTGATCGCGAACTCAAATCTCAATTCTACAAAATTAAAATTAAAATTAAAACGTTAAAACCAAGGTTCTCAAAGACACAGACTGGTTATCGAACCGAAAAAGATATTGAATGGATGGGTCATTGGTCCAATCGGTGATCGAATCGTTATTGACCCAGTGACGTCAATAATATATAAAACTATATAATATTAGTAATTATTTTTTTTAAATCTCATTTTTTATGAACTAAAATATAATAACGTTGAGTTACAATATTACTAAAAGTGATTGATTTTAATATTAAAAAAATTTTGGTAAAAAAAACCGAGTCACGTGGGTCAATAACCGATTTTACTCGTTGAACCACCAGTTCGACTGGTAAGTCAACCGGGTTTAGACCAAAATCGATTTTGTTTCAAATCGGACTGGATGGTCAACCGATTCCGGTCTGATTTTTAAAACCATGGTTATACACTTCCTTAATAGTATCAGAACAAAATTTGCCTACCGTAAATTTTTTTACATTAAATAAAATCATGTCAAAAGTTAAATGTGACTTAGAGGGTGTTTGATAAAACTGAATGAAATAGTTCTGAATGTTTAAGTAAACTGAATGAGCTGAATGAAATAGAATTCTGAATACTGAAAAAAGTTGTTTGATAATTGACATGTGAAATATTTGAATAACAGATTTTTTTTATTTTACCTCTCTGAAAAAAATTCAAAATTGTTGTAAATTTGTTTAATATTACTTGATATAATAGTTAATATTGTAAAAATAAATAAATATAAAATACTTCATTTAAATAGTCATTCAAATTAAAAAAATTATATCTTAATAATTCAAAATTTCAAAATCGTGATTCAATTATTTAAATAATTTTTATTTAAAACAAACACACTAAATAACTGATGGATTCCGCCATTCAGACACCCTCTTACTTGGTGTCTTACTTACTTGGATCGAACATACTTAAAAGAAGTCAAATGATGAAGAGAACACGTGAATGCAAGATTTTGCAATGTGATTATGCGGCAAAGCCAGCTGCCAAGCCAGCAGTATGGGGGAGACTCCAGCAATCCAAGTTTATTGAATGGTCCCACCTCCCAATATAGCCAATAAGTCTTCTAATTAAGAGAACGAGAATCGCCAATAATGTCTCAAGCTACACTCACGATTGTTGACCATATCCACATTTTCATATAAATAAATGTAATATTTTGCCTTTCACTAAGTTAAGACCAATGTTGTTACTCCTCTTCTTGATCTCCGGCCTCTCTCCGGTGAACCCTTGCCACCCAAATGACTTATCCGCCATTTTACACATCAAAAATAGCTTCTCCAATTCGGATCTCTTGTCTGAATGGTCATCTGATATGAATTGTTGTCACATATTTACCTGTGAAAATAATCGTATTATTGAGTTTACATTAGATATTTATGATCTTTCCGGTTCACTTAAACCGGACGCCCTAGCCGGTTTTACATACCTCAAGAGACTCCGGCTTCACAAGATGCCATTTCTTGTCGGTGGAATCCCTCGAGCAATAGAAAATTTGACTCACTTAACTTACCTTGAAATAACTTGGACCAATATCTCTGGACCTATACCCCAAAATCTCGCCAACCTCATAAATCTCAATACTCTCGATTTCTCGTTTAATAAACTCTATGGCTCAATTCCACCCTCCCTTCTTACATTACCAAATATTTTTTCTATAGACCTTAGTAGAAATCAACTAACTGGTCCGATACCTGAATCTTATGGTCAAATTCCAAATACACATAATTTACTCGTTCTCATACTATCTCATAACAAGCTTTCGGGCAAATTACCGGCGTCTTTAGGCAGTATGAATTTCTCTCGGATTGATCTCTCGAGAAATAATCTCTCCGGAGATGCATCCATGCTTTTTGGTGCGACTAAAGGTTGTCAAGTGCTTGATATCTCACGAAATAACTTTGAGTTTGATTTCTCACGAGTGGAGTTCATGCACGAGTCATTGCAAATATTGGATATATCTCATAACAAGATATATGGGAAAATGCCGGAATTGATCACGGAAGCATTCATGTTGCAAGGGTTGAATTTTAGTTATAATAGATTGTGTGGCGAGATACCCAAGGGATGGAAGTTAAGGTATCGGCCGGAGGGATTTGATAACTCGTCATTTTCTCATAATCGTTGCTTGTGTGGAGCTCCACTTGATTCTTGTAAATTTT
Source organism: Panax ginseng (assembly GCA_020205605.1). Lineage (NCBI taxonomy): Eukaryota > Viridiplantae > Streptophyta > Magnoliopsida > Apiales > Araliaceae > Panax > Panax ginseng. Next base: position 17,624,088 of record CM035134.1, read on the forward strand.
GATTTCGTTATTAGTACATGTTTTCCCTAGTACTCAATGGAGGATTTGGCTGCAAGCCGGTGTAAACAGTTTTTATGTTTATGTGTAAAAATTATAATTTCGAGATTATAATTCATGAGATTATAATCGGATATGTAAGTGGAATTGGTACTCATGGTGAATTGTTTAAAATCAATGATAGAAATAAAATATACAACAACATTAATATTACAAGTGTTGATAGGATTTTCTCAACTGTATGTAGGGATATGAAAAGCCCAATTAGTACTCCTTTTGAAAATGGCATTTTCCCAATAGATTGTTGTCTCATGGTTTCCCATAGCTTCCTCCAAAATGTTACTTTATGATTTTTTACTTGAAAATCACAACCAATAGTGAGATATATGTGAAAACACTGAAAGGTGATGATGATCTTTGTCTTGATTTACATGTTCCTGGTGTAGTCAGATTGTTGATAAAGCCATTTCCAAATTCAATTGGGAATGAACAGGTTGGAAAATTACTGATTGAAAATTATGATGGATATGCTAGTTTTCCAACATTCTTCACAAAAATTTATTGTCTAGAGACCTTTGATGTTGGACGAGAATTGCAAGTTACTGGTATCCCAAAGAGAATTAACAAAGATGCAGCTATAAAAGGTGGTATTGTTGATTTAACTGTTGAACTGGAAAGTTATGTGGTGCAAGTTAAACAACTCCACCTTGTCTCAAGGTGGAATTTGAAGAGGGTAAACAAGGTCAAGCTATTGCAACTTTAAGTTTAAGGGATTTAGATGACATTGTGGGTACTTTAAAAATAAATTCATAGGCTGATTTCATCAAGGATGTTGAGCTAGTTTTTAGTAGGATTGTTTTACTTCTTTGTTTTCAGTTTGGGGGTAAAGGCTCTCCTACTTATACTGTTGACAAGGAAAATTCATTTTAAGAAGATATTAATCAGATGACAGCTATTAGCAAGCAAGTTATTAATCATCTCTCATATTATACTTACTCGGATGATATGGTTCTTCAATTTTTCATGAGAATCTTAGATTAGTGCATTAACAGCCCCATTAGAGTGAACATGTGGATAAATAGTAGCCCTCTCTATATTTTGGTTGGTACTACTAATTTCTTAGACCCAAGAATTTTGGATATCTCTAATAAGGCGTTGGGTCTTTATGATATTAGATCTCTTGAAGCTGTTGTTTATTTTTGTAACCATCTTGATGCCTCTTCTCCCCTTCAAAAGGAAACTATAGTAAAGTATTTTCAAATTGTGTACAAGCTGGCCATGAATATTGCAAGTTGGCCTCAAGTATGGGTTTGGCCATTGATGTAACGTCCCCAAAATAGGTATACATCACCTATCTTGAGTCGCCACATACACGTAGATAAAAAATAAAAAATAAAACTTAATTATACAATCGTCAGTGTAAAATACGACAAAACATATGCTATGAGTTTTAATACAAATATTGTCATCTAGACAATATCCACACTCAATGGAGTCCTCATTACATTTATTATCACACTATTTAACAGAATAGTGAAGACTACTAATGCTATCATCTAAAAGCGACACTCCGCTTCCCTTAGCTAATTCCCAAACTATATTCTCATTTCTGAAGAGAACAATGAAAGAAAGGGTGAGCTCAACTAGCCCGATGAAGAAATATTATGACTAAGATAATGCGAATAAATTATCATTAGTCTTCAACAATGTTAAACCGATAAAATATAATAGACATCAAGTTTAAGCTCGCAGTGAACACAAACAATCCATTAGAAGATTCAAGTAGAGCATAAAATCTACTATCTTCTATGATTTAAAAAGTTTTTCATCAACTTTATCGCTGAGACTCAGCTTAACAAATAAACCACATCATCGAGTCATCCCTGCACTACGGGCCAAGGATATTCATTAAATCATCAATGGTCATGACTATACCGAATAATCCCTGGTCATAATCATACCAAAAATTGTCCATCAATGCACTACAGGCTACTGAAGACTTTTACCACCTCATTTATAACATTACAGGTTATGATTATACCGAATGATCCCTGATCATAATCATACAAAGTCCATCTATGCACGTAAGTCAAAGATGACTTTTATCACAATATAAGCATGATGATGATGACAATGACATAATAATTCAATAAAACAAGTTCAAGAATAAATTTTAAAGATTTATAAGTTAATTTATCCTGAACTCAAAAATGTCCAAATTGTCAACATAATACTTCTTTGTGGAGTAAAAAAATTCAAAAATGCTCAGAAGAATATTTCTATTTTATTGATACTAGATGAAGCGCAGATATCAAGGATATTCCACTAATTTCATGGAGTATATATAGAAGTCAAAGCTTAACCAACTGAGTATAAGAGAATATATGAAACTGCAAATGGATTTTCGTCCGCCACGCGGTAATCCACTTAGACAGATCATTTTCACAATTTAATAAGGAATGAATACAAAGGATCATTCACCATGCATGTGATAATCCACATAGACAGGTTATTCCAACAGAATGATAAAGAATAGAACTAGGTCATGCGTAAACACACTGACAGGATATTTCAATAGAATAATAAATAATGGAACCAGGTCCGGCGTAAACGCACAGACAGGATAATTTGACAGAATAATAAATGATGGAACCAGGTCCGACGTAAACGCAAAGACAGGATATTTCGACAGAATAATAAAGAACGAAATAATAGAAGAATTTCACCATGTATGCAGATTTGATAAATAAAGTTATTCCAACATAATAATGAAGAATGGAATACCAGAAGAATTTCACCATGTATGCGGTACTTCGCATATACAGGTTATTCCAATAGAATAATAAGGGATGAAATAACAATAGCTCTCTTCATGAATACGAAAGAAATAATACCCCTTACCTCAGAAGAAACTGGATACTGGAATAGTGACGTAGCAGGCTTCTCTTCTTCTTTCGCTCTATAGATTTTCTCTCTATAGCTTCACTCTATAATTTCTCTCTATAATAATTGCTCTATAGCTTTAGTGAATTGGTGAGAAATGAAGGAAGAATGAGCTTCTATTTATAAATAAATATAGTTTCGATAATTGCACGTTTTGGGGCTCAAAAAATTACAGTACAATATCTCTAACCTTTTTTTCATTTTTAATTTAGTCCTGCAAGTATTATCAAACTTGCACCACCTCCCCTAATAGTAAATAATGTGAATCAATAGTTCAATCATGTGAATCAATAGTTATAATCATGTGAAAATATGAATTACGATATAGTACCTCCATCTATACCTCCATCTTTAATTTAATCATGCAAGTATTATCAATCTTGCACCAACTCTATGAGTCCCCAGATTTATGAATAAATATTTAATTTTCTCGAAATAATTTTTTTGAATATTATGGTGTGGATTTGATATAATATTATAGTTGTGGGTAGTATTTATAAATTTTGCAAAGTATGCAAGTTGTTATATAATATTCGATTGGTCGGGAAATATTCGTTTTATTAGGGAATATTCATACAACGACGCAATCATTGGTGGACCCCACAACGAAATTATTGTCGGATTTAGAAAACGACAGAATTATCTTTTTATGAAAATAACGGCGGAAGTTTTACCGTTAAAACTGTTGAACTACTTGGTAGTAAAAGTATAGTAATACGCGTGGTTGCATAGTAGCACACGGTATTGATTATTGATGCTTACGTGAGAAGTCACTCATTTATACTCGATTATTGCTACAGTAATTGTTGCATCATATCTCTCATATTATTGATTCAATTATTGTCACAGTATCATCTGCATTATATGATATATTATTAAATTAATAGTTGAGACGACAAAGTTATTCATATTATTAAATTGCAATATTTACAATGTCTAGAAGTTCTATCAAGGAGTGGTTTGGTCATCTAATCATGCGCTGATAGGGAGAAATCCTTATTGGAAAGCCCCTTCTTTCCTGGAAACTACCTGGTTGATAAATATTGTGAGTTATAATATTAATGATGAATGTTATTAACAATTGAAGTTGTGTTCAGAGTTGAATTTGGAGATGCAGACGTGATATTTGAGTCCAGAACGATGAAATTAGTAAAAATAGACTATAAACACAAAATTTTTCGGTTTTTACTATTTGGTCAAAAAGTCAACAGTTGACTTTTTCAGGAAAAGTCAAACTTCGAAATTTCAAAATTTATATTTTTGATAAAAATAGTTTCATTGTGTTGGAATTATTTGTGTTACTGAAAATCGACATTTTTTTCGATAAAAATTGATGTCTGGAGGTTATATTGACCAATCGGGTATTTGACCGGATAAATGAGCAATTGATTGCTATTATTTCACATGATTATAACTATTTATTCACATGTGTATACTATTGTTTCACATTCTTGTTACTATTAGGGGAGTTGGTGCAAGATTGATAATACTTGCATGACTAAGTTAAAAATGGAGGTATAGATGGAGGTACTATACTGTAATTCATATTTTTCACATTTCTAGAACTATTAATTCACATGATTTACTATTGAATCACTTTATTTACTATTAGGGGAGGTGGTGCAAGTTTGATAATACTTGCATGACTAAATTAAAAATAAAGGAAAAGTTGGAGGTATTGTACTTCGTAATTTTTTTTTGAGCCCCAAAACGTGCAATTATTGAAACTATATTTTTTCTATAAATAGAAGCTCATTCTTCCTTCATTTCTCACCAATTCACTAAATCTATAAAGCAATTACTATAGAGAGAAATTGTAGAGAGAAAATCTATAGAAGAAGAGAAGCTTGCTACCTCACTACTCCTATATCCAGTTTCTTTCAAAGGTAAGGGGTATTATTTCTTTCTTTCGTTTTCATGAAGAGAACTTCTGTTATTCCATTCTTTATTATTATGTTGGAATAACCTGTCTATGCGAAGTACCGCATACATGGTGAAATTCTTCTATTATTTCATTCTTTATTATTCTGTTGGAATATCCTCATGCATGCGCTTTTACGGGACCTAGTTTCGCCTTTATTATTATTCTATTGGAATATCCTGCATGCGTTTTAGCCTTAACTCAGTTCCGCTTTTTATTATTCTGTTGGAACATCCTGCTCATATGCGTTTACGCCGGACCGGTTCCGCTTATTATTCTATTGGAACATCTTGTGCAAGCAATTTCTTTTGACTGGTTCCATTATTTATTATTCTCGTTGGAATAACTTTGCCTATGCAAAATACCGCATGCATGGTGATTTCTTTTGTTATTCCATTCTTTATTATACTCGGTTGGTTAAAGTTTTGACTTCTATACTCTATGAAATTAGTGGAATATCCTTGATATTTGCGCTTCATCCAATATCTTTTCATAGAAATATTCTTCTGGGTATTCTTGAATTTTACTCTACAAAGAAGTATCATGTTGACAATTTGGACGTTATTAGTTCCTGGACAAATTAATTCGTGAACTTGTTTTATTGAATTCTTATATCATTGTCATCATCCTCATGTTTATATTTTGTTGAAAGTCATCTGTGGCCTGTAGTGTATAGATGGACTTGGTATGATTATGACCAGGAATTATTCGGTGTAATCATGACCGTAATGTTACAAATGATGTGGTAAAAGTCTTCATTGGCCCGTAGTGTATTGATGGACAGTTGTTGGCATGATCATGACTATTGATGAATACACGAATGTCCTTGGCCCGTAGTGCATGCATAATTTATGGTCGTGATACTAAAGAATATCTTTGGTCGTAGTGCAGGGGTGATTCGATGATGTGGATTATTTATTGTCGAGTCTCGTGATAAAAGTGATAAAAGTGATGAAAACCTTTTAAATCATAAAAGATAGTAGATTTTATTCTCTACTTGACTCTTTTAATGGATTGCTTGTTCACCGCAGCTTAAACTTGATGTCTATTGTATTTTATCGCTTTAACATTGTTGTAATAATAATGATAATTTATTCTCGCATTATCTTAGTCATAATATTTCTTCTTTGGGTTAGTTGAGCTCACCCTTTCCTTCACCGCTCTCTTCTTGAAATGAGAATATAGCCGGGGAGCCTGGGAACAGAGTGACGATCCAGAGATGATAAGATTAGTAGTCCTCACTATTCTGTTAAATAGTGTGACAATAAATGTAATGAGGACCTAATTTGAGTTTGTATCATCGCCTATGAGGACTCCATTGAGAATGAATATTGTCTAGAAGACAATATTCTTATTTGAACTCTCAGTTTATGTTTTGTCGTATTTTATACGACAGTTATATATTTATGTTTTTATTTGAATTTATATACCATGTATCTGACGACTCAAGATGGGTGATGTATACCTATTTTGGGAGCGTCACAATTGGTATCAAAGCTTAGGGATATGATCCCTGGTTGAGATGTGAGACAAGAAATAGGAGGGGAGAGACGTGGAATTCCTTCGCTAGTATGACCTACCTAAGTTTATTTGGTATTTAATTGGTCGGTCAGAGTATAGGGATATGTGATATGTTAATTAACCCTTGTTTTGTGACAGTGTTTGAAAATGACATAAACTTTGTTTATATTCAGATGTTGTGAATAAGCTCAGTTATTGGAGCGCGAAAATGAGATAGCACAACCAAAAGGCAACGACCAACAACACGATAATAATCGTACCGGTGGCAACGGCCATCGGAACAATGATGCCCATCGTGGGGGAAATTATCATGCCAAGAATGGTAACCACTTTGGTGGTAATCATGGCCAAGATAATAGAAGTGGAAATTTCAAAAAGAGAAGGTCATTTAGCTCAATTTTGTCGTATAGTGAAGTCAAGTCCAGCTGGGACGGTGGCACCAGAGGCGGATATGGACAAAACAAAGTTGGTGGTTTCAAGAAGAGCGTTTTTCGTGACTTCTCAAAAAGCGAGTGACCCGAACAAAGTTAGCACGGGTTAGTTAATTATAAATTTTTGCGAAGTCTATACCTTATTAGACTCCGGTTCAACCCATTCTTTTATCTCTCTTGCTTGCGTTCAACGTTTAAATTTGACTCCGGAGAGATTAGACTTTGACTTATCTATTGAAACTCCGTTAGGAGAAACCTTCATTACATGTGCTATCCAAGTCTTGGATGAGAGTGACAGTTTTAAATGATATTTCTATTGTTAATTAATTTCCTGACGTATTCTTGAAGTCTTCTTAGCCTACTTGGAGCGTGAAATCGAATTTTGTATTGACCCCAGTACAAAACCCATTTCTAAAACCCTAAAATATTTCTTCAACCAAAACGAACGTAATATGCGCCAAAGACGTTGGCTCGAGCGGTTGAAGATTACGATCGTACCATTCAATACCATCGTGGAAAAGCGAACGTGGTAGTTGACGCATTGAGTAGAAGATCGTATGCGTTTACGAGTGCGAATATACGAACCTACGTGAAGATAACGAATATATGATTACAACTGACTTTAGTTGATAATGTTAAAGCCGCTCAAGCTACATACTCAGAGCTGATGAATATGAAGAAGAAGGTTCAAGAGGACGTTATTCTAGAAGCAAGAATTGACAAAGAGAAAATCTCAACCCTCGATTTAATTGGCCCATTTGAAATCCTCGATCGAGTAGGAACTGTGGCTTATAGACTCGTTTTACCGCCAAGTATGTCGCGTGTTCATAACGTTTTTAACGTATCGATGTTACGTAAATATGTGGATGACCCGAACCACATTATTAATTTAGAACCGGACGAGATAGCGGAAGATTTAACGTATGAAGATATACCTGTTAAAATCCTAGAATGTATTCAACACTCAAAGGTTATACCTCAAGAGTTAGAATCTAAAATGAAGTCAAGGTACCCTCACCTCTTCAGCATACCAGGTACGTACGTAAATTTTGAGGGCAAAATTCCATAAGGAGGGGAGATTGTGAGTCCCCAGATTTATGAATAAATATTTAATTTTCTCGAAATAATTTTTTTGAATATTAAGGTGTGGATTTGATATAATGTTATAGTTGTGGGTAGTAATTATAAATTTTGCAAAGTATGCAAGTTGTTATATAATATTCGATTAGTCGGGGAATATTCGTTTTATCGTGGAATATTAGATAACGACAATCATCATTGTGGACCCCACAACGGAATTATTGTCGGATTGAGAAAAACATGTAATTATCTTTTAATGAAAATAATAATGGCGGAAGTTTTACCGTTAAACCGTTGAACTACTCATTAGTAAAAAAGTACAATAATACGCGTGGTTGCATAAGTAGTACACGGTATTGATTATTGATGCTTACGTGAGAAGTCACTCGCTTATACTCGATTATTATTACTGATAAGAATTGTTGCATCATATCTCTCATATTATTGATTCGATTATTGCCACAGTATCATCTGCATTATATGATATATTATTAAATCAATAGTTGAGACGACAAAGTTATTCATATTATTAAATTGCAATATTTACAATGTCTAGAAGTTCTATCAAGGAGTGGTTTGGTTATCTAATTGCGTGCCAATAGGGAGAAATCCTTATTGGAAAGCCCCTTCTTTCCTGGAAACTACCTGGTTGATAAATATTGTGAGTTATAATATTAATGATGAATGTTATTAACAATTGAAGTTGTGTTCAGAGTTGAATTTGGAGATGCAGACGTGATATTTGAGTCCAGAACGATGAAATTAGTAAAAATAGACTATAAACACAAAATTTTCCGGTTTTTACTATTTGGTCAAAAAGTCAACAGTTGACTTTTTCAGGAAAAGTCAAACTTCGAAATTTCAAAATTTATATTTTTGATAAAAATAGTTTCATTGTGTTGGAATTATTTGTGTTACTGAAAATCGACATTTTTTTCGATAAAATTGATGTCCTGGAGGTTATATCAACCAATCCAGTATTTGACCTGATAAATGAGCAATTGATTGCTATTATTTCACATGATTATAACTATTTGTTCACATGTGTACTATTTGTTTCACATTCTTGTTACTATTAGGGGAGTTGGTGCAAGATTGATAATACTTGCATGACTAAGTTAAAAATGGAGGTATAGATGGAGGTACTATACTGTAATTCATATTTTCACATTTTTAGAACTATTAATTCACATGATTTACTATTGAATCACTTTATTTACTATTAGGGGAGGTGGTGCAAGTTTTATAATACTTGCATGACTAAATTAAAAATAAAGAAAAAGTTGGAGGTATTGTACTGTAATTTTTTCGAGCCCCAAAACGTGCAATTATTGAAACTATATTTTTTCTATAAATAGAAGCTCATTCTTCCTTCATTTCTCACCAATTCACTAAATCTATAGAGCAATTACTATAGAGAGAAATTGTAGAGAGAAAATCTATAGAAGAAGAAGTTTGCACACCCCACTACTCCTATATCCAGCTTCTTTCAAAGGTAAGGGTATTATTTCTTTCTTCGTTTTCATGAAGAGAACTTCTCATTATTCCATTCTTTATTATTATGTTGAATAACTTTGTCTATCTAAAATACCGCATACATGGTGAAATTCTTCTATTATTTCATTCTTTATTATTCTGGCTTGGAATATCACATGCATGCGTTTTACGCCTTAGGACCTAGTTTCGCTTTTTATTATTCTATTGAAATATCACGTCTGCATGCGTTTTAGCGGGACTCGGTTCCGCCTTTTATTATTCTCATTGGAACATCCATGCTCATGCGTTTTTACGCCGGACCTGGTTCCGTCTTTATTATTCTGTTGGAACATCTTGTCGGTGCGAATTTCGCCTGACCTGGTTCCATTATTTATTATTCTGTTGGAATAACCTGTCTATGCGAAGTACCGCATGCATGGTGATTTCTTTTGTTATTCCATTCTTTATTATACTCAGTTGGTTAAAGTTTTGACTTCTATACTCCATGAAATTAGTGGAATATCCTTGATATTTGCGCTTCATCCAATATCTTTTCATAGAAATATTCTTCTGGGTATTCTTGAATTTTACTCTACAAAGAAGTATCATGTTGACAATTTGGACGTTATTAGTTCCTGGACAAATTAATTCGTGAACTTGTTTTATTGAATTCTTATATCATTGTCATCATCCTCATGTTTATATTTTGTTAAAAGTCATCTGTGGCCTGTAGTGTATAGATGGACTTGGTATGAATATGACCAGGAATTATTCGGTGTAATCATGACCGTAATGTTACAAATGATGTGGTAAAAGTCTTCATTGGCCCGTAGTGCATTGATGGACAGTTGTTGGCATGATCATGACCATTGATGAATACACGAATGTCCTTGGCCCGTAGTGCATGGATAATTTATGGTCGTGATTCTAAAGAATATCTTTGGTCGTAGTGCAGGGGTGATTCGATGATGTGGATTATTTATTAAAATTTAGAGTCTCAAATGATAAAAGTGATAAAAGTGATGAAAACCTTTTAAATCATAAAAGATAGTAGATTTTATTCTCTACTTGACACTTTTAATGGATTGCTTTTTCCGCTGCAGTTAAACTTGATGTCTATTGTATTTTATCAGTTTAACATTGTTGTAGACTAATGATAATTTATTCTGCATTATCTTAGTCATAATATTTCTTATTGGGCTAGTTGAGCTCACCCTTTCCTTCACTGTTCTATTCAAGAAATGAGAATATAGCTGGGACGAGTCGGGGAACGGAGTGACGATCCAGATGATAGCGTTAGTAGTCCTCACTATTCTGTTAAATAGTGTGACAGTAAATATAATGAGGACTGAATTTGAGTTTATATACTGTCTATGAGGACTCCATTGAGAATGGATATTGTCTAGAAGACAATATTCTTATTTGAACTCTCAGTTTATGTTTTGTCGTATTTTGCACGACAATTGTATATTTAAGTTTTTATTTGAATTTATATACCATGTATCTGACGACTCAAGATGAGTGATGTATACCTATTTTGGGGGCGTCACAAACTCCCCTAATAGTATAAGAATGTGATTCAATAGTACACACATGTGAACAAATAGTTATATAAGAATGTGAATTAGTAGTAATTAATTGTTCATTTATCCGATAAATTCCCCAATTTATCAATATAACCCCCATACATCAATTATCATCGGAATAGATGTCGATTACCACTAACACTAATAATCCCAACACAATGGAACTATCAAATTCATCTTTAATCAACACGAACTTATTCATCATTAATATTATAACTCACAATATTTAACAACCAGGTCGTTCCCAGGAAAGAGGGGGCTTTCCAATAAGGATTTCTCCCTATTGGCACGCAATTAGGTGACCAAACCTCTCCTTGGCAGAACTTCTAGATATTGTAAATATTGCAATTTAATAATATGAATAACTTTGTCCTCTCAATTATTGATTTAATAATATATCATATAATGCAGATGATACTGTGATAATAATCGAATCAATAATATGAGAGATATGATGAAACAATTCTCGTAGCAATAATTGAGTATAATCGAGTGACTTCTCACGTAAGCATCAATAACCAATACCGTGTGCTACTATGCAACCCACGCGCCAGACATCAGTATTTTTACTACTGGATAGTTCAACAGTTTTAACGGTAACATTTCCGCCGTTATTTTTATAACAAGATAATTCTGTCGTTTTACGACAATACTTCGGTTGTGGGGTCCACCAATGATTGTGCCGTCGTAGGAATATTCCCTGTTAAAATGAATATTCCCCGACCAATCGAATATATATAACCACCTGCTTACTTTGCAAAATTTGTAAATATTACTCACAACTATAACATTATATCATATCCACACCATAATATTCAAAAATATATTTCGAGAGAAATTAATCTTTATTCATAAAAGTTGGGGTCTTACAACCTCCCCTTCCTATGAAATTTTGTCCTCGAAATTAGGGTGCGTACCTGGTATATCGAAGAGGTGAGGATATCTTGACTTCATCTCAGATTCTAACTCCCAGGACATTTCTTCCACATCGTGGTTTCTCCACAAAACTTTGACTTGAGGTATAACCTTGGAGCGTAGAATATGATCCTTCTTATCCAAGATTTTAACAGGTAACTCTTCATACATTAAATCTTCCTCTATCTCGTCTGGTTCTAATTCAATAATGTGGTTCGGGTCTTTCACATATTTACATAACATAGATATATGAAAAACGTTATGAACACGAGACATACTTGGCGGTAAGGCGAGTCTATAGGCCACAGTTCCTACTCGTTCGAGAATTATAAATGGGCCAATGAATCGAGGATTGAGTTTTCCTCTCTTTCCAAATCCTGTAACTCCTTTATATGGAGAAACACGTAACAACACATGATCTCCAATATTGAATTCCACGTCCTTTCGATGAAGATCAACATAACTCTTTTGTCGATCTTGTGAGGTTTTTATACATTGTCGGATTGTTTGAATCTTTTCCGTAGTTATACGTACTAAATCCAGTCCCAACAATGTTGCTTTACCCACCTCATCCCAGCATACTGGAGAACGACACTTTCTTCCATACAACGCCTCAAATAGAGCCATGCCAATACTTGCTTGATAATTATTATTGTAGGAAAACTCCACCAATGGTAAGAACTTGTCCCAACTTCCCTTGAAGTCAAGGACACAGAGTATTCATAAATCCTCAAGAGTTTGAATAGTCCTCTCTGATTGTCCGTCCGTTTGAGGATGATACGCCGAGCTAAATTGTAAATCCGTGCCCATAGTTTTTTGCAAACTAACCCAAAATCTTGAAGTGAATCTTGGGTCTCGATCAGAAACTATGGATACTGGCATACCATGCAGTCTTACAATCTCGTTTATGTATATACTAGCAAGACGTTCAAGTGTATAAGTTTCTCGTATCGGTAAGAAATGAACAGACTTGGTCAATCTATCAACAATGACCCAAATCACATCTATGCCTTGAGAAACCTTGGGAAGACCAGTAATGAAATCCATGGTAATGTGCTCTCACTTCCATTCTAGAATTTCAAGTTGTTGCAATGGATCTTTTGGCACTTGATGCTCCGCCTTGACTCGTTGACAAGTTAGACACCTTGAGATAAACAACGCTATCTCTCTCTTCATATTGCTCCACCAAAATGTATGTCGAAGATCACGATACATTTTGGTACTCCCAGGATGGATTGCAAACGGTGTATTGTGCGCCTCCATCATGATTTTATACTTCAAATCAGAATCGTTAGGAACACAAAGTCTGGAGTTGACTCGAAGTATTCCTTCTTCATCGAGTCTTGCTTCCAGAATAGCACCTTCTTGTACTTTCTTCCTCATATGTATCAGCTCCAGGTCTGTAGCTTGAGCAGCTTTAACTTTATCGATTAAAGTTGGTTTCACTCGTATATTCGCCATCATCACATGGGTCCTTGGAGTCTTTAACTCTATTTCCATCCTTTCCAAGTAATACACAATGGGCCTTTGCGGTGACAATAATGCACTCATGCCCAAATATGACCTTCTACTCAATGTGCCAGCTACTACGTTCACTTTTCCGGGATGGTATTGGATGGTATGATCATAATCTTTCAACAACTCAAGCCATCGTCGTTGCCACATGTTGAGTTCCTTTTGAGTGAAGAAATATTTGAGGCTTTTATGATTCGTATAGATCTCCACCTTCTCTCCATACAGGTAATACCTCCAAATCTTAAGTGTGAAGACAACAGCTGCCAACTCTAGATCATGAGTAGGACAATTCCTCTCATATTCTTTGAGTTGTCAAGAGGCATAGGCTATGACTTTTCCATGTTGCATGAGAACACATCCTAACCCTTTGCCTGAAGCATCACTGTAAATGACAAATCCCTCCGTGCCAGATGGTATTTTCGAGCAGTGTCTTTGAAATGAGTCTCCTCTTGAGTTCTTGAAAACTCTTCTCACATTCCTCACTCCAATCAAATTTTGTATCTTTTCGAGTCAGCTGCGTTAATGGAGTAGCAATTCAAGAAAACCCTTCTACGAATATCCGATAATAACCAGCTAAGCCGAGAAAGCTACGTACTTTAGTTACTGACTTAGGTTGCTCCCAACTTTGAATTGCTTTAATCTTTGTCGGGTCAACAGATATTCCATGATTTGATATTACGTGCCCAAGGAATGCTACTTCCTAAAGCCAGAACTCACATTCTTCAACTTGGCATATAGCTTATTTTCACGAAACTTTTGAAGTATCAGTCTCAAGTGTTGCTCATGGTCCTCACGGGTTTTGGAATAAATGAGGATGTCATCAATAAAGACGACTATAAAGTGATCCAAATATTCTTTGAATACTCGGTTCATCATATCCATGAAGGCAGCAGGAGCATTAGTCAATCCAAAAGACATGACTAGGAATTCATAATGCCCATACCGAGTTCTGAAAGCAGTCTTTGGAATGTCATCAGTTTTAATCTTCAACTGATGATATCCAGAACGAAGATCGATCTTTGAAAAGAATTTTGCGCCTTGTAACTGGTCAAACAGATCATCAATACGAGGTAACGGGTACCTATTTTTGATGGTGACATGATTCAACTCCCGATAATCAATACAAAGTCGCATACTTCCATCTTTTTCTTCAAGAATAGAACAGGAGCACCCCAAGGAGACGTACTAGGAGGAATGAAACCGATGTCTAATAATTCCTGTAATTGGGTTTTTAACTCCTGAAGTTCAATAGGAGCCATTCGATATGGGGCTTTGGAAATGGGTTTTGTGCCGGTTTCATAGTCGATACAAAATTTAATTTTACGCTCTGGGGGTAGGCTAAGAAGTTCTTTAAGGAATACATCAGGAAATTTATTAACAATAGAAATATCATTCAAATCTGACATATTTTTATTAAATCCGTGACATGGGCTAAGAAAGCTTGACATCCGTTTTTCAATAAATGAATAGCTTTATGGCTTGATATGACAATGATTGATTTTAGTGGTTTGGTCGCTTGAATTAGTATAATAGGTTGGTTAGAATATGAAAGCTAACAACCTTATTTAAAATAATCGATTTTAGCATGATGAGTAGTTAACCAATCAATCCCTAAAATCACATCAAATGCAAGTATTTTCAAAGAAATAAGATCGACAGGTAACGTGCGGTTACCGATTTGAATCAAACAAGACTTATAAACAGTGGATGTAATGAAGGTTTCTCCCAACGGAGTTTCAACAGATAAGTCAAAGTCTAATTTCTCCGGAGTCAAATTTAAACGTTGAGCGCAAGTAGGAGAAATGAAAGAATGGGTAGAACCAGTATCAAATAAAGTATAAACTTCACTAGAGTTTATGATTAGCTTACTCGTGATCACCTCGTTCGGATTCCTCGCTTTTTGGGAGGTTACGACAAATGCTCTCCCTTGAACTACCGGTTTTGTCTTGTCTGGGACCCCCTTTGATGCCTCCATCCTAGCTGGACTTGACTTTGGTGCATGGAAAAATTGAGCTAGGTGACCTTCTTTTCCACAATTATAACATGCTTTGGACTGCATCGTGTAGTTTGGACTTATGTGTCCTTCCCCTCCACATTTGTAACATACGACCGGCGGTCGTTCTCCTTCCTTAACAACGAGTGATGGTGCTGACGTCTTTCCATCTTTGCTGAACCTTATCTTCTTGAACTTTCCACTCCTATTGTCTTGGCCATGATTACCATCGAAGTGGTTATCATTTCTGGCAGGTTGATTTTCTCCGTGTTTGTTGTCACCGCTTCGATGACTGCTACCACTGGTATTATCAATTTGTCGGTTGCTCTCTCTTGGTTGGGTTGACTCATTATCACGCTCCAATAACTGAGCACTATTCACAATATCTGAATATAAACACAGTTTATGAGAGATAAGGTATTGACGTATCTCGGGTTTCAAACCTTTTAAAAACATCCGCGTCATTCTCTCCTCATTATCAACCAAGTGGGACGCAAACTGAGACAACTCGACAAACTTAGCTTCATACTGCGCCACGGTCATATTGTTTTGCTCAAGCTTGATGAACTCTACCTCCTTCATGTGACGAATACTTTCAGGAATGTACTTGTCGTTGAACAGCTCTTGGAATTTCTCCCAAGACATCTTCAGTGCAGCAGGTTGTGTACGCTTTACAGATTCCCACCAAGAATCATCAGACACAACATGAAGGTGGAAAAGGGAAGCTTTGCTCCTGGAGCATCCCAAGACATCAAATATCTTGTTGATCCGCTTTATCCACATTTCCGCCTAAGTGGTTTTGGCCTCCAAAAACTCCTGTGGTCCCACTCCTTGAATCGCTTTAGCGGTGATGATAATTCAAGATTTGTCGTTGTTTCCACCAGTATTTTGGACAGAGCCGCCTTCACCGATGATGTTGCATGAATTGCATAAAACCTCTGAACATCCCATCGTTCACCATTTCATCGGTGTTATTGTTTTCATGAGGATTATTGTCTTCTTATTGCACATTACCCTAGGCATTGATCGTTGGTGACTCAACGGTCTCATGTGCTTCATTGCTTATTTCAACATTTTCGGATGCCATTTTCAAATACTGCAACAAAACTAGGGTTAGTTAACATATCACATATTATCCCAATACTCTGACCGACCAATTAAATAACACATAAGCTTAGTAGGTCATACTAAGCGAAGAATTCCCTGCCTCTCCCTCCTAGTTCTTGTCTCACATCTCACCCGGGGATCATATCCCTAAGCTTTGATATCAACCTATGCGCGCCCCAAAAATAGGTATACATCACCCATCTTGAGTTGCCAAATACATGGTACACAATAAAAATAAAAACTTAATTATACAACTGTCGTGTAAAATACGACAAAACATATGCTATGAGTTTTAATACAAATATTGTCATCTAGATAATATCCACACTTAATGGAGTCCTCATTATATTTATTATCACACTATTTAACAGAATAGTGAGGACTACTAATGCTATCATCTGAACCATCATTCCGTTCCCCGACTCGTCCCAGCTATATTTTTATTTCCTGAAGAGAACAGTGAAAGAAAGGGTGAGCTCAACTAGCCCATTAAGAAATATTATGCCTAAGATAATGCAAAATAAATTATCATTAGTCTTCAACAATGTTAAACTGATAAAATATAATAGACATCAAGTTTAACTGCAGCGGAACAAGCAATTCATTAGAAGATTCAAGTAGAGCATAAAATCTACTATCTTCTATGATTTAAAAAGTTTTTCATCAACTTTATCGCTGAGACTCAGCTTAACAAATAAACCACATCATCGAGTCATCCCTGCTCTATTCATGAATACGAAAGAAATAATACCCCTTACCTCAGAAGAAACTGAATACTGGAATAGTGACGTAGCAGGCTTCTCTTCTTCTTTCGCTCTATAGATTTTCTCTTTATAGCTTCTCTCTATAATTTCTCTCTATAATAATTGCTCTATAGCTTTAGTGAATTGGTGAGAAATGAAGGAAGAATGAGCTTCTATTTATAAAAAAATATAGTTTCGATAATTGCACGTTTTGGGGCTCGAAAAATTACAGTACAATATCTCTAACTTTTTTTCATTTTTAATTTAGTCCTGTAAGTATTATCAAACTTGCACCACCTCCTCTAATAGTAAATAATGTGAATCAATAGTTCAATCATATGAATCAATAGTTATAATCATGTGAAAATATGAATTACGATATAGTTTCTCCATCTATACCTCCATCTTTAATTTAATCATGCAAGTATTATCAATCTTGCACCAACTCCCCTAATTGTATAAGAATGTGATTCAATAGTACACACATGTGAACAAATAGTTATATAAGCATGTGAATTAGTAGCAATTAATTGTTCATTTATTCGATAAATTCCCCAATTTATCAATATAACCCCCAGACATCAATTATCATCGGAATAGATGTCGATTACCACTAACACTAATAATCCCAACACAATGGAACTATCAAATTCATCTTTAATCAACACGAACGTATTCATCATTAATATTATAACTCACAATATTTAACAACCAGATCGTTCCCAGGAAAGAGGGGGCTTTCCAATAAGAATTTCTCCTTATTGGCGCGCAATTAGGTGACCAAACCTCTCCTTGGCAGAACTTCCAGACATTGTAAATATTGCAATTTAATAATATGAATAACTTTGTCGTCTCAATTATTGATTTAATAATATATCATATAATGCAGATGATACTGTGATAATAATCGAATCAATAATATGAGAGATATGATGAAACAATTACTATAGCAATAATTGAGTATAACTGAGTGACTTCTCACGTAAGCATCAATAACCAATACCGTGTGCTACTATACAACCACGCCAGACATCGCTTTTCTTTACTACCGTAGTTCAAATGGTTTAACGGTAACACTTATGCCGTTATTTTTATAACAAGATAATTATGTCGCTTTTCTTTACTACGACAATACTTGATTTAATGGGGTCCACTAATGATTATGCCGCCGTCATTTAATATTCTCTCGTTAAAATGAATATTCCCCACCAATCGAATATTATATAACCACCGCTTACTTTGCAAAATTTGTAAATATTACCCACAACTATAACATTATATCATATCCACACCATAATATTCAAAAATATATTTCGAGAGAAATTAATCTTTATTCATAAAAGTTGGGGTCTTACAACCTCCCCTTCTTATGAAATTTCATCCTCGAAATTAGGGTGCGTACCTGGTATATTGAAGATGTGACGCCCCCAAAATTAGGTATTCATCACCCAATTTTGAGTCGCCAAATACATGGTACAAATACAGATACAACTTAATTATACAACTGTCGTAAAAACATACGTAAGAATACATAAAACGAGAGTTCTAATAGGAATATTGTTATCTAGACAATATCCATTCTCAAAGGTGTCCTCATTACATTTATTGTCACACTATTTAATGTAATAGTGAGGACTACTAATGCTATCTTCTCGACCATCACTCCTTTCCCCAGACTGCATCAAATTTATATTCTCATTTCTTGAAGAGAACGAAGAAAGAAAGGGTGAGCTCAACTAGCCCAAGAAGAAATATTATGACTATGATAATGCGTAATAAATTATCATTAGTCTCTAACAATGTTAAACCGATAAAATACAATGTACATCAAGTTTAACTGCAGTGAACAAGCAATCCATTAAAAGAGTCAAGTAGAGAATAGAATCTACTATCTTTTATGATTTAAAAGGTTTTTCATCACTTTTATCGTTGGGACTCAAATTTAATAAATAATCCACATCATCGAATCACCCCGCACTCACGACCAAGGATATTCTTTAAGTATCACGACCACAAATTATCCATGCACTACTACCAGGACATTCGTGTATTCATCAATGGTCATGACTATATCTTAGAACAATCCTCGTCATAATCATACCAAAAGCTGTCCATCAATGCATTACAGACCACTGAGGACTTTTACCCTATCATTTATAACATTATAGGTCATGATTATACCGAATGATCCCTGGTCATAATCATACTAAGTCCATCTATTCACGTAAGCCAAAGATGACCTTAAATCATAATATATGCATGAGGATGATGACAATGACATAATAATTCAATAAAACAAGTTCACGAATTAATTTAACCAGGATTCAATCACGTCCAAATTGTCAACATGATACTTCTTTATATAATAAAATTCAAGAATGCTCAGAAGAATATTTCCATGAAAAGATACTTGATGAAGCACAAATATCAAGGATATTCCACTAATTTCATGGAGTATAGAAGTCAAAACTTAATTAACTAAGTATAATAAAGAATGGAATAACAAAAGAAATCACCATGCATGCGGTACTTGACATGATGAAAGTTATTCCAATGAGAATAATAATAACGGAACGGTCGGGTAAAAATCACAATCGAGGATGTTCCAAATGAATAATAAGGAATGGAATAACAACAAAATCACCATGCATGCGGTATTTGACATGATATGAGTTATTCCAATAGAATAATAATAATGGAACCAAAGTCGTGAAAATCACAATCGGCTACGATGTTCCAATGTAATAATAAATGCGGAATAATAAATGATGGAACCAGATCCGGCGTAAAAAGCATGAGCGGGATATTCCGCCGAATATTAAATACGTAATAATAAGTAATGGAACCAGTCCCAAAGGCGTAAAAGCACATGCATACAAGATATTTCGGCGAATATTAAATGCGAATAATAAGTAATGGAACCGTGTCGTGAAAATCACACCGCAAGCGAGATATTCTACGAATAGTAAAGAATGGAATAATAGGACAATTTCACCATGTATGCGGTATTGTGATAAACAAAGTTATTCCAACATAATAATATAGAATGGAATAATAAAAGAATTTCACCATGTATGCGGTACTTTGCATAAACAGGTTATTCCAACATAATAATATAGAATAGAATAATGTAAGAATTTCACCATGTATGCGGTACTTTAGATAAACAAAAGTTATTCCAACATAATAATATAGAATGGAATAATGTGTTCTCTTCATGAATAAGAAAGAAATAATACCCCTTACCTTTGAAAGAAACCGGATAAAAGAGTAGTGAGGTAAAGCGTGCTTCTTCTTCTATAGATTTTCTCTCTACAATTTCTCTATAATTTCTCTCTATAATAAATGCTCTAGAGCTTTAGTGAATTGGTGAGAAATGAAGAAGAATGAGCTTCTATTTATAGAAAAATATAGTTTTGATAATTGCACGTTTTGGGGCTCGAAAAATTATAGTACAATACCTCCAAATTTTTCTTCCTTTTTAATTTAGTCCTGCAAGTATTATCAATCTTGCACCAACTCCCCTAATAGTAAATAATGTGATTTAATAGTAAATCATGTGAATCAATAGTTCTAGACATGTGAAAATACGAATTACAAAGATAAGACCTCCATCTATACCTCCATTTTTAACTTAGTCATGTAAGTATTATGAATCTTGCACCAACTCCCCTAATAGTAGCAAGAATGTGAATCAATAGTACACAAATGTGAACAAATAGTTATAATCATGTGAAATAATAGCAATTAATTGCTCATTTATCCGGTTAAATACCTGATTGGTCAATATAACCTCCAAACATCAATTATTATCGAAATAAATGTCGATTTTCACTAACACAAACAATTGCAACATAATGAAATCATTTTTATCAAAAATATAAATTTTGAAATTTTGAAGTTTGACTTTTTCCGAAAAAGTCAACTGTTGACTTTTTGACCAAATAGTGAATTCCAGAAAATTTTGTGTTTATAGACTATTTTTACTAATTTCGACGTTCTGGACTCAAATATCACGTCCGCGTCTCCAAATTCTACTCCAAACAACATTCATCATTAATTTTATAACTCACAATATTTATCAACCAGGTCGTTCCCAGGAAAAAGGGGGCTTTTCAATAAGGATTTTTCCCTATATCATAGCGCGATTAATTAAAGTGACCAAACCTCTCCTCGATGTAACTTCTGTACATTGTAAATATTGCAATTTATAATATGAATAACTTTGTCATCTCAATTATTGATTTAATAAAATAACATTTTATATGTATTTATACTTTTGTGACAATAATTGAATCAATAATATGAGAGCTATAATGCGAAGAATTACTCGAAAGCAATAATTGAGTATAACCGAGTGAATTATCACGTAAGCATCAATAATCAATACCGGTGTGCTACTATGCAGCCCAATGCCAGACATCAGACTTTTACTACCGAGTAGTTCAACAAGATTATTCCAGAAAACTTCCTGCCGTTATTTTCATAAAATATTTTTGTCGCTTTCTAACTACGACGATGATTCCGCCAGGGGTCCACCAATGATTATGCCATCATACGAATATTCCCCGACAAAAAGAATATTCCCTGGCCAAACGAATATTATATAACAGCTTGCATACTTTGCAAAATTTTTAAATACTACCCACAACTATAACAATATATCACATCCACACCATAATATTAAAAAAAATATTTCGAAAAAAATAAATATTTATTCATAAAATCTGGGGTCTCACAGAAGAGGTGAGGATATCTTAACTTAATCTCAGATTTTAACTCCCAGGTCATTTCTTCCACATCGTGGTTTCTCCACAAAATTTTGACTTGAGGTATAACCTTAGAGCGTAGAATATGATCCTTCTTATCCAAGATTTTAACAGGTAACTCTTCATACGTTAAATCTTCCTCTATCTCGTCTGGTTCTAATTCAATAATGTGGTTCGGGTCATTCACATATTTACATAACATAGATATGTGAAAAACGTTATGAACACGAGACATACTTGGCGGTAAGACGAGTCTATAGGCCACAGTTCTTACTCGTTCGAGGATTATAAATGGGCCAATGAATCGAGGATTGAGTTTTCCTCTCTTTCTAAATCCTGTAACTCCTTTCCATAGAGAAACATGTAACAACACATGATCTCTAATATTGAATTTCACGTCCTTTCGATGAAGATCAGTGTGAGACCCCGAATTTTATGAAATAAAAATCCAAATTAATTTATGATTATTATTTTTAAAATTTGTAAAATGTTGAAATTGTAGATAGTCAAAAGAACAATAATTGGGTAAATGAACAAATAAAAGAGGAAAGAAAATAATTTATTTTTTTTATTAATAGCCCATGTGGGCGGCTGAATTGGGGAAAAAATTAAGCAATAAAAAGGGTGGTGGGTATAATGCAAAGACTCATCATTTGACTATCTGATTGATTCTTCTTATTCATACTTCTTTTTTTATTAGCCATTACATTTACAGATGAAGAGAGTTTCACCGGTCTTTGAATTTCTGTGTTTCTTTCTATTTGGGTCTTTGCCAAGATCAGATTATCCAGATCCGATCTCTTTGTTTCCCTCTATATATTTTTCATTTTCTTTGCTCTACTAGTTAACTTCTGGGTTTTTTCGAGAAATCAATTTCTGAAACTAACTGAAGAAGAGAGATGTTGGATCTTAATCTTAATATTGATGCAGTTTGTGTTCCATTTCAAGCACAAGGCCATGTAAGCCCTGTAATGCAACTAGCCAAGCTTCTCCACTCAAGAGGCTATTATATCACCTTTGTCAACACCGAATTCAACCACCGGCGGTTACTCCGGTCAAAAGGATCGGCGTGGGTGAACGGGTTCGACAATTTCAAGTTCGAGACCATACCGGAGGGCGTACCACCGTCTAATCGTGATGCAACGCAAGATCCTACGGCCCTATTCGATTCCATTCCAAAGAATTGGTTGGCTCCGTTTTGAGATCTTTTAGCCAAACTCAGCTCTTCCCCGGAGGTGCCACCGGTCACGTGTATAGTAGCTGATGGAATCATGAGCTTCGTTATAGAGGCTGCTAAAGAAATTGGTGTGCTTGAGGTTCAGTTTTGGACCGCCTCCGCTTGTGGATTCCTGGAGTATTTTCACTACCCTGAACTCATGAAAAGAGGCATTATTCCTTTCAAAGTTTCTGTTGATTCGATTTGCGATGAAAGTAGTGTGCCAAATCACTCATGGCGATTGAGAAGGTTCTAGATGTTTCCGCCGGAGTTCAGAGAGACGATTTCGGTTCTTCTGTTTCCTCTGTAGTCAACGCCGACGAAGCTCCGGCGAGTACCGTAGGAGACGCTGACTCCAGCTCTACTCTCAATTTCGACATGGTTTTCAACAAATCCAAATGTGGTACCTATATTGAGAGTTCGGCTCCGTCGACTGAGTTAGTTACGAGGCAGCTTTTTCCGATGAACGGAGGAGGTAAGAACTATGAGTTTGGTTCAAAATCTACACCGGCAACTGCTAGAGCTTTGTGGTTCAGTCGCTTGTCGCTCAAACCTCTCCACCCACCACCGACGCCTCCCTATTTCTACCACCTCCTCATCCGCCCTTTAATTCCCGCACCTAGTAATTCCAGCATCAGTAATCATTCTAATGCAAATAGTTTATATATATATATATATATATATATATTCTAGAGCCCAAAATACTATTGATGAGTTCTTTCATCCCGTAAAGCCAACTCTGGGGCAAATAGTTAGGCAAAGACTGCATGAAGGAAAGAAGGTAACATGCAGGTTGCGTGGTGTGATACTTGAGGAAAGTAATCCGGAAGAGCTTCAGAAACAAGCAACTGTTAGATCATATGTACTTGAAGTACTACTTGAAATTACAAAATTTTGTGACCTTTATCTCATGGAAAGAGTTCTCGACGATGAAAGTGAGAAAAAGGTTCTCATTGCTTCAGAAGATGCTGGGATTTTCACATCTGGTGGTTGGCTTTTCTAAAAGCCTGTTCGGAATGACTTATAAGTATAAATGACTTATAAGTTATACGTGGAAGGCGTTTCAGAATTTATTGGATTTCGATAAGTTATCCCTCGCCTCTGCTATCATGCTCTGCTTTAGAAACATAATAGTTTACGGCATGGGTATTATTTGCTGGATATCAAAAGGATGCTGAAATTGCTGTGGATGCAGACATTGTTTAAAACGATCAATTTCACAGGAAGCAGAATCAAGTCACATGCTAAGTAAAGGAGGTCATTATTGGAGTAAGAGGATATTTTTTTATGGTAAAAAGAATAACTTGTTTATCTGAATCTGCATACATGGTGAAATTCTTTTATTATTCCGCTTCTTTAATATTACATTGGAATATCCCGCAACGGATTATGAATTTTACTTGACCTTTCCCATTACTTATTATGTCTGCATTTAATATTCGCCGTTTAATATCCTCATCCCGTACTTTTTACTTGGGACTGGTTCCATTACTTATTATTCAGATTTATGATTCCGTTGGAATATCATGTTCTACGTTTTTCTGTTGGACTGGGTTCGCCTTTATTATTCTATATTTATTATTACATTTGGAACATCCTGCTTATGAATTTCACCGACCTTTGCCTCCGTTATTTAGCATTCTGTTAGAATAACTCAGATATCGTGGATTACCATATACCGGTGATTTCGTTTGTTATTCCGCTATTTATTATTATTACTCGCTGAATATCCTCATTGGTTTGACACGTATTTAATTCCAGTTCCATTAATTATTAATCGTGGAATAACTGGTCATGTGGGTTATCAATTATTAAGTCATTGTCAATGTTCTCATGTTTATATTATGTTGAAAGTCATCTTTGATCGTAGTAGTGTATAGATGGACTTGGTATGATTATGACGACGGATTATTCTAGATAATCATTTAATCGTAATGTTATAAATGATGTGGTAAAAGTCATCTTTGGTAGTAGTAAGATAGATGGACTTGGTATGATTATGACCGTGGATTATTCTATAATCTGTAACCGTAATGTTATAAATGATGTGGTAAAAGTCATCTTCGGTAGTAGTGCATAGATGGACTTGGTATGATTATGACCGTGATTATTCTAAGATAATCATGACCGTAGTAATGTTATAAATGATGTGGTAAATGTCATCTTTGGTCGTAATGTCATAGATGGACTTGGTATGATTATGACCAAGGATTATTCGAAGATAATCATGATCAGTAATGTTATAAATGATGTGGTAAAAGTCATCTTTGTAGTCATTGCGATGCGTAGATGGACTTGGTATGATTATGACCAGGATTATTCTTGTAAAATCATGGCCGTAATGTTATAAATGATGTGGTAAAAGTCATCTTTGCCATAGTGCATAGATGGACTTGGTATGATTATGATCACGGATTATTCTAAGATAATCATGATCAGTAATGGAAAACACGAATATCCTTGGCGTCAGTAAATGCATGGATAATTCATGGTCGTGATACTATTAAAAATTCGAGTCTCAAAGATTGTTGGTTTTTAAATTTGATACCTTTGGTACAGTAGTACAAAGATGAATTTAAATAAGTATGATTATTAGCGGAATTATGATTTGGTATAACCATGATTTTTTTTATATTTCAGGTGAAGATAGGTGATTAAAATTATCTTCGTCCTGGGTGCGGAAAGGAATTTAGAATCACATTTATGATTATGAGTTATTCATATGGTAGTGTACAGGAATTGTTTATTAATGTTACAGGGATATACATTATCGATGGACTTTTAATATAGAGAAGATAATGGATTTGACGGTTTATTTGACTCTTCTAATGGATTTCTCGTTCCGCTGCAACTATGGTTGAAAAGTTTTATCATCTACCATATGTTCTAAATCTCTGATTTATTATTGATGAAGTCTATTGATAATTTAATTATCTTTAGTTATGATATTCTTTATCGCCAATTGGTTGCTTTCATCCTTTGCTTCACAATTCTTTTCGCAATAATAAGAGTGTAGCTAGCCAAATCAAGCGGGATAACAGGAAAGGAGTAGCCAGTCAGATGATAACATTAGTAGTCCTCACTATTCACGAATAAATAAATGTGACAATAAATGTAACGAGGACTCCTTTGAGTTTGTATAATCGCCTGATGACAATATACATATTAAAACTCTTAGATTATGTTTTGTAGTATTTTACACGACAACAGTATTATTAAGTTGTATTTGAGTTTTGTACCATGATTTGGCGACTCAAAATCGGGTGATGAATACCTAGTTTTGGGCGCCACATTTGCATCGAGCTTAGTGATATGGTCATTTGGCGGAGATAAGAGTCTAGAACTAGGATTTTATAGAGACGAGTAATATACTTCGCTAGTGTGTGACTTACCTAAGCTGAAATTATTTACTTGATAAGTTGACAAATTATGATATGTCAATTAACCTTTGTTTTGAAGCTATATTCTAGAATGATATCTGGAATACAGGAGATGAGAAATGGAAAAATTATGATAGCGAGGAAATTATCGGGAAGGTACAATCTGAAAAGAAAGTAAGGTATTCTCGTCTCTTCGAATATCAGGGACGTACGTAAATTTTGAGGGCGAAATTTCATAAGGAGGGGAGAATGTGAGACCCCGAATTTTATGAAATAAAAATTTAAATTAATTTATGATTATTATTTTTAAAATTTGTAAAATGTTGAAATTGTAGATAGTCAAAAGAATAGTAATTGGGTAAATGAACAAATAAAAGAGGAAAGGAAATAATTTTTTTTATTTTTATTAATAGCCCATGTGGGCGGCTGAATTGGGGGAAAAATTAAGCAATAAAAAGGGTGGTGGGTATAATGTAAAGACTCATCATTTGACTATCTGATTGATTTTTCTTATTCATACTTCCTTTTTTATTAGCCGTTACATTTACAGATGAAGAGAGTTTCACCGGTCTCTGAATTTCTGTGTTTCTTTCTATTTGGGTCTTTGCCAAGATCAGATTATCCAGATCCGATTTCTCCGTTTCCCTCTATATATTTTTCATTTTCTTTGCTCTACTAGTTAACTTCTGGGTTTTTTCGAGAAATCAATTTCTGAAACTAACTGAAGAAGAGAGATGTTGGATCTTAATCTTAATATTGATGCATTTTGTGTTCCATTTCCAGCACAAGGCCATGTAAGCCCTGTAATGCAACTAGCCAAGCTTCTCCACTTAAGATGCTTTTATATCACCTTTGTCAACACCGAGTTCAACCACCGGCGGTTACTCCGGTCAAAAGGATCGGCGTGGGTAAACGGGTTCGACAATTTCAAGTTCGAGACCATACCGGAGGGCGTACCACCGTCCAATCGTGATGCAACGCAAGATCCTGCGGCCCTATTCGATTCCATTCCAAAGAATTGTTTGGCTCCGTTTCGAGATCTTTTAGCCAAACTCAGCTCTTCCCCGGAGGTGCCACCGGTCATGTGTATAGTAGCTGATGGAATCATGAGCTTCGTTATAGAGGCTGCTAAAGAAATTGGTGTGCCTGAGGTTCAGTTTTGGACCGCCTCCGCTTGTAGATTCCTGGAGTATTTTCACTACCCTGGACTCATGAAAAGAGGCATTGTTACTTTCAAAGTTTCTGTTGATTCAATTTGCGATGAAAGTAGTGTGCCAAATCACTCATGGCGATTGAGAAGGTTCTAGATGTTTCCGCCGGAGTTCAGAGAGATGATTCCGGTTCTTCTGTTTCCTCTGTAGTCAACGCCGATGAAGCTCCGACGAGTACCGTAGGAGACGCTGACTCCAGCTCTACTCTCAATTTTGACATGGTTTTCAACAAATCCAAATGTGGTACCTATATTGAGAGTTCGGCTCCGTCGACTGCGTTAGTTACGAGGCATCTTTTTCCGGTGAACGGAGGAGGGAAGAACTACGAGTTTGGTTCAAAATCTACACCGGCAACTGCTAGAGCTTTGTGGTTCAGTCGCTTATGCTCAAACCTCTCCACCCACCACCGACGCCTCCCTATTTCCACCACCTCCTCATCCGCCCTTTAATTCCCGCACCTAGTAATTCCGGCATCAGTAATCATTCTAATGCAAATATTTTATATATATATATATATATATATATATATATATATATATATATATATTCTAGAGCCCAAAAAGCTATTGATGAGTTCTTTCATCCCGTAAAGCCAACTCTGGGGCAAATAGTTAGGCAAAGACTGCATGAAGGAAAGAAGGTAACATGCAGGTTGCGTGGTGTGATACTTGAGGAAAGTAATCCGGAAGAGCTTCAGAAACAAGCAATTGTTAGATCATCTGTACTTGAAGTACTACTTGAAATTACAAAATTTTGTGACCTTTATCTCATGGAAAGAGTTCTCGACGATGAAAGTGAGAAAAAGGTTCTCATTGCTTCAGAAGATGCTGGGATTTTCACATCTGGTGGTTGGCTTTTCTAAAAGCCTGCTCGGAATGACTTATAAGTATAAATGACTTATAAGTTATACGTGGAAGGCGTTTCAGAATTTATTGGATTTCGATAAGTTATCCCTCGCCTCTGCTATCATGCTCTGCTTTAGAAACATAATAGTTTACGGCATGGGTATTATTTGCTGGATATCAAAAGGATGCTGAAATTGCTGTGGATGCAGACATTGTTTAAAACGATCAATTTCACAGGAAGCAGAATCAAGTCACATGCTAAGTAAAGGAGGTCATTATTGGAGTAAGAGGATATTTTTTTTATGGTAAAAAGAATAACTTGTTTATGCGAAGTACCGCATACATGGTGAAATTCTTTTATTATTCCGTTCTTTAATATTCTGTTGGAATATCCTGTCGGTGTGAATTTTACTTGACCTGGTTCCATTACTTATTATGCTGCATTTAA
The DNA here is from genome assembly GCA_020205605.1 of Panax ginseng. Lineage (NCBI taxonomy): Eukaryota > Viridiplantae > Streptophyta > Magnoliopsida > Apiales > Araliaceae > Panax > Panax ginseng. The sequence continues at coordinate 17,653,185 of CM035134.1, forward strand.
TATTCTGTCGGAATATCCTGTCCGTGCTTTTTACGCCGGACCTGGTTCCATTACTTATTATTCCGTATTTATGATTCCGTTGGAATATCATGTCTGTGCTTTACGCTGGACCTGGTTCCGCCTTTATTATTCTATATTTATTATTCTGTTGGAACATCCTGTCGGTGTGAATTTCACCTGACCTGGTTCCGTTATTTAGCATTCTGTTAGAATAACCTGTATACGTGGATTACCGTATACCTGGTGATTTATGTTGTTATTCCGTTATTTATTATTATTCTGTTGGAATATCCTGTCGGTGCGTATTACGCATGACCTGGTTCCATTAATTATTAATCTGTGGAATAACTTGTCTATGTGGGTTATTGAATTATTAGGTCATTGTCAATGTTCTCATGTTTATATTATGTTGAAAGTCATCTTTGACCGTAGTGTATAGATGGACTTGGTATGATTATGACCACGGATTATTTGGTATAATCATAACCGTAATGTTATAAATGATGTGGTAAAAGTCATCTTTGGCCGTAGTGCATAGATGGACTTGGTATGATTATGACTGAGAGTTATTATTCTATAATCATCATTAATAATGTTATAAATGATGTGGTAAATGTCATCTTTGGTCAGTAATGCATGATGGACTTGGTATGATTATGACCAAGGATTATTCGGTATAATCATGACCGTAATGTTATAAATGATGTGGTAAAAGTCATCTTTAACAGTAGTGCGTAGATGGACTTGGTATGATTATGACTGAGGATTATTCTTGTATAATAATGACGATGAATGTTATAAATGATGTGGTAAAAGTCATCTTTGGTCAGTAGTGCGTAGATGGACTTGGTATGATTATGACCACGGATTATTCTCAGATAGTCATAATCAGATGGAAAACACGAATATCCTTGGCCGTAGTGCATGGATAATTCGTGGTCGTGATACTATTATTAAGTCGAAGTCTCAAAGATTGTTGGTTTTGATTGTATACCTTTGGCTGTAGTACAAAGATGAATTTAAATAGTATGATTATTAGCAGGAATTGTGATTTGGTATAACCATGATTTTTTTTATATTTCAGGTGAAGATAGGTGATTAAAATTATCTTCGTCCTGGGTGCGGAAAGGAATTTAGAATCACAATTATGATTATGAGTTATTCATATGGTTGTGTCATGAAATTATTGATTGATGTTACGAGGATAAAACATTATCGATGGACTTTTAATATAGAAGATAATGGATCCGACTTACCTATTCGACTCTTCTAATGGATTGCTTCGTTCAACTTAAACTATGGTTGAAAAGTTTTATCATCTACCATATGTTCTAAATCTCTGATTTATTATTGATGAAGTCTATTGATAATTTAATTATCTTTAGTTATGATATTCTTTACTGGGCTAGTTGTGCTCATCCTTTGCTTCACAATTCCTTTCGTAATAAGAGTGTAAATTTGGGTCAAGCGAGGATATAAGGGGGAAAGGAGTGACGGTCCAGGATGATAAGATTAGTAGTCCTCACTATTCCTGAATAAATAGTGTGACAATAAATGTAATGAGGACTCTTTGAGTTTGATATCTCGCCTGATGACAATATACATATTAAAACTCTTAAATTATGTTTTGTAGTATTCTACACGACAATTGTATTATTAAGTTGTATTTGAGTTTTGTACCATGTATTTGGCGACTCAAAATTGGGTGATGAATACCTAATTTTGGGGGCGTCACAATCAGCATAACTCTTTTGTCGATCTTGTGAGGTTTTTATAGGTTGTCGGATTGTTTGAATCTTTTCCATAGTCATACGTACCAAATCTGGTCCCAACAATGTTGCTTCACCCATCTCATCCCAACATACTGGAGAACGACACTTTCTTCCATACAACGCCTCAAATAGAGCCATGACAATACTTGCTTGATAATTATTGTTGTAGGAAAACTCCACCAATGGTAAGAACTTGTCCCAACTTCCCTTGAAGTCAAGGACATAGAGTCTTAATAAATCCTCAAGAGTTTGAATAGTCCTCTCTGATTGTCCGTCCGTTTGAGGATGATACGCCGAACTAAATCGTAAATCCGTGCCCATAGCTTTTTGCAAACTAACCCAAAATCTTGAAGTGAATCTTGGGTCTCGATCAGAAACTATGGATACTGGCATACCATGCAGTCTTATAATCTCTTTTATGTACATACTAGCAAGACGTTCAAGTGTATAAGTTTCTCGTATCGGTAAGAAATGAGCAGACTTGGTCAATCTATCAACAATGACCCAAATCACATCTATGCCTTGAGAAACCTTGGGAAGACTAGTAATGAAATCCATGGTAATGTGCTCTCACTTCCATTCTAGAATTTTAAGTGGTTGCAATGGACCTTTTGGCACTTGATGCTCCGCCTTGACTCGTTGACAAGTTAGACACCTTGAGATAAACAACGCTATCTCTCTTCATATTGCTCCACCAAAATGTATGTCAAGATCACGATACATTTTGGTACTCCTGTGATGGATTGCAAAACGATGTGTTGTGCGCCTCCATCATGATTTTATACTTCAAATCGTAATCGTTAGAACACAAAGTCTCTGGAGTTGACTAAAGTATTCCTTCTTCACCGATTCTTGCTTCCTAATAGCACCTTCTTGTACTTTCTTCCTCATAATGTGACTCCGTGTCTCAGAATTTTGGCGCAGCTTTTAACTTTATCGATTAAAGTTGGTTCCACTCGTATATTCGCCATTATCACATGGGTCCCTGGAGTCTTTAACTCTATTTTCATCCTTTCCAAGTCATACACAATGGCCTTTGCGTTGACAATAATGCACTCGTGCCCGAATATGATCTTCTACTCAATGCATTAGATACTATATTTGTTTTTCCAGGATGGTATTAGATGGTATGATCATAATCTTTCAACAACTCAAGCCATCGTCGTTACCGCATGTTGAGTTTCTTTTGAGTGAAGAAATATTTGAGGATAATTCTGTCATTTTCTTATTATGACAATACATCCGTTATGGGGTCCACCAATGATTGTGTCGTCGTACGAATATTCCCTGTTAAAACGAATATTCCCCGACTAATCGAATATTATATAACAACTTGCTTACTTTGCAGAATTTATAAATATTACCCACAACTATAACATTATATCAAATCCACACCATAATATTCAAAAAAATATTTCGAGAAATTTAAATCTTTATTCATAAAATTTGGGGTCTCACACCAAGGCTCTGCTCGATTATCTAACTAACTCAAATCATGTATTACGAGATGAAGGGCAATGATCGGCGCCGCAATGCCAGTCCTAGGTTTTAGACAGTGATGAAGGTTTACAAGTATAGCATGAATAGTAACTCATTAGTAATGAATTGAGGAACTTAATAAGGCATTGTAAGGTATTGTTAAACCTTATTTATGTTGTTTAAAGGTTGAAGATAAGTAATCAAACATAAACGTAATGTGTATGTAAGAATGACTTAACAAAAAGTCGGAACCAATAAGAACAAATCTAAGTTATAATTAGATTGAGAAGAAGGGTAAGATACATTAGGAACCTAGTATGTTTATTCATGACCTAATGTGTTATGTGATGTTATTATTATTGTAGAGACCTAAAGACTTAACTGAGAACGTGTTATAACTTTAGCAGACGTTAAAGGCAAGTATTCTAACCCTTATTCCAGTTCAATCTGGACAAGCTTTATAATTCATGTATTCTTACACATGAAGTATTGTATGATGAAGTCCAAGCCAACTCTTTCGGCTAGACTTATATTATGTTTCTATCAAGGCATGGTCAATGTTTACCAAGTTATATTGGTGTGGTTTTCAAACGAAGACTAAGTATGCTAAAATATTTTTGTTGTTTAACGACAGGCACGTGAGGTTGCCACAACTTAAACGTATACACGTTTAATGAATGTAGTGTCGATCAACATAGAGTACTATAGGTTGATCACCTAGACGTGCTTGTAAGTAATGTCGGACTTACGGACTTAGTGTCGGGATGTCATTTTCAAAAGAACTTATGAAATGCTCAAGGTCTTGGACCGGAATTGATGTTTTACTGAATATTGTTGTTGTAAAACGTTTTGAATGAAAAGAAGTACTATTTTGAATTATCGATAGTACTTCATAACTATTGTTCAGTTATTGAAGATATATGATTCCAATGTTTCAAGCATGTTGTTTATTAGAATTGTAGTACTTGCTGAGCTAGTCATGCTCACTCTTGCTTGAACCATGTGAACACAGCTAAGATCGAACGGACCGAAGGCTTCGACAAGGATAAAGGCAAGGCGAAGATGAACCCGTAGTATACTTATGTAATAGTATAGGGTGAATGATTGTAATATATTTGATATTATGACAAGAACAATGTAATGGTTATAAAGAACCTGGGGGAATGTTAATATTATTTTGAATATATAGAAGACATATTCGTTCCTTTGAGACTTTTTAACTGAATGTATGTGTGAATGGTAGTACCGTGTAGCACCATCTGTCGGGTTGGAAGATACCCGAATTTGGGGGCGTCACAGGTTGGTATCAAAGCTTTAGGTTATAAAACTTAAGGGGAGATTAAAAACCTTAAGTCATAACCTTAATAGAAGTCAAAGAAGTAAAAGAAGAAAGTAACCTTATAAAAATGCATTATGATTATGTTATGTATTTTTATTATTCTACTAACGTGTACTAATCAACCTAATTTTTTTGTGTAGATGTCAAGAGTAAATGGAATGCATGTAGATGGACAGACTGTTAGTGAAGAGTCTGTGAACCAAGTAGAGGTCACACCGAACCCCATAGCGGCAGAGCCTGAGATAGTTGTTATTGAGTCTGGAGACTCAGAGGATCTTGACCTCATGTCAGTATTCGATGGTATGATAGAGGAGGAGGTAGAGGTAGTGTCCTTCAAACCGGTAGCAATAGCAGCAGAGATAGTTCCTGGGGAGTCGATAATGTCATTGTTTATGTCAGTATTGGATAGAAATATCCATTACTGTCAAGAGGTTAAGGAGCTAAAGGCAGAGCTCCAAGCGGTCATAGAGGACAAGACTGATGTGGAGTCCATGTGGGAGCAGGAGCACGATGAAAGGGTTTTGGCTAAGGACAAGGTCCATGAGCTGAAACATGAGGTCTTTGAGCTCAAGGAAGAGCTAAAGACCAAACTAAAGAAGATAGAGAGAATGTCCTATATTCATAGGAGTTCTCACACAGATTTCCAGCAGCAGGTAGCTGGTTATCCTATAGAGGTGGGGTAGACGCGGCATACTATTAGCCGTGATATCATTGCCGGTCTTGCCAAGGCAGATTTCGATAATGCCTTGAGGCAGATGTGATCTAGTAGTAGCTAGAGTAGTTTAGGTATGTAAATATTTTGTACTTAGTAGTGACGTAAAACCCTCTTTTGTATAGCAAAGGGTAGTCTTTTGTAAATTTCAATTTTTGGAAAGCAATAGCGGGAAAGTAATGTAATTTGCTTAGGCTGTGTAATGTAACCGATGTAGTATTATACTAAAAAAAATGAATGAATATAAGCTTTTATGGAACACAATGAGTAATGGATGATTGAAGTTATTATTTAATATCGAATAATAACTAAATAATAAAGAAAGGAATAATAACGAAACGTGTTGTTTATTGTATCAGCAAAATGCCGCCGAGAAGAGTACAACGTAATCAAGGAGCTAATGTAAATCAACCGGAGGGAGGTCTGGTTAACCCTATGCAAGAATTTGTTAACCTTTTAACAGCTGCATTTAATAGAACTGGGGCTAATATCCCCATAAATTCGGGAGTAGCACGAACTACTACCTTTAAGGATTTTAAGAGCATGGGTCCGCCGGAGTTCAAAGGAACTATGGACCCTATCGAAGCCCAAACGTGGGTAAAGTAAATAGAGAAGGTATTTATGATAGCAAATGTCGATGAGGCCCAGAAGGTTGCCTTTTCAACCTACATGATGAAGGGAGAGGCCAACTTTTGGTGGGAAGCCAATCAGCCTAGGGCCGGGATCGAGAATCTAATGTGAGTGAGGTTCAAGGAGATATTCTTCGAGAAATACTTTCCCACAAGCATGCATGGAAGAATGGAGATGCGGTTTCTCGAGTTGAAACAAGGGGACATGTCGGTTCCCCAATACGCTGCCAAGTTTAATGAACTGACAAGGTTCGCTCCACACCAAGTGGATACTGAGGTGAGGAAGGCGCGATGATTCGATTGAAGGTGGCTTAAAACCCTAGCTCTATAAATCAGATTTCGGTGTTCCAAAGTACTTCATTTGGGACCATTTTAGAGAAGGTGATAATCACCAAGGGTAATAGTGAGGCTCTGAGCCAATACCACAAGGATAAGAAGAGCAAGGGAAAGTGGATGGGGAGTAAAGGTCGAAGGAGCCAGCCAGTAGTGGTGAGGACACAAGAGGAAGGCGTTCACTCTGGGAATATCGGAGTGAAGCAAGGAGACCCAAAGAGGAGGATGGAGGCCTCAGAAGACTGTGGGAAGACTCACTAGAGTCTGTCTCAAGGGAAGGTTAGTATATTACAACTATGGATGAAAGGGCATATCTCGCCTAACTTTCCAAGTCCAAAAAAGAACCACAAATGCTTTGTGTGTGGATCAACTGACCACATAGCAAAGAACGGCCCAAAGAAGGGGACGAATGGGAACTGGGGTACTAATAGCGGTAAGTTAGCTATTAGTGGTCCAAATATGTAATGGTAGGTCGATGGGTCGATACCTTTAACATGATGTCCAAGATGCAATTGCATCGGGGATGTCGTCACAGTGTATTATTCCGATCAACGACATAAATGCTTACGTGTTGTTTGATTTGAGTGCTACTTGTTTGTTTATAGCATGTGATTTTGCTAGACGATTATGATTACTTTCCGAAAAGTTGCCTATACCTTTAAATATTAAGGTAGCAAACGAAGAAATAATTCCTGTTGAGGATGTTCATAGGAGTTGTTGCATAGATATAAGAGGTTGTAAATTATTGGTAGATTTGATACCGATAAAGTTAGGAGAATTCGACGTAATTCTCGGAATGGATTGGTTAGTTAACCACGGGGCAATTATAGATTGTCAGAAGAAATATGTGAACATTAGAACGTTAAAACAACCTCAAGTAGTATTTTATGGGAATAGATCGCCGGGACGTTCGTGTTGTCTAACCATGACACAAACTAGGAAATTATTGAGAAAGGGATGTGTAGGTTATCTGTGTCATGTTGTTGATACCCAGAGAGTGGTAGCAACCATGGAACAAATACCTATAGTTAGAGAATTCGCCGATGTATTTCCGAGTGAATTGACGGGTCTTCCGCCGGATAGGGAGACATAGTTTATAATAGACATCGTGCCAGGAGCGACACCAGTTTCCAAGGCACCGTATCATATGGCACCAGTGGAGATGAAGGAGTTGATGGTGTAGTTACAAGAACTATTGGATAGGAAGTACATTCAATCGAGTGTTTCGCCGTGGGGAGCACCGGTACTATTTGTCAAGAAGAAGGACGGATCGTTAAGACTTTGTATCGACTACCGAGAGTTGAACAAGTTAACGATAAAGAATAAATACCCATTGCCCAGGATTGATGATCTCTTTGATCAGTTAAAAGGGGCTAAGTATTTTTCTGAAATAGATTTAAGAACGGGGTATCATCAGTTAAAGGTTAGGAAGGAGGATGTACCAAAGAAAGCATTCAAGACTCGTTATGGTCATTACGAGTTTTTGGTGATGTCATTTTGGTTGACCAATGCACCAGATGCATTTATGGATATGATGAACAGAGTGTTCAAACAATATTTGGACAAGTTCGTCGTGGTGTTTATCGATGATATTCTAGTCTATTCTAAGACGCCAGAAGATCATGTTGAACACCTAAGGTTAGTGTTGGAGACACTAAGGAAGGAGAAGTTGTATACGAAGTTCACTAAGTGTAAATTTTGGTTAGAAAAGGTACAATTTTTAGGTCATGTTATTGACCATAAGGGGATTTTAGTAGATCCAGCGAAGGTGGAAGCCGTGATGAATTGGGAACAACCGAAAACGCCGACTGAGGTGCGGAGTTTCCTAGGGTTAGCGGGTTACTATCGGAGATTCATCCAGGATTTTTCAAAGATAGCTACTCCGTTGACTAACTTGACAAAGAAGACAGTGAAATACACATGGACTGATAAGTGTGAGTACAGTTTTCAAGAATTAAAGAAGAGGTTGAGTGAATCGCCTGTCTTGTCATTGCTTGATGATACAGGAAATTTTGTAGTTTATAGCGATACTTCACATAGAGGACTTGGTTGCGTGCTCATGCTGCATGGCAAGGTCATTGCATATGCATCTAGGCAGTTGAAGGATTATGAGAAAGTTTACCCTACTCATGATCTGGAACTGGCCGCAGTAGTTTTTGCTCTAAAGATATGGAGACATTATCTTTATGGAGAAAAATGTGAGATATACACAGACCACAAGAGTCTAAAATATATCTTCACACAGAAGGAGTTGACTATGAGGCAGAGGAGATGGCTGGAGTTGATAAAGGATTACGACTGTGAAATCCTGTATCACCCTGGAAAAGCCAATGTAGTTGCCGACGCCTTAAGTAGGAAGGGTCGAGAGAAGTTGTCTTTGTTAATGGCTCAAAATGAGTTAATAACAGAGATGGCTAGGATGAGATTGGAAGTGAAGTTGCCGAGTGAAGCAGGACCAATACTGTTTATGACAGAGATGTAATCTACCATCATAGAGCGAGTTAAGGAGGTGCAACTCAAAACTAATGAGTTTGACCGGATAAAGGAGCGGCTAGCCAATGAAAAAGATATTAAGTACAGTCTTGATAATGAGGGATTATTAAGATTTGAAGGAAGAATTTGGGTTCCAAATGAGACAGAATTAAAGAGCAGGTGTTACAAGAGGCTCACAGTTCGAGGTTTTCGATTAATCCTGGTAGTACTAAGATGTATCAAGACCTTTGACAGAGTTTTTGGTGGCCGAACATGAAGAGAAAAATAGTAAAGTATGTAAGTAGGTGCTTAACTTGTCAGAAAGTTAAGGCCAAACATCAACGACCAAGTGCTTGTTACAGTCATTGGAGATTCCAGAGTGGAAATGGGAGCATGTCACGATGGATTTTGTGGTGGGACTTCTGACTACAATGAAAGGGTATGATGCGATTTGGGTAATAGTAGACTGGTTGACAAAGTCGGCTCACTTTTTGCCAATTAGGGTTAAGTATAACTTAGATCAGTTAGCTAGACTCTATGTTAAGGAAATAATTTCTAGACATGGAGTACCTGTATCGATTGTGTCAGATCGTGATCCACGATTCACATCGAACTTTTGGAGAAGTTTACAAGAGCAAATGAGAACGCAGTTGAAGCTAAGTATGGCGTATCATCCCCAAACCGATGGACAGAGCGAGAGAACAATTCAGACGTTGGAAGATATGTTAAGATCTTGCGTCATGGATTTCAAGGGTAGTTGGGATGATCATCTACCATTAGTAGAGTTTGTATATAATAATAGTTATCATGCAAGCATAGGTATGCCACCTTACGAAGCTTTATATAGAAAGAAATGGAGAACACCATTGTATTGGGATGAAGTACGAGAACGCCGAATGCTGGGACCAGAACTAGTACAACAAACAGTGGATATTGTCAAAATAATACAAATGCGTCTCTTAGCAGCTCAAGACAGACAGAAGAAATTTACGAATTCACATCGAGAAAATAGAGAATTTGAAGTAGGCTCTTACGTATTTCTGAAGGTATCTCCCTGGAAAGGAAAGATACGCTTTGGAAAGAAGGGAAAGTTAAGTCCAAGGTTCATAGGACCTTTTGAGGTATTAAAATGGGTAGGTGAGGTAGCTTATATGATAGCATTACCTCCAGACCTAGAACGCATACATAATGTGTTTCACGTATTTGTGTTATGTCCTTATAAGCTGGAGTATAAGCACGTGATAGAATATGAGCCTATTCATATTGAGAAGGACTTAACATACAAAGAAACACCGATTCAAATTGTTGATAGGAAAGAACAAGTTCTGCGGAACAAAGTAATACCTTCAGTAAAAGTGATATGGAAGAACCACGATGCAAAAGAAGCAATGTGGGAATTGGAAGAAAAGATGAAAAAGAATTACCCTCATTTGTTTGTGTAAATTTTTTTATATATAGCGAGATTATGGGGACAGAATCCTTATAAGGGGGAGAGAGTGTAACGCCCCAGAAAATCAAACCTTTTGTAAATACTTTTAATAATGAATAAAATAATATTATTTATTATTATTATGTGTTAGTAAGATGGATGTCGTTCTATGACCTAAAAACATCGGAACGTCGTAGTATTTTAACTACGTGAATGAATTAAAGTGTTTGAATTTTCAAGACGAAAATAAAAGCTTTCCGAATTTTTTTCCAAAAAACACTATTCATCGATTTCCGCTCAGGAATTATTTTTGAACTTCCGAGAAATACGTAACGTTATAATATCAAGGTGAGATGGATTATGTAATAATAATCTAAGTATGGAAAACGTAATATTTCGCATGTGGACTTAATTTGAACACGTTAGGAATATTAAGTATTAAGAATCTAATTATATTGATCGTATGATACGTAAGTATTATACGAGGTATTATATATGATTAATATGAAGTATTATACAAGTATATATGGAGAGTGGAATAACGATATTACGAATTAATATACTGAACTAGAATACGAGAATTATACGTATATAATATATGTACAAGGCTTTAAGCCAATTGTGAATAAATGAATGGATTATGTAGGATGTATAAGTCCAATATGAATTAAGATGCAAGCCCAATAATAAGCTAAGTTAACTAAGTTAAGCTAAGCCCAATGTCATGATCCAATGGGTTAGGCTTGAACCATGGAGCAACCCATGGGTGAAGTAATGGCCAAGTTCTTTATGTGGTGATCAAGTATAGGATATGTTATGTGATGAGCAAGTTTACTTAGGGTTAAAAGCAAAGGAATAGTAAGGAGGTTAGTAAGGAGGTGGAAGGGCCAAAAGACTAATCTACCCTAACTTTGTCAAGCCTATAAATAGAGAAGTTTGCTAGACATTTGTTCATTATTCAAAACACTAACAACTTCCATATACAAAGTAACTTAAGTGTTAGGGAGAATAAGCACATATAAGTCAAGACAACCTTTGTTAGATTTTTAAAGAAGAAAAGTACTAGTTCTTCAAGGGTAAGACTCTTGTCTAATATATTCCATCTCTATCATTGTAGGACGATAAGAGAAGTGTAATTTAATTAACTTGTATGCTAAGAACATGTAAGAATTGATTAATGAATGGACTTAAGCCGAATAAGTCATGAATAAGTAACTTGAATCTAAATAAGTTGATAACTTATGATGAACTTGTCATATGATTGTCATATGAAGTTAATATGTTTGATAAGATGTGAGAACATGGATTAAAGGACTTAAATCAATAATAAGTCATAAGAAATGAGAATTGTAGTTTATAAGTTGTTAAGTCATGAACTTATAAAGAATAAGTCTAAACCTAACTTGAAAATAAGTTGATGTAATAAGTAGTTTAAAATGTTCATGTGATGGTTAGAATCCATTTAGAACGTTAATCAAATCGTTAGTAATGAAGATTCGCCAAAATTCACACGATTGAACGATAATCGTCGAATTCGTGAAATTCTTAGAATGAAAGTCGTATTTTGTGTTTGAACTCGAAAACGTTGGTTTTCGATGAAGACAAGTCATATTTGGTATTATAGAGTTGCGGACTTGAAAATGACCGGATTCCGACTTAGAATGAAGAAACGAGCGTTGAACGTTCACGAACATTTATTGTTTTCGTTAAAAATGAACTAATAGGTGAAATTTTAGCAAACAAAGTCGAATAGATAAAATTCTTGCATGAACGCGTAGAGAATGAAATTTGTGAACCGTAGGCTTTCGAACGAGCCAATTCGGACTTATAACGAAGTAGTTATGCGTCTAGGAAATTTCAAAGTAAAAAAGTCTATCAAAATTTTCTCAGGTGCATGAGTCAGGCGTCATGGCGCCAACCCAAGATATATTATGGTGGCAATATATTATATATATACAAAATGACATCTCTTCAGAGTCGTCAGAAGTAAGCCCTACGACCATTTATGTGTGTGTGGCAGCCATAAGCCAAGGCCGTGCTCTAGCTCTTAACTCTAACTAACTCATACCGCATGCAGCATGCGAGATGAAGGGCAATGACCTGCATTGCAACACCAAATCCTAGGTTTTAGACATTGATGAAGGTTTACAAGTATAGCATGAACAGTAACTCATTAGTAATGAACTGAGGAACTTAATAAGGCATTATAAGGTATTGTTAAACCTTATTTATGTTGTCTAAAGGTTGAAGATAAGTAATCAAACATAAACATTATGTGTATGTAAGAATGACTTAACAAAAAGCCAGAACCAATAAGAACAAATCTAAGTTATAATTAGATTGAGAAGAAAGGTAAGATACATTAAGAACCTAGTATGTTTATTCATGACCTAATGTGTTATGTGATGTTATTATTATTGTAGAGACCTAAAGACTTAACTGAGAACGTGTTATAACTTTAGCAGACGTTAAAGGCAAGTATTCTAACCCTTGTTCCAGTTCAATCTGGACAAGCTTTGTAATTCATGTATTCTTACACATGAAGTATTGTATGATGAAGTCCAAGCCAACTCTTTCGGCTAGACTTATATTATGTTTCTATCAAGGTATGGTCAATGTTTACCAAGTTATATTGGTGTGGTTTTCAAACGAAGACTGAGTATGCTAAAATATTTTTGTCGTTTAACGACAGACACGTAAGGTTGCCACAACTTAAACTTATACACGTTTAATGAATGTAGTGTTGATCAACATAGAGTACTATAGGCTGATCACCTAGACGTACTCGTAAGTAATGTCGGACTTACTTTGACTTAGTGTCGATGTCCTTTTCAAAAGAACTTATGAAATGCTCAAGGTCTTGGACCAAAATTGATGTTTTATCGAATATTGTTGTTGTAAAAAACATTTTGAATGAAAAGAAGTGCTATTTTGAATTATCGATAGTACTTCATAACTATTGTTCATTATTATATGATTCCTAAGATATATGATTCCTATGTTTCAAGCATGTTAAACCATATTAACACGGCTAATTGTAGTACTAAAGGCTTGATTTAGCTAGTCATGCTCACTCTAGGGTGAATGATTGTAATATATTTGATATTATGACAAGAACAATGTAATGGTTATAAAAACCTAATGTTAATATTATTTTGAATATATAGAAGACATATTAGGAAGAATTTTCAATGGAATGTATGTGTGAAGGTAAGACTGCAGAAGCACCATCCGTCGGGTAGAAGATACTTTTGAAGGCGTCCATGTAATAATAATAAAACTATGACTTCTCACGTAAGTGATAATCAAAATATTGAATGTAATCACGCCGTTTGATATTCAATGATATTTCAAGAAAACATTTTATGTTATTTTTGTCGTTATAAAAAATTCGGGGTCCAAATGTTGTAATATTATTATATTAATCGAATATATGAAACTTCCTTACTTTGAAAATTTATATATTACCCACAACTATAACATTATATCAAATCCAGACTTTTTAAAAAAATTAATGTATATTCATAAAAATGGTCTTATAGCACTAATGATACAAATCTTAATCCATTTGTCCATCTCGAAAAGTTAATTATTCAAAGGGACGAGGTTATCGAGAGACGAAAAATTAATATTTATAAAAATATGATATTTTCATATAATTTCCTCACACATGATTAGTAGGACCCAATCCGTATAATATAAGAGAGGTCTATGTGAAACATCATTAATTTTCATGTCATAATTAGTAGTATTTTTTAAAAGGAGTTGCATCCATAGTAATCGATTCTTTTGAAACAATCTCTTTTTAATGGGTCCGCTACATATAAATGTAGCTTGCTTATTACAATTTTTATTTTTTTTTTTTTGATTAAGCTATAACATGGGCCCAAAAAAGGGGTAACACCCAACAACCAGTTGTCGTAAATGCAACCCCTTTTTAAAATAATTTATAATATTTATTATTATACTAACAATCATATGTACTTATATCAATTTTAAATATCTTTAATAGTATTCTTTATTCTTTAATATTTTAGAACGGGTAGCCGGATAGGTGTAGACAAAGTACAAATATATTAACAGTTGGATTCAATCCACCCTTATTCCAAATAAATTTTTGTGCGTCACCCTTCACACCAGAAATCAATTCCAAAATTTTTGGACCAAGTGGGGTGGATGCTGGGGACAAAAATGCCAGCACCATATGAGACTCCCTACAATCCATTACATTGAACCTAATCCTTACTTTCCCCTTGTATATATATATATATATATATAAAGGATGGATTTAAAACACTGAACATTAACAATAGTTTTCTTAATCAATTTTTTATCCTTAATTTTGAAGAATACATCAACAAATTATTATTCAACAGTTTTTTTATTATTATTTGACTCTCTATTTTACTCTCTATATACGATTTTACTCCCCAGTGTGAGGGAATCAAAATATCGTTCTTTATATATACAAAATGACATTTCACACCCTCATTTAAGTGGACAACTCATCAATCATACACATCTTGACATTTTTTTACGATATTTTCAAATTATAAACTTAATATTGAATTTAAAAAAAATTAATTTCAAACGTATTCAAATTTAAAATTGATATAAATTTATTTAATTTATGTCAATATAATTATAAATATTATAAAGTACTATTAATTATAAAATTTATTATTTTTAATTTTAAATGAATCATATTAAATTTAAATTTAAAAATATCACAAATTAACTTTTTAAATTTTAATATTGATCTTATGTACATTTGCAATTACAATCCATTCAATACTCACTCCATAAATTACTTAAAATTTAAAATAAAATAAAAATTATTTTACAGTGGAATATAATTGATAAATACTCTCTCTTTTAACTATAAATTATAAGATTATTATTAATTTAATGTTTTGACTGTTGGAACTTTTAAATTTCAAATTTTATTATTTAAAGAATCACATAGCGAAAAAATTGAATCCCTATTTTGCAGAATAACCCAATAACACTGCACAGTATGGATAAAAATAAGAAAACTGTTGTGAATGCTCTTAAATAGCAATCTCTCTTAAATAATACTCTTTTATTAAAACTACGTCATTTTAGAGATTCTTTTAAAAAAAATAAGTGGGGCCGTGAGTGATATTTTTGTAAATAAAAAGAATGCAAGTGAGACCACTATATTTTAATATTATTTTGTTTTTTTTAAAGAATATCCAAAATGACGTAATTTTAATAGAAGAGTGTTATTTAAAAAGAGTGTTTTACATATGTTCTCTCTTTCTCTCTCTCTCTCTCTCTATATATATATATATATATATATATATATAGGAAATAATACACACCCAAAAAATTTATTACATGAATACCATCATATTCATGAATACCTAATCATCCAAATGATACTGGATATACAATACAAAGCTAATAACACTTATGTTACATCAAGTGTCATCAAATTCACAATTTACTACATCAAGTACTTAATTCGTATAAAATTTGTATAAATACTTATTTTGACTTATTAAATCAGATAAATCTTTATAAATAATTATTATATATTAAATTATTAAAATTCAAAATTAATACAAAGATTACTAAATATAATTTTTTTTAAAATTTAAAAAAGACTTAATTATCAAAAAAGTCAATAAACTTTTAAACATACAAATTATATTTTTAATACGAATAACATTAAACTTTTAAGTAATTGACAAAAGTGTCCAAAATTTAATTAATTAAATAAAATTGAAAAAAAAATGACCCGTGCTCCCTCTTCCCTCTTCCCTCTTCCCTAATCCTTCCTCTTCCCTAATCCTTCAAATTATTTTATTCCTTCTAAAATATTTAGAAAGAAACTCATTTTATAAAATTAAAATATATAGCTTTATACTTTAGAGCGCATCTCGGCAAGTCCTAAAGTTAAATGAAATTAAATTTAAGATAAATCAATAGTCAAATGGACTGAATGATTTAGCAGTGTCAAAGTGACTATGCCACTTTGCATGCCAGCAGCCAAGGCCAGGACTTATGCACTGAATGGTCCTGATATAGACGACAATAAGGGGCTGTTTGATAAAAATTGAATGAATCTAAATCTGAATTTGAATGAGCTGAATCTGAATCTGAATGAAAAAAGTTATTTGATAATTGATATGTCTGAAATATCTGAATACCGGTATTTTACTATTTTACCCCTTTAAACTATGTTGAACAAGTATATAATTTTGTCTGGACGTATTTAAAAAAATTAAATACAATATTCATTGTACAATAAATAAAAATAAATAATTCAAATAAATTATCAAACAAATCATGATCCATCAAAATAATAAGCACATATAATAAGTTACTAAATAAATATATACCAAAAGTAACAAGTTCATACACAAGATGTATCTAAAAATCAAAGTTTTGGCCATCGATCCAATATTAACCCTTTGCACCCAAAATAATAAGTTTTGGTCATCGATCCAATATTAACCCTTTGCACCCAAAATAATAAGTTTTGACCATCGATCCATACAAAAAGTTGTGGGTGAACGTGTTAGTTGTGGGATCATAATGATTTCTGGTCTTTCTTTTTAGTTGACACCATGGAATATATTTTCCCTTTATATAATCATAACAATTTTTCATTTGCTTATGATCTACAATAAAGTTGTGGGTGTTCTTCAGTATTTCTCCCACATTTGACCATGAATATGGCTTAAGACTACCGCCTAGCCTACCATTTTTCGTAACCTCGCCAATACATGCTTCAAGAAAAGTTTTCATTACATTTTCATTTCTCCAACTCACTCTTGATTTTCTTTGATTTTGAGTTTCACCCAATTATTCCATGCCTAACACAAATAAAATGATGAATTTAGAGATTCTAATCCTAACAATAAACAAATCTACTATAAACAAATATACACAGAAAAAAAATCTTAGCCTTACCTTATATTTGCTTCTCTGTGAGGATTACAATGTGTTAAGGCATATGATAACTTCTGATCAGCCTGAAGGAAAAAAAATCAAATCCATGAAAAACAATCCAGCAAAAGTACTCCTAAATATTTTAAAAATATAAATAAAAAAGTTAATATTTCTGACAAAAATTCAGTCGAAGTTCACAAAGAAGCAAGAAATTGAGTTCAATAATAGTAGTAATATATTTTCACAGTGCAGGAAATTGAGTTCAATAATAGTAGTATATATATTTTCACAGTACTACTACTACTACTACTACTACTTTCAAAACTGTATCTACCCAAAAGAGTAGTAATATATTTTCACAGTGCAATAATTCAATTCAACAAACTAAGATCATCAAGCTCTTTTCTTAATAAAATATAAAACTATTACAATCCTTCTTCAAAATCGAAGTCAAAACCTAAGTACAAGGGGAAAAAGTAGACAAAAAAACAAATAAATAAATAAGCAAAAGGAAAACAAGATAATATGAAGACCCCTCTCAATGAACACAAGATTTCTATAATTTAGAGATATTAGGGTGTTCAAGAAGCAGACAGACCCAAGGAAGGATTTTACATTCGGTCAGGGATAACTATTGTAATGGAGAAGGACACAATCAATGATGGCACAGTTATATGAAGGGTCCTCGAGAACCTGCAGTGTGCCTTAGTTTGGAGATCCATCTTTGAGAATCTTAAGGGTTAGAGATTGCAAGAGTTCTTCCCAAGAACTAAGAAGCAAGTTGCACTTTTGCCTGTCAGAAGCTAGAAGTTGCAGCATATGTAAAAATGTGCATATATTAGGATTAGTAATCTTTTTTAGAAATCAAATGGATTCGGTCTTATGCATACGCGAGGAAGGTAATCAAAAAACAAAAGAAGAACTCATCAGAAGTTCCAGAAATAAAACACGAAGGCTGCACCAACTGGATACTTCTTCCTTTTCTTCTAGGAGTCTACTTATGAAAAGAGTTGATACTTTGTTGTAGGATTGAATAGTAATAATAAAAACTGCATATGGCAGGATGTACTAAACTTTTTAATTAGTTTATGATTAATAAATAGCTTTATATTTAAAATTAATTTATGACTAATAAATAGCTTTATACTTCAAATTTCAGAGTGCATGACACAACTTTATACTTCAAATTTAAGAGTGCATGTTCACCATACTTCTATATTTTCAGTAGTGTCCCAACTAGATTAACAGGACGAAATCACGATACCGTTTAAATGCACGCAATATACCACAAAGGGGTTCACTATACAAAGCTCATGCCTGCAATGTACTACCAAATCTAGATTTATTCAAATGGTGAAGAACATAATTTATTCTGAAAGTCGTACTATAATTCTAATCTCCTTGATCTTGTTTCAGAAATTGTAAAAATTACAAAATTCAATGTAAAAACAAAGCAATCCAGACATGGTACCAAGGAATCCCATCATTTTTGGTCATATATGTACTAACCTTTAACCCCAGCCATAAATTAGTAAAATCGTACAAGCTCTACTTCATGATATTCTACACCAATTAAATTCAAAATAGAGCAGGGTGTTTTGCTCAATCACAAACAATTCTCAGATATTACTAACCTGAGGCGAAATTACTGCAGATGGAGAGAAGAGATGTGGATGGAGACGCCGATGGAGGTAAACGAGAGCAGCCCTAGAGATGGAAACTAGAGTAGCGAGGTTATTTGAAGGTTATTTGGGTAAAACACGGTGATTCAGCCCATTCTGTCGAATTTTTTCAAAAGAATCGGTCAGACACATTCAACCCAATTCAGATTTTAAAAGTTGAAAACAAAGCGATCGAATGGTTTGAATCGTTCGATTCGAGAGCCATTCAAATTTCTATTAAGAGCGAAACAAACAGGCCCTAAGTCTTCTAAAACAACTAGAAGCCCCGATAATAAATAATATTCCATCGTCTCAAGATAAAAGTCTTTATTACTATTTTGAGTAGTCTCATGTTAAATGTTCACTTTTTTAATAATTAAACTTTCACAATTTTTTCTATTATACCCTTAACATTAAATATCTCATATTTTTCTTATTCTAATTCTCTCTCCATACTACTCAATAAGTATAATTAGCTATGTGTTGAAAATATTTTGAATTGAAAAGCTAAAAAGTCACCCTCCCACCTATATTGAAAATGATTAATGACATATTATTATGAATAATTTTATCATTTTATTTCCCTTCTTAATATGTTTGAAAAATTCACGAGAATTTTTATCCTGGAACGGAGGAAGTACTTCAATATCATAATAAAATAAATATAGTCGCAATAATTGACCATATACATATAATTTAACTTGACCATATCCACATTTTCACATTTTCATATAAATACATGTTCCTTTCACCATTTTATTTGCATATACAACCAATGTTGTTACTCCTCTTCTTGATCCTCTTGTTCCCCGAACTCTCTCCGGCGGACCCTTGCCACCCGGATGACATATCCGCCATTCTAGCATTCAAATATAGTTTCTCCAATTCGGATCTCTTGCCTTCATGGACACCCGATATGAACTGTTGTTACATATTTGGCTGCAGCCAAGGCAATCGTGTCAGTGAATTCACAATAACCGATTCTGATCTATCCGGTTCAATCAAACCGGACGCCTTAGCCGGTTTGACATACCTCAAGACACTCCGCCTTCACAAGATGCCATTTCTTGTTGGTGAAATTCCTCGAGAAATTCAAAATTTGACACATTTAACCTACCTCGATATTAGCTGGACCAATATATCGGGTCATGTACCTCAAAATCTCGTCCACCTCAAAAATCTCATGATTATCAATTTCTCGTTTAATAATCTCTCTGGGTCAATTCCACCTTCACTCCCTCTTCTACCAAGTATTTTTGCTATAGACCTTAGTAGAAACCAACTTACCGGATCGATACCTGAATCTTATGGTCATTTTCCAAAAACATTCAACTTTCCCAATCTTTTGCTATCTCATAACAAGCTTTCCGGCAAATTACCGACGTCTTTAGGCAGTATGAATTTCTCTCGAATCGATCTCTCGAGAAATAATCTCTCTGGAGATGCATCCATGCTTTTTGGCGCGACTAAAATTTGTCAAGTGCTTGATATCTCACGAAATAACTTTGAGTTTGATTTCTCACGAGTGGAGTTCATGGACGAATCATTGGTAACATTGGATATATCACATAACAAGATATATGGGAAAAATACCGGAATTGATCACGGAAGCATTCATGTTGCAAGGGTTGAATTTTAGTTATAATAGATTGTGCGGCGAGATACCCAAGAGATGGAAGTTAAGGTATCGGCCGGAGGGATTTGATAACTCGTCATTTTCTCATAATCGTTGCTTGTGTGGAGCTCCACTTGATCCTTGTAAACCTTAATTTCTTAATTATAATGGGCGTTTTTATTTCAGTAAAGGCCTTGGCTATACTTTGGGCTATTTAAATCTCTCTCTCTCTGATTCATACCTAGTAGTACAAATTTTTTGGCTCAAATTTTATTGTTTGTATTATAATCCTAAATTTGTCCAAATTTTTTTTTTACTTTGATTATGAATACAGATATTTCTAGAGAATAAAAATAATTAAAGAAATTGAATTTATATAATTTTATAATCACAAGAATTTATAAAATTAGATAAGTTGACTAAGCAGTCAAAATGTTTATAAATTCATAAATAATAAGTTAACTCTAAAACACATGAAACATCCTTTAAATACTGAACAATAAGTTGAAATTCGTACATTAAAAAAAACGAAATAGTCCAAATAAACTCAAAACTAGAAAATTTCGGAAGGCTCAAACATATGTTTCTAAGCCTTTTTTTTTGGCTTTTAACGGCCTCTGCCATGGCCGAAGAAGATGAGTCTTCTAGAGCTGGTCGTCGTAAGCTTCGATTTGATATATTATTAAACTCGTAATTTCAAATAGATCAAATGTAAGGGTCAAAATAGTGTCAACCCTTTTTGAACTTAGATTTCCTTTATTTTCTTACTCGGACAATGTCAAAAAATATATACAACAAGCATACAAGTAAATAATAAAAAATATATACATCTTCATTTGAATGACACGTGCATAGTACGACCGTAGACCTCAAAAAGATATTCATGAACAAATTAGTTATTTCTTTTAATTAAATAATAAAATAACTGAGAACTAAGAAAAAAAACAAAATTTAAAATTTAAAATAAAATCACTTCTATATTTTAACATATCAAAGATTGAGAACTATCATTCTGCATCACTAATAATACTACCATATCTTTTAATTTATTTTATTTTGAATAATATTTTAATATTTAAACATATGAATTTAATTATTATTTTTATTTGTGAAAATATCAATTACATGTCTTTCTTTTAAATTAAGAGTGTTTCACATAAAACATTTTGGAGTACTATATGCCATGGTGGGGATGCTTGAAGTTGTATTTTAAGCTTTTGTTTTGCAGTAGCAGATGTTTTGGGTTTTCTATTACAAATCTATATATATATGATACTTTGTAATTTGGTTGTGTCTATTCGTATATTTTTAATTTGTCACATATGTATGTATAGCCTGTGCAAAATACAAATAAGTTCCTGTGTGACTTGGTTTAAAATCTTGCAACTGCATGCATGTAAAAATTTGCTCATAAATTAAAGAAGCTAGTAATATTATAATTTTAACAGTATAGTATCATTAAGTAAAAATAAAAAAGATGTTAAGTTGTTGTGTTTGATATATATATATATATATATATATATATATATATATTAGATGAAGAAGCGGTAGCACGGACTACAATTTCAGTGAGAAACTCAATTGGGATAGAGTCCAAGATGGGAACCCTATTACTTTCCCTACTTGTTCTTTTTATCACCTTTGAGCCAACCATTGTCATATATGATAAGATTCACTTAGATTTGATGAAATAGGGAGGGAGGGAGGATTAATTAATTAGTGTGTGAGAAATTGAGCTCATCATTATGCAAGCTGCATGCATGCCATATCAATACCTTATATATAAAGTCATCAAAGACGATCCCAATTTGAAATTGACTCTTAATCAATTTAAGCCAATTTTGTTCAATTTCATTGAGTTATTTAACGAGTTAGTCTAATCTCTTCTTCTTCCTCAGCCATAAACCATTCGTTTCTTCTTCACTACCTTATCTTCAATCACTTTAGTTTCTTTCATTCCCCTTCTCCGCGAAATCGATTTTCTCAAATTTTCTTTAGTTTTGTTTCTCTCCCTCCTCCCACACGCACCCCAAATCTCTTTTCTATATCTATGATTTACCCTAAACTTCGACAAACGAATACGATTTGGGGCTTTTTTGAGTGGAGCAATTTGAGAAATTGCAAAATATGGAGTTTGTCAATCGTTCAATTTTTGTTGTCGATGACGACGACGACGCTAAGGTATGTCGTCCTTAAGTTTATATATATATATATATATATATATATATATATATATATATATATATAACAGTATAACACAACGTTGTCATATCTTGCTTGCAGGAGAGTACATATGTATAAGATATTCTCTAAATATATATAGTTGTAGTTGTTCCAAGTTTCATATGCATCTCTTTTCAAATGAAATATTTATTAATTCCTCCAGGAATTTTTGTTTTTTATTTCCTTAAAATGCATTCTTAAATTAATTAAAAATTGTTCTCAGACCACGAGTATTGAACCGAGATAGAAGGAATTAGGTAATTTTTTGATTTTTCTGTCTCTAATGATGGATTTGAGCTCGATGTTAGTCTCAATGTTGAGGTATTCACTCTTCGATTAATTAGTTTCATATATATTTGGTTGTATATATTTGGTAGTCTCAATGGTTTGATTGGATTACCCATTTAGCATTTGCATCTCAAAATAAATATACCCACATGTGTCAATTGTATATATGTGTTGGCATAATTGCTCAATTGTAATGAGGGTTTTATTTTTCCATGTTTTTGGAATAAGAACTAACTCCTATAAAAAGATGATTCTCTGTTCTAATTATATCCCCTGGAACTATATAGGAAAACACTTTTTCTGCATAATCCACCTACTATACTACAAGCTTGGGGGTTCATCAATGCAATATGTTTCAGTCTGAAGAGGATCTATATATGGTTCATATGTGTTGTTTGATGTAGATATCTTTAGGTGTAAAGACTAAATTCCCAAAAATGTGATCACAGGTCCATATACAGCTGATATTTGATAGTAAAAAAGAACATAGATTGTAAGACCCCAACTTTTTTTTGAATAAAGAATAATTTTTCTCAAAATATATTTTTGAATATTATGGTATGGATATGATATAATGTTATAGTTGTAATATTTGGAAAATTTTGTAAAGTAAGCAAGTTGATATTCGTTGTGTCAGTGAATATTCGATTGGTCGGGGAATATTCGTACGACGACACAATCATTGGTGGACCCCACAACAGAAGTATTGTCGTAGTAGGAAAACTACAGAAATATCTTTTTATAAAAATAACGGCAGAAGTTTTACCGTTAAACTGTTGAACTACCCTTGGTAAAAGTAATGCGATAATAAAGCACACCTTGTATTGATTATTGATGCTTGCGTGAAAGTCACTTCGGTTATACTCAATTATTACTACGATGAATTGTTGCATAGTATCTCACGTTATTTGATTCAATTACTGTCACATTATCATCTGCATAATATTTTATATTATTAAATCAATAATTGAGACCACAAAGTTATTCATATTATTATTTGCAATATTGACAATGTCTAGAAAGTTTTGTCGAGGAGAGGTTTGGTCACCTAATTGCGTGCCAATAATGAAAAATCCTTATTGGAAAGCCCCCTCTTTCCTGGGAACGATCTGGTTGTTAAATATTGTGAGTTATAATATTAATGATGAATAATTGTTGAAGTATTAAGAATGTGTTTATTGGAGATAAGTGAATTACAAAAGTTAGAGGGGAATAATGCAAACTTGGAAAACTTTAGGGGTACTAAAGTGTAATAAGTTAAATCAATCTGGACCATTGGTGGCGGTTTTAATAGTAAATCAAACTGGACCATTGATGGTGGTTTTAATAGTAAATCAATCCGGACCATTGATGGTGGTTTTAAAAGTAAATCAATCTGGACCGTCGGTGGTGGTTTTAAAAGTAAATCAATCTAGACCGTCGGTTGTGGTTTTAATAGTAATTAATATGGACCATCCGTTCTAATAGTGAATCAATCTGGACCGTTCGTGAATTAGTTACTATTTAGTCTATTCTCCTATAAATAGAAACTTAATTCTTCTTTCATTCTCACCAATTCACTGAGATTCACAAGAGATACTATAAAGAGAAAACTATAGAGGGCAAGAAGAAGAGTATTCTGCTACTTCACTTTTGCAGTATCCAGCTTTCTCCTAAGGTAAGGGGTATTATTTCTTTCGTTCATCATTTAGTATGTCGGAATAACCTATCTACGCGGATTACGTACCGTATGACAGGTGAAAATCCATTTGTAGTTGTCGTAAGTTAATTCTTTTCATATTCTTAAATCTAAACTTACTATGGTAAGTATTGCTTCTATAATCCTTGAAATTAGTGGAATATCCTTGAGTTTTGCGCTTCATCCAGTATCATTTTATTGGAATATTGATACGAACTTTCTTATTAAATATCAATATTTTCACCCGAAATACTATTCACAGGGTACTATTCACGAGTTACTATTCACCTGGTTACTATTCACTATAATATTATTCACTCGGGTATTCAGGGCACTTTTCATGTCAGGGTACTATTCACGAGTTGCTATTCACTCAAATATTATTCACTTGGGTATTTGGGGCACTTTTTATGTTGGGGTACTATTCACGGGGTACTATTCACCAAAAAATTTATTTCTTTTCTGTCCAAATTATTTTTGATACATGGATATTATTCTTGAATTTTACTCCACAAAGCAGTATCATGTTGAAAATTTGGACTTTATTGAATTTTGGATAAATTAAATTATAAATCTTCAAAAATTTATCATTTGCTTTCTTTTAATTAAATTCTTATATCATTGTCATCATCCTCATGCTTATATTGTGATGAAAGTCATCTTCGGCTTACGTGCATAGATGGACTGTTGATTGGTATGATTATGACCAGGGATAATTAGGTATGATCATGACCATTGATGATTACACGAATAATTCTTGGCCCGTAGTGTAATAATAATTTGTGGATGTGATACTAATGAATATCCTTGGCCCGTAGTGCAGGGATGATTCGATGATGTGATTTATTTATTAAGCTGAGTCCTAGCAATAAAGTTAATGATAAACTTTTTAAATCATAGAAGATAGTAGATATCATTTCCTACTCTTGACTCTTCTAATGGATTGCTTGTTCATTTATGACTAAACTTGTTGTCTAGTATATTCTATCGGTTTAACATTGTTGAAGGCTAATGATAACTTATTACGCATTATCTTAGTCATAATATTTCTTCTTTGGGCTAGTTGAGCTCACCCTTTTACTTCCATTGTTCTCTTCAGAAAATGAGAACGTAGCCGGAACTAGTCGGGGAACGGAGTGATGACCCGAGATGGTGTTATAGTAGTCCTCACTATTTTATAAAATAGTGTGCCAATAAATTTAATGAGTTGTCTAGAAGACAATATTCGTGTAAAAACTCTCAGCTCATGTTGTATAATTAAGTTTATATTTGTATTCTGTACCATGTATTTGGCGACCCAAGATGAGTGATGTATACCTATTTTGGGGGCATCACAGTTGCTATTAAAGTTTAGGGATATGATCCCTAACTGAGATGTGAGACAAGATGTGACGCCCCCAAAATAGGTATACATCACCCATCTTGAGTCGCCAAATACACGATACAAAATTCAAATACAACTGTCGTGTAAAATACGACAAAACATAAACTGAGAGTTTTAATGCGAATACTATCTTCTAGATAGTATTCAAACTCAAATGGAGTCCTCATTACATTTATTATCACACTATTTAACAGAATAGTGAGGACTACTAATGCTATCATATGGACCGTCACTCCATTCCCCGACTAGTCCAAGCTATATTCTCATTTCCTGAAGAGAACAATAAAAGCAAAGGGCGAGCTCAACTAGCCCAGTAAGAAATATTATGACTAAGATAATACAGAATAAGTTATCGTTAGCCTTCAACAATGTTAAACTGATAGAATATAAGACAACAAGTTTAATGCAGGCAGATAAGCAATCCATTAGAAAGAGTCAAGTAGAGCATGATATCTACTATCTTCTATGATTTAAAAAGATTTTCATCAACTTTATCGATGAGACTCAGCTTAATAAATAAACCACATCATCGAATCATCCCTGCACCACGGCCAAGGATATTCATGCACTACAACAAAGAGGCTTATTTACGACGGAATATACGGTCGGTACTAAGGTTATTCCGTCGAGGGTAACCTAATCTCCGACGGAATATTCGGTCGGCAGTTCGGTCGTATATAAGCACGTCAAAAATAAGTCCGTCGATTCTTCGGTCGAGAACACTTACAGTCGACAAAACTATTGGCGACCAAATATTCAGTCGGGGTTAATATATCACCGACGGAAATGTGTCTGTCGATGCTATTCGGTCGATCCTAAGCATGCCACGTGGCAGGCTGGCAAAAAAGGAAAAACAGCTTACGTGCGATGGACTTCTGTCGACCCTATAATTATTCGGTCGAGTTAATTCGGTCGAGGATATTCGGTCGAGGCTATGCGTGCCACGTGACAATACACCAAAAATGGGGAGAACCTTAACCTCGACGGTTATCCGTCGAGAATACCAATATTCCGTCGAGGTTACTGGTTTTTTTTTTTTAAATATTTTTTGTTTTACAATATCCGAGGATTTAACCCACATCTTGTACTGTGACTGCATTCACGAACTGTCTTTCCCAACATCACATACACAACCGCAACAAACCAAAGTAATGAAATGTAAAATCGCATTAATCAAAGTAAATTAAACTAAGGTAAATTACAAGTGATCCCATTAATCTAAACTAACTACAACAAACATCCCATTAAGCTAAATTAAGCTAAGTGTCAAACCATAACAAAACCAAAGTAATTAATGATAAGGTACTTTAAACTACAATATGTACGTCAAAAGTTATGTAAAATTAATACAAAAGAATTTAAACTACAAAAGAATTTAAACTACAAAAGAATGTAAACTAAGTCAAGCTAAGAGAGCACCTTTAGTGTGAGAAGGATCATCGAGTGAGGCGTCGATCTTTGCTTTCGAGTATGAAAATCGTCATCTATCTCGTCCAGGTCCAATCCATCACCTGTTGATACAATATAATGTAACTCATTAGTCCATATATATGATTTAGTTAAAGATAACTAAATGAAAATTAAATAACATGCAGAATATATATTTGTATTTAAAACGAAATATACCTGAGCAGTCAAGCGTTGACTCAACATCAGCCCAAACGTGTCCTCGACTAAGGTAACCACCATCCGAACAATCTCGTCACGTATCGCGGCCCACTGCTTCAGAGGGATACCCGTACTCTCGGCGGTGGCACTAGCTGCAACGTCCTGCGCAAGCTGATGGAGGCTAGAATGGCTGGGCAGGTCCTGACGATGGAACAGCGGATTGGTCTCAAACCTCTCCGACACCGCAGCCATAACACGCTGGAACAAAGCATCATCTAAGCTAGTGCCCGTATGTGATGGTCCCACGGGGGCTCTCGGACGCAGACGCTGGCTAGAGCCTACAAATATGAATATAACATGAATAATATTTCAAGTTTAGTTTATTCATAAACATGAAATAAACACAAATATTATACCTCCTGGCAGTGTATAGGCTGGTATCCTCGGTAACCCCAGCACTCAATACCGGCCAGTAGTACTAGTGGGAGTATCCTGAGACGTGACCCAAAAAGCCGTCTCCTCGTCCTGAGATAAACTAATCTCGGGCGGAGGGACGATGAAATCTAACGTCTCAGCATCTCCCCTAGTAGCTTGCAACTCTGCTATACGCTGGCTGCGGAGCTTCTCAAATCGGTCCTGTAATTTGATATACAAGTGAGTTATCTTGGTATCATCATATAAATTACGTAATATTATACTAAATAATATTTGTTATAGTAAATGTATTACCCGTATAGCTAGTGTCACTTTGGAGATATCAATCGACCAAGTAGAGCCCTTGCATGGACTCTATACCAGAACTCGATCATAGTAGGAGGTCGGTCCAAGCTACTCCGCATGGCCTAGATCATATACATTAAATAAAATCACCTTAATTTACTATAGTTGCAATATAAGATTAAACTAAACTAAAGAGAAATACATACCGACTTAACCTCCTGAAATGACTGCGACCCAGAAGTATGTACAACTCGCATCTTGCCGCGATTCTTCTTCATCCGCCTCCCTTTAGTCTTGAACGCAAAGATCATCCCAAGATGCATACATCGCAGACCATGTCGCATCTCGACATCTTGTCGTGGTGATGATCTCACAAAGTAGTCCCGGGCATTTCTTCTATCGCCCGGACTGCCCTCTGTCGCATCTCGTACAACCAGCTGGTATAATTCTTTGAGATGTGGGTAATGATAACGGCGTCACCGTCCGCCTCAGTGATGTCGTCCTCGTATCTGTAGTATCTCTATCAAACAGACATAACATACGTATAGTTTATTATTTGAACAACTAAGCAAATAACATGCATGGACCTTGATTTAATATATGTAAGTCGACTTACGTGAAACTCCCGCAACACTGTAGCCATGAAGCCGGCATCGTAATACAGCATCTTGACTAAATCACATGCGACCAAGTAGGAGATATCGCCAGTGCATGATGGCGTGTCTGATCGCCTTAGTGACAGGATCCATAATACTAGAATTCAAAATTTATTAATCACATGATAATATCATTCTAATTGAACATAAGTGATATATTATAGTTGAAACCTATACAGACGAGCCGACATCAACTAGAACTGTGTCGGGCACTACCGGTGGACGACCTAATCGATCGAGGTTAGGCCCTCGCGAACGCCGACGTCTAGCATCTGTATGTTGATATATATTGTTATGACATTGTCCAAAAATAGTAAATGAATGTGTAATATAGTTATGAAAATAATGTTACTGAGCCAAAAAAGAAATTAACTCACTAGCATCTGAAGACGGACCTCCCTGGGAGCCGTCACACGATCCGGAGCGGCCGCCACCACGGCCACCTCCACCGCTATATCGAGGCATATATAGCTGTACTACTGAAATAACAGACATAGATACGATGTACGATCAAATGGCCATCCTATGTGTGGGAATATATATATATATATATATATATATAATGATTAATTTTAGTTGTATAGTATTTACAAAACACCAATTAGTGAAGAAGTAATACGTCGTCAAACCCGTCAGAGTCAAAATCATTTTCATCCTCTAATTCTGTCTCTTCCTCTTCTGTATCAATTTCTTCCTCAATATCATCTTCTACCATCACATACGGACTACCAACCACATCCTCCTCCACTTCGTCAACATCGAGTACGTCAACGACATCATCACCCAACACATCATCATCATATACCACAACGTGGCTGGGATTGCTAACTTTTTCATGCAACGCGTCATCCGTTTCAGACAAATTAGTACCATCAAATGGCCGAGTCTTCGTTGTCACAACTGTATACCAGGGGGTTCTACTATGAACGACATTAGGGGTGTAATACACTTGAGTTGCTTGGCTGGCTAACACAAATACATCATCAGACTGTAAAACAGATTTTATATCTACTGTTACGATTCTATTACGATCAACTTTAACACCCTTTTCAGTATCAAACCAGCGACACTTAAATGTAACGACCTTTTTAGCCCCTGGATAATTGAGCACAACCACTTCCTGTAATCTTCCATAGTAATTGGATTTATAATCTCCATAACAACTTCCCAACACGACAACGCCGGAGTTGACTGATGTCAATTCATTCAAGTCATCAACCTTGAATCTATACCCATTCACGATACAACCTGGAAATGAACTAACAAGTTTGTACGAGCCTAAAATGACATCTCTAAAACGATCATATGCGTTCTCTTCTTCGACCCTTCTCTTAAACCACTGGTGAAAATTTGCATTAGTGAATGCTTCCATCTGTGATTCTGTCAACCCCGGGTTAGAAGCATAAGCTTCCAATTCGAATGAACTGCGTACAATAATATGGCAAATAATTAATTTTTGATTAAGGATAGATAAATCATTTTCAACTTGTAATAATACATACTTGATGTATGACGATACTTCAGGCATATTTAGAAGCACGTATATAGAGACAATCTTTAAATCTTTATCGGTTAGGTAAGTCTTCATCTCATGTCCAAATGGTTTAGCTGGATAAGTGAATACAACCAACTCATCATCAGCACGACCAGACGGATCCCCGACCTCATTCCAACTTAGACGGTTATGCTTCGTTGCGACTACATTGTCAAAGTACAACGAGAAAAAGTTGACAAGCTCTTCCTCCGTATAGCTTTCAGCAATAGAACCCTCAACGCGCGCTTTATTTTTAACTTTCTGCTTTAATCGACGCATATACCTGTCACATGAAAGTATGTGATATATATTACCTGATAAGTTAAATATAAAGATGACAAATATTGTACAATATATGTGATATTACCTGATAAGTTATCTGCTTGCGAATCCCCGTGATCCGAGTGGTCTACAGTACTATATGTCCGTTCTCTAAACTCAGCCGATTCCCCATGATGAATCCATACCAAATACCAATCCACAAACCCACGTGAATATAAGTCAAATTTAACTTCACGGCAGTCTTCCATATCATGTTCTTACACTTGGAACACGGGCATCTCATCTTTTCGTTCGGATCATCAACATGTTCTATTGCTTTGTTCATGAAATTGGACACCCCTTCACGGTATGAATCAACTAATCCCCTCCCATCAATTGGTATCCTACGGTACATCCAACTCCGGTCGGCTGACATCTTTAATTGAAGAAAATACCCAATTAGAATATATATATATATATATATATATATATATATATATGCATGTATTTAGTTTACCTAGTATATATCTCCACTCTACAGGGGTTAGGCTTCTATCCCATTCCTGGATGCGTCTCCTCACTAGTGCCATTCACAAGGTGCGTGTTTATAATATTTTAAGAAAATTTCAGCATCACCTCCCCATGGTCTTCAAGTACACGAAATAGACCAAGACAACTTAGTCTAAGTATGCACTCGAAGAACATATGCAGAGATACCAGCTGAAAAATCCTCAAAAAATTATAAACACGTACGCACCTTGTGAATTAGCACCGACCTAAGTGAGAGACATAACATCCAGTAACAGTCCCAAACTGGGGACTATTCGGCATTCACTCCTACTGAGTGAATGTCAAACGGGTTTCTAAGTTTCAAAGTATATTACATATATATATTGATGAGTGTATTGAAGAACAAATGTAGATGAACGGTTTCGCGGTTCCGCGACAGAAATCGGACAAAAAAAGGGTCGTAGTTCCTGTTTGTGTCTTATACTCTATTAATAAAGTTAATTGAATTACTGCGGACATTCCTCACTATTCCACCATAACAAATGACAACATCCCGAAGGAGTTCTATTAAGCTATTGAACAAAGTTCCAAGTTAAGCAACCCTCTAGATGAACGAATGATCACTTCTCTACTATGAATGAATCATTGCCCGATATGGGTTCAATCCAGGCCATAGAAAGTTTATCACTACTCCAAATACCCATATGAGGAATTTAGAGTGGTGAGAAGCTGTCTATGTCCTGGATTGGACCCATACCAGGCAATGCTTCATTCCTAGTAGAGAAGTGATCGTTCGCTCATCTAGAGGGTTGCTTAACTTATAACTTTGTTCAACAACTTAATGAAACCCCTTCCGTATATTGACATTTGTTATGATGGAACAGTAAGGAATATCTTCAATACTTCAATTAACTTTATTATTCGAGTATAAGACACAAACCTAAACTACTAACCCTTTTTTTTTAATTGTCGAGGAACCAAATGAGTACTATTAGTTTTGAATCTGCTACGTCGAATCCTGCATACAAGGAAGAGTACATATATATGTAGGTAGAGTATATATTATCGAGTTTATTGAAAATTATGGCAAACTAAGCAAATGCTACTTAGTTTATATATTTTGCCAATGATAAACTAAGTAAACGGTACTTAGTTTATTAGAATTGTTATTTGGAATCTATATAGACTACTGTTTGATATTCACTCCTACTTGTCAAACGGGTTTCTAATTAAGTTGCAAAAGTATATTATTTTAATTCCATGACAACATTCTTATATATTCATCTCTTTGAATTGCATCCCAACTAAGCAAATGCTACTTAGTTTATTATTTTAGTTGATTTATTGTATTATTTTAATTTATTATAATTTATTTTATTTTGGGGTTATATAATATAATTTTAAATTTTCTTATTAAATTAAATTAAATTAAACTACCTTATAACATTTATTAATTATTAAATTAAATTAAATTAAATTTTAATTTAATTTAATTTATTTTTTTATTTTTTTATGTTATTTTAATTTATTAATTATTTTAATTTAATTTAATTTTAATTATTTTTTAATTATTTTAATTTAATTATTTTTTATTATATTATATTATCTCATTTTTAAAATTTATTTTATTTAATAAACTAAATTAAATGAAATTTATTATTTTATTTATTTGTTAATAATTTTTATTTTTAATTTAATCTATTTATATATTAAATTATATTTATTTCATTTATTAAACTTTATTTTATTTTATTTTATTACTAATTATATATTAGTTTATTAAATAGTGAATTTTTATTTTATTTTATTTTTTAATTAAGTTGATTAAAATAATTGATATTTGAAGTATAAATTATTTGTTGAAAACTAATTAAGTAAATGCTACTTAATTAGTGAATTTTAGTATTAGTAAATTATGTAATTTTTGCATCTCAAGAATTCTGACAGAATTCCTTGGGAAATTTCGTCGGAAATATATATCAAGCATAAAATTACTACTACATGTTATACACTGCAATTACATAACTGAAAATAAAACCAAACATGCTATTGTACATGCAGAAGCTGCAAATGACCAATTTCAGACCCAAATGACCAAAAACAGAATTCATATATACATTATATATAATACCAAAAATATAATTCAAGCAAATATACATTATACATTATCAATCAAAAAACAAAATAAATTTAAACCAATTGCACATATATAATATATATATATATATATATATATATATATATACTCAAATATACCGGACCGGGGTGGGTCCGAGTGCAGTGCAGAGGGTCGGTGGATGGGTTGTGTCGTGACAGTGGGTTGTCTTGGGTCCGAGTGCAGTGTGGCGGCGGTGGGTTGTCTGTGGTGGCATCTGGCATCTAGTGACAATGGCGTGAGTGAGTTGTCTTGGCGCGTCGGGAGTCCTGGGGAGAGGGGTGGGGTACTGCCTGGGAGAGGGGTGGGGGTATCGCATCGGGAGTCTAGGGGAGAGGGGTGGGGGTATCGCATCGGGAGTCTAGGGGAGAGGGTGCCGGCCCGGGATTGTCTTGGGCCGCGCGTCAATCGGTCGGTGAGATCTGGGAAGAGGCCGGCAGTGTCGTGTGGGGGACGACCAAGCCGAGGGGGAGTGGGGGTACCGGTGGGAGATTGAGGGGGTTGGAGATCGAGGGGGTTGGTGCAACGTATGATAGAGAGAGAGAGACGTAGTCTAGATAGGAGAGGGAAAGTGTAAAAATAGAGAGGGAAATGAAAATGAAAAGACGCAGGAGAGGCGAAAAGGTTTTTTAGGTTTATTCTCGACGGAAGTCCGTCGGTGTTGTGTCCGTTGAGGTTATAATAACCTCGACGCCGTATTCAGTCGAGGTTGACCCATATTCAGTCGACTATATATTCGCGCTGGTAGGAAACCCTCGCGCCAAGGAGAAGATCTTAAATCCGACTGATGTCAGTCGAGGATACATTACTTCCAACTGAATTAATGTCGACTAAATATTTGGTCGGTCTTCTATTATCCTCGACGGAATCGGTTTAGTCGACAATACTTCCGTCGGAAATAAAGCTTTTTCTTGTAGTGATGTAATCATCAATGGTCATGACTATACCAAATAATCTATGGTCATAATCATACCAACAACTGTGACGCCCCCAAAATAGGTATACATCACTCATTCTGAGTCACCAAATACATGGTACAGAAATAACTATAACTTTATTAATACAACTGTCGTGCAAAATACGACAACACAATAATTGTGAGTTTAAATACAAATATTGTCTTCTAGACAATATCCACACCCTGATAAAGTCCTCATTACAATTATTGACAACTATTTTACAAAATAGTGAGGACTGCTAAACAACTGTCTAGAACCATCATTCCACACCCTGACTACTTCCCGCTATGTTCTCGCTTCCTGAGAAGAAAAATGGAACAAAAAGGAAAAGGGTGAGCTCAACTAGTCCAGTAAAGAATATTATGACTAAGATAATATACAACAAATTATCCTTAGTCTTTAACAGGGAAAAATCTGATAGAATATAATAGACAACAAGTTTTAGATCATCAATTGCAGCCGAAGCAACAATTCATTAGAAGAGTTAAGTAGAGAATGAAATCTACTATCATCTATGAATTTAAAAGTCCATCATCAATATTTTATCCCTGTAACATCAATCAATATACATCTTGCATCAAATATTCATCTTTGCACTACGGGCCAAAGATATTCATTTGTATCACCAGTTGGTCATGTTCATCTCAACACCTATTCATCTTTGCACTATGGGCCAAAGATATTCATCAGGTAATCATTCATCTTTGCATTACAGGCCAAAGATATTCATCAAGTATCACCATTAAGGACTGAGGATGATGAAAAATATTTTAGAGAAAACGAATCCAGTGAGACAGAAGAACAAATATTAGGGATTCGTATTTCGGTTTATCCATATTCAATAATACTCCATAATAAACAATTGTGAAGTAGAATTCAAAAATAAAGATCAAAACATGGATACAATCAAAGATAGTAACTATAAAAGACATCTTGGACAAAAAGGAAAATTTTCATTTTTCGATGAATAGTGCCGTATTCGTGAATAGTGCCATATATGTGAATAGTAATCCCAACACAAAAAGGTAGAAATTCCACAATAAAATCTATATCGATATTTCGGTATAATGATATTGAAAGAATAACAATATTACGAAAAAAATAACATCCCTTACCTCAAAGAAACAAAGATTTTGAATGGAATATCTGGATATGATCTTTGAATGAAACTTGTCTTGAATAAAGAACTCTCAAAGTATCTATATACTCACAAAATACGCTCGATAATATAAAGAGAGAAAGCTTATGTTTCTGGTTTGATTTTCAATTATAACCTAAGTACCTATTTATAGGAAAATGCTAGCACGCCGAAAAAGACTTGACCTGCTACTTGATGGCTTTACCTGCTACTATTGCCACCCACCATATTTGAAATAAAATTTGAGCACATTTTTCACCAACCAAAAGTGGGGCCCACCAATTCTAGAATTTTCCAAAATGTTTTATCATTTAAACAATAATCAGAAACTTTAATAATTCATAATAAATAGCCCTTTTGTAAAATCCCAAATTTTACGAATAAAGATTTAATTTTCTTGAAATATTTTTTCAAAATTATGGTGTGGATTTGAGATAATATTATAGTTGTGGGTAATATTTAGAAATTTTAAAAAGTATGCAAGTTGTTATATAATATTCGATTGGTCGGGGAATATTCGTTTTAGCAGAGAATATTCGTACAACGACACAATTATTGGTGGACCCCACAACGGAATTATTGTCGAATTGAGAAAATAACAGAAATATTTTTATGAAAATAACGGTGAAAGTTTTACCGTTAAAACTATTGAACTACTCTTTAGTAAAAATACGATGTCTGGCATTGGTTGCATAGTAGCACACGGTATTGATTATTGATGCTTACGTAAGAAGTCACTCAGTTTTGTTCAATTATTACTACAGTAATTGCTGCATAGTATCTCACGTTATTTGATTCAATTATTGTCAATATTTTTTATATTATTCAATCAATAATTGAGACGACAAAGTTATTAATATTATTATCTACAATATTAACGATGTCTGAAGTTACATCAAGGAGAGGTTTGGTCACCTAATTATGCGGCCAATAGGAGAAATCCTTATTGAAAGCCCCTCTTTC
The DNA here is from genome assembly GCA_020205605.1 of Panax ginseng. Classification (NCBI taxonomy): domain Eukaryota; kingdom Viridiplantae; phylum Streptophyta; class Magnoliopsida; order Apiales; family Araliaceae; genus Panax; species Panax ginseng. The sequence continues at coordinate 17,689,624 of CM035134.1, forward strand.
TGAGGAGCGACACGGTTGATTAATAGTGTGAATTATAATAATGATGATGAATTTTGTTTTATTATTATTATAAATGTAATAAAATGAAAAACTTTTATATAAAAAGAATACTTTTTATACTGATTTTGTTTTATTTGATTATAAATAGAATATAATATATTTTATTATGTATAGTGTTTGCATAGTGCCTGCGTAGTATTTGCATAGTAAAATCTTTTTATATAAAACATAATACTTTTATAAAGTTATTTATTTTATTAGATTATAAATAGAATATATTATATTTTATTATGCATAGTGCTGCGCATAATGTTTGCATAGTAAAATCTTTTTATATAAAATAGAATACTTTTATAAGGTTATTTGTTTTATTAGATTTTAAATAATATATATATATATATATATTTTATAAATAGAATATATTATATTTTATTACATAGTATCCTTTCCATTCTCCTATAAATAGGATGCTTAGTTAGAATTGAAAATACACCAAAAATTCAGAGAATTCGTCTTCTATAATCTTAAGCGTATTTCTTTAAAGTTTTAAGAAGCTTTGAGCATAGAAAACAGTATAAGTTTTCTTCAAGAATATCCTCGCCCTACCCGTCTGAATATTCTTCTTTTTAAGGTAAGGGGTATTATTTCTTTCGTAATCATGAAGAGAATTATTTTCTTTTAATACTCGTAAGGGGTATTATTCTTTCGTAATCATGAAGAGAATTATTTTCTTTCAATACTCGTAAGGGGTATTATTCTTTCGTATTCATGAAGAGTTATTTTCTTTCAATACTAAGTAAGGGTTGTTATTCTATTCTTTATCATTGTGTTGAATAACTTTGCCTATCTGAGTACCGCATACATGGTAAAATTCTTCCATTATTCCATTCTTTATTATTACATTGAATAACTTTTCTGCATGCGGTCTATCGCATGCCAGGTGAATTTTGTTGTTATTCCATTCTTTATTATTCTGTTGGAACATCCTGTCTGTGCACTTCTTAGTTCACTCTTGAAATCTTCAAGTCCAGCAGACTTGGTTCTTCACAGTTCACTTAGAACTCTTCAAGTCCTTCAGACTTGGAACTCTCACTTTAGTTGATTGCTTGTTTGTTGAGATCGTGATTGGTGCTACTCAGTTGCTATTAAGCACTTGTTTGAAAGAACTGAGTAGTTGAGCAAGCTTTCTCTTTTTCTCAGATTGTAGAGTTGAGCATTGAGTGTCCTTATACGTTTTTGTTCAAATGATTGCTTATCTATCTCATCTGTCTTTGTTCTGTATATATGTGATCTCTTTAAATCTATCCGTTGAAGTCATCTGATGAGCCATTAAATGCGTTTGACATTTCTGAGCTTTGATGGAGACTTTTCTGCACATCTTCTGAATTGCAATCTGGCCCACTGACACAACAGACTGCTTTCTCACCTAACACCTAAAAAGGTGTTTTCCTCTGCCCAATGGTCCTTTTCTTAGCTTCTTGAATACGTTTCTTTTGATCAATACTAAGGATATCTTTTGTACCATTGGGACTAGTGAGAGCTTCAATGTTCAAAACCCATTCCACATTTGTTGGAATTTGTTTCCAAACAAGAGATAGGGCTCGACGCTTCTGACACAAGACAGATGATACTCTACGATGCATATCGTGGTGTCTTGTCATATTTGTGCTTGGTCTGAATAGAACACTACGATTTCTTTCAATAGTTTTGCATACTGCGATCTTCACTTGGTCATTTTGCAGACTTTACATTTCCGAAAGCACACTACGATCTCAGAGTTAGCTTCGGCAAATGTCTAGACCACTCTACGATTACTGGAGAGGCCCTTCAAGGCAAATATACTACGATCATCTTAGCACTACGATCTTGCCTTAACTTCTGCATTCTGTTGATCAGCGGGATAGACTACAATTCTCTTCAAGGCTTATCTATTTCTTTCTAGGCATAGATCAACCTAACATATTTGATCTCTTTCTCTATACAAGTGAACATTAAAGGCTAAGATCAACCTAACAATTTTGATCATCACTAAGTCCTTGATATATATATATTATAAATAGAATATATTATATTTATTGTATAGTATCATTTCCATTCTCCTATAAATAGGATGCTTAGTTAGAATTGAAAACACACCAAAAATTCAGAGAATTCTTCTTCTATAATCTTGAGTGTATTTCTTTAGAGTTTTAAGAAGCTTTGAGCGTAGAAAACAGTATAAGTTTTCTTCAAGAATATCTACGCCCTACCCGTCGGAATACACTTCTTTTTAAGGTAAGGGGTATTATTTCTTTCATAATCATGAAGATAATTATTTTCTTTCAATACTCGTAAGGGGTATTATTCTTTCGTAATCATGAAGAGAATTATTTTCTTTCAATACTCGTAAGGGGTATTATTCTTTCGTATTCATGAAGAGAGTTATTTTCTTTCAATACTCGTAAGGGTTGTTATTCTATTCTTTATTATTATGTTGGAATAATCTGTCTATGCGAAGTACCGCATACATGGTGAAATTCTCTGTTATTCCATTCTTTATTATTCATTGGAATAATGCATCTGCAAGGCCTATCGCATGCACGGTGAATTTTGTTGTTATTCCATTCTTTATTATTCTCGCTTGAACATCCCATGCATGCGGATTACGCATGACCCAGTTCCATTCTTTATTATTCATTGAAACATCCTCATGCATGCGGATTACGCATGACCGGGTTCCATTCTTTATTATTACTCGCTGGAATATCCTCGCTTGTCAGTGCGATTACGCATGACCGGTTCCATTCTTTATTATTCGCTGGGAATAACTCATGCATGCGATCTATCGCATGCATGGTGAATTCTTCATTATTCCATTCTTTATTATTTTGTTGAATAATCTGCATATGTGGATTACCACATGCATGGTGAATGATCCTTTGTATTCATTCCTTATTAAATTGTGGAAATGATCTGTCTCACGTGGATTCTTTTGCATGGCGGTAAAAATCCATTTGCGCTTTCATATATTCTATTATACTCGGTTGGTTAAAGTTTTGGCTTCTATACTCCATGAAATTAGTAGAATATCCTCGATATTTGCGCTTCATCCAAAGATCTTTTCATGAAAATATTCTTCCGAGCATTCTTGAATTTTACTCCACAAAGCGATGATCATGTTGACAATTTGGGCGTTATTGAGTTCATGATAAATTAACTTATAAATCTTTAAAATTTATTCTTGAACTTGTTTTATTGAATTGTCATCATCCTCATGCTTATATTATGTTGAAAGTCATCATGGCACATGTAGTGCATAGATGGACTTGGTATGATTATGACCGAGGATTATTCTTGTGTATAATCACGGTACCGTAATATTATAAATGATGTGGAAAAAGTTCTCATTGACCCGTAGTGCATTGATGGACAGTTTTTGGTATGATTATGGCTATGGATTCTCTTCGACCAAGGGTGCAAAGATGAATTGTTTTATGGCATGATCAGGATCGTTGATGAAAACACGATTATCTTTGGCCCGTAGAGCATGGATAATTTGTGGTCGTGATACTAATGGATATCCTTGACCGTAGTGCAAGGATGATGTGGATTATTTATTAAGCTGAGTCTCAGCGATAAGAGTGATGAAAAAAAAACCTTTTAAATCATAGAAGATAGTAGATTTTATTCTCTAATTGACTCTTCTAATTGATTGCTTGTTCCGCTGCAGTTAAACTTGATGTTTGATATATTTTATCAGTTTAACACTGTTGAAGACTAAAGATAAATTATTATGCATTATCTTAGTCATAATATTTCTTACTGGGCTAGTTGAGCTCACCCTTTTGCTTTCATTGTTGTCTTCAGGAAATGAGAACGTAGTAGGGACTAGTCGGGGAACGGAGTGACGGTCCAGATGATAGCATTAGTAGTCCTCACTATTCTATGAAATAGTGTGATAATAAATGTATTGAGGACTTATTTTGAGTTTGAATCTTGCCTGTAAGATGATTTTGTATTAAAACTCATAGCTCATGTTGTATATTTAAGGTTGTATTTGTATTCTATACCATGTATTTGGCGACTCAGAATAGGTGATGTATACCTATTTTGGGGGCGTCACACCTTTTATCAGAAAAATACGAATATATGTCCATTCCATTGGAAATCAAATTCTCTACAACTTTGCAGAAAAAAGTTTTTTCAAATTCCAACAGAAAATGTCCGAAATCCACATACGGATGATTTTTAATACCTCCATTCTGACAAATACTAATAAAACACCTCAGCTTTAATTCCTTCATTTACAACCACATAAAATATAACCATAATTTTATCCACATAAAATAAATTTTTCCTTATTATATAAATCAATAATTAATTATTTATAAATAATATTACAGAATCACAATAATGACAACCAGGCCATTTCCAGGAAAGAGGGGGCTTTTCGATAAGGATTGCTCCTTATTGGCGGGCAATTAGGTGACCAAACCTCTCCTAGACAGAACTTTCTAGACATTGCCAATAATGCTATCTAATAATATCATTCAAATAATATGAAATATTGATCTGATAATGGGAAATACTGTTATTGACAATTATTGAAACAACAATAATATAAAATATCAACGCAGCAATTATTGAATCAATAAAATAAAATATTGAACAGTAATTACTGTAATAATTATTGATCTAGAGTAGTGCCTTCTTACGTAAGAATCAATAATTCAAAAATCTTGTCGTGCAATACTGGTAAACTTCTTTGTGCGACCACGCGTATTCGTATTTTAACCACCGTGTATTCAACAAAAGGTAACGGTAAAAACTACGCCGTTATTTATAAAAACTCAAACTTGTCATTTTCTTCATCCGATAGTTATTCCGTTATGGGGCCCATAAATGGTTGCGCCGTTGTACGAATATTCTCCGACAACAAGAATATTCCACGACCAAACGAATATTCTCCGATAATAATGAATATTTTATAACCACTTGCTTAATTTGTAAAATTTGCACATTTCATCCATAACCAAAGTATTATATCAAATTATCACCTTATTATTTCAAGATAATAAATAGAGAAATTCAATTTTATTTATAGTAAGTTGGGGTCTTACAACAACTGTCCATCAATGAACTACATGCCAATGAGGACTTTTACCAAATCATTTGTAACATTACGGGTCATGATTATACCGAATGATCCCTGGTCATAATCATACCAATCAACAGTTCATCTATGCACGTAAGCCAAAGATGGCTTTCATCACAATATAAGCATGAGGATGATGACAATGATATAAGAATTCAATTAAAAGAAATAAAGGATAAATTTTTAAAGATTTATAATTTAATTTATCCAAAATTCAATAATGTTTAAATTGCCAACATGATACTGCTTTGTGGAGTAAAATTCAAGAATGATATTATATCAAAAATGATTTGGACCGAAAAGAAATCAATTTTTGTCATGAATAGTACGTTGGGTGAATAGTACCCGAATGAATAGTACCCCATGAATAGTACTTCGGAAATAATACTCTGTGAATAGTACTTTGTAAATAGTACTCGTGAATAGTATCTCGTGAATAGTACTTTATGAATAGTACTCATGAATAATACTTTTGTGAATAGTACCGTATAAATGAATAGTACTCATGGACAATACTCCGGCATGAAAAGCTTAAAATTTAACAAGAATGTGCAGAAAATATCATTGTGAAACAATACTAGGTGAAACACAAATTTCAAGGATATTCTACTAATTTCACGGAGTATAGAAGCAATACTTTAACAAGATAAGGGTATAATCAGGAATACGAGATGAAATAATATTACTCACATACTACAGAGTATGGAAGAAAATATTATTCCTACGAATACTGAACAAAATAATATTCCTTATCTCATAAGAAGACTGGATACTGGAATAGTGAGGTAGCAAACTTCTCCTCTTCTTTCTCTCTATAGCTTATCTCTCTATAATTGCTCTTGTGAGTCTTAGTGAATTGGTGAGAATGAAAGAACAATGAGTTTCTATTTATAGAAAAATATAGTTTCGATAATTTCACGTTTTGGGGCTCGAAATATTACAGTATAATACCTTCGTCTTTTCCTTTATTTTTAATTTAGTTATGCAAGTATTATCAAACATGCACCACCTCCCCTAATAGTATATCATGTGAATTAATAGTACATTCATGTGAATCAATAGTTCTATACATGTGAAAAAAATAATTACAGTATAGTACCTTCATCTATACCTCCATTTTTAATTTAGTCATGCAAGTATTATCAATCTTGCACCACCTCCCCTAAAAGTACATGCATGTGAATCAATAGTACACACATGTGAACACATAGTTATAAGCATGTGAATTAATAGCAATTAATTGCTCATTTATCCGATTAATTACCCGATTGGTCAATATAACCTCCAGACATCAATTATTATCGAAATAAATGTCTATTTTCACTAACACTAATAATCCCAACACAATGGAACTATCAATTTCATCTTTAATCAACACGAACTTATTCATCATTAATATTATAACTCACAATATTTAACAATCAGGTCGTTCCCAGGAAAGAAGGGGCTTTCCGATAAGGATTTCTCCTTATTGGTGCCCAATTAGGTGACCAAATCTCTCATTGACAGAACTTCTAGACATTGTCAATATTATAAATAACAATATGAATAACTTTATCGTCTCAATTATTGATTTAATAATATAAAATATTATGTAGATGATACTATGACAATAATTGAATCAATAATATGAGAGATATGATGCAACAATTCATCGTAGCAATAATTGAGTATAACCGGTGACTTCTCGGTAAGCATCAATAATCAATACTGGTGTGCTACTATGCAACCATGTGTATTCTTTGTAAGGTTTGTAATATTCATGAAATACCTTGATCAAATTGCACAAAATAAGCGGAAGCGTGGAAAATCGAGTTTTAAAATTTTACAAACCATATACGGGATCATCCTTTATGCACAATTATTAATTAAGCGAAAAGAAAAAACAAGAATCATACCCTTGAAGATCAAGCTTCCTCGGTACAAGTTCACCTCGATCCTTTTTCGCGTTCAACTTGAATCCACCGGGTTTGGTTCCTTCCTTTGATCGGCGTTAGCCACCCAAGTGTTTGGCCTCTGGGGTGATCCACCAGGAAGAAGAAAGATTCAAGAAGATGGGTGTTTGGCAAAACCCTAGTTTTCTATCTCTCATAGAAAAGGCGTACTCTCTCAACTATTGGAATTACGTATTATTTTGTAAAAAAAAAGTGAAACCACCAACCACTACACCCATAATAAGACTCCTCTTATTTATAGATGTGGGCAACCTCCTTAACAATTAAGGAATTGGGTTTTATTTTAATTAATTAAATTCTTTTAATTAATTAAGCTCCCCTAATCTTATTAGGGATAATTAATTAAACTCTTTTAATTAATTTGCCTCTAATCTTATTAGGATATTTGAGAGTACTTTTATTAATTAATTCCCAAACTCCTTTAGGAATTAAATAATAATAATAATAATAATAATAATAAGACTCCTCTCTTATTAATTTATATTTAATATTTCCAAAATATTAAATAATAAATATTAAGCTATTTAATTTATTCTATCACCATAGATTAAATTAAATATACTTAACTTATTATTACGATTATGCCATTAACTTCTTAAATAATTATTCTTCCTTTTATGGTGTGTGACCCTTTAGGTTCTCCATATTAAATCGGTTGTGAATAAATCAATTAGAACAATTCTAATCTTATTTAAATAAATAAATTAAACTAATAATTTATTTAAATAAATAATATTTATTCTACTGATAGGGATAAGCCTCCTAGCGCGATCAACGACTTTCCGGATAATATAGATTTCAACATTAATCATAAAAAGAACCTTTGAGTAAATAGTTCTTAGTAAAGAATTCAATCCTTCCACCATGATGTCCCAATTAAATATAAGACATGGAATTCTTGTCAAGTCTTATTTTATTTAATTATATGTATTTAAACTCTTAAATGCACAACTCCAAATAATGCAAATTAGAAACTCCTTTCTAATTTCATTACACCTTAACCAAGGACTCTTTGAGTTGTCATTTATCGAATCACATAGGACATTTCTCTTCTTTTTTACTAGAAGTGGTAGATTCTTTATTGATCATACATTATCTCCATGTACAACTTATTATACCCAAGCATACCCTTTGATATACCTAAGGGTCTTAAGGAATAAGTCAAAGTATAACTCATCATACACAAGATACTATGATGATCTCAAGTCCAAGGATCACTTGTCTACTATCACTACTGAATTCTATTGACGAGCAAGTAAAACTCCATTAGGTATTCCTTAGCGAGCCACGTTCGATGAACTTATTCTCTAATAAGCACCTACATACTTGCTTTAGTGTCTCCACACAAATGATCATGAGATCAATCATCCTCATCCAATGAGCAAACAGCGTATGTACCAATCTATCAGGATTCACTAATCCCCAATTTAGTAATCCAACGATTGGGAACTATTTTAGTTTTAAGCTTTCTAAAATTTAGATCTCATTAGAATGATCATCATCATTATTCTAAAAGCATTGCTTAAAACTATGGGTTTATCACATATTATAAAAAAAACAACATCATGTAGATAATTAAAAGCCTTTAATAAATTAATACTTTTTTTATTAATAAATGAATAAGATTGTTACAAAGTATATGCTTTATCATCAAACATGATTGGCTTGTGTGCATACTACTTTCAATCTCCCACTTGCACTAAAAGCCAATCGTCATGGTATCTCATACCTTAACTTCTCTAAGTGGCGATTATCCTGTTTGTTGGATAAGCTTTAGTTAATGGATATGTAATGTTGTTCTTGAGAGTCCACTATCTCTATAGTGATTTCCCATCTTTCAATGATTCTTATAATCAAATGAAAGTGCCACAACACATGTTTAGATCCAAGATGAGACTTAGGAACTATTCTGAGTTACGTAATGAACTTTTCATCCAAACAATCAACTTGCGACTTCATTTATAGCTATATACTTTGTCTTTATCACTAAACCAACAACTCTTTTCTTTGTTTGGAACCTTTCAATTCAACTTTGCACCACTTGTTCAAGGTAACACTTTACCTTAAAAGTGGATTTTATGTCGTCTCTTGATGCATCTTGAAAAACTTGAGTGCATTAAGCCCTCTAGTTTTAATTTAGACCCACCATGAATATGATCACATCCTTAGTGTTGGGTTAAGTACTTTAAGATGTTTTCAGCTGTCTCATGATGAACTTCTCGAAATATGGTGATCAACATCGGGTCTCGTATATTTCATTGCATACATGATAGTTACTCATGCGATCTCTCTTTTTGGAGTCTATGGGGACTATTAAGAGATACACTCCATTCTCTCATCAACATGAGACATCTCTTGGAGTTTTTCATGCTAAACGACTTTAGCATCAAATGAATATCGTTCCTTGGGTTAAGTCGAGCATCCTTTTAAATCTATCTATATAGATTTGTATCCCCAATTAAGATACTCTTCCCAAATCATTCATGGAGGAATGTTTAGACAACTTTATCTTTCTTGATTGTAGCATTGGTATGTCATTCCTTATCCGTAGTATATCAACATATAATACTAGGAATGTCATGACGCTCCCACTGACCCTTTTGTACACACTAGGTTCATTCTTGTTTTTGATAAAATCAAACTCTTTTGATTGTCTCATCAAAATGAATGTTCCATTTTTGAAAAGCTTGCTTCAATCCATTTCTCTGAGTGTCTACAACTCTTACCTCATCGTATATAACTGGATCATCATCTTCTATGATGTGTACCTCATCATCATCATCATCATCATGATGAATCCATACCTCCGGTATCTTGATGCTATTCGGATTTATGATTAGGTTGTGGTACAATAATAGATCTATCTACGAGTTCCTCTTATTTGACTTATAGTGTTTTGTGGTTCTTGAACTCTTCAAGATCTATTATCCTCCCACTAGCCCCTTTGATGATAAACACCTTTATCTTAGAAGGTAAAGCGTGTTTCATAACAAACACCTTTTTTTGCTAAGTAGGATTATAGAACATATACCTAAACTTACTTTAGGATGTCCCACAAATCATGTACTTGTCAAATCTTGTCCCAAACTTATCCTTTGAAACCTTTTCACATAAGTTGGACAACCCTTATCTTAACATACTTAAGATTAGGAATCCTCCATGTCCATAACTTTTATGGAGTCTTGGGGCGGATTTTGAGGTTACCTTTTTAGTAGATATCTGACCATTTCTAGGACATTATCCTAAAGGATCTTTGGAATGTCGGTAAAATCATTATGGACCGTACCATGTCCAACAAGTACGATTTTTCCTTTCGAGATACATCAATCAATTATTGCGTGTCGGGGAGGCGTCCATTATGAAAAAAACCATTTGAGATGATCTAGAAACTTATTGCACAAAAGTATTTATTCCTTGATCTAATCAAAGAATCTTAATACTTTGCCAATTTGTTTCATTTTGAATTCTTTGAACCTTTCAAATAATTCACACTTGTATTCGACAAATACACACATTCAACTCTTTGAATGATCATCTCCTTTTCTTATACTAGTTTGTTCAATTTGCAAAATTATTTTTTTCACGTAAATCAGTATACAAAAATCCATTAAGTAATATTCGATTCTATACAAAACATTATTATTATAAATAGAACAACAATTGTTCTTAAATATAATACCAAAATTTTATTGTCCAACAATAAAATGGAAATAATGTTTCTAACAAGAATTGGAATACAATAACAACTTATTGACTTAATAGATTTGCCGTGTAGGCATTGCTAAACTATAAGTTCTATGGCTAATGTAGCAACCTTTGCTTCATTTCCACACATAGGATTACTTATCTTTGTTTAGCTTTCTACTTACTGCTTGGTCCTTCATAAATCTATATTTATGATAACAAAATCGGTATCCAATACCCAAGTAGAACCTTGACTTAAAAAAAATTTATTTTAAATCATGAACAAATTTGTATTTATAACAAAAAAACTTCACTAAGCTTCTTTGGTTAGCCTCTGCAAGATGCTTCTCATGATTTCTTTCCGATGTCGGGCTTATTGCGGTGGAAGCAAACTCCTTTGCTATCCGTATCGATTTTGTTCTTATTATCCTTTGTTTTTGCCTTTTCTATTTACCTTCTTTGAATCGTTCTTCTTTTGAAAGATCCTTTGGCCCCTACCGATAAGACATGGTCTTTCTTGGTTGGAAAGTGACTCTCAACATTTTTCAACATGTTAAGCAAATCGGTGAGGGCGATATCTAGCTTGTTCATATGAAAAATTCACAACAATTGTGAAAGAGAGTCAGGGGTGTGAGTGCAAGATCAAATCTTGGCTCAACTCTCCATCCATGACAAAACCCATTGTTAATCTAATTGATCAATCAAATTGATTATGTTTAGGACTTTTATACATCTTTGTAGTGTCATTGGGTCATTCTAGATCGGAAGAGCTCCTTAGATGTCGATATCTATCGGTCCTACTTTCCTCACCATCAACTACTTGATGTGCGAGGAATATAGTAGGAACATCCATAGTTTCATCTTGTGTTTGAAGCTCGTTACTCATGGATGCGAGCATGATGCATTGAGCCAATTGTGCATCATCTTGCCACTTTCTAAAAGTAGCAATCTCTTCCTCGGAGGCATTATGCGCAACCATTGCGAGGATAGGCGTATTAAGGACATAAGATAGCTTTTTAGATAGTGAGAACTATTCTCAAATTCCTTAACCAATCCATTTAATTTGGTTAGGATTAAATAGCATCTAATATGCTTCCGATGATATAATTTTTAGACATTGTAAAATTACGTAAATGAATTTGTAATTAACAACATTTAGCATATACATTCTTTTATTAATTACCAAAATAAATTAGGTCTTGTTTTAAATTGGTATCTCCTTTATTTTTTTCAAACTATATTACCCTCAATATATATAGTTAAACAAAATCTAATTAAAGATTTGCTAGTGAGAATAAGGATCCCATTTCAAATGTATATAGCCTTGTGGTGACACAACAAACTATATATAAATAAATAGGTAGACAACTCTTGTCAATTACATCAACTATGCAACTCCTTGTATTTTGCCTCTTAGATCATAATGATCAGTGTGTGCACATCCGAACTAAAAAATATCCAAGTTAAGTCCAACCTAGCACTCCATATATTCAAAAAAAAAAATATTGTCCTTGTGGTGACACAACAAAACAATATTATTCAATTTTCTTTATAAGCATCAAATGTGATAAATTAACATCTTAAATACTTAATACTTGCCTTGTGGTGACACAACAAACTCATATTAAATATTTAATACTCTATTAATTTTATCATGCTAGAAAGCGACGTTCGATATTCAAATATCTTTGAGCGCTTAGGACTTAATATAAAAAATTTGAGGGTTTTGTTATTAATTTGTCTCATCTTGTTTAAGCGTAGCGTACATGCACACACACACACACACACACACATATACATATATATATATATATATATATATATATATATATATATATATATATATATATATATATATATTAACATATAAGCATATTTATATATATATATATATATATATATATATAGCATGCACATATAGAATACTATATTCTACGGATTGATTATGGACTTTTATTCTAGTTTGGTTCACTAGAGCCACCAAGTGAACCAAAAGGTCAAACTCCTAGGGGTGCAAATTAATATTTAAATATAACTATTACATTTAAACTTGGGCTCCATTACAAGCGGGTCTTCAAGCTCCTTGCTCCTTGATCTCCAATTCTTCAAAATTAATTCTAACTATTCCTATTACAAAACTATTTAAAATAAATAGAAACCTTGATCGTGATCGAGGGAAATACATAGGAGGAGATAGAATTTACATTAAGAAAAATTAGAGAAGGCGAGTCACATGAGACCCCATTTAATAAAACTCATACATTCATGCATCCAACTAAAATAAAATCCAATCACATTGGTCGATAGTCCATAATCAATCCCATTTATTATCATACACATCACCATATGCATCGATAAATAACATTCATCTCATGAATAATAAACATTCAATATATATATTGATATCATTTAATGGGCAAATTTAGTTAGTATAAAATCTAATTTTGAATCAAAATAAACTCCTTTATTTTAATCCAAATTTAAATCAAAATAAAACTATTTTATTTTAATTTATCCAATTTTGAATAAAATAAACTATTTTATTTTAATCAAAATCTTTAATCAAAATAAACTCCTTTATTTTAATTAATTATGGAATCCAATTCCATGTAAAAAAAAAAAAACTCCTTTATTAAAGGAAACACGGATTCTCTTTCCTATTCACAAATAAACTCTTTTATTTTGAATAATATGAAATCTTATTTCATATCTAAATAAACTCCTTTATTTAAGAAAATTAGGATTCTTTTTCATATTCACAAATAAACTCTTTTATTTTGAATAATAATATGATCTTATTTTCATATCTAAATAAACTCTTTTATTTAAGGAAACATGGAATCCAATTTCAACTCCAATTAGTTATCATGGAATCAATTCCAACTCTAATTAGTTAATATGAAATTCAATTTAAAATTAAAATTTTTTTAAAATTAAAATAAACTTTTTATTTTAATATTAAAAAATTTTTATTATTATATATATTATATATATATATATATATATATATATATATATATATATATATATATATATATATATATATATATATATATATATATATATATATATATATATATATATATATATATATATAATATATATATATATATAATATATATATATATTTAATTAATATATGTAATATATAATCGTATAATATATATATATATATATATATATATATATATATATATATATATAATATATATATATATATATATATATATATATATATATAATATATCCTATTAATTAATGTCTCTTGAATAATGATAATAAATTCATTTAAATAAAAATAATAAAATAAAAAAAATATTTTTTTTTTTTTTTTTTTTTTTTTTTTTTTTTAAATTTTATACAATAAAATTATGCCCAATTAAATTATTCTAAACACATATCAATATACATATCAAATTAAAACAATTAATAATTAGCATAAAGGTTTGGCTCTACGATACCTTTATTAGGTTTGTAATATTCATGAACCATGATCAAATTGCACAAAATAAGCGGAAAGCGTGAAAAAATCGAGTTTTAAAATTTTACAAACCATATACGGATCATCCTTTATGCACAATTATTAATTAAGCGAAAAAGAAAAGAACAAAATCATACCCTTGAAGATTGAGCTTCCTCGGTACAAGTTCACCTCCAATCCTTTTTAGCGTTCAACTTGAATCCACCGGGTTTGGTTCTTTCCTTTGATCAACGTTAGCCACCCAAGTGTTTGGCCTCTAGAGGTGATCCACCAAGGAAGAAGAAAAATTCAAGAAGATGGGTGTTTGGCAAAACCTAGTTTTTCTATCTCTATAGAAAAAGCGTACTCTCTCCAACTATTGGAATTACGTTCACGTGTTGTGAAAAAATCAACAACCCTCACCCCCAATAAGACTCCTCTTATTTATAGATGTGGGCAACCCTCCTTAACAATTAAGGAATTGAGTTTTATTTAATTAATTAAATTCTTTTAATTAATTAAGCTCCCTAATCTTATTAGGGATAATTAATTAAACTCTTTTAATTAATTTGCCTCTAATCTTATTAGGATATTTGAGAGTACTTTTATTAATTAATTCCCAAACTCTTTTAGGAATTAAATAATAATAATAGTAATAATAATAATAAGACTCCTCTTTATTAATTTATATTTAATATTTCCAAAATATTAAATAATAAATATTAAGCTATTTAATTTATTCTATCACCAAGAGATTAAATTAAATATACTTAACTTATTATTACGATTATGCCATTAACTTCTTAAATAATTATTCTTCCTTTTATGGTGTGACCCTTTAGGTTCTCCATATTAAACCGGTTGTGAATAAATCAATTAGAACAATTCTAATCTTATTTAAATAAATAAATTAAACTATTAATTTATTTAAATAAATAATATTTATTCTACAATAGGGATAAGCCTCCTAGCGATCAACGACTTTCCGGATAATATAGATTTCAACATTAATCATAAAAGAACCTTTGAGTAAATAGTTCTTGTACAATTCAATCCTTCCACCATCTGATGTCCCAATTAAATATAAGACATGGAATTCTTTGTCAAGTCTTATTTTATTTAATTATATGTATTTACGACTCTTAAATGCACAACTCCAAATAATGCAAATTAGAAACTCCTTTCTAATTTCATTACGCCTTAACCAGAGACTCTTTGGGTTGTCATTTATCGAATCACATAGGACATTTTTTCTTCTTTTACTAGAAGTGGTAGATTCTTTATTGATCATACATTATCTCCATGTACAACTTATTATACCCAAGCATACCCTTTGATATACCCTAAAGGGTCTTAAGGAATAAGTCAAAGTATAACTCATCATACACAAGATACTATGATGATCTCAAGTCAAGGATCACTTGTACTACTATCACTCTGAGAAATTCTATTGACGAGCAAAAAAACTCCATTAGGTATTCCTTAGCGAGCCACGTTCGATGAACTTATTCTCTAATAAGCACCTACATACTTGCTTTAGTGTCTCCACAAAATGATCATGAGATCAATCATCCTCATCGATGAGCAAGCAAGCAGCGTATGTACCAATCTATCGGATTCACTAATCCCCAATTTAGTAATCAACGATTGGGAACTATTTTAGTTTTAAGCTTTCTAAAATTTAGATCTCATTAGAATGATCATCATCATTATTCTAAAAGCATTGCTTAAAACTATGGGTTTATCACATATTATAAAAAACATCATGTAGATAATTAAAAAGCCTTTAATAAATTAATACTTTTTATTAATAAATGAATAAGATTGTTACAAAGTATATGCTTTATCTGAGATTGTAAGGGTTATTATGTTTTTCAGTTTCGTAATTTTTCTGACCCTCAAAAATTCTGAAAAAATTTTAAATGATAATTTGATGAGTTTTCTAGATTGTGTTCAAAAAATGGCGATTTTTGGATGTATAGATTAGGAGTTATGAATTTTATGGAAAAAGACTATTTTAAAAGTAAACCCTTATAATTCCTTGTGGTTAACTCCGAAATTGGTGAAATTATTATTGGGAGAACATGTATATAATATCAGTATACTCTGTAAATTTCAGAATTTTTGGACAAAAGTACAGTTTATGATAAATGTCTAAATATTCGATAGTTTTGGCCATATGAAAAATAGTAAATGAATTTTAAAAATTCCAAGAAAAATATATGTTCTATATGAGACTATATTCTGCTAAATCCCAAAAAAGAAAATTTTCTGGGACTGATTTGGTATTTTTCATGAAAATAGACTAGTTATGAGTAAATGAATTAAATATGTTATGTGAAGTAAGTAAATTGGAAAATAGGATTTTATGGCTTGAGAATACTATATAAGGTATATGTAGATTTTTGATGAGGGTTTTGGTTATTGGTAATGAAATGTTATGAGTTTGGCATTTTAGGATGATTAAATGCATTAATTAGTGAAATGTAAACAATTAAAATAAATTGTTTATAAGTTTAAGAAATGATTAAAATATTATGGTAATATTAATAATATTGGATTATGAGATTATTAAGTGATTTATAACATTTGGATTAAGGTGTTATGAAATCATTGATTTAAAATATTATTTAATGGTTAATAATATTAGTAAATGAATTAATGTTATTATATAATGAATAATATTAAATGGAGTTTATAATATAATGAATAATGTTATTATCTTCGTTAAATATTCATTGAAATATTATTTTTTATTCAAATCATTTTTGATATAATATTATTCTTGAATTTTACTCCACAAAGCAGTATCATATTGACAATTTGGATATTATTGAATTCTGGATAAATTAAATTGTTAGTCTTTAAAAATTTATCATTTATCTCATGTGATTGATTCTTTATATCCTTGTCATGATCCTCATGCTTATATTGTGATGAAAGTCATCTTTGGCTCATAGTGCATAGATGGACTGTTGTTTATTGGTTTTACAGTTGTATGCCTTTGGCCTGTAGTGCAATGAAGAACTGTTGATTGATATCTTTGGCCTATAGTGCAAAGATGACCTGTTGTTGAATATCTTTGGCCTGTAGTGCAAAGATGACATGTTGTTGAATATCTTTGGCCTGTAGTGCAAAGATGAACTGTTAATGAATATCTTTGGCCCGTAGTGCAAAAATGAATTTATTAGTATGATTATGAACAACAACTGTGATTTGGTATAACCATGATCTTTGATGTTTCAGGTAAAGACGGGTGATAAAAATTATCTTCATCTTGAATGAGAAGAGGAATTTAGAACTACAATTATCATTATGAGTTATTCACATGACTGTGGACATGAACTGTTGATTGATGTTACAGAGTTAAAACATTGTTGGTGGACTTTTAACATGGAGAAGATAATAGACTTTATGGTTTATTTGACTCTTCTAATGGATTGTTCGTTCCGCTGTAACTATGGTTGAAAAGTTTTATCATCTACCATATATTCTAAATCTCTGATTTATTACTGACGAAGGCTATTGATAATTTAATTATCTTTAGTTATGATATTCTTTACTAGGCTATTTGTGCTCACCCTTTTGCTTCACAATTCCTTTCAGGTAATAAGAGTGTAGCTGGGTCGAGCGGGGATAACAGGGGAATAATGTGATGGTCCGAGACTGTCAAAGTTTCTCAACACATTATAAAACAGCATGACATATGTTAGTTCCCAATAGGCACGATAGATCTAGAAGGGGGGGGGGGGGTTGAATAGATCCTCAGAATTTTAAATTCTTTTCTCGTTTATTTTGCATTGCTCATAAATTAGTAATTGACAAACATAAGAATCTTTTCAAGCACAGCGGAATAAGTAAAAGATCCCCTTCATTGATATATTCATAATCATACATACATTATTCGTAGAGTTAGTTCAGTATTAGCAGTTATAGCAGTTAATATACATAATATAAATGACATAAAGTAATGACACAAGGGGCTTTAAGTGGTTCAGAGACTCAAGCTCCTAATCCACTCTTCTGCTTTCAACTAGCAGGATTTCCACTAAGGAAGGGCAGCACCCTGAATCACTAAGATTCTTTCAAGGCCAAGCTGACCTTGGGACTTCATTCACTAAGAACTCTTCAAGCCCGCCGACCTTGAACTCCTCTAGTTCCTTAGGAACTCTTCAAGCCCAGCAGGCTTGGAAACTCATTTAGTCCCTCTAGACAAGGACCCCTCAGGCCCTTGCTTCTTGTTGTTGAGTTATTTGTTTGTTTGTTGGAGTTGGTACTAAGCTGCTAAGATGTCTTTAAGCTATAAACATCTTCTGTACTTAGCAGCTTGGCGTAATCATCCTTGAAGTGCAGTTGAGTGTTGCATGATGCTCAGCTTCTTCAGTTACTCAACTACTTCTGATGATCCCTTGATGAACTACCTTGAAGATCATTCTTTTTGATACTTGATGGCTGCACATGATGGGTTTCTAAGATGACTGTGAGCTCTTCTGCTAGGTACTTAGAAACTTTCTCATGCTTGACACCAAGATGGCGTTGGTGATCTTCATTCTTAATACTGGATGCCTTCTCATGATGGACTTGCTAAGATAACTGTAAGCTCTTCTCTCTGGTACTTAGAGTCTTCCCATGATGGACATCAAGATGACATGATGCTCTTCTTTCTCTCGGCAGTTCAGAACACTCTTCTTGTAGTAGAACTCTCACTTCTACATTGTAGAACTCTTACTTCTACTTCTTTCTTTTTCTGTCTCTAAGTGTTCTTGGTGGATCATAGAGTGAGCCTTCTGACCTTCATTGGTTACTCACTATTTTACATTGGTTGAATCAGTCCACCATTTCTCCAAAAACAGCAACTCCAGTAACCCTCGATCTTTGAAGCTCTTGCGTATTTATTCCCAATCCTTCCATTGGAAAGTAGCCGTTGAAAGCTATTCAAATATCTTCACAGATCTCGAGTTGACTGAGGTAGAGTGCAGATGTGACATGTCATACTTTTCTGACACTGAAGTCTACTGTTTCACCTACCCATCAGAGATGTCACTTTAATGTCTTGGGCAGGTCGAAGACTTTATTTCCTCCTTCTGATTTCTCGATCAGAGGTTGTCCTTTTGCATCGATGCTCTCAATAAGCTCTTGTCCGAATCTTACCCTTCAGATTGAATCGTTGCCAATGCTTCAGTCTTCAGCCTATTTGAACTCTACGATTCTGATGCATGCCTTCTTGGACTTGATCGTAGTGTCTTTGATTGTTACTTTTTGACTTGTAGAGTCAACACTACGATCTTGAAGAGTGTTCATTCGATCTTCAATGTGGAATACTTCTTTCTTCTCTTGTGCAGTGCTTCATTACTTCTGTTTGCTTTGACAGTTCTTAGATACTGATGGCTTGACTCCTTACTCTGGCCCCTTCTGAATAACAAGACACTTCAAATTTGTGGCATGTCCAGCTCGCTTTCTCCTTGTGATCTCCCGTTCACTTATCTTCAATGGACTGACCCAATGCTTAATCACTTTAGCCTTGTTATTCAGAGGCTGACCAGTATCTTTGTGTATACTCCATCAGTTTCTTCTTTGTTATGGCAAACACTACGATCTTGGTTGCTTCCAAGATCGTTGTCTTCTATCTACTTGACAACTACTGCACTTGCTGACTTTCCTTAGTCATTTACTGAAGTCTTCTTTATGATCAACTTGTGGAAGACTTCATTTTGAATGGCTTCACAAATTAATCTGAATGTTGATTGGGTTGATGCTTAGATCTTCTATTAGCTTGTATACCATTCGTTGAGTGCTCTCTGGCTTCCTTCAGGTGAGATGTATCTTTGCATTACCAATTAGAGGCTTCATTCCTTTGGATATTCTGGGAGTGCTCCATTGTTGAGAATCGTGTTTGCTCTACGATTCTTCTTTGGCTTTGTGAGCACATCTTTTGAGGTCTTAGTTCTGCACTCTACGATTCAGCTTTGGCTATGCAGACACTACGATTCTGAGATCAGATCATGACACTACGATTTCTGTCGTTGTGCTTGTTGTCTTCATCTGATCTTTGCTCGACTATGACCTCTGCCTTTGATACGATTAGTAGACTTCTACGACTTTGAGTGTAGTCTACGATTCTTGACTTGGTTTTGGCAGATACTCGGTCAGCTCGTAGGCAGGCTATCTCTACGATTTTGAACATGACTTCCTCAGTAGACTACGGCCCTGTGGAAGTTCTCCTCGACACACTACGATCTTTCCTCGTCTCTCCTGGAAGTCTATGAAATCCTAGATCTACTATCTTGCAGACTACGATTCTGCCTCGATAGCTTTCGAGTTTTCCTTGACTCTCCTGGCAAACTACAATTTTTGGTGCAGTGCTCAACGATCAGACAAGCCTATTTAATACATCATAAGATCAACCTAACATGCTTGATCTTTCTATATTTATAGTCCTTGTACATCATTTCTTTTTAAGGACTTTACAAAGTTGTTTTGCTTATGTAGGATCAACCTAACACATTTGATCAATTCATTCTAAGTCCTTGTACATATGTTTCTATTATCTATCAAAGGACTTTACAACTTTTTTTAATGCAAGCATACTTGCATATTCATTCATATGTATATCATAATCAAATCATATATATAAATAGGAATATCATTCACATGTTTATTCCTGACAATCTCCCCCTATTTGATTATGACAAAAACAATAAGTGCATATGCATGTTATGAATGAATCTTATATACAGTGAGCAGCTGTATTTCTAAAACAGTTAATCATGAATGTCATTTATAAGAATATGGAATTTAATACACTATGGCATTTTACATCCTGGATCCAGAACATACCTAACTAGTTAGAGATGTACCTCTTTGATTTCATGTATGCTTCCAGGTTGTCTGTTGATCAGCTATTCATCTGTTTGATTCCTTTTCTCCAGTTCCCCCTGGGATGTGGACTTCTCTTTTTTTGTCTCCTCCTCTGAAGATGTATGCTCCTCTTCTTCTGGTTCTGGCTCCCCTTCAGCCTTTGGTTCATCATCCTTTTGCTCCCCCTTAGATGATGACTCAACTTCTTGTGTTGTCTTTTTCTTTTCTCTCCTTCTGCTCTCCTTGCTCTTTCTAGAGTGCCTCTTACTCTTCCTCTTCCTATGCCTCTTTTTCTCCCCCTTTCTTGTCATTGATCATTTGGGAGAACTTCTCCATGTTGGACATTAGTTGTTCCATCTACCTTCTGATCACCCGTGACCTTTAAATAGATGTGATCTCTCTCTTTGATTTTGAGAGATACATCAGCCATCGTTGCTTGGAGTCTCTCTTGAACTGAGTTATCTTCTGTTGTTGTCAACCTCTTTGACTCTTCAGTGATTAGAGATATCTTCTTTATCAGCTCATCAGAATTTTTTATTAGCTCCTTCTCTAAAGGTAGTTAATTATCTGCTTGGGCAACTTCTTGTTGAGCACCAGATTGAACTCTACGATTTGCATCCTTGGACAAGCTCTTTAAACTGACCTTGATCATTTTCAGTGATAGAGGGAAAAGACTCTACTATTGTGTCATTGCTCATGATCCTTCTTCTGTTAGAGCCCGCTCTATGATCGTAGGGAATATAATGGTTGCCAGCATGTCTGTAGACTTTGTAGTGAGGCTGGTCTTTGATCATCATAGTAGCGAAACTCTTTACCCTTGGGAAGTTTTGTGCTACCAGCTCCATGTTTGGAAAATGAGAGTAGCACCAGCTGAAGTAACTTGTATCCTTTTCAGTGTGTGCCTTTAGCCAAGGCATCCATTGGAAGAACTATCTCATTAGCAGGTCATCTGGATTATAGAGGATGGTCGTGCAGTCTAGCTCCATGTTGTTCCGGTGTTTGAATACATCTTGTGCAGTCATCCTTACAACTTTGAGCTGTTCGTTTCCATATTTTTACCCATCTTTCAGCTGGGAGTTCTTCTGGTTCATTAAGGACTTCTACCACAATTCTTCTATTGATTTTTGCAGGAGAGAGGACTGGATAGTCTACTGGATCCTCTGATTCCTAATTTGCAGAGTTGAAATCATTCTCCATTTCTTCTCTTTCAGAGCCTAAAACATTTTGATCTTTTCTATCAATGATTCCTTTTTGCTGCATTTCATTTCCATAACCTTCTTCAGCAAGATCTTCCTCTGATTCATCTTCTTCATCACTGGTTCCATCCTCAGCACTTACTTCCTATGATACAGACTCATCATCACTTAATTCAATGACCGCATTGGAGTGGTCACTTCTCCTTTTGGAGGCAAATTTTGCTTGCAGTTTGTAACTATTCCTTCTCCTTGGAGGTTCAGCTATGGGAGAGTCAGACTCTTCTTCCTCTTCAGACTTTGAAGCTTTTGCATCATCAGACGGACTTTCTTGACGTTCAGCAATAGTGGGGGCATTTTCTTCTTTATCAGAATCAACATCATTTGATCCATCATCTGGGCTGGTTGGAGCATTTGCATTTGGAGATGCAGTTGGGTCAACTTGTATCTTGTCTTTATCATCAGAGTGAATGCTCTGAGGGCTTGTGCATTCTTCTTCATCAGCAGATGCTGCATTTTCATCCATTAATCCAGCTTCACCTTCACTGCTGGATTTGGTCTATGGAGGCTCAACCTTAGGATTATCAGTTGCCTTCTCTTCTTCTGATTTTACGTCCTTTTCTTCGTCAGATGTACTTTCTTGGTAAGTTGAGACTGGACTATTTACCATCTTAGCTTTCTTACTGGATAACCCTTGAAGTAATCTGTTACTTCTCCTCTTAGTGGTCTCTGCAGTTGAGACGTTTTCATCTTCAACCTTGTCTTCAATGGATAGACTTTTTGGAGGAGCCCCAGTTTTTCTCACACCTTTGGATTTCTGTCTGGCTGGTGTGATTGCTGCTGGCATAGGGTCATCGGACTCAGAGCTTTCTACCTCTTTTGCCTTCCTCTTCTTTGTAGAGGCCTTGCTACTACTCCCAGTTGTCAGCCTTCTGTTCTCCTTTGGGTTCTTCTTCCAGTTTATGAACAGCTGAGGAGACATTACTTTGTGAACATTTAGAGGCTCTCCTTCATCATCCTTGATTTTGTTGCCTAGCTTCTTCTTTAGCACTATACTCAACAGTCTTCCATGAAATACCTTTGTCAGGGGTTTTTCTGTAGACTTCTTCAACTCAGCCTTTTCTACCCATTTGGAGATTTGATCAAACAGGACAACTCCAAAGTTGATTCACTTCTTCAGCACTATTACAGACATAATCTTCAGTTGTTGATCAAGCACAGTGTCATGTGCAGTGGGCATAGTATGCATTTTCCCACTATTTCAGTAAGGAACTCGAATTCCTCAGGGAACTCCTTCTTCTTCATATCCTTTAGACTGGGGTTTCTTTGGTACCCCATAATCTCCTTTGCTTGCTCAGTGTTGATCTCATCAAGGTTTCTTAGTCCTATGTCAGGGAAACCTAAGCATTGATTGATATTGGATGATTTTAGCTTAAGAGACTGACCTATAACCTTGGTTGAAAGGGTTCTGGCATTTATAGATGCATTTGAATAGAATTCCTTGATCAGTTCAGTGTATACTCAAGTGCTAGGTTAAAGACATTCTGAAAATCCAGCTTTCTTCACAAGTTCGAGAATGTCTCTGAACTTCTTTTCGGATTTTTCAAACGACTTGGTTCCGAGTTGAATGCCAGTGATTACCCGCCAATCTTCCATTTGAATAGTTCAAGGAATATGGGTATTTGATTTAGAGTAGTTTATGAGAGATGGTTGATTATGCTTTGGACAAGGCTCTGGAGGGTTAATTGTTTTTAGCTTTTGAGAGGATTCTAGGGTTTAAAAATGAGAGGGAGAGAGGTTCGATAACTTCTGATAACTGTTTGCTAATTTGAATTTTCCTTTATGGCAGTTCCTTCTAATTTTGCATACTCTGTGATGTGTCAACCAACCATTGGTTGCACGATGCCCAGTAATGAGCTGTAACTCCCCCATTAACTCTTTAGTTTAATGTCCCTTTTTGAAATAACCTGGCGTCAGTGATGTGGATTGACCGTTGACCATTTTGGTTCATAGAGTAGCATGATAAAGCAACTATGGACTCTACGTTTTCCTTTGTTGACTCAACAATCATCTTTTGAGAGATGCTGCAGTGGTTGGTTTTGACATTAATCCTCATCATGATGCTGCATAGCTCAACCACTGATGTACTTTATGAAAATTTGGGCACTTTTCTTCAGCAGAATATCTTTCCAATCAGCATTCAAACTTATCTCCTCATAATCTAAATGGTTGGGTCAATTGTCCAGTTCTTCCAAGCTCCTCATTAGCTAGAGTATCCTCTGGTAGGACTGCGATCGTCGAGTCTTCTTCTACGATTGCTGAGGTTGCATTATGATCGTTGAGTTCTTTTTAAACTTTACTTTACGATCGTTGACTGCCTTGGTCCTTGAGATGAATTTGATCAAGCAATCCTTCTGGGTTAAGGTAGCTCAGGAAGGGCCAACCTCTTAGAGTGAGCTAAGGGTTAGGTTTGTCCCTGAGGCGCTTTCCAGATGAAATACTTTAGAAGTGATTTGTACCGATATCTCATTTGACCTTTTCTGGTGGTTAGGTCCTCTGCCAACTTTAGACAATTGCATTTGCTATAATCGTGGTGTCCTCCTGCTCTTACACTTTAATCACATGTTTGATCGTAGGCTCTCCACGATTTTGAGTTGGGTGGCTGAAAGGTTATTAGTAATACGTTTTGAGACGTTTCTACTGACTATGGATCTTTATTTAGTTCATCAGCCACAAAGTTTTGGGACTCTGTAGCTAGTACACTGTTTCATAGTATATTTCTGATGGTCTAAAGCTTTTGTACTGTTAGTAGATTATTGCTTCCCCATAGTTGACATTGTCTTCTCAGAGAAACATAAGTTTTTGTGTAGCAGAGGGCAGCAATGCATATCTCATTCTGGCTGAAGTCATTGAATATTCTTGTATCGTAGAAATGGGCATTTTCAGGGTTGATCATTCTACGATCCTTTGATAGCACTACGAACGTAGTCTTTCTTGTCAGCTTGTGTTTGCTGAGTTCTGTTCCCATCATGAGTTCCTCTTGTTTGATGCTCGATGATCCTCTGTAGTCAGCTTCCTTGAGGATTCTTCTCTTATGGCATGCTTTGCATGATTGAACATATAAGACCCTTTTCTTCTTTGGTTGAATGGCCTGCTTCCTTATAAAGATTAGTAGTCATGTGTGCTTTATTCAGATTAGCTCAGCAAGTCTTCAAGGACAGGCTTTGACATTTAGGAGTTTCATCAGAATCATGTCTGAACAGTCTTAAGCCTTCTGCTGGCTAAATCTTTCTTGACTGAAGTCTTTTGATTCAGCATTCCTTAGTGTGGCCAGTTAGACCAAGTACCTGCAGGTTGTGAATTTCTAATTTTTGGTACCCATGATTAAATGGGTCCTGCTAGGTTAGTTTTCTAAACCCCCGTTCCTCATATATTTGGATAATCATCATATTGATCATCACCAGTCATATTCATGCAAGTAACTAATTTAGATAATACACTTTGAGATGCATAGTGGTGAGTGTGAGAGAGATCTGACATTTTAATAGAACACTCTTTTCTTTGATGGTTCCATCATATGCTAAGTTATGATCACAGAGTTTAAATGTTCACAGAGTGAGAATCAACTCTACGATTTATTAGCATCTGGTTGATTCATGGAGGTGATCAGTTTCTATGAATCTTCAAGATTCTCTTGTAGATCTGATCATACTTTGTGTGTCATTAAACACTTAGACCATAGGTTGTACATTTATACTAACCCATCAGAAAAGATTACTTCACATAAAATTAATTTAACCTGTGATGCTCTTATGACCCATTTCAGATTTCATTCATGATGTCATCTTCAACCTAAAACTTGGATGGAGAGAAAGTTTATAGGCATTTGAGTTTCCAACCTTAGGGTACTTTCTCTCTTCACCTTTTTAGGTAGATTATGATTCCTTGAGAGAATACTGTTATGGTTCATAAGGTGGTGCAACATGATGTACATAGTTGTACTAGAGAGGAACCGTACCTTTCTACTGTTAGTTCCGTAACAGTCATTTAACTTTAACATACTGAGGTTAGGCATTGATGTGCATAGTTTCTCATTTGCTCCTGACAACTTGTTGCTCCAGTTGACCTTCAGTCAATCAGTTGTGGTCTTGAAGATGTAAGCTAAGAGAATCTCGGCATGTTTAATTCTTTGGCATCCTTCAGTTTGCTAAATTTGCACCCAGCTGCTGGTTAGCCAAACACATGTTTAAGAAGATCGTCTTTCTTCTCTTCATAGGCATTTCTTAGCATGTGTGGCCTTTTCATCTTTCAGGGTGGTGGATGTTTGACTCTTTTCTGTTGAAGTCTCTTGAGCCTTCTAGCCTGGTCTTTAGTTTATAAGATTGACCGCGAGCAAGAATTGGACTTGTTGATGTTGCAATCAAGAGCATGGACCAATCTGAGCAGCTTTAGGTGTATACACATTTACCTGTACGCAATATTTCCAACATGTGAGCTCATCTGTATGCAACAAGTGACTTACTACTAAACTAAGTTTAGAACAATGTTTGTGCCTAGGATCAGACTCAAAGCGGTTAGCTTTTGAATATAGCATGAGAATCTGCTCCGATGCCAATTGTTAGTTCCCAATAGGCACGATAGATCTAGAAGGGGGGGGGGGGGGTGTTGAATAGATCCTTAGAATTTCAAATTCTTTTCTCGTTTAGTTTTCATTGTTCATAAATTAGCATATGACAAACATAAGAATCTTTTCAAGCACAACGGAATAAGTAAAAGATCCCCTTCATTGATATATTCATAATCATACATACATTGTTCGTAGAGTTAGTTCAGTACTAAGCAGTTAAAACATACATAGCAGTTATAGCAGTTAATGTACATAATGTAAATGACATAAAGTAAATGACACAAGGGGTTTTAAGTGGTTCAGAGACTCAAGCTCCTAATCCACTCTTCTGCTTTCAACTAGCAGGATTTCCACTATGGAAGGGCAGCACCCTGAATCACTAATATTCCTTCAAGGCCAGTAGTTTTGGGACTTCAGTTCACTAAGAACTCTTCAAGGCCAGCAGCCTTGGAACTCCTCTAGTTCCTTAGGAACTCTTTAAGCCCAGCAGGCTTGGAAACTCATTTAGTCCCTCCGGACAAGGACCCCTCAGGCCCTGGCTTCTTGTTGTTAAGTTGTTTATTTGTTTGTTGGAGTTGGTGCTAAGCTGCTAAGATGTCTTTAAGCTATGAACATCTTCTGTACTTAGCAGCTTGGCGTAATCATCCTTGAAGTGCAGTTGAGTGTTACATGATGCTCAGCTTCTTCAGTTACTCAACTACTTCTGATGATCCCTTGATGAACTGCCTTGAAGATCATTCTTCTTGATACTTGATGGCTGCACATGATGGGTTTCTAAGATGACTGTGAGCTCTTCTGCTATGTACTTAGAAACTTTCTCATGCTTGACACCAAGATGGCGTTTGTGATCTTCATTCTTAATACTGGATGCCTTCTCATGATGGACTTGCTTAGATGACTGTAAGCTCTTCTCTATGGTACTTATAGTCTTCCCATAATGGACATCAAGATGACATGATGCTCTTCTTTCTCTCGGCAGTTCAGAACACTCTTCTTGTAGTAGAACTCTCACTTCTACATTGTAGAACTCTCACTTCTACTTCTTTCTTTTTCTGTCTTTAAGTGTTCTTGGTGGATCGTAGAGTGAGCCTTCTGACCTTCATTGGTTACTCACTATTTTACATTGGTTGAATCAGTACACCATTTCTCCAAAAATAGCAACTCCAGTAACCCTTGATCTTTGAAGCTCTTGCGTATTTATTCCCAATCCTTCCATTGGAAAGTAGCCGTTGAAAGCTATTCAAATATCTTCACAGAGCTCGAGTTGACTGAGGTAGACTGCAGATGTGACATGTCATACTTTTCTGACACTGAAGTCTACTATTTCACCTACCCATCAGAGATGTCACTTTAATGTCTTGGGCAGGTCGAAGACTTTATTTCCTCCTTCTGATTTCTCGATCAGAGGTTGTCCTTTTGCATCGATGCTCTCAATAAGCTCTTGTCCGAATCTTACCCTTCAGATTGAATCGTTGCCAATGCTTCAGTCTTCAGCCTATTTGAACTCTACGATTCTGATGCATGCCTTCTTGGACTTGATCGTAGTGTCTTTGATTGTTACTTTTGACTTGTAGAGTCAACACTACGATCTTGAAGAGTGTTCATTCGATCTTCAATGTGGAATACTTCTTTCTTCTCTTGTGCAATTGCTTCATTACTTCGCTTTGCTTTGATAGTTCTTAGATAATTGATGGCTTGACTTTCCTTACTCGCCCCTTCCGAATAACAAGACACTTCAAATTTGTGGCATGTCCAAATTTCGCTTTCTCCTTGTGATCTCCGCTCACTTATCTTCAATGGATCGACCCAATGCTTAATCACTTTAGCCTTGTTATTCGAGGTCGACCAAAGATCTTTGTGTATACTCCATCAGTTTCTTCTTTGTTATGGCAAACACTACGATCTTGGTTGCTTCCAAGATCGTTGTCTTCTATCTACTTGACAACTACTGCACTTGCTGACTTTCCTTAGTCATTTACTGAAGTCTTCTTTATGATCATCTTGTGGAAGACTTCATTTTGAATGGCTTCACAACTCAATCTGAATGTTGATTAGGTTGATGCTTAGATCTTCTATTAGCTTGTATGCCATTCGTTGAGTGCTCTTTGGCTTCCTTCAGGTGAGATGTATCTTTGCATTACCAACCAGAGGCTTCATTCCTTTGGATATTCTGGGAATGCTCCATTGTTGAGAATCATGTTTGCTCTACGATTCTTCTTTGGCTTTGTGAGCACATCTGTTGAGGTCTTTGTTCTGCACTCTACGATTCAGCTTTGGCTATGCAGACACTACGATTTCTGTCGTTGTGCTTGTTGTCTTCATCTGATCTTTGCTCGACTACGACCTCTGCCTTTGATACGATTAGTAGACTTCTATGACTCTTAGTGTAGTCTACGATTCTTGACTTGGTTTTGGCAGATACTCGATCGGCTCGTAAGCAGGCTGTCTCTACGATTTTGAACATGACTTCCTCAGTAGACTACGGCCTTGAGGAAGTTCTCTTCGACACACTACGATCCTTCCTCGTCTCTCCTGGAAGTCTACGAACTCCAAGATCTACTATCTTGCAGACTACGATTCTGCCTCGATAGCTTTTGAGTTTTCCTTGACTCTCCTGGTAGACTACGATTTCTGGTGCAATGCTCGACGATCAGACAAGCCTATCTATTACATCATAAGATCAACCTAACATGCTTGATCTTTCTATATTTATAGTCCTTGTATATCATTTCTTTTTAAGGACTTTACAAAGCTGTTTTGCTTATGTAGGATAACCTAACACATTTGATCAATTCATTCTAAGTCCTTGTACATATGTTTCTATTATCTATCAAAGGACTTTATAGCTTTTCTTAATGCAAGCATACTTGCATATTCATTCATATGTATATCATAATCAAATCATATATATAAATAGGAATATCATTCACATGTTTATTCCTGACAACATACAATATATAATTGTATTGAGGACCTAAGATGTGTGTGTCGTATCTTATACGTCACTTAATAATTGATTTTGGTGAACAACAATAGGGTGAGGTGAACCCAACTTTGGAAGGGTGTTTTGCCACTATCATACAAGATGGCTAATGACCTACGACTTCGTGTTATCATAAGACAAGGTTGTGCACATCCACTTGCCGATTATATTAACGAGCACTACCTATATAATCTTGGAGTTTGGTTGAAATATAATTCTCAATTGGAGACAATGGAGATAATTATATGTCAAGAAAAGACTCACCATTGGAAAGAACATGATAACAATCTTCTCATTTTTCTTTGGGGTCTATTGGTCAACCAAGAATAATTCTCGAGTCATATGATATTTATTATAACTTAGATGCATGGCCTCCTATGTACGAAGGTTTTCTAGAGCATTTTCCAAAGATTTTAAGTTCTAAAACAGTTATTGACTGTACCTTTATGTAATGTATCAATGTGAGGTGCTGAAACAAGTTGGTGTCCAGAGTCACAGTTGGCATTTAAACTCACAGTATATGTGTTGTTGTATTTTACATGACAATTGTAATAATAAAGTTGTAGTTGTTTCTGTACCATGTATTTGGTGACTCAGAATAGGTTGGGTGCATTGGACCTATTTTGGGGGCATCACACTTTTGTTGATCTTGTAAGGTTTTTATACATTGTCGGATCGTTTGAATCTTTTCCGTAGTTAGACATACCAACTTTGGTCCCAACAACGTTGCTTCACCCACCACATCTCAACATACTAGAGAACGACACTTTCTTCCATACAACGCCTCAAATGGAGCCATGCTAATACTTGCTTGATAACTGTTGTTGTAGGAAAACTCCACCAATGGTAAGAACTTGTCCCAACTTCTCTTGAAGTCAAGGACACAGAGTCTTAATAAATCTTCAAGAGTTTGAATAATCCTTTCCGACTGCCTGTCCGTTTAAGGATGATATGCCGAACTAAATCGTAAATCCGTGCCCATAAATTTTTGCAAACTAACCCAAAATCTTGAAGTGAATCTTGGGTCTCCATCAGAAACTATGGATACTGGCATACCATGCAATCTTACAATCTCGTTTATGTACATACTAGCAAGACGTTCAAGTGCATAAGTTTCTCGTATCGGTAAGAAATAAGCAGACTTGGTCAATCTATCAACAATGACCCAAATCGCATCTATGCCTTGAGAAACCTTGGGAAGACCAAAGAATAAAATCTATGGTAATGTGCTCCCACTTCCATTCGGAATTTCAAGTGGTTGCAATGGACCTTTTGGCACTTGATGTTCCGCCTTGACTCGTTGACAAGTTAGGACCGAGATAAACCCCGCTATCTCTCTCTTCATATTACTCCAAAGAAATGTATGTCAAGATCACGATACATTTTGGTACTCCTGAGATGGATTGCAAACTGCAGTGTTGTGCGCCTCCATCATGATTTTATACTTCAAGTCGAAATCGTTAGAACACAAAGTCCGAGTTGACTCGAAGTATTCCTTCTTCATCGATTCTTGATTCCGGAATAACACCTTCTTTCACTTTCTTCCTCATACGCATCAGCTCCAAGTCTGTTGCTTGAGCAACTTTAACTTTATCGATTAAAGTCGGTTCTACTCGTATATTCGCCATCATCATATGGGTCCCTGGAGTCTTAAACTCTATCTCCATCCTTTGTAAGTCATACAAAATGGGTCTTTGCGTTGACAATATCGCACTCGTACCATATATGATCTTCTACTCAATGCATCAGCTACTACGTTTACTTTTCTAGGATGGTATTGAATGGTATGATCGTAATCTTTCAACAACTCAAGCCAATGTCGTTGCCACATGTTGAGTTCCTTTTGAGTGAAGAAATATTTGAGGCTTTTTTGATCCGTATAGATCTCCACCTTCTCTCTATACAGGTAATGCCTCCAAATCTTAAGCGCAAAAATGACAGCGGCTAACTCTAGATCATGAGTAGGATAATTCCTCTCATATTCTTTGAGTTGTCGTGAGGCATAGGCTATGACTTTCCCATGTTGCATGAGAACACATCCTAACCCTTTGCCTGAAGCATCGCTGTATATAACAAATCCCTCCGAACCAGATGGTATTATCAGAACAGGTGCTGAAATGAGTCGTCTTTTGAGTTCTTAAAAACACTTCTCACATTCCTCGCTCCAACCGAATTTTGTATCTTTTCGAGTCAGATGAGTTAATGGAGTATCGATTCGAGAAAACCCTTCTACGAATCTTCGATAATAACCAGCTAAGCCGAGAAAGCTACGTACTTAGGTCATTGACTTAGGTTGCTCCCAACTTTGAATTGCTTCAATCTTTGCCGGATCAACAAATATTCTGTGATTTGATATCACGTGCCCAAGGAATGCTACTTCCTCAAGCCAGAACTAACATTTCTTTAACTTAGCATATAACTTGTTTTCACGAAGCTTTTGGAGTATCAGCCTCAAGTGTTACTCATGGTATTCACGGGTTTTGGAGTATATGAGGATGTCATCAATAAAGAGGACAACAAAGTGATCCAAATATTTCTTGAATACTCGGTTCATCATGTCAATGAAAGCAGCAGGAGCATTAGTCAATCCAAAAGACATGACTAGGATTTCATAATGCCCGCATCGAGGAGTTCGAAAGCGCTTTGAATGTTATCGCTTTTAATCTTCAACCGATGATATCCTAATGAAGATCAATCTTTGAAAAGAATTTGGCGCCTTTGCAATCGGTCAAACAAATCATCAATACGAGGTAATCTGTACCTATTTTTTGATGGTGACATGATTCAACTCCCGATAATCAATACAAAGTCGCATACTTCCATCTTTCTTCATCACGAATAGAAACAGAGCACCCCAAGGAGACGTGATTAGGACGAATGATGAAACCTATGTCTAATAATTCCTGTAGTTGGGTTTTTAACTCCTGAAGTTCAATAGGAGCCATTCGATATGGGGCTTTGGAAATGGGTTTTGTACTGCATTCAAGGTCGATACAAAATTCAATTTCATGCTCGTGGGTAGGCCAGAAGTTCTTCGTGAATACATCGTGAAATTTATTAACAATAGAAATATCATTCAAATCGGCGATTTTTATTTAAATCCGTGACATGGGCTAAAAAAGCTTGACATCCGTTTTTTAATAAACGAATAACTTTATGGCTTGATATGACAGTGATTAACTTTAGTGGTTTGGTTGCTTGAAATCGTATAATAGGTTGGTTAGGAATATGAAAGCTAACAACCTTACAAAAATAATTGATTTTAGCATGATGCGTAGTTAACCAATCAATCCCTTAAATCACATAAAATGCAATTATTTTCAAAGAGATAAGATTGACAGGTAACGTGCGGTTACCGATTTGAATCAAACAAGACTTATAAACAGTGGATGTGATGAAGGTTTCTCCTAACGGAGTTTCAACAGATAAGTCAAAGTCTAATTTCTCCGGAGTTAAATTTAAACGTTGAGTGCAAGTAGGAGAAATAAAAGAATGGGTAGAACCGGTATCAAATGTGACGACCCGGAAATTCAGATCGTCTAGAATTTAAGTTTAAAAAATTAGTTATTAATAAAATGATTTTTTATAAATAATATTATGTGCTATGTGTTTATTAATCGTTCTAGAATCTAGGATGATTATAAGTCGGGAGGAATCTGGCTACGAGCTAGACTAAACGAGTAATAATTTTCAAGAAAAAAATGAAAATTTTTTCGGAACAAAAATATTTTCAGGGAAAAAGACGAAATATGCATTATTCACCCGACGAAACCTAAGGGTTAGGGTTTGAATAAACTAAGCCTTTTCGAGAGTTTGGTATGTCAAAATGATATTTCGTTGAAAGATTTGATGATAATATGTTGTGAAAAGTTAAGTAAGCCGATAAAAGTTTTCTCGATAAACGTGCAGAAATCGAACGAAATAAAAATAACGAAGAATACTGTTATGTACTTTTCACTCGTTTAAATACGTTAGGAGAAAACGTGAAGGAAAACCCTTGACACCAAAAAGTGTTTTTCAGTTTTTTAGAAATCCGAAGAATACGTAAAAGTTAATCGGTAAAGTAAAGACGAAATATTCAAAAATATTTGGATTCCGAGAATCGCAGTTTTCAAAACTGTCGGACGAAACCCGAAGGAAGTTTCGTGAATATTAAGGAGGTGTATTGAGGAAGTGGGAATAGTATGGAGGTGTGAATTGTAAGACCCCAACTTTTTGAATAAAGATGAATTTTCTATAATTATCATTTTTGAATATTATGATATAATGTTATAGTTATGGGTAATAATTATAAATTTTTCAAAGTACGCAAGTTGTTATATAATATTCGATTGGTCGGGGAATATTTGTTTTAAACAGGAAATATTCATACGACGGCACAATCATCAGTGGACCCTAATAATGTAATTATTGTCGGATTGAGAAAACGACAAAAATATTTTATTGAAATAACGGCGGAAGTTTTACCGTTGATACTGTTGAACTACTCGGTAGTAAAAGTACAGTAATACGTGTGGTTGCATAGTAGCACACGGTATTGATTATTGATGCTTATGTGAGAAGTCACTCAGTTTGATTCAATTATTATTTTATATGATGATGAAGTTTTGTTTTATTCGTATTATTAACGTAATAAAACAGAAACATCTTTTTATATAAAACAAAATACTTTTATAAAGTTATTCATTTTATTAGGCTAATAATAAAATCTTTTTATATAAAACAGAATACTTTTATAAAGTTATTCGTTTTATTTGATAATAATTAGATTATATTATATTTTATTATGCATAGTGTTGCATAGTAAAATTATAAATAGAATATATTATATTTTATTTAAAATTTTTTGCTTTAAATATGGACCGTCAGATTAAAGTAAATCAATCTGGACCATTCATGAGTTAGTTACTATGCATTCCATTTTTCTATAAATAGAAGCTCATTCCTTCATTATTTTCTTACGAATTCACTGAACTCCAGAGAGAGAAAATTTTAGAGAGAGAAAAAGAGAAGTCTCGCTACCTTTCTTTTCCTATATTCAGCTTTCTTTTACTAGTAAGGGATATTATTCTTTTATATTCATGAAGAGAACTTCATTATTCTATTTCTTATTATTCTGCATTGAATAACTCAGATACGCTGCCAGCTACCTTATACTTAGTGACATTCTTCTATTATTCTGCTCTTTATTATTCTCGTTGGAACATCCTCGTCTGTGTGTTTTACACGGACTGATTCCGCTTTTTATTATTATTCATTGAACATCCTCATCATGTGTTTTACACCGACACGGTTTCGCCTTTTATTATTATTATTCTTGGAATATCCTCATCTGTGTGTTTTACAATTTGACCGGTTCAATTACTTATTATTCTGTTGAACATCCCGCTTGCGTGAATTTTACCTCGACCGGTTCCGTTATTATTATTCTCATTGGAATAACTTGTCTATGCAAGTACCGCATGCACGGTGATTTCTTTTGTTATTCCATTCGTTATTATACTCAATGAGGTTAAAATTTTGACTTCTATACTCCATGAAATTAGTGGAATATCCTTGATATTTGCGCTTCATCCAGTATCTTTTCATGGAAATATTCTTCTGGGCATTCTTGAATTTTACTTTACAAAGAAGTATCATGTTGACAATTTAGACGTTATTAGTTCCTGAATAACTTAATTCTTGAACTTGTTTTATTGAATTCTTATATCATTGTCATCATCCTCATGTTTATATTTTTTAAAAGTCATCTGTGGCCTGTAGAGCATAGATGGACTTGATATGATTATGACCAGGGATTTTTCAGTATAATCATGACCGTAATGTTACAAATAATGTGATAAAAGTCCTCATTGGCCCATAGTGCATTGATGGACAGTTGTTGGCATGATCATGACCATTGATGAATACACAAATATCCTTGGCCCGTAGTGCATGGAATTTGTGGTCGTGACCCTAATGAATATCCTTGGTCGTAGTCTTGGTGGATGATGTGGATTAAGTTTGAGTCTCAAATGATAAAAGTGATGAAAAACTTTTAAATCATAAAAGATAGTAGATTTTATTCTCTACTTGACTCTTTTAATGGATTGATTGATCCATCGCAGCTTAAACTTGTTGTCTATTGTATTTTATCAGTTTAACATTGTTGAAGGCTAATGATAATTTATTTTGCATTGTCTTAGTCATAATATTTCTTGCTAGGCTAGTTGAGCTCACCCTTTCTTTCACTGTTTTCTTCAGGAAATGAGAACGTATTAGCGGGACTAGTCGGGAAGCAGTGATGGTCCCGAGATGGTGTCTTAGTAGTCCTCACTATTCAGTAAATTAGTGTGATAATAAATGTAACGAGGACTCTATTTGAGAATGGATATTGTCTAGAAGACAATATTTGTATTTAAACTCACATCATATGTTTTGTCGTATTTTACACGACTGCTGTATTATTAGTTTGTATTTGAATTTTGTACCATGTATTTGGCGACTCAAGATGGGTGATGTATACCTATTTTGGAGGCGTCACAGTTGGTATCAAAGCTTAGGGATATGATCCTTGGCTAAGATGTGAGACAAGAACTAGGAGGGGAGAGATGGGGAATTCTTTCGCTATTATGACCTACCTAAGTTTATTTGGTATTTAATTGGTCAGTCAGAGTATAGGGATAATATGTGACATGATAATTAACCCTTGTTTTGTGGCAGTGTTTGAAAATGGCATCCGAGAATGTTGAGAACATCAATGGAGCACAGGAGACCGTTGAGTCTCTACAGATTAATAATCAGGATAATGTGCATCAGGAAGGAGACATTCCTCAGGCAAACAACAACACTGACCAAATGATGAACGATGGAATGTTCAGAGGCTTTATGCAATTCATGCAACATCAGGAGAGAGAGCTCCCTCATCCAAAATGCAGTGGAAACCACGAAACTCTCGAGCGGCCACCGCGGGCGCTTTAAGGAACTGGGACCACCGGAGTTTTTTGGAGAGCCAAAACCACTTAAAGCAGAGACGTGGATAAAGCAGATTAACAAGATATTTGATGTCTTGGGATGCTCCGAGGAGAAAAAGGTTCCCTTTGCCACCTTCATATTTGCATGCAGAGGCAGACATTCGGTGGAATCAGAAAACGCACTCCAACTCCGCCGCATCAAGATGACTTGGGAGAAGTTCCAAGAATTATTCAATGACAAATACTTTCCTGAAAGTATTCATCACATGAAAGAGGTAGAGTTCATCAGGCTAGAGAAAAATAACATGACCGTGTCGTAGTATGAAGCCAAGTTTGCCGAGTTGTCCCGGTTTGCGTCCCATTTGGTTGATAATGAGGAGAGAATGACGTGAATATTTTTAAGAGGTTTGAAACCTGAGATACGTCAATATCTTATCTCTCATAAACTGTGTTTGTATTCAGATGTTGTTAATAGGGCTCAGTTATTGGAGCGCGATAATGAGTTAAACCAACCAAAGGAGAGCAACCGGCAAAATGATAATACCAGTGAGAACAGTCATCGAAGCGGTGACAACAAGCGTGGAGGGAATCAACAGACCAGAAATGGTAACCACTTCGGTGGTATTCATGGCCAAAATAATAAGAATGGACATTTCAAGAAAAGGAGATTCAACAATGACGGAAAGACGTCAGCATCAGCACCTGTCGTTAAGGAAGAAAAACGACCACCTATCATATGCTTCAAGTGTGGAGGAGAGGGACACATCAGTCCCAACTGTGCGATGCCATCCAAGGCATGTTACAACTGTGGAAGAGAAGGTCACCTGGCCCGATTTTGTCGTGCACCGAAGACAAGTCCAGCTGGGATAGAGGCATCAAAGGCCGTCCCAGAAAAGTCAAAGCTGGTAGTGTAAGGGAGAGCGTTTGTTGTAACCTCCCAGAAAGCAAGGAACCCGAACGAGGTCATCACGGGTAAGCTTATCATAAACTCTAGCGAAGTTTATACCTTATTTGATACCGGTTCTACCCATTCTTTTATTTCTCCTACTTGGCGCCAACGCTTAAATTTGACTCAAGAAATTAGATTTTGACTTATCTATTGAAACTCCATTGGGAGAAACCTTCATTACATCCACGGTTTATAAGTCTTGTTTGGTTCAAATCGGTACCCTCACATTACCTGTCGATCTTATTTCATTGAAAATACTTGCATTTAATGTGATTCTAGGGATTGATTGGTTAATTACTCATCATGCAAAAATTGATTGTTTTCATAAGGTTATTAGCTTTCATATTCCTAATCAACCTATTATGCGAATTCAAGAAACCAAACCATTAAAATCAATCACTGTCATCTCATGCCATAAAGCTATTCGTTTATTAAAAATACGGATGTCAAGCTTTCTTAGCTCATGTCACGGATCTAAACAAAAATACGTCAGTTTTGAATGATATTTCTATTGTTAATGAATTTTCCGACGTATTCTCTCGAAGAACTTCCTCGGCCTACCCCGAGTAGAGCGTGAAATTAAATTTTGTATCGACCTTTGAACCCGATACAAAACCCATTTCAAAGCCCCATATCGAATGGATCCTATTGAACTTCATGAGTTAAAGACCCAACCGCAGAAATGTTAGACATTGGCTTTATTCGTCCTAGTAGTTCTCTCCTTGGGGTGCTCCTGCTTTCTATTCGTGAAGAAGAAAAAGGTGGGAGTATGCGACTTTGTATTGATTATCTAAAGTTGAATCATGTCACCATCAAAATAGGTACCCATTGCCACGTATTGATGACCTATTTGACTAGTTGCAAGGAGCCAAATTCTTTTCAAAGATTGATCTTCGCTCGGATATCACCATTGAAGATTAGAACCGATGACATTCCAAAGACGGCTTTCGTAACTCCTAAGCACGGCATTATGAATTCCTAGTCATGTCTTTTGGATTGACTAATGCTCCTGCTGCCTTCATGGATATGATGAACCGAGTATTCAAGGAATATTTGGATCACTTTGTGGTCGTCTTTATTGATGACATCCTCATATATTCCAAAACTCGTGAAGATCATGAGCAACACTTGAGGCTGATACTCCAAAAGCTTCGTGAATATAAGCTTTATGCCAAGTTGAAGAAATGTGAGTTCTGGCTTGAGGAAGTAGCATTCCTTGGGCACGTGGTATCAAGTCATGGAATATCTGTTGACCCAGCAAAGATTGAAGCTATTCAAAGCTGGGAGCAACCTAAATTGGTGACCGAAGTACGTAGCTTTCTCGGTTTAGCTTGTTATTATCGGAGATTCGTGGAAGGATTTTCTCGAATTGCTACTCCACTAACTCAACTGACTCAGAAAGATACAAAGTTTGGTTGGAGCGAGGAATGTGAGAAGAGTTTTCAAGAACTCAAGAGGAGACTCATTTCAGCACCTGTTCTGACAATACCATCTTGTTCGGAGGGATTTGTCATCTACAGTGATGCTTCGGGAAAAGGGTTAGGATGTGTTCTCATGCAACATGGGATGGTCATAGTCTATGCCTCACGACAACTCAAAGAATATGAGAGGAATTATCCTACTAATGATCTAGAGTTGGAGGCATTACTTGTATGGGGAGAAAGTGGAAATCTTTACGGATCATAAAACCCTCAAATATTTTTTCACTCAAAAGGAACTTAACATGCGACAATGACGTTGGCTTGAACTGTTGAAAGATTATGATTATACCATCCAATACCATCTTGGAAAAGCAAACGTGGTAGCTAACGCATTGAGTAGAAGATCATATGCAGGTACGAGTGCGATATTGTCAACGCAAAGGCCCATTTTGTATGACTTGCAAAGGATGGAGATAGAGATAAAGACTCCAGAGACCCACGTGATGATGACGAATATACGAGTAGAACCGACTTTAATTGATAAAGTTAAAGCTGCTCAAGTTACAGATCCAGAGCTGATGCGTATGAGAAAGAAAGTGCAAGAAGGTGCTATTCCGGAAGCAAGAATCGATGAAGAGGAATACTTTGAGTCAACTCCAAACTTTGTGTTCCTAACGA
Source organism: Panax ginseng (assembly GCA_020205605.1). Lineage (NCBI taxonomy): Eukaryota > Viridiplantae > Streptophyta > Magnoliopsida > Apiales > Araliaceae > Panax > Panax ginseng. The sequence continues at coordinate 17,729,519 of CM035134.1, forward strand.
CCCTGATTTAAAGTATAAAATCATGATGTAGGCGTATAACACACCATTTGCAATCCATCCTGGGAGTACCAAAATGTATCGTGATCTTTGTCATACATTTTGGTGGAGCAATATGAAGAGAGAGATATCGCTGTTTATCTCAAGGTGTCTAACTTGTCAACGAGTTAAGGTGGAGCATTAAGTACCAAAAGGTCCATTGCAACCACTTGAAATTCTAGAATGGAAGTGGGAGCACATTACCATGGATTTCGTTACTGGTCTTTCGAAGGTTTCTCAAGGCATTGATGCAATTTGGGTCATTGTTGATAGATTGACCAAGTCTGCTCATTTCTTACCAATACGAGAAACTTATACTCTTGAACGTCTTGCTCGTATATACATAAACGAGATTGTAAGACTGCATGGTATACCAGTATCCATAGTTTCTTATCGTGACCCAAGATTCACTTCACGGTTTTGGGTTAGTTTGCAAAAAGCTATAGGCACAGATTTACGATTTAGTTCAGCATATCATCCTCAAACGGACGGACAATCAGAGAGGACTATTCAAACTCTTGAACATTTATTAAGACTCTGTGTCCTTGATTTCAAGGGAAGTTGGGACAAGTTCTTACCGTTGGTGGAGTTTTCATACAACAACAGTTATCAAGCAAGCATTGGCATGTCTCCATTCGAGGCGTTACATGGAAGAAAGTGTCGTTCTTCAGTATGCTGGGATGAGGTGGGTGAAGCAATGTTGTTGGGACCGAAGTTGGTACATATGACTACGGAAAAGATTCAAACGATCTGACAACGTATAAAAACCTCACAAGATAGACAAAAGAGTTATGCTGATCTTCATCGAAAGGACGCGGAATTCGATATAGGAGATCATGTGTTATTACGTGTTGCTCCATTGAAAGGAGTTATGAGGTTTGGAAAGAGAGGAAAGCTCAATCCTCGATTCATTGGCCCATTCTTAATCCTCGATCGAGTAGGGACTATAACCTATATGTGACGCCCCCAAAATTAGGTATTCATCACCCATCTTGAGTCGCCAAATACATGGTACATAATACAAATACAAACTTAATTATACAATCGTCGTGTAATATACGACATTACATAAACTAAGAGTTTAAACAAGAATACTGCCTTCTAGATAATATCCATTCCCAATGGAGTCCTCATAGACAGTATACAAACTCAAATTCAGCCTTTATTACATTTATTATCACACTATTTCACATAATAGTGAGGACTACTAATGTTATCCTCTGGACTGTCACTCCGATCCCCGACTCGTCCCAGCTATATTCTCATTTCCTGAAGAGAACAATGAAAGAAAGGGTGAGCTTAACTAGCCCAGTAAGAAAAATTAAGACTAAGATAATGCAGAATAAATTATCAATAGTCTTCAACAATGTTAAACTGATAAAATACAATAGACATCAAGTTTAACTGCAGCGGAATAAGCAATTCATAAGAAGAGTCAAGTAACGAATAAAATCTACTATCTTCTATGATTTAAAATGTTTTCATCAATTCTTATCGCTAAGACTCATCTTAATAAATAAACTGCATCATCGAATCATCCATGCACTACGGGTCAAGGATATTCATTAAATCATCAATGGTCATGACTATACTGAATAATCCCTGGTCATAATCATACCAAGTCCATCTCTGCATGTAAGCCAAAGATATACAACAATAAAATCAATAATCAACAATCCATCTTGCACGTAAGCCAAAGATATACAATTCAATAATCAACAGTCCATCTTCGCACGTAAGCCAAAGATAACTTTCATCACCATATAAGCATGAGGATGATGATAATGATATAAGCATTAATCAAACTAAAATAAGGATAAATATTAAAGACTTTAAATTTATCCAAATATTATCAATCACATAATAAATTCATAATCTAATATTGTTAATATCATAACAATGTTTTAATCACTTCTTAAACTTATAAACAATTTATTTCAATTGTTTACACTTTACCAATTAATGCATTTAATCATTCAAGAATGCCATACTCATAAGATTTCATCACCAATGATCAAATTCCTCATCAACAATATGAATATACCTTATATAGGATTTCCAAGCCACAAAATCCTATTTTCCAACTTTGTTACTTCACATAACATATTTAATTCATATATATTAAGAATTAAACCATTTTCATGAAAATACCAAATCAGTTCCAAAAATATTTCTTTTCTGGGATTTAGCATAATATAGTCCCATAATGAAAATATATTTTTCTCAGAATTTTTAAAATTCATTTACTATTTTTCAAAAATCAATTTCTAATTAATTCCTTAAGAATTTAGCTACCTCAAGGTTAACTCCAAAAATTCCCAAATCTTGGCAGAATCATACACATGTTAACGTGAGCTTCTAGTTTAAATTTCATAGTTATCGGAGTTATAGAACTCCGGTTATAGCGTTTTTCGTTGGAAAAACCTAAATATTGAAATGGTCATAACTTGCTCATTTTAAGTCGGAATGAGCTCATTTTTGGATAGGATGTTCTTTATACCATATACTTTCATTTCCCAAAAGGCCAGAATTTTTCTCATAAATTAAGTGGCCAAAAATGCCCTTACAAAAACGTGGCGGCGAAATTTTTTCATATTTTTTGCGCTTTTTTCGTGCTTTGGTAAAATCAATCCACACGAAAATCTACAACACCTTTTCCAGTGATTCCACTTGGATTAGTTAGGTAACTCATACATCTAACTCTAGGACTTTACCACACTCAAAAATTCAAAATATAATTGGAGATATGGTCAATTGAATTTCATGTTCCGTTTTTACCAAAATCTGATTTTTCAACCCTTTGTGATTTCTAAGAAACTTTCATGTTTTCACATAATAACTAATATAACTCATCAAAACACTTACTAATACCACATATACCCATGATTTTCATTAGTCTAACACTTTTATTATTCCTCTCATCATAATCAACGTAACCAGATCATTTCTACAATTTTAATAAGGAATGAATATAAAGGATCATTCACCATGCATGTAGTAATCCACATAGACATGTTATTCCAACAAAATAATAAAGAATGAAATAGCAGAAGGATTCACCATGCATGCGATAGAGACCGCAAAGACAGGTTATTCTCAACAGAATAATAAATGGAACCAGGTCAAGTGTAAAACGACGGGATATTCCAACAGAATAGTAAAGAGTGGAATAATAGAAGAATTTCACCATGTATGCTGTACTTCGCATTTACAGGTTATTCCAATATATAATAAAGACAGAATAATAAAGATGGAACCAGTCCGTGTAAAAAACATACGATGTGATATTCCAATGAATATTAAAGAATGGAATAACAACAGACATCACCAAGTATACTAGAAATCATGCGTATCTGAGTTATTCCAACAGTAATAATAAATGGAACCGGTAAGGTGAAATTACACAAGCGATATATCCGACGTAATAATAAAGAACTAATAATAATAGAGAATCTCATTATGTATGCGGTACTTCGCATAAATAGTTTATTCCAACATAATAATATAGAATGGAACAACAGAGGGATTTCACCAAGTATAGGGTATGCCACCCACTTATACAGGTTATGTATAGGGTATGCCGCGTATACAAGTTATTCCAACAGAATAATAAAGAATGGAATAACAGAAGTTCTCTTCATGAATAGGAAAGAATAACACCCCTTACGGGTGCAACAAATAATATCCCTTACCATAATAATGATATCCCTTACCTTGGAAAGAAACTGGATATAAGAGTAGTGAGGTAGTAGACTTCTCTTCTTCTTCTTCTCTATAGATTTTCTCTCTATAGCTTTTCTCTATAATTTCTCTCTATAATAATTGCTCTATAGCTTTAGTGAATTGGTGAGAAATGAAGAAGAATGAGCTTCTATTTATAGAAAAACATAGTTTCGATAATTGCACATTTTGGGGCTCGAAAAATTACAGTACCATACCTCCAACTTTTTTTTCATTTTTAATCCAGTCATCCAAGTATTATCAAACTTGCACCAACTCCCCTAATAGTAAATCATGTGAATCAATAGTAAAATCATGTGACTCAATAGTTCTAAATATGTGAAAAATTAATTACAGTATAGTACCTCCATCTATACCTCCATTTTTAACTTAGTCATGCAAGTATTATCAATCTTGCACCAACTCCCCTTATAGTAACAAGAATGCGAATCAATAGTACACATATGTGAACAAATAGTTATAATCATGTGAATTAATAGCAATTAATTGCTCATTTATCCGGTTAATTACCCGACTGGTCGATAAAACCTCCAAACATCAATTATTATCGAAATAATGTCGATTTTCACTAACACAAATAATTCCAACATAATGAAACTATTTTTATCAAAAATATAAATTTTGAAATTTCAAAGTTTGACTTTTCCCGAAAAAGTCAACTATTGACTTTTTGACTAAATAGTGAATCCCAGAAAAATTTGTGTTTATAGACTATTTTTACTAATTTCGTCGTTCCGGACTCAAATATCACGTCCGCGTCTCCAAATTCAACTTTGAACAACATTCATCATTAATATTATAATTCACAGTATTTATCAACCAGGTCGTTCCCAGGAAAGAGGGGGCTTTCCGATAAGGATTTCTCCTTATTAGCGCGCAATTAGATGACCAAACCTCTCCTTGATAGAACTTCTAGACATTGTAAATATTGCAATTTATTAATATGAATAACTTTGAAAAATTCACATATCACCCTTAACTTTAAACTTTATCAATTTAACCATTTACTAAAATAGAAAAATTGAATACTTTTATTTCATAAAATTCGGGTCTTACACTATAGACTTGCTTTTCCCGCCAAGTATGTCTCGTGTTCATAACGTTTTTCACATATCCATGTTACGTAAATATGTGGAAGACCCGAACCACATTATTGAGTTGGAACCGGACGAAATAGCGGAAGATTTAACGTATGAATAGGTTCCTGTTCAAATCTTGGATAAGAAGGAACATATTCTATGCTCCAAGGTTATACCTCAAGTCAAAGTTTTATAGAGAAACCACGATGTTGAGGAAATGACGTGGGAGTTAGAATCTGAAATGAAGTCAAGGTATCCTTACCTCTTCGATATACCAGGTACGTACCCTAATTTCGAGGGCGAAATTTTTTAAGAAGGGGAGGTTGTAAGACCCCAACTTTTTGAATAAAGATGAATTTTCTATAATTATCATTTTTGAATATTATGATATAATGTTATAGTTGTGAGTAATAATTATAAATTTTGCAAAGTACACAAGTTGTTATATAATATTTGATTGGTCGGGGAATATTCATTTTAAACAGGAAATATTCGTACGATGGCACAATCATTGGTGGACCCCACAACAGAATTATTGTCGGATTGAGAAAATGACAAAAATATTTTATTGAAATAACGGCGAAAGTTTTACTGTTGATACTATTGAACTACTCGGTAGTAAAAGTACATTAATACGTGTGGTTGCATAGTAACACACGGTATTGATTATTAATGCTTATTATTTTATTATTTTATATGATGATGAAGTTTTGTTTTATTCGTATTATTAACGTAATAAAACAGAAACATCTTTTTATATAAAATGAATACTTTTATAAAATTATTCGTTTATTAGGCTAATAGTAAAATCTTTTTATATAAAATGTAATACTTTTATAAAGTTATTCGCTTTTATTTGATAATAATTAGATTATATTATATTTTATTATGCATAGTGTTGCATAGTATTTTGCATAGTAAAATTATAAATAGAATATATTATATTTTATTTAAAAGATTTTGCTTTAAATATGGACCGTCAGATTAAAGTAAATCAATCTGGACCGTTCATGAGTTAGTTACTATGCATTCCATTTTTCTATAAATAGAAGCTCATTCCTTCATTATTTTCTTACGAATTCACTGAACTCCAGAGAGAGAAAATTTTAGAGAGAAAGAAAAAGAGAAGTCTGCTACCTTTCTTTTCCTATATTCAGTTTCTTTTACGGTAAGGGATATTATTCTTTTATATTCATGAAGAGAACTTCTGTTATTCCATTTTTTATTATTCTGTTGGAATAACCTGTATACGCGGGCTACCCTATACTTGGTGATATTCTTCTATTATTCTGTCTTTATTATTCTGTTGGAACATCCTGTATGTGTGTTTTACACCGGACCTGGTTCTGTCTTTATTATTATTTTGTTGGAACATCACATGCATGTGTTTTACACCCCACTGGTTCCGTCTTTATTATTATTCTGTTGGAACATCCTGTCTGTGTGTTTTACACCGGACCTGGTTTCGTCTTTATTATTATTCTGTTGGAATATCCTGTCTGTGTGTTTTACACCGGACCTGGTTCCATTACTTATTATTCTGTTGGAACATCCTGTCGGTGTGAATTTTATCCGACTGGTCCGTTATTATTATTCCGTTGAATAACTTTGCCTTGGCATCAAGTACCGCATGCATAGTGATTTCTTTTGTTATTCCATTCATTATTATACTCAGTTGGTTAAAATTTTGACTTCTATACTCCATGAAATTAGTGGAATATCCTTGATATTTGCGCTTCATCCAGTATCTTTTCTTAGAAATATTCTTTTAAGCATTCTTGAATTTTACTTTACAAAGAAGTATCATGTTGACAATTTGGACGTTATTAGTTCCTGAATAACTTAATTCTTGAACTTGTTTTATTGAATTCTTATATCATTGTCATCATCCTCATGTTTATATTTTTTTAAAAGTCATATGTGGCCTGTAGAGCATAGATGGACTTGGTATGATTATGACCAGGGATTTTTCGGTATAATCATGACCGTAATGTTACAAATGTGTGATAAAAGTCCTCATTGGCCCGTAGTGCATTGATGGACAGTTGTTGGCATGATCATGACCATTGATGAATACACAAATATCCTTAGCCCATAGTGCATGGAATTTGTGGTCGTGACCCTAATGAATATCCTTGGCCGTAGTGCAGGGATGATGTGGATTAAGCCGAGTTTCAGCGATAAAAGTGATGAAAAACTTTTAAAATCATAAAAGATAGTAGATTTTATTCTCTACTTGACTCTTTTAATGGATTGCTTGATCCGCTGCAATTAAACTTGTTGTCTATTGTATTTTATCAGTTTAACATTGTTGAAGGCTAATGATAATTAATTTTGCATTATCTTAGTCATAATATTTCTTGCTGGGCTAGTTGAGCTCACCCTTTCTTTCACTGTTCTCTTCAGGAAATGAGAACGTAGCTAGGACTAGTCGGGGAACGGATTGATGGTCTGAGATGGTGTCTTAGTAGTCCTCACTATTCTGTAAAATAGTGTGATAATAAATGTAACGAGGACTCTATTTGAGAATGGATATTGTCTAGAAGACAATATTTGTATTTAAACTCACAGCATATGTTTTGTCGTATTTTACACGACTGCTGTATTATTAGTTTGTATTTGAATTTTGTACCATGTATTTGGAGACTCAAGATGGGTGATGTATATCTATTTTGGGGGCGTCACATGAATAGTAAGGAAGTTCGGGAGGCAAAATGACTAAAACACCCCTAGCCTTGGTTTTCTATAAATAGTAAGCTTAATTCATTTAAATGAGATTTTGAAAATCCTACACCTTAGAGAGAGAGAAGGGGTTCGGATGAAGAGAGAAGAAGGAAGAGAATGAGTGTGGATAATCGGATCGAAGGTGAGCGTGAAATAAAGAAGCTTGCGAATCACCGGCTTTGTCTTGCGGAAGATAAATAAAGAAGAGAGGTAACCTAAAACCTAGTCAAATTTAATTTCTCTTTAAGTCCTATATGTTAATAACATAACTTAATAAGAATAAGAAGTAAATGATGTTAGGAATGATTTCATATGGTTGAAATCGTAAGAAAATGAAGAAATAAGAATTAAAAGTTTAGTTTATAAATTTTTTAAGGAAGTATAAGATTCGTAATGAATTAGAATGATCCGAGTGGATTATATAAATAATTAGGTGAAATAAGTAAGGAATGATGTTCCATAACATCAAATTCCAATAAAAAGTGAAATCGTAATCCAAAATATCGATTAAAATGAAGAACGAACGAAGAACACGAAGAACACGTGAAGAACATGAAGAACGTAGGATAATTGTTGTTGATGGAAAGTTTAAAACCATCGTATATAAGTTAGATGCTTATTTCTTGGTTAGGAACGGTAGAAACGTTCATGAAGAACGGATTAAAACTTAGCTATAACGAAGTTATAGCAAAAATTTTGTAAAAGAGAAACGAGAATTAGAAAGTTAGTAAATGAACTCGAATGTTTAGGGTTTAATAAGAATGTAAGAGAACATAGAAAATGTGAGTCGTGGACTCAAAAACAAATGAATTCCGAGGTCGGATGACCGAATTACGAACGAACGAACGAATAGCGTTAAAAAACGTAAAACAAATGAAGGGTGAAGATCAAGCCAATCGAATGATACGTTAATGGATTCAGAATGAAGTTTTGTCTGAGGGGTATTGAAGTACGTAAGATAAGGAAAAGAATAGCTTTGGAACGACCTCGTTCCGAGTTATAACGAATAAGTTATGAAAGCGGGAAGTAAGCGTCTCATATTGGATTTAACACTTGGAGAAATTTTCTAGGGATAAGGCTTGGCGTAAGCTGCCAAAGAATGCCTTATAGGTGGCATCTGCAAATGCATGCACTAGAAAGTCGTATCGCAAATTTCGCACTACTTGCGAGAGATAAAAGGGAGAGTGAAATACAGTGACACTAGTGTAGGAAAAAAGCCAGAGAAGGGCTTTTAACTGCTCAACTCTTGGGGAAAACTTAAGGGAAGATAAAGAACATAATGTTCAACTAATGTAACACTTAATAAAGTGAATTAAACCTTGTGTACATGTGAATTGTTAGTATGAAACATTTTAACCAATGTGAAAGTTGAGTGTACGCAAATATTAAGCGGATAGAACCTACACTCCGTGTATGGTTTAACCGTATGATAATGAAGACCAATGATTAAACCGTGAACGGTAAAGAAGTTGAATTGAAGATAATAACGTTTAACGTAACGAAGCCTAGTTAAGGATTAAATGGAATGATCGCTCTGAGTATACAAAAGACTATATGACTTAGATGATAAAGAGTGAATCCTGAGGTGTGGCATTTAGTTGCCAGGAAGCCATAAGGAATGAGAAATTAACTTAACGAAGATTATAGTTTAATAGTTCAGATAAGTTAAGACAAGTTAGGTTGGAGTACAATCGTAACTTTTGATGGTTGACATATGGGAGTTGGGCTAAACAATTCCTTCATAGAGCGAAGGTATATACAAAACTAGCAACCGATCTAACTCACTGTGATGGCAGTGTAGACGAGATGGGAACTTGTTTGTTGGTTGTTTGTGGGAAACCACTCAGAGTACCATATGGACTACTAGCAGAGAAGTGATGTGTCCTGAGTCCTAGAGAAGTTATACGAAGAAGATAAGAATGTAAAACATCAAGGATGATGAACGTATAAGTAAGATATCTCCGTATGTCATGAAGCCATAGAACGGTATTGAAAGTGGTTGCATAAACTTAGGTTACAAGAATGTGAACCCTAAGAAGTAAAGTTAAGCAAATTAATGCATAAGTCAAATATACATGACTAATTGGTGTATGTGTTATTTTCTTATGTGTTACATAAGAATTGGCATCAGCAGTTCAGCGTAAGTTGTAGCTGGGCGTAAGGCAAGTTTCCTAACTTCATTCATATTCTAAATGAATGCTAGTTTCTTAAACTTCTTAGATGTTGAACTTGAGAAGTTCTATCTATGTGCGAATGTGTGATATTTGTACAAGGTGGTAGAACGTATGAGGCCTTGTGCCACAATGTGAACACTTCGGTGTTTCTATGAGATGAACTATTCTGTGATTTAACTGTTCAATAAGTGAATGCTCTATTTATACATGATCCGTTATTGTTAAGTCTGTGCTAATGATTCTAGCCAGACAGAATGTGTGTGAAAAAGGTAGAAGAATGAAAGTATTTTAAAATGAAAGTGAATATTGTTTTAAAATGATAGGAATCGAGATTATTCCTATTATTCAAGCTGCTTCATAACCTTTGTTCGGTTATTGAAGTTCTAAAGAAATGTTTAAACTCTTGATGTTGTTTATTCAACTACTATGACTTCCTGAGCAATTGAATGCTCACACTTGCTTTAAATGAAAAACATTTTCAGTGAATGATGTTAGAAGAACATAAGGATCCCTTAAAGATCAAGCTGACGGTATCCAGATGAAGTGCCATTCAGAATGTGGATGAGCGAGAAGATCGAGCGGAGACTTGTAATATAAAATAAGTTAAATAAACTTTAGATTTGTTAATGAACTATTATGTATCCTTAGTGGCGGATGAAAGTCACTCGTGTAAGATGTAAAGAATAATGTAATTATAGTTATTTGTAATGGAAGGAGTTATAAGGTTTCTAGAACCTGAGATTTGAGAATGTATGTTGTTATATTTTAGTATATAATGATGTATGTTGGAGGAATGATGTACTTGTGACGTACGGAATTCAGGTGTGAAGATAGACCGGATTTCGGGGTGTTACAAGTTGGTATCAAAGCTGATAGGTTATAAATCGTAGGTAAGAGTATCTAAGACTATAATCATAGAGAGAGGGATAAGAAGATCACCACATGATCCTAGTGAATCGTAGTAACCGATGAGCTGTTAAATGATGAATTATTTATAGTACTACGAAGTAGTACGGGAAGAAGAACTCAGATTGAGTTGTGAAGGATATTATATGAATTAAAGAAAATTCGTATTTAGTAAAGAGAGATTTAGAAGTTGTAAAAATTTTAATTGTATGAACCTTTGTTATGGGGCAGAGGTTTGTGCTTGGTGTAACAACTGCTTAGCTTATTACAGTGATAATCAAGGAATTGGTCGCGCTGTCGAGATGTATATGACGAGAAGGTTAATCTTTTCTCATATATACACTTGGTAGGTAGAGAACAATAAGGTAGGTGCGAGTTCTTGAAACTCATACTTATGGTACGTTCGTGACTCATAATGATATGGTAGGTTTTTGAACTTCTCAGCGAATGGACGCTTATGGTCTGTCTAAGATAGTTCTTAAACTCATATTATTGTGGAAAGTTCCTGAACTCATAATGTGTGGTAAGTTGATGGACTGTACTAAGGTATATGGATGTTTAGACTAAAAATAAGTTATTTTCAGTAGGCCTAGTATTGAAGGTGCTAGAGAAGATTAAGTATTGTCACAGTAAGACAATAAAGAAAGATGGAGAATAGGATATTCCAAGTCATCTAGCTATGCTAGATTTCAAAGTTTATTGAACTCGTGCTGATATGTACATTTTGAAAAAGGAAAGAATTGGTTCAACTTTTGGAACCAACATATTTTAAAAGAGTTATTCTTGGTATGTCTATGCTAATTACTTCAACTAGACAGAAATTGATTTGAAATATCAAAATGAATTTTATACCATTATTGCAATTGATGCAAAGATGGTAAAAGGATGGAGTTATTAATGCAATTGAACCTGGTGTTGGATGTGATCTTAGGATCAACAACCCGCTATGGTATGATGTATAATGATGAAGTCACAAACTGACGAAGTCCTCAATGTACTGTGAAAAGTATGGTATCATGACGTCATAAAACGTTTTGATGTATTGAAAAAGAATTTAAAGAAGTAGTCGATGTCAATTGAGTTGACTAGACGAATGTTTCACATTGATAACCAATTTATTGGTATGGTCTAAGCTACTTGATTCTGCTAGATAAATAGTATGTCATGTTTAAAAGAAAATCGAGCTTTCTTTGAAGAAGTTGTGCCAAACCAAATTGTTTTGGTGCGGAATCTAATGATTAAGTCTGAGGTGAACATATCCCGAAATGGGGTATACGATGGGTAAGAGGTAGTTTGCTTTCTTTGTGATTGAAAACTAACCGTGGAAGAAAGGTTACAGCGTCATGCTATTAAACCTAGTAAGAGTTCATGGTCGATTTTACCCCTCAGCAAAAGTATGAAATGTTTTAAAAGGAAATTTTATATTCCTCGTTATTCTTTCTACTTCATGATTCTTGAAGGTTATGGAGGTTAGAAATGATGGAAAGATAAGAACTCTTGTTGAAGGGAAGTTGAGAAGAAGGGTAAGCTAAAAATTTTGAAGAACGAAATTCTGTGAAGAAGGGGTGAATGTGAGGACCCGGGTAAGGGTGTGGTTTTAAGAAATTCCGAGGATGGAATTTTTATAAGGAGAGCAGAGTGTGACAACCTAAAAATTCGGATCGTCCAGAATTTAAGTTTAAAGAATTAGTTATTAATAAAATGAATTTTTATTAATAATATTATGTGGTTTGTGTTTATTAATCGTTCTAGAATCTAAGATGATTATAAGTCGGGAGGATTCTGTCTACGAGCTAGACTGAACGAGTAATAATTTTTAAGATAAAAAAAAAAAAAAATCGGGAACAAAAATATTTCTTGGAAAAAAGACGAAATAGGCACTATTCACCCGACAAAACCTAAGGGTTAGGGTTTGAATAACAAAAGCCTTTTCGAGAGTTCGGTATGTCGAAATGACATTCCGTCGAAAGATTTGACGATAATATGTCGTGAAAAGTTAAGTAAGCCGATAAAAGTTTTCTCAAAAAACGTGCAAAAATCGGACGAAATAAAAATGATGAAAAGTACTGTTATTTTCTTTTCACTCGTTTAACTACATTAGGGGAAAACGTGAAGGAAAACACTTGACACCAGAAAGTGTTTTTCAGAAATTCGAAGAATACGTAAAAGTTAATCGGTAAAGGAAAGACAAAATATCCAAAAATATTTGGATTCCGAGAATTGCAATTTTTAAAACTGTTGGACGAAACCCAAAAGACGGAACCACGAAACTTTCAAGGGAAGTTTCGTGAATAGTAAGGAGGTGTATTGAGGAGGTGGGAATAGTATGGAGGTGTGAATAGTAAGGAGGTTCAGGAGGCGGAATGACTAAAATGCCCCTAGCCTTGGTTTTCTATAAATAGTAAGCTTAATTCATTTAAATGGGATTTTGAAAATCCTACACCTTAGAGAGAGAGAGAGAGGATTCGGATGAAGAGAGAAGAAGGAAGAGAATGAGTGTGGATAATCGGATCGACGGTGAGCATGAAATAGAAAAGCTTGCGAATCGCCGACTTTGTCTAACTGAAGAAAAAAGAAGAAGAGAGGTAGCCTAAAACCCAGTCAAATTTAATTTCTCTTTAAGTCCTATATGTTAATAACATAACTTAATAAGAATAAGAAGTGAATGATGTTAGGAATGATTTCATATGGTTGAAATCGTAAGAAAATGAAGAAATAAGAATTAAAAGTTTAGTTTATAAATTTCTTAAGGAAGTATAAGATTCGTAATGAATTAGAACGATCCGAGTGGATTATATAAATAAGTAGGTGAAATAAGTAAGGAATGATGTTCTATAACATCAAATTCTAATAAAAAGTGACATCGTAATTCAAAATATCGATTAAAATGAAGAACGAACGAAGAACATGCGAAGAACACGAAAAACGTTGTTGATGGACAAATTTAAAACCATTGTAGGATAATTGTTGTTGATGGACAAGTTTAAAACCATCGTGTATAAGTTATATGCTTATTTCTTGGTTAGGAACGGTGGAAACGTTCATGAAGAACGGATTAAAACTTAGCTATAACGAAGTTATGGTAAAAATTTTGTAAAAGATAAACGCGAATAAAAGGTTAGTAAATGAACCCAAACATGTAGGGTTTAATAAGAATGTAAGAGAACATTGAAAACGTGAGTCTTGGACTCAAGAACGAATGAATTTCGAGTTCGGATGACCGAATTACGGACGAACGAACGAAGAGCGTTAAAAACGTAAAACGAATAAAGGGTGAAGATCAAGCCAATCGAATGGCACATTAACGGATTTAGAATGAAGTTCTGTCCAAGGGGTATTGACGTACGTAAGATAAGGAAGAGAATGGCTTTTGAACGACCTCGTTTTGAGTTATAATGAATAAGTTATGAAAGCGGGAAGTAAGTGTCTCAAATTGGATTTAACACTTAGAGAAATTATCTAGGGTTAAGGCTTGGCGCCGCGGCGCCAGCCATGCTTTGTAAGGTGGAGCTGCAGTGCCAGACCAGGAAGCTGGGTACTACAAACTCGTGACGCGGTGCGAGAGATAAAAGGGAGAGTGGCGCCGCAACGCTTATGTAGGGAAAAAGCCAGAGAAGAACTTTTAACTTCTCAACTCTTGGGGGAAACGTAAGGGAAGATAAAGAACATAATGTTCAACTAATGTAACATTTAGTCAAGCGAATTAAACCTTTAGTACATGTTGAACGAAATGATCGAAAGAGATTAAAAGATTAAGAAGGGAATAAACGTAAACGTAAACGTAATGCAGTTGCAAGCAGTCTTAACATACAACGAACAGTATGGCTTTGACATTAAGAAAGAGTAATGAACATGGGGTTCAGGTAATGAATAACGAAAGTATTAAGTAAGATAAAAATGGTAACAAAAAAGCCATAACGAACGGTAATAAGATTAATGAAAGCCAATCGTGATTCGGATAGAAAATGATAGAATGAATTGTATGTATGAAACATTTTAACCAATGTAAAAGTTGAGTGTACGCAAGTATTAAGCGGATAGAACCTACACTCCGTGTATGGTTTGACCATATGATAATGAAGACAAATGATTAAACCGTGAACGGTAAAGAAGTTGAACTAAAGATAATAACGTTTAACGTAATGAAGCCGAGTTAAGGATTAAATGGAATGATCGCTCTGAGTATACAAAAGACTGTATGACTTAGACGATAAAGAGTGAATCCTGAGGTGTGGCATTTAGTTGCCAGGAAGCCATAAGGAATGAGAAATTAACTTAACGAAGATTATAGTTTAATAGTTCGGATAAGTTAAGATAAGTTAGGTTGTAGTACAATCGTAACCTTTGATGGTTGACATATGGGAGCTGGGCTAAACAATTCCTTCAGAGAGCGAAGGTATATACAAAACTGGCAACTGATCTAACTCATTGTGATGGCAGTGTAGACGAGACAGAAAGTTGTTTGTTTGTTGTTTGTGGGAAACCACTCAGAGTGCCTATGGACTACTAGCAGAGAAGCGATGTGTGCTGAGTCCTAGAGAAGTTATAAGAAGAAGATAAGAATGTAAAACATCAAAGATGATGAACGTATAAGTAAGACATCTCCGTATGTCATGAAGCCATAGAACAGTATTGAAAGTGGTCGCGTAAACTTAGGTTGCAAGAACGCGAACCCTTAGAAGTAAGTTAAGAAAATTATTGCATAAGTCAAATATACATGACTAATTGGTGTATGTGTTGTTTTCTTATGTGCTACATAGGAACTGGAATGAGTAGTTCAAATGTAAGTCGTAAATTTGGAGCATAAGGCAAGTTTCCTAACTTCATTCATATTCTAAATGAATGCTAGTTTCTTAAAATTCTCGATGTTGAACTTGAGAAGTTCTATCTATGTGCGAATGTGTGATATTTGTACAAGGTGGTAGAACGTATGAGGCCTTGTGCCACAATGTGAACACTTCGGTGTTTCTATGAGATGAACTATTCGTGATTTAACTGCTCAATAAGTGAATGCTCTATTTATACATGATCCGTTATTGTTAAGTCTGTATAATGATTCTAGCTTTATGTAATGTGTGAAAAGGTAGAAGAATGAAAGTATTTTAAAATGAAAGTGAATATTGTTTTAAAATGATAGGAATCGAGATTATTCCTATTATTCAAGCTGCTTCATAACCTTTATTCGGTTATTGAAGTTCTAAAGAAATGTTTAAACTCTTGAAGTTGTTTGTTCAACTGCTATGACTTGCTGGGCAATTGAATGCTCACACTTGCTTTAAATAAAAAAACATTTTTAGTGAACGATGTTAGAAGAACTTAAGGATCCCGTAAAGATCAAGCTGATGGTATCCAGATGAAGTGCCATTCAGAATGTGGATGAGCGAGAAGATCGAGCGAAGACTTGTAATATAAAATAAGTTAAATGAAATTTAGATTTGTTAATGAACTATTATGTATCCTTAGTGGCGATTTAAAGTCACTCGTATAAGATGTAAAGAATAGTGTAATTATAGTTATTTGTAATGGAAGGAGTTATAAGGTTTCTAGAACCTGGGATTTGAGAATGTATGTTGTTAATTTTAGTATATAATGATGTATGTTGGAGGAATGATGTACTTGTGACGTACGGAATTCGGGTGTGAAGATAGACCGGATTTCGGGGCGTTACATCAAAGTATATACTTCATGTAAGACCCCAACTTATTATAAATGAAATTAAATTTCCTCTATTTATTATTTTGAAATAGTAAGGGTTGATTTGATTAATGTGGTTAATTATGGATAAAATGCGCAAATATTTCAAATAAGCAAGTGGTTATAAAATATTCATTGTTGTCGGGGAATATTCGTTTGGTCGTGGAATATTCTTACTATCGGGAATATTAAATGCACTTGCCAGCCTTTGACCTTGTGTGGACCCATAATGAAAGCGAATCGGATGAAGAAAACTACAAGTATAAGTTGTTTATAAATAACGGCGTAGTTATTATTCATATTATCTTGTTGAAATACTCTTTGGCTAAAACACGATGAAAGACGTGGTATTGCACCAATTATCCTACTCATGATCTAGAGTTGGCAGCAGTCGTTTTCGCGCTAAAGATCTGGAGACACTATCTATATGGGGAGAAAGTGGAGATATATTTAGACCATAAAAGCCTCAAATATTTCTTCACCCAAAAGGAACTCAACATGCGGCAACGATGTTGGCTCAAGCTATTAAAAGATTACGACCACACCATTCAATACCATCCTGGAAAAGCGAACGTGGTAGCTAACGCGTTGAGTAGAAGATCATATGCAGGAACGAGTGCGATGTTATTAACACAAAGGCCTATTTTATGTGATTTACAAAAGATGAAGATAGAATTCAAGAATCCGGGGACCCATGCGATGATGTCAAGTATACACATAGAACCAACTTTAATCGATAAAGTTAAAGTTTCTCAAGCCACAGACCCAGAGCTAATACGTATGAAGAAGAAAATACAAGAAGGTGCTATTCCAGAAGCAAGAATCGATGAAGAAGGAATACTTCGAGTCCATTCCAGACTTTGTGTTCCTAACGATTCTGATTTAAAGTATAAAATCATGATGGAGGCACACAATACACCATTTGCGATCCATCCTGGAAGTACCAAAATGTATCGTGATCTTCGACATACATTTTGGTGGAACAATATGAAGAGAGAGATCGCGAAGTTTATGTCGAGGTGTTTAACTTGTCAACGTGTAAAGGCGGAGTATCAAGTGCCTAAGGGTCCATTGCAACCACTTGAGATTCTGAAATGGAAGTGGGAACACATTACCATGGATTTCATTACGGGTCTTCCCAAGGTTTCTCAAGGCATAAATGCTATTTGGGTTATTGTTGATAAATTAACCAAGTCTACTCATTTCTTGCTGATACGGGATACTTATTCCCTTGAACGTCTTGCTCGTATGTATGTAAGTGAGATTGCATGGCATGCCAGTATCCATAGTTTCGGATCGTGACCCAAGATTCACTTCACGATTTTGGGTTAGCTTGCAAAAAGCTATGGGTACGGATTTACGATTCAGTTCGGCATATCATCCTCAAACGGATGGACAATCGAGAGGACTATTCAAACTCTTGAAGATCTATTAAGACTCGTGTCCTGAGACTTCAAAGGAGTTGGGATAAGTATTTACCATTGGTGGAATTCTCCTACAACAACAGCTTATCGAGCAAGTATAGGTGTGGCTCCATTTGAAGCATTGTATGATGAAAAAAGTGTCGCTCTCCAAGATGTTGGGGTGAGGTGGGTGAAGCAACATTGTTGGGACCAGAGTTGGTATGCGACATTACTCTGAAAAGATCCAAATGATTCGACAACGTATACAAATGGCACAGGATCGACAAAAGAGTTATGCGAATCTTCATTGAAAGGACGTGGAATTTAGTATTGAGGATCATTTATTGTTGCGTGTTGCCCCATGGAAGGGAGTTACAAGATTTGGGAAGAGAGAAAAGCTCAATCCACGATTTATTGGTCCATTTCAGATTCTTGACCGAGTAGGAAAAGTAGCCTATAGACTCGCGTTACCTCCAAGTATGTCTCGTGTTCATAATGTTTTTCACATATCTGTGCTTCGTAAATATGTGAAAGACCTGAACCACGTTATTGAGTTAGAACCGAACGAAATAGCCGAAGACTTAACGTACGAAAAGGTACCTGTCAAGATCTTGGATAGGAAGGAGCATGTCCTACGCACAAAGGTCATACCACAAGTCAAAGTTTTGTGGAGGAACCATGCTATTGAGGAAATGACCTGGGAGTTAGAAACGGAAATAAAAACAAGGTATCCTCACCTTTTCGAAATACTAGGTACGTATGTCAATTTCGAGGACAAAATTTCATAAGGATGGGAGGTTGTAAGACCCCAACTTATTATAAATGAAATTAAATTTCCTCTATTTATTATTTTGAAATAGTAAGGGTTGATTTGATTAATGTGGTTAGTTACGGGTAAAATGCGTAAATATTTCAAATAAGAAAGTGGTTATAAAATATTCATTGTTGTCGGGGAATATTTATTTGGTCGTGGAATATTCTTACTTTGTTGGGGAATATTCGTGACGACGCACTGCAGCCTTTTAAGTGGGCCCCATAACTTGAAGCTTAATCGGATGAAGAAAATGACAAGTATAAGTTGTTTATAAATAACGGCGTAGTTATTACCAGATTATCTTGTTTGAAATACTCTTGTGGTTAAAACACATGTACAAAAGTATTACACTAATTATTGATTCTTACGTGAAGAAGGCACTACTCAATAATTGTTACGAAGAATTCTTTATTCAATATTTTATTTTATTGATTCAATAATTGCTACGTTGATATTTTATATTATTGTTGTTTCAATAATTGTCACTACACAAAGATTTTTCATTATCGATCAATAATTCATATTATTTGAATAATATTATTAGATAGCATTATTGGCAATGTCTAGAAAATTACATCAAGGAGAGGTTTGGTCATCTAATTGCGGCGCCAAGAAGGAAAAATCCTTATTGAAAGCCCTCTTTCCTCTAGAAGCAGTTCACATTTGTCGATATTGTGATTCTCGTAATATTATTTGTGAATAATTAATTATTGATTTATATGATAAGGAAAATATTCATTTTATGTGGATATAGATGGAGAAAATTTTAAAGTGACAATTGTTGAAAAATTGATATTTTATCTTTTCTGATAAAATAATTCATTTAAATATATTATTATATTTTAATAATATAATAATGGTGATATTTTTATAATGGATGTGGGATATATGAATATATGAGGAGGAAGAGTATTTTTGTTACTAAAAATATTTAAAACATGTTTTTCATGTTTTTGGACCCCATTTCTTGATTGAAATTTGATTGTAGCTTGTAAAATCGTCCGTATGTGGATTTCAGTCAATTTCTATTTGGAATTTGGAAAAACTTTCTTCTTCAAAGTTGTAGAGAATTAAAATTTCCTATGGAATGGACATAAGATTTGAATTTTTTTGATAAAATGGCTATTTATTATGAATTATTGAAGTTCCGAAGTTCCAGAATAATTGATTTTTGAAGTTTTAATTATTTTTTTTAAGAAATTTTTTTTTTCATTATTGGTGGGACCCCACATGTGTGGTAATTGAGCTGAATTCAGATTCATGAGGTCGGCGTGAAAATTTTATAAATATATTAATATTATATTAAATTTTCTACTTTGGTGTTCTAAGCATTTTCCTATAAATAGGGTGTTTAGTTTAGAATTGAAAATCACACCAGAAACATGTTTTCTCTCTCCTTTTCTCTCTCTATTATCGAGTGTATTCTTGTAAGTATTTTATTACTTTGAGTGTTGCTACACGGTGTAAGTTCCCTTCAACACTATATCCAATATTCCAGTCAGAAGTACTGTCTTTTTCGAGGTAAGGGATATTAATTTTTTAAAATGATATTATTTCTTCTAATATCATTATGCCGGAATATTGGTAAGAGTTTTCTTGTGAAATTCTTGTGTTTTAGTGACGGGGTTACTATTCACGTATACGGCACTATTATTCACAGAAAAATTAAATTTTTTTTTTCCAAAATATCTATTATGGATACTAGCTTGTATCCATGTTTTGATCATTCTTGAATTTTACTCCACTATGGTTATTTATGAAGTATTTTTGAACATGGATAAACCGAAATACGAATCCTTATTATTTATTCTTTTGTTTCACTGCATTCGTTTTCTTTAAAATATTTTTCATCATCCTCATTCCTAAATGATGATATTACTAAATATCTTTGGCATGTAGTGCAAAGATGGTTGATTTTTTTATGAATATCTTTGGCCCGTAGTGCAAAGATTAATATTTGATTCAAGATATATATTGATTAATGTTACAGGGATAAAATATTGATGATGGACTTTTAAATTCATAGATAATAGTAGATTTTATTCTCTACGTAACTCTTCTATGAATTATTATTTTCGCTGCGAATATTGATCTGAAACTTGTTGTCTATTATATTCTATCAGATTTTTCCCTGTTGAAGACTAAAGATAATTTGTTTTATATTATCTTAGTCATAATATTCTTCATTGGGCTAGTTGAGCTCACCCTTTTCCTTTTTGTTCCATTTTC
Source organism: Panax ginseng (assembly GCA_020205605.1). Classification (NCBI taxonomy): domain Eukaryota; kingdom Viridiplantae; phylum Streptophyta; class Magnoliopsida; order Apiales; family Araliaceae; genus Panax; species Panax ginseng. The sequence continues at coordinate 17,750,319 of CM035134.1, forward strand.
TTCTCGGAGGCGAGAATGTAGCGAGTAGTACTAATTAGGGGTATGGAATGATGGTTCTAGAAGTTGTTTTAGTAGTCCTCACTATTTTTGTAAAATAATGTATCAATAATTGTAATGAGGACTTATTTGGGTGTGAATATTGTCTAGAAGACAATATTTGTATTTAAACTCACTGTTTAAGTGTTGTCGTATTTTGCACGACAATTGTATTAATAAAGTTGTAGTTGTTTCTGTGACGCCCCCAAAATTAGGTATACATCACCCATCTTGAGTCACCAAATATATGGTACATAAATCAAATACAACTTAATTATACAGCTGTCGTGTAAAATACGACCAAACATATGCTATGAGTTTTAATACAAATATTGTCATCTAGACAATATCCATACCCAATGGAGTCCTCATTACATTAATTGTCACACTATTTAACAGAATAGTGAGGACTACTAATGCTATCATCTGGACCGTCACTCCATTCCCCGACTAGTCCTTCACGCTCTCATTTCCTAAAGAGAACAAATGAAAGAAAGGGTGAGCTCAACTAGCCCAGTAAGAAATATTATGACTAAGATAATGTAGAATAAATTATCATTAGTCTTCAATAATGTTAAACTGATAAAATACAATAGACCAGCACCTGTTGTTAAGGAAGGAGAACAACCACCGGTCGTATGTTACAAATGCGGAGGAGAGGAACACATCAGTCCAAACTTTACGCACCAGTCCAAAGCATGTTACAATTATGGAAGAGAAGGTCACCTAGCCCAATTTTGTCGTGCACCGAAGTCAAGTCCAGCGAGGATGGAGGCATCAAAGGCCAACCTAGACAAGACAAAACTGGTAGTTCAAGGGAGAGCGTTTGTTGTAACCTCCCAAAAAATAAGGAATCCGAATGAGGAGATCACGGGTAAGTTAATCATAAACTCTAGCGAAGTATATACCTTATTTGATACCGGTTCTACCCATTATTTTATTTCTCCTAGCTACTTGCGCTCAACGTTTAAATTTGACTCCGGAGAAATTAGACTTTGATTTATCTGTTGAAACTCCGTTGGGAAAAACCTTCATTACATCCATTGTTTATAAGTCTTGTTTGATTCAAATCGATAACTGCACGTTTCCTGTCGATCTTATTTCTTTAAAAATACTTGCATTCGATATTATTTTAAGAATTGATTGGTTGAATACTCATCATGCTAAAATTGATTGTTTTCGTAAGGTTGTTAGCGTTCATATTCCTAACCAACCTATTATGCGAATTCAAGCAACCAAACCATTAAAGTCAATCACTGTCATCTCAAGCGGATGTCAAGCTTTCTTAGCTCATGTCACAGATTTAAACAAAAATACGTCAGTCTTGAATGATATTGCTATTGTTAATAATTTTCATGATGTATTCCCTAAAGAACTTCCTGGCCTACCCCAAAGCGTGAAATTAAATTTTATATCGACCTTGAATCCGGTACAAAACCCATTTCCAATGCCCCATATCGAATGGCTCCTATTGAACTTCAGGAGTTAAAAACCCAACTACAGGAATTGTTAGACATCGGTTTCATTCATCCTAGTACATCTCCTTGGGGTGCTCCTGTTCTATTCGTGAAGAAGAAAGATGGAAGTATGCGACTTTGTATTGATTATCGGGAGTTGAATCATGTCACCATCAAAAATAGGTACCCGTTACCTCGTATTGATGACCTGTTTGACCAGTTACAAGGCACCAAATTCTTTCCAAAGATCAATCTTCGTTCCGGATATCATCAGTTAAAGATTAAAATCGATGACATCCCAAAGACTGCTTTCAGAACTCGGTACGGGCATTACGAATTCCTAATCATGTCTTTTGGATTGACTAATGCTCCTGCTACCTTCATGGATATGATGAACTGAGTATTCAAGGAATATTTGGATTATTTTGTAGTCGTCTTTATTGATGACATCCTCATATATTCCAAAAGCCGTGAAGATCATGAGCAACACTTACGGCTAATACTCCAAAAGCTTCGTGAAAACAAGCTTTATGCCAAGTTGAAAAAGTGTGAGTTTTAGCTTGAGGAAATAGCATTCCTTGGGCACGTGATATCAAATCAAGGAATATCTGTTGACCCAGCAAAGATTGAAGCAATTCAAAGTCGAGAAACCCAAGTCGATGGACCAAGATCGTAGCTTTATGGGCTTAGCTGGTTATTATCAGAGATTTGTGGAAGGATTTTCTCGAATCGCTACTCCATTAACTTAGCTGACTCAAAAAGATACAAAATTCAGTTGGAGTAAGGAATGCGAGAAGAGTTTTCAAGAACTCAAGAGGAGACTCATTTCAGCATCTATTCTGACAATACCATCTGGTTCGGAGGGATTTGTCATCTACAGTGATGCTTCAGGCAAATGTTTAGGATGTATTCTCATGTAACATGGGAAAGTCATAGCCTGTGCCTCACGACAACTCAAAGAATATGAGAGAAATTATCCTACTCATGATCTAGAGTTGGCAGCTGTCATTTTTGCGCTTAAGATTTGGAGGCATTACCTGTATGGAGAGAATGTGGAGATTTATACGGATCATAAAAGCCTCAAATATTTCTTCACTCAAAAGAAAATAAACATGCGGCAAAGACAATGGCTTGAGCTGTTGAAAGATTATGATCATACCATTCAATACCATCCTGGAAAAGCGAACGTAGTAGCTGATGCATTGAGTAGAAGATCATATGCGGGTACGAGTGCAATATTTTCAACGTAAAGGCCCATTTTGTATGACTTACAAAGGATGGAGATAGAGTTAAAGACTCCAGGGACCCATGTGATGACGACGAATATACGAGTAGAACCGACTTTAATCGATAAAGTTAAAGTCGCTTTCAAGCTACGTGACACTGAGCTAATGCGTATGAAGAAGAAAGTGCAAGAAGGTGCTATTCCGAAAGCAATAATCGATGAAGAAGGAATACTTTGAGTCAACTCCAGACTTTATGTTCCTAACGATTCTGACTTGAAGTATAAAATTATGATGGAGGTGCACAACACACCGTTTGCAATCCATCCTAGGAGTACCAAAATGTATCGTGATCTTCGACATACATTTTGGTGGAGCAATATGAAGAGAGAGATAGCGAGATTTATCTCAAGGTGTCTAACTTTTCAACGAGTTAATGCGGAGCATCAAGTGCCAAAAGGTCCATTGCAACCACTTGAAATTACAAAATGGAAGTGGGAGCACATTACCATGGATTTTGTTACTGGTTTTCCCAAGGTTTCTTAAGGCATAGATGCAATTTGGTTCATTGTTGATAGATTGACCAAGTCTGCTCATTTCTTACCGATACGAGAAACTTATACACTTGAACGTCTTCCTCATATGTACATAAATGAGATTGTAAGATTGCATGGTATGCTAGTATCCATAGTTTCTGATCGAGACCCAAGATTCACTTCAAGATTTTGGGTTAGTTTGTAAAAAGCTATGGTCAAGGATTTACGATTTAGTTCGGCGTATCATCCTCAAACGGACGGACAATCAGAGAGGACTATTCAAACTTTTGACGATTTATTAAGACTCTATGTCCTTGACTTCAAAGGAAGTTGGGACAAGTTCTTACCATTGGTGGAGTTTTCCTACAACAACAGTTATCAAGCAAGTATTGGCATGGCTCCATTTGAGGCGTTGTATGGACGAAAATGTCGTTCTCCAGTATACTGAGATAAGGTAGGTGAAGCAATATTGTTGGGACCGGAGTTGATACATATGACTACGGAAAAGATTCAAATGATCCGACATCGTATAAAAACCTCAGAAGATTGACAAAAGAGTTATGATGATCTTCATCGAAAGGACGTGGAATTCAATATTGGAGATCATGTGTTGTTACGTGTTGCTCTATGGAAAGGAGTTACGAGATTTGGAAAGAGAGAAAAGCTCAATCCTCGATTCATTGGCCCATTTGTAATCCTTGATCGAGTAGGAACTGTGGCCTATAGACTCGCCTTACCGCCAAGTATGTCTCGTGTTCATAACATTTTTCACATATCTATGTTACGTAAATATGTGAAAGACCCGAACCAAATTATTGAATTAGAACCGGATGAGATAGCAGAAGATTTAACGTATAAAGAGGTAGATGTTAAAATCTTGGATAAGAAGGATCATATTCTACGCTCCAAGGTTATACCTCAAGTCAAAGTTTTGTGGAGAAACCATGATGTGGAGAAAATGACCTGGGAGTTAGAATCTGAAATGAAATCAAGGTATCCTCACCTCTTCGACATATCGGGTACGTACCCTAATTTCGAGGATGAAATTTCATAAGAAGGGAAGGTTGTAAGACCCCAACTTTTTTTTTGAATAAAGAATAATTTTTCTTGAAATATATTTTTGAATATTATGGTGTGGATATGATATAATGTTATAGTTGTAATATTTGGAAAATTTTGCAAAGTAAGCAAGTTGATATTCGTTGTGTCTGTGATATTCGATTGGTCGGAAAATATTCGTTTTAACAGAGAATATTCGTACGACGACACAATCATTGGTGGACCCCACAATGGAAGTATTGTCGTAATTAGAAAACGATAGAAATATCTTTTTATGAAAATAATGACGGAAGTTTTACCGTTAAACTATTGAACTACCCAAGCTGGTAAAGTAAAAAATAATGTCTGGCATGGTTTGCATAAGTAGCACACGGTATTGATTATTGATGCTTACGTGAGAAGTCACTTAATTATACTCAATTATTGCAACAGTAATTGTTGCATAGTATCTCACGTACGTTATTTGATTCAATTATTGTCATATTATCATCTGCATAATATTTTATATTATTAAATCAATAATTAAGATAACAAAGTTATTCATATTATTATTTGCAATATTGACAATGTTTAGAAAGTTCTGTCGAGGAGAGTTTGGTCACCTAATTGCGCGCCAATAGGGAGAAATCCTTATTGGAAAGCCCCCTCTTTCCTGGGAACGTTCTGGTTGTTAAATATTGTGAGTTATAATATTAATGATGAATAATTGTTGTAGTATTAAGAATGTGTTTATTGAAGATAAGTAAATTACAAAAGTTAGAGAGGAATAATGTAAACTTGGAAAATTTTAGGGGTACTAAAGTGTAATAAGTTAAATCAATTTGGACCATTGGTGGTGGTTTTTATAGTAAATCAATCTGGACCATTGATGGTGGTTTTAATAGTAAATCAATCTGGACCATTGATGGTGATTTTAAAAGTAAATCAATCTGGACCGTCGGTGGTGGTTTTAAAAGTAAATCAATCTGGACCGTCGGTTGTGGTTTTAATAGTAATCAATATGGACCGTCCGTTCTAATAGTGAATCAATCTGGATCGTTCGTAAATTAGTTACTATTTAGTCCATTCTCCTATAAATAGAAGCTTAATTCTTCTCTCATTCTCACTAATTCACTGAGATTCACAAGAGACATTATAGAGAGAGAGCTTGTATATATTGTTAAGGATTGCTACAAATTGCACCCAACAAGTATTTATAGTTAATTTTATGTATGACAGTTTTTTCAATAATTTATTTAATTAATGTTCTAAATGTGATTTTTTAACTGCATAAAGATTGGCAATAGATTGAGTTTGAGCAAAAACTATGCGGCCAAAGATATTAGATTTGTAGTTAAAGCTCGGGCTTTAATGCTTAAGGGTGTTGAAGAGCTTGCTGATGCACTTAAAGTTACTAGGGGCCCTAAGGTATTCCTCATATGCTATTTCTCAATTATCATTTTCTTGAGTTTTTTCTTATTCATTTCAGTCCGTTTCGTTTTATTGATTTTGATATGTATATGTGTATGTGTGTGTGTGTGTGTGTATATATATATATATATATATATATATATATATATATATATATATATAAGTATATGACATATCATCTAGCTAGCTATTACATTAATTTATAATGTACGCCCATAAAAAGCAAAAAAAAAAGACATATCATCCCTTGCTGCTTCATGAAAAATCACCTAGCTAGTTCCCTATTATTGAATATATTTTTTTGTATATAAATGTACAAACAAATTTAGTAATTGGTCATCACTTCTTTAAAGTAAACAAAGCCTTTTTCCTTTCTTCACTTGGCCAATTTCTCAAAGACTATCTCTCGTTTTTCTTGCAGATGCGATTACTAAAGCGATTGATCTTTAGTTCTTATAACCAAATTGTAAAAATAATGAGTTGTTCTTTAGAAAAGAGTATCGAGATGGAAATGAATAAAAAGGAGAGAAATTCTATTGCTATAATTTTCAGATATGCAGATTGGGTTGATGTTTGGCTAATGTTTTTGGGTGCTATTGGAGCCATTGGAGATGGCATGTTAACAAACTGTTTATTAGTATATGTTAGCCATCTTTTTAATACCTTGGGTTATGGTAAGACTCCACAAAATCATGACAACTTCATGGCTTTCTAGCTGTAATTTTTAATTTTTCTTCTTATATATTGCTAGCTAGCTTAAAGATCTCTCTATTTCTCATCTTTTTTATTTTTATATTACAGTGCAGTTTATTCTTTGTATACCTGGGATTAGAAGTGATGGTGGCTACTTTTATGGATAAATATATAATCTCTTTCAACTATTTCTCCCCTAAATAAGTGGTATATAGGCCTTTTTGTGGATATATAAGGTCTCATGATAGAAGACACTAATGCTCACATCAGATCACTGCTTTGGTGTGTCAAAGTCGCAGTTCGTTTCTACTGATGCAATATTTTTCTGATGGTGATTCTATAATAATGCTCATATTAATAGCAAAATGCTCATTCTTGGTATTTTAAACAATGTCAAGGTAGTACTTGCAAGAATATACATTCTTGATATTTAAACTATCAATTTTATCTATTGTCAATTACCTTCAAGGTTGTAGTTTTTGTTCTATGCTGAAATAATAACTATTATGTTTTGATTGTATATATGAGTATATCAAGTAGTTGAACTGATTAATGTTGCTTAATATAGAATGTATTATGTTTTTGTTGTTTTTATGTTTTTATTCTAACAAATTATATAATTAACTTTTTCAACTAACCCGTGCATTGCACGAGTTATCAACTACTATATATATACTCAATATATATATTTCAAATCCAAATTGGTTTTGGGAAAAAAATAATTGACCAAAACAAAATTCTAATCAGTTTTGGAAGTGATTCACTGCCAATAGCTAGACTCCTTTTCCAATTAAGCTAGAAACTGCCCCATGCATTCGCAAACGGAAGTCATGTCTCCCATCCAATGCAATTCCAATGTTGCTTTAGAATTTCAATTCCTTCTCGATCAATAAAAATACTCCTAATTTAAATAGGATAATTTCATGGGTTTAGTTTGGATCCCATAAATCCAACACAAAAGAGTTATTTAAATTTTACAATTTCTGATAGTACATCTAAAAATATATTTAAAATAAAATAAATAAAATAAATTCAAGATTCATGGTACAATAACATGACCTTAGTTAGTAGAATAAATTAAATGCTGATATTCATATCAACGGAATAATCTTATAATTAAAGGTCACCAATAACGAATCAAAAGCTTCCCAATTAAAAAATTAGATGCATGTCAATCATGAATTAAATAATGCATAGATTGACGTATTAGTCAATTGAGAGACTAAGTCGAAGAGATAATATGAAATGAAAAATAAAATTAGGGAGTAACGATAGCTAGTTGTGTCGAAAAGAATGAATGTGTATGTTCTTTTCTAGCATTACAATAGACATGTGGATAGCATTAAAAATTAAAACACATTAATTTGCTAGACAAAATTTATATATAAAAAGGAAAATCAATTCATTTTGTTTTGATAAAAATAATACCATACAATGAATATAAAAAAAAATGAAGTATTCATGTTTCCAAATTCACCTAACAATAACTTCATCTTTCTCACCACACTATTTTAGAAGAATATTGTTTTCAAACTATTTTTCCCAATGGTTCACTAACATTCATACCCCATGCATCCATGTCCACAAGAAGCATGATATTTAGATGAATGTTTGGTATTAAATATTGTGGCATGATCAGTTTATTATTTGTCTTGGATGAGACATTAATTAAATATAGAAACTACAATAAAAAATTTATTTTGTAAAATATGTTTCTTATCTTGAAAAGAAACTAATAAATTTGATATATTGGAGGAAACTAAAATTTTGTATGCATTAATTCAGAAAATATTCCTACATTAAAAAATGGAAGTAATTTCCTGATCACATGCATGCTTCGCACTGGAGATTAGCATCTTCAAAGGGTTGGAATTTTTTATCCAAAAGTTTTCTCTTAATTTCTTAAAATTTTCGCGACATTCTGTCACTCTTCTTCTTGTCTTCTTCATGTCACCCCATGAAACAATAATATAATTCCGGTGACCCCATGCAACAATAAGATAATTCCGGTGACATATAAAGCTCCAAAGTGTCCTGAATTTGCAGCCCTCCACAAACACTTGATACCATACTCCATTTTCATCTTGCCGAAATATTCATTCTACAGTACTCAATATATATATATAATTAAAACACAATTCATGTTATTATGTATTTTATTCACTAAAAAATCTATTATTATGGAATGGAATGAGGGGAGAACTACGCAACTAATTAACATTTAAATATACTTACAACTCCGTGGCGATATAAAGCTTCTGCATTTCCACTTTTGATACACCGATTAAAAAAGGAACAAGCTTCTTCACTTAAATCCCATGAAACTATGGGGAATTTTTGTAAAGAAACTTGTTGGAGTATGAACTGATCCTCTGTGACTTGGGTTAAAATCATGCAGGTTAAAATCTTGCATCTGCATGCATGTAAAAATTTGCTCATAAATTAAAGAAGCTAGTAATATTATAATTTTAACAGTATAGTATCATTAAGTAAAAATAAAAGATTTTAAGTTGTTGTGTTTGATATATATATATATATATATATATATATATATATATATATATATATATATATATATATATATATATATATTAAAAGATACACTACTAGAAAAATAAGAATACGTGACGAAAATTTGTGACAGTTTTTTAAAAACAATCACAAAAGATAGTAATTTGTGATGGACTTTTTAAGCAGTCAAAAAATAATTGTATATATGATGGCTCTTAGTGATGATTAATCTTGCCATAAATGTATTATAATTGTGATGGTCATGTCAATCACACCAAGTTTTTCACGCAAAATAAATTTTTTTTTTTGTGACGCACTAAGTCATCACTTATAGATATATACTTTTCGTAATTGCATTTAAGCTATCACTAATATTTTAATATAAGAAATAATGAAAATAATATTTTATGACGGCCATGACAATCATTAAAAATGATAGATTTTTATGACGACTTTTATTTGCAATTACCAAAAAAGGTATTTTGTGATGGAATTTTCACGCCATCATAAAACAATAAAATATATGATGGCTCTCAGTGATGACTAATTTTACAATCATTATAGAGTATTTGTGACTGTCATTGCAATCACCAAATTTTATGTGGAAGTACTTTTGTTTAGTAAGTCAACTCACATGTGTTTCCTTCTATATTTTACTTTAAAATTATAATCATGATCTGAGCTTTGATGTAGTGGTAACACTCGTTATTTAGTTTATAAATGGGGAGAGGGTTCGAATCCTACAACTATCATTTAATACAATTAATACAGTGAAATAAATATACTTAAATAGAGATTCACGTTTTTTTAGTAGTGATATACATACCTTAACTTGACATTGAAGAAATCATTAGATGAAGAAGCGGCATCACGAGCTACAATTTCAATGACCAACTCAATTGGGATAGATTCCAAAATGGGAATCCTGTTACTTTCCCTACCTGCTCTTTTCATAACCTTTGAGCCAACCATTGTCATATATGGTAAGATTCACTATATTTTTTTAAAATGCAAACCTTTTTTTTTTTTTTGGCTTTTTTTAAAACAACTAAGAAAAATAAATAAATAATTATGGAACTGTAATTTTTATATAATACAGTGTTTTGAGCGTGATTTTGATACATATAACAAAACATGTTTGTACAGTCTGTGCAGACTGTACATACATTTTTTGGTATAGGTATCCAAATCACGCCCAAATTATTGTATTATGAAAAAAAAAAATTCAGTTCCATAATTTTTTTATTTTTTTTAGTTGTTTTAAAAAAAAGTAAAAAAAAAAAATGGGGTCCGCATTTTAGTCCTGTGGAGTCCTGGACAGATCACCATTCTATATATATATATATATATATATATATATATATATATATATATATATATATATATATACACGTCGACGTCGGAATTTTTGAGTGTCCTTTTTTCGTTACTTGTCTTTTGGTGTTCTCATGTTAATGTGAGATTTGTTTAAAAAACAAGTGAAAAGGTCGAATATGTATAATGTCGACGATTGACTTTAAGAGTCGCCATTGGTGTATTTAATCGGGTTGCACTAACGCAAGAATCAAAAGGTTTGCACATTGACCCAAAGGTTTTGACACCGCTAAACGAATCTGTGAAACCGAGATTCATTAAGGGTTCGGGGCTTGATTATGCGGAGGGAAGGTGTTAGGCACTTCTCGACATCCGTGTTACTACTATGACCGCCACTCTTCAAAGAAATTGTTATATGAATGTGTGTGTGTGTGTGTGTGTGTGTGGATCAATGTGCAATTATATGAAAGTAGTGTGAGGCCTCGTTCGCACCTATATACACGGGTTTGAATTTTATTTAAGAAAATTCAATTTTAACCACAAGATATAGCAATGAAGTTTTGTAAAAGAGGTTTTTCAAACCCTGTGCTCAATAGGAATTGAGACCTTTTCATACTTTTATTTTTATTATTAAATATCCGGCTTGTTTGCTTTTATTTTTGAGATGCAAGGCATCCTCGAGAAAAATAATATACATCAATGCCGAACTCCTTATGGGCATGACAGCCATCCAAGGAAACTCAGACACTGTAAAATAATGTACAAGCTGCTTACAGTTAGAAAATGTCCATCATGGGAACCGAATCTAGATTCAGTAGACTGAACCTGTGATCACATGATTCCTAGGCTCACATGATACTACAATTTGTATGGAAAGCGATGGCAGCGCTATATATATAAAAGTCAGTAAATATGTATATACATACTTGATCAACCACCACGAAAGCTGACCCCATGGGGGGATCGAAAATGTAAGTATATAAAAGCGATATATATATATATATATATATATATATATATATATATATATATATATATATATATATATAGATGATCAACCGCCACGAAGTAAACTCAAAGTGGGACGAAATGTAAATAAAGTCAGTAAGCGCGATCAACCGCCACAAAGTAAACTCCAACTCAGACGGAAGGTGTAAATAAATGTAAAAAAGGCCATGAAGTGAACTCTAGGCACGATAAAAATGTAAATATATATATATATATATATATAAGCGAGTAAATGCACCTGATGTAAAATCCGTGCTCATCGGATATGTCCGATAATAATTATATATATAAGTATATATATAAAAGCAATTAAACGCTCCGCATCAAGTCTAGGCTCATTACATAGAGTCTCGACAACAGCTTTATATATATATATATATATATATATATATATATATATATATATATATATATATATATATATATATATATAAAGCAAATAAACGCTCCAAACCAAAGTTCAGGCTCAATCGAGGCATAACTCGATAATGTTAGTCCGTATAAAAATATATACATATATATAAGTATATATATACAAATGAAATGAAAACCACTTGATCAAGTCCGACAAACGAACACAACACGACTCTCAATGTGTAGAATAGTGTTTGCCAAGATGAAGAGAAAGACTTTATAATGTGTAAGAAGGCTTACAGTGGACTGCCAAAGAAGGCTTCTATGACTCTAGATGGATGAATACTCAGCTCCCGCCGGATAAAAGTATAGCTATATGTGAGCTAACAGATGTTTAAAATGAGAAAACACTCAATATGGGTGTGTACATAGCAAAATGGACAGGGCTTCTTCGCTCTTTTCTCTCTCAAATGGCTGACCCCAAGCCTTGTATATATAGACGGATTGCCACAGGTCAACCTGCGGCTGGTCAAGGTGTATTTGGGCCTCGCGGGTTCCGTCATCTTGAAGTAAGTGCACTCGTACACTGTAATGTCCGCTCGAACTTGCAGAACTTCAATCCGAGCATCCAAACGAAGTATATCTGTACTTCTTCGGATCTCTTTTGTCGAGAGTTGTGCAATGATATGGGATTTACGCTTTTTGATTCTAGGAATATAGGTCCATGACCGAAATAGCATTCCCGGGTTTCCGTCCGGCAATCCGGTGAGCTGTTTCGCGTAGTTTGCGCTCCGAGGCAATCCGGTGAGCTGTTTTGAGTAGTTTGCGCTCCGAAGTTAAGAGATTCATCTTGTGGGACTTCTTTTGAAACAATTTGGGTTGAAATGAGTGTATTTGGTTTGAAGTGAAGTTGAGTTGGCAAAATGACCATTTTGCCCCTCCCGGGGTTATCTCCGATTTTCGCATAGTTGCAGCGGGTTTTTCCTAGGGTTATCTCTGAGATGGCCATGTTGTTGATTATAAATGTCCTTAGGGTTATCCCTGAGGTTGGTTTGACCTCCCGAGGTAGACTCTGGGTTTTGCACTTGATCCCCGGGGTAATCTCCGGGTTTAGAAACAGATTTCCCGGGGTTATCTCTGGGGTTGGAAATTGGATCTCCTGGGTCTATTTTCAGGGTTGGAATTGATATTGTGGTCCTCCAGGATTACCTCTGGAGTGAAAAAGATGTTTTTGTCCTCCTTCACAATTAGTAACAGGAAAAGAAAATTTCGAGTGTCTACAGATGCCCTTCTTTATCATGTTCGTGCAATGCAATGGAATGGACATGATAAAGATTAGTAGACACTTGAAACATGACAATGTATTTTTAATGATGTAGATCGCAATGTAGTGAATGTGATGATGAATGTTTAAAATATTTTCGCAAATCGCAGTTTGCACATCGCATATCGCATTTCGTACTTCGCATTTCGCTTTTCGCATTTGGCCAATCGCACTTCGCAAATCTCATATCACATTTCGCATATCGCAGATCGCAAATTGCAAATTACAATGTAATGAGTGTTATAATGCATGTTTAAAATGTTTTCGCAAATCGCTTTACCTTTATCGAGGATTGTTGATGCCTGTGCTGGTGTTGACTAAAACGGTTTGGCTTTTTATCGGTGTCGCTAATGCCTGTTTGATGAAGAGAAATTGAGATGTCGCCGATGCATACCCTGATAGTTTACAATGGTGCTTACCCTGATGGTAGTTTGGTAACAAATCCTACCCTGCTGGTAGTTGATTATGCTGCCATCGCCCAACTGTTTTGATTCCCACTCAAACAATGGTATTCAAAACTTTCATCGCTGAACTGTCTTGATGTTGCGCTGATTTGAAGATAATGGTTTTGAATACCGGTTCCTCTGATAGCTTCGCTGAAGTAATATTCAAAGGTTTGCTTCGTCGGACTCTTCCTGATGTTACTCTTTGATGGAAATGTACGTTGAGGTAGCGTTTCACCCTTTTTGAGGTGATTTGGAGTTTCCTTTCGCTGTTGAGTGCTTATGCCCCATTTCCTTGAACATTTGATTCGCAACTCGGCTGAACTGATGATCTGAATGCCGCTGATATCCCTGGGGGGTGCCGTCTGTACTTTCGCTGCCGAACTTTAAACTTTAGTGTAGAGGCCTCAAATTATGAGGATTTGGCACAAATTGATGGTGTAGATCTCATTCCCTAGACCCTTTGTCATTGGGCTTCTGCTCTTAAGTTAAGAACTTTGTTGAGAATTTTCCCCTTCGTCTGTAAGGGCAAGCTAATGTCGCCATGATTTCTTTCAGGAGTTTTTGATGAGAGGTTTGATCCCGCCTTAAAATCCTTCGCTTTCTTGGAATCAGAAAATGCCCCAGTCCTTTTGCATACTGATGTCGGGGATTCATACGAGAAACTCTCTTTGTTGATGAAGTCGCAAGTGATTAATATCTGAATCGCTAATGAGCTGATGTGAGGGAAGCTTTGATGATGATGAACCATGCTGATGGTATTGACTGAGGCATTTTCCTCTTTAGGGTGTTTGATAAATGCCCCAGTATTGAGTTATCGTTGTTTCCGAGATTGCCCAAGTCTTGTTGTAGTAGTTGCAATATCGGGTTATCATTGATTTTGAAATTGCCCCAGCCTTGCTTGTTGTCTGGGATAGTCGCTTTGACAGATGGGCTGATAAGATGCTGAGATCGCAAGAGACTTTTTCCTCTGTACCAGATGGTGAACAAGTATAGGACCTGGTTTTGATGCCTTCAATCATTATTCCTGACTTGTTATTGCAATTGGTCTTGATTTTCTTCTGATTTGATGAAGACTCGTGATTAAGGGTATCGAATCTTTGAAGGTCCTTGCTGGTTGTCTTAGCATATCGTTGTTTCTTTCTTTCTGGGATTTGTGCCAGATTTGATGGAATATCATTGCAGTGTTGTTGGGTCTTCTCCACATGGGTCACTGACTTGGAGGGTCATTCTTGAGATCGATGTTTGGATTTGGACGTTTCTGTTGAGGGTCAGACCGCACCACTGGTGGTTGCCTACGTACTCCCGTGAGTGTGGGAGATCAGGTTTGCGTAGTTCCTACTTGATAAGATAAACAGCTTGACAAGTGTTTGTTTGAGAAACGTCTGTTTGAGAAGTGTTTGTTTGAGAAGTGTTTGGTTGAGAAGTGTTTGGTTTGGGAAGTATTTGGTTTGAGAAGTGTTTGGTTTGAGAAGTGTTTGTTTGGGTTTTTTGTTTGGTTTGACCGCACCATAAATGGCTGCCTACGTACTCCCATTGATGAAAGGAGATCAGGTCTTTCGTAGTTCAGGCTTGTTGAGCTGAAACCTGAATGACTTGATTTTTGATTTAATTTTTTTTTATTGATTTTTCTTTTTTTCTTTTTGTTGTAGTTTTTTTTCTTTTTTTTCTTTTTCTTTTTCTTTTTTTTCTTTTTTTCTTTTTTTTTCTTTTTTTTCTTTCTTTTTTTTTCTATACATGCATGGAAAATAAAAAGCATACTGCACAGGAAGTGATACCGTCCCAACCTCTTCTGGAACTCGCAACTTTATCCATTGGATCTACATCTTTGTGGCTATTTGAGGCTTGATAGTCCAGTTGTCAGTGGTTGTGTCGCCTTCAAGGCTCGCGACAGAGTTTACTTCTTGGTTTTGAATGTCTTCACTTATGGCCATAACTTGATCGCTTCTAGGTTCAATACATTTTTCAGGGATGCTTGAGATGGACCCATCGCAAAAAGGTATGAAATCTTGATTCTTTGATGGGTTGGTTTCCCCGACAACCTCACCACCTTCTCCTTCATCTGTTCCTTCATGTTTTTCCTGGGCTTGAGAGGATTCGACCATGAAATCTGCCTCAAACTGTCGTCGCATTTCTTGCAAGGAATTTTCCTTTTTTGCTTTTTCTTCCTTGGAAAGGATTAGTATTTCCTCCGCATCATCTAAGGTGACAAAATCAAGAACGTGGGTGTTATCCTTGGACCACAGGATGCTGGATGTTAACAGAGGAACCTCCTTCGGGGATTCCCTTGTCTCTTCTATCATTTCCTGCATTAGAATCGCTCCATCTTGTGTTCTGCCAGGATTATCGCTCATAGCCTTCACCTCATTTGAGCTGCCTGTCTCAAGTGGACATCTTAAGCTTTTTATTGCCTTTTCGCCTTTTTTGGTCATGGGTATTTCTATCTCCAGCTCTCCATTTTCAATGAGATCCTGAATTTTATGTCGCAAAGCCCAGCATTCCTCAGTCGTATGTCCAAGTGAGTTAGAATGGTAGAGACATATCTTGGAGGAATCATAGCTCTTTATCCTGGGATTTACATGAGGCAACAACTCAGTAATCCTTCCTTCGCTCATCAGAAAATGTAGCATTTCTTCATTGGATTTGCTTAGAGGGGTGAATTTTCGGACTCTTGTGGAGGTTGTTTGATCTTTCTTCTTTGAGAGTTCGCATTCCCCCAAGCGATTTTTCTGTTAGCGAGGTCTGCTAGCAATTTTATCATCCCCCTTTTCTTGGCTTTCTGATAGTTGAGTGAAGAAATGTCTCGTATCCTGATGTTGGCGCACTATCAGCTTAGCTAGCAGATTTATTTGGTTTTGGATCGTCTCTAACTTTTGCATTACTATGATACCCTCCTCCGAGCTTTCCCATTTTAGGACATCTGCTCTGTGCCTTTGGGGGTATTTGGGGGTAGTCCTCTATCCTTCGTATGCACTTATGAATTGGATATATTTCATCGCTTCCTGACCCGATCATGTTTACTTCTTCCGTATCGTGTTGTGATGGAAGGTTGGTGTTGACATTTTGTTGGTCAGGTTGTTGGACCACAATACTGCCACTTTCGATCAGATTTTGAATTTTATACTTTAAGGACCAACAATCTTGTGTATCGTGTCCTGGAGATCCTGAGTGGTAAGCACATCTCGGCTTGGATTGTATCTTTTCTCCCCTGGTTCCGGAGGTGGAGCCGCCTCGTAATTTGCTTATGATCCATCAATATCGCCAAAACATTTTCAAGAGAATCGCCTAGTGGAGTGAACACCTGATTTTTCGTTCTCTCAAATTTTCTTTTCTTGTCCTAGAATTGGTTAAATGCAGCATGTTGTTGAAATGGCATATTGTCTCGCTTTTTCCAAATGGGGGGACTGTAGGTTGGTCTACTAGCTTGCCCTTGTACAACAAAGGATACATCTTCACTGCCTTTTATCGGCACCCCTTGGGATCGCCGCGATACTTGTCGATCTGTATAGATATTTTTGGCGACTGCTTCCAAGGCAGTGAAGTCTTTAATCTTGCCTGCCTTCAGACACATCTCTACCATTTCGCCGTGTTTGATCATTTTCGAGAAGGGCTTTCATATGCCTGCTAGGATCCTTTCGTAGTACGGAGCCTCTTGGATATCAATAAACGTCATTACCATCTCAGTTTTCGTCATTGCTGGGATGACTTGCGCTGCGAGATGTCTCCACCTTTGGGCATATTCTCGGAAAGATTCAGTACTTTGCTTTTTGACTTTAGTCACTTGGTATCTATCAGGTGCCATTTGTGACTGAAAATTGTACTGATTTAGAAAGGCATGGGCCAATTCTTCCCAGTTATGGATTTTGGCATTGTCAAGTCGGGCATACCAGGCTTTAGCCTCTCCGGTGAGACTCTTTTGAAAAAGCTGCATTCTGAGGCTTTCATCTCCAGCATAAGACCCCAGTTCGCCAATGTACACTTTTAGGTGTGTATATGGATCACCTGCCCCATTGTACTTTTCAAACTCTGGGACTTTGAATTTGGTAGGATATCGAGCCCCTGGGAATATGCAAAGATCTGAATAGGTGACACTTCCATAGTTTTCAGTCCCTTTGATTGACCGGATCCATTTGTTGGACTTTCTTTCTTAGATCCCCAGTTTTTCGATCATCCCTGAGATTTGTGATTTCTTTATTGGAATGAGGTTTAGGTACCTGGGTTTCCATCTTTTTGCCAAAACCCTTGACTGTCCCTTGGTATGAATGTCTCGGATTGAGTAGGCCTTGTTCGGCCCTAGGTTCCTCCATGTGCAGGGGATTTTGTGTGGATGGGTATTTGTGGACCTTGAATAGACTGGTGTAGTTCTTTGAGCATAACAGCCAACTCTATCATTTGATAGCTTAATTTTTCGAACTCTTCGCGAGAGACAGAAGTTGGATCAGGTTGGGCACTTTTATCCATGTTTGACTGTGGGCTTAATGCCCTTTTGGTCTTTGAACGGGAAATAGGATCAATTGCTTCCCTACAAAAAGACTTGAGTAGTTTAGTCTTTGGGAAATGTATAAAAATTTTACATGTTATCATAATGTGTCCATTTTAGGAATATTATCCTGCAAAATGGGTGCCATTTAATAGCATGTAAAGCCTTAATATGTATTTACACATATTCTTCATATTTTCCTTTACATTGAGATTGACAAGTAATTAAAATTACAAGTAATTAAATGGGAAAGTATGAAGAGACTTCCTTCAAGGTTTGGTTTATCCGAGGTGACCTATCTTAGGTTACTCTCATGCTTTTCGGCATGAAGGTTCCCGGATCATCGCAATCTACTTGACGGGAAGTTAATTCGATTAATTCAACTGAACGGATCCGAGTGGTGCCTTTCCTGAGCCCCGGGGAATTATTCTTCCCACGAGTCCAGTAATCAAACACCAAAAGGATAGCCTCCTGGTGGAGGGACCACACAACATACATTCACATACAACGTGTCTCACCGTTTATGCAAAATGATGACATGTCTGAAGCACTAATATCACAGATAGATATTTAGCGGTCACGATAAGTAAGATGCATTCGTACACATTCATCAGAAATGTAAATGCAATAATCACACACAAGCATATAACAATTTTAAAAAGCTTGTAATAGCGGCTTAAGCCCTCTTATTGGAGTCCCCAGCAGAGTCGCCACCTGTCGACGTCGGGATTTTTGATTGTCCCTTTTCGTTACTTGTCTTTTGGTGTTCTCTTGTTAATGTGAGATTTGTTTGAAAAAATAAGTGAAAAAGGTCTGACATGTATAATGTCGACGATTGACTTTAAGAGTCGCCAGTTGGTGTATTTAACTGGTTGCACCAACGCAACCGAAAAGGTTTGCACATTGACCCAGTGTTTTGACACTGCTAAACGGGTCTGTGAACCGAGATTCATTAAGGGTTCGAGGGCTTGATTATGCGGAGGGAAGGTGTTAGGCACCCCCCGACATCCGTGTTACCACGGTGACCGCCACTCTTCAAAAAAATTGTTATATGAATGTGTGTGTGTGTGTGTGGATCAATGTGCAATTATATGAAAGTAGTGCGAGGCCTCGTTCACACCTATATACACGAGTTTGAATTTTATTTAAGAAAATTCAATTTTAACCACAAGATATAGCAATGAAGTTTTGTAAAAGAGGTTTTTCAAACCTTGTGCTCAATAGGAATTGAGACCTTTTCATACTTCCATTTTTATTATTAAATATCTGGCTTGTTTGCTTTTATTTTTGAGATGCGAGGCATGCTCGAGAAAAATAATATACAGCAATGCCGAACTCCTCATGGGCATGACAACCATCTAAGGAAACTCAGACATTGTAAAATAATGTACAAGCTGCTTACAGTCAGAAAATGTCCATCATGGGAACCGAATCTAGATTCAAGAGATCAACCTCGTGATCACATGATTCCTAGGCTCACATGATACTGTAATTTGTATGGAAAGCGAGGCAGCGCTATATATATAAAAGCTATAAATATGTATATACAGACTTGATCAACCACCACGTAAGCAACTCCATGGGGATCGAAAATATAAGTATATAAAAGCGATAAATATATATATATATATATATATATATATATATATATATATATATATATATATATATATATATATAGGATGATGATCAACCGCCACGAAGTAAACTCCAAAGGGACGAAATGTAAATAAAGTCAGAAATATCAATCGCCACGTAAGTAAACTCCAGCAGACGGAATGTAATGTAAAAGTTGTAAAAGGCCACGAAATGAACTCCAATTTCGATGAAATATAAATATATATACATATATATGTAAAAATATATATATATATAAAGCAAGAAACGACCGGATGTGAATCTGTGCTCATCGGATATGTCAGACAATTATATATATATATATATATATATATATATATATATATATATATATATATATATATATATATATATATATATATATGTAAATGCACCGATGTAAAATCCAGGCTCATCGATATATTCGATAACAACAATTATATATATAAGTATATATATAAAAACAATTAAACGCCTCCGCATCAAGTCTAGGCTCATCGATGTAGTCGACAATAATTTATATATATAAATACATATATATATATATATATATATATATATATATATATATATATATAAGCAAATAAACGCTCCAAATCAAGTCAGGCTCAATCGAGGCATAACTTGATAATGTTAGTTCGTATAAAAATTTATACATATATATAAGTATATATATATACAAACAGAAATGAAAACCATGGATTGAAGTTCGGGCAAACGCACACAACACGACTCTCAATGTGTAGAATAGTGTTTGCCAAGATGAAGAGAAAGGCTTTATAATGTGTAAGAAGGCTTACAGTGGACTGCCAAATAAGGCTTATATGACTCTAGATGGATGAATACTCAGCTCCCGCTGGATAAAAGTATAGCTATATGTGAGCTAACAGATGTTTAAAATGAGAAAACACTCAATATGGGTGTGTATAGAGCAAAATGGACAGGGCTTCTTCGCTCTTTTCTCTCTCAAATGGCTGACCCCAAGCCTTGTATATATAGACGGATTGTCGCAGGTCAACCTGCAGCAGCCTCTGGTATACTTGCGGCTGGTCAAGGTGTATTTGGGCCTCGCGGGTTCCGTCGTCTTGAAGTACGTGCACTCGTGCACTGTAATGTCCGCTCGAACTTGCAGAACTTCAATCTGAGCATCCAAACGAAGTATATCTGTACTTCTTCGGATCGCTTTTGTCGAGAGTTATGGAATGATATGGGATTTTCCCTTTTTGATTCCAAGAAGATAGGTCCATGACCGAAATAGCATTCCCGGGTTTTCGTCTGGCAATCCGATGAGCTGTTTCGCGTTGTTTGCGCTCCGAGGCAAATCAGTGAGCTGTTTCGCGTAGTTTGCGCTCCGAAGTTAAGAGATTAGTCTTGTGGGACTTCTTTTGAAGAAATTTGGGTTGAAATGAGTGTATTTGGTTTGAAGTGAAGTTGAGTTGGCAAAATGACCATTTTGCCCTTCCCGGGGTTATCTCCGGTTTCGCATGATTCTACCGGGTTTTCCTGTGGTTATCTCTGAGATGGCCATGTTGTTGACTCTGAATGTCCTCAGGGTTATCCCTGAGGTTGGTTTGACCTCCCGGGGTAGACTCCGGGTTTTGCACTTGATCCCCCGGGGTTATCTCCAGAGTTGGAACTGATTTTTCCGGAGTTATCTCCGGGTTTAGAAACAGATTTCCCGAGGTTATCTCTAGGGTTGGAAATTGGATCTCCTGAGTCTATTTCCAGGGTTGGAATTGATATTGTGGTCCTCCAGGATTACCTCTGGAGTGAAAAAGATGTTTTTGTCCTCCTGCACAATTAGTAACAGGAAAAGAAAATTTTGAGTGTCTACAATATATATATATATGTACAGACTGTACAGACATGTTTTGTTATATGTATCCAAATCACACTCAAGACACTGTATTATGTAAAAACTCAAGTTCCATAAAAAAAATTAGTTGTTTTTAAACAAAAACAAAAAAAAATTTATGGGTCCGCGTTTTAATCCTGTCCGCGAGTCTGGACAGGATCCTTTCTCTCTCTATATATATAAGGCTATATGTATATACACAGCTGTGTATTACACAGTAGAGGTACGGCGACAGATTTTTTGAACTATAGCGACGGTAAACTGTCGCCATAGCCCAAAATAACTATGACGACGGGTGAAACCGTCGCTATAGTCCAAAAAACCGTCGTCATAGCCTACTGTGTAATTTAAATAGGATAATTTCTTGGGTTTGATTTGAACCCCATAAACCCAACACAAAAAGTTATTTAAATTTTACAATTTCTGATAATACATCTAAAAATATATTAAAACTAAACCAAATAAAATAAATTCAAATTCAAGATTCATGGTACAATAGCATAACCTTAGTTAATAGAATAAATTAAATGTTGAGATTTATATCAACGGAATAATCTTATAATTAAAGGTCACTAATAACAAATCAGAAGCTTCCCAATTAAAAAATTAGATGCATGTCAATCATAAATTAGATAATGCTTAGATTGACGTATTAGTCAATTGAGAGACTAAGTCGGGGAGAGAATATAAAATGAAAAATAAAATTAGGCAAAAACGATAGCTAGTTGTGTCGGAAAGAATGGATATGTGTACGTTCAATTCTATCATTACAATAGACACGTGGATAGCATTAAAAATTAAAACACATTAATTTGCTTGACCAAATTTATATATAAAAGGAAAATCAATTCATTTTATTTTGATAAAAATAATACCATACAATGAATATAAAAAAAATGAAGTATTCATGTTTCAAATTCACCTAATAATAACATCATCTTTCTCACCAAACTATTTTAGAAGAATATTGTTTTCAAATTATTTTTCCCAATGGTTCACCAACATTCATACTCCATGCATCCATGTCCACAAGGAGCATGATATTTAGATGAATTGAAATCGTTAATTTTATACTTAATAACATAATAAAATAAACCGATCGTGACTCCACTTTGGATTACTTATAAAGTACTTGACAAATAAGTTTAATTGATATGGCAAAATTCAGCATAAATTATAACTTACAATATTGGAATGAATGTGTATTAACTTTGTACAGGCCGTTTAGGCAATTAGTAAAAAGAAAATAAGATTAATGCAATTAAAAAATTGTAACAATTTCCTGATCACATATGCATGCTTCGCACTGGAGATTAGCATCTTCAAAGGGTGTCCAACCCACATAGTTTCCATAGACATGAGCTATGCAACATGCAAGTTGGTTTTTCATGTAATTTTCATTCCCTTCTCCGGCTGAAATTCATCCCCATGGCTGTCCTGAATTTGCAACCCTCCACAAGCACTGGATACCATACTCCATTTTCATCTTGCCGAAATATTCATTCTACAATACTCAATATATATATATATATATATATATATATATATATATATATATATATATATATATATATATATAATCAAACACATGTTATTATGTATTTTGTTCTCTAAAAATTTATTATTACGGAATGGAATGGAGGAGAATTACGCAACTAATTAACATATAAATATACTTACAACTCCGTGGCGATATAAAGTTTTTGCATTTCCACTTTTGATACACCGATTAAACAAGGAACAAGCTTCTTCACTTAAATCCCATGAAACCATGGGGAATTTTTGTAAAGAAACTTGTTGGAGTATGAACTTATCCTCTGTGACTTGGTTTAAAATCTTGCAACTGCATGCATGTAAAAATTTTCTCATAAATTAAAGAAGCTAGTAATATTATAATTTTAACAGTATAGTATCATTAAGTGAAAATAAAAAGATGTTAAGTTGTTGTGTTTGATATATATATATATATATATATATATATATATATATATATATATATATATATATATATATATATATATATATATTAAAAGATACACTACTAGAAAAACAAGAATACGTGATTTTACTTTGTGATGCTTTTTAAAAACAATCACAAAAGATAGTAATTTGTGATTGACTTTTTAAGCAGTCACAAAATAATAATAGTATATATGATGGCTTTTAGTGATGATTAATCTTGCCATCAATGTATTATAATTGTGATGGTCATGTTAATCACACCAAATTTTGCAAACAACAAAAACACTACATGATACATATCATAGGACCTTAACTATGGAATTGGATGAGGCACATGTCCAGTTCAACACATATGAGACTAAAAGGTATCTTGGTATTGTTGATTTTGTTTTTTCTACTGATGTTGTTGACTCTATAGTGCAGGAATCTTTTGATCAAATACAATTGTACGAGAATGATTTGAGGGCTGGAATGGAGCAAAATCATGATATGAAGGATACTCCTAATGAATTGAAATTGTTACCACTCCACTTGAAGTACACAAGTCCGATTACATAGAATGAGAAGAATGATGTCAAGCCAATGACAATTGTGAGAACCCAGATTTTATAAAAAAATATTTAAATTTCTCGAAATATTTTTTTTATTATGGTGTAGAATTGATATAATGTTATAGTTGTGGGTAGTATTTATAAATTTTGCAAACTATGCAAGTTGTTATATAATATTCGTTTGGCCGGGGAATATTCTTTTTGTCGTGGAATATTTGTACGACGGTATAATCATTGGTGGACCCCACAACGGAAGTACTGTATAGTTAGAAAACGACAAAAATATTTATAAAAATAACGGCGGAAGTTTTACTGATAATATCTTTGTTGAATTACTTTCGTAGTAAAAAGTACGATGAATGTCTGGCGTGGTTGCGTAGTAGCACACGGTATTGATTATTGATGCTTACGTGAGAAGTCACTCAGTTATACTGCATTATTGCTATAGTAATTGCTGCATCATATCTCTCATATTATTGATCCAATTATTGTCACGATGTCATATGTATAATATGTTATATTATTAAATCAATAATTGAGACGACAAAGTTATTCATATTATTAAATTGCAATATTTACAATGTCTAGAAGTTACATCGAGGAGAGGTTTGGTCACCTAATTGCGCGCCAATAGGGAGAAATCCTTATTGGAAAGCCCCCTCTTTCCTGGGAACGACCTGGTTGATAAATATTGTGAGTTATATTATTAATGATGAATGTTATTAAATTGAAGTTGTGCTCAGAGTCGAATTTGGAGACGCGGACGTGATATTTGAGTCCGGAGCAATGAAATTAGTAAAAATAGACTATAAACACAAAATTTTCCGGTTTTTACTATTTGGTCAAAAATCAATAGTTGACTTTTTCGGAAAAATCAAACTTGAAATTTCAAAATTTATATTTTGATAAAAATAGTTTCATCATGTTGGAATTGTTTGTGTTAGTGAAAATCGACATTTATTTCGATAAAATTGATGTCTGGAGGTTATATTGACCAATCGAATATTTAACTTAGGATAAATAAGCAATTGATTGCTATTATTTCACATGATTATAACTATTTGTTCACATGTTATACTATTGATTCACATTCTTGTTACTATTAGGGGAGTTGGTGCAAGATTGATAATACTTGCATGATTATGTTAAAAATAGAGGTATAGATGGAGGTACTATACTGTAATTCATATTTTCACATGTCTAGAACTATTGATTCACATGATTTACTATTGAGTCACATGATTTACTATTAGGGGAGGTGGTGCAAGTTTGATAATACTTGCAAGACTAAATTAAAAAGGAAGAAAAAGAGGAAGGTATTGTACTATAATATTTTAAGCCCCAAAACGTGCAATTATCGAAACTATGTTTTCCTATAAATAGAAGCTCATTCTTCTTCATTTTTCACCAATTCACTAAAGCTATAGAGCATTTATTATAGAGATAAATTATAGAGAAAAGCTATAGAGAGAAAGTCTATAGAGAAAAAGAAGAAAAGAAGTCTACTACCTCACTACTCCTATATCCAGTTTCTTTCAAAGGTAAGGGATATTATTTGTTGTACCCGTAAGGGGTGTTATTCTTTCTTATTCATGAAGAGAACTTCTGTTATTCCATTCTTTATTATTCTGTTGGAATAACCTGTAAAAGTGGCATACCCTATACATAACTTTTGTATCTGCCAGACATACCTATACTTGGTGAAATCCTTATGTTATTCCATTCTTTATTATTACATTGGAATAACTTTTGTAAAGTAGCATTTACCCTATACTTGGTGGAAAGACACATATATGTGTTTTACCCAATACTTGGTGATCTTCTTCTTCACATTATTCCATTCTTTATTATTATGTTGGAATAACTTTGTTTTGCTCAAATCTGCATACTTGGTGAATTTTTTTATTATTCCGTTCTTTAATATTCTGCCGGAATATCACATCGATGTAATTTCACGACTCGGTTCCATATTTATTATTCCGTTCTTTATTATTCAGCCGGAATATCCTCATCGATTAGAATTTCACGACTGGTTCCATATTTATTATTACATTCTTTATTATTATGTTTGGAATATCCTATCGATGTGAATTTCACGACACGGTTCCATATTTATTATTCGCATTTATTATTACATTTGGGAATAACTTTTATGCGTATGTGGTCTCTATCGCATGCATGGTGAATCCTTCATTATTCCATTCTTTATTATTCTGTTGGAATAACTCATGCCATGTGGATTGCCACATGCATGGTGAATGATCCTTTGTATTCATTCCTTATTAAATTGTGGAAATGATCTGTATACATGGATTACCGCATGGCGGGTGAAAATCCATTTGCAGTTTCATATATTCTTTATTATACTCAGTTGGTTAAAGTTTTGACTTCTATACTCCATGAAATTAGTGGAATATCCTTGATATTTGCACTTCATCCATTATCTTTTCATGAAAATATTCTTCTGAGCATTCTTGACTTTTACTTTACAAAGAAGTATCATGTTGACAGTTTGGATATTATTAGTTCCTGGATAAATTAATTCTTGAACTTGTTTAATTGAATTCCAATAACATTGTCATCATCCTCACGTTTATGTTATGTTGGAAGTCATCTTTGGCTTATGTGCATAGATGGACTTAGTATGCTTATGACCAGGGATCATTCGGTATAATCATGAACTGTGATGTTATAAGTGATATGGTAAAAGTCCTCAGTGGCCTGTAATGCATTGATAAACAGTATTTGGTATGATTATGACCAGGGATTATTCGGTATAGTCATGAACATTGATGATTTAATGAATATCTTTGGCTCGTAGTACAAGGATGATTGAAAGATGTGGGTTATTTATTAAATTGAGTCTCAGCGATAAACATTGATGAAAACATTTTTTTTAATCATAGAAGACAGTAGGTTTTATTCTCTACTTGACTCTTCTAATGGATTGCTTATTCCGCTGCAGTTAAACTTGATGTCTATTGTATTTTATCAGTTTAACATTGTTGAAGACTATTGATAATTTATTACGCATTATCTTAGTCATAATATTTCTTCTTGGGCTAGTTGAGCTCACCCTTTCTTTCATTTATTCTCTTCGAGAAATGAGAATATAGGCCGACGCAGTCGGGGAAAGGAGTGATGGTCCAGAAGATAACATTAGTAGTCCTCATTATTCTGTTAAATAGTGTGACAATAAATGTAATGAGGACACCTTTGAGAATGGATATTGTCTAGATAACAATATTCCTATTAGAACTCTCAGTTTATGTATTGTCGTATGTTACACGACAGTTGTATAATTAAGTTATATCTGTATTTTGTACCATGTATTTGGCGACTCAAATGGGGTGATGAATACCTAATTTTGGGGGCGTCACAGTTGGTATCAAAGCTTAGGGATATGATCCCTGGCTAAGATGTGAGATAAGAACTAGGAGGGGAGAGACGAGGAATTCCTTTGCTAGTATGACCTACCTAAGTTTATTTGGTATTTAATTGGTCAGTCAGTGTATAGGGATAATATGTGACATGTTAATTAACCCTTGTTTTGTGGCAGTATTTAAAAATGGCATCCGAAAATGTTGAGATAAGCAATGGAGCACAAGAGACCGTTGAGTCTCCACAGATCAATAATTAGGATAATGTGCGACAGGATGGCGATAATCCTCCTATAAACAACAACACTGATCAAATGACGAACGATGGTACGTTTAGGAGCTTTTTAGAATTCATGCAACATCAAAGGTAATGCGCTCTTATTCATAAAGCGGTGAAAATAATGGCAACCTACTACGGCCACCGCTAAGCGATTCAAGGAGCTGACCACCGGAGTTTTTAGGAAAGCCGGAACCACTTAAAGGCGAGACGTGGTTAAAGAAGATAACCAAGATATTTGATGTCTTGGGATGCTTAGAGGAGCAAAAGGTTCCATTTGCCACCTTTATCTTGCGTGAATAGGCTGATTACTGGTGGAAATCTGTAAAACGTACCCAGACTGATACACTCAAGATGTCTTGGGAGAAGTTCCAAGAGCTGTTCAACGACAAGTACTTTCCCGAAAGTATTCGTCACATGAAGAAGGTGGAGTTCATCAAGTCGGAGCCAAATAATATGACCGGTAATCACAAGATCGAGAGCTAAGTTTGCTTGAAGTTGTCTCGGTTTGCATCCCATTTGGTCGATAATGAGGAGCGAATGACGCGAATGTTTTTAAGAGGTTTGAAACTCGATATACTTCAATACCTAATTTCTCATAAACTTTATTTGTATTCAGATATTGTGAATAGGGCTCAGTTATTGGAGCGCAATAATAAGTCAGCACAACTAAAAGGTAACGACCAACAACACAATAATAATTGTATGTAACGGCACCATGACCATCTAACAACGATAACCATCGTGGGGGAAATTATCGCCAATAATGGTAACCATTTCGGTGGTAATCATGGCCAAGATAATAGGAATGGAAATTTCAAGAAGAGGAAATTCAACAATGATGGAAAGAAGTCAGCACCAGCACCCGTTGTTAAGGAAGGAGAACGATCACCTATCATATGTTTCAAATGCGGAGGGGAGGGACATATCAGTCCAAACTGCACGATGTCGTCCAAAGCATGTTATAATTGTGGAAAAGAAGGTCACTTAGCCCGATTTTGTTGTTCACTGAAGACAAGTTCAGCTAGGATGGAGGCACCAAAGACCGTTCTAGAAAAGTCAAAATCGGTAGTGTAAGGGAGAGCGTTTTTCGTGACTTCTCAAAAAACCGAGTAACCCGAACGAAGTTACAACGTGTTAGTTAATTATAAATTACGAAGTCTATACCTTATAAGATACCGGTTCTACCCATTATTTTATCTCTCTTGCTTGCGTTCAACGTTTAAATTTGACTCCGGAGAAGTTAGACTTTGACTTATTGGTTGAAACTTCATTAGTAGGAGCCTTCGTTACCTCTACTGTTTTTAAATCTTGTTTGATTCAAATAAAAACTTTCACGTTACTTGTTGATTTTATTTTTTTGAAAATACTTGCCTTTGATTTTATTTTAGGAATCAATTGGTTAACTACTCATCATGCTTTTCGTAAAGGTTGTTAGCTTTTATATTTATAACCAACCTGTTGTGCGAATTCAAGTAACCAAACCACTAAAGTCAATCATTGTCATATCAAGCCATAAGTAAAGAGCCCCGAACCTTTCGTTGTTGACTTCCTTGTGTGGAATGCACCGAGGCCAGACTTTCTGTAGGCGACATCGTGAATGAAGATGGCGAGTTGATAGGTATCATTGTGAGGTTCTATCTAGGTTAAGGGATAGAAGTCACAGTTGGTATCAATGTGACGTACTATCCAAGTCTTGTATGAGAGTTACAGTTTTGAATGATATTTCTATTATTAATAAATTTCCTGGCGTATTCTTGAAGACTTCTTAGCCTACCTAGAGCATGAAATCGAATTTTGTATTGACCCCAGTACAAAACCCATTTCTAAAATCCTCAAATATTTCTTCAACTAAAAGGATCTATTTACATGGATTATGATGAAAGTCATAATAAAAGTATTGGACTAATGAAAATTATGGGTATACGTGGTATTAGTAAGTGTTATGATGAGTTATGTTGGTTATTATGTGAAACATGAAAGTTTCTTAAAAATCACAAAGGGTTGAAAAATCAGATTTTGGTAAAAACGTAACATGAAATTCAATTGACCATATCTCCTATTATATTTTGAATTTTTGAGTGTGGTCAAGTCCTAGAGTTAGATCTACGAGTTACCTAACTAATCCAAGTGGAATCACTGAAAAAGGTGTTGTAGATTTTCGTGTGGACTGATTTTAGCAAAGGAGTCAAAAACTTCAAAATGTCCAAAAAAGCTGCTGCCACGTTTTTGTAAGGGCTGTTTCGGCCACTTAATTAGTGAGAAAAATTCAGGCCTTTTGGGACATGAAAGTATATGGTATAAAGAACATCGTGTCCAAAAATGAGCTCATTCTGACTTAAAATGAGCAAGTTATGACCATTTCAATATTTAGGTTTTTCTGACGAAAAATGCTATAACTGGAGTTCTATAACTCCGATGACCATGAAATTTAAACTGGAAGCTCACATTAACATATGTAAGATCCCCCCAAGATTTGGAAAATTTTGAAGTTAAACTTGAGGTAGCTAATTTCTTAAGGAATTAATTAGAAATTGATTTTTGAAGTAAATGAATTATTCATTTATTTTGATTCCATTATATTTAGTTTTATTGCATGTTTCATGTGTATATGAGCTTATTAAGGTGTTTAATGATTTCAGGAGGAATTGGAACTGAAATGAGGAAAAAAGAAAAATTGCAGGGTTTTTAGCATTAAGCTGGATGCATGGTCTTGGCTTGAGACTTGGATTTTATTGTAGAGTTCTTCCTTAGCTTTCCGGAACATCTTGAATCGTCCAAAATGGAGTTCATATGAAAGTTATGATATTTTTACTAAACGGACGTTGAACCTCAAAGTTTGGAAGTTGCAATTTACACAGCAGTCACTTGAAGCCCAATTTCGACCTTGATACAGAAAGATTCTGTCGATTCTCAAAGAATGAAAGTTGCAGATCTCGTTGATATCTTCATTTTGATAGGTAGTAGGCCCCGTAACTTCTCCCGGATCAAAAGTTATGCTCATTTTACCAAAGGACATCGCAACAGAAAATAGAAATTCGCCCTTGCGAATTTGAGCGGGAAAATTGAGAAATCTTGGATTTTTTGGAAAGTTTCTAAATGCAAATTTTGGTAGACTTCTACATGGAATTGGATTGATATTTCTATTAGATTTAGGATATCTTTTAGACTAAGATTTATTTCCAAATTGGATTCTATTTCTTTATGGAAACTAGTTATGATTTGTAATTCCTTTTAGAATTTGGATTTCTACTTCCTATAAGATTTATGTAAGACCCCAACTTATTATAATAAAATTAAATTTTTTTTTATTCATTATTCTAAATTAATAAGGTATTAATTTGATATAATGCTTTGGTTATGGGTGAAATGTGAAAATTTTATAAAATAAGCAAGTGGTTATAAAATATTCATTTACATTGGGGAATATTCGTTTGGTCGTGGAATATTCTTTTTTGTTTCGAATCTCCGTATGCAATGACCTTTGTGAAACCCAGATTTTATGAATAAAGAATTAATTTTCTCAAAATAATTCTTTTTAATATTATAATGTGAATTTGAGATAATATTATAGTTGTGGGTAGTATTTATAAATTTTGCAAAGTATGCAAGTTGTTATATTATATTCGATTGGTCGGGGAATATTCTTTGTGTCGGAGAATATTAAATGCGACGATACAATCATTAGTGGATCGAAATTATTGTCGGATTGAGAAAAGCGACAAAAATATTTTATTGAAAATAACGGCGGAAGTTTTACAATTGATCTTTGTTGAACTACTCATTAGTAAAAGTATAATGTCTGGCGTTGTTGCATAGTAGCACTGCAGTGTTGATTATTGATATTTATGTGAGAAGTCACTCGGTTTTGTTCAATTATTGCTACAATAGTTCTTTGCATAGTATCTCACATTATTTGATTCAATTATTGTTGATTTATAAGTATTATTTTATTTGTATTATTAACATAATAAAATGAAATATCTTTTATATAAAACAAAATACTTTATTAAAGTTTTTCTATAAATAATATATTATATTCTATTATGCATAGTGTTTTGCATAGTAAAATCTTTTATATAAAAAATGTAATACTTTATTAAAGTTATTCATAAATAGAATATATTATATTTTATTATGCATAGTGTTTGCATAGTGCACATATAGTATTTTGCATAGTAAAATCTTTTTATATAAAACAAAATACTTTATTAAAGTTATTCTATAAATAGAATATATTATATTTTATTATGCATAGTGTCTGCATAGTGTTTGCATAGTAAAAATCTTTTTATATAAAATAGAATATATTATATTTTATTTAAAAGATTTTGTTTTAAATATGGACCGTCGATTAAAGTAAATCAATGAATTGTTCATGGATTAGTTACTATGCATTCCATTTTCCTATAAATAGGAAGCTTAGTTAGAATTGAAATCACACCGAAGTTCGGAGAATTCTCCTTCATAATCTTGAGCGTATTTCCTTAAGAGTTTTAAGAAACTTTGAAGCGAAGAACATAGTATAAGTTTTCTTTAAGAAAATCCTTACCTATCGATTAATATTCTTCTTTTTACGGTAAGGGTGTTATTCTTTCTTATTCATGAAGAGAACTTCTGTTATTCCATTCTTTATTATTCTGTTGGAATAACCTGTAAAAGTGGCATACCCTATACATAACCTGTATACGCGGCATACCCTATACTTGGTGAAATTCTTATGTTATTCCATTCTTTATTATTACATTGGAATAACTTTTGTGTCTTGTGTTTACCATATACTTGGTGGAATGACCTGTTTATGCGGTTTACCCAATACTTGGTGATCTTCTTCTGCTATTCCATTCTTTATTATTATGTTGGAATAACCTGTTTATGCGAAGTACCGCATACTTGGTGAAATTCTTTTATTATTCCGTTCTTTAATATTTTGTTTGAATATCACAGCTTCGGTTTCAATTTCACGACACAGTTCCATATTTATTATTCCACATTTATTATTCATTTGGAATATCCTCATCTCGTGTGTTTTACAGGACTGATTTCCGTCTTTATTATTCTATCTTTATTATTCATTTGGAATATCTTATGCGTGTGTTTTACACCCACTGGTTCCGCCTCTTTATTATTACATTGGAATATCACGTCTTCATTACAGGACTGGTTCCGCCTTTTTATTATTCTCAGTATTTATTATTCTGTTGGAATAACTTTGTCTATCATCTGCACCGCATGCATGGTGATTTCAGTTGTTATTCCATACTTTATTATTCTATTGGAACATCCTGTCGGTGTGAATTTCACCTGACCTGTGGCGACCCCAAATCCGGATTCTTGAAACCCGAACTCGGTTCTCCACGATACCATTTCTTTAAGCTGAATAATACTAAATAATAATAATATAATTCGAACTTAATTTACATACATCAAAGTTTACTTTCCCAGGTACGTGACCTTCAAATACATTCCTTACAATACCTGACAATAGATTCCATTGTCTTACTAACTATAACCATTAACTCATACTAAATCTCATTCGAATAGCTTTTCTTTTCCCTTGTTCATGCCTGAGCCTTCAGGTCGATCGTACGTAACTGAAAACATTTAGTTTAAGCAAGGATGAGCATTTGAGTGCCCAGCAAGTAATAGCAATTATATATATAAAATTTGAAAGAATATAAGTATTCTCTTTACATACCACTTCTACAACGAATCGAAAGTTGTGAAGTAATCTGTACTGATAAAAAATTCACATAACAACTCTCTTCCAAATTATTTAAATTTGGCTCTGGCTCTACCCATGAATAGGGTTTAAGAATCATACTATGAACATTCTTTTCATTTTCGAAAAGGTTTAGCGAAATTCATCCATGAAATCGTCATAACTTACGGACGCACGGAGGGTGATCACCCCTTTGTACCTCAGATTGATCAATACTACATAACTTGAACGAAATTCATCGCTCACCCTTTGTCCGCCAAGCCATAAAAATTTTCCCATTATCGGGATGTTCATACATGCACGTTCCAAACTCCAAGGTTTTAATCTTGCTTCAACAATAATATGTAATTCAACATATATATATACGGGTAATTGACAAAGGTGTATCAACATGTGAATAAATGCCATGATTATCCAAGTGGGGACACTTGTATAACCATTTAGAAATCAACTTAACGTAATATATATCCGAGCTAACATGTTGATAATCAAAGCGTACATAATCCGTGTATGAAATAGAATAATTCAAACTTCTTACTCATGTCCATTGCATAAAGGAAATGCAAAGGTAAGATACTTGCACGATTCACGATTCCAACTCTCAACTTAGGTTTTATCTCTTTATCACAACCTATCAATAATCGGATCATTCGCTCGATTAGAATAATATATCACAACACATAAATCATCGTCTATTATTACAGTCCAAGACATAGTCTAATCACATAATCACGGTGATCATACTTTTAGTTCCTATTCTATACTTGAAATATTTTTATACATTTTTCAAATATCTCATCCATGCTCTTCTGAAAGTCTTTTCTTTCTATTATAGGTCTCGATATTTGTCGGTATTGCAAGCTGACTTTTATCGGGTAAATCTTTGAGTCTAAGACTCTTATCCTATACCTCAACATCTCAGAATATCAAACATTTTATTTTTAATCATTTTCGAATTTTCCGTAAATTGAAAAATTTAAAATAATTCAAATATGTCACTACCGGCCTATAGTGATATAAACTGTTTACTATAGGTGTTCCTCAAAACTTCATAACTTCATAATCGGTTCTCAAGTCAGCTAGTTTGGCCGGCTATAACTTTCAAACATCGGAATCATAATTAAATGATTTAAATATTAAACAATTCCATTATCATTAATAATTAATTTATATTACACTATTAATGAAACCATTGTCAAAATATAAAAGTTATTTATAATAACTCAAACTATTTTTAAAACATTTATATTACCCTTAAATGATTTTTAAAACAATTAAAATCATTTTTAAATAATCACCATTAATATATAAATATTAATGTACTATTCATCCAAATATTAAAAGTCATTAATTATAACTTAAAATATTTTTAAATCCTTAATATCCTCTTTAAATGATTTTTAAATAAATAAAACCATTTTTAAACTATTTATTTAATAATAATTATTAAATAAACTAAATATCATTAATATTATCTTAATATCATTAATATTAAATTATTAATGAAATTATCCTTTAAATATTAAAAGTTATATTTTATAACTTAAAATATTTTTAAATACCTTAATTTCATTTAAAATGATTTTTATAATATTAAAATCATTTTTAAACTAAATTATTTAATATAATCATTAAATAACTTTAATATCATTAATATATAATTAATTAATGAAATTCATCACAAAATATTAAAAGTCATGGGAAATAACTTAAAATATTTTCTTATACCATAATATAATTTTTCATGATTTTTCATGAATTAAAACTATTTTTAAATCATTTATTTAATATTATAATTAAATAAATAAATACCTTTTATATTCCAAAAATATTAAATATTTATGAAATATACTCAAAATAATTAAAAACTATTTTTCGGACTTTAAAATAATTTTTTCGAATTTAATAAGTATTTTTAATAATTAAAATCTAATTTTTCTAATTTTTAAATCATTTTCGAAAAATCGAAAATTAAAATACTTAAAATCGTATTAAAGGCCCCTATAGTGACGTATGTCGCTATAGGTGTTCTTGAGCCTACCTGAGATCTTCATAAGGCGAACCGAGGTGGCCTACTTTGGCCGTGAATAACTCTCTCATCTTAACGAATTTGGACAATCTATAAATTGGGTCTTGTAGAGGAAATACAAGAATATAAGATCCAACAATCATAACCTCTAAACAAACATCGATCTGGGATAAATCAGCCATCAAAGTAGCTACCAAAGTCGTTCTTCACGAAGAACAGGTTAGGTGCCTACTTTGGACCTCTATAACTTGATGATCGTGTAACTTTTATGTGATCTATCAATTCCATGTGTAGACAACATGTAGGACTACAACTATAACACTTAACATCATCATAAAAACAAGAAATCAAGCATCTAAAGTATGGTCAAACCTTGTCGGAAAAATTAACACTTAGAAAATTGCAAATTTGTAATTTTTCGGTCAATCTTAAATCAACCCACTTTGACCTTAAATAACTCTTAATCCGTAATATATATGGACCTGATTCTTTTGGAGGTTAAATACCACATAACAAGATACACATATCAACCTTTAGAACACAAAACACATTAAAGATGACCGAGATATAAGGCCCGACATTTTCCAAAAAAAAACATTTCTCGGACACTTAGAATATTTTCTGGGTTTGAAAAAGCATGGTCAATGCTTAGGTCAACCCACTTTGACCGCTTATAAATCCCGATCTACAATAGATATAGACCTGATTCCTTTTGGAGTTTAAAGAACACATAACAAGCTACACCTAACAACCTTTAAACAACAAAAAACAAAGAATAATCACGAGAGATATAAGTCTTGACATTTGCCCAAAAATCACGAATTTGGTTTTTCCAACTTGCTCAAATCTTCAAATTCGCACTTTGATGTTATGGGTCCGTGTTTTTACAACCCAGAACATTAATAGACTCTCTATTACACTACTTTAAACAATCAATTGCATCAATTAACATCGAATCGAAGGATTTCTAGAATTTAGGATTTCTACCTTTTCAAGCTTGATTTTTGATTTACGCTTCTTGATGCTTCCGATTTGTTGTTTGTGATGGTTGGGCTTTGTTTAGGGACCCATATGCTACAATTCGTAGTAGGTTTTAGAGAGAGAAGCTTAAGGATGAGAGTTGGATGAATTTTAGTGTACAAAATATGCTAACTCTCTCCAATCTATTTATAAAATAATTCAAATGCCTTGGATGCTCAATTTGGTTGTATAATTGAGGTGTAATGGTATAGTAGCATGAGGGAATTCTAGAAGGTGGTGGTTGGCTAGCTTTTGCAAAGATTCTAGCAACAATGCTACTAATAATACACTAAAATGGACAAAAAGAGTATTTTGGTAATTTCCCATATAATTTCATGGGCATTCTTGTACATAGAAATTAAATGTAATATTTAATCACTAGATCGTAATTCTTATCATTTACCAATTACTTTTCATCCTTTGGTAAATTAAAACATTTATACATTAACATCGTAATTAAACCCAATAATTTTAAATTAGGGTTTTCTATAGAAAATTAGGATTTTCTAATTAGGGTTTCTTAACGCCATCAATTAGGGTTTCTAATTGACCATTAGGGTTCTCTAATTATCTCGTATGTTCTAACACGGTCATTAAGATCTCTAACTTCAACCGATTAGGGTTGTAATAATTGTGGTTTGTCTAATTATCGACATACAAACAATAATTAGGGTTTTCTTCAATTCTGACATCTTATACACAAAGTACCCTTCATATACACAAATACTACTCGGTCATATCTCGTGAATCGAGTTTTAATAATTAGGATTTCACAAAGAGGTAATATCTTATGACCTAATTGATTGTCATTGCTCAATATTATCTCATCAATAGCATTACACACAGTACATAATTATTGTCTTTGTAAAATCATTATAATAATAATATAATATTATTATTCTCATCTCTTGATCACAATCCCAATTCAGGGTTTGGATCTCATATCTGACTTCTCTTTCGCATATCAAGTTAAAATACTTGATTTAAATATTCTGAACAATTCATATAATAAAATATTTATTATATAATTCCAATTATCACTTCATATATTATTTCCAATCATGTTTTCATGGAAAATAATTAATAAAAACATTTCTGCTTACAGAAATTAATTACCATAAAAATATAATTTGTAGTAATTAATAATTCCAAAATTATTTCTAATTTTTAAAGAAATAAATATATTCGCATTTATCGTTCACATTACTAGACACTTATTCTCGTCATTAAATAAAAAAAAATTATACGCAAATTTTCTTATTTATTTTATTTAGGAAATCTCGGGTTATTACATGACCTGGTTCCGTTATTATTATTACATTGGAATAACTTTGCCTATATGCATGCAATCGCATGCATGGTGATTTCTTTTGTTATTCCATTCGTTATTATACTCGGTTGGTTAAAGTTTTGACTTTTATACTCCATGAAATTAGTGGAATATCCTTGATATTTGCGCTTCATCCAGTTTCTTTTCATGGAAATATTCTTTTGAGCATTCTTGAATTTTATTCTACAAAGAAGTATCATGTTGACAATTTGGACGTTATCAGTTCCTAGATAATTTAATTCTTGAACTTGTTTAATTGAATTCTTATATCATTGTCATCATCCTCATGTTTATATTTATTGAAAGTCATCGTGGCTTCAGAGTGCATAGATGGACTTGGTATGATTATGACCGAGTGATTATTTAGATAATCATGATCGTAATGTTACAAATGATGTGGAAAAAGTCCTCATTGGCCCGTAGTGCATTGATGGACAGTTTTTGGTATGATTATGGCTATGAATTCTCTTCGGCCAAGGGTGCAAAGATGAATTATTTTATAGCATGATCCGGACCGTTGATGAAAACACGATTATCTTTGGCCCGTAGTGCATGGATAATTCGTGGTCGTAATACTAAAGAATATCCTTGGCTTGTAGTGCATGGATGATTTAATGATGTGGATTATTTATTGAGCTGAGTCTCAGCGATAAAGTGATGAAAAACTTTTTAAATCATAAAAGATAGTAGATTCTATTCTCTACTTGACTCTTTTAATGGATTGCTTGTTCCGCTGCAGTTAAACTTGATGTCTATTGTATTTTATTGGTTTAACATTGTTGGAGGCTAATGATAATTTATTCTGCATTATCTTAGTCATAATATTTCTTACTGGGCTAGTTGAGCTCACCCTTTCTTTCACTGTTCTCTTCAGGAAATGAGAACGTAGCTGGGACTAGTCGGGGAACGGAGTGATGGTCTGAGATGATGTCTTAGTAGTCCTCACTATTCTGTAAAATAGTGTGATAATAAATGTAACGATGACTCTATTTGAGAATGGATATTGTCTAGAAGACAATATTTGTATTTAAACTCACAGCATATGTTTGGTCGTATTTTACACGACTGCTGTATTAATAGTTTGTATTTGAATTTTGTACCATGTATTTGACGACTCAAGATGGGTGATGTATACCTATTTTGGGGGCGTCACAGTTGGTATCAAAGCTTAGGGATATGATCCCTGGCTGAGATTTGAGATAAGAACTAGGAGGGGAGAGACGGGGAATTCCTTCGTTAGTATGACCTACCTAAGTTTATTTGATATTTGATTGGTCGGTCAGAGTATAGGGATAATATGTGATATGATAATTAACCCTTGTTTTGTGACAGTGTTTGAAAATGACATCTGAAAATGTTGAGATAAGCAATGGAGCAAAATAATATGATCGTATCGCAGTACGAGGCTAAGTTTGCGGAGTTATCCCGGTTTGCATCCCATTTGGTCGATAATGAAGAGCGAATGACGCGAATGTTTCTAAGAGGTTTGAAACCCGATATACGTCAATACCTTATTTCTCATAAACTTTGTTTATATTCAGATGTTGTGAATAGGGCTCAATTATTGGAGCGCGATAATGAGTTAGCACAACCAAAAGGTAACGACCAACAACACGATAATAATCGTACCGGTGGCAACGATCATCGGAACAATGATGACCATCGTGGGGGAAATTATCATGCCAAGAATGGTAACCACTTCGGTGGTAATCATGGCCAAGATAATAGAAGTAGAAATTTTCAAGAAGAGAAGGTCATTTAGCCCGATTTTGTCGTGCACCAAAGTCAAGTCCAACTGGGACGGTGGCACCAAAGGCGGATATGGACAACAAAAAGTTGGTGGTTTCAGGAAGAGCGTTTTTCGTGACTTCTCAAAAAAAGTGAGTAAACCGAACGAAGTTAGCACGGGTTAGTTAATTATAAATTCTTGCGAAGTCTATACCTTATAAGATACCGGTTCTACCCATTATTTTATCTCTCTTACTTGCGTTCAACGTTTAAATTTGACTTTGGAGAAGTTAAACTTTGACTTATTGGTTGAAACTTCGTTAGTAAGAGCCTTCGTTACCTCTACTATTTATAAATCTTGTTGATTCAAATCAACATTTTTACGTTACCTATCGATCTTATCTCTTTGAAAATACTTGCCTTTGATGCGATTTTGGAAACGATTTGTTAACTACTCATCATGCTTTTTGTAAGGTTGTTAGCTTTCATACTCCTAACCAACCTGTTATGCAAATTCAAAGTAACCAAACCACTAAAGTCAATCATTGTCATATCAAGCCATAAGTAAAGAGCCCCGATCCTTTCGTTGTTGATTTCCTTGTGTGAAATGCACCGAAACAAGATTTTTGTAAGCGACGTCGTGAATGATGATGGCAAGTTGATAGGTATCATTGTGAGGTGCTATCCAGGTTAAGGGATAGAAGTCACAGTTGGTATCAATGTGACGTACTATCCATGTCTTAGATGAGAGTAACAGTTTTGAATGATATTTCTCTCATTAATAAATTTCTTGACGTATTCTTGAATCTTTCTTAGCCTACCCCAGAGCGTGAAATCAAATTTTGTATTGACACCAGTACAAAACCCATTTCTTAAACCCTTAAAATATTTCTTCAACTAAAACGATCGTAACATGCGCCAAAGACGTTGACTCGAGCTGTTGAAG
Source organism: Panax ginseng (assembly GCA_020205605.1). Taxonomy (NCBI): domain Eukaryota; kingdom Viridiplantae; phylum Streptophyta; class Magnoliopsida; order Apiales; family Araliaceae; genus Panax; species Panax ginseng. The sequence goes on from CM035134.1 coordinate 17,790,584, forward strand.
ATTACGATCGTACTATTCAATATCATCGTGGAAGAGCGAACGTGGTAGCTGACGTGTTGAGTAGAAGATCGTATGCGTTTACAAGTGTGATGTTGTTAACACAAAGACTCATTTCGTATAACTTGCAAATGATGAAGATAGAGTTAAAGACTCTAGGGACCCACGTGAAGATAACGAATATACGAGTAGAATCGACTTTAATCGATAAAGTTAAAGCCGCTCAAACTACGCACCCGGAGCTGATGAATGTGAAGAAGAAGGTTCAAGAGGGCGTTATTTCAGAAGCAAGAATCGATGAAAAGAGGAAATCTCAACTCTCAATTTAATTGGCCCATTTGAAATCCTCGATCGAGTAGGAACTGTGGCTTATAGACTCGTTTTACCAACAAGTATGTTGCGTGTTCATAACGTTTTTAACGTATCGATGTTACGTAAATATGTGGACGACCCGAACCACATTATTAATTTAGAACCGGACGAGATAACAGATGATTTAACGTTTTAGGAGATATGTGTTAAAATCTTGGATAAGAAGAATCGTATTCAACACTCAAAGGTTATACCTCAAGAGTTAGAATTTGAAATTAAGTCAAGGTATCCTCACCGTTTCTAAGATACCAATGCGTCGACGTAAATTTCGAGGGCGAAAATTTTATAAGGAGGGGAGATTGTGAAACCCAGTTTTATGAATAAAGAATTAATTTTTTTGAAATAATTTTTTTTAATATTATGGTGTGAATTTGAGATAATATTATAGTTGTGGGTAGTATTTATAAATTTTGAAAAGTATGCAAGTAGTTATATTATATTCGATTGGTCAGGGAATATTCTTTGTGTATCGAGAATATTAAATGCGACGTCAGATCATCATTGGACCCCACAACGGAATTATTGTCGGATTGAGAAAATGACCAAAATATTTTATTGAAAATAATGGCGGAAGTTTTACTGGTTGATCTTGTTGAACTACTCGGTAGTAAAAAGTACGATGTCTACGGCGTTGTTGCATAAGAGTAGCACCTGTGTTGATTATTGATATTTATGTGAGAAGTCACTCGGTTTTGTTCAATTATTGCTATAATAGTTCTTTGACAAGTATCTCACATTATTTGATTCAATTATTGTTGATTTATAAGTTTTGTTTTATTCGTATTATTAACGTAATAAAATGCGAAACATCTTTATATATAAAATGAATACTTTATTAAAGTTATTCTATAAATAAGAATATATTATATTCTATTATGCATAGTGTTTTGCATAGTAAAATCTTTTATATAAAAATGTAATACTTTATTAAAGTCATTCTATAAATAGAATATATTATATTTTATTATGCATAGTGTTTGCATAGTGCTCGCATAGTGTTTTGCATAGTAAAATCTTTTTATATAAAACAAAATACTTTATTAAAGTTATTCTATAAATAGAATATATTATATTTTATTATGCATAGTGTTTGCATAGTATCTGTATAGTGTTTGCATAGTAAAAATCTTTTTATATAAAATAGAATATATTATATTTTATTTAAAAGATTTTGCTTTAAATATGGACCGTCAGTTAAAGTAAATCAATGCGGACGGTTTCATGGATTAGTTCTTATGCATTCCATTTTCCTATAAATAGGAAGCTTAGTTAGAATTAAAATCACACCAGAAGTTCGTAGAATTCTCCTTCATAATCTTGAGCGTATTTCCTTAAGAGTTTTAAGAAACTTTGAGCAAAGAACATAGTATAAGTGTTCTTTAAGAAAATCCTTACCCTATTAGTCGGAATATTTTTTTTTTACGGTAAGGGGTGTTATTCTTTCTTATTCATGAAGAGAACTTACATTATTTCATTCTTTATTATTACATTGAATAACTTTTGTAAAAGTGGCATACCCTATACATAACTTTGATATCGCCAGATACCCTATACTTGGTGAAATCCTTATGTTATTACATTTTTTATTATTACATTGGAATAATTTGTATGCATGATTTACCCTATACTTGGTGGAATGACACAGATATGCGGGTTTACCCAATACTTGGTGATCTTCTTCATTATTCCATTCTTTATTATTATGTTGAATAACTTTGTTTATGCTAATACCGCATACTTGGTGAAATTCTTTTATTATCTTGTTCTTTAATATTTTGTTTTAATATCATGCCTGGTGTGAATTTCACCGACCGGTTCCATATTTATTATTCCGCATTTATTATTACTCATGGAATATCCTATCGTGTGTTTAACAACCCCACCTAGTTCCGCCTTTATTATTCTATCTTTATTATTACGCTGGAATATCACATGCATGTGTTTTACATTTGGACCGGTTCCGCTCTTTATTATTACATTGGAATATCCTCAGATGTGTGTTTTACAGGACTGGTTCCGTCTTTATTATTCTGTTGGAATAACCTGTCTATGCGAAGTACCGCATGCATGGTGATTTTTGTTGTTATTCCATTCTTTATTATTCTGTTGGAACATCCTGTCGGCGTGAATTTCACCTGACCTGGTTCCGTTATTATTATTCTGTTGGAATAACCTGTCTATGCGAAGTATCGCATGCATGGTGATTTCTTTTGTTATTCCATTCGTTATTATACTCAGTTGGTTAAAGTTTTGACTTTTATACTCTATGAAATTAGTGGAATATCCTTGATATTTGCGCTTCATCCAGTATCTTTACATGGAAATATTCTTCTGAGCATTCTTGAATTTTATTCTATAAAGAAGTATCATGTTGACAATTTGGACGTTATTAGTTCCTGGATAATTTAATTCTTGAACTTGTTTAATTGAATTCTTATATCATTGTCATCATCCTCATGTTTATATTTATTGAAAGTCATCTGTGACATGTAGTGCATAGATGGACTTGGTATGATTATGACCAGGGATTATTCGGTATAATCATGATCGTAATGTTACAAATGATGTGGAAAAAGTCCTCATTGGCCCGTAGTGCATTGATGGACAGTTTTTGGTATGATTATGGCTATGGATTCTCTTCGGCCAAGGGTGCAAAGATGAATTGTTTTATAGCCTGATCATGACCGTTGATGAAAACACGATTATCTTTGGCCCGTAGTGCATGGATAATTCGTGGTCGTAATTCTAAAGAATATCCTTGGCCTGTAGTGCAAGGATAATTTAATGATGTGGATTATTTATTGAGATGAGTCTCAGCGATAAAAGTGATGAAAAACTTTTTAAATCATAAAAGATAGTAGATTTTATTCTCTACTTGACTCTTTTAATGGATTGCTTGTTCCGTGCAGGTTAAACTTGATGTCTATTGTATTTTATCGGTTTAACATTGTTGGAGGCTAATGATAATTTATTCTGCATTATCTTAGTCATAATATTTCTTACTGGGCTAGTTGAGCTCACCCTTTCTTTCACTGTTCTCTTCAGGAAATGAGAACGTAGCTGGGACTAGTCGGGGAACGGAGTGATGGTCTGAGATGGTGTCTTAGTAGTCCTCACTATTCTGTAAAATAGTGTGATAATAAATGTAACGATGACTCTATTTGAGAATGGATATTGTCTAGAAGACAATATTTGTATTTAAACTCACAGCATATGTTTGGTCGTATTTTACACGACTGCTGTATTAATAGTTTGTATTTGAATTTTGTACCATGTATTTGGCGACTCAAGATGGGTGATGTATACCTGTTTTGGGGGCGTCACAGGCGCAGTCATTTGTGGGCCCCATAACGCAAAACATTTGGATGAAAGAAAATGACAAAGATTGAGTTTTATAAATAACGGTGTAAATTGTTGCCGTTAACACTGTTGGGTTACTTGGTGGTTAAAATACAGTAATATGTGTGGTTGCACAGTAGCACACGGTATTGCACAATATTGTTGAATTATTGATTCGTACGTAAGAAGGCACTACTCAATAATTGCTACAGGAGTTACTGTTCAATATTTTATTTTATGGATTCAATAATTGATGCGTTGATATTTTATATTATTGTTGTTTCAATAATTATCACTGCACAGTATTTCCCATTATCAGATCAATAATTCATATTATTTGAATAATATTATTAGATAGCATTATTGGCAATGTCTAGAAAGTTATGTCAAGGAGAAGTTTGGTCATCTAATCAAGCTACCAATAAGGAGAAATCCTTATTGAAAGCCCCTCTTCCCTGAAGCTACCGGTAGTCATAATTGTGATTCTGTAATATTATTTAAGAATAATTAATTATTGATTCATATGATAAGGAAATATTTATTTGATATGGATATAAATGATGTATATATTTATTTTATGTGGATATAATTGAAAGAATTAATGTTGAGGTGTTTTATCAGTATTTTGTCGGACTAGAAGTATTAAAGATCATCCGTTTGTGAATTTTGGATATTTTTGGTTTGGAATTTGGAAAAACTCAAAGCTACAAAGTTGTGGAGAATTCGATTTCAGGCAGAATGGAACTAAAATTCGTATTTTTCTGATAAACATTCTATTTTCTATGAATTGTTGAAGTTTTAAAAAATAAAATGATTTTTATTAAATTAAGGGTGGGACCCACTTGTGTTGAATACACATGGGCTGCTGGAATTTTCAGCATTGAGGGGCTGGTCTTGGTTTATTTTGCATGCGTAGAAAGTTTGGTTAATAATATTAATATTTTATTATTTTAGTCTCCTATGGCGTTCTAGCATTTTTTTATAAATAGACGCCTAAGTTAGAATTGAAAATCACACCAGAAACAAGTTTTCTTTCTCTCTATATTATCGAGCGTATTTTAGTGAGTATTTTGATACTTTGAGAGTTGCTATTTCGTTCGAGTTTCTGTCGGCTTTATATCCGAAATTCAGTCAGAAGTACGGTTATTTTGAGGTAAAAGATGTTATTTTCTTCTTAAATGATATTATTTTCTTCAATATCATTATGCCAAAATATTGGTGAACTTTTTAATCAAATTTAGAACTTTTTGTGTCGGGGTTACTATTCACGTATACAGCACTATTCACCAAAAAAAATGAAATTTCTTCTTTTTGTCCAAGATGTCTATTTTGGCTACTATCTTTGATTGTATCCATGTTTTGATCGTTATTTTTGAATTCTATTTCACAACTGATTATTATGAAGTATTATTGATCTTGGATAAACTGTTAAACGAATCCCTAATATTTGTCCTTCTATCTCACTGGATTCGTTCTCTAAAGTGTTTTTCATCATCCTCAGTCCTTAATGATGATATTACTGAATATCTTTGGCCTGTAGTGCAAAGATGAATGATTAATTGATGAATATCTTTGGCCCGTAGTGCAAAGATGAACAGGTGTTGAGATGAACATGACCAACTGGTGAAATAAACGAATATCTTTGGCCTGTAGTGCAAAGATGAATATTTGATTAAAAGATATATATTGATTGTTGTTATAGAGATAAAATATTGATGATGGACTCTTAAATATTAGAAGATAGTAGAATTCATCCTCTACTTGACTCTTCTAATGGATTGCTGTTTTCGCTGTATTTGTTGATCTAAAACTTGTTGTCTATTATATTCTATCAGATTTTTCCCTGTTGAAGACTAACGATAATTTGTTGTATATTATCTTAGTCATAATATTCTTTACTGGGCTAGTTGAGCTCACCCTTTTCCTTTTTGTTCCATTTTTCTTCTCAGGAGGTAAGAACATAGCAGGATCGAGTCGGGGTATGGAGTGATGTTTCTAGAAAGATGTCTTAGCAGTCCTCCCTATTTCTATAAAATAGTGTTTGAATAATTGTAATGAGGACTTATTTGCGTGTAGATATTGTCTAGAAGACAATATTTGTTTTTAAACTCACAGTATGTATTGTCGTATTTCACACGACATTTGTATTATTGAAGTTGTAGTTTGCTTTATGTACCATGTATTTGGCGACTCGGAATGGGTGTTGTATACCTATTTTGGGGGTGTCACAATTTAGGACTTTGTCTAGCACTATAAATAGAGGATGAGAGTCAAGGTTTTAAGATTCAACTATAAACTATCATATATTGGAGTGCAGACTCAAGAGCATGTCAGGCTAGTTCTTTTTATTCAGTTCTAAAGGGAAGTGAATCCTTGTTATAAGTAATTGATTAATTGAGTATTGTTATTTATTCCATGAAATTTCTTCTGATAATCTGTTTTCATTGATTGAATGCTAATTGATCTAATTGATTTGATATGGCCAATTGAGTTAATTTGATCATTATCATCTGCTAAATTAAGATTGGTATTACGTGTAATTGATATCTTTCTTCATCACAAGTAGTAACTTGGTAATAATAATTGTGGACAAGCTTTTGTTTATTGCTAAGATTATCAGAAAACAAGTTAAACAAATCAAGCTTATGTGTTTGTTGCTTGGATTAGCCTAATTCTCTATTTCTTAATGCTTCTATCATATTAAATCTAAAGACCTTATTCTAGGTTGTATGCTAGTTAGAATCGGTGGAGAGCTTGTTTCATACAAAGGATAATCTAAGTAAATTTGGGATAGCGAGCTTATTGTTATCTAGGGCTAATAGTTTCATTGAAGGAAAATAATAATAACTTGATTAATTGATTGTTGTGCTTGGTGAAATCGAATCGCAGAATCAAGTTTTTACATATTTGGTTAAATCATTAATTCTTGTTTTCTTAGTTTAAAAACAATTTTCAAAAAACCCCCCATCTTTATTTTCTGTTGAAATAGTAGAATAATTCTAAAACAACTTTACTCTTTGTGGGATCGATCCTTACTTGATACTGTGCTAAATTGTGAAGTGAAAGTGAGGTTAATTTAGGAGTGTCAACGACAGCTCCCAAATTTTGGCGCCGTTGCCGGGGAGTGTTAATTATTTTTGTTTATTCTTTGTTTTTGTTTATTTTCTTTTTCCTTTTCTTTTTATTTTATAACTTAATCCTCTCACTCTAGTGACTTAAATTTTGTTCAAGAGATAGAGAAAACTGCACATATAGAAGATGCTCTTGTTCCATCACTTGAAGAGGAAAAGATGGTTGTGCCAAACAAAAATAGGACTTTAAAAGAACTAGCTACTCTCAATCTTGATCAATCATCATTTTGTATTGAGTATCTTACTTTAGATGTTGCTTTTGAACGTAAATCTAGACTAATTCGTCTTTTGCCTACTTTTCGTGGTCTTACTGGTGAAAATCCATATAAGCGTCTAAAGGAGTTCCATATGGTGTGTTCCACGATGAAAGAACAAGGGGTGACAGAGGAGCAGATAAAGCTTAGACTTTTTTCATTCTCATTAGCAGATTTGGCTAAAGACTGGTTATACTATCTTCCTTCGAATTAATACGATTATGGACTGATATGCAAAGGTTATTCTTAAAGAGGTATTTCCCTGCATCAAGAGTTGCCGATACAAGGAAGGAGATATGCGGAATCATGCAGTTCAATGGAGAAACTCTCTATGAGTATTGGGAAAGGTTCAAGAAGTTGTGTTCCAGCTGTCCACCTCACGGAATTGATGAACATTACTTGATCCAGTACTTCTATGAGGGGTTGCTACCAATGGAAAGAAGCATGATTGATGCAGCAGGAGCACTGGTAGACAAGACTCCAGAAGCTGCAAGGAACTTAATTGCAAACATGGCAGCTAACTCACAACATTATGGAACTAAGATGGATCACACACCACAAAGGGTAAATGGGGTAAGCACGAGAGACTTGGAGCAACATATTTCTGATTTAACTGCTTTGGTTCAACAAATGGTTGCAAGGAATACGCAAGGTTTTCAGCAAGCTCAACCTCAGTACCACATAGAAAACAAAGAAGTACCTGTCAATTCTGGGACATCTATGGAGGATATGTTCAAGGCATTCATGAACCAAACACAACAGTTCATGAGTCAGACACAACAATTCCAACAAGAGACAAGAACTGTTCAAGATCTAAGGGACCAAGTTGGTCAGCTTGCAACCACAGTAGGAAGGTCACTTTCTCAAACTATTGAAAATGTAAGTGCCATAACATTGAGATGTGGTGCAGAGGATCAACAAAAAGGAAATTCAATACAAAGCAAGTCCGACAATAGTGAAAAAGGCAGCAGTGATGTACTCAAGCACAAATTTCCACCTCTTTTAGCTTATGAACCGAAACTACCTTTTCCACAAGTTCTAACAAGGAATTTGAACGTTGGAAAGAATTCAACATGGTATACAGAGTCTAATGAAAAATTCCTGGAAGAAATGGCGAATAGGGAACAAAAACTTAAAGATGATGAGGAGTTCACTAGTGGAAACCAGTTAGAAGTGCTTGAGGGTACTACTGAATTTGAAGAAGAAATCAGGTATTCAAAGTCTGAAAAGGATGAACATGAGGAAGAGGAGAAGAATTGGATAAGTTTTGCAGATCTTTACAAAGAGGATATAGGTGATACAGTGTTGCAAACAACAAAAACACTACATGATACACATCATAGGACCTTAACTGTGGAATTGGATGAGCATGTCCAGTTCAACACATATGAGACTAAAAGGTATCTTGGTATTATTGATTTTATTTTTTCTACTGATATTGTTGACTCTATAGTGCAGGAATCTTTTGATCAAATACAATTGTACGAGAATGATTTGAGGGCTGGAATGGAGCGAAATCATGATATGAAGGATGCTCCTAATGAATTGAAACTGTTACCACTCCACTTGAAGTACACAAGTCCGATTACATAGAATGCGAAGAATGATGTCAAGCCAATGACAATAAACAAGGGCAGCTGCTTGGGAGGCAACCCAAGAACTCAGATTTGATCTCTCTATCCCTTTACTTATTAGTTTTTTTTATTTGCATGTAGTTTTTTCTTCTTTGCATGATTTTCTTACATTGGGGACAATGGTAAGGTTTAAGTGTGGGGGGAAGATTTAGGTTTTTATTTTATTAGGGGATATTGATCCGATTTCGATGGAGAATTGGAAAAAAATAATGCTTTTGAAATTTTTGAAAATCTTGGATTTCATGATTCTATTTGCCTATGTGTTCGAAGGTTAAAGTGAAAGATTGAAAATTAATGCTAAAATTCAGAATGTGTTTGGTGCTTAATTTGTTAATGAATGATGAAAACTAAGCCATGATCCATAGTAATTGATTTCAATTGAATTTTTGATACATGAGTACTTGAATATGAGAAGCATGTTTATTTGGTTAAGTTATTTGTAGAGTTGTCTATGTGCACTGATTTAACGACTTAGAACTGTTTAACTGTTTAACTTGCTTATGTTGTTACGAACCATGTGAAAAAAATGATGAATGAAAAAAAAAGAAGGAAAAAAATGAAAATTGAAAATCTGCTTCAATGTCCATTATGCGAAATAACTGGGTATCTAAGCCTCGGGAAGCATCGGTATTCACGCTGAAAAGTGTGATGGATAAAAACAGCTTGACTAGTCGACTTTTGTGGCCTTTGTTACTTGAATAAGTAAGCCTTAGGGGTGTCTCTACACCTAGCTCCCTAAGATCATCTGGTTTGGGAGTCATTGGTGGAAAGTTCGCTAATGGGTAACTCTGAAAAGCCTAAGAAAAGGACACATTACACATGTCAAGAAAAAAAATACAAAAAAAATAAGAAGCATGAAAATACATTCATCTGTGCTAAAAAGAAGGTTCTATGAAAAAAAATTAAAAAGCAAGAAAAATTTGTTCTTGGTTATGAGTCAGTGTGCACGGTTTTTTCTCCATGGTAACTAAGTTGAGTAAGTATGTAGATTTTGGGAAAGTTACTTGTGTGGCTACAATTTGGTTTAATGAAATTCATTGGTGAACTAGTAAGGTTGTTCATTGTGAGTTAACTGATAAGGCATTGATTAGATTTTTGCAAATTTAGTATTGATAATCATGATTTGTACCTTGAAATCTTTTGACATGATGGTTGAATAGAATTTTTCTGGAAATCAAACTTTTAGTTTACACGAGGACGTGTAAAAGGCTAAGTGTGGGGGAATTTGATGAGTGCATATTATTCATTTATTTTGATTCTATTATATTTAGTTTTATTGCATGTTTCATGTGTATATGAGCTTATTAAGGTGTTTAATGATTTCAGGAGGAATTGGAACTGAAATGAGGAGAAAAGAAAAATTGTAGGGTTTTTAGCATTAAGCTGGATGCATGGTCTTGGCTTGGGACTTGGATTTTATTGTAGAGTTCTTCCTTAGCTTTCCGGAACATCTTGAATCGTCCAAAATGGAGTTCATATGAAAAAGTTATGATATTTTTACTAAACGGACGTTAAACCTCAAAGTTTGGAAGTTGAAATTTACACAGTAGTCACTTAGAGCCCAATTTCGACCTTGATGCAGAACGATTCTGTCGATTCTCAAAGAATGATAGTTTCAGATCTCGTCGATATCTTCGTTTTGATAGATAGTAGGCTCCGTAACTCTTCCCGGATTAAAAGTTATGCCCATTTTACCAAAGGACGTCGCAGTAGAAAATGGAAATTCGCCCCAGCGAATTTGAGCTGGAAAATTGAGAAATCTTGGATTTTTTGGAAAGTTTCTAAACGCAAATTTTGGTAGACTTCTACATGGAATTAGATTGATATTTCTATTAGATTTAGGATATCTTTTAGACTAAGATTTATTTCCAAATTGGATTCTATTTCTTTATGGAAACTAGTTGTGATTTGTAATTTCTTTTAGGATTTGGATTTCTACTTCCTATAGGATTTAGGACTTTGTCTAGCACTATAAATAGAGGATGAAAGTCAAGATTTTAGGATTCAACTATAAACTATCATCTATTGGAGTGCAGACTCAAGAGCATGTTAGGCTAGTTCTTTTTATTCAGTTCTAAAGGGAAGTGAATCCTTGTTATAAGTAATTGATTAATTGAGTATTATTATTTATTCCATGAAATTTCTTCTGATAATCTGTTTTCATTGATTGCATGCTAATTGATCTAATTGATTTGAAATGGCCAATTGAGTTAATTTGATCATTATCATCTGCTAGATTAAGATTGGTATTACGTGTAATTGATATCTTTCTTCATCACAAGTAGTAACTTGGTAATAATAATTGTGGACAAGCTTTTTGTTTATTGCTAAGATTATCAGAAAACAAATTAAACAACTCAAGCTTATGTGTTTGTTGCTTGGATTAGCCTAATTCTCTATTTCTTAATGCTTCTATCATATTAAATCTAGAGAGCTTATTCTTGTGACGCCCCCAAAATAGGTCCAATCTATCCAACCTATTCTGAGTCGCCAAATACATGGTACAGAAAACAAATACAACTTTATTACTACAATTGTCGTACAAAATACAACAACACATATATTGTGAGTTTTAATACCAACTGTGACTCATGTCCCAACTATGGACAACACCTCACATTGATACATTACATAAAGGTACAGTCAATAACTGTTTTAGAAATTAAAACCTTTGGGAAATGCTCAAGAAAACCTTCGTACATGGGAGGCCATGCGTCTAGGTTATGATAGATATCATATGTCCAGAGAATTATCCTTGGTTGACCCAATAGACTCCAAAGAAAACGAGAAGATTACTATCATATTCTTCCCAATGGTGAGTCTTCTCTTGACATATAACTATATCCACTGTCTCCAATTGAGAATTATACTTCAACAAAACTCCAAGATCATATAGGTAGTGCTCGTAGACATACTCACCAAGTGGATGTGCACAACCCTGTCTTATGATAACATGAGTTTGTATGTCATTAGACATCTTGTATGATTGTGGAAAAACACCCTTCCAAAGTTGGGTTCACCCCACCCTATTGTTGTTCACCAAAATCAATTATTAAGTGACGTATAATATACGACACACACATCTTAGGTCCTCAATACAATTATATATTGTATGTCATGCTGTTTTATATGTGTTGAGAAACTTTGACAGCCTCTCGGACCACCACACTATTCCCCTCATTATCCCCGGCCGACCCAAATTTACATTCTTATTACCTGAAAGGAATTGTGAAGCAAAAGGGTGAGCACAACTAGCTCAGTAAAGAATATCATGACTAAAGATAATTAAATTATTAATAGCCTTCATTAGTAATAAATCAGAAATTTAGAACATATGGTAGATGATAAAACTTTTCAACCATAGTTGCGGTTGAACGAGCAATCCATTAGAAGAGTCAAATAGACCATAAAGTCTATTATCTTCTCCATGTTCCTTAATTTGTTGTATCGAAGCATTTTAGGATTTTACTTGTTTTGACTTTTGTTTGACTTCTTAAAAGTGTTTGGAGCTTATTTGAAGCCTAATTGGATTGGTTTCTTGTTAGAGTTTTGGCAAGTGAATATAAATTGGATTGTTCGCAGCATTGAATTGGGGACACTCAATTCTACACAATTGAGAGTAATCAAGGAGCAAGAGCAGATCTTGAAGGCTGGAACTTGGAGTTCTTCTTCTTCTTCTTTATTCTTTTAAATTGTGTAATTCATTAGGGATGATTTATCAATTATTTGTGGTTTTTAATTCTGTCATGAACTAATTCCTTTTATTAAGATTCCAATGGAACCTTTTATGGTTATGAATTGATTATTTAATTTATTCCAATTATTTATGTTGAAGTGAATTGTTCATCATATCTTGCACTTATTGATTAATTATCTAGCCAATAATTACCGTGTTACTCTGAAAGGAATCGAGAGAGGAATTCTAGGGTTAGAATCAAGGTGGTGACATGTGACTTAGTTATTTGCACAAAGAATAATTAGGTTTGTGAATAGAATGAGAATATCTATTTGCGCATGTAACACATAAGGAATTGGGATTATAACGAGTTTAATTCAATTGTTTTGCATAGAGATATAGCAAAATTAATCTGGGTTAAATAGAAGGCAATTGATCACTCGAGAGAGGGCTTTTGGCATTTGAGAATTCCTGTTAACAATTCAGTAGACATAATAATTGGGATATTTGGATAATTGATTTAATAATCATAATTGGGGAAATTGGAGTCTTACTTGTCATTTATCCGCATTTCAAACAATTCTTAGTTTGTTCTTTGTTTTCTTTTAGAATAATTTCTTGCTTTATTAAAATTTGTTTTCTTAGTTTTAAAAATCACAATTATTGGTTGTTTAAGTTAAATTGAATTGATATAGTACTAGTAGTTGGAGTTTATTAATTGGAATTCTCTGAGGGATCGATACTCTATTTTATCACTATATTACTTGTTGATCGTGTATACTTGCACGTTTGCTTTGATTGTGAAATCAACCAACAAGTTTTTGGCGCCGTTGCCGGGGAATTCTTTGTTAATATTAATTCCATATTAGTTATAATCAATTCGGTCTTAATTTAAACGTTATTTATTTCTCTTCTTGTCTTTGCAGGAATTCTTTGCGAGTGTATGCACACTAGATCAAGGGCGAGAAAGGAACTTTTTCCTTATACTGATTTAGATTGAAAGGAAGTTCTAAAAGGGCAATCGACTAGTGCGGTATCACCTGAGGAAGAAAAACTGGCAGAACAAGAAATTCCAGTGAACATGGCAGGGAACGATCAGAAATCACTTCGGGACTATGTCATGCCGAATGTCATGGATATACAGTTGAGTATTAAGAGGCCGGCAATCAATGTTAACACTTTTGAGATCAAACCAGCAACCATTCAAATGCTTCAGAATCAATGTCAGTTTGGGGGTAGTTCGTTAGATGATCCGAATGAGCACATCTTAAGTTTCTTGGAAGTTTGCGACACCTTCAAATTCAACAATGTGTCGGAAGATGCTACAAGGTTGAGAATGTTCCCATTTACCTTGAAAGATAAAGCACAAAGTTGGTTACACTCTCAGCCTCCGGACTCAATCCTCACTTGGGACGACTTAGTTCAAAAATTTCTAGCTAAGTTTTTCCCACCAGCGAAGTCAGCAAAACTACGAAATGATATTCATACCTTCACACAGCTTTGATTCGTAATCATTGTATATGAGGCGTGGGAAAGGTTTAAGGATATGTCATGAGTGCCCACACCATGGAATTCCACAATGGATGCAATTGGGGATATTTTGTGATGGTTTACAAGCATCCACGAGGGCAAGTATTGATGCAAAGTTGAGGGAGGAGCGATTATGTCTAAAAATTTTGACGAGGCATACCAATTGTTAGAGACGATGGCCACCAACAACTATCAAGGGCCCATGACAAGGACTAATCCTCCAAAAACAAATGAGAAAAGTATGATGTGGATGCGATAACATCATTACAAGTGCAAATGGTCGCAATGGCTAAGCGAGATAAAATTATTAAGTCCACAATCCACACAAAGAGTAGCGATGGTTTGTGAAAATATGTGTTAGGGTCATACTACAGATCAATGTGCCATAAATGCTGAATCAGCACAGTATGTGGGGAGTTATAGTTGGTCTACTCAGCCTTATCCGAATCAAAATACATATAATCCGGGTGGAGAAATCATCCTAGGTTTTCATGGAGTAATAACCAAGTCATGCAGAACAAGCGCCAGACAACAAAACAATTCCGGATTCAAAACCGCATACAACAACAACTCGCGCGGAAAGCAAGTTGGGAAGAAGCCTTGGAAAGATTTGTTAAAGCAACCGAGAAAAGGAGTGAGGAGAGTGATAAGAGATTTAATCAAATAGAGCTAAATGCAATAAAAGTCGTAATGCATCGATCAAAAATCTAGAAAATCAAATGGGACAAATAACACATGCATTGAATAACCACCACTTGGAACACTTCCGAGCGATACCTAGAAAAAACCCGCAGAGATGAGCATTGTAAAGGCGGTAATTTCTACGAAGTGGAAAAGAACTACAAGAGTCAGTCACGGATAGGGAAAAGGAGGACAAGGCATCAATTGAAACAGAGGAAGTGGTGGAGACCGAAAAGCATCAAGATGAGACCTCACAGCAGAAAAATTTAGAACCAACCAGTACAATGCCTCCCATACCGTATCCGCAGAGATTTCAGAAATCCAAGTTGGATAAGAAGTTCTCACGATTTTTGGACATCTTCAAGAAGTTGCATATCAACATCCCTTCACCAAGCCTTGGAATGAATGCCGAAATTACGCGAAGTTTATGAAGGAGGTTTTGTCGAAGAAGAGGAAATTGGGTGAATTTGAAACAGTAGCATTGACGGAAGAATGCAGTGCTATCATTCAAAATAAGTTACCGCCGAAGCTCAAGGATCCAGGTAGCTTTAATATACCGTGTGAGATTGGAAATCGCCGGTCGAGCATTATGTGATTTGGGGGCCAGTATAAATCTAATGCCATTATCCGTCTACAGCCAGTTCTGACTTCAGGCTCCACGCCCAACGAATATCAGTTTGCAGTTAGCGGATAGATCGGTTACATATCCACGAGGTATAGTTGAAGACGTGTTAGTAAAAGTGGATAAATTCATCTTCCCCGCGGATTTCTTTATCTTGGATTGTGAAGTGGACAAAGGAAATCCCAATCATTCTTGGGCGACCATTTTTGCAACAAAAGTAACATTGATTGATGTTCAAAAGGTGAATTGACAATGCGAGTTGAAGATCAACAGTCACCTTTAACATTTTCAAGTCAATGTCTTACCCAAAAGAAAAAGGTGAATGTATGCGGGTTGATATCATGGAGGAATTGGTGAATCATAAATTCAAAGACAAATTATTCGGAGGACCCACTTGAATCTATTTTGCTCGGATGATTTAATATGGTATTGAAGAGGATATCGAATATGTCAAATGGCTAGACACACCATCGGTCTTTCTAAGAGCACTCAATCTTTCGACACCATAGAGAGGCCCGAAAGCGGAAGGTAAAAAGTTCAAACCCTCAATAAAAGAGCCACCGGTCTTTGGACTTAAAGCCATTACCACCCCATCTCAAAGATGCTTATTTGGGAAAAGATGATACCCTACCATTTATTATTTCGACAGATTTGACTGATACGCAAAAGGAGAAACTGCTACGAGTCTTGCGAGAATTCAAAACAGCAATTGGGTGGACTATAGCGGACATTCGAGGTATTAGCCCATCATTCTGTATGCATAAAATCTTAATGGAAGAAGGGGCAAAACCAACCATCGAGATGCAAAGAAGGCTAAACCCCATCATGAAGGAGGTGGTGAAAAAGGAGATTATAAAGTGGTTGGATTCTGGCATTATTTACCCGATCTCAGATAGTTCGTGGGTGAGTCCTGTACAATGCGTACCAAAGAAAGGCGGTATGACAGTGGTGAAGAATGAAGCTAATGAGCTCATCCCTACTCGAACAGTTACAGGATGGAGAGTATGCATGGACTACCGCAAGCTAAATAAAGCCACACGCAAGGATCACTTCCCCTTGCCATTCATTGATCAGATGTTGGATAGGCTAGCGGGACATCAGTTCTATTGTCTCTTGGATGGTTACTCTGGATATAATCAAATTGCCATAGCACCGGAAGATCAAGAGAAAATGACATTCAAATGCCCATACAGTACGTTTGCATTTCGGCGTATGTCTTTTGGTTTATGTAATGCACCAACAACCTTTCAACGGTGCATGATGGCGATCTTCTTCGATATGGTCGAGAAAAATTTGGAGGTATTTATGGACGATTTTTCTGTGTTCGGTGATAGCTTTGATCTTTGCCTGAAAAATCTAATTTTAGTGTTGAAACGTTGCGTGGAAACTAATTTGGTTCTCAATTGGGAAAAATGTCACTTTATGGTGAAAGAAGGGATTATTCTAGGGCATAAGGTTTCTGCAGCAGGGTTAGAGGTGGATAAGGAAAAGATAGAAACTATTGATAAATTACCTCCTCCATTATCTGTGAAAGGAATCCGGAGCTTCTTGGGGCATGCAGGTTTCTATAGACGCTTCATTAAAGATTTTTCACAAATTTCAAAACCTTTATGTTCCCTCGTTGGAGAAAGATGTCCTTTCAAAATGGATCACCATGTATCGAGGCATTCGAGGTTTTAAAGAAGAAGTTGGTATCTGCTCCGATCATTGTGGCGCCCGATTTGTCTTTACCATTCGAATTGATGTGCGACGCCAGCGACTATGCAGTGGGAGCAGTATTGGGACAACGTCACGACAAGATCTTTCACACAATCTACTACTCCAGCAAGACGTTGACAGATGCTCAGTTGAACTACACAACCACCAAAAAAGAACTACTTGCAGTTGTGTTTGCCTTTGATAAATTCAGAGCATATCTCATTGGGACCAAGGTCATTATCTACACGGATCATTCTGCAATCAAATATTTGATCGAGAAGAAGGATGCCAAACCGAGGTTAATACGGTGGGTGTTACTGCTGCAAGAATTTGATTTGGAGATCCGGGATAGAAAGGGTACAGAAAACCAAGTGGCGGATCATCTTTCGCGGTTGGAAAATGCAGAGGTATAGAGCCAAGACAATGCACTGATTAACGAGAAATTTCTGGATGAACAACTTCTCCAAGTAACCACAACACTGCCTTGGTATGCTGATTATGTGAACTACGTGGTTGCTAAGGTATTACCACCGGATTTGAACTCACAACAACGAAAGAAATTCCTCCACGACGTGAAGCAAGATTATTGGGATGAACCATTCTTGTTTAAAGGCGCATGCGGATCAAATGATTAGACGTTGTGTGCCACATGAAGAGATGGATAAAGATATTGGGTCATTACCACTCATCGATTATGGAGGCCATTATTCCGGTGATCGAATCATGCGCCAAGGTGTTACAATCAGGATTTTATTGGCCTTCTTTATTCAAGGATGCGTATCTCTATGTGCTAAAGTGTGATCGATGCCAACGCGTGGGTAATATCTCCAAGCGAAATGAAATGCCACTCAACTCTATATTGGAGGTAGAACTGTTCGACGTTTGGGGAATCGATTTCATGGGACCATTCCCCTCATCTTTTAATAATCAGTATATTATTTTGGCGGTTGATTATGTTTCCAAATGGGTAGAAGCCACAGCTTTGCCCACAAATGATGCCAACGTCGTCCTTCGATTCTTAAAGAAAAATATCTTCACACGATTTGGGACTCCGCGGGTAATAATAAGTGATGAGGGAACGCATTTCTGTAACAAGCAGTTCACAAAATTGTTGGTGAAGTATGGGGTTCATTATAAAATCGCAGCTGCGTATCATCCCCAAACCAATGGCCAAGTTGAGGTCTCGAACAGGGAGGTCAAGCGAATTCTAGAAAGGTGGTCAATCCGTCACGAAAAGATTGGTCTTTACGTCTTGACGATGCTCTATGGGCGTATCGTACAGCATACAAGAATCCGATCGGCATGTCACCTTATCGCATGGTTTACGGAAAGGCGTGCCACCTCCCAAATGAAAGCTAGAACATAGTGCACACCGGGCCATTCAAAAGCTCAATTTTGATGTACAAGCAGCGGGTGAAAAAAGGTTACTGCAGTTGAACGAGATGGATGAACTCCGATTCAACGTTTATGAAAACGTAAAACTTTACAAGGAGAAAGTCAAAGCTTGGCATGATAAGAAAATTCTCGATAAAACATTTGAACCGGGCCAACAAGTCTTGCTTTTCAACTCGAGATTGCGTTTATTCCTGGAAAACTAAAATCTCGTTGGTCGTCCTTTTACGATTGTTCATATACATACACCACATGGTAATATCGAGATCGAGAAACCAAATTCAAATTGCACATTCAAGGTTAACGGTCAAAGACTCAAACATTACTGGAGTGGACCAATTGAACGTCAAACTACGGTCATGAACCTCGCCGACCCAGTGGACAATTGAGCATCCCAAAGAAAGAGTCAATGACGATGAAACTGCGCTTATTGGGAGGCAACCCAATCATTTTATATTTTATTTTATTTGTATTTTTAGATTTTATTTTATTTTATTTTATTTTTTAGTGCATATCATTTCCTATTTTAGTGTTCCTAGTAAAGCTAGTCAACATTTTGGGTGATTGAGTCTTGAGTTGTATCATGGTTGCATGGCCTTATTTACTTAGTCTCAATTTGCGGTGTGGAGGACATGTGCTTAATTCTTGAAGTCACGGCACTTTCAGCCCACGCGCTCAGATTACATTAAGACCACAGCCCTTCCGTTATCCCTTCACACTATCCCTTCACTCAAAGCACCCCATCTCTGCTTGAACTAGACCCCAGCGCCCGCTTAGGAGGGCACACTTATCGATCCATCACAATACTCGCTCTCGATACCACAATACCAATAAAAACTCGCTGGACCACAGGCGCACACGGCCATTGTAAGCCAAACCTCAGCGCCTCGGCGCTGAGGATGCGTTCCAGATTCCAATATGAACTCAAATGGCCGGACGGTTACACTATTCTATTTGAAACTCTCTTCTCCTCTAATTACATACCACACGTCTCCACTACCTTCATATGGTAACTGAAAAGTGCTAATAATATTTTCACAATTCAAAACAGATTTTCACGATCCTTTGTTCTCCTGTGTTCCATAAATTTCATCTTTCTCGTTCAATATCAACAAGGTCTAACAAGGTATGTCGTGAATTATATTTGAACCATGGGGCACAAAGCTATCTAATGATGTGGTTGGTATGTACATAATCTACTGAATTCATATCTTTTTACACCAACATCGAAGCATGTCATTCTTCTGATCTTGACTATCTTATACGGCACATATGTGATTATTCTTGGATTGGGAGAGTATGTTATTATAAATGATTGAATGCTAGGGATACATTGTACACCCACAAGGTGTTTGATAATTTGCCTGAGTCATTGATCTTGTCCACATGCACACATATCACCATGTCCAAGCACTATCATTCTGGACCATCTTGCCACCACAATGGTTTCAATCTACTGTAGCACATATTCATGGCACATAGTAAATTATAGTGGGGAGAATTACACTATATTGATACATGCATGTCTCCTATTCATAACAACTCTTTTGGGAATCTCTTGTGTTGCTTTTGCTAATTCTAAAAACTGAAGAGTCCATGACTCCAATCGGTACAATTATGCATGCGCTTGCGATTTTGTGTCAAACATCACCCCCACCAATGTACTCAATTTCCACATATATTTCAAAGTTTGGGGATAAAGTCATACATAAGTTTATCCACACTCAAATTCTGTTCAATGCTAATACATATATATATTTATATATATTATATAATTTTAATCATGGCTTCCAAAACGTCAAACGTCAGTGGTGAAGGGTTCAGAACCGCTTGACTCCACCGCCAAAATTTGACAATACCATTTTTTTTTCAGTCTTGCGGCTCAGGAACAATACAACCGCATGGCTACTCGATCATTAGTTCCGGAACGTGGGTTGAGACCAGATCAATCAAAGGATGGCGACATGGTAATCATGATAGCCGAGAGGAAATGGTTCACATTCACTGAGCAGCCCGATCCAGCAGTGATTGCAGTTGTAAAAGAATTCTACGCCAACGTGCCCGAGCATGATCATTATGGGGTTTTTGTAAGGGGCAAAACAGTGGAAATTGGCGAAGAGGACTTCAACGGGTGCTATCAACTGCCACTAGAGGGATTGAACGACGAATACTCACGGTTTATGAGTGATGGGATAGATTATGAGCAGATAATTCGTGAGCTTTGTCAGCCGGGCACCACATGGACAATACATGAACGCGGAAGCATGACCTTCCCACTCGCGAATCTCAGCTTATGAAGGCATGGTATGCATTTATTTGCACAAAACTCATGCCATGCACCCATGTGAGTCATGTGACAAGGGAACGAGCAGTGCTTTTATACTCCATAATCAAAGGATTTAAAATTGATGTAGGCCATCTCATTCTGCAATCTGTCCTCCGAGCATCTCACGAAGGAACCACTGGAGGGTTACCACATCCGCCTCTCATCTCGCAGTATTATGTGCTAAGTTCGAGTCAAATGGAAGTCGATTTGATGATCCAAACGCCTATGCCGGTGTTGGACCACAAGTTGATAAGCAAATACAAAGTGTGTGGATCTGTGGAGCAAACCACCCTAGGGATTGGGTTTCATAATCCCCAAGTCGAACCTTCTCAAGCTCCACCACCTCAGGCTCCACCTACTTATGGTCCCTCATCTGCAGCTTATCGCGATGTGGTTCCCGAAGCAGTCCAACGAGAAGTTAATGGATGGTTCTACAATATTGAAGCCCAAAATGTCCGCCTGTCTGAACGCCAAGATGTTATCTATAAATATTTGGTTGACCAGTTTGCAGCCCAGAATGCTATGAATGCCCAGCTATTCCCGGGTGTTAGTCTCAGTCAGTTCCCCACTTCCCCAGTCCTGCCAGTTTTTCCCCCTTCTGATCTAGAGATGAGCGAGGATGATGATGCTCCACCCGAGGCTTAAGCTCATCAGGGAAGTCCTCTGTTTTATTTTGTTTTATCTTTCGCATGAGGACATTGCTCTAGATAAGTTTGGGGGTAGTTGTTTAGTTTTATTTTTATTCGCATGAGTAAACTGTGTTTGTTATTAGATTGTGGATGTTTTAATTTTTATAATGTTGCATTTAGGATTGCATGTTAATTCCAGCTTTTGATAGTGAGTATATTTGAAGGCCAATTATGAACTTAAAATTGCATGAACAAGTCTAATAAGGATTGTTGAGTCAGTGATATGATTTTCTTGATATGATTTGAATCCCTATCTGTTTGACACTGATATTTCAAGGATAGCACAATTTGAAAAATGACCATGTTAGATATGATAGTTTAAATGGATAAATAATAGAGTTCTGAAGGATGAATGCTAATGAAATGAAAGAGCAAGTTAAATAGTTAGTGAAGACTGAATTTAGATATGAACTCAAGTTTGGGGGAAAAATATATGGAATATATAAAAAAAAATAAACATCGTGGCGTGCTTGTCTAGTTTTGTGGCCTTTGTTACTTGAGTAAGTAAGCCCGAGGGGAATGTCTCTACACCTAGCGGCCTAAGGTCTTAATGGCTTGGGAGTCGTTGGTCGAAAGCTCGTTAAGGTAGCATTGAAAAGCCTAAGGGAATAAGGCAATGCATAGTCATGAGAAAAAAAATAATAATAAAAAAAAAACGGGAAAAGTGCAAAAAGCCCCGCAAAATGCCCCGCCTATATATATATATATATATATATATAGAGAGATAAGTAAGTATTTCATGTTAACCCTCAATTTTGGTGATTGTTTAATTTCAGTTGAATCTAGTTTATTTGATGAGTTCTTGAGTTGAACTGTATGAAGCTTATTATGAACTTTATTATCTTTCAAATTTTTGCTTTTCATTGGTTAGCATGGTTGTTGAACACACACTCACAATATCAGTAATAACAGATTTGGATTGATTGATTGTTGGGATATTATTGATCTGTTTTAACATGATGTATTAGCATGTTTTTGTGATTTTTCTGAGGCCTATGGATATTCGTCAACTATTGAATCGCTGGAATTAAGGTCATTTAGTTAGTTTGCATTTGCATGATGTTTAGTTATTCGTGTTGGTTGTGTTTTGTTGCTTGAGGACATGCAACGATTTAAGTTTGGGGGTATTTGATGATTGGGTAATATACTCATGAATTGGATATGTTTGACCTTAATTTGTTGTATGACCAAAGCATTTTAGAGTTATTTTACTTGTTTAAGTTATGTTATTGCAGGTATGGGGGCTGGATGAATGTTTGGGATTAATTGAGCTTAAAAGGGGCATGTCTGTGGAATCTATCATCCAATATCAAGGGCCGCCTTAGTTCATTTACCAGTACGAAGCTACTGTCTTCTGTGTCTTGACCAGACGCGACGCTGCGTGGATCAAAGCAATTTGCTTTGCTTTGACTTTTTGTTTGACTTCGTGTTTGGAGCTTATTTGAAGCCTAATTGGATTGGTATTGTTAGAGTTGGGCAAGTGAATATAAATTGGATTGTTTGCATTGAATTGGGACACTTAATTCTACACAATTGGAGATTAATCAAGGAGCAAGAGCAGATCTTGAAGGCTGGAACTTGGAGTTCTTCTTCTTCTTCTTTATTCTTTTAAATTGTGTAATTCATTAGGGATGATTTATCAATTATTTGTGGTTTTTAATTCTGTCATGAACTAATTCCTTTTATTAAGATTCCAATGGAACCTTTTATGGTTATGAATTGATTATTTAATTTATTCCAATTATTTATGTTGAAGTGAATTGTTCATCATGTCTTGCACTTATTGATTAATTATCTGGCCAATAATTACCATGTTACTCTAGAAGGAATCGAGAGAGGAATTCTAGGGTTAGAACTGGGCAGGGTGACATGTGACTTGGTTATTTGCACAGTGAATAATTAGGTTTGTGAATAGAATGAGAATATCTATTTGTCGCATATAACATATAAGGAATTGGGATTGTAACGAGTTTAATTCAATTGTTTTGCATAGAGATATAGCAAAATTAATCTGGGTTAAATAGAAGGCAATTGATCACTCGAGAGAGGGCTTTTGGCATTTGAGAATTCATGTTAACAATTCAGTAGACATAATAATTGGGATATTTGGATAATTGATTTAATAATCATAATTGGGGAAATTGGAGTCTTACTTGTCATTTATCTGCATTCAAACAATTCTTAGTTTGTTCTTTGTTTTCTTTTAGAATAATTTCTTGCTTTATTAAAATTTGTTTTCTTAGTTTTAAAAATCACAATTATTGGTTATTTAAGTAAAATTGAATTGATATAGTACTAGTAGTTGGAGTTTATTAATTGGAATTCTCTGAGGGATCGACACTCTATTTTATCACTATATTACTTGTTGATCGTGTATATACTTGCACGCTTTTCTTTGATTGTGAAATCAACCAACAATGACTACCTATCTTTACACTTAAGTCAAAGAGAAATTTTATCACCGGGATTACAAAATGTTATATATGATAATAAAAACAATACGATCAACAACTGCATTTAATTTCAAGAGTAATATTCATAAATTAATGATTTCATAACCCCCTTAATTCAAATATTATAAATCACTTAGTAATCTCATAATCTAATATTATTAATACTACCACAATATTTTAATCATTTCTTAAACTTATAAACAATTTATTTTAATTGTTTACACTTTACTAATTAATGCATTTAATCATACTAAAATGTCAAACTCATAAGATTTCATCACCAATAACCAACAACCTCATCAAAAATATGCATATATCATATATAGGATTTCTAAGCCATAAAATCCTATTTTTCAATTTTGTTACTTCACATAACATATTTAATTTATTTATTCATAACTAGTCCATTTTTATAAAAAATACCAAATCAGTTCTAAAAATATTTTTTTTCTGGAATTTAGCATAATATAGTCTCATATTGAACATATATTTTTCTCGAAATTTTTAAAATTCATTTACTTTTTTTCACATGGTCAAAACTGCCGAATATTTAGACATTTATCATAAATTGTATTTTTGTCCAAAAATTCCGAAATTTATAGAATATACTGATGTTATATAGATATACTCCCAATAAAAATTTTACCAATTTTGGAGTTAACCATAAGGAGTTATAAGGGTTTACTTTTAAAATAGTCTTTTCTCATAAAATTCATAACTCTTAATCTATACATCCAAAAATCACCATTTTTGGACACAATCAAGAAAACTTATCAAATTATCATTTCAAATTTTTTCAAAATTTTTGAAGGTCGGAAAAATTACGAAACATGAAAAACATATTAACCCTTAAAATCCCTTACCTCAAAAGAGCAGTACTTCTGACTGGAATATCGGATGTAAAGTCGAAGAAATCTTGCACCGAATAGCAACTCTCAAAGTATCTAAATACTCACAAAAATACGCTCGACAATATTGAGAGAGAAAACTTATGTTTCTGGTGTGATTTTCAATTCTAACATAAGCACCTATTTATAGGAAAATGCTAGAACGCCAAAGGAGACTAAATAATAAAATAATATTATTATTATTCATCCTCTACGCTTGCAGCCATTCTAGACCAACTTCAGCCACCACACTTGAACAATTTGGCAGCCCATATGTTTAAAACAATAGTGGGTCCCACCCATAATTTTAATAAAAATCATTTTATTTTCTGTAATTTCGATAATTCATAGAAAATAGACCGTTTATCAAAAAAATACGAATTTTATGTCCATTCCACACGAAATCGAATTCTCTACAACTTTGTAGCTTTCAGTTTTTCCAAATTCCAGACAGAAAGTATCTGAAACCCACAAACGGAAGATTTTTAACACCTCTTAAAATTCATAACAAATCATACGTTCATTTTTAACGGTTCAAAATTTGTGGATATATACTCAACTTATATATGTATAACATATCCAAAAATCACAACGATCCAATGGTCAGATCAAAATTATAACTCACGCAATAAAGCTTTAATGTGAGACCCCGATTTTTATGAAATAAAAGTATTCAATTTTTTTCTATTTTGGTAAATAGTTAAATTGATAAAAGGTTAAAGTTAAAGGTGATGTGTGAAAAATTTTCAAAGTAAATAAGTTGTCATAAAATATCTAGTCACTATTCACTCTAGAATTTTTCACTCGGGTATTCGGGGCACTTTTTGTGCCGGAGTACTATTCACAAATTACTATTCACGAGCTACTATTCACCCAAATTACTATTCACTCTAGTATTGTTCACTCGGGTATTTGGGGCACTTTTTATGTCAGAGTACTATTCACGAGTTACTATTCACCCAAATTACTATTCACCCGTGTAAGACCCCAACTTTTATGAATAAAGATTAATTTTCTCTAAATATCATTTTTGAATATTATGGTGTAGATTTGAAATAATGTTATAGTTATGGGTAATATTTATAAATATTGCAAAGTAAGCAAGTTGATATAAAATATTCTTTTTGTCGGGGAATATCCGTACGACGATACAATCATTGGTGGACCCCGCAACGGAATTATTGTCGGAGTTAGAAAACGATAAAATTATCTTTTTATAAAAATAACGGCAGAAGTTTTACCGTTAACTGTTGAAATACCCGGTAATAAAGGTACAATAATACGAGTGGTTGCATAGTAGCACACGATATTAATTATTGATGCTTACGTAAGAAGTCACTCAGTTATACTCAATTATTGCTACAGTAATTGATGCATCATATCTCTTATATTATTGATTCAATTATTGTCATAGTATATTTATTCAATCCTTGATGTAAATAAGAAGTCTATTATGAGACGTTGTGGTAAGTTTGGTTTATTCTATGGGGGCCCATATGTCATCATCTAAGAGTCTCTTTCGCAAATAGTAATTGCATTTACCAGACGTCAAACCACTTACCGTTTCATATTACAGGCATTGAACCAATTGTCGTTTCACATTACAGGCGTCGATGTGACGCCCCCAAAATTAGGTATACATCACCCATCTTGAGTCGCCAAATACATGGTACAAAATACAAATACAAACTTAATTATACAAATGTCGTGTAACATACGACAATACATAAACTGAGAGTTTTAATAGGAATATTGTCATCTAGACAATATCCATACTCAAGGAGTCCTCATTACATTTATTGTCACACTATTTAACGTAGAATAGTGAGGACTACTAATGCTATCTTACGGACCATCACTCCTTTCCCCACTCATCCCAAATATATTCTCATTTCACAAGAGAACATTGAAAGAAAGGGTGAGCTCAACTAGCCCAAAGAAAAATATTATGACTAAGATAATACGAATAAATTATCATTAGTCTTCAACAATGTTAAACCGATAATATACAATAGACATCAAGTTTAATCTGCAATGATGAATATCAATCCATTAAAAGAGTCAAGTAGAGAATAAAGTCTACTATCTTTTATGTTTTAAAAGGTTTTCATCAATTTTTATCGCTGAGACTCAGCTTAATAAAGAAACCACATCTTCTAATCATCCCTGTATTACGGGCCAAGGATATTCATTAAATCATCAATGGTCATGACTATACCAAAAAATCCCTGGTCATAATCATACCAAAAACTGTCCATCAATGCATTACAGGCCAATGAGGACTTTTACCACACCACTTATAACATCACCGTTCATGATTATACCAAATGATCCCTGGTCATAATCATACTAAGTCCATCTATGCACGTAAGCCAAAGATGACTTTCAACATAATATAAACATGAGGATGATGACAATGTTATAGGAATTCAATTAAACAAGTTCAAGAATTAATTTATTCAGGAACTAATAATATCCAAATTGTCAACATGATATTTCTTTGTAAAGTACAAGTCAAGAATGCTCAGAAGAATATTTCCATGAAAAGATACTAGATGAAGCGCAAATATCAAGGATATTCCACTAATTTCATGGAGTATAGAAGTTAAAACTTTAACCAACTGAGTATAATAAAGAATATATGAAACTGCAAATGGATTTTCACCCGCCATGCGGTAATCCACGTATACAGATCATTTCCACAATTTAATAAGGAATAAATACAAAGGATCATTCACCATACATGTGGCAGTCCACATAGGCAGGTTATTCCAACAGAATAATAAAGAATGGAATAACAGAAGGATTCACCATGCATGCGATAGAGACCGCACAGACAGGTTATTCCCAACAGAATAATAAATGCGGAATAATAAATATGGAACCAGGTCAGGTGAAATTCACACCGACAGGATATTCCGACAGAATAATAAATGACGGAATAATAAAAGGATTTCACCAAGTATGCGGTACTTCGCATAAACAAGTTATTCCAACATAATAATAAAGAATGGAATAACAGAAGAAGATCACCAAGTATTGGGTGAACCGCATATACAGGTCATTCCACCAAGTATAGGTAAAAGCGCAGCATCTTGGTTATTCAATGAGAATAATAAATGCGGAATAATAAATATGGAACCAGGTCAGGTGAAATTCACACCGACAGGATATTTTGACAGAATAATAAATGACGGAATAATAAAAGGATTTCACCAAGTATACGGTACTTCGCATAAACAGGTTATTCCAACATAATAATAAAGAATGGAATAACAGAAGAAGATCACCAAGTATTGGATGAACCGCATATACAGGTCATTCCACCAAGTATAGGGTAAACCGCGCATACAGGTTATTCCAACAAAATAATAAATGCGGAATAATAAATATGGAACCAGGTCAGGTGAAATTCACACCGACAAGATATTCCGACAGAATAATAAATGACGGAATAATAAAAGGATTTCACCAAGTATGCGGTACTTCGCATAAACAGGTTATTCCAACATAATAATAAAGAATGGAATAACAGAAGAAGATCACGAAGTATTGGGTATGCCACATATACAGGTTATGTATAGGGTATGCCACTTTTACAGGTTATTCCAACAGAATAATAAATAATAGAATAACAGAAGTTCTCTTTAAGAAGAAAGAATAACACCCCTTACCGTAAAAGACACTGGATATCAAAGTAGTGAAGTAGCAGAATACTCTTCTTCTTTCTCTCTATAATTTCTCTCTCTAGAGTTTCAGTGAATTCGTAAGAAAATAATGAAGGAATGAGCTTCTATTTATAGAAGGATGGAATGAATAGTAACTAATTCATGAACGATCCAGATCGATTTACTTTTAAACGAATGATCCAGATTGATTTACTATTAAAACTTAAAGCAACGGTCCATATTGATTCACTATTCTAACCTTTAAACCAGCGATCCATATTGATTCACTATTCTAACCTTTAAACTAGCGATCCATATTGATTCACTATTATAACTTTCCAACAGCGGTCCATATTAATTCACTAATATAACTTCAATCAACGGTCTGAAAAATTAGCACATCTCCTCATGGAATAATATTGTACCCAAATACCCGAATGCACAATAATAGAATGAATAGTAACTGGGTGAATAGTAACTCGTGAATAGTAACTCATGAATAGTAACTCATGAATAGTAACTCATGAATAGTAACTCGTGAATAGTAATTTCGACAAAAAAGTGTCCCAAATACTCGAGTGAACAATACTAGAGTGAATAGTAATTTTGATAAATAGTAACTCCGACACAAAAAGTGTCCCAAATACTCGAGTGAACAATACTAGAGTGAATAGTAATTTTGGTGAATAGTAACCCTTGAATAGTAACTCGTGAATAGTAACTCCGACATAAAAAGTGTCCCAAATACTCTAGTGAACAATACTAGAGTGAATAGTAATTTCTGTGAATAGTAACCCATAAATAGTAACTCGTGAATAGTAATTCCAACACAAAAAGTGTCCCGAATACCCGATTGAACAACATAACCTCTAGACATCAATTATCATCGGAATAGATGTCAATTTCTACTAACATAAATAATTCCAACACAATGAAATTATCAAATTCATCTTTAATCAACACGAACTTATCCATCATTAATATCATAACTCACAATATTTATCAACCAGGTTGTTCCCAGGAAAGAGTGGGCTTTCCGATAAGGATTTCTCCTTATTGGCGCGCAATTAGATGACCAAACCTCTCCTTGACAGAACTTCTAGACATTGTAAATATTGCAATTTAATAATATGAATAACTTTGTCGTCTCAATTATTGATTTGATAAAATAACATATTATGCACACGACATCGCGACAATAATCGAATCAATAATATGAAAGATATTATCAAAGAATTATCAGAGTAATAATAATGCAGTATAACTGAGTGACTTATCACATAAGCATCAATAATCAATATTGTGTGCTACTATGCAACCACGCGTATTACTGTACTTTTACTATCGGGTAGTTCAACAGTATCAACGGTAAAAACCTCCGCCGTTATTTCCATAAAATATTTTTGTCATTTTCTAACTACGACAGTTCTTCTGTTGTGGGTCCACCAATGATTGTATCGTCGTACGAATATTTCCTGACAAAAAGAATATTCCCTGACCAATCGAATATTATATAACAACTTGCATACTTTGCAAAATTTTCAAATACTACCCCCAACTATAACATTATCTCAAATCCACACCTTAATATTCAAAAAAATATTTCGAGAAATTTAAATCTTTATTTATAAAATCTGGGGTCTCATAGTCGAACCAATTGTCGTTTCACATTACAGGCGTCGAACCAATTGTTGTTTCACATTACAGGCGTCAAACAACTTGGTGTTTCACATTACAGGCGTCAAACCACTTTTTTTTTCACATCGCTAGTCGTCAAGCCACTTGCCTTTTCACATAGCAAGAGCTAAGCTAGAAATCTTCTATAAATAGAGGCCTAACTCTTCATTATTTTTCACGAATTCATTCAAGTTTTAGAGAGAGAAAGTATAGAGAGAATAAGAGAGAAAGAAGAAGAGTATTCTGTAACTACACTACTGCAGTTTTTAATCTCCTACTAAGGTAAAGGATATTATTTGTTGTACCTGTAAGGGGTATTATTTCTTTCTTTCGTCTTCATGAAGAGAACTTCTATTATTTCATTCTTTATTATTCTATTGGAATAACCTGTATACGCGGCATACCCTATACTTGGTGAAATCTTTATGTTATTCCATTCTTATTTATTCTATTGGAATAACTTGATACGCCAGACATACCTATACTTGGTGAAGTCCTTATATTATTCCGTCTTTATTATTACATTGGAATATCCTCATGCTGTGTGTTTTACACCGACCGGTTCCATCTTTATTATTCTTCATTGGAACATCCTCATACATGTATTTTACACCTTACTGGTTCCGCCTTTATTATTATTCTGTTGGAATAACCTGTCTATGCGAAGTACCGCATGCATGGTGATTTCTTTTGTTATTTCATTCTTTATTATACTCAGTTGGTTAAAGTTTTGACTTCTATACTCCATGAAATTAGTGGTATATCCTTGATATTTGCGCTTCATCCAGTATCTTTTCATGGAAATATTCTTCTGAGCATTCTTGAGTTTTACTCTACAAAGAAGTATCATGTTGACAATTTGGACGTTATTGGTTCTTAGATAAAATAATTCTTGAACTTGTTTTATTGAATTCTTATATCATTGTCATCATCCTCATGCTTATATTGTAATGAAAGTCATCTTTGGCTTACATGCATAGATGGACTTGGTATGATTATGACTAGGGATTATTCGGTATAATCATGGCCGTAATGTTACAAATGATGTGGTAAAGTCCCTCATTGGCCCGTAGTGCATTGATGGATGCTTTTGGTATGATTATGGCTATGGATTCTCTTGACCAAGGGTGCAAAAGATGAATTATTTTATGGCATGATCGGGACTGTTGATGAAAACACGATTATCTTTGGCCCGTGAGTGCATGGATAATTCGTGGTTGTGATACTAAAAGAATATCCTCGGCACAGAGTGCGGGGATGATTCGATGATGTGGATTAATTATTGAAATGAGTCTCAAAGAATGAAATATTAATTCATAGATGTGATAATAATGAATATCTTTGGTAGTAGTGCAAAGATGATTTAATTAGTATGATTATGAAAGCGTAAATTGTGATATGGTATAACCATGATTTTTGATGTTTTAGGTGAAGATAGGTGATGAAAATTATCTTCGTCACCGGGTGTGAAAAGGAATTGAATCACAATTATGATTATGAGTTATTCATATGATTGTGGGCAGAAATTGTTGATTGATATTACGGATAAAACATTATTGGTGGACTTTTAACATGGAGAAGATAATAGACCTGATGGTCTATTTGACTCTTTTAATGGATTGCTCATTCCGCTGCAACTGTGGTTGAAAATTTTTATCATCTACCATATGTTCTAAATCTCTGAGTTATTATTGATGAAAGCTATTGATAATGTAGTTATCTTTAGCCATAATATTCTTTACTGGGCTAGTTGTGCTCACCCTTTTGCTTCACAATTCCTTTCAGGTAATAAGAGTGTAGCGAGGTCGAGCGGGGATAACAGGGGAATAGAACAATGGTCTATAGCTGTTGAGGTTCTCCCTAAATAGTAT
The DNA here is from genome assembly GCA_020205605.1 of Panax ginseng. NCBI lineage: Eukaryota > Viridiplantae > Streptophyta > Magnoliopsida > Apiales > Araliaceae > Panax > Panax ginseng. The sequence continues at coordinate 17,822,481 of CM035134.1, forward strand.
AGAAATAATTTTATTGAGAACTTTAGATAAGTGTGTCCTATTGTATAAGTCATTTGATATTTAATTTTGGTGAACCAAATAGGGTGAGGTGAACCCAGCTTTGGAAGGGTGTTTTGCCACTATCATACAAGATGTCTAATGACATACAACCTCGTGTTATCATAAGACAGGGTTGTTGTAAGATCCCAAATAATTAATAAATGAAATTTAATTTCCTCTAATTATTATTTTGAAATAGTAAGGATTGATGTGATTAATGTGGATAGTTACGGGTAAAATACGCAAATATTTCAAAATAAGCAAGTGGTTATAAAATATTCATTGTTGTTTGGGAATATTCGTTTGGTCGTGGAATATTCAATCGCTTGTCGGGAATATTAAATGCGACAGTAGCAACCATGTGTGGGCCCCATAACGAAAAAGCGATTGGAGGAAGAAAATGACAAATATAAGTTGTTTAAAAATAACGGCGTAGTTGTTATCGTTTACACTGTTGGAATACCCGGTGATTAAAACACAAGAATGTCTGTTATTGCACAAGAAGCTTTACGGTATTGCACCAATTATTGATTCTTACGTAAGAAGGCACTACTCAATAATGGTTACAGTAATTACTGTTCAGTATTTTATTTTATTGATTCAATAATTGATGCGTTGATATTTTATATTGCTGTTGTTTCAATAATTGTCATTACACAGTATTTTTCATTATCGAAGCAATAATTCATATTATCTGAATAATATTATTAGATAACATTATTGGCAATGTCTAGAAAGTTCTGTCTAAGGAGAGGTTTGGTCACCTAATTGCGCGTCGTCATGAAGAGAAATTCTTATTGAAAGCCCCTCTTTCAGGAACCGCACTGTTGTCAATATTGTGATTCTATAATATTATTTGTGAATAATTAATTATTGATTCATATGATGAGGAAAATATTGATTTTATGTGGATATAGATGGAGGAAATTTTTATAGTGACAATTGTTGAAAATTAATATTTTATCTTTTTCTGATAAAATAATTCATTTAAATATATTATTTTAATAATATATTAACGATGATATTTTTTACGATGAATGTGGGATATATGAGTATATGTGGAGGAGGAGTATTTTTGTTACCAAAATGTTTAAAACATGTTAAACATGCTCAGAGACCCCATTTATTATCGAAATTTGATTATAGCACAGTAAAATCGCCCATTTATGGATTTCGGTCAATTTTTGTTTGGAATTTGGAAACACTTTCTTCTGTAAAGTTGTAGAGAATTGAATTTCCTATAAAAACTCATGAGATTTGAATTTTTTTGGCAAAAGGCTATTTATTGTGAATTATTGAAGTTCCAAAGTCTCAAATAATTGATTTTTGGAAGTTTTAAATATTTATATTAATAAAAACGTTTTTTTTTGTTGTGTGGGCAGCCCTAGCATGTGTTTAATGATCTGAGATCAGTTGTCAAAGTGGGCGTAGAAGATTATTAAATATATTAATATTATAATAAATTTTACTCGCTTTGGTGTTCTAAGCAATTTCCTATAAATAAAAGCGGTTAGAATTGAAAATCACACCGTAAACTCAAGTTTTCTCTCTATATTATCGAGCGTATTCTTGTGAGTATTTTGAGTATACTTTGAGTATTGCTATCTGATGCAAGTTTAAGTCATAGCCTATATCCTAATGTTTCAACTAAAAGTACTGTCTTTCGAGGTAAAGGATGTTATTTTCTTCTCAAATGATATTATTTCTTCAATATCATTATGCTGAAATATTGGTTGAAACTTTTTATCAAATTTAGAACTTTTTCATGTCGGGGTTACTATTCATGAGTTACTATTCACAAGTTACTATTTATGAGTTACTATTCACGAGTTACTATTCACGAGTACTATTCATGAAGCGTGATGATGTTTTTGTGAAATTTCTATCTTTTGGTGTCGGAATTACTATTCACGTATACTGGCCTATTCACGATATCTGACACTATTCACGAATACGACACTATTTATCGAAAAATGAAAATTTTCCTTTTCGTCCAAAATATCTATTCTGGACACTAGCTTTGATTGTATCCATGTTTTGATCATTCTTGAATTTTACACCATTATGATTATTTTTGAGGTATTTTTGGACGTGGATAAAACAAAGTACGAATCCTTAATCCTTAATCCTTGTCATTTTGTTTCACTGGATTCGTTTCTTTAAAAATATTTTTCATCATCCTCAGTCTTAAATGATGATATTATGGAATATCTTTGGCCTGTAGTGCAAAGATGAATGATTTATGATGAATATCTTTGGCCAAGAGTGCAAAGATGAATGATTTCGATGAATATCTTTGGCATTCAGAGTGCAAAGATGAATGATTTCGATGAATATCTTTGGCTGTAGTCTGCAAAGATGAATGATTTCGATGAATATCTTTGGCCCATAAAGGTCAAAGATGAGCAGTGTTTAGATGAACATGACCAATCGGGTGAATGTCCTTGGCACATAGTGCAAGGATGAATATATGATTCCGTATATATATTGATTGATGTTACGGGATAAAAATATTGATGATGAACTTTAAAATTCATACATGTAAGATAGTAGTTTGCATTCTCTACTTAACTCTTCTAATGAATTATTATTTCATTGCGAATATTGATTTAAAACTTGTTGTCTATTGTATTCTATTATATTTTTCCTGTTGAAGACTAACGATAATTTTGTTGTATATTATCTTAGTCATAATATTCTTCTTTGGGCTAGTCGAGCTAACCCTTTTCCTTTTGTTCCATTTTTTTTCTTCTCGGAGGCGAGAATATAGCAAGAAATGCAGTCGGGGTATGGAATGAAAGTTCTAGGGAGAGTTGTTTAGTAGTCCTCACCATTGTTGTAAAATAATGTATCAATAATTATGATGAGGATTTATTTGTATGTGGATATTGTCTAGATGACAATATCTGTATTTAAACTCACAGTATATATGTTGTCGTATTTTGCACGACAAATGTATTAATAAAGATGTAGTTATTCGTACCATGTATTTGGCGACTCAGAATGGGTTGGATGGAATGGACCTATTTTGGGGGCGTCACAGTTTGGTATCAGAGCTATAAGTAAAGAGCCCCGAGCCTCTCGCTGGTGACTTCGTTGATGGGGAATGCACCGCCGCACTCTCCGTAGGGGACGCTTGGATTCTGCGGTGTAAACCGATAGGTATCAATGTGAGGTCTTGACACAAGTTGGTGTCTAAAGTTACATTTGGTATCGAGCTTAGGGATATGATATCCGCGGAGATCGGGAATAGAACTAGGAGGGGAGAGACGAGTAAATCCTTCGCTAGTGTGTCCTACCTAAGCTTATTTGTTGGTTGGTCATAATATAGGGGTATTATGTGATTTGTTAATTTGTTTAATTAACCCTTGTTTTATGATAGTTTTTAAGAATGGTCATTTGAGAAGCGTTAACAATGGAGTGAATGAGATCGTGGAGACACCTCTAATCGCCAACCGTGATAATGTGATGTCGGTGAAGAAGGAATTAGAGATATCCATGTGAAAAGTGAAGAATTGATAGTTGCACCTTTAGAGATAGTCGCAGAGGTAACAAATGAGAGTGAGGAAGAAGAGGAAGAAGAGGTACACGAGGAGAGTTTATTAGAGGTATTTTATGATCAAAATGTAGAATTGCAAAATCGTATTTATGAGTTAGAAGAAAATTTGAAGAATTGCAGTGAAATCGTGGAGCAAAAGGATGCAACGATTCAAGCTTGTGTTACCCGATATGTGATGCTTGAATGTAGCACTCTTTGGCGAGTATAAGATGATAAAAGTCGGAATCTGAAATGAAAGAAGAAATAATCGAACGAGTGAGAATGAATGATGCATGGGTAAAAAGCCGCATCGACGCTGGCGTTGATATTATGGAAAGAGATGTCTAATCTAAAAAGAGAAGATTTAACGATGATGGGAGAGCGTCAGTGAAAGATCGACACCAAAGAACAAATTCTAGGGAAGAGAACAATCGCCATTATATGCTACAGATCACGAGAGGAGGGACATATAAGGTCAAACTGTTCAAAGCCTTTCAAGGTATGTTTTAGTTGTGGAAAAGACGGTCACATAGCTCGATTTTTTCCTATAACGAAATCAAGTCCAGTTGGGACGTTGGCACCGAGGATCTGACGAAAAGTCAAAGTCAACGATTATTGGAATCGCGTTTTTAAGTGACTTCTCAGCGAAGTAACCCGAACGAAGTTAGCACGCAAGTAGTTAATTATAAATTCTTACGAAGTTTATACCTTATTAGATCTTCGGTTCTACCCATTCTTTTATCTCTCTTTGCTTTGCGCTCCAACGTTTGAATTTGACTACGGAGAAATTAGACTTTGACCTATCTGTGGAGACTCAAGTTAAGAGAAACTTTTATTACATCCGTTGTTTAGAAATCTTGCTTGATTCAGTCAGCACTATCACATTACCACTAACCTTATTTCTATAGAGATATTTGTTTTTGATGTGATTTTAAGGTTAACTACTCATCATGCCAAAATTGATTGCTTTCATAAGGTTGTTAGTTTTCATATTCTTAAGCAACTCGTTATTCAATTCAAGCAACCAAACCATTGAAGTCAAACTCTTTCATATTAAATTATAAAGCCATTTGTTTATTGAAAAACGAATGTCAAGCTTTCTTAGTCTATGTTATGGATTTGAATAAAGACACGTCGATTTGAATAATATTCTGTTGTTATTGATTTTTCCCGACGTATTTCTGAAGAATTTCTTGGCCTACTCCCAGTGTGATATTGAATTTGTATCGACTTTGAATCCCAGACAAAACCCATTTCTAAAATTTCATATCGAATGGCTCCTATTGAACTTCAGGAGTTAAAACCCAACTGTAGAAGTTGATACCCGACCCTCTATCTGGTGACTTCCTTTGTGGAATACGCTAAAGCCAGACTCTCCGTAGAGGATGCCATATTCGTGTGATAGTAAACTGATAGGTGTCATTGTAATGTGCTATCCAAGGTTGGGATATGAGTCACAGTTGAGAACAACCTAAGTCGGTAATCGAAATACGTAGTTTTTGGCTTAGCTGGTTAGTATCGGAGATTCGTTGAAAGATATTCTCGAATCGCTATTCCATTAACGCAGCTGACTGGTAGAGATACAAAATTCGAATGGAGCAAAGAATGTGGGAAGAGCTTCGAAGAACTCAAGAGGAGACTCATTTCAGCATATGTTCTGACCATGCCATTCTGGAAAAGCTAACGTGGTAGCTGACGTGTTGAGTAGAAGATCGTATACAAGTACGAGTACGATATTGTCAAAAACTAATTTCGTATAATTTACAAATAATAGAGATGGAGATGAAAACTCTAGGTACCCACGTGATGATATACGAGTATAATCGACTTTAATCGATAAAGTTAAAACTGTTCAAGCTACACACCGAGGCTGATGAATTTGAAGAAGGAGGTGCAAGAAGTTGTTATTTCAAAAGCGAGAATCGGTGAGGTGAGGAAAACTCAAACCTTCGATTTATTAATTCATTTGAAATTCTCGATCGAATAGGAATCGTGGGCCTATAGACTCGTTTTTTTGCCAAGTATGACGCGTGTTCATAACGCTTTTCACGTATCAATGTTACGTAAATATGTGGACGACCAACCACGTTATTGAGTTAGAACCGACAAGATAGCAAAGACTTAACGTATGAGGAGGTACTTGTCAAGATCTTGGATAGGAAGGAGCATGTCCTACGACGAAGAAGGTTATACCACAAGTTAAAGTCTTGTGGAGAAACCATGCTATAGAGGAAATGACCTGGGAGTTGGAAACGGAAATGAAAGCGAGGTATCCTCATCTTTTCAAACACCAGTACGTCGACGTCAATTTCGAGGACGAAATTTCATAAGGAGGGAGGTTGTAAGATCCCAAATAATTAATAAATGAAATTTAATTTCCTCTAATTATTATTTTGAAATAGTAAGGGTTGATGTGATTAATGTGGATAATTCTACGGGTAAAATACGCAAATATTTCAAAATAAGCAAGTGGTTATAAAATATTCATTGTTGTTTGGGAATATTCGTTTGGTCGTGGAATATTAAATGCTTCGCGAGGGAATATTCGTATGCGACGCAAGCGACCATGTATGTGGGCCCATAACGAAAAAGCGATTGGAGGAAGAAATGACAAATATAAGTTGTTTAAAAATAATTCAGCGTAGTTGTTATCGTTTTACAATCGTTGGAATACCCTTGGTTAAAACACGATGTCTACGCGTTATTGCACAAGAAGACACCAGTATTGCACCAATTATTGATTCTTACGTAAGAAGGCACTACTCAATAATGGTTACGATAATTCTTCGCTCAAATATTTTATTTTATTGATTCAATAATTGCTGCGTTGATATTTTATATTGTTGTTGTTTCAATAATTGTCATTACACAATATTTTTCATTATCGAAGCAATAATTCATATTATCTTAATAATATTATTAGATAACATTATTGGCAATGTCTAGAAAGTTCTGCTCTAAGGAGAGGTTTGGTCACCTAATTGCGCCGCCAAGAAGGAGAAATTCTTATTGGAAAGCCCCTTCTTTCTGAACCTGCTCGTTGTCAATATTGTGATTACGTAATATTATTTGTGAATAATTAATTATTGATTCATATGATGAGGAAAATATTGATTTTATGTGGATATAGATGGAGGAAATTTTTATAGTGACAATTGTTGAAAATTAATATTTTATCTTTTTCTCGATAAAATAATTCATTTAAATATATTATTTTAATAATATATTAACGATGATATTTTTACGATGAATGTGGGATATATGAGTATATGTGGAGGAGGAGTATTTTGTTACCAAAAATGTTTAAAACATGTTAAACATGCTCATGGACCCCATTTATTGATCAAATTTGATTATAGCACAAGAAATCGCCCATTTATGGATTTCGGTCAATTTTTGTTTGGAATTTGGAAACACTTTCTTACGTAAAGTTGTAGAGAATTGAATTTCCTATAAAAACTCGCGAGATTTGAATTTTTTGGCAAAAGGGCTATTTATTGTGAATTATTGAAGTTCCGAAGCTCCGAAATAATTGATTTTTGGAAGTTTTAAATATTTATATTAATAAAAACGTTTTTTTTGTTGTGTGGGCAGCCCTAGCATGTGTTTAATGATCTGAGATCAGTTGTCAAAGTGGGCGTAGAAGATTATTAAATATATTAATATTATAATAAATTTTCTGCTTTGGTGTTCTAAGCAATTTCCTATAAATAGGTCTTTAGGTTAGAATTGAAAATCACACTAGAAACTAAAGTTTTCTCTCTATATTATCGAGTTTATTCTTGTGAGTATTTTGAGTATACTTTGAGTATTGCTATACTGGTGCAAGTTTAAGTCATAGCCTATATCCAGGTGTTTAACTAAAATCTTCTTTCGAGGTAAGGGATGTTATTTTCTTCTCAAATGATATTATTTCTTCAATATCATTATGCTGAAATATTGGTTGAAACTTTTTATCAAATTTGGAACTTTTTCATGTCGGGGTTACTATTCATGAGTTACTATTCACGAGTTACTATTCATGAGTTACTATTCACGAGTTACTATTCACAAGTACTATTCATGAAGCGTGATGATGTTTTTGTGAAATTTCTATCTTTTGGTGTCGGAATTACTATTCACGTATACGGCACTATTCACGATACTCTGACTATTCACGAATACGACACTATTTATCGAAAAATGAAAATTTTCCTTTTCGTCCAAAATATCTATTCTGGACACTAGCTTTGATTGTATCCATGTTTTGATCATTCTTGAATTTTACACCATTATGATTATTTTTGAGGTATTTTTGGACGTGGATAAAACAAAGTACGAATCCTTAATCCTTAATCCTTGTCATTTTGTTTCACTGGATTCGTTTCTTTAAAAATATTTTTCATCATCCTCGGTCTTAAATGATGATATTATGGAATATCTTTGGCCAGAAGTGCAAAGATGAATGATTTCGATGAATATCTTTGGCCCAGAGTGCAAAAGATGAATGATTTATGATGAATATCTTTGGCTGTAGTGCAAAGATGAATGATTTCGATGAATATCTTTGGCCATAGTGCAAAGATGAATGATTTCGATGAATATCTTTGGCCCGTAGTGCAAAGATGAACAGGTGTTTAGATGAACATGACCAACTGGTGAATGTCCTTGGCCTGTAGTGCAAGGATGAATATATGATTCCAGATATATATTGATTGATGTTACAGGGATAAAAATATTGATGATGAACTTTAAAATTCATACATAGAAGATAGTAGTTTGCATTCTCTACTTAACTCTTCTAATGAATTATTATTTCATTATGAATATTGATTTAAAACTTGTTGTCTATTGTATTCTATTATATTTTTCCCTGTTGAAGACTAACGATAATTTTGTTGTATATTATCTTAGTCATAATATTCTTTACTGGGCTAGTCGAGCTCACCCTTTTCCTTTTTGTTCCATTTTTTCTTCTCAGGAGGCGAGAATATAGCAAGTACGAGTCGGGGTATGGAATGAAAGTTCTAGGGAGAGTTGTTTAGTAGTCCTCACCATTGTTGTAAAATAATGTATCAATAATTATGATGAGGATTTATTTGTATGTGGATATTGTCTAGATGACAATATCTGTATTTAAACTCACAGTATATATGTTGTCGTATTTTGCACGACAAATGTATTAATAAAGATGTAGTTATTCTGTACCATGTATTTGGCGACTCAGAATGGGTTGGATGGAATGGACCTATTTTGGGGGCGTCACAGTTGTGCACATCCACTTGCTAAGTATATCTACAAGCACTACCTATATGATCTTGGAGTTTATTTAAAATATAATTTTTACTTGGAGACAGTGGAGATAGTTATATGCCAAGAGAAGACTCACCATTGGAAAGAAGATGATAGTAATCTTCTCGTTTTTCTTTGGGGTCTATTGGGTCAACCAAGGATAATTCTGTGGACATACGATATCTATCATAACCTAGACGCATGGCCTCCCATGTACGAAGGTTTCATTGAGCACTTCCCAAATATTTTAATTCCTAAAACAGTTTTTGACTATAATTTTATGTAAAGTACCATTGTAAGGTTGTGGTCGAGGCACCATGAGAGTTACATATATTTGTATTAAAACTCACAGTTAACTATGGTCGTATTTTATATGACAGTTCAACAGTTGTATAAATGAAGTATTTGATTTTTATAATATGTTATCTGGCGACTCAGGATGGGTGATGTATATCTATTTTTGGGGCGTCACATTTAAGAACACCGATTTGATCTTTTAATACCTCCAATCCGACAAAATACTGATAAAATACCTCAACATTAATTCCTTCATTTATAACCACATAAATAAATCCATCATTTATATTCGCATCAAATAAATATTTTCTTATCATATAAATCAATAAATAATTATTCACAAATAATATTACAGAATCACAGTTATGACAACCAGGTGGTTCCTGTGAAAGAGGGGGCTTTCCGATAAGGATTTCTCCTTCTTGGCGTAATTAGATGACCAAACCTCTCCTTGATGTAACTTTCTAGACATTGGCAATAATGCTATCTAATAATATTATTCAAATAATATGAATTATTGATCCGATAATGGAAATATCATGCAAAGACAATTATTGAAACAACAATAATATAAAATATCAACGCAATAATTATTGAATCAATAAAATAAAATATTGAATAAATAAATACTATAACAATTATTGAGTAGTGCCTTCTTACGTAAGAATCAATAATTCAAAAATACATGCAATACTGCAAAGCACTTCTTTAACAATGCGACATTCTTTGTATTTTAACCACCAAGTATTCCAATAGTGTTAACGGTAACAACTACGCCGTTATTTATAAAAACTCAAACTTGTCGTTTTCTTCATTCGATGACGCTTATTACATTATGGGGCCCACAATGATCACACTTGTCGCATGCGGATATTCCCGATAAAAAGAATATTCCACGACCAAACGATATTCCCCGACAACAATGAGTATTTTATAACCACTTGCTTATTTTGAAAATTTTACATATATCACACTTAACTTTAACTTGTTATCAATTTAACTATTTACCAAATAATAATTATAAGCAAAAATTGAATACTTTTATTTCTTAAAATTCGGGGTCTTACAATTCTAGGTTGTATGCTAGTTAGAATCTGATGGAGAGTTTGTTTCATACAGTGATAATCTAAGGAGAATTTCGGATAGCAGAGCTTATTGTTATCTAGGGCTAATAGTTTCATTGAAGGGAAAATAATAATAACTTGATTAATTGATTGATGTGCTTGGTGAAACTGAACTGTAGAACTAAAGTTTTACATATTTGGTTAAATCATTAATTCTTGTTTTCTTAGTTTAAAAACAATTTTCAAAAAACCCCCCATCTTTATTTTCTGTTGAAATAGTAGAATAATTCTAAAACAACTTTACTCTCTATGGGATCGATCCTTACTTGCTACTGTGCTAATTATTATAAATTGTGAAGTGAAAGTGTGGTTAATTTAGGAGTGTGAACTACAGCTCCCATATATGGTAAGATTCACTTAAATTTCATGAAAGAGAGAGGGGGGGGGGGGAGGGAGGGAGGGAGGAAAGATTAAATAAAAATACTCCTAATTTAAATAGGATAAAAATACTCCTAATTTTAATAGAATAATTTCATGGGTTTGGTTTAGACTCCATAAACCCAACACAAAGAGTTATTTAAATTTTACAATTTCTAATAATACATCTAAAAATATATTTAAACTAAAACAAATAAAATAAATTCAAGATTCATGGTACAATAACATGACCTAAGTTAGTAGAATAAAAAAATGATAGTTAACTTTATTCTACTTTCAATTGAAAAATAAAATTAGGAAAAAAATGATAATTAACTTTGTGGGAAAGAATGTACATGTGTACGTGTACGTTCTTTTTTATCATTATAATAGACACGTGGATAACATTTAAAATTAAAACACATTAATTTGTTTCACCAAATTTATATATATATATAAAAAGGAAAATCAATTAATTTTATTTTGATAAAATAATACCATACAATGAATTAAAAAAATGAAGTATTCATGTTTCCAAATTCACCTAACATCATTATTAACGCCAAGATCCGTCCACACGCTCCAATCACCAAAGCTCGTCCAATCCTGCACAGAAACTATACGGTTAAAATTAGTGGTTTGGTTGCTTAAATTTGCATAATAGGTTGGTTAAGAATATGAAAACTAACAACCTTACGAAAATAATCAATTTTAGCATGATGAGTAGTTAACCAATAAATTCCTAAAATTACATCAAATGCAAGTATTTTTCAAAGATATGAGATCAACAGGTAATGTAAAAGTGTCGATTTGAATCAACAAGATTTATAATAATCCATCAACCTATCATATCTCTTGTTGTGGTCGTATGGATCTCCTGAACCATCATAACTTTTCATATAGGGGAGCTTTTTACTGGGCTCTACCTTCTCTCGCGTGATCTCCGAAGAAAAAGGAGACGCCTTTTTACCCGAACTCACATTCCCTTGACTTCGGCCAACTCTTTCTGAAGCTCCTCCAATTTTCTGGCCAACAGTTCCATCTCCTCTGGATTTGTGGGCACTCTTTTCTTTGGGGAATCCTTCTTACCACAGCCAGATCGACCCTTTCCATCCAAACTACCTGCCCTGGGGAAGGGTTTTGTTTACCATTCTCGCTATGCCGAGAATCCACATGGCGGTGTACCCTCTTCGAATTCTCGGGAGTGCGACCTCTCGATCTGCTTCGCCATCTATCATTCTCGTCATGCCAAAAATCCACAGGGCGATTTGCCCTCCTTGGGTTCTCGGGCGTACGACCTCATGCTCTGCTTCGATTTCGAGATCGGCTCCAAAGCCTACTTTCAGATCATCTTGAATCTTCACCCCTCCGAGTTCTGGATCATTTATCTGGGGATCTACCACGCCTTCTGGAATAAGTATGGATGGAGGCCTCGTCTTCCTGTTCGGCCACAAGGACCATCTGCTTAGAAATCTCTTTCTTCTATTGAAGCATTACCTTCAAAGCCTTATCAGTCTCATGTGCCATCTTGGCAAGAGTAGATTTTCTGTCTGCCTGATCTTCTTGGTATTGGGTTCTAGGCGGTGTGCCTTATACCCTCCTCCAATCATTGTCAGGCCCTTTACTGGCTGTGGAAAATAGCTTCCTCATAACATCATCATGATCTCTAGCTTGAGACCCTACTGAGGTACCTTGTTGTCCAAGCCGCTCATGGACGCTTTTTGATGGCCACAGTCTATCTTTAACAAATCCTCTCTAGCAAGAAGAACCTCCCGTCGTCGGTTGTCCTGCACTTGTAACTGTCCTACTGTTCTCCATAATCTTAGATGCAGGAAGTTGATGAGTGTGATTGAAAACCAGCAACACTAGACAGCCCTCCTTCTAGCGCCAATGTTAACGCCAAGATCCGTCCACGCGCTCCAATCACCAAAGCACGTCCAATTCTGCACAGAAACAGTTAAACACCGAAAGCTTGACGGTTTGGGCCGTCAGGGGATAGCTCCAGTGTGAGAATAAATACAGGCTGATATAAGGTTAACAATGGAGGCTTAACACTCTAGTACTGGAAGGTAATAAGTTGCATGTACCTTAAAGTCAGAGACAAGCCTGGTATTTATAATATTCTCACCACCTTCATGAAATCCTTCTCCGAATCAGGTTGAGGCTCTCACCCAAACAACCTTTCCTTAATAGGATTGTACCGAATCTCCTAGAATTAAGGAACTCGATTTACAATCCAACACTTTCGTCCTCACGTAAAGACCAAATAGAATTAGGAATCTCAACCCATAAATCCCCAGTCCACTAAAACACCCTCTGGGCCAAGCCCACCTAACACCATAAGGATACCGACCCATTATAAAACATAGGCCCGAATATTCTAGGCCCAACATTGCCCCCCAGTCTTCCACTAAATATAATATTTGATGGAAGTGTATTTAAGACGTGGCCCATCAGCAACAATGATGCCCAAACCAAATCCAAAAGAAGCCCAATCACCAAAGTGACCCAAAATCGAAATCCTTCATCTCCACAATTCAAACGCCATCATAAGCTCCATTAATGAGAGCTGCCCCTCGAGAATCAGAAATAACTGAAAAGACAAAATTACAAAACCCCTCTTCCCTCAGTTCAAACAGTTTCACCTGTTCATTTCAAAATCAAAGATAATCTTCTTCTCTCCAACTTCCCGACTTTCCTTCTCCAAACTTACAGAAATGGCTTCCCCCCAAAATACTGAAAACCCCTGCCAGAAAACTCCATCCCCGTCTCTGTAACTCCCCTATCCAGCATCCCTGCTACTTCCAACCTCCCCACAACCATCCCAAACCTTAACACCAACATAAACCCTAACACTGCCACAATCTCCAGACAAAACCCACCATAAACCGATTCCCAAAAAACAAATCTCGGATACCTTGACGAAAAATAATTCCTCAACGCCAACACCCCCTCTCAAATCACAGACGCTGACCTCGCCATAATTCGAGAACACTATCAAATCCATGAAACCCATCATCTGAGAACACCCACACCCACTGACTAGATGTATCATCAACCCAATGGCAGGACCGCCATGCCCCATACCCTATTGGAGAAAGGAATCCGACTATCCATCCACGCATTCATCGTCACCCTTCTAGGGTTTATGGGCATCGGTCTAGCCCAACCGGTGCCTAATTCTTACATCAACATCATCACCTTCTGCAATGAGATTGGAGTACCACCATCAATCAATTTCTTCTTTACTCTGTTCCAAATTGGTAACTCCTATGAATAAGGCTCCAAAGTATTAAGCAAACTACCCCCAAAAGCCAACTCCAAGTTCAACAGACGCCCCCTGATGGACACCCCCCTCGAGCAACAAAGGGTGGCATAAGGACTGGTTCTTCAGCACAGGACCAGAAATTCCCAAGATCCCAGACTGGACCTCCCACAAATGCCCTTCTCTAGACTTCGGCAACACCTCACCCGAACGAGTGATGGACATGGAGAAGCTACATGAGAAACTTCCCTTGAAGGAATGGAGCTTCGGCCTCTTTTTCAAATAGGCATGGTTGTACGATCATAAATGTAAGTTCTAAACTCGCTACTTGAGTAACCTTTAATTTCTTTTCAGTAATTATTCTGAGAAATCCTTCCTTCTCTTCTACAGTATCTCTCATCAAACCAACTTCAACCGACCGAATAGACCTTGAAGAATTTTTTTCCAATACTATAACTGAAACATCCACTCAACTACCAAACACCGAAGCCAAAGAGAGACCAATCAAAGATTCTGCGCAACCTTGACTGAAGAGAAAAGCCACCAAAAAACTCAAAAACATCCTAACTCCTACCCTCACAGAAAGCCTTCTCGATATGTCTATCTCCGAACGAACTCAAATTCTCCGAACCAAAAAGAAACACGCAAAGATCACCCCCAACACAGCCGAAGAACTGAGAGTTCCTCCGACTAAAGCCGAACAATCCCAAAATGTGCTCGTTGAAGTCGACGAAGCTGCCAAACTCATCGACCCTATTCCCTAACTCACCAAAAAATGAAAAAACACGTCTGATAACCATCCAGCCCCACCAACAGAAACCCATATTGTGAGACCCTAAATTTTAAGAATAAAGATTTAAATTTCTCAAAATATTTTTTTGAATATTATGGTGTGGATTTGATATAATGTTATAGTTGTGGGTAATATTTATAAATTTTGCAAAGTAAGTAAGTTGTTATATAATATTCGATTGGTCGGGGAATATTCGTTTTAATAGAGAATATTCGTACAACGACTCAATCATTGGTGGACCCCACAACGGAAGTATTGTCGTAGTTAAAAAACGACAGAATTATATTTTTATAAAAATAACGGCAAAAGTGTTACCGTTAAAACTGTTGAAATACCCGGTAGTAAAAGAACAGTATTACGCGTGGTTGCATAATAGCACATGGTATTGATTATTGATGCTTACGTAAGAAGTCACTCAGTTATACTCAATTATTACTACAGTAATTGTTGCATCATATCTCTCATATTATTGATTCAATTATTGTCACAAAGATCATCTCAGATAATATGTTATATTATTAAATCAATAATTGAGACGACAAAGTTATTCATATTATTATTTGCAATATTGGCAATGTCTAGAAGTTCTGTTAAGAAGAGGTTAGATAATTTAATTGCGCGCCAATAGGGAGAAATCCTTATCGGAAAGCCCCCTCTTTTACATGATTTACTATTAGGGGAGTTGGTGCAAGATTGATAATACTTACATGACTAAATTAAAAATGGAGGTATAGTTGAAGGTACTATACTGTAATTAGTTTTTCACATGATTATACTATTGAGTCATATGAATGAACTATTAATTCACATGATTTACTATTAGGGGAGGTGGTGCAAGTTTGATAATACTTGCAGGACTAAATTAAAAATGAAAGAAAAGATGAAGGTATTGTACTGTAATATTTCGAGCCCCAAAATGTGCAATTATTGAAACTATATTTTCCTATAAATAGAAGCTCATTCTTTCTTCATTTCTCACAAATTCACTAAGTCACACAAGAGCAATTATTATAGAGAAATTATAGAGAGAAAGAAGAAGAGAAGTCTGCTACCTCACTATTCCAGTATCCAGTTTTCTTCTAAGGTAAGGGGTATTATTTCTTTTGTATTCATGAAGAGATTTATTTCTTTCAATATTCATAAGGGTTGTTATTCCATTCTTTATTATTATGTTGGAATAACCTGTCTATGCGAAGTACCGCATACATGGTAAAATTCTTCTGTTATTCCATTCTTTATTATTCTATTGGGAATAACCTGTCTGTGCGGTCTATCGCATGCCTGGTGAATTCTGTTGTTATTCCATTCTTTATTATTATGTTGGAATATCCTGTCTGTGCGGATTACGCATGACCTGGTTCCATTCTTTATTATTCTATTGGGAATAACCTGTTTGTGCGGTCTATCTCATGCCTGGTGAATTCTTCTGTTATTTCATTCTTTATTATTATGTTGGAATAACCTATCTATGTGGATTACCGCATGCATGGTGAATGATCCTTTGTATTCATTCCTTATTAAATTGTGGAAATGATCTGTCTACGTGGATTACCGCATGACGGGTGAAAATCCATTTGTAATTTCGTATATTCTATTATACTCGTATGAGATATCATTTCTTTTGTACTAGTCATGGAATATCATCTTCTTTGGTAATTTTCTTTTACGAGTTACTATTTATAGGTTACTATTCACCCAGTTACTATTTACTCTAGTATTATTCACTCGGGTATTCGGGGCACTTTTCGTGTCGAACTACTATTCACAAGTTACTATTCATGGGTTACTATTTACCCGATTACTATTCACTCTAGTATCATTCACTCGGGTATCCGGGACACTTTTTGTGTCGGGGTACTATTCCCGAAGTACTATTCACGGAGTACTATTCACCTAAAAAATATATTTCTTTTATGTCCAAATTATTTTTGGTACATGAATATTATTCTACAAAGCAGTATCATATTGACAATTTGGACGTTATTGATTCCTGGATAAATTAAATTATAAATCTTTAAAATTTATCCTTGAACTTGTTTTATTAAATTATTATGTCATTGTCATCATCCTCATGCTTATATTGTGATTAAAGTCATCTTTGGCTTATGTGCATAGATGGACTTGGTATGATTATGACCAGGGATTATTCAGTATAATCATGACTGTAATGTGACAAATGATGTGGTAAAAGTCCTCATTGGCCTGTAGTTCATTGATAGACAGTTGTTGGTATGATTATGACCAGGGATTATTCGGTATAATCATGACCATTGATGATTACATGAATATCCTTGGCCGTGGTGCAGGGATGATTCGATTTTATTTGTTAAGCTGAGTCTCAGTGATAAAGTTGATGAAAAACTTTTTAAATCATAAAAGATAGTAAATTTTATGCTCTACTTGACTCTTCTAATGGATTGCTTATTCCGTTGCAGTTGTTAATCTAAAACTTGTTGTCTATTATATTCTATCAGTTGTTATACTATTGAAGGCTAAGGATAATTTATTCTGCATTATCTTAGTCATAATATTTCTTACTGGGCTAGTTGAGCTCACCCTTTTCTTTCATTGTTCTCTTCAGGAAATGAGAATATAGCTGGGAAGGGTCGGGGAATAGAGTGATGGTCCAGGATAAGTGGCTTTAGTAGTCCTCACTATTCTGTGAAATAGTGTGATAATAATTGTAATGAGGACTCTATTGAGTGTGAATATTGTCTAGAAGACAATATTCGTGTTAAAACTCTCAGCTTATGTTTTTGTCGTATTTTACATGACAGTTGTATAATTAAGTTTTTATTTGTATTTTGTACCATATATTTGGCGACTCAAGATGGGTGATGTATACCTATTTTGGGGGAGTCACAGTTGGTATCAAAGCTTAGGGATATGATCCCTGGCTGAGATGTGAGACAAGAACTAGGAGGGGTGAGACGGGGAATTCCTTCGCTAGTAGACCTACCTATGTTTATTTGGTATTTAATTGGTCGGTCAAAGTATAGGGATAATATGTGACATGTTAATTAACCCTTGTTTTGTGACAGTGTTTGAGAATGGCATCTGAAAATGTTGAGATAAGCAATGAAGCACATGAGACCGTTGAGTCACCAACGATCAATACCCAAGATAATGTGCAATAGGAAGACAATAATCCTCAGGTAAATAACAACACCGATCAGATGATGAACGATGAGATGTTCAGAGGCTTTATGGAATTCATGCAACATCAGGCGAGAGAGACTCCTGTTCAAAATTCAGGTGGAAACACTGGCAACTCTCGAATGGTCACTGCTAAGAAGTTCAAGGAGCTGGGACCGCCAGAGTTTTTGGGAGATCTAGAACCACTTAAGGCGGAGACGTGGTTAAAGCAAATCACCAAGATATTTGATTTCTTGGGATGCTCCGAGGAGCAAAAGGTTCCCTTTGTCACCTTTATGTTGCGTGAAGAGGCAGATTACTGGTGGGAATCTATAAAATGTACTCAGCTTGCCGCACTCAAGATGTCTTGGGAGAAGTTCTAAGAGTTGTTCAACGACAAGTACTTTCCCGAAAGTATTCGTCACATGAAGGAGGTGGAGTTTATCAAGTTGGAGCAAAACAATATAACCGTGTCGCAATATGAGGCTAAATTTGTGGAGTTATCCCGGTTTGCATCTCATTTGGTTGATAATGAGGAGCGAATGACGCGAATGTTTCTAAGAGGTTTGAAACCCGATATACGTCAATACCTCATTTCTCATAAACTTTGTTTATATTCAGATGTAGTGAATAGGGCTCAGTTATTGGAGCGCGATAATGAGCCAGCCCAACCAAAAGGTAATGACCAGCAACACGATAATAATCATACCGGTGGAAACGGCCATCGGAACAATGATAACCATCATGGGGGAAATTATCATGCCAAAAATGGTAACCACTTCGATGGTAATCATGGCCAAGATAATAGGAGTGGAAATTTCAAGAAGAAAAGATTTAACGACGATGGGAAGACGTCGGCAGCAGCACCAACACCAGCAACAAATTCTAGGGGAGGAGAACGACCACCAATTGTATGCTTCAAATGTGGAGGGGGGAAATATCAGTCCAAACTGTGTGATGCAGTCCAAAGCATGTTACAATTATGGAAAAGAAGGTCACCTAGCCCAATTTTGTCGTACACCAAAGTTAAGTCCAGCTGGGACGGTGGCACCAAAGGCGGATACGGACAAAACAAAGTCGGTGGTTTTTCAGAGGAGAGCGTTTTTGTGACTTCTCAAAAGCGAAGTAACCCAAACGGTTAGCACGGTTTAGTTAATTATAAATTCTTGCAAAGTCTATACCTTATTAGATACCTGTTCTACCCATTCTTTTATCTCTTTTGCTTGCGTTAAACGTTTAAATTTGACCTCAGAGAAGTTAGACTTTGACTTATTGATTGAAACTTCGTTAGTAGAAACCTTCATTTCATGTGATATCCAAGTCTTGGATGAGAGTCATAGTTTTTAAATGATATTTCTATCGTTAATAAATTTCCTGACGTATTCTCGAAGAACTTCCTTGCCTACCCCTAGAGCGTGAAATCGAATTTTATATTGACCCCAGTACAAAACCCATTTCTAAAACCCTTAAATTTTTCTTGTACCATACCATTCAATATTATCATGGAAAAAGTGAACGTGGTAGCTGATGCATTGAGTAAAAGATCGTATGCGTTTACGAGTGCGATGTTGTTAACAAAAAAATCCATTTCGTATAAATGATGAAGATAGAGTTAAAGACTCTAGGGACTCACGTGATGATAACGAATATACGAGTAGAATCGACTTTAATCGATAAAGTTAAAGCTGCTCAAACGACACACCGAAAGCTAATGAATGTGAAGTAGAAGGTTCAAGAGGGCGTTATTCTAGAAGCAAGAATTGACGAAGAGAGGAAATCTCAACCCTCGATTTAATTGGCCCATTTGAGATCCTCGATCAAGTAGGAACTGTGGCCTATAGACTCGCATTACAGCCAAGTATGTTACGTGTTCATATCATTTTTTTTACGTATCGATGTTACGAAAATATGTGGACGACCTGAACCACATTATTGAATTGAAATTAAACGAGATAGCAGAAGATTTAACGTATGATGAGATACGTGTTAAAATCTTGGATAAGAAGAATCGTATTCAACACTCAAAGGTTATACCTTAAGAGTTAGAATCTGAAATGAAGTCAAGGTATCCTCATCTCTTCAAAGATACCAGTGCATGCATATAAATTTCGAGGGCAAAATTTCATAAGGAGGGGAGATTGTGAGACCCCAAATTTTATGAATAAAGATTTAAATTTCTCAAAATATTTTTTTGAATATTATGGTGTGGATTTGATATAATGTTATAGTTGTGGGTAATATTTATAAATTTTGCAAAGTAAGCAAGTTGTTATATAATATTCGATTGGTTCAGGGAATATTCGCTTTAACAGGGAATATTCGTATGACCACAAGACAATCATTGATGGACCCCATTAACGGAAGTATTGTCGTAGTTAGAAAACGATGTAATTATCTTTTATAAAAATAACTACGAAAGTGTTACCGTTAAAACTGCTGAACTACCCAAAGAAGAAAAGTACAAAGATTACGCTGTGGTTGCATAGTAGTACATGATATTGATTATTGATGCTTACGTAAGAAATCACTCAGTTATACTCAATTATTGCTATAGTAATTGTTGCATCATATCTCTCATATTATTGATTCAATTATTGTCACAAAGATCATCCTCAGATAATATGTTATATTATTAAATCAATAATTGAGACGACAAAGTTATTCATATTATTATTTACAATATTAACAATGTCTAGAAGTTCTGTCAAGGAGAGGTTAGATAATCTAATTGTGCGCCAATAGGGAGAAATCCTTATCGGAAAGCCCCCTCTTTCCTGGGAACAACCTAGTTGTTAAATATTGTGAGTTATAATATTAATGATGAATAAGTTCGTGTTGATTAAAGATGAAATTGATAATTCCATTGTGTGAAAATTATTAGTGTTAGTGGAAATCGACATTTATTTCGATAATAATTAATGTCTGGAGGTTATATTAACTAATCGGGTAATTAACCAGAAAAATGAGCAATTAATTGCTATTAATTCACATGCTTATAACTATGTGTTCACATGTGTGTACTATTGATTCACATGATTTACTATTATGGGAGTTGGTGAAAGATTGATAATACTTGCATGACTAAATTAAAAATGGAGGTATAGTTGAAGGTATTATACTGTAATTAGTTTTTTCATATGATTATACTATTGAGGCACATGAATGAACTATTAATTCACATGATTTACTATTAGGGGAGGTGGTGCAAGTTTGATAATACTTGCAGGACTAAATTAAAAATGAAAGAAAAGATGAAGGTATTGTACTGTAATATTTCGAGCCCCAAAATGTGCAATTATTGAAACTATATTTTCCTATAAATAGAAGCGCATTGTTCCTTCATTTCTCATCAATTCACTAAGTCTGACAAGAGCAATTATTATAGAGAAATTATAGAGAGAAAGAAGAAGAGAAGTCTACTACCTCACTATTCTAATATCCAGTTTTCTTCTAAGGTAAGGGGTATTATTTCTTTTGTATTCATAAAGAGAGTTATTTCTTTCAATACTCATAAGGGTTGTTATTCCATTCTTTATTATTATGTTGGAATAATCTGTTTATGCGAAGTACCGCATACATGGTGAAATTCTTCTGTTATTCCATTCTTTATTATTCTGTTGGAATAACCTGTCTGTGTGGTCTATCGCATGCCTAGTGATTTCTGTTGTTATTCCATTCTTTATTATTCTGTTGGAATATCATGTCTGTGCGGATTACGCATGACCGGTTCCATTCTTTATTATTCTGCTTGGGAATAACCTCATGCGTGTGGTCTATCACATGCTCGGTCAATTCTTCTCGTTATTCCATTCTTTATTATTCTATTGAAATAACTTTGCCTATGTGGATTACCGCATGCATGGTGAATGATCCTTCATATTCATTCCTTATTAAATTGTGGAAATGATCTGTCTACGTGGATTACCGCATGGCGGGTGAAAATCCATTTGCAGTTTCGTATATTCTATTATACTCGTATGAGATATCATTTCTTTTGTACTCATCATAGAATATAATTTTCTTTGGGTTTTTGTTTATGAGTTACTATTCATGGGTTACTATTCACTCTAGTATTATTCACTCGGGTATTCGGGGCAATTTTCTTGTTTGTCGAGATTCTATTCACGATTTATTTCACTGAAGTTACTATTCACCCGATTACTATTCACTCTAGTATCATTCACTCGGGTATTCAGGACACTTTTTCGTATCGGGGTACTATTCACGGGATTCTATTCTTGAAGTACTATTCACGGGGTACTATTCACCCGAAAAATATATTTCTTTTCTATCCAAATTATTTTTGGTACATGAATATTTTTCTTGAATTTTACTCTACAAAGCAGTATCATGTTGACAATTTGGACGTTATTGATTCCTGGATAAATTAAATTATAAATCTTTAAAATTTATCCTTGAACATGTTTTATTAAATTATTATGTCATTGTCATCATCCTCATGCTTATATTGTGATTAAAGTTATCTTTGGCTTACGTGCATAGATGGACTTGGTATGAATATGACCAGGGATTATTTGGTATAATCATGACCGTAACGTGATGAATGATGTGGTAAAAGTCCTCATTGGCCTGTAGTTCATTGATGGACAGTTGTTGGTATGATTATGACCAGGGATTATTCGGTATAATCATGACCATTAATGATTACATGAATATCCTTGGCCGTGGTGCAGGGATGATTCAATTTTATTTGTTAAGCTGAGTCTCAGCGATAAAATTGATGAAAAACTTTTTAAATCATAGAAGATAGTAAATTTTATGCTCTACTTGACTCTTCTAATGGATTGCTTATTTCGCTGCAGTTGTTGATCTAAAACTTGTTGTCTATTGTATTCTATCAGCTATGATACTGTTGAAGGCTAAGGATAATTTATTCTGCATTATATTAGTCATAATACTTCTTACTGGGCTAGTTGAGCTCACCCTTTTCTTTCATTGTTCTCTTCAGGAAATGAGAATATAGCTGGGACGAGTCGAGGAATGGAGTGATGGTCCAGGATAAGTGGCTTTAGTAGTCCTCACTATTCTGTGAAATGGTGTGATAATAATTGTAATGAGGACTCCATTGAGTGTGGATATTATCTAGAAGACAATATTCATGTTAAAACTCTCAGCTTATGTTTTTGTCGTATTTTACACGACAGTTGTATAATTAAGTTTTTATTTGTATTCTGTACCATGTATTTGGTGACTCAAGATGGGTGATGTATACCTATTTTGGGGGCGTCACACATATCCTTATTCCAACCGAACACCCAACATCACCTGCCCAAGAACCGATCATCCAAGAACCCACCACACGCATGCCCAAAGTCGTTTGTTCCCCAACCCTTTGGCCAGACAACAACGAAGAATTCCCTCTACATCTCTTCAACCACTTCGTCCTCGGAACCGATGACCATCGCTTCAGAGACACTTCAATATCTGAACTCGTCCATGCTGGCATGATCCATCAAGCTCGCGTACGTTACTCTTAATCAAAGAATATGAATAATCCCTTTTATTGACGAACAATCAATCATACTAACCACTAATCCTCTGTAGGCTGTTTGGATCTCCAGGCGACTTAACCAAAGATATAAAGAAATCGAAGCCGAAGAGAAAGTCGCTCGAAGAGAAAATGAATTCCTGAAAGCTACCTTGGCGAAGGAGAGGAACTTGCACGTCGACGCTTCTTTCTTCTGCGAAGGCCTAAAAAAAGATAACGCCAAACTGAAAGAACAACTGGCAGCAATCGAAGCCCTTCAACAAACCACTTCTGAAAAGAACTACGAACTTACAACTGAAAACGACGTGCTGAAGCAGAATAACCAAACCCTCACCCATGAAATCAACGACACAAAGAAAACAGAGCAAATACACCTTCAACACCGAGCCAAAGTAGAAAAGAACTCCGAGAACTCAAAGCCCTTGGCCCTCCTTTAACTGATGAACTACGAAATGAAATCCGAAGCGAATATCAAAAATCTCCCGAACTCACCAATGAAATCATATAGATGTACACTAAAGGCTACGAAGCATCCCGAAGCAAAGGAAAGGGCAAACTTGCAGCTTCCGCGCTAAATCCATTACTCCTCGACTCTTCTAATGACAAAGAGGAGGACGATACTGAAAATGCCCCCCAGCTTCTTAATTTCAACTTTGTAAATATATATCCTTGTAATCTCTTTTATATTTTGATGAAATACAATCTTCCCTTTTACACAACTGCTTTATAGTACAATTAACATCAAAAAACTAACTAGTTAAAAAGAACCGAACTCAACACTTAACACCAATCAAACAAATACTATTAAATAACTATGTTCACCATCAAAGGGTCGAACAGATCTGACCAAACATCAAACGATCATGTTCACCGTCATAGGGTCGAACAGATCCCAGCGAACCTCCCAACGATCTTGTTCACAATCATAGGGTCGAACAGATCCCACCAATCCTCCAAACGATCTTGTTCACCATCATTGGGTTGAACAGATCTTACCAAACATCACACGATCTTGTTCACCATCATAGGTTCGAACAGATCCCACCGAACCTCCCAACGATCATGTTCACCATCATAGGGTCGAACAGATCTTACCGAACCTCCCAACGATCTTGTTCACCAACATAGGGTCGAACAAATACCACCGAACCTCCAAATGATCTTGTTTACCATTATAGGGTCGAACAGATCCCACCTAACCTCCCAATGATCCACTTACCAAATAGCAATCAAACAAAAATAATATTGGATAAAAAAACTTCTTTTCTTGATAATTGAAAGAATTATAACTCGAATCAACTTTACAAAAAATATTTCTGAAGTCTTCCTGCATGCCAAGTGTTCTTCATCTCAGAACCATCCATTTCTCGCAAGCGATAAGTTCCCGGTTTTGGTACTTCAATAATTTCATAAGGACCTTCCCAATTTGGCATCAGTTTTCCCACATTCTAAGGCATAAAAGCTTCCACCTCCCGAAGAACCAGATCACCTACTTCAAACCTTCGAAGCTTAACCCCTTTGTTATAATACCTGGCCACTCGACGCTAATATGTTGTAAGCTTTACCAAGGCCGCTTCTTTAACCTCCTCTAACAAATCCAAATTGACCCAAAGTCCTTCCTCATTATATATTTCTCAAAACTGACTAACTCGAAGAGATGGAGATCCTACCTTTATGGGAACCAATGAATCAAAACCATAAGTCAATCTAAAAGGCGAATCTCCCATAGTAGTTCTCGGCGTGGTTCGATAAGCCCATAATACACTAAGTAACTTTTCAGGCCACCTCCCTTTTGCCTCATCAAGTCTTCTTTTAATTCCATTTAGGAGGTTTCTGTTGGTCACCTCAACCTGCCCATTCGATTGTGAATGTGTGACCGAAGTCTTCCGATGCTGAATTCCCAACTCCTTTAAGAATGCCTTAAACTTCGATCCCATAAACTGTTGTCCGTTATCTGAGACCACCGCCATAGAATTGACGAACCAAAACACCACACATTCTTTTAAAACTTCTAACACTCCTGCTCCGTGATCGTCCGAAGAGGTTTGGCCTCCACCCATTTAGTCATATAGTTGATTGCTACTATAACGAAACTGACATGCCCCTTAGCCTTCGACAACGGACCTAGTATATCCACCCCCCAAATAGCAAAAGGTATGGGAGATAAAACTGAATACAATTCTTCTGGCGGCTGATGTGGGATCGGACTATTCAGCTGACACTTCGAACATTTCTTTACATAATCGATTGTTTCTTTGAAAATCGCCAGCCAATAATACCCCTACCGAAGCACTTTATATGCTAACGACTTTGCCGCCATATGATCACCACAAATCCCTTCATGAATTTCTCGAAGAACGTACTCAGCTTCAGATGGAACCAAACACTTCAGCAAAGGAGACAAATAAGCCCGTTGATAAAGATCTCCATCTATGAGCACAAAGTTCAAACTTATGTGTTTTACTTTCTTTGCTAACATCCGATCTGAAGGCAAGATTCCATCTGCCAAGTAGTCGAGGTACGGAGACATCCAACAATTAGATCGTTCAACACACATCACCTCCACATGCTGAACACTCGGTGTGACGCCCCCAAAATAGGTATACAACACCCATTCTGAGTCGCCAAATACATGGTACAGAAAGCAAACTACAACTTCAATAATACAAATATCGTGTAAAATATGACAACACATACTGTTAGTTGAAATACAAATATTGCCTTCTAGACAATATTCACACCCAAATAAGTCTTCATTACAATTATTCATACACTATTTTACAACAATAGTGAGGACTGCTACAACAACTTTTTAGAACCATCACTCCATACCTCAACTAGATCCTGCTATGTTCTCACCTCCTGAGAAGAAAAATGGAACAAAAAGGAAAAGGGTGAGCTCAAATAGCCCAGTAAAGAATATTCTGACTAAGATAATAAACAACAAATTATTGTTAGTCCTCAACAGGGAAAAATCTGATAAAATATAATAGACAACAAGTTTTAGATCAACAACTGCAACGGAAATAACAATCCATTAGAAGAGTCACGTAGAGAATGAGTTCTACTATCTTCTAAGATTTAAAATTCCATCATCAATATTTTATCCCTGTAATAACAATCAATATACATCTTTAATCAAATATTCATCTTTGCACTTCAGGCCAAAGATATTCATTTATATCACTAGTTGGTCATGTTCATCTCAACACTGCTCATCTTTGCACTACGCCCAAATATTCATCGCTTAATCATTCATCTTTGCACTACAGCCCAAAATATTCAAAGAGTATCATCATTTAGGACTGAGGATGATGAAAAATATTATACATAAAACGAATCCAGAGAGACAGAAGAAAAAATATTAGGGATTCGTATAACAGTTTATCCAAGATCAATAATACTTAAAAATAACCAATTGTGAAGCAAAACTCAAAATAAAGATCAAAACATGGATACAATCAAAGATAGTAACCATAATAGACATCTTGGACAAAAAGAAGAAAATTTCATTTTTCATGAATAAAGGTCGATTCGTGAATAAAGGTCGATATCGTGAATAAATAGTGTTGTATCGTGAATAGTAACTCCAACACAAAAAGTTCCAAATTTGATTAAAAAGTTCACCAATATTTCTAATAATGATATTGAAGAAAATAATATCATTTAAGAAGAAAATAACATCCTTTACCTCAAAATAACCGTATTTCCGATCAATTTGGGTATAGTCTTGTGAAACTTCACTGAGATATAGCAACACTCAAAATATCAAAATACTCACAAGAATACGCTCGATAATCTAGAGAGAAAGAAAACTTGTTTCCGGTGTGATTTTCAATTATAACCTAAGCGTCTATTTATAAGAAAATACTAGAACGCCAAAGGAGACTAAATAATAAACTAATATTATTATTTTTTCAATGTTATACGCCACCAACCATTTGAAAAAGCCTAGCATGCCATTCTTGAAAAATAATAGCAGCCCACATGTGTAATCAACACCAACCAAAAGTGGGTCCCACCCATAAATTAATAAAAATTATTTTATTTTCTGAAACTTCAACAATTCATAAAAAATAGATCGGTTATCAGAAAAATACGAATTTTATGTCCATTCTGCCTGAAATCGAATTCTCTACAACTTTGTAGCTTTGAGTTTTTCCAAATTCCAAACCAAAATATCCAAAATCCATGAAACGGATGATTTTTAATACTTCCAAATCCGACAAAATATATCGATAAAATACATCAAAGATTAATTCCTTCAATTATAATCACATAAATAAATAAATGCATCATTTTTATCCACATCAAATAAATATTTTCTTATCATATAAATTAATAACTAACTATTCTCAAATAATATTACAGAATCACAATTATGACAACCAGTAGCTCCGAGAAAAGAGGGGCTTTCCAATAAGGATTTCTCCTTATCAAGCGCAATTTAGATGACCTAACCTCTCCTCGATGTAACTTTCTAGACATTGCCAATAATGTTATCTAATAATATTATTCAAATAATATGAATTATTGATCCGATAATGGAAAATATCATGCAAAGATAATTATTGAAACAATAATAATATAAACTAACAACGCAACAATTATTGAATCAATAAAATATTGAATAAGAATTCATCGTAAATAATTATTGAGTAAAGCCTTCTTACGCATTTAATCAATAATTCAACAATACTGCGGCAATACCGGTCTTCTCGCGCAACCACGCCAGACATCAGTATTTTAACCACCGTGTAATCCAACATTGTTAATTGTGAATAATTACGCCGTTATTTATAAAACTCAAACTTTGTCGCTTTTCTTTCTTCCAACCGCTTTTCCGTTATGTGGCCCACAAATGATCATACTGTCGTATTTACGAGATTCCCGACAAAAAAGAATATTCCACGACCAAACGAATATTCCCTATACGTAAATGAATATTTTATAACCACTTGCTTATTTTGTAAAATTTGCACATTTCACCCATAACCAAAGCATTATATCAAATTAACACCTTATTAATTTAGAATAATTAATAAAGAAAATTTAATTTTATTTATAATAAGTTGGGGTCTTACAACCTCCCCTCCTTATAAAATTTCGTCCTCGAAATTGACGTACGTACCTGGCGTTTCGAACAGGTGAGGGTACCTCGCTTTCATTTCCAATTCCAACTCCCAGGTCATTTCTTCAATAGCATGGTTCCTCCACAAAACCTTAACTTGTGGTATAACCTTGGTGCGTAGGACATGCTCTTTCCTATCCAAGATCTTGACAGGTACTTCCTCGTACGTTAAATCTTTGGCTATCTCATCTGGTTCTAACGCAATAATATGGTTTGGGTCGTCCACATACTTACGTAACATCGATACGTGAAAAAAGTTATGAACACGCGACATACTTAGCGTTAAGGCGAGTCTATAGGCTACAGTTCCTACTCGATCGAGGATTTCAAATAAGTCGAAGGTTTGAGCTTTCTTCTCTTCATCGACTCTTACTTCTAGAATAACGCCTTCTTGCACCTTCTTCTTTATATTCATCAGCTCCGGTGTGTAGCTTGAGCGACTTTAACGTTATCGATTAAAGTTGATTCTACTCGTATATCATCACGTGGGTCCCTAGAGTCATTAACTCTATCTTTATCATTTGTAAGTCGTACAAAATGGGTCTTTGTGTTAACAACATCACACTCGTACTCGCATACGATCTTCTACTCAATGCGTTAGCTACCACGTTCGTTTTTCCAGGATGGTATGGTCAGAACAGGTGCCTAAATGAGTCGCCTCTTGAGCTCTTGGAAAATCTTCTTGCATTCCTCGCTCCATACGAATTTTATATCTTTCTGAGTTAGCTGAGTTAACGGAGTAGCGATTCGAGAAAATCCTTCCACGAATCTCCGATAATAACCAGCTAAGCTAAGAAAGCTAGATATTTCGATTACTGACTTAAGTTGCCCTCAACTGTGACTCATATCCCAATCTTGGATTGCACATCACAATGGCACCTATCGTTTTACCACCACACAAATATAAAGTTCCCTACGGAGAGTCTGGCTTTGGTGCATTCCACAAAGGAAGTCACCAGATAGAGGCTTGAGTACCAACTCTTGTACTTGGGTTTTTAACTCCTAAAGTTCAATAGGAGCCATTCAATAAAAGATTTAAGAAATGGGTTTTGTACCGGGTTCAAAGTCGATACAAAATTCAATATCACACTCTAGGGGTAGGCCAGGAAGTTCTTCAGGAAATACGTCAAGAGATTTACTAACAACAGAAATATCATTCAAATCTGACGTATTTTTGTTTAAATCCATGAAATGGACTAAGAAAGCTTGACATCCATTTTTCAATAAACAAATGGCTTTATGGCTTGATATGAAAGTGTTTGAATTCAATGGTTTGGTTGCTTGAATTCGCATAATAGGTTGGTTAGGAATATGAAAACTAACAACCTTACGAGAATAATCAATTTTGGCATGATGAGTAGTTAACCAATCAATCCTTAAAATCACATCAAAAACAAGTATCTTTAAAGAGATAAGATCAATAGGTAATGTGATTGTGCCCACTTGGATTAAACAAGATTTATAAACCGTGGATGTAACGAAAGTTTCTCCTAATGGAGTCTCCACTGATAAATCAAAGTCTAATTTCTCCGGAGTCAAGTTTAAACGTTAAGCACAAGTAAGAGAGATAAAAGAATGGGTAGAACCGATATCTAATAAGGTATAAATTTCGCAAGAATTTATAATTAATTAACTCGTGATACCTTCATTCGGGTTCCTCGCGTTTTGGGCAGTCATGACAAACGCTCTTCCAAAAACTGCTAACTTTGTTTTGTCCGTATTCGCCTTTAGCGCCACCGTCCCAGCTGGACTTGATTTTGCTATAGAACAAAATCGAGCTATGTGACCTTCCTTTCCACAATTATAACATACCTTGGAAGGCTGTGAACAGTTTGGACTTATATGTCCCTCCTCTCCGCATCTGTAGCATCTAACCGGCGGTCGTTCTCCTCCCCTAAAATTTGTTGCTGGTGTTGGTGCTGCCGCCGACGTCTTCCCGTCATCGTTAAATCTTCTCTTCTTGAAATTTTCACTTGACTCACCTCTCCTATTATCATGGTCACGATTACCACCCGAGTGATTACCGCTTTTGTCCGTATTTTTTCCTCCTCGCTGGTTATCATCTCTCCGATGATTGCTGTCACCAGTATGACCCTGGTTGTGGTCCCTCGGTTGAACATACTCACTATCTCGCTCTAATAACTAAGCCATATCCACAACATCTGAATATAAACAAAGTTTGTGAGAAATGAGGTATTGACGTATTTCGGGTTTCAAACCTCGCAGAAACATTCGTGTCATTCGTTCCTCATTCTCTACCAAATGAGCTGCAAACCTGGATAACTCTGCGAACTTCGGCTCGTACTGGAACACCGTCATGTTGTTCTACTCCAGTCTAATAAACTCTACCTCTTTCATATGACGAATACTTTCAGGAAAGTACTTGTCATTGAATAGTTCTGAACGCTTCCCAAGACATGTTGAGTCGCGGTCGGTTGGGTGCGCTTCACGATTCCCACCAATGAATCTGCTTCACCACGAAAAACATAAAGGTGGCGAATGGAACCTTATGTTCCTCCGTGCATCCCAAGACATCGAATATCTTGGTAATTTGCTTGACCCACGCCGCTTTTAATCGGATTGGGCTTTCCCCAAAAATCTCGTGGTCCCAACTCCTTGAATCGCTTGCATTTGTGACAAACCGCGTTGCCATCATTTCCACCCGTATTTTGTACACGAGTCTCCCTCATCTGATTTTGCATGAACTGCAAAAAGCTCCTAAACATTCCATCATTCATCGTTTGCTCGGTAGTGTAGTTTACAGGAGAAATATTGCCTTCCTGTTGCACGTTCTCCTGGTTTGTGACTAAAGGTTGTTCCACAGTCTCATAAACTCCATTGTTAACATTCTCAGCAGCCATTCTTAAATACTGCCATAAAACAAGGGTTAATTAAACAAATTATCATATCACATAATATCCCTATATTATGACCGACCAACAAATAATCTTAGATAGGACACACTAGCGAAGGATTTACTCATCTCTCCCCTCCTAGTTCTATTCCCCGATCTCCGCCAGAGACCATATCCCTAAGCTTTGATACCAACTGAGACACCCCCAAAATAGGTATACAACACCCATTCTGAGTCGCCAAATACATGGTACAGAAAGCAAACTACAACTTCAATAATAAAAATATCGTGTAAAATACGACAACACATACTGTGAGTTTAAATACAAATATTGCCTTCTAGACAATATCCACACCCAAATAAGTCCTCATTACAATTATTCATACATTATTTTACAACAATAGTGAGGACTGCTACAACAACTTTCTAGAACCATCACTCCATACTCCGACTAGATCCTGCTATGTTCTCACCTCTTGAGAAGAAAAATGGAACAAAAAGGAAAAGGGTGAGCTCAACTAGCCCAGTAAAAAATATTATGACTAAGATAATATACAACAAATTATCATTAATCCTCAACAGGGAAAAATCTGATAAAATATAATAGACAACAAGTTTTAGATCAACAACTACAAAAAAAATAAAGAATCCATTGTAAGAGTCACGTAGAGAATGAGTTCTACTATCTTCTAAGATTTAAAAGTCTGTCATCAATATTTTATCCCTGTAATAACAATCAATATACATCTTTAATCAAATATTCATCTTTGCACTTCAGGCCAAAGATATTCATTTATATCACTAGTTGGTCATGTTCATCTCAACACCTGTTCATCTTTGCACTACGGGCCAAAGATATTCATCAGTTAATCATTCATCTTTGCACTACAGGCCAAAGATATTCAGTAATATCATCATTTAGGACTGAGGATGATGAAAAATATTTTACATAAAACAAATCCAGAGAGATAGAAGGAAAAATATTAGGGATTCGTATAACAGTTTATCAAAGATCAATAATACTTCAAAATAACCAATTGTGAAGCAAAACTCAAAATAAAGATCAAAACATGGATATAATCAAAGATAGTAACCATAATAGACATCTTGGACAAAAAGAAGAAAATTTTATTTTTCGGTGAATAGTGTTGTATTCGTGAATAGTGCCGTATACGTGAATAGTAATCCCGACACAAAAAAGTTCCAAATTTGATTAAAAAGTTCACCAATATTTCAAGATAATGATATCAAGAAAATAATATCATTTAAGAAGAAAATAACATCCCTTACCTCAAAATAACAGCATTTCCGATCGAATTTGAGTATAAAGTCTTGTGAAAAACTCATGCAGTATAAAGAACACTCAAAATATCAAAATACTCACAAGAATACGCTCGATAATCTAGAAAGAAAGAAAACTTGTTTCCGGTGTGATTTTCAATTATAACCTAAGCGTCTATTTATAGGAAAATACTAGAACGCCAAAGGAGACTAAATAATAAACTAATATTATTATTTTTTTCAATGTTATACGCCACCAACCATTTGAAAAAGCCTAGCATGCCATTTTTGAAAATAATAGCAGCCCACATGTGTAATCAACACCAACCAAAAGTGGGTCCCACCCATAAATTAATAAAAATTATTTTATTTTCTGAAACTTCAACAATTCATAGAAAATAGATCGGTTATCAGAAAAATACGAATTTTATGTCTATTCTTCCTGAAATCGAATTCTCTACAACTTTGTAGCTTTGAGTTTTTCCAAATTCCAAACCAAAAATATCTAAAATCCACAAACAGATGATTTTTAATACTTCCAGTCCGACAAAATACTGATAAAACACCTCAGCAATAATTCCTTCATTTATAACCACATAAATAAATAAATGCATCATTTATATCCACATCAAATAAATATTTTCTTATCATATAAATCAATAACTAATTATTCTCAAATAATATTACAGAATCACAATTATGACAACCAGGCCGTTCCCAAGAAAGTGGGAGCTTTCTAATAAGGATTTCTCCTTACTGGCGCGCAATTAGAAGACCTAACCTTTCCTTGACAGAACTTTCTAGATATTGCCAATAATGTTATCTAATAATATTATTCAAATAATATGAATTATTGATCTGATAATGGAAAATATTGTGCAGTGTCAATTATTGAAACAATAATAATATAAACTAACAACGCAACAATTATTGAATCAATAAAATATTGAATAAGAATTCACCGTAATAATTATTGAGTAGTGCCTTCTTACGCATTTAATCAATAATTCAACAATATCGCGGTAATACCGCAGCTATCGCGGCAACCACGCCAGACATCAGATTTTAACCACCAGGTAATCCAACAGTGTTAACGGTAACAATTACGCCGTTATTTATAAAACTCAAACTTTGTCATTTTCTTTCATCCAACCGTTTTCGATTATGTGGCCCACAAATGACTGCACCGTCGTACGGAGATTCCCAACAAAAAAAATATTCCACGACCAAACGAATATTCCCCGACAGAAATGAATATTTTATAACCACTTGCTTATTTTGCAAAATTTGCACATTTCACCCATCGCCAAAGCATTATATCAAATTAACACCTTATTACTTTAGAATAATGAATAAAGAATATTCAATTTTATTTATAATAAGTTGGGGTCTTACACTCGGCTGATTTAAAACCTCTAAATAAACTGACCCACTAAACATATTTGCTTCGGTCGTAGCCAACTTCGCCAATGCATCAGCTATCGCATTATTAGACCTATCTATTCCTTGAAATACATAAGAATTAAAACACTGCAGCCAATTCAATAACTCTGCCACATATTTCACCATTCTCGAACCTCGAACCTCATACTCCCCCGAAACCTGCTTCTGAACTTCAAGACTCCTCGCCAATCGTAACCCTGCTAATATTGCTTCGTACTTGGCCTCGTTATTTATCGCCTTGAACCCGAACCTGATCGCCTACTGCACTTTAAACCCTTCCGAACTAGTTAAGATTACCCCAGCTCCACTGACGTCCGAAGTGGATGACCCATCTACATATAATGTCCATAAATTGTGCACCTGCTGAAGTACTACAACCAACTTCTCAGATCCTTCAACCTGATCCAAACTACCATCAGAGTATGATATTCTAGAATAAATTGTGACAACTCCATTGTCCACACAGCAAGCCTTCCCAAAACCTCTGGTCTACCCAGCACCTTCTTCAATGGCTGATCTGTATATACCACTATTAACCGACCTTGGATGTGACGCCCCCAAAATAGGTATACATCACCCATCTTGAGTTGCCAAATACATGGTACAAAATTCAAATACAAACTAATAATACAACATTCGTGTAAAATACGACAAAACATATGTTGTGAGTTTAAATACAAATATTGTCTTCTAGACAATATCCATTCTCAAATAGAGTCCTCGTTACATTTATTATCACACTATTTTACAGAATAGTGAGGACTACTAAGACACCATCTCGGACCATCACTCCGCCCTCGGTTCCAGTCCTAGTCTACTACGTTCTCATTTCCTGAAGAGAACAGTGAAAGAAAGGGTGAGCTCAAATAGCCCAACAAGAAATATTATGACTAAGATAATGCAAAATAAATTATCATTAGCCTTCAACAATGTTAAATTGATAAAATACAATAGACATCAAGTTTAATCTGCGTGGGATCAAGCAATCCATTAAAAAGAGTCAAGTAGAGAATAAAATCTACTATCTTTTATGATTTGAAAAGTTTTTCATCACTTTTATCGAGACTCGACAATAATTAATCCACATCATCCTCGCACTTTCTGACCAAGGATATTCATTAGGTCACGACCACAAATTCCATGCACTACGGGCCGAGGATATTTGTGTATTCATCAATAGTCATGATGATCATGCCAACAATCATCCATCAATGCACTACGGCCAATGAGAACTTTTACCACATCACTTGTTACATTACAGTCATGATTACACCGAATAATCCCTGGTCATAATCATACAAAGTTCATCCATGCTCTACAGGCCATAAATGACTTTAAAAAAAATATAAACATGAGGATGATGACAATGATATAAGAATTCAATAAAACAAGTTCACGAATTAATTTATTCAGAAACTAATAAAGTCCAAATTGTCAACATGATCTTTGCTTTGTAGAGTAAAATTCAAGAATGCTCGGAAGAATATTTCCATGAAAATCTTTGGATGAAGCGCTTGAATATCAAGGATATTCCACTAATTTCATGGAGTATAGAAGTCAAAATTTTAACCAACTGAGTATAATAACGAATGGAATAACAAAAGAAATCACCATACATGCGGTACTTCGCATAGACAGGTTATTCCAATAGAATAATAATAACGGAACCAGGTCAGGTGAAATTCACACCGACAGGATGTTCCAACAGAATAATAAGTGTAAAATAATAAATAATGGAACCAGGTCCTTGTAAAACACACGCATGTGATATTAAAGCGTAATAATAAAGACGGAATAATAAATAATGGAACCAGGTCCAGTGTCCAAAACACATGCATGATATTCCGGCGAATAATAAAGATCAATAATAAATAATGGAACCAGTCCTTATGTAAACATACGCATGGGATATTCCAACGAGAATAATAAAGACGAAATAATAGAAGAATGTCACCAAGTATAGGGTAGAAATGGATATCGTTATTATTCTAATGTAATAATAAGAAATGAAATAACAACAGTTCTCTTCATGAATAAGAAAGAATAACACCCCTTACCGTAAAAGAACTGAATATAAGAGTAGGAAAGTAGCAGAATACTTTTCTATGGTTTCTCTATAATTTTTCTCTCTGGAGTTTCAGTGAATTCGTAAGAAATAATGAAGGAATGAGCTTCTATTTATAGGAGAATGGAAGTGTACTGTTTATGAACGAATTATTTCTTCAACCAAATATAATAAAGTCAATCAACTAACCAATAAAATCACAACAAAAATTAAAATATAATACATGTATATAAACACATGTTTTCAACTTATATATATCAATATTATATATACACCACTTAATTTTTTTTCCCCATAACCAACATCTATCCCCCGCCCACCCAATAATCAAATTCACTACACTCTTACACATCATTATCACACTACCACTTTTCCACCATTTTCCACTCACACACCCATCACTTTCACATCTCATTTTCTCCCACATATACTCAATACACACATATACTTCCATACGTATACTCTTCCATTTCCAAAATCATTTTCCCAACACATATGGGCCCCACATGTGGGCCCCACCTTTAAAAATTTTCTACCGATTATTTTGAAAAATGGATAAATAGGAATCCATAAAATAAGCAGACTTCATAAAAAAAATCACCTTAATAATTTTAACAACATTTATCATCTTTATTACAATTCACAATATTAATCGACTGTGTCGTTCCTGTGGAAAGAGGGCTTTAAATAAGGATTTCTCCCTATTGGCGCGCAATTAGATGACCAAACCTCTCCTTGGCAGAACTTCTAGACATCGTTAATATTGTAATTTATAATATTAATAACTCTGTCATTTCAATTATTGATTTAATAATATATAAAATATCGACAATAATTGAATCAAATAATGTAAGACCCCAACTTTTTGAATAAAGATGAATTTTATATAATTATCATTTTTGAATATTATGATATAATGTTATAGTTGTGGGTAATATTTATAAATTTTGCAAAGTATGCAAGTTGTCATATTATATTCGATTGGTCGGGGAATATTCTTTTTGTCAGGAAATATCCGTACGACGGTACAATCATTGGTGGACCCCACAACGAAATTATTATCGGATTGAGAAAACGACAAAAAATATTTTATTGAAAATAACGGCGAAAGTTTTACCGTTGATATTGTTGAACTACTCGGTAGTAAAAGTACAGTAATATGTGTGGTTGCATAGTAGCACACGGTATTGATTATTAATGCTTATGTGAGAAGTCACTCAGTTTTGTTCAATTATTGCTACAATAGTTGTTGCATAGTATCTCACATTATTTGATTCAATTATTGTTGATTTATAAGTTTTGTTTTATTAGTATTATTAACGTAATAAAATAGAAAAGCTTTTTATATAAAATAGAATACTTTATTAAAGTTATTCTATAAATAGAATATATTATATTTTATTATGCATAGTGTTTGCATAGTGTTTGCATAGTAAAAATCTTTTTATATAAATAGAATATATTATATTTTATTTAAAAGATTTTGCTTTAAATATGGACCGTCAAATTAAAGTAAATCAATCTGGACCGTTCATGAGTTACTTACTATGCATTCCATTTTTCTATAAATAGAAGCTCATTCCTTCATTATTTTCTTACGAATACACTGAACTCTAGAGAGAGAAATTATAGAGAGAAAGAAGAAGAGTTTTCTGTTACTTCACTACTCTAAAATCAAGTATTATTTTACGGTAAGGGATATTATTCTTTTGAATTCATGAAGAGAACTGTTGTTATTCCATTTCTTATTATTCGTTGGAATAACTCAGATATCGCTGGCTCTACCCTATACTTGTTGACATTCTTCTATTATTCTCTCTTTATTATTCCGCTTGGAACATCCTCGTTCAGGCTTTACGGGACTGGTTCCGCTTTTATTATTATTCTCGTTTTATTATTCCGCTGGAACATCCTGTCAGTGTGTTTTACACCGGACTTGATTCCGTCTTTATTATTCTGTTAGAATATCCTGTCTGTGTGTTTTACATTGGACCTGGTTCCGTCTTTATTATTTTGTATTTATTATTCTGTTGGAATAACCTGTTTATGCGAAGTATTGCATGCATGGTGATTTCTATTGTTATATATTCTTTATTATTCTGTTGGAACATCCTGTCGGTGTGATTTTCACCTGACCTGGTTCCGTTATTATTATTCTTTGAATAACTTTTATCATCGCGCAATACCGCATGCATGGTCATTTCATTGTTATTCCATTCCTTATTATTTTCAGTTGGTTAAAATTTTGACTTCTATACTCCATGAAATTAGTGGAATATCCTTGATATTTGCGCTTCATCCAATATCTTTTCATGGAAATATTCTTCTGAGCATTCTTGAATTTTACTTTACAAAGAAGTATCATGTTGACAATTTGGACGTTATTAGTTCCTGAATAACTTAATTCTTGAACTTGTTTTATTGAAATCTTATATCATTGTCATCATCCTCATGTTTATATTTTTTTTAAAGTCATCTGTGGCCTGTAGTGCATAGATGGACATGGTATGATTATGACCAGGGATTATTCGGTATAATCATGACTGTAATGTTACAAATGATGTGGTAAAAGTCCTCATTGGCCCGTAGTGCATTGATGGACAGTTGTTGGCATGATCATGACCATTGATGAATACACAAATATCTTTGGCCCATAGTGCATGGAATTTGTGGTCGTGACCCTAATGAATATCCTTGGACGTAGTGCAGGGATGATGTGGATTATTTATTAAGCTGAGTCTCAGCGATAAAAATGATGAAAAATTTTTTAAATCATAAAAGATAGTAGATTTTATTCTCTACTTGACTCTTTTAATGGATTGCTTGATCCGTTGCAGTTAAACTTGATGTCTATTGTATTTTATCAGTTTAACATTGTTGAAAGCTAATGATAATTTATTTTGCATTATCTTAGTCATAATATTTCTTGCTGGGGTAGTTGAGCTCACCTTTTTTTTCACTGTTCTCTTCAGGAAATGAGAACGTAGCTGGGACTAGTCGGGGAATGGAGTGATGGTCCGAGATGGTGTCTTAGTAGTCCTCACTATTCTGTAAAATAGTGTGATAATAAATGTAACGAGGACTCTATTTGAGAATGGATATTGTCTAGAAGATAATATTTGTATTTAAACTCACAGCATATGTTTTGTCGTATTTTACACGACTGCTGTATTATTAGTTTGTATTTGAATTTTGTACCATGTATTTGGCGACTCAAGATGGGTGATGTATACCTATTTTGGGGGCATCACAGTTGGTATCAAAGCTTAGGGATATGATCCCTGGCTAAGATGTGAGACAAGAACTAGGAGGGGAGAGACGGGGAATTCTTTCACTAGTATGACCTACCTAAGTTTATTTGGTATTTAATTGGTCGGTCAGAGTATAGGGATAATATGTGATATGTTATTTAACTCTTCTCTTGTGGCAGTATTTGAAAATGACATCCAAGAATGTTGAGAACATCAATGGAGCACAGAGACCGTTGAGTCTCCACAGATCAATAATCAGGATAATGTGCATCAGGAAGGCGACAATCCTCAGGCAAACAACAACACTAACCAAAGGATGAACGATGGAATGTTCCGAGGCTCATGAAATTCATGCAACATCGAAAGAGCGGCTCACATCCGAAATGCAGTGGAAACCACCGCAACTCTCTGACGGTCACCGAAGCGCGCTTAGGAACTAGGACCACCGGAGTTTTTTGGAGAGCCAAAACCACTTAAAGCAGAGACGTGGATAAAGAAGATTAACAAGATATTTGATGTCTTGGGATGCTCCGAGGAGCAAAAGGTTCCCTTTTCCACCTTCATGTTGCGTGCAGAGGCAGATTACTGGTGGGAATCTGTAAAATGTACCCAACCTGCCGCACTGAAGATGACTTGGGAGAAGTTCCAAGAATTAGTCAACGACAAATACTTTCCCAAAAGTATTCGTCCCATGAAAGAGGTAGAGTTCATCAAGCTAGAGCAAAACAACATGACCGTGTCGCAGTACGAAGCCAAGTTTGCCGAGTTGTCCTTTAAGGCCCATTTAGTTGATAATGAGGAGAGAATGACGCGAATGTTTTTAAGAGGTTTGAAACACGAGATACGTCCAATATCTTATCTCTCATAAACCGTGTTTGTATTCAGATGTTGTTAATAGGGCTCAATTATTGGGCGCGATAATGAAAGTTAAACCAACCAAAGGAGAGCGGTGCAGCAAAATGATAATACGGGTGAGCAATAAATATCATCGAAGCGGTGACAACAAGCGTGGAAGGAATCAATGAAGCCGAAATGGTAACCACTTCTGGTAATCATGGCCAAAATAATAAGAATGGACATTTCAAGAAAAAGAGATTCAACAATGACGGAAAGACGTCAAAGATCAAAGACTTGTCATTAAGGAAGGAGAACGACCACCTATCATATGCTTCAAGTGTGGAGGAGAGGACACATCATTCCCCAAATGCGATGCCATCCAAGGCATGTTACAACTGTGGAAGAGAAGGTCACCTGGCCCGATTTTTTCCTGCACCGAAGACAAGTCCAGCTGGGATAGAGGCACTAAAGGCAGTCCCAGAAAGGTTAAAGCCGGTAGTGCAAGGAAGAGCGTTTGTTGTAACCTTCCAGAAAGCAAGGAACCCGAACGAGATCATCACGGGTAAGCTAATCATAAACTCTAACAAAGTTTATACTTTATTTGATACCGGTTCTACCCATTCTTTCATTTCTCCTACTTGCGCTCAACATTTAAATTTGACTCCGGAGAGATTAGACTTTGACTTATCTGTTGAAACTCCATTGGGAGAAACCTTCATTACATCCACGGTTTATAAGTCTTGTTTGGTTCAAATCGGTACCCTCACATTACGTGTCAATCTTATTTCATTGAAAATACTTTCATTTGATGTAATTCTAGGGATTGATTGGTTAACTACTTATCATGCAAAAATTGATTATTTTCGTAAGGTTGTTAGCTTTCATATTCCTAATAAACCTATTATGCGAATTCAAGCAACCAAACCATTAAAATCAATCACTGTCATCTCAAGCCATAAAGCTATTCGTTTATTGAAAAATGGATGTCAAGCTTTCCTAGCTCATGTCACGGATCTAAACAAAAATACGTCAGTTTTGAATGATATTTCTATTGTTAATGAATTTTCTAACGTATTCCCTGAAGAACTTCCTGGCCTACCCCCAGAGCATGAAATTGAATTTTGTATCGACCTTGAACCTGGTACAAAACCCATTTCCAAAGCCCCATATCAAATGGCTCTATTGAACTTCGAGTTAAAGACCCAATGCGCAGGAATTGTTAGACATTGGCCTTATTCGTCCTAGTACTTCTCCTTGGGGTGCTCCTGCTCTATTCGTGAAGAAGAAAGATGGGAGTATGCGACTTTGTATTGATTATCGGAGTTGAATCATGTCACCATCAAAAATAGTACCCATTGCCACGTATTGATGACTGTTTGACTAGTTGCAAGGAGCCAAATTCTTTTCAAAGATTGATCTTCGTTTCGGATATCACCAGTTGAAGATTAGAACAGATTACATTCCAAAGACGGCTTTCAGAACTCGGTACGGGCATTATGAATTCCTAGTCATGTCTTTTGGATTGACTAATGCTCCTACTGCCTTCATGGATATGATGAACCGAGTATTCAAGGAATATTTGGATTACTTTGTGGTCGTCTTTATTGATGACATCCTCATATATTCCAAAACTCGTGAAGATCATGAGCAACACTTGAGGCTGATACTCCAAAAGCTTCGTGAATATAAGCTTTATGCCAAGTTGAAGAAATGCGAATTCTGGCTTGAGGAAGTAGCATTTCTTGGGCACATGGTATCAAGTCATGGAATATCTGTTGACCCAAAGAAAGATTGAAGCTATTCAAAGTCGGGAGCAACTCTAAATCGGTGATCAAGTCGTAGCTTTCTCGGTTTAATTTGGTTATTATCGGAGATTCGTGGAAGGATTTTCTCAAATCGCTACTCCACTAACTCAAATTGACTTCGGAAAGATACAAAGTTCATTGGAGCGAGGAATGTGAGAAGAATTTTCAAGAACTCAAGAGGAGACTCATTTCAAAGACTGTTCCGACAATACCATCCGGTTCTAAGGATTTGTCATCTACAAAGGATGCTTCTGCAAAAGGGTTAGGATGTGTTCTCATGCAACATGGGAAGGTCATAGCCTATGCCTCACGATAACTCAAAGAATATGAGAGGAATTATCCTACTCATGATCTAGAGTTAGCAAATTGTTGTCTTCGCACTAAAGATTTGGAGGCATTACTTGTATGGGGAGAAAGTGGAAATCTTTACTTTGATCATAAAAGCCTCAAATATTTCTTCACTCAAAAGGAACTCAACACGCGACAATGACGTTGGCTTGAACTGCTGAAAGATTATGATCATACCATCCAATACCATCCTCGAAAAGCAAACGTGGTAGGTGACGACTTGAGTAGAAGATCATATGGGTCACGAAAAGTAATATTGTCAACGCAAAGAAAGCCCATTTTGTGTGACTTGCAAAGGATGGAGATAGAGATAAAGACTCCAGGGACCCACGTGATGATGGCAAATATACAAGTAGAACCGACTTTAATTGATAAAGTTAAAGCTGCTCAAACTACAAACTGGAGCTGATGAGTATGAGGAAGAAAGTGCAAGAAGGTGCTATGCCGAAAGCAAGAATCGATGATAAAGGAATACTTCGAGTCATCTCCAGACTTTGTGTTCCTAACGATCCTGAGTTAAAGTATAAAATCATGATGAAGGCACACAACACACCGTTTGCAATCCATCCTGGGAGTACCAAAATGTACCGTGATCTTCGTCATACATTTTGGTGGAGCAATATGAAGAGAGAGATAGCGTTGTTTATTTCAAGGTGTCTAACTTGTCAATGAGTCAAGCGCGGAGCATCAAGTACCAAAAGGTCCATTGCAACCACTTGAAATTCCGAATGGAAGTGGGAGCACATTACCATGGATTTCAAGCATCGGTCTTCCCAAGGTTTCTCAAGGCATTGATGCAATTTGGGTCATTGTTGATAGATTGACCAAGTCCGCTCACTTCTTACCAATACGAGAAACTTATACACTTAAACGCCTTGCTCAGATGTACATAAACGAGATTGTAAGATCGCATGGTATGCCAAGATCCATAGTTTCGATCGAGACCCAAGATTCACTTCACGATTTTGGGTTAGTTTGCAAAAAGCTATGGGCACGGATTTATGATTTAGTTCAAAGATATCATCCTCGATTTTACGGACAATCGAGAGAGGACTATTCAAACTCTTGAAAATTTATTAAGACTCGTGTCCTTGATTTCAAGGGAAGTTGGGACAAGTTCTTACCATTGGTGGAGTTTTCATATAACAACAGCTTATCAAACAAGTATTGCATGGCTCCATTCGAGGCGTTGTATGGAAGAAAGTGTCGTTTCTCGATTATCTTTGGGATGAGGTGGATGAAGCAACATTGTTGGGACCGGAGTTGGTACGTATGACTACGGAAAAGATTCAAACGATCCGACAACGTATAAAAACCTCACAAGACCGACAAAAGAGTTATGTTGATCTTCATCGAAAGGACGTGGAATTCGATATTGGAGATCATGTGTTGTTACGTGTTGCTCCATGGAAAGGAGTTACGAGATTTGGAAAGAGAGGAAAGCTCAATCCTCGATTCATTAGCCCATTTTTAATCCTCGATCGAGTAGGGACTGTAGCCTATAGACTCGTTTTACCGCCAAGTATGTCTCGTGTTCATAACATTTTTCACATATCCATGTTACGTAAATATGTGGAAGACCCGAACCACATTATTGACTTAGAACCAGAAGAAATAGCGGAAGATTTAACGTATGAAGAGGTTCCTGTTCAAATCTTGGATAAGAAGGAACATATTCTACGCTCCAAGGTT
Source organism: Panax ginseng (assembly GCA_020205605.1). Lineage (NCBI taxonomy): Eukaryota > Viridiplantae > Streptophyta > Magnoliopsida > Apiales > Araliaceae > Panax > Panax ginseng. The sequence continues at coordinate 17,866,516 of CM035134.1, forward strand.
ATACCTCAAGTCAAAATTTTGTGGAGAAACCACGATGTTGAAGAAATGACCTGGGAGTTAGAATCTGAAATGAAGTCAAGGTATCCTTACCTCTTCGATATACCAGGTACGTACCCTAATTTTGAGGGCCAAATTTCTTAAGATGGGGAGGTTGTAAGACCCCAACTTTTTGAATAAAGATGAATTTTATATAATTATCATTTTTGAATATTATGATATAATGTTATAGTTATGGGTAATATTTATAAATTTTGCAAAGTATGCAAGTTGTCATATTATATTCGATTGGTCGGGGAATATTCTTTTTGTCAGGAAATATCCATACGACGGTACAATCATTGGTGGACACCACAACGGAATTATTGTCGGATTGGGAAAACGACAAAAAATATTTTATTGAAAATAATGGCGGAAGTTTTACCGTTGATACTGTTGAACTACTCGGTAGTAAAAGTACAGTAATACGTGTGGTTGCATAGTAGCACACGATATTGATTATTAATGCTTATGTGAGAAGTCACTCAGTTTTGTTCAATTATTGCTACAATAGTTGCTGCATAGTATCTCACATTATTTAATTCAATTATTGTTGATTTATAAGTTTTGTTTTATTAGTATTATTAACGTAATAAAACAGAAAAGCTTTTTATATAAAACAGAATACTTTATTAAAGTTATTCTATAAATAGAATATATTATATTTTATTATGCATAGTGTTTGCATAAGTGTTCACGATAGTGTTTGCATAGTAAAAATCTTTTTATATAAATAGAATATATTATATTTTATTTAAAAGATTTTGCTTTAAATATGGACCGTCAGATTAAAGTAAATCAATCTGGACCATTCATAAATTAGTTACTATGCATTCCATTTTTCTATAAATAGAAGCTCATTCCTTCATTATTTTCTTACGAATTCACTGAACTCTAAAGAGAGAAATTATAGAGAGAAAGAATGAGAGTTTTCTGTTACTTCACTACTCTAATATCAAGTATTATTTTACGGTAAGGGATATTATTCTTTTGAATTCATGAAGAGAACTGTTGTTATTCCATTTCTTATTATTCTGTTGGAATAACCTGTATACGCGGTCTACCCTATACTTGGTGACATTCTTCTATTATTCTGTCTTTATTATTCCGTTGGAACATCCTGTCTGTGCTTTACGCCGGACCTGGTTCCGTCTTTATTATTTTGTCTTTATTATTCCGTTGGAACATCCTCGCCTCAGGTGTTTTTACACCGCACTGGTTCCGCCTTTATTATTATTCGCTCTTTTATTATTCTCGTTAGAATATCATGTCTCGTGTGTTTTACACCGACTGGTTTTCGCCTTTTATTATTCTCAGATTTATTATTCTCGCTGAATAACATGTCTATGCTGAAGTACTGCATGCATGGTGATTTCGTTGTTATTCCATTCTTTATTATTCTCATTGGAACATCTTGTCGATTGTGATTTTCACCGACCGGTTCCGTTATTATTATTCTTTTGAATAACCTATCTACGCCAAGTACCGCATGCATGGTGATTTCTATTGTTATTCCATTCCTTATTATTTTCAAATTGGTTAAAATTTTGACTTCTATACTCCATGAAATTAGTGGAATATCCTCGATATTTAAGCTTCATCCAAAGATCTTTTCATGGAAATATTCTTCCGAGCATTCTTGAATTTTACTTTACAAAGAAGTATCATGTTGACAATTTGGACGTTATTAGTTCCTGAATAACTTAATTCTTGAACTTGTTTTATTGAAATCTTATATCATTGTTATCATCCTCATGTTTATATTTTTTTTAAAGTCATCTGTGGCCTGTAGTACATAGATGGACTTGGTATGATTATGACCAGGGATTATTCGGTATAATCATAACCGTAATGTTACAAATGATGTGGTAAAAGTCATCATTGGCCCGTAGTGCATTGATGGACAAATTGTTGGCATGATCATGACCATTGATGAATACACAAATATCCTCGGCCGTAGTGTATGGAATTTGTGGTCGTGACCCTAATGAATATCCTTGGTCGAAAAGTGTGGATGATGTGGATTATTTATTGTCGAGTCTCAAATGATAAAAGTGATGAAAACTTTTTAAATCATAAAAGATAGTAGATTTTATTCTCTACTTGACTCTTTTAATGGATTGCTTGATCCGCGGCAGTTAAACTTGATGTCTATTGTATTTTATCAGTTTAACATTGTTGAAGGCTAATGATAATTTATTTTGCATTATCTTAGTCATAATATTTCTTGTTGGGCTAGTTGAGCTCACCTTTCTTTCAACCGTTTCTCTTCGTGAAATGAGAACGTGAAATGGGACTAGTCGGGAATGGAGTGATGGTCCTAGATGGTGTCTTAGTAGTCCTCACTATTCTCAAAATAGTGTGATAATAAATGTAACGAGGACTCTATTTGAGAATGGATATTGTCTAGAAGACAATATTTGTATTTAAACTCACAAATATGTTTTTGTCGTATTTTACACGATCGTATTATTATTAGTTTGTATTTGAATTTTGTACCATGTATTTGGTGACTCAAGATGGGTGATGTATACCTATTTTGAGGGCGTCACAAATAACGTGAGATACTATGCAACAATTACTATAGCAATAATTGAACAAAACTGAGTGACTTCTCACGTAAGCATTAATAATCAATACCGTGCAGCTACTATGCAACCACGCAGTATTATTGTACTTTTACTACCGAGTAGTTCAACAAAGATTAATTGGAAAACTTCCGCCGTTATTTTCAATAAAATATTTTTGTCGCTTTCTCAATCCGACAATAATTACATTAGGGGTCCACCAATGATTGAGCTAGTTGTACTGAATATTCCCCGCTAAACCTAATATTCCCCACCAATCGAATATAATATAACAACTTGCATACTTTTGCGAATTTATAAATATTACCCACAACTATAATATTATTTCAAATTCATACCTTAATATTTAAAAATGACATTTATAGAAAATTCATCTTTATTCAAAAAGTTTGGGTCTTACATTGAAAGTATTGTCGAAGCTTCCGACAAGCTATTATCAGGGCAAAGGAGAACTTCTCAAGGTTCGGATACCTTGTTTCTGCATCCCTTAGGGCGTGGTTCATATAGTAAACCGGGTGCTGCTTACGATCTCCACACCAAAACTGCTCCCACAGCCAACGAACTCGCAGCCAAATACAAGTATAGAGGTTCAGCAGGAACTAGTTGTCGACGTCGGGATTTTTGAGTGTCCCTTTTCGTTACTTGTCTTTTGGTGTTCTCATGTTAATGTGAGATTTGTTTGAAAAAACAAGTGAAAAAGGTCCGACATGTATAATGTCGACGATTGACTTTAAGAGTCGCCAATTGGTGTTTTTAATTGGTTGCACCAACGCAACCGAAAAGGTTTTGCACATTTACCCAGTGATTTGGCACTGCTAAACGGGTCTGTGAAACCGAGATTCATTAAGGGTTTGCGGGCTTGATTATGCGGAGGGAAGGTGTTAGGCACCCCTCGACATCCGTGTTGCCACGGTGACCGCCACTTCTCAAAGAAACTATTATATGAATGTGTGTGTGTGTGGATCAATATGCAATTTATTTGGAAGTAGTGTTGTACCTCGTTCGCACCTATATACACGAGTTTGAATTTTATTAAGGAAAATTCAATTTTAACCACAAGATATAGCAATGACGTTTTGTAAAAAAGAGGTTTTTCAAACTCTGTGCTCAATAGTAATTGAGGCCTTTGATACTTCCATTTTATTACTAAGTGTTCGGCTTGTTTGCTTTTATTTTTGAGATGCGAAGCATTCTCGAGAAAACAATTTACAGCAGTGCCGAATTCCTTATGGGCATGACAGCCATCCAAGGAAACTTAGACACTGTAAAATAATGTACAAGCTGCTTACAGCCAGAAAATGTCCATCATGGGAACCGAATCTAGATTCAATGGCCGAACTCGTGATCACATGATTCCTAGGCTCACAAGATAACGCAATTTATATGGAAAGCAAGTAGCGCTTATATATATATAAAAGTTGTAAATATATATATATATATATGAATATGATCAACCGCCATACAAGTAAACTTCAAAGGACAAAATGTAAATAAAGTCAGAATGCGATCAATCGCCACGAAGTAAACTCCAGCGGGACGTAATGTAAATAAATCAGAAAAGCGATCAACGCCAATGTAAGTAAACTCTAAAGTGGACCGAATGTAAATAAAAGCGGTAAATGGCCACGAAGTAAACTCTAGGCCAGACAGAAATGTAAATATATATATATATGTGTGTGTGTGTGTGTGTGTGTGTGTGTGTGTGTGTGTGTGTATATATAAACAATAAACGCACCGGATGTGAATCCAGGCTCATCGGATATGTCCGACAGCAATTATATATATGTATATATATATATATAAAAGCGCAGTAAAATGCACCGTATATATGAAATCTGTGCTCATTAGATATGTTCGATAACATTATATATATAAGTATATATATATATATATATAAGCAATTAAACGCTCAGAATATAAAATCCGTGCTCATCGAGTAGTTCGACCACGATTCATATATATATATATATATATATATATATATATATAAGCAATTAAACGCCTGCATCAAGTCTAGGCTCATCGAGACAAAATCGACCACAGTTTATATATATATATATATATATATATATATATATATATATATATATATATATATATATATATATATATATATATATATATATATAAGCGCGCCTGCATCAAAATTCAGGCTCAATCGAGGCATAACTCGATAATGTTAGTCCATATATACTAAATATATATATATATATATATATATATATATATATTAGTATATATATACGTATATAATGAAAACGAGCGGACGTAAGTCCGCAAACACACTCACACGACTCTCAACGTATACAACAAAGGTGTGACAATGGGAGAAAGAGGCTTTTCTTGAATGTGAGAAGGCTTACTGTGTATAGACAAAGTAGACTTCTTTCACTTTAACTGTATGAACACTCATCTTTTGAAAGATAAAAAGTATCTATATATGGGGTAACTGGTGTTTAAAGAAGAGGAAACACTCAAAAGATGTGTATGCAGAGCTAAATGGACAGGGCTTCCTCACCTTTTTCCTTCTCTCTCTCCTCCTCAAATGGCTGACCCCCCCTCTATATTTATAGATGGGTGGCCGCAGTCTACTACTGGTACCGGTCGTAGGGGGCCCGGCCATGAAGTCCGGTGTGTCTCGTAAGACGTGCAATGCGTGCACTATAATGTCCAATCGAACTTGCAGAACTTCAATCCAAGCATCCAAACGAAGCATCTCTGTACTTCTTCGAATTGCTGGTGTCGAGAGTTACGTAATGACATGGATTAGAGGTTGTACGAAGTCAAGAAGAGGGGTCTATGCCCATGGTCTTCAAGCTTCAAATTCTATCCAACGTACTGCCACACGTAATAGTCACTCGGGATTGTCATTCCTCGATTGTCGGGACATTGTTGTATGTATGTATGTCTGAAGTGTTGAGACGATGTGCCATTTGTCGGGTGAACAAGATGATGTTTGACTCCTTTCTAGGGTTATCGCCGGGTTGAGTTGAAAGTAGACGTTGCTCAGGGTTATAGCTGAGATTGGACTACTTGTTGGTATGCTGCGATATCATCTTGCTAACGTTGTGGTAAGATGATGTTGTGACTCCTCACCGGGGTTATCGCCGGTTTAAGCGGAAAGCAGACGTTCGCTCAGTGTTGTCTCTGAGATAGAACTACTTGTTTGTGTGCCTCACTATCATCTGTGATTGAAACTGATTGCATGTGTTTGAAACAAGCATTTTCGGAGTTATCGCCGAAACTGCGATAGCATCCCTTGGGGTTATCACCAAGGATGGGATTGCTACTCCCAGTGTTGTCTCTGGGACTGGAACTGAATGCCACGGTGTTATTGCCGAGACAGAGCTGTTATCTCCGTTGTTGTTGCCGGTCTTTTGATCTCAGATATCTTGGGGTTATCTCCTAGATCGGAAATGACATGCCCGGTGTGTGTTTTGGTTTGATCCGGCTCCCGATTTGTGTTCCGGGTTGGAGCCGAACTTCTGGTAGTATCCAGAATGATTTATATGTTGTCTTTCAGGGTTATCTCCAAAAGACGAATCTACCCTCCTCGCAATGTCGAGAATAGGAGTGCGTAAAATTTTTGAGTGTCTACAGATGCCCCTCTTTATCATATTCATGCAATGCAAGGCATGGATAGGATAAAGAATCCTAGACACTTGAAATGCAAGCAATATAATCATGATGCGGTATGAAACAACATGATGCAAATGATTGTCATGTAATCCTGCTGTGGATGACAATCAATGATGGCTTGGACATGCAATCCAAGTCTCAAAGGATGCTGACGTTGGGATGACCACCAAAGTCTTGAATCCTAGACACTGGTTTATACTCCATAGAGGTACCTCTTGTGCGGAAGAGATCTGTGGGAATAAGACTGTGCCTGTTTTGAGGATGTGTATAACATGTTCCCTCATACTGTCGGAGTTACTGCCAACAGTTGGTTAAGTATCGTGGTTGCTCGATCTTGACGATGTGTGTATCATCGATAGATCCTCGTGGGAAGGTTACTTCAATGGATTTACTTGCCATTGGCTGATATGATGTCAAGGCTGCTTGACCTTCATTAATGTGTGTATCAATGGTTGCATTACGTGGTGACCCCCGCCGGGGATACGTAGATGTTTGATAACTTCGGCGTTGTAACCCCCGCCGGGGGTAAGTTTATGCTTGATAACTTCAGCGTTGTAACCCCCGTCGGGGGTTTTTAGGATTTTATCCCTGCAAATGATGACATCGGACCTTTGTGGGGTATTGCCATGCTAGGTTTGTGAAAGCTGAACTCATTGGTATAGTATACCCTGTATTTGGGCGAATACCATTGAGGTGACGGGAGTTGAACTCCTCGATTTAGCAAGAAACCGTGGATTTCAGTCGCTTTTTCCAATCACGTAGCGTTTTTACTCCTGATTTGGCCTTTTCAGCTTGGAGGACCTCCTTTGCAACTCTAATTGGATTGAGCCGGAGGTGTGGGACCCATGTAAGAGGGCGGCAGTGGACTTCGCAGTGCCAGCAGTCAACCTCGCGGTACGCGTTCTTGTGTATAGAGGTCAAGGCTTTCATAAGTCATTTTCAAGCTGCATCACGAAGAAAATCTGAGAGCTTCTCTGCAGATCTGCTGAGTTCGGGCAACTTTCTGCATATTCTGTCACCATAAAAGCGTTCTTCATTGTCCTGGTAACACATGCATGTATTTTTTTCCAATTTCTGTCCGTTGGAAAATGACTTATCTCATTAAATGCATTTAAACACATAGTAGTGAATATGCATGCTGATATGACTTGATAAAAAATATTCAACATAGCAAATGTTAGTATTAAACCATGCTGAACATAATGATGTAAAAAAATTTGACTTTTGAAGCGGCCAAATTGGTACCTTTTTTGTCGTCATTTCTTATCCTATCTCGAGGACAAATGAGTAAAGGTAGAATAGTAAATAATCCTGGTAATTAGAGTACACTTACAGATTTTTACTGTGATATGATGATTGCATGCAGGATGTATATGATTGTGTAAAGGTGTGCTACTGAATGGCCACCTAGTCATGCCTATGTGCATGTGGATAGTCCCATTTACAAAGGGGCTATGGAAAAAAATTTCAAAATGAAGGCATTAAGACTGTTATGCATGTTTAACTCTACAGTAGATGTATGTTAAAATAATATATATAGGCATGTAATCATATAATGCATTTTGAAAAGACTCCAGGTACAGAATTACCACACCTTTTTTGAGATGATTTGGAGACTTGCTGTCCAGATATTATGGATCCAGATCAGCCGAGCAGTTCCCGCAGGACTACTTCTGGTGTACGGTGGAGGGCTTTTGAAGAGCCTCAGCGCCGTTCTATGAGACAGCCTCGTCGTTTGGCAGAGGCGGTGGTGCGTCCTATTCGGGTTGAGGTGCCGAATGTCGAGGAGGAGGATGTACCGTTCGAGGTTCCTACTCCTGCGGTACGTGTTCCCCGTAGGGAATTGCCAGGTATTCAAGTGGCGAACCCAGATCTTCTAGGTGACTTGAGTAGGCATCCTTCAGTGTACCTGCACGCAAATGAGGTATGAAGTTAGATCTTTAATCTTCCTTATTTCCTATTGATGAGGAGTCAAGGAGTCTGATGTTGATCTGCATTTAATGTAGGTTCCCGGCTTCACACAGCCTCGAGGGAACTGGTTTAGCATCCACTCTGTGTATCAGGCCTTGCATGATGACTATAGAGAAATCGTCCATGGCTGGGGATTTGAGAGATTCTTCTCTATTCTACCCTGTCGATGTCCCTAGGGTTACCTCAGGGCACTGTCTGAGCGGTGGTTCCACCAGACCCAGTCATTTCATTTGTTGGACTGTGAGGTGATGATGACACCGATGGATTGGCGGTTTATCACAGGCATGGAGTTTGGAGGGGAGCCGGTGCCTTATACGGCGGATATCACCCCTACTACCGTCAGATCCTTGTTGGGAGTTCCAGCGGAGGCACTCAAGGGCAGGACTGTTAGGACAGGTCCTTTGAGTGTAGATGCTATGAGTGGGCTATTGAGTGAGCCCCTTCCTAATGATGTGAGAGTCAGGGATTGCATTCTTCCTGATTATCATTAGGGGCTGCTTCATAGCAGATAACTCTTCTACGGTGTCTTTTGCTTTGATCAGCGCCACTCGACATGTGGACCGAATAGGAGAGTATGATTGGGGTTCCTACACCTTTGCCTACTTCCTCAGGGGAATGCGCATGCGATCGCAGGGCTTGACCGAGGTGTGGTTAGGATTCTACCCGTTTCTGTTGGTGAGTATTTCTCTTGTCTTTTCCCATGTACAGGTTAAGAGTGTTGATTAACAACAGATGTTTGCCTTTGTGTTGGCAGTTTTGGGCCTATGAGAGGCTTCCTTGTTTGCGTCCTGTGAGTGTGTTAGGTTTAGACACCTATCCACGAGGACGGAGATGGCATCACTCTATCTTGGGCGGAGGTCCCCTGCTTCTTTGAGGGTTTCACTCATTGTCATGCAAATGAGCTATCGATTGACGGTGATGTCATCACGTGGATTTCCTACTCTGGAGAGCATTTGGGAGTTGGCTTTGAGGATAGGTACCCGACTGGAGTAGAGTACATTATATCCACCCGCAGGATTCCTCTCTTTACAGATGGAGGATGGGAGCTCTATTTGGGAGAGCGTGCTATTAGGAGTACCACAGGAGAGATTCGTATGCCAATCTTGCCTCCTGCCAGGCGTTATTGGCCTGTTTCACAGTCACCCGTCATTGACATCCCATTGCTGGGGATTGACGGTTTTACATTGTCAGAGGGCCTCTGCTCACAGGAGATGTTCCAGCATTGGTGGATCCCTCGCACCTTGGAGCTCAGACCCGCGCCACACAGTTTATGGGGGGATATGGTTCCAGGATCCGTGATGATGACGGATTGGCTAGCCTGTGTCAGAGATCCAACTCATGTGACACAGATCGAGATTGACTCGACAGCTGGACCGGTCACATCTTTTCATTCGGCATTTGGGTAGAGATCCCGTAGAGGCAGATACTTTTGATCCTTCCAGCTCTAGAGCTGGTCCCTCGGATGACCCATTTGGTTTTGCCGGTGCAGATCCTCCCTTGTATAGGCCTGACATCCCTGTAGATAGAGATCCAGTGACTCAGGAGGAGTTACATCAGGTGGATAGCATCGATGATGTGGACATTGACACTATTGATTTCGTCTGATGTATTTCTCGTTATCTCTTTTGATAGGCCTCTCATTAGGCTACCGGGTAGCTTCCCCATTCTCGCTATATCTTTTGATAGGCCTCTGTTAGTTGTTGGGTAGCTTCGCCCCATTTCCCTATATTTTAGCTGTACAGAGATGTATTAGATGATGATATACTTAGGAATGTATGTACAGCTTTCCATTCCCTATATCATATTGCCATCTATTGTATCATGCATGTCATTGTTATGCATATGTATGTATATCTAGATATACTCAAAATTGACCCCTGGATGGTCTTATGACATGGCCCGTACAGATGTCTTCTTCGACAGTTAGCCGCATTGATCATACCCCACCATCTGCGGTGGTAGTCGATATGCGATCATGGCATGATAATATATCACCATCAGACATGGTGATTGTAGATGATTTTCTACAGCATACTATGACCCTACTGATGTTTCAGGCTCCTCCAGGATTCATAGAGGGCATGCTAGAGCACTGGATATCAGATAGACAGGTATTCCGCTTCGGGACCTGCTAGTTAACTCCTACTCTGGAGGAGTATGCACGGTTAACGATGCTGCCTCTGGACAGACCTTGCGTGCACATGGTGATGGGAGACATGAGTAGACAGTTCATGACTCTCATGGGATTGAGGCGCAGAGTAGTACAGGATGAGCTGACATCCGGCCATGTGATATCCCAGCGTTTCCTGATAGACAGGTTTGGCTCTGAGGATAGTTACTCACGGCATTACGGGGATTTCATCACATCAGAGGATCATTGGCGTTCAGCCAGAGTAGACGTACTGCTTTTGTGCGTATTGTCATACGTCTATATGCCGCGATACATGGATGAGCTAGACATCGGTGTGATTATGGCAGTGAGAGCTCTCAGGGAGGGTCATACCATTATTCCGATGATCATTGCCAGACCTTGAGGTCGGCTACATACTGCTGCACTTATCCGGTAGGGGTATTCACAGGTAGTTCGGTCATGCTATACGTGTGGTTCATGTCACACCTGAGACCGATTGGCACCTTCAGACATCACGAATTTTGTTTCACCTATGAGATAGCCATGTCATACTCCTTTCAGCCTGCGGGGTGTACAGATGCTGCATCTTGGTCCGCTTTCCTGGCAGAGATTGGAGATCCTTTTGATATATTGCCGTGTTCAGGGATCGTCTCACCCTATAGCTTTATTACTCATGCTCCGGGCATGGATTACCTCCCTCTAACTGGGTTGAGGGGCATGATTACCTACCACCCACTGGCCGTGATGTGTCAGTTTGACCAGTTTTAGGACTTTCATCCATATAAGGGCGTTGAGTCAAGACTTCAAGCCACACCGCTTATCGGGGAGGATGATCCGGGTTGTATGCTTGTTGGGATCGTGAGAGTTTCTTTGAAGTTTTCTATCGATCATCCAGTAGTTCTGCGAGTATTCTCGCATGGATGGAGACAGAGATCGTTGGATCAATGTGACAATATCCACAGTCAGAGAGAGATAGATTATGCCGATGAGGATCCTATAGAGGAGGCTATCATTCCCACCGATGAGTTGACTGCAGGGCTGCCAAAATTTATGATATATTCTCCCACTTCGAGTGCCACTGATGCTCAGTATTCAGCACAGCATCTAGAGCAGAGCTTACATCTGATGATCTATGGCCGAGATCAGGCTAGGGCCGCGATGTTGACAGCTTTTGAGGAGAGAGATACTGCTCTGTTGGAGAGAGATGAAGCTAGATCAGCTAGGGATGCTTTGATAGTGGAGCGGGATGCCGCCTTATCTGCTAGGGATGTGTCCATTGCAGACAGCACTTCAGTGAGATCCCAGATGACAGTTAGCTTTGCCGACATGAGTGCTTATATTGATGAGCACTCCGTCACTATGCAGTTAGCTTTGGATCTGCTAGCTCAAGTAGATACCCTTGGGCAGGAGCTTGCAGCATTACCTCCGTCTTCAAAGAGGGATGCTATGTTAGATCTGATAGTCCGCATCTTTATAGATCTGTAGATAGCTTTGTATTTTCCTGCACAGACTAGCTTAGCCATTTTTGTCATGTACAGCACATATGTATATATCAAACAGTATTATATATGGCAGGGAAATATATGTTGATTCACTTCCCTTTTAGTTGTGCCTTGATATTTGCCTGTTTCTCCAGGGCCTTTGATCTTGATGCATCCCGAACTTATCCTTGATAGATGGACATTGAGACATCGCAAGGTCTCTCGGAATGAATCATTGATTTCTGAAAATCCCTACCATCTTTGGTGTCTTGGGACTGGTATCTGTATAAAAAAGTGGAGAGGATGACAGTTTCTTCCTCTCTGAGATTTACCGCTCCACAGATGGTCGTCAGTACTTCTATTTGTGAGAAGCCTAGTTAATTCCATCTCTTATGGGTTGGTATTGCTCTTTGAGGCATGATCGCAGCTTAGATAGTCACCGTATCTTCTATTTAGGAGAAGAGGCTGGGTAATTCCATCCCTTTGACCTGAAACTGATGAAGTGGGGTAATTTTGAAGGTTGATCCCAATACCGCAGCCAAGTATGTTTTCTCCGGTAGGGGTTAGATCAAGACCATGAATGGTCGCCACGTCATCTATCCTATTGAAGAGGAGATCAAGTCTGCGTAGTTCGAACCTAATGTAGGATGTTCAACGCTGAATGCGGAAGGCAGAAGGGTGTGAAAGTATTTTTTTGTTGTTTTTGTTGTTTTTGTGAAGAAAAGGTAGAAAGGTTTTTGTTGTTTTTATTTATTGCGACTGGACCATATAGAATATGGTTGCCTACGTACCCCCAAGTGTTCAGGAGATCAGGTCGACGTAGTTCGCCCTTCAGGATGAATCGCAGCTGAAGAGAAGTACAAATCCCATGTGCAGGCTATACTGCGGGGAGAAGAAATTTAATCCCATGATGGGGATAAACCGTAGGTGTGGAAAAAGTTTGATCCCGTCTTCAGGATAAACTGCAAGTGTAGAAAGTTTGATCCCGTCTTTAAGATAAACTGCAAGTGTAGAAAGTTTGATCCCGTCTTCAAGATAAACTGCAAGTGTATAAAGTTTGATTCCGTCTTCAGGATAAACTGCAAGTGTAGAAAGTTTGATCCCGTCTTCAGGATAAACCTCATTTTCAAGAGGAGCAGCAAGTATATATGAAAAGTTTACCCTCGTTTTCAGGAGGAGCAGTAAGTATATGAAAAGTTTACCCTCGTTTTCAGGAGGAACTGCAAGTATATGAAAAGTTTACCCTCGTTTTCAGGAGGAGCAGCAAGGAACCAGTCTGCTGGCTTGAAGTGTATGTCTCCCTGAGGGGCTAAAAAGTGTGAGGGTTCAAAACCGTAATGACTGGTGATTTGACGATCAAAACCAGGATGTTTGTTTGATGGTAACTTTAGACATAGTACCGTTTCACGGTGTCTGAGTTAATAAGTTGTGAAAATTCATTGCCATCCATTTCCTGCAATCTGAGAGCACCTCTTGTCAATACTTCCTTGACAACAAACGGGCCTTCCCAATTAGGAGCGAATTTTCCCTTAGACTGATCTTGGTTGTCAATGATCTTCTTCAAAACCAAGTCATGTTGTTTGAACTGCCGTAGTCGGACTTTTCTATTGTAGGATCGTGCAATCCTTTGCTGATATAACTGACCATGGAAGATAGTCGCGGCTCACCTTTCATCTATCAGAGACAATTGGTGATACCTGTCTTGTACCCATTGGTCCTCATCCAACTGAGCATCCATCAATATTCTAAGGGATTCCATTTCCACTTCTATGGGGAGTACTGCTTCCATTCCATAGACTAGTGAGTAGGGGGTTGCCCCAGTGGAAGCTCGCATTGAAGTTCTGTAGGCTAATAAAGTTAGGGGCAAGAAGTCAGGCCATCCTTTGTGATTGGCGGACATTTTCTGCATGATCTTCTTGATGTTTTTATTAGCAGCTTCAACAGCACCATTCATCTTTGGTCGGTAGATGACAGAGTTGAGATGCTTGATGTGGAACTTTCTGCACAATTCCTCCATCATCTTGTTGTTGAGGTTCTTAGCATTGTCTGACACAATGACCTCTGGTTGTCCATATCGACAAACAACATTGTTTCTGATGAACGCAATGATGACTTCTTTAGTGACCTTGGGGAAGGAAGCTGCTTCGACCCATTTGGTGAAGTAGTCGATCATGGTGAATATGAATCGATGTCCATTACTAGCTCTGGGCTCGATGGGCCCGATTACGTCCATTCCCCACATTGAGAAGGGCCAGGGTGAACTCATATTGTGGAGTTCCCTTGGAGGGGCGTGAATAGAATTCCTATGGATTTGACATTGATAGCATCTCTTGACGTGATCATCACAGTCAGCTTTGAGTGTAAGCCAATAATGTCCCGTTCTGAGAATTTTCTTGACAAGTAGGGGTCCACTCATGTGAGGGCCGCATATTCCACCATGGATCTCATCCATGAGTCGCTGAGCTTGGTCTTTGTCTAGACACCTGAGGATACCTAATCCTGCATCCCTCTTGTAGAGTGCATCTCCGCTCAGGTAGAACTTCAAAGCAAGTCGATGAATCCGCCTCTTCTCAGTTAGGCTCGCCTCAGCGGGTGTAGATCCATCTCGCAGATATTCCTTGATATGATGATACCAAGGGTTGTGGATGGGAGGTAGCTCATCCGATACTTCTCCAATGTAATTCCCATAGACTGGGGCATTTTGCATAGCAATTGTGATGCTTAGCATGTTTTCCTTGTCAGGTATATAAACCAAGGAGACCAACGTTGCTAATGCGTCTACAAAGTCATTCCTATTACGAGGAATGTGTAGAAAGGAGATTTTTCAACTCAAAAGCCATCTCAGAGAACTTCTTCGATAAGGCAAGAAATGTAATTCTTTGTCCGATAGATTCCTCGTGGATTGCTTGACTACCAATTCGAATCCCCCAAAGACAGATTAACTTACCGATACCCATCGAATCGGCAAGTTTGAGTCCCAATCTGACCTTCCTTTCATACTTTGTGTTGTTGGTATTGACAAACTACAATTTGATGGCTGACGGATACCGATCCCCGTAAGATATTAAAAAGCTTCCATTTCCCGAGCCTTCAAATTAATGACTCCATTAAAATACATTTTCCACTGTTGGCATGTATCGTACTGATGTGTTAGCTGAATTGTCATTACTCCTTCGTCAGGAAAGTAAGTTTCTAAGGGTTTGTAATCCCCTACAGGTGCGGCGGCCAGTTGATTCGCAATTCCTTGACCTTTGACAAACTTTTGTGTCACATGGATGATGTCAAATTTGTGACGCCCCCAAAATAGGTATACATCACCTATTCTGAGTTGCCAAATACATGGTACAAAATACAAATATAATCTTTAAAATACAACAAGAGAGCTGTGAGTTTTAATACAAATACTGTCTTCTAAATAATATCCACTCTCGGAATAAGTCCTCATTACATTTATTGTCACACTATTTAACAGAATAGTGATGACTACTACTAATACATCATCTAGGACCATCACTCCGCTCCCCGACTAGTCCCAAATTTACGCTCTCATTTCCTCAAGAAACAAAGGAAAGAAAGGGTGAGCTCAACTAGCCCAAAGAAAAATATTATGACTAAGATAATGCGTAATAAATTATCGTTAGCCTTCAACAAAGGTTAAACCGATAAAATACAATAGACATCAATTTTAATCTGCAAATGAACATGCAATCCATTAAGAGAGTCAAGTAGAGAATAAAATCTACTATCTTTTATGATTTAAAAAGTTTTTCATCACTTTTATCACCGAGACTCACCAATAAATAATCCACATCATCAAATCATCCCCGCACACTACGTGCCAAGGATATTCTTTAGTATCACGCCACGAATTATCCATGCACTACGGCCAAAGATAATCGTGTTTTCATCAACCGTCCCGATCATGCCATAAAACAATTCATCTTTGCTTCACTCGTCGTCAAGAGAATCCATAGCCATAATTATACCAAAAATCGTCCATCAATGCACTACGCCAACGAGGACTTTTTTCACATCATTTGTAACATTACTACCATGATTATACCGAATAATCCCTCGGTCATAATCATACCAAGTCCATTTATGCACTACAGCCACGTAGATGACTTTCAACATAATATAAACATGAGGATGATGACAATGATATAAGAATTCAATAAAACAAGTTCACAAATTAATTTGTCCAGAACCAATAACGCCCAAATTGTCAACATGATACTTTTGCTTTGAGAGTAAAATTCAAGAATGCTCGTAAGAATATTTCCATGAAAAGAAATCGGATGAAGCGCAAAAATATTAAGGATATTCCACTAATTTCATGGAGTATAAAGTCAAAACTTTAACCAACCGAGTATAATAAAGAATGGAATAACAAAAGAATTTACCACGCATGCGGTGATTGCATGACAGATAAGTTATTCTAATGAACAATAAATAATCGGAATCAATCAGTGAAATTCACACCGATAAATGTTCTAATGTAATAATAAGTAATGGAATAACAACAGAAATCACCATGCATGCGGTATTTCACATGTATGTGTTATTCCAATGTAATACTAAATAATCTAACCGTCCATGATGTAAAACACATGCATGTGATATAACAAATAATAATAATAATAAAGATTTTAACCATGTCCTGTAAAACACACGCATGTGATATTCCAATGTAATAATAATAAAGAATTTTAAACCAGTGTCCTGTAAAACACATAGATATAGATATTCCAAATGTAATAATAAAGATTTAATAGAAGAAGTCCACCAAGTAAACACAGATGCATGTGATATTCCAACAGTAATAATAAAGAAATGGAATAACAAAAGTTCTTCTTGAATACAAATGAAATAACACCCTTTACCGCTTAAAGAAGAACCGAAAAAGAAGAAGTAGTAAGAAGTAGTAGAATACTTTTCTTCTTTCTCTCTATAGTTTCTCTCTCTGTAGTTTCAATGAATTCGTAAGAAATAATGAAGGAATGAGCTTCTATTTATAGAAGAATGGAATGAATAAGAATTAACCCATGAACTATCTGTATTGATTTACTTTTAATCTGACGGTCCATATTTAAAAGCAAAATCTTTTAAATAAAATATAATATATTCTATTTTATAATAAAAGATTTTTACTAAAGAATTTACTATGCAAATACTATGCAAAACACTATACAACACTATGCATAATAAAATATAATCTAATCTAATTATTATCAAATAAAACGAATAACTTTATAAAAGTATTCTGTTTTATATAAAAAGATGTTTTTGTTTTATTACATTAATAATACTAATAAAACAAAACTTATAAATCAACAATAATTGAATCAAATAATGTGAGATACTATGCAGCAACTATTGCAGCAATAATTGAACAAAACTGAGTCACTTCTCACATAAACATCAATAATCAATACCGCGCTACTACGCAACCACGCAGACATCAGTTTCTTTACTACCGAGTAGTTCAACAAAGATCAATGGTAAAACTTCCGTCGTTATTTTCATAAATATATTTTTGTCGCTTTTCAATCCGACAATAATTCTGTTATGGGGTTCACTAATGATTGCACCGTTGTACGAATATTCTCTGCTAAAACGAATATTTCCTGACCAATCGAATATTATATAACAACTTGCATAATTTGCAAAATTTATAAATATTACCCACAACTATAACATTATCTCAAATTTAAAAAAAAATATTTCGAGATAATTAAATATTTATTCATAAAATCTGGGGTCTCACAATCTCCCCTTCTTATGGAATTTTGTCCTCGAAATTTACGTACGTACCTAGTATGCCGAACATGTGAGGACACCTCGACCTCATTTCAAATTCTAACTCTTGAGGTATAACCCTTGAGTGTTGAATACGATTCTTCTTATCCAATATTTTAACACGTATCTCCTCAAACGTTAAATCATCCGCTATCTCGTTCGGTTCTAAATTAATAATGTGGTTCGGGTCGTCCACATATTTACGTAACATCGATACGTTAAAAACGTTATGAACACATGACAGGCTTAACGGTAAAACGAGTCTATAAGCCACAGTTCCTACTCGATCGAGGATTTCAAATGGGTCAATAAAATCAAGGGTTGAGATTTCAGCAACTCTTGCTATTTAAAATACCGCCCTCTTGAACCTTCTTCTTCACATTCATCAGCTCCAGGTGTGTAGCTTGAGCGACTTTAACTTTATCGATTAAAGTCGATTCTACTCGTATATTCGTTATCTTCATCATGTGGTTCGAGTATTCGCAACATCGTGAGAACGATACGATCTTCTACTCAACACGCCACCTATCACGCTTGCTTTTCCACGATGATATTGAATAGTACGATCGTAATCTTCAACAAATTTCAAGTCAACGCTTTTGGAGCATGTGTTACGCTCATTTTAGTTGAAGAAATATTTGAGGGTTTAAGAAATGGGTTTGTAACTGGGGTCAATACAAAATTCGATTTCACGCCTGGTAGTAGGCTAAGAAGTCTTCAAGAATACGCCGAAAATTTATTAACAATAGAAATATCATTCAAAATCATTACTCATCATCCAAGACTTGATAACACGTCACATTGATACCTATCAACTTGTTATCGCTCATTCACAACGCCGCCACGTAAAGTCCGCTTCGCATTCCACACAAGGAAGTCAACAATGAAAGGATCGGGGCTCTTTACTTATGGCTTGATATGACAATGATCGACTTTTAGTGGTTTGGTTACTTTGAATTCGCATAACAAAGTTTGGTTAGAGTATGAAAGCTAACAACCTTACAAAAAAGAATGATGAGTAGTTAACCAATCAATTCCTAAAATCACATCAAAGGCAAGTAATTTCAAAGAGATAAGATCGACAGGTAACGTGAAAGTGTTGATTTGAATCAAACAAGATTTATAAATAAATGGATGTAATGAAGGTTTCTCCCAACGGAGTTTCAATAGATAAATAAAATTTAACTTCTCCTGAGTTAAGTACAAACATTGAACACAACTAGGTGAAATAAAGAGTGAGTAGAACCCAGATTCAACACTTGTATAGACTTCGCAAGAGCTTATGATTAACTTACCCGTGATAATTTTATTCAGTTCCTCGTCACAAAAAAAAAATGCTCTCTTTAAACTACCGGCCTTTGGCTTGTCTGGGACATCCTTTGACATCACTATCCCAAATTGGACTTGACTTCACCATATGACAAAATCGAGCTAGGTGACCTTCTTCCGCAATTAAAACACGCTTTGATTGTCACAGACATGGATGATGGATGTGTCCTCCCGTCCAAGATTTGAAACATACGACCGGGTGGTCGCTCTTCTTCCTTTGAAACGGTGTTGTGTGCCGACGCCTTTACGCCAATGTTGAACCTTCTTCTTGAAATGTCCACTTCTATTATCTTGGCCATGATTACCACCAAGTGGTTACCATTCTTGCATGATAATTTCTCCCACGATGGTTATCATTGTTTTTCATGATCGCTACAATTTGGTATGATTATTATCATGTTGTTGGTTGTTGCCTTTTGGTTGTGCTTGACTCATTATCGCGCTCCAATAATCGAGCCCCTATTCACAACATCTCAATACAAACAAAGTTTGTGAGAAATGAGGTATCGACGTATATCGGGTTTCAAACCTCTTAGAAACATTCGCGGCCATTCTCTCCTCATTATCAACCAAATGGGATGCAAACCGAGATAACTCCACAAACTTAGCCTCGTATCACGACACCTGGCCATATTTTTTGTCAGTGGCTTGATGAACTCCACCTCCTTCATGTGACAAATACTTTCGAAAGTACTTGTCGTTGAACAATTCTTGAAATTTCTTCCAAGACATCTTGAGTGTGTCAGTCGGTACGCTTTACGTTCTGATTCCCACCAATGAATCGCCTCTTCACGCAACATAAAGGTGGCAAGGAACCTTTTGCTCCTCGAGCATCCCAAGACATCAAATATCTTGGTGATCCGCTTTAACCACGCCTCCGCCTTTAAGTGGTTCTCGCTTTCCCAAAAACTCCGGTGGTCCCAGCCCTTGAATCGCTTAATGGTGACCAACCGTGGTTGCCATTGTTTCCTCCCCGCATTATGAATGTGAGTCTCTCTCGTCACGGTGTTGCATGAATTCTAAAAAGCTTCTAAACGTATCATTGCTCATCAATTGATCATTTTGTTGTTTACAGAGGATTATCGCCTTCCTGCTGCACATTATTCCTCCATTAATCACGGAGACTCAACAGTCTCATGTGCTCCATTGCTTACCTCAACATTTTCACATGCCATTTTCAAATACTGCCACAAAACAAGGGTTAAATAACATATCACATATTATCTCTATACTCTGACCGACCAATTAAATACCAAATAAACTTAGGTAGGTCATACTAATAAAGGAATTACCTCCTCCCTCCTAGTTCTAGTCTCACATCTTAGCCAGGATCATATCCCTAAGCTTTGATACCAAATCGTGACGCCCCAAAAATAGGTATACATCACCTATTCTTCGAGTCGCCAAATACATGGTATAAAATACAAATACAACAATAGAACAACAGAGTGAGTTTTAATACAAATATTGCTTCTAGACAATATCCACTCTCGTAATAAGTCCTCATTACATTTATTGTCACACTATTTAATGTAATAGTGAGGACTACTAATACACCATCTAGACCATCACTCCGCTCCCCGACTTCGTCCAGCCCACGCTCTCATTTCCTCAAGAGAATAAAGGAAAGAAAGGGTGAGCTCAACTAGCCCAAAGAAAAATATTATGACTAAGATAATGCGTAATAAATTATCGTTAGCCTTCAACAATGTTAAACCGATAAAATACAATAGACATCAATTTTAACTCACAATGAACATGCAATCCATTAAGAGAGTCAAGTAGAGAATAAAATCTACTATCTTTTATGATTTAAAAAGTTTTTCATCACTTTTATCACCGAGACTCAAATTTTAATAAATAATTCACATCATCAAATCATCCTCGCACTACAAAGCCAAGGATATTCTTTAAGATCACGACCACGAATTATCCATGCACTACGCCAAAGATAATCGTGTTTTCATCAACTGGTCCCGATCATGCCATAAAACAATTCATCTTTGCTCCTCGTCAAGAGAATCCATAGCCATAATCATACCAAAACTCGCCCATCAATGCACTACGGGCCAATGAGGACTTTTACCACATCATTTGTAATATTACTACCATGATTATACCGAATAATCCCTGGTCATAATCATACCAAGTCCATCTATGCACTATAGGCCACAGATGACATTCAACATAATATAAACATGAGGATGATGACAATGATATAAGAATTCAATAAAACAAGTTCACAAATTAATTTGTCCAGGAACCAATAAAGTCCAAATTGTCAACATGATACTGCTTTGTAGAATAAAATTCAAGAATGCTCAGAAGAATATTTCCATGAAAAGAAACTGGATGTAGCGCAAATATCAAGGATATTCCACTAATTTCATGGAGTATAGAAGTCAAAACTTTAACCAACTGAGTATAATAAAGAATGGAATAACAAAAGAATTTACCATGCATGCGGTATGCAGACATGACAAAGTTATTCCAACTGAATAATAAATAACGAACCAAATGTCAGTGAAATTCACAATCGGCAGTGATGTTCCAATGTAATAATAAGTAATGGAATAACAATGTAAATCACCATGCATGTGGTATCAGACATGATGTGTTATTCCAATGTAATACTAAATAACAAAACTGAGTCCTAAAAACACATGTATGCATGTGATATTCCAATGTAATAATAATAAAAAGATTTTATATTCAGTCCTGTAAAACACACGCATGTGATATTCCAATGTAATAATAATAAAGAGCGGAACCGAGTCCGTCCTGTAAAACACACGATAGGATATTCCAATGTAATAATAAAGATTTTAACCAGTGTCCACCAAGTAAAACACATGCATGTGATATTCCAATGTAATAATAAAGAAATGGAATAACAAAAGTTCTCTTCTTGAATACAAAAGAAATAACACCCTTACCGTATATAAAGAAGAACTCAATAAAGAAGTAAGTGAAGTAGCGGTAATACTTTTCTTCTTTCTCTCTATAGTTTCTCTCTCTAGAGTTTCAATGAATTCGTAAGAAATAATGAAGGAATGAGCTTCTATTTATAGAAGAATGGAATGAATAAGAATTAACCCATGAATGGTCCAGATTGATTTACTTTAATCTGACGGTCCATATTTAAAGCAAAATCTTTTAAATAAAATATAATATATTCTATTTTATATAAAAAAATTTTTAACTATACAAACACTATCTTGAGTACTATGCAAACACTATGCAACACTATGCATAATAAAATATAATATAATCTAATTATCATCAAATAAAACGAATAACTTTATAAAAGTATTCTATTTTATATAAAAACATGTTTCTGTTTTATTACATTAATAATACTAATAAAACAAAACTTATAAATCAACAATAATTGAATCAAATAATGTGAGATACTATGCAGCAACTATTGTAGCAATAATTGAACAAAACCGAGTGACTTCTCACATAAACATCAATAATCAATACCGCAGTGCTACTACGCAACAACCACGCCAGACATCGCATTTTTACTACCGAGTAGTTCAACAGTATCAACGGTAAAACTTTCGTCGTTATTTTCATAAATATATTTTTATCGTTTTCTCATTCCGACAATAATTCCGTTATGAGGTCCACCAATAATTGCGCCGTTGTACGAATATTCTCTGCTAAAACGAATATTCCTCGACTAATCGAATATTATATAACAACTTGCATACTTTGAAAAATTTGTAAATATTACCCACAACTATAACATTATCTCAAATTTAAAAAAAATATTTCGAGATAATTAAATATTTATTCATAAAATCTAGGGTCTCACAAAATTGCTGGAGGATTAATTGCCATATCCGGATACCAACATTTCAAAGATGGGTTTCTTTAACACATACTTCAAAGGATCCACGCGGGATATGAGACTGGTTGTGTGACCATGGAGATAATGTTGTAATCTCATGGAAGCCCATGCCAAAGCACAACAAGTTTTCTCAATCAGAGTATACTTGTGTTCACTGATGCTGGATCTTTTGCTGAGGTAATAGATAGCTCGTTCTTGGCCTCTATCGTCTTTACTCTTTGACAAAGATATGATACCATTGTCATTTATGGGCCATGGATGTATATGAATAGGGGAACATCATCCCTGGGAGGTACCAAAACAGGAGCGTTGATCAGCTATTCCTTGATTGTAAGGAAGGCTTTCTGGCACTCATTATTCCATTTCATGGAGGAGTTCTTCCTTAACAATTTGAAGATTGGCTCATAGGTTGTTGTGAGTTGAGAAATGAACTTGCTTATGAAGTTAATTCTTCCCAAAAATCCCCGTATCTCCTTCTCTGTCTGAGGAACGGGCATTTCCTTGATGGCCTAGATTTTAGCAGGATCCAGCTCAATCCCTTTGTGACTGACTAGGAACCCTAGCAACTTGCCTGATTTCACACCAAAGGCGCATTTGGCGGGATTCAACTTCAAGTTGTACTTACGCAACTTGTTGAATAGTTTTTTGAGATGGTCTAAATGGTCATCCTCCTTACGGGATTTGACAATGATGTCATCCACATAGATCTCTATCTCCTTGTGCATTAAATCATGGAAAAGAGTCATCATAGCTCGCTGGTAAGTTGTCCCGGCATTGATGAGGCCAAATGACAACCGTCTGTAGCAGAATGTTCCCCAAGGCGTGATGAAAGCAGTTTTCTCACGATCTTCCTCAGCGACCATAATTTGATGGTACCCCGCGAAATAATCAGCAAAGGAGTACATGTCGTATTGAGCAGTATTGTCAATGAGAATGTGGATAAATGGTATGGGAAAGCTATCTTTAAGGCAAGCTTTGTTCAAATCCCGATAATCCACGCAGATTCGCACTTTTCCCCCTGGTTTAGGTACGGAAACAATGTTGGATATCCACTCCGGATATGTAGACACCATGATGATGCAAGCTTGAAATTGTTTCACAATTTCCTCTTTAACCTTTAAACTCCATTCAGGCTTCAATCGCCTGAGCTTCTGCTTAACTGGCTTGAATCCTTCTTTGATGGGAAGGCGATGAAGAACAATGTCAGTGGACAGACCCACCATATCTTCATGAGACCATGCAAACACATCCTGGAATTGGGTTAGTAGCATAACCATGTCATTTCGTTGATTTGTGGAAAGGTCTGAACCAATCTGGATTAGCTTAGGATTGTCTAAGGTTCCAAGATTGAAAGGAGTGGTTTGTTCGAGATTGGGTTTGGGTTTGTCGGCGACCCATTCCTTGATCTCTTGAGTTGTTTCAATGTCCTCTTGACTGTCCATCAAGTCTGAGTCCAACTTTGCATCAAAGTTATAACCCTTGTGGAAAGAAGGCACCTTATCAGCAAGTACAGGCACATCTAAAGTCAGTCCTGAAACAAAATATGCTTTCACTTAATATATGCAACTGTTCGATCATACGAAAGTGTTAGCATGTACGTGATAAAATAACTGCTAATATTGTAAAGGAAAGCAAGCAATTAAAGTTATCTACAGGGCAGAGGGATTTTCTGCCCATTTTACCCTCGTCGACCAATGAATGGAGTGATGCTCCAATTATTGAGGGCAAAGTCATGCAGGACTGCAGTGATAGAAGGATCGTCAGTGTCCTCCTTCTCCCGAATGACAACCATGACATCTGGGCAATCATCGTCTGGGGTGTATCTGTTTGTATGTTCATCATGAACAATGACGCGAATGCCTGCCATCATCAAGGCAAGGTCCTGCTTGCGTTTTCGCTCCATTTCTTCCACCTCGGGATCAGGAGTCAGCACCTTTTTAGTTTTGATTGGCACTGGTTTTGGAAACAGCATAGCCACAGTCTGGGCTGGAACCTTTACGGGAGATTGCATCATCTCATGTGGTAAATGAATGGATGATCACCGTGCGGCGGAAGTCTGAGGAACCTGCTTGTGTTTATGAGGATCCTTGTGATTGGAACTAGCAGAATAGCCTAGCCCGGCTGTCCCAATTTGACTGGACATTTGGATAGGGTGCTTGATGCCCTGCTGATCTTTACCAAGTCCTTGTCCAGGTTGGTAACCCAATAGCATCATCTCTTGAGTGGCTGACATAACCTCGTCAGAAATCTTGGAGTGCGGAAGTGGCACTCCAATAGATGGTATTACAGATTACTCACTTCCGTAGTATGGAACCGGGCCGCCGACTTCCGAGTCAAGTTTATAATTTGTAGAGTTTCGGTCTAGGACCTTCCGCTCAAAGATTAACAAAGAATTAGACTATTGTTGATGATGTATTTGAGTTGTTGATGTAAAGTGGAGGGAACAGCTCCAGCCATGTGTATTCATGGTCTCCCCAATAGCAGGTTGTATCCTGAATCTATCTTGAGGACATGAAAGGATATGTTGAATGTATGAGAACCAATCTCAATTGGTAATTCAATCTTTCCAACGGAATTTCGCCGAGATCCATCAAAAGCTCTGATGATCGTATGGCTACTTTGTATTCGGTTGGAATTGATGTTCATTTTCACCAAGGTGGCATAAGGACAGATTTTGAGAGACGAGCCTCCATCTATCAATACTCCTGCTAGCATATACCCAGAAGATAACACTGCGATGTGCAGTGGTTTGCAATGACCGGTCCCTTCAGGAGGTATGTCATCATCAGTGAAGGATATCACATTGTTGTTAAAAATGTGATCAACCAAATGTTGAAATTTTCCACATCCACTGATTTTGGCAGGTAGGCTTCTTCTAGAACCTTTAGCAAGACCTTCTGATGATCTTCGGAAAAGAAAACCAATCCAGTATTGAAATCTTGCGTGGAGCTTCTCGTAAGCTTAAAACCACTTTAGCTTCATTATGGCCCATAGTATGGAGGAATTTTTCAATCTTCTCCATGGACAACTTTTCCTTTGCTTCGCAAGTAGGCTTAATAACCCGTTGGGGAAGGTACAGTGGATTTTCTTTCAACACCGCAGCAGTGGTATGAGATGTAGATCCTTCAGCTTCTCCATAATTCCATGGCACTCTGTGTGTGATAACAGATGTTGTACTGCAAGCGCGTGAGAATTGGCTCTGTGCGCCACTTTCAAAGGATTGTAGCTTCCTTTGAGTTGAATGGGTTGTATGGGAAATGTTTTGTGCTTTCATCATCCTCGATATATAATCACTCTCGATCCTTCCATTGAGTAGGGTATGTGTTCCCACCCTTAAGTTGCACAAAGGTAATCATCTGCTACTTGCAGGACACCGCTATCAATAAGATTCTGAATGAGATGGCGGAGTGCCCAGCATTCTTCTGTGCTGTGACCGTGGGAATGTGAATGATATTGACATATTTCATCAGGATTGAACCGCCCTGAACGGAGATTGATTGGAGGTAGAAGGAATGTGATTCTTCCCTCGTTAACCAGCATTTGAAGTATTTCCTCCATAGATTGGCCCAAATAAGTGAATTCCCTTTGATTAGCGAAATCCCGACGGGCTTTAGCACTTGCTCTTTTTGCAACCTTTTCCTCCATAGCTTCGCTTTTTGAAGGTGTTGATGGAGCATTCATAACAAATGGAAGGAGATAGGCATGCTCTTGCCTGATTAATTGGCGTGTGACTTGATGTTGATGGGTCACTAGTTCGGCCAATTGCTCAATTTGCTTGCAAAGAGCTTTCCTCTTTTGTTCCATTGTAAATTGGAACTTTGCATAATCCCATTTGTCAGCATCGTCTTTGATGGGTTAGGATGATTCACCAGTAGAATTAGAGCCATGTCCAGTGCTCCAACTGATCATGTTGACCTCTTCCTCTTTGTGTTGTGGGAGAGGGTTGTCTTGTACATGAGGTTGATCTGGCTTGGTGACCACAATCTCACCATTATCGATCAGATCTTGTATCTTGTGTTTTAAGGCCCAACAATCTTGAGTATCATGTCCAGGTGCCCCAGCATGATATGCACACTTTCGGTTAACATTGAAACCCCTACCATTAGGGTTGGCTGGCGGAAGAAGATGTGTAATTTTCTTTTGAGTAGTCAGAAGAGCAAGAATGTTCTCGAGCGAATCCCCTAAGGGTGTAAACGTTCAGAGTCGCTTTACTTCTCCACTCTTGGGCAATGGAGGGTTTGAAGATTGTGCAGGAAAAGGGGAATAGTTTCTCCTCTGCATAGGCATGCTTGAATTTCCTTTCTGTCCTTGTAGTATCAAGAAAACATCCTCCTCTTTCTTTTTATGGACCCTCTGGGGGTTTTTTCCATAAGATCCGGACTGGATGTGCTCAGTAACAGCTTTAAGAGCGGCTAGGTCTTGAATTTTCCCTGACTTCAATCCCATTTCTGCCATCTCGCCGTGTTTGATCATTTCAGAAAATGGTTTGCCAATACCAGCTAGAACTCTTTCATAGAAAGGGGCTTCCTGTACATCTATGAAGGTCATTACCATCTCTGATTCTATCATGGAAGGAACAACTTGAGCAGCAAGGCGCCTCCACCTTTGAGCATACTCCTTAAATGACTCATTAGACTGTTTCTTGACCTTGGTAATTTGATACCGGTCAGGAGCCCTCTAAGACTGAAAACTGTATTGGGAAAAGAAGGCATGAACAAGTTCTTCCCAACTATGGATCTTAGAGTTGTCTAATCTGGTATACCATGAACGGGCTTCTCTAGTCAGACTTTTCTGAAACAGTTGCATTCTGAGCTTTTCATCCTTAGCATAAGATCCAAGTTCCCCAATGAATACCTTCAAATGTGTGTAAGGATCCCCTAATCCGTCATATTTTTTGAAATCAGGGGTCTTAAATTTCTCTGGATAATGAACACCAGGAAATATGCAAAGGTCTGTATAAGAAACACTGCCATGAGTTCCAATCCCCTTTAGAGTGCGAATGGTTTCCTCCATCTGAAGGATCTTCTTCCTGATATCACCGGAATCTGGATCTATTTTGAGATGGGTGGTTTCAGGGTCTTTGTTGGTTGTATCCAACTGATGCTCTGGAATTATTTTTTCCAGATGTTGAACTCCCCTCGTGCGAGGGACTCAGATGTGTGGGCATCTTCGCATGCAGTGGGTAGGCCAAGTGTAACTCTTTTCAAAGATAACAACAAGTCTATGATTTGTTTACTTAATCCGTCAAATTCTTCTCGGGAAACAGGATTAGACTGTTCAAAGGAAGACATGATTGGCTGTAGGCTTGACGCCTTCTTGAATTTAGAGCGGGTAACTGGCCCAATTGCTTCCCTACAAAAAGCTTACGTAGTTTAGTCTTAGGGAAATATCAATGTTATTATAACATGTCCGTTTTAGGAATTTTGTCCTGCAAAACCGGTTTAGTTAAATAACATGTAATGCACAAGTATTCTTCATATTTTCCATTACATATGGATGAACATGGAATAAAATTACAAGTAAATGCTTTTACAAGTAACTTGAAAATGGAAAGCATGAAGAGACTTCCCTCCACATTTGGTTTATCAGAGGTTGACCTATCCTAGGGTTTCTCTCGCGGCTTTTCAGCAATGAAGATTCCCAGATCATCGCAATCTACTCAATGGGAAGTTAATCCGGTCTTTCAACTGGAGCGAATCTAGGTGGTGCCTTTCCTGAGCCCCGGGGAATTATTCATCCCGCGGGTCCAGTAATCAAACACTGACAAGATAGCCTCCTAACGGAGGGACCACACAGCATACATTCACATACAACGTGTCTCACCGTTTATGCAATATGATGACATGTGCGAAGCACTAATATCACAGATAGATATTTAGCAGTGCAGAAAATGAGATGCATTAGTACACATTTATCAGAAATGTAAATGCAGCAATCACACACAAGCATATAACAATTTTAAAAAGCTTGCAATGGTGGCTTAAGCACTCTTACTGGAGTCCCCAGCAGAGTCGCCACCTGTCGACGTTAGGATTTTTGAGTGTCCCTTTTCGTTACTTGTCTTTTGGTGTTCTCATGTTAATGTGAGATTTGTTTGAAAAAATAAGTGAAAAAGGTCCAACATGTATAATGTCGACGATTGACTTTAAGAGTCGCCAATTGGTGTTTTTAACTGGTTGCACCAACGCAGCCGAAAAGGTTTTGCACATTGACCCACTGATTTGGCACTGCTAAACGGGTCTGTGAAATCGAGATTTATTAAGGGTTCGGGGGCTTGATTATGCGGAGGGAAAGTGTTAGGCACCCCCAGACATCCGTGTTGCCACGGTGACCGCCATTTCTCAAAGAAATTATTATATGAATGTGTGTGTGTGTGTGTGGATCAATGTGCAATTTATTTGGAAGTAGTGTTGTACCTCGTTCACACCTATATACACGGGTTTGAATTTTATCAAGGAAAATTCAATTTTAACTACAAGATATAGCAATGACGTTTTATAAAAAAGAGGTTTTTCAAACCCTGTGCTCAATAGTAATTGAGGCCTTTGATACTTCCATTTTATTACTAAGTGTTTGGCTTGTTTGCTTTTATTTTTGAGATGCGAAGCATTCTCGAGAAAAACAATTCTACGATCTTAGAATTCCTTATGGTACATATGCCATCCAAGGAAACTCGCATAATCGTAAAATAATGTACAAGTCGCTTCTGACCCGAAAAAATATCCATCATGGGAACCAAATCTAGATTCAAGAACCGAACCTATGATCACATGATTCCTAGGCTCACAAGATATCGCAAATATATATATATATATATATATATATATGATCAACCGCCACAAGTAAACTCCAAAGGACAAAATGTAAATAAAGTCAGAATATGTATCAATCGCCACGCAAGTAAACTCCAGGCAGACGTAATATAAATAAAGTCAGAATTCGATCACCGCCACGAAGTAAACTCCAAAGTGGATCGAATGTAAATAAAGCGGTAAATGGCCACGAAGTAAACTCCAAGCCAGACAGAAATGTAAATATATATATATATGTGTGTGTGTGTGTGTGTGTGTATATATATATATATATAAAATCAATAAACGCACCGGATGTGAATCCAGACTCATCGGATATGTCCGACAGCAATTATATATATGTATATATATATATATAAAAGCGAGTAAATGCACCGGATATGAAATCCAAGCTCATCAGATATGTCTGACAATAGTTATATATATAAGTATATATATATAAGCAATTAAACGCTCCTGATATAAAATCCAGTGCTCATCGATGATGTAGTCGACCACGATTCATATATATATATATATATATATATATAAAAGCAATTAAACGCCTCGAGCATCAAGTTCAGGCTCATCGCACAAAAGTTCGACCATAGTTCATATATATATATATATATATATATATATATATATATATATATATATATATATATATATATATATATATATATATATATGTAGATAAACGCCTGCATCAAGTCTAGGCTCAATCGAGGCATAACTCAATAATGTTAGTCCATATATACGAAATATATATATATATATATATATATTAGTATATATATAGATAGAAATGAAAACCACAGACAGAAGTCTGGGCAAACACACTCACACGACTCTCAACGTGTACAACACTGTGTGACAATAGGAGAAAGAGGCTTTCTTGAATGTGAGAAGGCTTACTGTGTATAGACAAAGTAGACTTCTTTGACTTTAACTGTATGAACACTCAGCTTTTGAAAGATAAAAAGTATCTATATATGGGCTAACTGGTGTTTAAAGAAGAGAAAACACTCAAAAGATGTGTATGTAGAGCTAAATGGACAGGGCTTCCTCGCCTTTTTCCTTCTCTCTCTCCTCCTCAAATGGCTGACCCCCCCTCCCCCCTCTATATTTATAGACGGGTGGCCGCAGTCTACTGCTGCGCCGTCATCATGGTGGGCCCGGCTTCATGGGTCCCGCTATCTCGTAAAGATGCGTGCGGAACGTGAGAATGTCCAATCGAACTTCCAGAACTTCAATCCGAGCATCCAAACGAAGCATCTCTGTACTTCTTCGGATTGCTGGTGTCGAGAGTTACGTAATGACATGGATTAGAGGTTGTACGAAGTCAGGAAGAGGGGTCTATGCCCATGGTCTTCAAGCTTCAAATTCTATCCAACGTACTGCCACACGTAATAGTCACTCAGGATTATCATTCCTCGATTGTCAGGACATTGTTGTATGTATGTATGTCTGAAGTGTTGAGATGACGTGCCATTTATCGGGTGAACAAGATGATGTTTGACTCCTTGCCGGGGTTATCGTCTTGTTGAGTTGAAAGTAGACGTTGTTCAGGGTTACAGCTGAGATTGGACTACTTGTTGGTATGCTGCGATATCATCTTGTTG
This sequence comes from Panax ginseng, assembly GCA_020205605.1. Lineage (NCBI taxonomy): Eukaryota > Viridiplantae > Streptophyta > Magnoliopsida > Apiales > Araliaceae > Panax > Panax ginseng. Next base: position 17,897,765 of record CM035134.1, read on the forward strand.
ACGTTGTGGTAAGATGACGTTGTGACTCCTCACCGGGGTTATCGCCGGTTTAAGCGGAAAGCAGACGTTCGCTCAGTGTTGTCTCTGAGATAGAACTACTTGTTTGTGTGCCTCACTGTCATCTGTGATTGAAGCTGATTGCATATGTTTGAAACAAGTATTTCCGGAGTTATCGCCGGAACTACGATGGCATCCCTTGGGGTTATCACCAAGGATGGGATTGCTACTCCCAGTGTTGTCTCTGGGACTGGAACTGAATGTCACGGTGTTATTGCCGAGACAGAGCTGTTCTCTCCGTTGTTGTTTTCGGTCTTTTGATCTTCATATCTCGGGGTTATCTTCGAGACTGGAAATGGCATGCCCGGTATGTGTTCCGGGTTTGGATCAGAAGCTCTCGGTTTGTGTTCCGGGTTGGAGCTGAACTTCTGGTAGTATCCAGAATGATTTGTATGTTGTCTTTCAGGGTTATCTCCAAAAGACAAATCTACCCTCCTGCAATGTCAATAATAGGAGTGCAAAAAATTTCGAGTGTCTACACTAGTTTCACCAATAAAGGAGCCGAAGACAAATACCTTTTTATCCCTTGGAAAGCGTCTTCACATTCCAAAGTCCACTGAAAACTCTTTGCATTCTTGGGCCCTTTCAACGTATCAAAGAATGGTAAGCATCTTTCTGCCGACTTGGACATGAACCTCCTCAAAGCGTCAATCTGACCCGTCAAACGCTAAACATCCTTATAAGATTGTGGTGACTTCATGTCCAAAATTGCTTGAATTTTCTCAAGATTATCCTAAATCCCCCTCTTTTCTGACCAAATAACCCAAGAACTTCCCTTCACCCAGTCCGAAGGTACACTTGGTCGGATTCAACCTTAAATTATAATATCGAATAGTCTGGAAGCAATCCTCCAAATCATCTAAATGACCCCAAACCGACATGCTTTTGACAATCATGTCATCTACGTAGACCACCATACTTTGACCCAACTACCTTGTGAACACATAATTCATCATCCTTTGATAAGTAGCCCCCACGTTGAACAAGCCAAAGGTTATCTTTTTGTAAGCATACACTGACCGATGAGTAATGAAAGCTTTTTTCGGGATGTCCTCCTTGCACATTGAAATCTGATGATATCCCTAAAAAGCATCCATAAAGATGAGCAGAGCATATCCTGAAGTCGCATCAATAAGTTGATCAATGTGTGGCAGAGGATAAAAGTTCTTCGGACATGCCTTGTTCAGATCGTTATAATCTATACAAACTCGCCACTTCTCATTCTGCTTTTGCACCAGCACTACATTCGTCATCCACTCCGGATAGTCAATTTTAAATATAAAATCCGCTGCCAACAGTTTTGCGATCTCCTCATCAATTACCTTCTACCTCTCTGGCACGAAAGTCCTATTCTTATGCCAAACCGGTTTCTTCGTAGGGTTAACATGCAGCCTATGTTCAGCAACCTTCTGATCCACCCCAGGCATGTCACTGGGAACCTATGCAAAGATATCCGCATAACACTAAAGTAATTCCACCAGGTTCATCCGGAAAGATTCCGGCAGATCCTTATAGTCTTGTCCTTTTTTCTCGGGATCAACTAAACCTCTTCGGTTTCTTCTGCAGGCATGACTAGAGGTTCAGTGCTACTTTCTATAAATGGTTCAATCTCGATAGCCATAGCTTGCTTCTGCTTACTAACCCCTACACCCGAAGTAATTAGAGCATTTTTGTAGCATCTCATTGCCAAGTCCAAATCACCAGTAACTTCCCCAACCCCATGTGGCATAGGAAACTTGATCTTGAAGTGGGGAATCGACGTCACTTCCTGAAGAGCTATCAGAGTGGGCTTACCCAAAATTGCATTGTACGCCGAATCCATAATTACCACGTTGAATTTACACATGATTTCCACCTGCTGTGGAGCAGTCCCGAAGTTAACTAGAAACTCAATATTCCCTACAACTTTGATCGGCTCATTACTGAATAGGACTGATCGTTTGGTTATAACCGAACCGAATAAGCTATTCGGTTATAACCGAATACTGAAATATTCCTATTTTCAATATCCGAACAAATAACTGAATTTTGGTAATAACCGAATAACCCAATTACCGAATTGTAAATTCGGTATTTCGGGTAATAACCGAAATAATTGAAGTTGCAGTATCCTTCACATGACTCGCCGACTTGCCGTATCCTCGCATAATCAACCCAATCTGAACCGACCAGATGTAACCCCCTGTAATATATATAAATCCAAGACACAGCAACAATAGTACCGACTCCAAATCGGAGTCAACAAACCAATAAAAAATCGGAGACAACAATTAAAAGCACGGTTCCGACTTTCGACCGAGACCCAAATTGAGCTTGAAATCAGAATCAATGGGGTGAAGAAAATCAGACCCAAAACCGTGGTAGACTGGTGGGGGCCGGAGTTCCGATCGGTCAGAGATAAAATGAAAAGATAAAAGTGAGGCGGCTAGGGACTTGGGGAGTGTGAGAGAGAGTGAGGGCATGAGGGGTTTGGTACTTTCGTTGAAGAGTCTCTATTTTCTCAATTCGGACCTTAAGGTTGGGCTAAAATGGAGATGGGAGTCTCTATTTTCTCAATTAGGACCTTAAGGTTGGGCTTGTGGGGCACCGTGTTTTTTTCTGAAGAATGGGCTGAAGAATGTATGGGCTTACGGCTGAAGAATGCATTATAAAAATATTTTTTAAGCAATAAATTCGGTAATTCGGATACCCGAATAATCAATTTTTTAAAACCTAATTCGAAACCGAATACCGAGCAATAAATCGGATATAACCAAAATTAGAAAAAAAATCAAAAAACCGAAATAATTCGGTTGTGTTCAGTTATTCGGTTTTATCCGTTTTTTGCTCACTCCTATTGCTGAATCCATATAACGGAGACTCTTGTCCGATCTCCATTTTCCTCCCATACAGGTTCATCCTTTGGTAAGAATGTGCATATAGGATATCCACCGAAGACCCATTGTCTATCATCATCCATTTCATGTCCACCGAACCCACTTGTGCAATAATTACCAATGCTCCCTTGTGTGGTTCGATCGGTTCTGAAGGAAAATCATCATCAGTGAATGAGATCACCGAACCAGGGTACTCCCTGTCATGTTGTACAGGTTTATCTGTTACTTACATCACCGAATCCAAGTATCCACGTCGCTTCTTCCCAGCAACTTTCCCCTAGTTCCTCCCGTGATTACATCCACAACCTGACGAGTCGTCTAACTTTGATTTAGCTGTACAGGATGACTGATCTAAACAGGAGCACTATTCCCTTGTTTCGCCCTCGGGAGATCACGTTCTGCCACATAATGTACTAACGCCCCACTCTGCACATTCTTTTCTATTAGCTCCTTTAGGTTCTAGTAGGCCTCCGTAGCATGCCCTGCTGCCTGATGGTAATCACAGTACTTGGTTAGATTCCCAGACCCTGGTTTTATGTTATCTTTAGGCAACTTAAAGTAAAGATGGTCTCTTATCTGCTTCAAAATGGTAGCCCGGTCAATATTAAGCTTCGTGAAAACCTTATTCACCTTCTAATTCAGAAAAAGCGGACGTCCTCCTTTTTCAAATGCTTCGGCCAAGCTCTTCGGGTGATTGAACATCAGCTTCTTCACCAATTTCTGTGACTTTACCAGATCTAACTCATTCTGAAAGAGTCCTACCGCCTGATGGTCATTAAGATCTGTCACCTGACCCACTGCTTCTCTGAACCTTTTCACGTACTGGCCCAGAGTCTCATTGGAATACTGTCTAATCTGTACCAATGATCCCGCGGGCTTCCCTCTTCTCTTATTGCTCTCAAACTGGACATGGAACTTGTCGCACAACTCTTCCCATAATGAGATTGAGTTCGGGGCTAAGGTCACCATCCACTGTCTGTGTAAGACCCCAACTTTTTATGAATAAAGATTTAATTTTCTCTAAATATTATTTTAAATAATAAGGTATTGATCTAATATAATGCAATAGTTGTGGGGGATATGTGCAATTTGGCAAATTAAGCAAGTTGTCATAAAATATTTGTTTGATCGGGGAATATTCTTTTTATCGGAGAATATTCGTACGACGTCACAATCATTGGTGGACCCCACAACAGAATGAATGTCGGATATAGAAAGCGACATAAATAACCTTTTTAGAAAAATAACGGCAAAACTTTTACCGTTAACTGTTGAAATATCCGGTGATAAAAGTACAATAATACGCGTGGTTGCACAGTAGCACACGGTATTGTACAGTATCTCTGATTTTGATGCTTACGTAAGAAGTCACTCAGTTTTATTCAATTATTGCAATAGTAGTTGTTGCATAATATCTCATATTATTGATTCAATTATTGTCACAGTATCATCTGCACAATATTTTATATTATTAAATCAATAATTGAGACGACACAGTTATTCATATTATTATTTGCATTATTGACAATGTCAAGAAAGTTCTGTCGAGAAAAGGGGTTAAGTTATTTAATTGCACGCCAATAAAAAAAAGTCTTTATCGGAAATCCTCCTTTTTCCTAGAATTATTTGGTTGTCAATATTGTGAGTTATAATATTAATGATGAATAATTGTTGAAAGATTAAAAATGTGTTGATTGAAGATAAGTGATTTATGGTATATATTTATTTAATTTTTGATGTAAATAGAGGGGTTGTCATGAAGTATTTATTGTAAGTTTGGCTTATTACATGGACCCCCACTTACTCATTTTTACAAAATCATCGGTAGAAAGTTGTCTCAGTTTTATTTTATTATTATTATAATAGTAATAAAACTGAAAACTTTTTATATAAAACAGAATATTTTTTATATTATATATAAAGTTATTTATTTTATTAGATTATAAATAGAATATATTATATTTTATATAAAGTTTTTGTTTTATTAGAATATTTTATTATACAGTAATGAATAGTAAAAATCAAAAAATCGAGCGAATCTGCCAAATTCACCGATGAAAAATTTTCTGTTCACCCATGAAGATTTCAAATAGTGCCTTGCCATTCTCCTATAAATAGGTTGCTTAGTTAAAAAATGAAAATCACACCAGAATCAGAGAATTTTTCTTCTATAATATTGTGTGTATTTCTTTCTAGTATAAGAATATTTTGAGTGTTTCTAATAGTAAAAGATTTTTTCGAGAATATCTCCGCTATACCAGTCAGAATTAGTCTCCTACTAAGGTAAGGGGTATTATTTATTTCATATTCACAATAGATATTATTTTTTGTGTTAGTAAGGAATATTATTTTCGTTCAATATTCATAAGGAATATTATTTTTGTTCAATATTCATAAGGATATTATCTTCGTTCAATATTCGTAAGGAATATTATTTTCGTTTAATATTCGAAAGGGATATTATTTTAGTTCAATATTCATAAGAAATATTATTTTCTTCTATACGCTATAGTATGTAAGTAATATTATTTCGTTTCATATTCCTAAATCTACACTTACTTTGATAAGTATTACTTCTATAATCCGTGAAATTAGTAGAATATCCTTGAGTTTTGCGCTTCACCTAGTATCGTTTCATTGGAATATTGGTCTGCACTTTCTTATTAAATTTTAATATTTTCATTCGGGGTACTATTCACGGGATAATATTCACTCAGGGTACTATTGTGAGACCCCGAATTTTATGAAATAAAAGTATTCAATTTTTTCTATTTTGGTAAATAGTTAAATTGATAAAAGTTTAAAGTTAAGGGTAATATGTGAAAATTTTGCAAAGTAAGCAAGTTGATATAAAATATTCTTTTTTTCGAGGAATATCCATACGACGGTACAATCGTTGGTGGATCCCACAACGAAATTATTGTCGGATTGAGAAAATAACAAAAATATTTTTATGAAAATAACGGCGGAAGTTTTACCATTAAAACTGTTGAACTACTCGGTAGTAAAAAGTCGATGTCTGGCGTGGTTGCATAGTAGCACATACCAGATTGATTATTGATGTTTACGTGAGAAGTCACTCGGTTTTGTTCAATTATTGCTACGATAATTCTTTGCATAGTATCTCACGTTATTTTATTCAATTATTGTCGATATTTTATATATTATTAAATCAATAATTGAGACGACGAAGTTATTAATATTATTATTTGCAATATTAATGATGTCTAGAAGTTCTGCCAAGGAGAGGTTTGGTCACCTAATTGCGCGCCAATAAGGAGAAATCCTTATTGAAAAGCCCCGTCTTTCTTGGGAACGACCTGGTCGATTAATATTGTGAATTATAATAATAATGATAAATGTTGTTAAATATTTTGAGGTGTCTTTTTATGAAGTCACGGAAGTTTATATATATATATATATATATATATATATATATACATATTTTGTTTTTTAGTATTATTAATGTAATAAAATGTAATACTTTTATAAAGTTATTTGTTTTATTAGACAATAATTAGAATATAATATATTTTATTATGCATAGTGTTTGCATAGTAAAATCTTTTTATATAAAAGCAGAATACTTTTATAAAGTTATTCATTTTATTATATTATAAATAGAATATATTATATTTTATTTAAAAGATTTTGTTTTATTAGAATATTTTATTAATAATGCATAGTAAATCAATATGGACCGTCCGTTTAAAAGTAAATCAATCTGGATCGTTCATGAATTAGTTACTATTTAGACTATTCTCCTATAAATAGAAGCTCATTCCTTCATTATTTCTTACGAATTCACTGAAACTCTAGAGAGAAATTATAGAGAGAAATTATAGAGAGAAGCTATAGAGAGAAAATCTATAGAGAGAAAGAAGAAGAGAAGTCTGCTACCTCACTATTCCAGTATCCAGTTTTCTTCTAAGGTGAAGATAGGTGATGAAAATTATATTCATCCTGGGTGCGAAGAGGAATTTAGAATCACAATTATGATTATGAGTTATTCTTATGATTGTGGACAGGAATTGTTAATTGATGTTACAGGGATAAAATATTATCGGTGGACTTTTAACATAGAGAAGATAATAGATCTGATGGTCTATTTGACTCTTCTAATGGATTGCTTGTTCCGCTGCAACTATGGTTGAAAAGTTTTATCATCTACCGTATGTTTTAAATCTCTGATTTATTACTGACGAAGGCTATTGATAATTTAATTATTTTTTGTCACGATATTCTTTATTGGGCTATTTGTGCTCACCCTTTTGCTTCACAATTCCTTTCAGGTAATAAGAGTGTAGCTGGGTCAAGTAGGGATAACAGGGGAATAGAACGATGGTCTATAGCTGTTGAGGTTCTCCTTAAATAGTATGGAAAAAATTTTATTGATGACTTTAGATAAGTGTGTCGTATTGTATACGTCATTTGATATTTAATTTTGGTGAACCGAATAAGGTGAGGTGAACCCAACTTTGGAAGGGTGTTTTGCCACTATCATACAAGATGTCTAATGACATACAACCTCGTGTTATCATAAGACAGGGTTGTGCACATCCACTTGCTGAGTATATCTACGAGCACTACCTATATGATCTTGGAGTTTATTTGAAATATAATTTTCAGTTACAGATAGTGGAGATAGTTATATGTTAAGATTGGAAGGAACATGATAGTAATCTTCTCATTTTTCTTTGGAATCTATTGGGTCAACTAAGGATAATTCTCTGGACATGTGATATCTATCATAACTTAGATTCATGGCCTCCTATGTACGAAGGTTTCCTTGAGCACTTCCCAAAGATTTTAATTTCTAAAACAGTTATTGATTATACTTTTATGTAAAGTATTTTGTAAGGTATTGTGGTCGAGGCACCATGAGAGTTCATAGATTTTGTATTAAAACTCACAGCTTATCTGTTGTCGTACTCTGCACAACAGTTCAACAGTTGTATAAATGAAGTTTGTATTTGATTTTTATGGAGTGATATCTGGCGACTCAGAATGGGTCGTGTGGACCTATTTTGGGGGCGTCACAACTATTCACTACAAAATTGGTTTCTTTTCTGTCCAAATTATTTTTTCTACATGAATATCATTCTTGAATTTTACTCCACAATTAATTATCATGTTGACAATTTGGACATTCTTAAACTCTGGATAAATTGAATTATAAATATATAATATTTATCCTTGATCTCAATTGATTGATTACTTATATCATTGTCATCATCTTCATGTTTATATTGTGGTGAAAGTCATCTTTGGCCCATAGTGCATAGATGCACTGTTGATTGGTATGATTATGACCAGGAATTGTGTATTGGTATAATTATGACATGTAATGTTATAGACAAATGATGTGGTGAAAGTCTTCTTTGGCCCGTAGTGCATAGATGGATAGTTGTTTGGCATGATCATGACCATTTGTGATACTAACGAATATCCTTGGCCCGTAGTGCATGGATAATTCGTTGATGTGAAATATTTATTGAGTTGTGTTACAAAGATAAAATATTGATGATGAACTTTTAAATCATAGAAGATAGTAGACATCATTTTTATCTTGACTCTTAATGGATTGCTTGTTCATTGCAGCTTGTTGATCTAAACTTGTTGTCTATTGTATTCTATCGAGTTTTACCTTTGTTGAGGGTGAGGATAATTTATTACGCATTGTCTTAGTTATAATATTATTCTTTTGGGCTAGTTGAGATCACCTTTTCTTTCATTGTTCTCTTTAGGAAATGAGAATATAGCTGGGACTAGTCAGGGAATGGAGTGATGGTCCAAGATGGTGGCTATAGTAATCCTCAATATTCTATAAAATAGTGTGATAATAATTGTAATGAGGATTTTATTTGAGTTTAGATATTGTATACGAGACAATATTCGTATTAAAACTCACAGTTTACGTTTTGTCGTATTCTACACGACTGTTAATAATTGTATAGATGAAGTTTGTATTTTGTGACGCCCCCAAAATAGGTATACAACACCCATCTTGAGTCGCCAAATACATGGTACAGAATACAAATACAAACTTAATTATACAACCGTCGTGTAATATAAGACAAAACATAGCTGAGAGTTTAAACAGGAATATTGCCTTCTAGACAATATCTACTCTCAAATAGAGTCATCATTACACTTATTGTCACACTATTTTATAGAATAGTGAGGACTACTAATACACCATCTCGGACCATCACTCCGTTCCCCGACTAGTCCCGGCTACGTTCTCATTTCCTGAAGAAAACAATGAAAGCAAAAGGGTGAGCTCAACTAACCCAATAAGAAAATTTTATGACTAAGATAATGCAGAATAAATTATCATTAGTCTTCAACAATGTTAAACTAATAAAATACAATAAACATCAAGTTTAACTACAACGGAATAAGCAATCATTAGAAGAGTCAAATAGAGCATGATATCTACTATCTTCTATAATTTAAAATATTTTCATCAATTTTTATCACTGAGACTCAGCTTAATAAATAAACCACATCATCGAATCATCCCTGCACTATGGGCCAAGGATATTCATTAAATCATCAATTGGTCATGACTATACCGAATAATACCTGGTCATAATCATACCAAAAACTGTCCATCAATGCACTACAGGCCACTGAGGACTTTTACCACATCATTTATAATATTACAGGTCATGATTATACCGAATGATCCCTGCTCATAATCATACCGAGTCCATCTATGCACGTAAGCCAAAGATGACTTTCATCACAATATAAGCATGAGGATGATGACAATGACATAATAATTCAATAAAACAAGTTAAAGAATAAATTTTAAAGATTTATAAGTTAATTTATCCTAAAATCAATAACGTCCAAATTGTCAACATGATACTGCTTTATGGAGTAAAATTCAAGAATGCTCAGAAGAATATTTCCACGAAAAGATACTGGATGAAGCGCAAATATCCAGGATATTCTACTAATTTCATGGAGTATAGAAGTCAAAACTTTAACCAACTGAGTATAATAGAATATATGAAACTGCAAATGGATTTTCGCCCGCCATGCGGTAATCCACGTAGACAGATCATTTCTACAATTTAATAAGGAATGAATGCGAAGGATCATTCACCATGCATGAGGTAATCTACATAGACAGGTTATTCCAACAGAATAATAAAGAATGGAATAACAAAAGAATTCACCAGGCATGCAATAGACCGCACAGGCAGGTTATTCCCAATCGAATAATAAAGAATGGAATGCGTAATCTGCACAGACAGGATATTCCAACAGAATAATAAAGAATGGAACTAGGTCATGTGTAATCCGCACAGACAGGATATTCTAACACAATAATAAAGAATGGAATAATAACAGAATTCACCAGGCATGCGATAGACCGCACAGACAGGTTATTCCAACAAAATAATAAAGAATGGAATAACAACCCTTACGAGTATTGAAAGAAAATAACTCTCTTCATGAATACGAAAGAATAATACCCCTTACCTTAGAAGAAACTAGATATTGGAATAGTAAGGTAGCACACTTCTCTTCTTATTTCTCTCTATAATTTCTCTCTATAATAATTGCTCTAAAGATTTAGTAAATTGGTGAGAAATGAAGGAAGAATGAGCTTCTATTTATAGGAAAATATAGTTTCGATAATTGCACATTTTGGGGCTCGAAATATTATAGTACAATACCTTCAACTTTTCTTTTATTTTTAATTTAGTCCTGCAAGTATTATCAAACTTCCACCACCTCCCTTAATAGTAAATCATGTGAATTAATAGTAAATCATGTGACTCAATAGTTCTAAACATTTGAAAAAATTAATTACAGTATAGTACCTTCAATTATACCTCCATCTTTAATTTAGTCATGCAAGTATTATCAATTTTTGCACCAACTCCCCTAATAGTACATGAATGTGAATCAATAGTACACACATGTGAATAAATAGTTATATGCATGTGAATTAATAGCAATTAATTGCTCATTTATCCGATTAATTACCCGATAACTTCCAGACATCAATTATTATCGAAATAAATGTTGATTTCCACTAACACTAATAATTCCCACACAATGGAACTATCAATTTCATCTTTAATCAACACGAACTTATTCATCATTAATATTATAACTCACAATATTTAACAACGAATGTCGTTCCTCAGAAAGAGGGGCTTTAGATAAGGATTTCTCCTTATTGGCGCCCAATTAGGTGACCAAACCTCTCCTTGACAGAACTTCTAGACATTGTCAATATTGCAAATAATAATATGAATAACTGTATCGTCTCAATTATTGATTTAATAATTTATCATATTATGCAGATGATACTGTGATAATAACTGAATCAATAATATGAGATATATGATGCAGCAATTACTGTAGCAATAATTGAGTATAACTGAGTGACTTCTCACGTAAGCATCAATAATCAATACCGTGTGCTACAATGCAACCACGTGTATTATTGTACTTTTACTACTGGGTAGTTCAACAGTTTAACGGTAAAACTTTCGCCATTATTTTTATAAAAAAGATAATTATATCGTTTTCTAAGGGGTCCACCAATGATTGTGTCGTCGTATGAATATTCCCTGTTAAAACGAATATTCCTCGACCAATCGAATATTATATAACCACTTGCTTACTTTACAAAATTTGTAAATATTACCCACAACTATAACATTATATTATATCCACACCATAATATTCAAAAATATATTTCGAGAGAAATTAATCTTTATTCATAAAAGTTGGGGTCTTACAACCTCCCCTTCTTATGAAATTTTATCCTCGAAATTAGGGTGCCTACCTAGTATGTCGAAGAGTTGAGGATACCTTGATTTCATTTCAGATTCTAACTCCCAGGTCATTTTCTCAACATCGTGGTTTCTCCACAAAACTTTGACTTGAGGTATAACTTTAGAGCGTAGAATATGATCCTTCTTATCCAAGATTTTAACAGGTACCTCTTCATATGTTAAATCTTCCGCTATCTCATCCAGTTCTAATTCAATAATGTGGTTCGGGTCTTTCACATATTTACGTAACATAGATATGTGAAAAACGCGTTATGAACACGAGACATACTTGGCTAGTAAGGCGAGTCTATAGCCCACGCCTCCTACTCGATCGAGGATTAAAAATGGGCCAATGAATCGAGGATTGAGCTTTCCTCTCTTTCCAAATCTTGTAACTCCTTTCCATGGAGCAACACGTAACAACACATGATCTCCAATATTGAATTCCACATCTTTTCGATGAAGATCAGCATAACTCTTTTGTCGATCTTGTGAGGTTTTTATACGTTGTCGGATCGTTTGAATCTTTTCTATAGTCATACGTACCAACTCCGGTCCCAACAACGTTGCTTCACCCACCTCATCCCAGCATACTGGAGAACGACACTTTCTTCCATACAACGTCTCAAATGGAGCCATGGCAATACTTGCTTGATAACTATTTTTGTAGGAAAACTCCACCAATGGTAAGAACTTGTCCCAACTTCCCTTGAAGTCAAGGACACAGAGTCTTAATAAATCTTCAAGAGTTTGAATAGTCCTTTCCGACTGCCCATCCGTTTGAGGATAATATGCCGAACTAAATCATAAATCCGTGCCCATAGCTTTTTGCAAACTAACCCAAAATCTTGAAGTGAATCTTGGGTCTCGATCAGAAACTATGGATACTGGCATACCATGCAATCTTACAATCTCGTTTATATAAATACTAGCAAGACATTCAAGTGTATAAGTTTCTCGTATCGGTAAGAAATGAGCAAACTTGGTAAATCTATCAACAATGACCCAAATCGCATTTATGCCTTGAGAAACCTTGGGAAGACCAGTAACAAAATCCATGGTAATGTGCTCCCACTTCCATTCTGGAATTTCAAGTGGTTGCAATGGACCTTTTGGCACTTGATGCTCCGCCTTGACTCGTTGACAATTTAGACACCTTGAGATAAACCCCGCTATCTCTCTCTTCATATTCCTCCACTAAAATGTATGTCGGAGATCACGATACATTTTGGTACTCCCAGGATGGATTGCAAACGGTGTGTTGTACGCCTCCATCATGATTTTATACTTCAAGTCAGAATCGTTAGGAACACAAAGTCTGGAGTTGACTCGAAGTATTCCTTCTTTGTCGATTCTTTCTTCTGGAATAACACCTTCTTGCACTTTCTTCCTCATACGCATCAGCTCCAAAGTGCAGTAGCTTGGCGCCTTTAACTTTATCAATTAAAGTCGGTTCTACTCGTATATTCGCCATCATCACATGGGTCCCTGGAGTCTTTAACTCTATCTCCATCCTTCGTAAGTCATACAAAATTGGTCTTTGCATTGACAATATTGCACTCGTACTCGCATAAGATCTTCTACTCAATGCGTCAGCTACTACATTCACTTTTTCAGGATGGTATTGGATGGTATGATCATAATCTTTCAACAGCTCAAGCCATCATCGTTGCCGCATGTTGAGTTCCTTTTGAGTAAAGAAATATTTGAGGCTTTTATGATCCGTATAAATCTCCACCTTCTCTCCATACAGGTAATGCCTCCAAATCTTAAGCGCAAAAACGACTGCTACCAACTCTGGATCATGAGTAGGATAATTCCTCTCATATTCTTTGAGTTGTCGTGAGACATAGGCTATGACTTTCCCATATTGCATGAGAACACATCCTAACCCTTGCACGAAGCATCACCAGATGACAAATCCCTCCAGCCGGATGGTATTGTCGTAACAGTCTTGAAATGAGTCTTCTCTTGAGTTCTTGAAAACTCTTCTCACATTTCCCGCTCCAACCGAACTTTGTATCTTTTCGAGTTAGCTGAGTTAATGGAGTAGCGATTCGAGAAAATCCTTCCACAAATCTCCGATAATAACTAGCTAAGCCGAGAAAGCTACGTACTTCGATCACTGACTTGGTTGCTCCCAGATTTGAATTGCTTCAATCTTCGCTGGGTCAACAGATATTCCATGATTTGATATCACGTGCCCAAGGAATGCAACTTCCTCAAGCCAGAACTCACATTTCTTCAACTTGGCATAAAGCTTATTTTCATGAAGCTTTTGAAGTATCAGTCTCAAGTGTTGCTCATGGTCTTCACTGCTTTTGGAGTATATGAGGATGTCATCAATAAAGATGACCACAAAGTGATCCAAATATTCCTTGAATAATCGGTTCATCATGTCCATGAAGGCAGCAGGAGCATTAGTCAATCCAAAAGACATGACTGAGAATTCATAATACCCATACCGAGTTCTGAAAGTAGTCATTGGAATGTCATCAGTTTTAATCTTCAACTGATGATATCCGGAATGAAGATCAATCTTTGAAAAGAATTTGGCTCCTTGCAACTGGTCAAATAGGTCATCAATACGAGGCAATGGGTACCTATTTTTGATGGTGACATGATTCAACTCCCGATAATCAATACAAAGTCGCATACTTCCATCTTTCTTCTTCACGAATAGAAACAGAGCACCCCAAGGAGACGTACTTGGACGAATGAAACCGAGATGTCTAACAATTCCACAGTTGGGTTTTTAACTCCTCAAGTTCAATAGAGTCATTCGATATGGGGCTTTGGAAATGGGTTTTGTACCGGGATTCAAGGTCGATACAAAATTTAATTTCACGCCTGGGGTAGGCGAGAAAGTTCTTCGTGAATACGTCAGAAATTTATTAACAATAGAAATATCATTCAAATCGACGATTTTTATTTAAATCATGACATGGGCCAAGAAAGCTTGACATCCATTTTTCAATAAATGAATAGCTTTATGGCTTGATATAACGAATGATTGATTTTAGTGGTTTGGTTGCTTGAATTCGCATAATAGGTTGGTTAGGAATATGAAAGCTAACAACCTTATTTAAAATAATCGATTTTAGCATGATGAGTAGTTAACCAATCAATCCCTAAAATCACATCAAATGCAAGTATTTTCAAAGAAATAAGATCGACAGAACGCGTGTGTTACCGATTTGAATCAAACAAGACTTATAAACCGTGGATGTAATGAAGGTTTCTCCCAATGGAGTTCCAACAGATAAGTCAAAGTCTAATTTCTCCGGAGTCAAATTTAAACGTTGAGCGCAAGTAAGAGAAATAAAGGAATGAGTAGAACCGATATCAAATAAAGTGTAAACTTCGCTAGACTTTATGATTAACTTAGACGTGATTACTCGTTCGGATTCCTCGCTTTTTGGGAGGTTACGACAAACGCTCTCCCTTGAACTATGAGTTTTGTCTTGTCTGGGACACCCTTTGATGCCTCCATCCCAGCTGGACTTGACTTTGGTGCACGACAAAATCGGGCTAGGTGACCTTCTTTTCCACAATTGTAACATGCTTTGGACTACATCGTGTAGTTTGGACTTATGTGTCCTTCCCCTCTACATTTGTAACATACGATCGACGGTCGTTCTCCTTCCTTAGCAACAGGTGCTGGTGCTGACGTCTTTCCATCATTATTGAATCTCCTCTTCTTGAAATGTCCACTCTTATTGTCATAGCCATGATTACCACCGAAGTGATTACCATTTCTGGCATGTTGATTCCTCCACGCGTTTGTCACCGCTTTTCATGATCAAGTACCACCGGTATATCGATATCGACTTGCCACTCACTCTCTCTTGGTTGGGTTGACTCATTATCGCGCTCCAATAACTGGGCCATATTCACAGCATCTGAATACAAACACAATTTATGAGAGATAAGGTATTGACGTATCTCGGGTTTCAAACCTCTTAGAAACATCCGCGTCATTCTTTCATCATTATCAACCAAATGGGACGCAAACCGAGATAACTCGGCAAACTTAGCTTCGTACTGCACCACAGTCATATTGTTTTGCTCAAGCTTGATGAACTCTACCTCCTTTATGTGATGAATACTTTCAAGAAAGTACTTGTCTTTGAACAGCTCTTGGAACTTCTCTCAAGACATTTTGAGTGCGGCAGGTTGAGTACGCTTTATAGATTCCCACCAGTAATCTGCCTCTGCTCGCAACATGAAGGTGGCAAAGGGAACCTTTTGCTCCTCGGAACATCCCAAGACATCAAATATCTTGTTGATCTGCTTTATCCATGTCTCCGCCTTAAGTGGTTTTGGCTCTCCAAAAAACTCTGGTGGTCCCAGCTCCTTGAACTGCTTAGCGGTGACCGTCCGAGAGTTGTCAGTGTTTCCACCTGCATTTTGGACAGGAGCCGCTCTTATGTTGCATGAATTGCATAAAGCCTCTGAACATCCCATCGTTCACCATTTCATCGGTGTTATTGTTTACATGACGATTATTGTCTTCCTGTTGCACATTACCCTGGGTATTGATCATTGGTGACTCAACGGTCTCATGTGCTTCATTGCTTATCTCAACATTTTCGGATGCCATTTTCAAATACTGCCACAAAATAAGGGTTAATTAACATATCACATATTATCCCTATACCCTGACCGATAAATTAAATACCAAATAAACTTAGGTAGGTCATACTAGCGAAGGAATTCCATGTCTCTCCCCTCCTAGTTCTTGTCTCACATCTCAGTCAGGGATCATATCCCTAAGCTTTGATACCAAATGTGACGCCCCCAAAATAGGTATACATCACCCATCTTGAGTCACCAAATACATGGTACAGAATACAAATACAAACTTAATTATACAACAACCGTCGTGTAATATACGACAAAACATAGTTGAGAGTTTAAACAGGAATATTGCCTTCTAGACAATATCCACTCTCAAATAGAGTCCTCATTACATTTATTGTCACACTATTTTATAGAATAGTGAGGACTACTAATACACCATCTCGGACCATCACTCCGTTCCCCGACTAGTCCCGACTACGTTCTTATTTCCTGAAGAGAACAATGAAAGCAAAAGGGCGAGCTCAACTAGCCCATTAAGAAAATTTTATGACTAAGATAATGCAGAATAAATTATCATTAGTCTTCAACAATGTTAAACTGATAAAATATAGTAGACATCAAGTTTAACTACATCAGAATAAACAATCATTAGAAGAGTCAAGTAGAGCATGATATCTACTATCTTCTATGATTTAAAATGTTTTCAGTAATTTTTATCGCTAAGACTCAGCTTAATAAATAAACCACATCATCGAATCATCCCTGCACTATAGGCCAAGGATATTCATTAAATCATAAATGGTCATGACTATACCGAATAATCTCTAGTCATAATCATACCAAAAACTGTCCATCAATGCACTACAGGCCACTGAGGACTTTTACCACATCATTTATAACATTACAGGTCATGATTATATCGAATGATCCCTGCTCATAATCATACCGAGTCCATCTATGCACGTAAGCCAAAGATGACTTTCATCACAATATAAGCATGAGGATGATGACAATGATATAATAATTCAATAAAACAAGTTCAAGAATAAATTTTAAAGATTTATAAGTTAATTTATCCTGAAATCAATAACGTCCAAATTATCAACATGATACTGCTTTGTGGAGTAAATTTCAAGAATGCTCAGAAGAATATTTCCATGAAAAGATACTGGATGAAGCGCAAATATCCAGGATATTCTACTAATTTCATGGAGTATAGAAGTCAAAACTTTAACCAACTGAGTATAATAGAATATATGAAACTGCAAATGGATTTTCGCCCGCCATGCGGCAATCCACGTAGACAGATCATTTTCACAATTTAATAAGAAATGAATACGAAAGATCATTCACCATGCATATGGTAATCCACATAGACAGGTTATTCCAACAGAATAATAAAGAATGGAATAACAGAAGAATTCACCAGGCATGCGATAGACCGCACAGACATGTTATTCCCAACCGAATAATAAAGAATGGAACCAGGTCATGCGCAATCCATACAGATAGGATATTCCAACAGAATAATAAAGAATAGAATAACAACAGAATTCACTAGGCATGCGATAAACCGCATAGACAGGTTATTCCAACAGAATAGTAAAGAATGGAATAACTACCCTTACGAGTATTGAAAAAAAATAACTCTATTCATGAATACGAAAGAATAATACCTCTTACCTTAGAAGAAACTGGATATTGGAATAGTGAGGTAGCAGACTTCTCTTCTTCTTTCTCTCTATAATTTCTCTCTATAATAATTGCTCTAAAGCTTTAGTGAATTGGTGAGAAATGAAGGAAGAATGAGCTTCTATTTATAGGAAAATATAGTTTTGATAATTGCACGTTTTGGGGCTCGAAATATTACAGTACAATACCTTCAACATTTCTTTCATTTTTAATTTAGTCCTGTAAGTATTATCAAACTTCCACCACCTCCCCTAATAGTAAATCATGTGAATTAATAGTAAATCATGTGACTCAATAGTTCTAAACATTTAAAAAAATTAATTACAGTATAGTACCTTCAATTATACCTCCATCTTTAATTTAGTCATGCAAGTATTATCAATTTTTGCACCAACTCCCCTAATAGTACATGAATGTGAATCAATAGTACACACATGTGAACAAATAGTTATATGCATGTGAATTAATAGCAATTAATTGCTCATTTATCTGATTAATTACCCGATAACTTCCAGACATCAATTATTATCAAAATAAATGCCGATTTCCACTAACACTAATAATTCTCACACAATGGAACTATCAATTTCATCTTTAATCAACATGAACTTATTCATCATTAATATTATAACTCACAATATTTAACAACCGTGTCGTTCCTCGTGAAAGGGGGCTTTTCGATAAGGATTTCTCCTTATTAGCCGCAATTAGGTGACCAAACCTCTCCTCGATGTAACTTCTAGACATTGTCAATATTGCAAATAATAATATGAATAACTTTGTCGTCTCAATTATTGATTTAATAATATATCATATTATGCGGATGATAATCGTGACAATAATCTGAATCAATAATATGAGAGATGTGATGCGATCAAATTCTTATCGTGAGAATAATTGAGTATAACCGGTGACTTCTCACGTAAGCATCAATAATCAATACCGTGTGTTACTATGCAACCACGCGATATTCAGTACTTTTACTACCGGATAGTTCAACAGGTTTAATCTAAAAACTTCCGCCGTTATTTTTATAAAAAGATAATTATGTTGTTTTCTAACTACGACAATACTTCCGTTGTGGGGTCCACCAATGATTGTGTCGTCGTACGAATATTTCTTGTTAAAACGAATATTCCCCGACCAATCGAATATTATATAACCACTTGCTTACTTTACAAAATTTGTAAATATTACCCACAACTATAACATTATATTATATCTACACCATAATATTCAAAAATATATTTCAAGAGAAATTAATCTTTATTCATAAAAGTTGGGGTCTTACATATTTGAATTTTGTACCATGTATTTGGCGACTCAAAATGGGTTGGATGATCCTATTTTGGGTGTGTCACAGTTGGTATCAGAGCTTAGGGATATGATCTCTGGCGGAGATCTGAGGCTAGAACTAGTAAGGGAGAGTCGAATAAATCCTTCGCTACTGTGTCCTACCTAAGCTTATTTGTTATTTAATTGGTCAGTCGGAATATAGGGATAATATGTGGCATGTCAATTTCTTTAATTAACCCTTGTTTTGTGGTAGTATTTGAGAATGACATCTGAAAATCAAGAGATGAACTCATATAGAGTTTTAAGTGATGAATCGAGAAGATTCATTTAAAGATTAAATATTGGAGTATAATATCTTGTTATAACAAAGATACGAGTCACAGTTGAGAGCAACCTAAGTCAGTAATCAAAATACGTAGCTTTATAGGCTTAGCTGGTTATTATCGGAGATTCGTAGAAGGATTTTCTCGAATCGTCACTCCATTAACTTAGCTGACTCATAAAGATACAAAATTCGAATGGAGCGAGGAATGTGGGAAGAGCTTCCAATAACTTAAGAGGAAACTCATTTCAGCACCTGTTCTGACAATACCATCCTAGAAAAACGAACGTAGTAGCTAACGTGTTAAGCAGAAAATCATATACGGGTGCGAGTGCAATATTGTTAAACACGAAGACTCATTTTGTATGACTTACAAATGATGGAGATATAGTTAAAGACTGTAGGGAGCCAAGTGATGATGTTAAATATACGAGTAAAACTGACTTTAATCGATAAAGTTAAAGTTGCTCAAGCTACAGACCCAGAGCTGATGAATATGAAGAAGAAGGTGTTATTCAAAAAGCAAAAATCGACGAAGAGAGGAAATCTCAACCCTCGATTCATTGGTCCATTTAAAATTCTCGACCGAGTAGGAACTGTAGCTTATAGACTCGCTTTACCGCCAAGTATGTCTCGTGTTCATAACATTTTTCATATATCTATGTTATGTAAATATGTGGAAGACTTGAACCACATTATTGAATTAGAACCAGACGAGATAGCAAAAGATTTAACGTATGAAGAGGTACCTGTTAAAATCTTAGATATCTATTATGATCACTATCTTTGATTGTATCCATGTTTTGATCATTATTTTTGATTTCTGCTTCAAAATTGGTTATTATGGAGTATTATTGATCTTGGATAAACTGTGATACGAATCCCTAATATTTGTTCTTCTGTCTCACTGGGTTCGTTTTCTTTAAAATATTTTTCATCATCCTCAGTCCTAAATGATGATATTACTAAATATCTTTGGCATGTAGTGCAAAGATGTATGATTAATCGATGAATATCTTTGGCCGTAGTAGTGCAAAGATGAACATGTGTTGAGATGAACATGACCCAACCTGGTGATCTGAAATGAATATCTTTGGCTCAGTAGTGCAAAGATAAATATTTGATTAAAGATGTATATTGATTGTTGTTACAGGGATAAAATATTGATGATGGACTTTTAAATCTTAGAAGATAGTAGAACTAATTCTCTACTTGACTCTTCTAATGGATTGCTATTTTCGTTGCAGTTGTTGATCTAAAACTTGTTGTCTATTATATTTTATCAGATTTTTCCCTGTTGAGGACTAACGATAATTTGTTGTATATTATCTTAGTTATAATATTCTTTACTGGGCTAGTTGAGCTCACCCTTTTCCTTTTTGTTCCATTTTTCTTCTCAGGAGGTGAGAACATAGCAGGATCGAGTCGGGGTATAGAGTGACAAACTAGAAAGATGTTTTAGCAGTCCTCACTATTTCTGTAAAATAGTGTTTGAATAATTGTAATGAGGACTCATTTGAGTGTAGATATTGTCTAGATGACAATATTTGTATTTTAACTCACAATATGTATTGTCGTATTTCACACGACATTTGTATTATTGAAGTTGTAGTTTGCTTTATGTACCATGTATTTGGCAACTCGAAATGAGTGTTGTATACCTATTTTTGGGGCGTCACAGTTGGTATCAAAGCTCAGGGATATGGTCTCTGGTGGAGATCGGGGAATAGAACTAGGAGGGGAGAGATGAATAAATCCTTCGCTAGTGTGTCCTATCTAAGCTTATTTGTTGGAGGTACCTGTTAAGATCTTGGATATGAAAGAGCATGTCCTACGCACCAAGGTTATACCACAAGTTAAGGTTTTGTGGAGGAACCATGCTATTGAAGAAATGACCTGAGAGTTGGAATCATAAATGAATGCGAGGTACCCTTACCTGTTCGAAACACCAAGTACGTATGTCAATTTCGAAGACACAATTTTATAAGGAGGGGAGGTTGTAAGACCCCAACTTATTATAAATAAAATTAAAATTTTCCTCTATTCATTATTCTAAATTAATAGGGTGTTAATTTGATATAATGCTTTGGTTATGGGGGAAATGTGCAAATTTTGCAAAATAAGAAAGTGGTTATAAAATATTCATTTCTGTCGGGGAATATTCGTTTGGTCGTGGAATGTTCTTGTTGTCGGAGAATATTAAATGCGATGCTGTGACCATTTTGTGGGCCCATAACGGAAAAACAGTTGGATGAAGGAAAACGACAAAGTATGAGTTTTTATGAATAATCTACAGAATTATTACAGTTAACATCGCTTTGTTTGAATACACAGGTGGTTAAAATACTGATGAATACACGTGGTTGCATACGATATTACAGTATTGTTGAATTATTGATTCTTACGTGAAAGGCACTACTCAATAATTGTTACGATGAATTCTTGCTTCAATATTTTATTTTATTGATTCAATAATTGTTGCGTTGATAGTTTATATTATTGTTATTTTAATAATCATTACTACACAAAGATTTCTCATATCGGATCAATAATTCATATTATTTGAATAATATTATTAGATAGCATTATTGGCAATGTCTAGAAAGTTACATCAAAGAGAGGTTTGGTCACCTAATTGCGGCGCCATGGAGAAATCCTTATTGAAAGCCCCTCTTTCTGGAAACTACTGGTTATAAATAATTGTGATTACAGTAATATTATTTATAAATAATTAATTATTTATTTATATGATAAGGAAATATTTATTTAATGTAGATATAAATCATGAATTTATTTATTTTATGTGGGTATTAATGAAGGAGTTATTATTGAGGTGTTTTATCAGTATTTTGTCGGATTGGAGGTATTAAAAGATCAAATCGGTGTTCTTAAAGCTCTATTACGTGAGTTATAATTTTAATCCGACTGTTGGATCGTTGTGATTTTTGGATATGTTATACTTATATAAGTTGAGTATATGTCCACAAATTTTGAACCGTTAGAAATTAATGTATGATTTGTTATGAATTTTAAGAGGTGTTAAAAATCATCCGTTTGTGGATTTTAGATATTTTTTGTCTGGAATTTGGAAAAACTTAAAGCTACAAAGTTGTAGAGAATTCGATTTCGTGTGGAATGGACATAAAATTCGTATGTTTCTCGTAAACGGGCTATTTTCTATGAATTATTGAAGTTTTAGAAAATAAAATAATTTTTATTAAATTATGGGTGGGACCCACTTTTGTTTTATTAAACATGTGGGCTGCTAAAATTTTCAGAATTGAGGTGCTAGTCTTGGTTAGTGAGTGTGCGTAGAATTTGAAAAATAAATAATAATATTTTATTATTTTAGTCTCCTTTGGCGTTCTAGCATTTTCCTATAAATAAAGCGCTTGGGTTAGAATTGAAAATCACACCGAAAAACAAGTTTTCTTTCTCTCTATATTATCGAATATTTTGTGAGTATTTAGATACTTTGAGAGTTGCTTTTTGGTTACAAGTTCTCTTGACTTTATATCCTATATTCAATGTAAGATTATCATTTTGAGGTAAGGGATGTTATTTTCTTAAATGATATTATTTTCTTCAATATCATTATGCCAAAATATTGATTTGAACTTTTTAATCAAATTTGGAACTTTTTGTGTCGGGATTACTATTCACGTATACGACACTATTCACGTATACGACACTATTCACCAAAAAATGAAAATTTTCCTTTTTGTCCAAGATGTCTATTATGGTTACTATCTTTGATTGTATCCATGTTTTGAGCGTTATTTTTGAATTCTGCTTCACAATTGGTTATTATGAAGTATTATTGATCTTGGATAAACTGTAATACGAATCCCTAATATTTGTCTTTCTGTCTCACTGGATTCGTTTTCTAAAATATTTTTCATCATCCTCAGTCCTTAATGGTGATACTTGATGAATATCTTTAGCCTGTAGTGCAAAGATGAATGATTAATTGATGAATATCTTTAGCCCGTAGTGCAAAGATGAACATGTGTTGAGATGAACATGACCAATTGGTGATACTAATGAATATCTTTGGCTTTAGAAAGTGCAAAGATGAATATTTGATTAAAGATGTATATTGATTGTTATTCTGAGGATAAAATATTGATGATGGACTTTTAAATCTTAGAAGATAGTAGAATTCCTTCTCTACTTGACTCTTCTAATGGAATGTTGTTTCCACTGCAGTTGTTGATCTAAAACTTGTTGTCTATTATATTCTATCAGATTTTTCCCTGTTGGAGACTAATGATAATTTGTTGTATATTATCTTAGTCATACTATTCTTTACTGGGCTAGTTGAGCTCACCCTTTTTCTTTTGTTCCATTTTTCTTCTCAGGAGGTGAGAACATAGCAGGATCTAGTCGGGGTATGGAGTGATGGTTCTAGAAAGATGTTTTAGCAGTCCTCACTATTTCTGTAAAATAGTGTATGAATAAATGTAATGAGGACTCATTTGAGTGTGGATATTGTCTAGATGGCAATATTTGTATTTTAACTCACAGTATGTGTGGTCGTATTTTGCACGACAATTGTATTATTGAAGTTGTAAGTTTGCATTCTGTACCATATATTTGGCGACTCAAAATGGGTGTTGTATACCTATTTTGGGGGTGTCATAGTAGCCCTAGTCAGGAGGGTCCCCAATGCGGAACTAAGGAAAAATTAAGTATTTTTATGATGAGTGTACTTGTAACTTGTCAAGAGAGTCCCTTGTGTTAATTTCCACATCTTTCTTTTGATTTCCCATTCTTGATTAGCTGTCTTTTGAGTGTTGTGGACATCAATTTTATTCAGCTTGAGTGCAAAAAAGGGGAGATATCAAATTCTTCAGTTTAGAGTCTTGATTTTTTTTCTATTTTTTTTTTAGATTTTGAGGATCGAGGATGAGCCGGCCGATTCTAACATCATTTATGAAGAGCCTCCTCCTCCTTAGATAAATATATTTCTGACACGACTCTCGATAAGAGTCACTTTTCTGCTAAAACCTTTTTTCCAAATATCTTTCAAAATGTTGGGATCCTTACTCCAGATGTTTTTTTGAAATTTACTAGTATTACTCCCTCCGTCCCAGGATAAGTCTTTATTACTATTTTAGGTAGTCCCAAGTTAAATGTCTATTTACCTTAAATAATTTACTTTTACAGTATTTTGTCTATAATATCCTTATTATTAATTGTTATATTTCTATTCTCTATGCATATTTATGGAGCTAGTGTAATATGCAGAAAACTATGTAATTAAATAAGAATTTAAATATGGACAATTTTGTTATTTTATCATCTTTCTTAATATGCGCAAAAAGTCAACCAAAACTTTTATCCTGGGACGACGGGAGTACAAATTTTATTGTCCTAGGATTAGAGTTTTGTAATGGGCCTCAACTTTCAAAGATTGGTAAACATAATTATAGCTCGTACTAAGGGTGAGCATGGTTTAAACCGCACCCGAAACCACACCCGAAACCGCTTAGGTGAAGTTTGACAAATTCAAAATTGCACATAAAACCGTTTGTGATTGGTGCGGTGCGATTTCGGTTCCAAAATCAATTGAAACAACAAAAAGGTCTAAGCCTTCAATAGAATTTAACACAGAGCTCACATCGAGCAACTAACTTAATAACAGAGTCGGCAATGAGAATTATATCAAGCATAGAAACAAAGCTCCTTCTGCCAAACATGTCAAATTCACAATCAAATCATAGAACAGTGAGACACATAAAATAGTTTTAGTTTATAATAAAGGATTGATGCTTTAAAACTAAAACATACGCTATATAAAATAACGGAGACCATATATTCGATAAGAAGCAAGAAGGTTTATCTAGTTTTCCAAAAAGTAAAAGTATATACCGGAGGTAGAATGAAATTCTATCTTATATATTGCAAAAAGGACTTATAAAGTATAATCCTAACTGTACCTAATTTAAAAAATAATCTATTAGACTATTACTACTATAGCATATACCTTAACCAATACATCAATTGCTCGAACCAACGAATTTGGCCCCTCAACTATAATCCCCTCCAGTAACGCATCAAACAAATCCGAAATTCTAAAATCCAAATGCTTAATTTTTGACTCTATAACCTCTAACCATCTTCTTTCAATTGGTGAAAAAAATGACAATGCAAGACTGAGATTTTCTCTGAGCGTGTTCAAGTGAAAAGTAACTTTAGAATTTATTAGAGATAATACATACATACACACACATGGTGCGGTTTCAGTTTTATACCTGCGATTTTGGCTAGTAATCAAACCGAAACAGTAAATTTGGGTATTCAGTCCACCTAAAATCGTCACATACACCGAAACTGTTGATGCAGTTTTAATTAGTGCGGTTCGTGTAGTTTTTAGTGTAATTTCGATTCTAATTTGGCTTGTAGGAAGTTAAAATAAATAAATAAATAAAATAAAGGAACAAAATGAAAATGAGGAAGAAGAAAAAGAAACAAAATATGTCAAAGTTGTTAACGACAAAAAGGGGCCAAATCAAGAGACCCTCAAATAAAATTGATCAAATTGGAATAAAACATAAAAATAAAATAAAATAAAAAATAAAAACAGTAGAACCTTCTTCTAAGAACTCGGAAACTGAGTGGCTCTTCTTTCCCTCCTCAACGGCTCAACCCTTCAATTAGGGTTTCTCTAGGGTTTATAATATCCCTATTCCCCCCAAATCCTCTGATTCTTACGCTAACAATTTCCACCATGGCTCGCGTCAGGCTCGCTCGATGGCTTGCTCGCCAGTCTCTCTACTCACAGTCCCTCCAGGATTCCTTTTCACCCACTGTACCTTCATTTCCCTCTTTCTTCATCTCTCTCTCTCGTCATATATATATATATATATATATATATATATCTATGTGTGTGTATGAATGTATATTTATATACGTTCATTATACTTGAGCAATTTTGAATTATGTGATTTGGGTACAGATATATGAGTCGGTTTTGAAAGGGGCTAGTAGAAACTTTGGCACAGCAATCGCCGGCCATTCTCGGGTTCTTACTGATTCCTACGCAACAAATGGTATTTGAAACTAGGATTTTTATTAATTTTATGCCATTTTTCTGGAGTTTATGTTTTGATTGAAGAATAGTGTAATCTTTTGTATCTTTTTCATCCTTTTCTTTTGGGTGTTGGAAAAATAGTTAATCACAGGAATTGGTTGAGTCTCGGGCTAGTGAAAGCCAATCTGGGCGGGCTGAGATCAATTCATGGCACTGGTAAGTTTCTTTGTTTTCAGTTTCTTAATATTTTTGTTTCTTTTTTGCTTGTTTGCTCTTGTGGAAATGGAAGAAGAGGGGAAAATAAATTTGATAACTTGATTACCTATTGATTTTAGTTGAGATATATTTCGAGGTGAATTAAGAAGCATGAACGATAAGAGAATTTTATTTCTCATTATTTTACATTTTCTAATTCTGTATGTTTTAGAGGTGCGCATTCGTTTGTTCTGAAGAAATGGTGGAGAGAAGGAATTCAAATCCATAAATTATAAGACAGATTTATAGTTTTTCTTGAAATGGTAATTTAAAGTCCGATTTGGCAATTTCTAAGAGAATGCAGGGAAAAGGCATAAATTTGAGTACTAAAGTTGAAGACTTGGCCCAAGAAAACAGTATTATGTATTGTTCAATTGTATCATAGATTGGAACAGCTTCAAGGGGTGTTCACGGGTAAAAAGCCGTACCAAACCAGGCCGTACAGGTTATTGATTAATTAAAAAATGGAAACCGATACCAGTATTGAATTACCGGTATGTTTGGTACCGGCTCGGTACGGTATATACCAATTTGTACCGAATTTTGTCTCCCTTTTTTTTCACCCTCAAAATTAATTTTACAAATAAATTAGTCAGAAACAGTCAGCTCATAAGATAATCAACCCATAATTCCAAGTTTATCCAAACAAATAAATACCCACTTCATATTTCAACCAAGTAAGTGCCAAACCACAAATATTTCAAGCCAAAATTAGATCTCAAAGCCCAAGTACACATATCACAGCTTGAACCTTAAAAAGAAACAGACTTTGAAGAAGAAGGATTGCCGCTCATTCTAGTCACCACAATTAATCTTGAAATACTTTGCGAAAAATAAAAAATCTTGTATAATTTTGTGCATATGTTCGTGTGTGAGTGAGAGATTATAAAGAAAAATGTGTGATATGTGCGTGAGTGAGATAAGAGAGAGAGAGAGTAAGAAAGATAATTTAACTGGGTTGTGGGTGATAAGTGGGGTAGAGTGAATGGATAGAGAGGGAGACAGCTAGTGGGAGTAAAATATTAAATGAGTGTATATAATTACTGTATATATAAGATATTTAACATATAATACATCGGTACGTTTCAGTGTTTACGGAACTTTAAAATCTAGATCTTGTTCCCGGTCCCGGTCCCGGTCCCATTTAATCGGTTAATACCATACCCGTTGGAAAATATACTGAACCGTCCGGTTCGGTTCACCTGGTATCGGTATAAAACCCAAATTCCCTGTTTAGTTGTGCAACCCTAACAGCTTCCTGATATGCAACCTTAATGTAAGGCCTTTCTTTGACTCCCCAAGAGTACAACCTTTAATGAGATCCCACATTAATATATCTCGGCCTGGGTACATTTAGGCTAGTGAAAGTTCTAAATAAACTGGTTTATTAGACTCTGTTCCTTTTGGTGCGGTGTTTTCTACATGTATCTGTTTGCTATCTCTTAACTTTCATACATATTTAACCCAGAAGTTAGAGGTAGTATAATGACTTCATTTCTTTTTCCGGTAATCAGCATACTACATGGCGGCAAAAGATTTTTATGAGACACTTGGTGTGAGTAAGAACGCAACTCAATCCGATATCAAGAAAGCTTATTATGGGGTATGTAGTTGCCTTGCCTTGCCTCATCTCATGCTCTCTTAATCCTCTTTAAAGTTTATACTTTTGTACTTGAGTACATGTTGGATTCGTAGTAGTGCCTTAGTAGTTGAGTCGTTAATTTTTGTCCAAGACAATTCCTATTTACTACATGTTCCTTGAATCTTTAATCTGGCATATTCTCCAGCAAGCAAAGAAGTTACATCCAGATACAAATAAAGATGATCCTGAAGCAGAAAAGAAATTCCAAGAAGTCCAGAAGGCATATGAGGTACTTGTTGCTTTGTTAATTTGTTAACTGGTGAGAATGTATATGATGCTAATGCTGCCAAAATTACTAAAAGTGCACTGTTGAACGTGACATAACAGGTCTTGAAAGATGACGATAAACGTGCACAATATGATCAGGTTTTGGAATTGTTTCTTTTAATATTTGTACATATATTTTTTTATTTCTTAAGCTTAATATGGATTGTTTTATGCGCTACATTATAAACCTATCAATTGCTTGAAACTGAAATACTTGTAGGTTTAGATATTTGGTAATACATAACTCATGAAAGAAAAGATCTAGTGAAGAATTGAGACTATATGACTTGTAGAGTGAATTTGGGTGGGCTATTGTTTAGAATCCCGATATTTCATTTTATAATCCGAAAGCTAACTTTAGATGTTTGGATTGACTTAATTGTCCTAATAATCATATTTTGAAAAGATCTGGAAAAGCAAGGGGTGATGACTCTGCATATTTTTCCAATCCATATTCTTTTATTCGGCTTTTAAGGCAAAAGGGTCGTTAAAGAACTGAATCAAACAATATTTTGCTCGTCTTCTCTAAGCAATTTAGATAAGCAAATAAAAAGGATTTTCAGTCCAACAATCATATTAAACAAATAAAATAATCTTGACAATAGAAGTTACATGTGTATATTTTCATTTCCCGTCTCTATTATTTTGTTTTTATTAATTTATAATTTTTGTTTTCTCCTTGCATTTTTACCTAACTCCTACATATTAGATTCATTTTTATCGCACCGGCGTACCCTACTAGATGGGATAATAGGCATTAATTTGAGTTAATGCATCACTTAATCTTGTGCATCTTGGCTCTATTATATGTTCTGTCCTTATGTACTGCCTATGCTGATTCTTGGTATAATGCTCTCATTTTTGCTGTAAAACAGATTGATTAGTTTGAAGCATTACTATGGTATGATATTAGTGACTTCACTTTAAGGCATTTATCATCACTAGCTATTTATATATATATATATATATATATAATTTTTTTTGTTGTTGTCAAATAATTTGGTATCTTTAGGTTCAAGAAATATCGTGATTAGGGGATTAGGTCATTGGTGTCTTGTGCTAATAATGTTTATATTTAGGTTTTCAGTGCCACTTCATTTATAATAATTTCCCAACTGTATAAACTTCATGGCTGCACCTGGGATTTCTTGTCTATACCAAGCTGTCTGTTCATGTTTTACATATCTGGATATTGACTCTATACATATAACGATTGAGATCCTCTGTTCGATCTAGTTCTATTTTGCTTTTGGTGTTCTTAGATAGGTACTCATCTTCCCAACCACACCCAGCTCTTGTTCTCCACTTGGTACAAGTATGAGAAAAGATAGGAGGGGAAGGGGAAGGGGAAGGGGAAGGGGAAGGAGCGCTTCCAAAGGGAAGGGTACCCCTGGTGGCTGAGGAATCTCCTTTACCATATTTTGTTTGGTACAATATAAAGGAGTGGAAGTACGCTATTAGTTAGTGATTTTACTATAGACTCGTAATCGCAAAATAAACACTAGTATTATGAAAAGACAAAATATACATACTAGTTAGATGAAGTTTGGCGGCCATTTTGCAGCTATGTGAATAATATACCAAATAAGAGCCATTACTGAGTTATGTCTCTGAATAAGGCAGACCACCCAATCTACATTCTCCCAAAACAAACTGCATCAATGTGGTTCTCAGCTATGAGTGCTTCTGGTGTGATGTTGATTTGGATTTACATAAGTATTGGGAACGACTACCGTTTATAAGGGTTTCGTATTTTCCACTGTTATCATTTTGGAGGATTTCTCATCATCCGACTCTTCTTTTGATTGGCTTATCTACTCCAATAGAATTTCTAATATAATATAAAAGATAATTTCTTATTATTGTTCACATTGATGTTAAAAAGTAAGTTTTATCGAGATAAATATTTTTTAAAATCTTGGATGGTCTCGTCTCTCTTTCTATACATTTTTTCTTAGGAATATGCTGGAAACACATTCATTCATATACTAATACTCTCATGTATGCTTTTTATTTACAATAGTGTTTATTCTTTAGCCAACTTTGGTTGCTTAGATTATCTCTGAATTAGAAAGTTCTGCTCACCATATTTTAGTTGATAAACCATCTTTTTCCTTTTCATCTGATAGGGATTAGTTTGAAATACATTATTGAATTCTGTTATTCTATCTAAAAATTTGTATAATATTTGATCATTGTTGTGTATTCCTCCTTTTGTTATCCATTTGTTCTTTGTTATTGAATTGTTCTATTTATAATTTGTGTAATGTTTTTCTTTTTAGTTTATTTGCTAAAAACTATGCTTATGTCACTGATATGAGTTATCTCTCAGCTTGGCCATGAAAACTATACGAAATTTGGTGACGGTGACATGGGTCAAGGTGGTTGGGATCAAGGTTTTCCATTTAGTAACCCCTTTAGTGGTGGAGCAGAAGATGTAAGTACATAGTGTATCTAAATTGTGATCATTTTGTGTAATCATATAAAGGTTCTGTACAATTTGAAAAACTGGTATTTCTTTTATCCATGATTTGGTGCTGATGAGTCATGGAAATATATTATTTACATAATATCATTTTTAATCATAATGATAAATGAATGAATTTTTTAATATACATCTTTCTTATGATCAGCCTAGAGAAAAAACTGATAGTCTTGGAAGCTGATTTTGGGTGGGATTAGCGGAATTGTATCATTATGTTATGCATCTTGATTGTGTATCTAAGTTGGTGTTGAAAGAGTGTACGTATCAGAAGACAAATCAGTAGATCAAACCATTTTTTTATTTTGAACCACTTCAATGCAAGATACTTTCTAAACAAGCTTGTGCATAGTACAGGCTATTGTGTCGGTTCCTACTTTGGATTCATTCCTACTATGTTTTGACTCTA
Source organism: Panax ginseng (assembly GCA_020205605.1). Lineage (NCBI taxonomy): Eukaryota > Viridiplantae > Streptophyta > Magnoliopsida > Apiales > Araliaceae > Panax > Panax ginseng. Next base: position 17,929,490 of record CM035134.1, read on the forward strand.
CAGATATCACCAGCAATTATTCACCTCTTTGTTGGTGTTGATGCTAGAAAGAGTTTAAACAGTTCCAAAATATTATATCAGAATCTAACATGTTGACCATTTGCCAAGGGTGGTAAAGTAATTGGAATGTTGGTCCGTAGTATATTTTATCACGTGTTTTAGAATAATAGTACTTTCTAAATGCCATTCAGTTCAATATATTTAAAATTACTCATATTAAGAATTGTCGAAACTTTGTATTTGAAAATACCGTTATCTTCTTATGTATTCATTTGCTATCGTGTTTATTATTGTGGGGAATCTATATAGCTGGAACTAATTGTTTAGGAGCCTTGTGGAACACATTAATTCGTTAATTGTTCTCCACCCTACCTCCCTCCAACTCACCAAATAACTATTTTTAACTATGTTAAGGTGTAATAAAATATGTTGCATAGTGTCTTTGTTTGAAAAGGATTCTAATATAATGCCAAAAAGGATGCAACCCGTGCTTGCTTGAAGAATTTAAAATGCAATCTTCTCCCACACATGTACTCAGGTTTGCCCTTGCTTTGGTGCTTCCTTGAATATAGTTTTTTACTTCTCAAAACATCCTTTACTAACCAGACCATAATCCCTTGTACCAAACAAAATTCTGGTAGCAACCCTTACTTCTTATGCTAAAAGAGACAATAAGCAATATATAATTAAAAGATTAAATACACATTAGACTCTTAACTGATTTACACATACAAGTTTGTCGGCCGGGGTTGGATGGCAGTCAAAATGAAAACTTTCTAAACCTTTTTCTTGAATAAGGGGGGTTAAGATTTTTATTTCATTACAATTGCCTGAGAAGGATTTAAAGGGTGTTTAGTTGGTATTTCTTAAAAAAAGTGATTAGCGCTTTTGTTTACTGCTTTTGCTTAATGCTTATAAGCCCTGCTATAAAAAGGCAATTTTTGCGGTTTGGTGAATAATAAGTACCTAAAAGAGAAAAAAAAGAAGAAAGCGTGGCATTGCAGAAATTAATCAGTTAAGTATATAATGATAAAAGTAGGTATAGAATAGTAATAAGGTAATGAAGTAATAAAGTAGGGATAGAATAGTAATATACTTGATCAAACCTGCTCAGTGGAGATAAACACCAAGTTGATGTTTCTGCTTATTTTCATGAAAAGTGCTTATAAGCAGTTTCGAGAATCAGTTCACTAGACACTTTTTGCTTTCTGAAACTGTGTATAAGTATGTTTGATTGCTTCCCAAACACCCTCTTGAATTAGCAAGCATAAGAAAATTTTCTTAGATGCTTATGTGAGTCAGAAGGGAGAGTTTAAGGTGTATCTTAAGCACTCTTCACCTCCTTACCAGACGATGTAATGATTTTTTTCCCTCAAAAGGTATTTATCGCATCATGGGATCATAATGGAGACATAATTGTCGCATGGCAAGTTTTTAGAAGAAAACATTCAAAAATAAAGTCGGTATTTGATATGAAACATATGCTTATGTTGTTGTTATGTATATTGCAATGTGATGAATGATGAGTGATCAAGGAAAAATTCCTAATTCTTTTTGTCCAACTGAATGTCTTTGTGCAAACTGCTCTTAAACTGGGACCTGCTAATCCAATGGTTCTTATAGTCTTGGTATTATATTAGTTTGACAATCTCAAAGTGTATCATTTTTTATTTCAGTGAATGCATTAATCTCCAATAATATTTAGTTCTGATCTAACTTTATATTTGATTCTGCATTTTGTCATACTATCATCTGCAATGGAAATCAGATCTTCAGTAAAATTTTCGGTAATAGAGACTTCGAAGGCCGGGATGTCAAGGTTTAATTGTTTCTCTTTTTTGGTGTTCATTTTGTTCATAGTAACATGTTTTAGCGATTTAACATTTAATTTTAATTTTTAGGTTTCTCTTGAACTATCATTCATGGAAGCAGTACAGGGATGCACAAAAACTGTGATGTTCCAAACTGAGTTGCCTTGCGAAGCTTGCAGTATGGCATTTATCTTTTCTATAATAGGACGCACTCACACTCTATATAGACGTCAAATTGTGTACCGTCTCTTGCAATTATGTTTTTCTGTGATTTATTTTAGGTGGGACTGGCGTTCCTCCTGGAACCAGACCTGAAACATGTAGGCGCTGTAGAGGGGCAGGGATGGTCAGTTTTTTTGAAACTTCATCACTAATCATTTGTTGACATCTTTCATTTATAACATATGTTGTGTCATGTGCAGACCACCCAGCAAAGTGGTCCATTTAGGATCCAGGTTACGTGTAGTCAATGTGGCGGGAGTGGAAAATATGTGAAGGTATAACACATGGAGCATTATGAAATAATACGTACTTGGTCTTTTTTGTTTTTACACATGCATATGACTACATTTTATGGTCTTGTCTTGTTTACTTGATAGCTCGTGGTTTGCAGGTAGCCTATGTGAGTTTACTTCTTTTCAAATTGATGAAGGAAAAAATTAGACTGTTGTGTTCTTTATCCCATAAAACTAATGGCTAATTTGAAGGGTTTTAAAAAATTAAAGCCCTAAGAGTTTGCTTATGTTCAATCTTTTTATTTTTAAAACAGCTACTGATTCACTTTGGACCTGGTTGAGTAATGTGCTTTATAGACTAATTATTCATGTCTAACAGTTGACAGCCTACGCATAATCAAGTAATTAAGGTTACTCACACCCAATGCCTGATGACCTTTTAAATGAATGCATGTTTCTGGGGTGATGGGTTTTAAAATATTTGAATATATCTAGAAGGTTGCTGACCTTTGTTTTCAAACAGCTATTGATTCGCTTGACACCTTTTTGTATTTTGTAGTTTTGTAGATTGCTTTGTCATTGTACCATATGTTTAACTGTTCTCATCGTTTTCAATAACTAATTATGGAGTCTCGATATTTTGCCTTGGACTGATTATGTTACATGGTTTTTATGGTATGCCGTCAGAACTTATGCAAGTCTTGCAATGGGCAGCGAGTGTTGAGAGGACCAAAGTCAGTCAAGTTGGATATCATGCCAGGTATCAGTAGGTTATGAAGAAAAGTGGTTACGTTATGAATGTTTAGTACGCTTTTCAACCAATTTTCTGACTTTCTTGATTTGGCAAATTTAGAAGTGCCCCTTAGGCCCTTCAGATTGAAGTGTCAAGAGCACAACAAGAAGTTTTTGTATCTATGAAAACGAGGTCAAGGCAGAAGTAATAATCCCTCCGTCACAAAATGATAGTGTCATTTGACTTTTGACCTATTTTACGGGTATTAAGGTTTGTCAACCAAATGCTTGAACATAATCTGTTTTGTTAAAAAATTTCCAAAACAAAAATTTTAGTGATAAATCTTTAATATTTTATTCTTTTATTGAACCAAACCTTAATGTTTTAAAAGATGTCTCATTTTTGGGACAGATGAAGCACTTTTTCTAATAATGAGTACTTAGAATGTTGAACTGTGGGGCAAGGATAACTCAAGTGATTTGATTCATTAGCGGACTTACTGGTTAAACCACTAACACAGTGACTCAAGACACTGATTCATTAGCGGATTTACAGGTTCATTACACTTGCGACCCTGGTGGTTTAGTGGGAACTGGGCAGATCTTAAAATGTGTTGACATAACATTCCATTTTTTATTATTCAATTTTCTTATTTATTTTCAGTAGCAGTTTTACTTGAGAAACATTTTGTTCCTTTATTAGTTCTAGAGATTGTGCCGAATGACATGCCTACAGCCTACCTTCAAACTCTGAGAGAACTTAGCATCTTAGTGACTTGGTCTAGAACTATGTTCATGTTTAAATTAGGTGTAGCTAAAGTATGTGGCTATGGGTGCAGGATTTAGTTATTTGAAGTCCGTCTTATAGAGAAACTTGTATTGTGTGTGTTTCTTACATTTTTGTTCAAGACCAATAGGAGAAACAAAGTGAAATAACATTGTAATTACTAGGAAGAGAAAAAATAACATTTGTTTCTTAATGTTTAGATGGCTAGTTCTAATGAGCAGTTTATTTATTGGCATCTGCAGGAGTAGATGAAAATGAAACCTTAAAAGTCGCAAGAAGTGGTGGAGCAGATCCCGAGGGAAATCAACCTGGTGATCTTTATGTTTCTTTTAAGGTAACAAATATTACTTCTGTAACTCGTTTAAATTACCACTTAGTTTATTTGCGTGTATAAATTTGGTCAGGATGCCTGTCTTCTTTTTTAATGCACTGCACTGCACTTATATTTTTATGTTAGCTTATATTATATCATGATATTTACTCTAGATCCGAGAAGATCCTATCTTCCGTAGAGAAGGCCCAGACATTCATGTCGATGCTAATCTGAGCATTACTCAGGTAAAACTGTTCTAATGTGATGATGAAATATTTTTTATTTTTATGCTTTATAGTTTAGTTAATGCTAAAAGGTTGTAATGTTTTTTGCCAATTATTGCAAATTTGCGTTAAAAGTGTTACTTTAAAAATTGAAGCAGAGTTACCAGAGATACTATTATTCCCCTAGCGAATTGCATATTGGTACTTGCATCTTATGTACCAATGCTCTATATTTAATGTATCTAGATATTTCTTTGTTGTTTTACCTATAGTTGTACAAACATATTCTAACTAAAAATTGTAGCTACTAAACTATTTATTGAACAATCAAATTGTTGATTCAACTACAAATCTTTTATAAAATTTAGTTTTATTGCATTTAAATTCTAATAGTATTCACAAGTCATAACTATAAACAGTCATATAAAGCTACCCTAAAGTACGTAGCATACCACGTACTCGTATTAGTTTCTCAATCCGAATGAGCCGCATTATAGGTAACACTAAAGATATTATTTGTGTTTGACCAAGAATTCTCTCTCTCTATACTATATCCTTCCCTGCGAGAAAAGGTGTTATCTCTGCACCAAACTTAACACCCCCCAAAAAAAAAAAAAAACAAAAACAAAAACAAAACAAAACAAAATAATAAAAAACAAAGGGCATCACTTTGGAGTTTTATTTAATATAAATTATAAACACATTGGTGAATTGTTGAGCTAATATGAGATACATTGGGGAAATAGTGTAATAGTGCGTCTTAACTTCAAATGACCATGGACAAAGATATATCATGGGTTTGACTAAGAAATATCTATATATATGTATATATTGCTTTAGAGTTGAAACAACATATCTAGTCTTGAATATTATAAATCATCTACTTCAGCCCCTTAGTTGTGAATATAATCGGACTGAGCATTTGGTTATACCGAAATGAAATTGCCTATTCGACTATAACCGAATATTGAAATTATCATATTTTTGATATCCGAGCAAAAAATCGAATTATAGAATAAACCAAATTACTGAAAACTGAAATACCTAATTTACCATCCATTTATTTCAGTATATAATTGAAATTAAAACCCATCTTCATCAAACAAAAATTTTCCTTTCAAATTTTCACAGTAGAGTTTCCAAGCAAATCATCAACGACAACCATAATAATTCATAAGCTTAACAAAATCTTGTTTAATAATTTAAAATTAACAATACATAACCTATAGGACATCGCCCATAATTTAAAATACTTTTGATATTATTTTTTAAAATTTCTAATTCGGTTATTCGGGTATCTAAATTATGTAATTTTTCAAAACCAAAGCCGTAACCGAATATCGAAAATTTAAACAGTAAGATCTGGATGCCCAAAATAATTACAGTTCGGTTAAAAAAATTATAGTTTGGTTCGGTAACGCGGTTTTACCCACTTTTTTGCTCAATCCTAGAATATATCAAAACATTCTCACATACTAATACTCCCTCCGTTCCTTAATATAAGTCATATAAGTCGTTTTAGAGTTGTGCAAAAGTATTAAGGAAATGATTGTATAACATTAAATATAATATCAATTGTCTATATTGCCCTTGTATTGGAAAAAGAAAATGTTATTTATTAGGCAAAAAATAGTGAGAGAACCAAAGTTATATTTATTACTTGGGGTAATATTGGAAACTAATCAATTAATGTTTACTTGAAATTGTCGTATTAAGGAACAAAAGCAGTTTTCTAAAACGAGTTATATTAAGGAACGGTGGAAGTATTATTTTGTGGAACACAAATCAATACTTACATTCACTTTGTTTGTAACCAAACAGTAAAACTTCTGTCTGCTATGTTCAATTAGTCATGTTTGTTTCTTGTCACAGGTGTTTCCCAAAATGCTGTTTCTTATTATTTTCTATTTTGTCCATTCCTTATGGGAGTGTTGTGTTCTGATAAATGTTGGTGGGCTTACTCTCTTGTAGGCTATTTTGGGAGGAACAATACAGGTCCCGACTTTAACAGGAGATGTTGTTCTTAAGGTTTGTTTCAAACTATTGCATGGTTCTTTTTACTTTTTTTAACAATCAAGCAACGCAACTGAAACCTATTCTGGTTCACAGGTTCGTCCTGGAACTCAACCTGGTCAGAAGGTTGTGTTGAAGAAGAAAGGTGACAATATTTTTCACAGTATATCCTACTAATGAAAACTTAAAGAAATATGTTGTCGATCCTTGTCAAGTTCTTTTTACAGCTTGCCTATGCATAATAGTATGCTATAATTCTACATCTTACCTGTTTGGATTGGCACGCACTTTAGAACCTGATTTTACAATTTCATTTTTACTGTTTCTTGTCGTCTTTATCTCTTACAAGTTTGGGTCTATGTGCTTTGGATTTTGAACATAATTGCTTAATGTAATTTTGCAGGAATTAAAACAAGGAACTCTTTCTCATTTGGGGATCAATTCGTGCACTTCAATGTTAGCATCCCAATGTAGGTTCATTTGTACTCTCACTCTTTTTGGAAAAGTACAATTTATAACCAAGGGATTTGTTGGTTACAACTTTTAGAGAAATAGAGATTCTCCCACTTGGCCACTCGGATGTTGAGGAGCTTTTGTTTTCTTTTCAGGAATTTAACGCAGAGACAGCGCGAACTAATTGAGGAGTTCTCCAAAGAAGAGCAAGGGGAAGAGTATAAGGGGGCTGCTGCTGGTGAAGCATCAGGTTAGCAAGTTTCATCAACTGGTTTAGGTGGTACCTGTTCCATTTCATGCCTAGCCTAAAAGGATAAAAAAGAAAAATGGAGTTATTATTTTTTGGGATTTAGAAAGCAAACCCATTTCCGAAGATCGAGAGTTTTGTAGGAGTCATTTTAATCGAATTATTACCTTTTTCTTCTGTTCTGTAACGAATGTAACGTGTTTTTATTGGTCAAAGCGTAATTTCTCATATCTATCACGAGTGCAGACGGCGCTGATTAGTCTTGTAACTGATATTGTATATACACCTTATAATGAACACCTACATTTAAAATTTCAGTGATAAGAATCGAGTATTTTCCTTCTTTCTTTATATAAATAGTAAATCTTTTCCATTATACATGTTGCATCAAAGCCTGCAAATTATTTAGTGTGAGCAGAGCTAAATCTGTGAAGGTCTCTTTCTATATATATATATATATTATCAGGTCTTATAAATATGAGTCATGTTGAAGCAGTTATGAACTGATCTTATCTATATGTCAATTTATGAGGAAAAACATTTATTTGTTGGATAGGAGAATGGATGGGAAGAAGGGAGACTCCACCTAGAAAACTAATAATACTTGATCTAATTAGGTTCTAAAAAATTGTCCACCAAAAATTTCCCGAGAGCACAATAAAAATACAAATTAATGTATGATTATTTCCTTGTAAATTATATTAATTAAAGGCAAAAAAAAGTTCATGTTTAATGCATAATTATTAGTACAATTTTGTTTTTTAATTTTGAGCTATTTATGTTCAGATTTCTTATTTTAAAATAAATAATTAATAAATAAAATTTGAAAAAAAGTCCAAAATATTAACGTGTAAAAAACAAAATAGTATGTTACGTCAAAAGTAATACTTTTTTCGTTTTAAAATTAGAGATACAATTTAACAATTGAAGTTAAACATTTTTATTTTAAAATTAATATAATTTATTAAAGTTTAGAATAAAATAAATTTTGTGATTAATAGTTTTTGTTATATAATATAAAATTATACTAATTATATCAACTAAAATTAAATAAATTTATATTAATTTAAAGTTTAATATGTCGTTGTTTGACTTTTAAAAATCAAATTGTATTTTAATTTTGAAAGAGAAAAAAGTATTACTTATTATATTCATAATGTTATATATAAAACATCAATCACAAATAAATATAAGATTTAAGAAATAAGAATGGGGTATACTGCTAGTTAATATAAAGACTAGTTTAATTGCTCAATTTTTTTTTTTTTGGGGAATGTGGGGGGGAGAAGGGGGGTGGGTGGGTGTAGGGGAGAGGGAGGTGTTTGCTATCATTAAGAACTTATCTATTACATACTGAAAAGTTAAATATTAATTTGCAAAAGGGTCGAGTTTTTTTTTTGGAAACTAATCCTCTTTTTTCCTAACAAGTGGACCTCCCTCAAAATTTCTTAATTTGTATGATTATGTATTTTGATATAATATCAAAAAAACAGTCGATATTATCAAAACAGTTTAGATTTTTAATGATTTAGGGGATTATAAATCTAAAAAATTAAGAGAATGACATTATGCTATTAACTGTTTAGATTTGTAGTGATTTAGAAAATTATAAATCCAAAAAATTAATTAATAGCATAAAATAGTGATTTTATTAAATAATAATTAAATTACAAAGGATAATATCAAAACAGTTGATATTATCAAAACAGTTTAGATTTGTAGTGATTTAGGGATTATAAATCTAAAATTTAGTGGAATGAATTAGGATTTGTTTTCATCCTCATTTGTTAGGTTAGTTGGACAGTTTCCTTAAGGGTCTTAAGGAACATTAATTAGACAGGACACGTGTTGAATTGTGGGAATGACAGATGTCAAGTTATGGTATCATGTAGTGTGTTTTAGTATATATAATAGATTAAATAATAATTAAATTACAAAGGATAATATCAAAACAGTTTAGATTTGTAGTGATTTAGGGGATTATAAATCTAAAATTTAGGAGAATGATATACAACACCCATTCTCGAGTCGCCAAATACATGGTACATAAAGCAAACTACAACTTCAATAATACAAATATCGTGTGAAATACTTACAATACATAATCATGAGTTTAAATACAAATATTGTCTTCTAGACAATATTCACACGCAAATAAGTCCTCATTACAATTATTCAAACACTATTTTTGAGGACTGCTAAAACATCTTCCTAGAACCATCACTCCATACCCCGACTCGATCCTGCTATTTTCTCACCTCCTGATAAGAAAAATAGAACAAAAATAAAAAGGGTGAGCTCAGCTAGCCCAGTAAAGAACATTATGACTAAGATAATATACAACAAATTATCGTTAATCTTCAACAGGAAAAAATCTGATAGAATATAATAGACAACAAGTTTTAGATTAACAAATACAGCGGAAATAGCAATCCATTAAAAGAGTCACGTAGAGAATGAGTTCTACTATCTTCTAATGTTTAAAAGTCCATCGTCAATATTTTATCCCTGTAACAGCAATCAATAAACATCTTTAATCAAATATTCATCTTTACACTACAGGCCAAAGATATTCATTTGTATCACCAGTTGGTCATGTTCATCTCAACACCTGTTCATCTTTGCACTACGGGCCAAAGATATTCATCAGTTAATCATTTATCTTTGCACTACAGGCCAAAGATATTCAATAATATCATCATTAAGGACTGAGGATGATGAAAAACGTTTTTAAGAACGAATCTAGTGAGATAGAATGACAAATATTAGGGATTCGTATAACAGTTTATCCAAGATCAATAATACTTCACAATAACCGATTTTGAAGCAGAATTCAAAAATAACGATCAAAACATGGATACAATCAAAGATAGTAGCCAAAATAGATATCTTGGACAAAAAGAAAAATTTTTATTTTTTTTGAATAGCATCGTTTCATAATATCGTGAATAAGTGAATAAGAACTCCACATAAAAAGTTTCAAATTTAATTAAAAAGTTCATCAATATTCCGGCATAATGATATTGAAGAAAATAATATCATTTGAAAAAAAAATAACATCCCTTACCTCAAAATAACCGTATTTCGATCAATTTCGATATAGTATAAACAAAAACTTGCAATCAGATAAAGAACTCTCAAAGTATACTCACAAGAATACACTCGATAATATAGAGAGAGAAAGAGAGAAAACTTATTTCTAGTGTGATTTTCAATTCTAACTTAGCCCTCTATTTATAGGAAAATGCTAGAACGCCAAAGGAGACTAAAATAATAAAATAATATTTTTATTAATCAAACTTCTACGCATGCATGCTAAATTCACCACCACCACCTCAAAAGAAAATCAGCAACCCACATGTGAATTAATCACCAACCAAAAAGTGGGTCCCACCCATATTTTAATAAAAATTATTTTATTTTCCGAAACTTCAACAATTCATAGAAAATAGACCATTTATCGTAAAAAATACTAATTTTATGTCCATCCTCGCTCAAATCAATTCTCTACAACTTTGTAGTTTTGAGTTTTTCCAATTCCAAACCAAAAATATCCCAAATTCACAAACCGATGATTTTTAATACTTCCAATCCGACCAAAAATTGATAAAACACCTCAAGGATTAATTCCTTCAATTATATCCACATAAAATAAATAAATTCATCATTTTATCAAATAAATATTTCATTATCATCATATAAATCAATAATTAATTATTCACAAATAATATTACGTAATCACAATTATGACAACCATGTCGCTCCCGTGAAGAGAGAGGACTTTTTCAAATAAGGATTTCTCCTCATCGACGATGCGCAATTAGATGACCTAACCTCTCCTCGATGTAACTTTCTAGACATTGCCAATAATGTTATCTAATAATATTATTCAAATAATATGAATTATCGATCCGATAATGAAAATATCGCAGCAAAGGACAATTATCAAAACAATAATAATATAAACTAACAACGCAACAATTATTGAATCAATAAAATAAAATATTGAATAAGAATTCATCAGAATAATTATTGAGTAGTGCCTTCTTACATACATACTTAATCAATAATTCAACAATATCGCAGCAATACCGCAAAGCTACGCGCAAAACCACGCATATTATCAGATTTTAACCACCGTGTAACCCAACAAAGGTTAATTCAGTAATAATTTACGCCGCTATTTATAAAACTCAATCTTTGTCGCTTTTTTTTCATCCAACCGCTTTTTCGTTATGGGGCCCACAAATGATCATGCACTGTCAGATTTGAGATTCCTCGACAAAAAGAATATTCCACGACCAAACGAATATTCCCCGACGTAAATGAATATTTTATAACCACTTGCTTATTTTGTAAACTTTGCACATTTCACCCATAACCAAAGCATTATATCAAACTAACCCTTATTAATTTAGAATAATGAATAGAGGAAAATTTAATTTATTTATAATAAGTCAGGGTCTTACAACCTCCCTCCTTATAAAATTTTGTCCTCGAATCGACGTGACGACTGTGTGTTTCAACAGTGAGGTACCTCGCTTTCATTTCCGATTCCAACTCCCAAGTCATTTCTTCAATAGCATGGTTCCTCCACAAAACCTTAACTTGTGGTATAACCTTGCGCGTAGGACATGTTCTTTCCTATCCAAGATCTTAACAGTACCTCCTCAGATGTTAAATCTTCTACTCTCTCGTCTGGTTCTAACGCAATAATGTGGTTCGGTCTTTCACATATTTACGAAGCATAGATATATGAAAAATATTATGAACACGAGACATATTTGAGGTAATGCGAGTCTATAGGCTACGCTTCCTATTCTTGGTCAAGAATCTCAAATGGACCAACAAATCTTGATTGAGTTTTCCTCTTTTCCAAATCTTGTAACTCCCTTCCATGGAGCAACACGTAATAATACATGATCTCCAATATTAAACTCCACGTCCTTTCTATGAAGATCAACATAACTCTTTTGTCGATCTTGTGAAGTTTGAATACGTTGTCGAATCATTTGGATCTTTTCTGTAGTCATGCGTACTAATTCCTGGTCCCAACAATGTTGCTTCCCACACCTCGCCCCAAAGATACCGAGATCGACACTTTCGTCCATACAATGCCTCAAATGGAACCATGCCTATACTTGCTTGATAACTGTTGTTGTAGGAGAATTCCACCAGTGGCAAGTACTTATCCCAGCTTCCTTTGAAATCTAGGACACAGAGTCTTAATAGATCTTCAAGGGTTTGAATAGTCCTCTCGATTGTCCGTCCGCTTTGAGGATGGTATGTCAATCAATCGTAAATCCTGCGCTCCATAGCTTTCTGCAAGCTACCCCAAAATCTTGAAGTGAATCTTGGGTCACGATCCGAAATTATGGATACTGGCATGCCATGCAATCTCACAATCTCATTCACGTACATACGAGCAAGACGTTCAAGAGAATAAGTCTCACGTATCGGCAAGAAATGGGCAGACTTGGTTAATCTATCAATAATAACCCAAATCGCATCTATGCCTTGAGAAACCTTGGGAAGACCTATAACAAAATCCATGGTAATGTGTTCCCACTTTCATTCCGGAATCTCAAGTGATTGCAACGGACCTTTTGGCACTTGATGCACCGCTTTTACACGCCGACAAAGTTAAACACCTTGAGATAAACTCCGCGATCTCTCTCTCTTCATATTATTCCACCAAAATGTATGTCAAATATCATGATACATTTTGGTACTTCCAGATGGATTGCAAATCTGTGTTGTGTGCCTCCATCATGATTCTATGCTTCAAATCGTAGTCGTTAGAACACAAAGTCCGGAGTTGAATCTCGTATTCCTTCTTCATCGATTCTCGCTTCCATAATAGCTCCTTCTTGCACTTTTTCTTCATACGCATTAGCCCCTGTGTCCGTAGTAGCTTGAGCAAATTTTAACTTTATCGATTAAAGCTCTGCTTCTACTCAGATATTCGCCATCATCATGTGGGTCCCTCGAGTCTTTAATTGTACCTCCATCCTTTGCAAGTCATACAAAATGGGCCTTTGCATTGACAATATCGACTCAGATACTTCGCATATGATCTTCTACTCAATGCGCTACCACTACGCTTGCTTTTTCCGTGATGATATCAAATAGTGATCATAATCTTTTAACATCTCAAGCCAACGCCATTGCCGCATATTGAGTTCTTTTTTTGGGTGAAGAAATATTTGAGACTTTTATGGTCCGTATAAATCTCCACTTTCTCCCTATACAAGTAGTGCCTCCATATCTTCAACGCGAATACAACTGCTGCCAACTCCAGATCATGAGTAAGATAATTCCTCTCATATTCTTTGAGTTGTTGTGAGGCATAGGCTATGACTTTCCCATGTTTCATGAGAACACATCCTAACCCTTTACCTGAAGCATCGTCAGATATAAAAATCCATCCGCATTCAGATGGTATTGCTGTAACAAAGTCTTAAAATGAGTCTCCTCTTAAGCTCTTGGAAACTCTTCTCGTATTCTTCGCTCTATACGAATTTTGTATCTTTCAAAGTCAACTGAGTTAACGGAGTAGCAATTCGAGAAAATCCTTCCACGAATCTTCGATAATAACCAGCTAAGCCAAGAAAGTCACAGATTTTGGCCACCGACTTCGGTTGCTCCCAACTTTGTATTGCTTCAATCTTCACCGGGTCAACAGATACTCCATGTTTTGACACCATGTGCCCAAGGAATACTACTTCCTCAAGCCAGAATTTGCATTTCTTCAGCTTGGCATAAAGCTTGTGTTCACGAAGTCTTTCAAGTATCAGCTTCAAATGGTGCTCATGTTCTTCACGGCTTTTGGAATAGATGAGGATGTCATCAATAAAGACAACAATGAACCGATCCAAATATTCCTTGAATACACGGGCTCATCATATCCATGAAAGCAAAGAGAGCATTAGTCAATCCAAAAGACATGACTAAGAATTCATAATGCCCGCATCGAGTTCCGAAGGCGCGTCTTTGAATATTCTCGCTTTTAATCTTCAAATTGATGATATCCGAATCTAAGATCGATCTTTGAAAAGAATTGTGCTCCTTGAATCGGTCAAACAGTGTCATCAATACGAGGTAGTGGATACCTATTCTTGATGGTGACATGGTTTAATTCTCAGAGTCAATATAAAGTCGATACTCCCGCCTTTCTTCTTTACTTAATAAAACAGAGCACCCCAATGAGATGTACTAGACGAAATGAAACCAATGTCTAATAATTCTCAGTAGTTGGACTTTTAACTCCTCAAGTTCAATAGAGCCATTCGATATGGGGTTTTAGAAATGGGTTTTGTACCCTGTCAAGGTCAATAAAGAATTCAACATCACGCTCGGGGTAAACCGGAAGTTCTTCGAAATACATCGAAATTCTTTAACAATGTAAATATTATCCAAATCGACTTGTCTTTGTCAAATCCATAACATGGGCTAAGAAAGCTTGGCATCCGCTTTTTCAATAAACGAATAGCTTTGTGGCTTGATATGACAAAGGATCGATTTTAGTGGTTTAGTTGTTTGAATTGCGTATGACACAGTCAAGTTGGTTAGAATATGAAAACTAACAACCTTATTTAAACAATCGATTTTGGCATGATGAGTGGTTAACCAATCAATTCCTAAAATCACATCAAAAGCAAGTATCTTTAAAGAGATAAGATCAACAGTAATGTGATAGTGCCAACTTGGATCATGCAAGATTTATAAACCGTAGATGTAACGAAGGTTTCACCCAACGGAGTTTCAACAGATAAATCAAAGTCTAATTTCTCCTGAGTCAAGTTTAAACGCTGAGCACAAGCAGAGAGATAAAAGAATGGGTAGAACCCAGATCTAGTAAGGTATAAACTTCAAAGAATTTAAGATTAGCTTACCCGTGATCACCTCGCTCGGGTTCCTCACGCTTTTGGCCACCACGACAAACGCCTTCTTCAGAACCTCCGATTTCGACTTATCCGGATGTACCCTTTCGAGTCACCATCCCCACCAACTTGGTTTTGCTATAGTACAATCTCGAGCGATGTGGCCTTCCTTTCCATAGTTGTAGCATACCTTGGATTTTTATGGACAGTTTGGACTGATATGTCCCTCTTTTCCGCATTTGTAACATCTAACTGGCGGTCGTTCCCCTCCCCTAGAATTTGTTGTTGGTGCTGGTGCTGCTGCTGATGTCTTCTCGTCGTTGTTGAATCTCCTCTTTCTAAAATTTTCACTTGACTCACCTCTCCTATTATCATGTCCACGATTACCACCTGAGTGGTTACCTCCTTTGTCCGTATTCTTCCTCCTCGCCGGTTATCATCGCTCGATGATCATCACCACCGATATGACCTCGTTGTGGTCCCCATTGAGTATACTCACTATCTTACTCTAATAATTGAGCCCTCATTTACAACATCCGAATACAGAGAAAATTTATGAGATATAAGGTATTGACGAATCTCGGTTTTAGACCTCTCGAAACATCCGCCATATACGCTCCTCATTCTCCACCAAATGAGGTGCAAACTGATAACTCGCGAACTTTGCCTCATCTTCGAGACACCGCCATGTTGTTCTATTCGAGTCTAATAAACTCTACCTCCTTCATATGACGAATACTTTCGGAAAGTACTTGTCATTGAACAGCTTCAAATCTTTTCCAAGACATGTTGAGTGCACCGGTCAGGTACGCTTCACGGATTCCCACCAGTAATCTGCCTCTCCACGGAACATAAAGGTGGCGAATGGAACCTTCTGCTCCTCCGTGCATCCCAAGACATCGAATATCTTGGTAATTTGCTTGACCCATGTTTCTACCTTAATTCGGATCGGCTTTTCCCAAATCTGTGGTCCCAACTCCTTGAATCGCTTGGTCAGTGATGCATCACAAGGCTGCCATCACTTTCACCCGTATTTTGTACACGAGCCTCCCTCGTCTGGTTTTGCATGAACTGCAAAAAGCTCCTAAACATTCCATCGTTCATCGTTTGCTAGGTAGTGTTGTTTACAGGAGGAATATTGCCTTCCTGTTGCACGTTCTCCTGGTTTGTGACTAAAGGTTGTTCCACCGTCTCATAAACTCCATTGTTAACGTTCTCAGCAGCCATTCTTAAATACTGCCATAAAACAAGGGTTAATTAAATAAATTAACATATCACATAATATCCCTATATTATGACTGACCAACAACTAAGCTTAGATAGGACACACTAGCGAAGGATTTACTCATCTCTCCCCTCCTAGTTCTATTCCCCGATCTCCGCCAGAGACCATATCCCTAAGCTTTGATACCAACTGTGACGCCCCCAAAATAGGTATACAACACCCATTCTGAGTCGCCAAATACATGGTACATAAAGCAAACTACAACTTCAATAATACAAATGTCGTGTGAAATACGACAATACATACTTTGAGTTTAAATACAAATATTGTCTTCTAGAAAATATCCACACGCAAATAAGTCCTCATTACAATAATTCAAACACTATTTTATAGAAATAGTGAGGACTGCTAAAATATCTTCCTAGAACCATCACTCCATACCCCGACTCGATCCTGCTATGTTCTCACCTCCTAAGAAGAAAAATGGAACAAAAAGGAAAAGGGTGAGCTCAACTAGCCCAGTAAAGAACATTATGACTAAGATAATATACAACCAATTATCGTTAGTCTTCAACAGGGAAAAATCTGATAGAATATAATAGACAACAAGTTTTAGATCAACAAATATAGCGGAAACAACAATCCATTAGAAGAGTCACGTAGAGAATGAGTTCTACTATCTTCTAATGTTTAAAAGTCCATCGTCAATATTTTATCCCTTTAACAGCAATCAATATACATCTTTAATCAAATATTCATCTTTGCACTACAAAAAAAAGATATTCATTTATATCACCAAATTGGTCATGTTCATCTCAACACTGCTTATCTTTGCACTACTTCATCTTTGCACGACGGGCCAAAGATATTCAATAATATCATCATTAAGGACTGAGGATGATGAAAAATATTTTTAAGAACGAATCTAGTGAGATAGAAGGACAAATATTAGGGATTCGTATAACAGTTTATCCAAGACCAATAATACTTCACAATAACCGATTTTGAAGCAGAATTCAAAAATAACGATCAAAACATGGATACAATCAAAGATAGTAGTCAAAATAGACATCTTGGACAAAAAGGAAATTTTTTATTTTTTGGTGAATAGTGCCATATACGTGAATAGTGCCGTATACATGAATAGTAACTCCGACATAAAAAGTTCCAAATTTGATTAAAAAGTTCATCAATATTTTGGCATAATGATATTGAAGAAAATAATATCATTTGAGAAAAAAATAACATCCCTAACCTCAAAATAACCGTACTTCTGACCAAATTTTGGGTATAGTGCTGACAGAAACTTGCACCGTATAACAACACTCAAAGTATACTCACAAGAATACACTAGATAATATAGAGAGAGAAAGAGAGAAAACTTATTTCTGGTGTGATTTTCAATTCTAACTTAGCCCTCTATTTATAGGAAAATGCTAGAACGCTAAAGGAGACTAAAATAATAAAATAATATTTTTATTAATCAAACTTCTACGCATGCATGCTAGCCACCACCACCCATTGAAAGAAAATCAAAGAAATTTCACATGTGAATTAATCACCAACCAAAAGTGGGTCCCACCCATATTTTAATAAAAATTATTTTATTTTCTAAAACTTCAACAATTCATAGAAAATAGACCGTTTATCAGAAAAATACAAATTTTATGTCCATTCTGCCTGAACTCGAATTCTCTACAACTCTGTAGTTTTGAGTTTTTTCAAATTCCAAACCGAAAAATATTCGAAATTCACAAACGGATGATTTTTAATACTTCCAGTCCGACCAAAAACTGATAAAATACCTCAGCATTAATTCCTTCAATTATATCCACATAAAATAAATAAATCCATCATTTTTATCAAATAAATATTTCATTATCATATAAATCAATAATTAATTATTCACAAATAATATTACAGAATCACAATTATGACAACCAGGCCGTTCCCAGAAAAGAGGGGGCTTTCCAATAAGGATTTCTCCTTACTGGCGCGCAATTAGATGACCTAACCTCTCCTTGACAGAACTTTCTAGACATTGCCAATAATGTTATCTAATAATATTATTCAAATAATATGAATTATTGATCTGATAATGGAAAATATCGTATCAAAGGACAATTATTGAAACAATAATAATATAAACTAACAACGCATTAATTATTGAATCAATAAAATAAAATATTGAACAAGAATTCATCGTAATAATTATCGAAAAGTGCCTTATTACGTATATGATCAATAATTCAACAATACTGCAATAATACTGCTATTAACGCAAGTGCAACCATGCATATTATCGTATTTTAACCACCGTGTAATCCAACAAAGTTAATGGTAATAATTTACGTCGTTATTTATAAAACTCAATCTTTACGCTTTCATCCAAGCTATTTATATGGGGTCCACAAAAACGTCAAATAAATGCAGAGATTCCCGACAAAAAGAATATTCCAAACAAACGAATATTTTCCGCTTTATTTTATAACCATTGCTTATTTTGTAAATTTTGTACATTTACCCATAACCAAAGCATTATATCAAATTAACCCTTATTAATTTAGAATAATAAATGGAAGAAAATTTAATTTATTTATGATAAGTTGGGGTCTTACAGTTAGTTAGTATATTCAAATACTTCATAATCAATATTTTCTTAGTAAAAATCACTTGGACATAATTATAAGAATGAAAATAGACATTTAATTAAAGATTTTGCACACATACTTGAAGAAAAGCACAATGTCTAAATATGAATTAATACCTTGATTTTTTAATTTTTTTTAATTTGGAGATTGTCTTCTCATTTTTTTTTCAATTTGGGGATTAAACTCTTAATTTGTTTCTACTTTGGGGATAATCATCTCAATTTTTTTAATTAGAGAATTAAATTTTTAATTTTTTTTTCTGATTACGTCTAATTGATATTTTTTTAAAAATACACGTCAGAAATTGATGGCATAACAGTGATACGTGACTAAAAAATGCTTGTGTAATATTGAGTTTTATTTTAATATTTATTCCATTAATTTTTTATACAAAAAGGATAAATATAAGACTATTATTAATTGTTTAAAGTAATTTAATACATTACAAACTCAGCTTTAAAAAAATCATCAATAATCAATATATAATAAATATTTTAAAATGTATAAATGTACTACTAATTAAAATCTTGTTATTTAATAATCATCAATAATTAATATAATGACAATTTTATCTTTTTAATATAAAAAGTAAGGACTAAATATAGATTAATATCCTAACTTTATGTTTATTTCATAATCATCAATAATTAATATAATTAATTTTTAAAAGCAAAAGGGTAAAATTTTAATTAATTGTCATTTTTGACTACAGAAATATACAACTGCTATACTCCCTGTCTCAATAATATAAAATTTTATTGATATTTTAAAAGTTAATTTGTAATATTTTTAAATTTAAAATTGATTAAATTTATTTGAAAGAACAGTACTACTTATATGATTTATTTAATTTTGTATATAAATAATTGCAAACAAATCATTATCAATATTGAGTCTAATTTTTTTTAATTTTACTTTTTAAAATTTATTAATAATCTATATTTTGAAATAGGGAGTATATTCTAGTCCACTTATTACACACAACACATTATACATGTGTAACTAACACGACAGTAAAAAAAAATTGTTTGTTATATTTATATCAAAAGATAAACTCCGTATGATATTAAACAGTTAAAAATACATACCTTATCACTAGATTATTACGTTTGGCCACCCTTCAATATTGTCAAATTTGTAACCATATTAGTACGTAGAGAAACTAAATTGTCTTCGAAATTACACCAAAAACTGCACACCCACCAATTAAAATCGTACTAACGGTTTTGACATATGTGATGATTTTAGGTAAGTTGAAAAATCGAATTTACGATTTGGGTTTGGTTACTGGTCAAAACCGCATGCATAAAACAGAAACCGCACTATTCGGTAACAAGATAAAGAAGTCAAGTTGTCCAAAATGATTTATAAATTTTAATGGAAATATGATTGAGCTTACCATCATCATCATTATAATAACAATAATAATTTATAAGAACAACTCCACCAACAAACTTTATTCACTGTTATCCATCACTATGTTTATATAGATACATACCAGCTCATATACATATATATTTTCCATTTTCCTAATATTATTATCCTAAATTTAAAAGATTAAACTTATGTATTATTTATTTTTCTTTATATAAGTAGAGTGTTATATATGATAACAAATTTTATTGATATTAAATAAATTTGAATAGATACGTGAGATATGATAATAAGCATGAGACTCATTAAATAATTATAGTATTTTATCATTTTATGTTCAACATTAATTAGTCACACCTTACATTATATAAAATTATTCACACCCTACATTATATAAAATCGAATTTATGGTTTTGATTTTGGTTCTATTTAGCTTTTGATTAGATAAAATATTATAAGTAAGGTTGTGTGTGTTATCAAAGTGGTATTTAATATTGTGTGGTGTTAAATTGTTAATTTAAATAGCATAAAATTTTGTTGTTTCAATTGATTTTGGAACCGAAAGCGCACTAAATGAAACCGCACTTGCACTTTTGAATCACAAGAGGTTTTGTGGCGCCCCAAAATAGGTATACATTACCCATTACAAATGCCAAATACATGGTGCAGGAAAAATAACTACAACTTTATTAATACAATTGTCGCATAAAATACGACAACACATCTTGTGAGTTTAAATACAATATTGTCTTCTAGACAATATGCACACACAAATAAAGTCCTTATTACAATTATTGATGCACTATTTTACAAAATAATGAGGACTACTAAAACAGCTATCTTGAGTCATCACTCCATACCCCGGCTAGTCCCTGCTAAACTCTCATCTCCTGAGAAGAAAAATGGAACAAAAAGAAAAAGGGTGAGCTCAACTAGCCCAGTAAAGAACATTATGACTAAGATAATATACAAAAAATTATCCTTAGTCTTGACGGGGAAAAATCGATAGAATACGATAGTGAACAAGTTTTAGATCAACAAGCTGCAGTGAAACAATAATTCATTAGAAGAGTTAAGTAGAGAATGAAATCTACTATCATTTATGAATTTAAAAGTCCATCATCAATATTTTATCCTGTAACATCAATCAATATACATCTTTGCACTATGGGCCAAAGATATTCATTTGTATCACCAGGTTGGTCATGTTCATCTCAACACACATTCATCTTTTGCACTACTGGCCAAAGATATTCATCAAATAATCATTCATCTTTGCACTACAGGCCAAAGATATTCAGTAATATCATCAATTAGGACTGAGGATGATGAAAAATGTTTTACATAAAACGAATCCAGAGAGACAAAAGAAAAAATATTAGGGATTCGTATAACAGTTTATCCAAGATCAATAATACTTCAAAATAATCAATTGTGAAGTAGAACTCAAAATAAAGATCAAAACATGGATACAATCAAAGATAGTAACCACAATAGACATCTTGGACAAAAAGAATTTTTTTTATTTTTTGATTGAATAGTGTAAGTGATTAAGTGAATAGTCTTGAGTATCGTGAATAAGTAACCCCAGAGCACAAAAAGTTTTAAATTTGATTAAAAAGTTCACCAATATTTTGGCATAATGATATTGAAGAAAATAATATCATTTAAGAAGAAAATAACATCTCTTACCTCAAAATAACTGTACTTTAAAGCTGAATTTGGGTATAGTCTTGTGAAACTTCATACTTAGTATAGCAATACTCAAAATATCAAAATACTCACAAGAATACGCTCGATAATCTAGAGAGAAAGAAAACTTGTTTTTGGTGTGATTTTTAATTATAACCTAAGCGTCTATTTATAGAAAAATGCTAGAACGCCAAAAGAGACTAAATAATAAACTAATATTATTATTTTTTCAATGTTATACGCCACCCGCCATTTGAAAAAAAGCCTAGCATGCCATTCTTGAAAAATAATAGCAACCCACATGTGTAATCAACACCAACCAAAAGTGGGTCCCACCCATAAATTAATTAAAATTATTTTATTTTTCAAAACTTCAACAATTCATAGAAAATAGACCGGATATCAGAAAAATATGAATTTTATGTCCATTCTGCCTGAAATCGAATTCTCTACAACTTTGTAGCTTTGAATTTTTCCAAATTCCAAACCAAAAATATCCGAAATCCACAAACGGATGATTTTTAATACTTCCAGTCCAACAAAATACTGATAAAATACCTCATGTAAGACCCCAACTTATCATAAATAAATTAAATTTTCCTCTATTCATTATTCTAAATTAATAAGGGTTAATTTGATATAATGTTTTGGTTATGGGTAAAATGTGCAAAGTTTACAAAATAAGCAAGTAGTTATAAAATGTTCATTTCTGTCGGGGAATATTCGTTTGGTCGTGGAATATTCTTTTTGTCGGGAATCTCAAATGCGACGCCTTGATCATTTGTGGGCCCCATAACGGAAAACAGTTGGATGAAAGAAAACGACAAAGATTGAGTTTTATAAATAACGACGTAAATTGTTACCGTTAACACTGTTGGGTTACTTGGTGGTTAAAATACAGTAATATGCGTGGTTGCACGCGGTAGACACCAGATTGTATTGCAGATTGTTGAATTATTGATTAAATGCGTAATAAGACACTACTCAATAATTGTTACAGTAGTTACTATTCAATATTTTATTTTATTGATTCAATAATTGCTGCGTTGTTAGTTTATATTATTATTGTTTCAATAATTGTCACTGCACAGTATTTTCCATTATCAGATCAATAATTCATATTATTTGAATAATATTATTAGATAACATTATTGACAATGTCTAGAAAGTTCTGTCAAGAAGAGGTTAGGTCATCTAATTGCACGCCAGTAAGGAGAAATCCTTATTGGAAAGCCCCCTCTTTCCTTGGAACGGCCTGGTTGTCATAATTGTGATTCTGTAATATTATTTGTGAATAATTAATTATTGATTTATATGATAATGAAATATTTATTTGATAAAAATGGTGGATTTATTTATTTTATGTGGATATAATTGAAGGAATTAATGCTGAGGTGTTTTATCAGTTTTTGGTCGGACTGGAAGTATTAAAAATCATCCGTTTGTGGATTTCAGATATTTTCGGTTTGGAATTTGGAAAAACTCAAAACTACAAAGTTGTAGAGAATTCGATTTCAGGCAGAATGGACATAAAACTCGTATTTTTCTGATAAACGGTCTATTTTCTATGAATTATTGAAGTTTCAGAAAATAAAATATTTTTTATTAAAATATGGGTGGGACCCACTTTTTGGTTGGTGATTAATTCACATGTGGGCTGCTGATTTTCTTTGTCAAGGGTGGTGGCTAGCATGCATGCGTAGAAGTTTGATTAATAAAAATATTATTTTATTATTTTAGTCTCCTTTGACGTTCTAGCATTTTCCTATAAATAGAGGGCTAAGTTAGAATTGAAAATCACACCAGAAACAAGTTTTCTCTCTTTCTCTATATTATTGAGCGTATTCTTGTGAGTATACTTTGAGTGTTGCTATACTAAGGTGCAAGTTTCACAAGACTATACCAAATTCAAATGTAAGTACTTATATTTTGAGGTAAGGGATGTTATTTTTTTCTCAAATGATATTATTTTCTTCAATATCATTATGCCAAAATATTGATGAACTTTTTAATCAAATTTGAAACTTTTTATGTCGGAGTTACTATTCACGTATACGGCACTATTCACGTATACGACACTATTCACCGAAAAATAAAAATTTTCCTTTTTGTTCAAGATGTCTATTTTGGCTACTATCTTTGATTGTATCCATGTTTTGATCGTTATTTTTGAATTACGCTTCAAAATCCAAGTTATTATGAAGTATTATTGATCTTGGATAAACTGCTATACTGAATCCCTAATATTTGTCCTTCTATCTCAATGGATTCGCTTCTTAAAAATATTTTTCATCATCTCTCACCCTTAATGATGATATTATTGAATATCTTCTACCAGTAGTGCAAAAGATAAATGATTAATCGATGAATATCTTTGGCCCGTAGGCAAAGATGAACAAAAAGTTGAGATGAACATGACCAACTGGTGATACAAATGAATATCTCTGGCCTGTAGTGCAAAGATGAATATTTGATTAAAGATGTATATTGATTGCTGTTACAGGGATAAAATATCAACGATGGACTTTTAAACATTAGAAGATAGTAGAACTCATTCTCTAAGTGACCCTTCTAATGGATTGCTGTTTCTGCTGTATTTGTTGATCTAAAACTTGTTGTCTATTATATTTTATCAGATTTTTCCCTGTTGAAGACTAACGATAATTTGTTGTATATTATCTTAGTCATAATGTTCTTTACTGGGCTAGTTGAGCTCGCCCTTTTCCTTTTTGTTCCATTTTTCTTCTCAGGAGGTGAGAACATAGCAGGATCGAGTCGGGGTATGGAGTGATGGTTCTAGGAAGATGTTTTAGCAGTCCTCACTATTTCTATAAAATAGTGTTTGAATAATTATAATGAAGACTTATTTGCGTGTGGATATTGTCTAGAAGATAATATTTGTATTTAAAGTCACAGTATGTATTGTCGTATTTCACACGACATTTGTATTATTGAAGTTGTAGTTTGCTTTATGTACCATGTATTTGGCGACTCAGAATGGGTGTTGTATACCTATTTTGGGGGCGTCACACCTCAGCATTAATTCCTTCATTTATAACCACATAAATAAATAAATGCATCATTTATATCCACATCGAATAAATATTTTCTTATCATATAAATCAATAATTAATTATTCACAAATAATATTACAGAATCACCATTATGACAACCAGGCTGTTTTCAGGAAAGAGGGGACTTTCCAATAAGGATTTCTCCTTAGTGGCGCTCAATTAGATGACCTAACCTCTCCTTGATAGAACTTTCTAGACATTGCCAATAATGTTATCTAATAATATTATTCAAATAATATAAATTATTGATCTGATAATGGAAAATACTGTGCATTGATAATTATTGAAACAATAATAATATAAACTAACAACGCAACAATTATTGAATCAATAAAATATTGAACAGTAACTACTGTAACAATTATTGAGTAGTGCCTTCTTAAAATTTAATCAATAATTCAACAATACTTGTGTAATACCGTGTCTTCTTTGTGCAACCACGCATATTACTGTATTTTAACCACCAGGTAATCCAACAGTGTTAACAGTAACAATTACGCCGTTATTTATAAAACTCAAACTTTGTCGTTTTCTTTCATCTAACCGTTTTCCGTTATGTGGCCCACAAATGACTGCGTCGTCGTACGGAAATTCCCGACAAAAAGAATATTCCATGACCAAACGAATATTCCCCGACAGAAATGAATATTTTATAACCACTTGCTTATTTTACAAAATTTGCACATTTCACCCATAACTAAAGCATTATATCAAATTAACACCTTATTAATTTAGAATAATGAATAAAGAAAATTAAATTTTATTTATAATAAGTTGGGGTCTTACAACCTCCCCTCCTTATAAAATTCCGTCCTCGAAATTGACGTACGTACCTGGCATTTCGAACAGGTGAGGGTACCTCGCTTTCATTTCCGATTCTAACTCCCAGGTCATTTCTTCAATAGCATGGTTCCTCCACAAAACCTTAACTTGTGGTATAACCTTGGTGCGTAGGACATGCTCTTTCTTATCCAAGATCTTAACAGGTACCTCTTTGTATGTTAAATCTTCGGCTATCTCGTCTGGTTCTATCTCAATAATGTGGTTCGGGTCTTTCACATATTTACGAAGCATAGATACGTGAAAAACATTATGAACACGAGACATGTTTGGAGGTAATGCTAGTCTATAGGCTACATTTCCTATTCGGTCAAGAATCTCAAATGGACCAACAAATCTTGGATTGAGCTTTCCTCTCTTTCCAAATCTTGTAACTCCCTTCCATGGAGCAACACGTAACAATACATGATCTCCAATATTAAACTCCACGTCCTTTCTATAAAGATAAGCATAACTCTTTTGTCGATCTTGTGATTGAATACGTTGTCGAATCATTTGGATCTTTTCTGTAGTCATGCGTACTAATTCTGGTCCCAACAACGTTGCTTCTCCCACCTCATCCCAGCATACTGGAGAACGACACTTTCGTCCATACAACGCCTAAAATGGAGCCATGCCTATACTTGTTTGATAACTGTTATTGTAAGAGAATTCCACCACTGGCAAGTACTTATCCCAACTTCCTTTGAAATCTAGAACACAGAGTCTTAATAGATCTTCAAGGGTTTGAATAGTCCTCTCTGATTGTCCGTCTGTTTGAGGATGGTATGCTGAACTGAATCGTAAATCCATACCCATAGCTTTCTGCAAGCTACCCCAAAATCTTGAAGTGAATCTTGGGTCACAATCCGAAATTATGGATACTGGCATGCCATGCAATCTCACAATCTCATTCACGTACATACAAGCAAGACGTTCAAGGGAATAAGTCTCACGTATCGGCAAGAAATGGGCAGACTTGGTTAATCTATCAATAATAACCCAAATCGCATCTATGCCTTGAGAAACCTTGGGAAGACCTGTAACAAAATCTATGGTAATGTGTTCCCACTTCCATTCCGGAATCTCAAGTGATTGCAACGGACCCTTTGGCACTTGATGCTCTGCCTTTACACGTTGACAGGTTAAACACCTTGAGATAAACTCCGCGATTTCTCTCTTCATATTGTTCCAACAAAATGTATGCCAAATATCATGATACATTTTGGTACTCCCAGGATGGATTACAAACGGGGTGTTGTGTGCCTCCATCATGATTCTATGCTTCAAGTTAGAATCTTTAGGAACGCAAAGTCTAGAGTTGACTCGAAGTATTCCTTCTTCATCGATTCTTGCTTCTGGAATAGCACCTTCTTGCACTTTCTTTTTCATACGCATCAGCCCCAAGTCCGTAGCTTGAGCAACTTTAACTTTATCGATTAAAGTCAGTTCTACTCGTATATTCGCCATCATCATGTGGGTCCCTGAGGTCTTTAATTCTACCTCCATCCTTTGTAAGTCATACAAAATGGGCCTTTGTGTTGACAAGATCGCACTCGTACTTGCATATGATCTTCTACTCAATGCGTCAGCTACTACGTTTGCTTTTCCAAGATGATATTGAATAGTGTGATCGTAATCTTTCAACAGCTCAAGCCAACGTCGTTGCCACATGTTGAGTTCTTTTTGGGTGAAGAAATATTTGAGGCTTTTATGGTCCGTATAAATCTCCACTTTCTCTCCATACAAGTAGTGTCTCCAAATTTTCAACGCGAATACGACTGCCGCCAACTCCAGATCATGAGTAGGATAATTCCTCTCATATTCTTTGAGTTGTCGTGAGGCATAGGCTATGACTTTACCATGTTGCATGAGAACACATCCTAACCCTTTGCCAGAAGCATCGCTGTAGATAACAAATCCATCCGTACCAGATGGTATTGCCAGAACAGGTGCCGAAATGAGTCTCCTCTTAAGCTCTTGGAAACTCTTCTCGCATTCTTTGCTCCATAAAAATTTTGTATCTTTTCGAGTCAACTGAGTTAACGGAGTAGCGATTCGAGAAAATCCTTCCACGAATCTCCGATAATAACCAATTAAGCCCGTAAAGTCTGCGTGACTTGATTCTGACTTTCGGTTGCTCCCAACTTTGTATTGCTTCAATCTTCGCAGGGTCAACAGATACTCCATGTTTTGACACCACGTGCCCAAGGAATGCTACTTCCTCAAGCCAGAACTCGTATTTATTCAGTTTGGCATAAAGCTTGTTTTCACGAAGCCTTTCAAGTATCAGCTTCAAATGGTGCTCATGATCTTCACGGCTTTTGGAATAGATGAGGATGTCATCAATAAAGACAACAACGAATCCGATTCAAATATTCCTTGAATACTTGGTTCATCATATCCATGAAAGCGGCGGGGAGCATTAGTCAATCCAAAAGACATGACTAAAATTCATAATGCCCGCACTGAGAGTTACGAGGCGCCTTTGGAATATCCTCAATTTTAATCTTGCTGATGATATCCAGAACGAAGATCGATCTTTGAAAAGAATTGTGCTCCTTGTGCTCCTTGTAACTGGTCAAACAGGTCATCAATACGAGGTAGCGGATACCTATTCTTGATGGTGACATGGTTTAATTCTCGATAGTCAATACAAAGTCGCATACTCCCGTCTTTCTTCTTTACGAATAAAACAGGAGCACCCCAAGGAGATGTACTAGGACGAATAAAACCGATGTCTAACAATTCCTGTAGTTGGATTTTTAACTCCTGAAGTTCAATAGGAGCCATTCAATATGGGGTTTTAGAAATGGGTTTTGTACCCGGTTCAAGGTCAATAAAGAATTCAACATCACGTTCTGGGGGTAGACCGGGAAGAACTTTAGTAAATACATCAGGAAATTCTTTAACAACAGAAATATTATCCAAATCTGACTTGTCTCTGTTCAAATCCATAACATGGGCTAAGAAAGCTTGACATCCATTTTTCAATAAACGAATAGCTTTGTGGCTTGATATGACAGTAACTGATTTTAGTGGTTTAGTAGTTTGAATTTGTATGATTGGTTAGGAATATGAAAACTAACAACCTTACGAATATAATCAATTTTGGCATGATGAGTGGTTAACCAATCAATTCCTAAAATCACATCAAAAACAAGTATCATTAAAGAGATAAGATCAACAGGTAATGTGATTGTGCCCACTTGGATCAAACAAGATTTATAAACCGTGGATGTAACGAAAGTTTCTCCTAACGGAGTCTCCACTGATAAATCAAAGTCTAATTTTTCCGGAGTCAAGTTTAAACGTTGAGCACAAGCAGGAGAGATAAAAGAATGGGTAGAACCGGTATCTAGCAAGGTATAAACTTCGCAAGAGTTCAAGATTAGCTTACCCGTGATTACCTCGTTTGGGCTCCTCATGTTTTGGCCAGTCACGACAAACGCTCTTCAAGGAACCACTGATTTTGACTTATCATCCGGGATAACCCTTGGAGTCACCATTCCCGCTGAACTTGGTTTCTCTATAGTACAATCTCGAGCGATGTGTCCTTTCTTTCCACAGTTGTAACATACCTTGGATTGTTGTGGACAGTTTGGGCTGATATGTCCCTCTTTCCCACATTTGTAACATCTAACTGGCGGTCGTTCTCCTCCCCTAGAATTTGTTATTGGTGTTGGTGCTGCTGCTGATGTCTTCCCGTCATTGTTGAATCTCCTCTTTCTGAAATTTCCACTTGAATCACCTCTCCTATTATCATGTCCACGATTACCACCCGAGTGGTTACTGCCTTTGTCCGTATTCGTCCCTCCTCACTGGTTATCATCGTTCTGATGACTACTGTCACCGGTATGACCCTGGTTGTGGTCCCTCGGTTGATTATACTCATTATCACGCTCTAATAATTGAGCCATATTTACAACATCTGAATATAAAGAAAATTTATGAGAGATAAGATATTATCGAATCTCGGGTTTAAGACCTCTCAGAAACATCCGCATCATACGTTCCTCATTCTCCACCAAATGAGGTGCAAACCTGGATAACTCTGCGAACTTCACCTCGTACTGGGACACCGTCATGTTATTTTGTTCCAGTCTAATACACTCCACTTCCTTCATATGACGAATACTTTTAGGAAAGTACTTGTCATTGAACAGTTTCTAAAATGTATCCCAAGACATGTTGAGTGCGGTCATTTGGTGGTGAAGTACGCTTCACGATTCCCACCATGTCACCTCTCCATGGAACATAAAAGGTGGTGAATGGAAACTTCATTCTCCTCGCGGCATCCCAAGACATCGAATATCTTGGTAATTTGCTTGACCCATGTTTCACCTTTAATCGGATCGGCTTTCCCGTAAATTTGGTGGTCCCAACTCCTTGAAGCTGCTTGGTTTTGTGATAGATCAAGGCGTTGCCATCATTTCCACTCGTATTTTGTACACGAGTCTCCTCGTCCGATTTTGCATGAACTGCAAAAAGCTCCTAACATTCCATCATTCCTCGTTTGCTTTGCAGAATGTTGTTTACAGGAGGAATATTGCCTTCCCATTGCAGCGTTCTCTCCGGTTTGTGACTAAAGGTTGTTCCACAATCTCATACACTCCATTGTTAACGCTTCTCGTGACCATTCTTAAATACTGTCATAAAACAAAGATTAATTAAACAAATTAACATATCACATAATATCTCTATATTATGACCGACCAACAAATAAGCTTAGATAGGACACACTAGCGAAGGATTTACTCATCTCTCCCCTCCTAGTTCTATTCCCCGATCTCCGCCAGAGACCATATTGTGACGCCCCCAAAACAGGTATACAACACCCATTCTGAGTCGCCAAATACATGGTACATAAAGCAAACTACAACATCAATAATACAAATGTCGTGTGAAATACGACAATACATACTGTGAGTTTAAATACAAATATTGTCTTCTAGACAATATCCACACTCAAATAAGTCCTCATTACAATTATTCAAACACTATTTTATAGAAATAGTGAGGACTGCTAAAACATCTTTCTAGAACCATCACTCCATACCCCGACTCGATCCTGCTATGTTCTCATCTCCTGAGAAGAAAAATGGAACAAAAAGGAAAAGGGTAATTTGATATAATGCTTTGGTTATGGGTGAAATGTGCAAGTTTTGTAAAATAAGCAAGTGGTTATAAAATATTCATTTCTGTCGAAGAATATTCATTTGGTCGTGGAATATTCTTTTTGTCGGGAATCTCCGTATGACGGCGCAGTCATTTGTGGGCCCCATAACAGAATAACTGTCGAATGAGGAAAATGACAAAGTATGAGTTTTTATGAATAACGGCGTAATGGTTACCGTTAACACTGTTGGAATACCTGGTGGTTAAAATACGATGTCTGGCGTAGTTGCACAAAGAGTACAAGGTATTGCATATAAAGATAGTTGAATTATTGATTCTTACATGAGAAGGCACTACTCAATAATTATTACAGTAGTTACTGTTCAATATTTTATGTTATTGATTCAATAATTGCTGCATTGTTAGTTTATATTATTATTGTTTCAATAATTGTCACTGCACAGTATTTCCTATTATCAGATCAATAATTCATATTATTTGATAATATTATTAGATAGTATTATTGGCAATGTCTAGAAAGTTCTGTCAAGGAGAGGTTTGGTCACCTAATTGCGTGCCAGTAAGGAGAAATCCTTATCGGAAAGCCCCCTCTTTCCTGGGACGGCCTGGTTGTCATAATTGTGATTCTGTAATATTATTTTGGAATAATTAATTATTGATTTATATGATAAGGAAATATTTATTTGATGTGGATATAAATGATGGATTTATTTATTTTATATGGTTATTAATGGAAGAATTAATGCTGAGGTGTTTTATCAGTATTTTGTCAGAAGAGAAGTATTAAAAATCATCCGTTTGTGGATTTTAGATATTTTTGGTTTGGAATTTGGAAAAACTCAATGCTACAAAGTTGTAGAGAATTCCATTTCAGGCAGAATGGACATAAAATTCGTATTTTTCTGATAACCGGTCTATTTTCTATGAATTGTTGAATTTTCAAAAAATTATTTAAATGATAAAAGATTTTGGAAAATTCTAGAATTGGTTGGTGAGAAATGTGCTCAATTGAATTTCAAATGTGGTGGGTGGCAATAGTAGCAGGTAAAGCCATCAGGTAGTAGGTCAAGTCTGCTTCGGCGTGCTAACATTTTCCTATAAATAGAGGGCTAAGTTAGAGTTGAAAATCACACCAAAAACAAAGTTTTCTCTCTTTTTCTCTCTATATTATCGAGCGTATTTAGTGAGTATTTTGATACTTTGAGAGTTTCTATTCCGTTCAAGTTTCTGTCGGCTTTATATCCAAAATTTAGTCAGAAGTACGGTTATTTTGAGGTAAGGGATGTTATTTTCTTCTTAAATGATATTATTTTCTTCAATATCATTATGCCGAACTATTGGTGAACTTTTTAATCAAATTTGAAACTTTTTGTGTTGGGGTTACTATTCACGTATACGACACTATTCATGTATACGACACTTTTCACCGAAAAATGAAAATTTTCTTCTTTTTGTCCAAGATGTCTATTTTGACTACTATCTTTGATTGTATCCATGTTTTGATCTTTATTTTGAGTTCTGCTTCATAATTGGTTATTTTGAAGTATTATTGATCTTGGATAAACTGTTATACGAATCCTTAATATTTGTCCTTTTTTCTCTAGATTCATTTTATGTAAAATATTTTTCATCATCCTCAGTCCTAAATGATGATATTACTGAATATCTTTGGCATGTAGTGCAAAGATGAATGATTAACTGATGAATATCTTTGGCCGTGATGCAAAGATGAGCAGTGTTGAGATGAACATAACCGACTGGTGATATAAAATGAATATCTTTGGCTTGTAGTGCAAAGATGATTATTTGATTAAAGATGCATATTGATTGTTGTTACAGATGGATAAAATATTGATGATGGACTTTTAAATCTTAGAAGATAGTAGAACTCATTCTCTACGTGACTCTTCTAATGGATTGTTGTTTCCATTTGCGATTGTTGATCTAAAACTTGTTATCTATTATATTTTATCGATTTTTTTCTGTTGAGGACTAACGATAATTTGTTGTATATTATCTTAGTCATAATATTCTTTTTTGGGCTAGTTGAGCTCACCCTTTTCCTTTTTGTTTCATTTTTCTTCTCGGGGAGGTGAGAACATAACAGGATTGAGTCGGGGTATGAAGTGATGGTTCTAGAAAGATGTTTTAGTTGTCCTCACTATTTCTATAAAATAGTGTTTGAATAATTGTAATGAGGACTTATTTGAGTGTGGATATTGTTTAGAAGACAATATTTGTATTTAAACTCACAAGATGTATTGTCGTATTTCACACACGACATTTGTATTATTGATGTTGTAGTTTGCTTTATGTACCATGTATTTGGCGACTTCGGAATGGGTGTTGTATACATTTTGGGGCGCCACGATTGGTATCAAAGCTTAGGGATATGGTCTCTGGCGAGATCGGGAATAGAACTAGAAGGGAGAGATGACTAAATCCTTCGCTAGTGTGTCCTATCTAAGTTTATTTGTTGGTTGGTCATAATATAGGATATTATGTGATATGTTAATTTGTTTAATTAACCCTTGTTTTATGGCGATGTTAAGAATGGTCACGAGAACGTTAACAACGGAGTGTATGAGACGTGGAACAACCTTTAATTACAAACTAGGAGAACGTGCAACAGAAGGCAATATTCCTCCTGTAAACAACACTACTAGAAAATGATGAACGATGGAATGTTTAGAAGCTTTTGCGTTCATGTAAAATCGATTTAGGAGACTCGTGTACACAAAATACTGGTGGAAATGATGGCAACGCTACGGTTTATCACAACCAAGCGATTCAAGGAGTTGGGACCACCAGATTACGGAAAGCCGATCCGATTAAAGGCGGAAACATGGGTCAAGCAAATTACCAAGATATTCGATGTCTCTGGGATGCACGGAGGAGCGAGTAAGTTCCATTCGCCACCTTTATGTTCCGTGGAGAGGCGATTCTTGGTGGGAATCAAGTGAGCGTACTCTCGACCAACCGCACTCAACATGTCTTGGGAGACATTTCAAAAAGCGCTTCAATGACAAGTACTTTCCCGAAAGTATTACATCATATGAAGGAAGTGGAGTTTATTAGACTTGAACAGAACAACATGACGGTGTCTCAGTATGAGGTGAAGTTCGCAGAGTTATCCAGGTTTGCACCTCATTTGGTGGAGAATGAGGAACGTATGACGCGGATGTTTCTGAGAGGTCTGAAACCCGATATACGTCAATACCTTATCTTTCATAAATTTTCTCTGTATTCAGATGTTGTCAATAGGGCTCAATTATTAGAGCGAGATAGTGAGTATACTCAACCGAGGGACCACAACCGAGGTCATCTGCAGGTGGCATGCGATCATCGAATGATGACAACCAAATGAGGAGGAAAATTACAGACAAAGGCGGGAACCACTCAGGTGGTAATCGTGGCCATGATAATAGGAGAGGTGACTCAAGTGAAAATTTCAGAAAGAGAAGATTCAACAATGACGGGAAGACATCAGCAGCAGCACCAGCACCAACAACAAATTCTATGGGAGGAGAACGACCGCCAGTTAGATGTTACAAATGAGGAAAGGAGGGACATATCAGCCCAAACTGTCCACAACAATCCAAGGTATGTTACAACTATGGAAAGGAATGCCACATAGCTCGGGATTATTCTGTAGCAAAACCAAGTTCAACGGGAATGGTGACTCCAAGGGCTGTCCCGGATAAGTCGAAATCAGCGGTTCCTGGAAGAGCGTTTGTCGTGGCTGGCCAAAATGTGAGGAACCCGAACGAGGTGATCACGGGTAAGCTAATCTTGAATTCTTGCGAAGTTTATACCTTACTGAATCTAGCTTCTACCCATTCTTTTATCTCTCTCTTGTGCTCAACGTTTAAACTTGACTCCAGAGAAATTAGACTTTAATTTATCTGTTAAAACTCCGTTGGGTGAAACCTTCATTACATCTACAGTTTATAAATCTTGAATTATCCAAGTTGGCACTATCACATTACCTGTTGATCTTATCTCTTTAAAGATACTTGCTTTTGATGTGATTTTAGGAATTGATTGGTTAACCACTCATCATGCCAAAATTGATTATTTTTGTAAGGTTGTTAGTTTTCACATTCCTAACCAACCTGTCATACAAATTCAAACTACTAAACCACTAAAATCAGTCACTATCATATCAAGCCACAAAGCTATTCGTTTATTGAAAAACGGATGCCAAGCTTTCTTAGCCCATGTTATGGATTTGAATAAAGACAAGTCAGATTTGAATAATATTTCTGTGGTTAAAGAATTTCCTGATGTATTTCCTGAAGAACTTCCCGGTCTACCCCCAGAACGTGATGTTGAATTCTTTATTGACCTTGAACCGGGTACTAAACCGATTTCTAAAATCCCATATCGAATGGCTCCTATTGAACTTCAGGAGTTAAAAGTCCAACTATAGGAATTGTTAGACATCGGTTTCATTCGTCGTAGTACATCTCCGTGGGGTGCTCCTGTTTTATTCGTAAAGAAGAAAGACGGGAGTATGCGACTTTGTATTGACTACCGAGAATTAAATCATGTCACCATCAAGAATAGGTATCCGCTACCTCGTATTGATGGCCTGTTTGACCAGTTGCAAGGAGCACAATTCTTTTCAAAGATCGATCTTCGATTCGGATATCACCAAGATTAAAACAGAGGATATTCAAAGACGCCTTGAAACTTCTGATGACGGGCATTATGAATTCTTAGTCATGTCTTTTGGATTGACAAATGCTCCTGCTGCTTTCATGGATATGATGAACCGTGTATTCAAGAAATATTTGGATCAGTTCGTTGTTGTCTTTATTGATGATATCCTCATCTATTCCAAAAGTCGTGAAGATCATGAGCACCATTTGAAGCTGATACTTGAAAGGCTTCGTGAAAACAAGCTATATGCCGAGATGAAGAAATGCGAGTTCTGGCTTGAGGAAGTAACATTCCTTGGGCACGTGGTGTCAAAACATGGAGTGTCTATTGACCCGGCGAAGATTGAAGCAATACAAAGTTGGAGCAACCAAAAGTCGGTGATCAAAATCTGCAGCTTTACGGGCTTAATGTGGTTATTATCGGAGATTCGTGGAAGGATTTTCTCGAATCGCTACTCTGTTAACTCAGCTGACTCGGAAAGATACAAAATTCGTATGGAGCAAAGAATGCGAGAAGAGTTTCCAAGAGCTTAAGAGGAGACTCATTTTGGCACCTGTTCTGGCAATACCATCTGGTACGGATGGATTTGTTATCTACAGCGATGCTTCTGACAAAGGGTTAGGATGTGTTCTCATGCAACATGGTAAAGTCATAGCCTATGCCTCACGACAACTCAAAGAATATGAGAGGAATTATCCTACTCATGATCTGGAGTTGGCGGCAGTCGTATTCGCGTTGAAAATTTGGAGACACTACTTGTATGGAGAGAAAGTGGAGATTTATACGGACCATAAAAGCCTCAAATATTTCTTCACCCAAAAAGAACTCAACATGTGGCAACGACGTTGGCTTGAGCTGTTGAAAGATTACGATCACACTATTCAATATCATCCTCGGAAAAGCGAACGTAGTGGTGACACATTGAGTGAAAGATCATATGCGAGTAGTCTGAAAAGCGATATTGTTTACGCAAAGGCCCATTTTGTATGACTTTCAAAGGATGGAGGTAGAATTAAAGACTCCAGGGACCCATATGATGATGGCAAATATACGAGTAGAACCGACTTTAATCGATAAAGTTAAAGTTGCTCAAGCTACGGACCTAGGGCTGATGCATATGAAGAAGAAAGTGCAAGAAGGAGCTATTCCGGAAGCGAGAATCGATGAAGAAGGAATACTTAGATTCAACTCCAGACTTTGTGTTCCTAACGACTCTGATTTGAACATAAGAATATGATTGGAGGCACACAACACACCGTTTGCAATCCATCCTGGAAGTACCAAAATGTATCATGATATTCGACATACATTTTGGTGGAATAATATGAAGAGAGAGATCGCGGAGTTTATCTCGAGGTGTTTAACCTGTCAACGTGTAAAGGCGGAGCATCAAGTGCCAAAGGGTCCATTGCAACCACTTGAGATTCCGAAATGGAAGTGGGAACATATTACTATGGATTTCGTTACAGGTCTTCCCAAGGTTTCTTAAGGCGTAGATGCGATTTGGGTTATTGTTGATAGATTAACCAAGTCTGCCCATTTCTTGCCGATACGTGAGACTTATTCCCTTGAACGTCTTACTCGTATGTACGTGAATGAGATTGTGAGATTGCATGGCATGCCAGTATCCATAATTTCGGATCGTGACCCAAGATTCACTTCAAGATTTTGGGTTAGTCTGCAGAAAGCTATGGGCACGGATTTACGATTGATTCGAAAGATACCATCCTCAAACCAGGACGGACAATCGAGAGAGACAATTCAAACCCTTGAAGATCTATTAAGACTCTGTGTCCTAGATTTCAAAGGAAGTTGGGATAAGTACTTGCCACTGGTGGAATTCTCCTACAATAACAGTTATCAAGCAAGTATAGGCATGGCTCCATTTGAGGCATTGTATGGACGAAAGTGTCGATCTCCGATTATCTTTGGGGCGAGGTGGGAGAAACAACATTGTTGGGACCGAATTAAATACGCATGACTACGAAAAAGATCCAAATGATTAAACAACGAATTCAAACTTCACCACGATCGACAAAAGAGTTATCTTTGATCTTCATAGAAAGGACGTGGAGTTTAATATTGGAGATCATGTATTGTTACGTGTTGCTCCATGGAAAGGAGTTACAAGATTTGGGAAAAGAGGAAAGCTCAATCCAAGGTTTGTTGGTCCATTTGAGATTCTTGATCGAATAGGAAACGTGACCTATAGACTCGCATTACCTCCAAACATGTCCCGTGTTCATAATGTTTTTCACGTATCTATGCTTCGTAAATATATGAAAGACCCGAACCATATTATTGAGTTAGAACCAGACGAGATAGCCAAAGATTTAACATACGAGGAGATACCTGTTAAGATCGTGGATAGGAAAGAACATGTACTACGCACCTAGGTTATACCACAAGTTAAGGTTTTGTGGAGGAACCATGCTATTGAAGAAATGACGTGGGAGTTGGAATCGGAAATGAAAGCAAGGTACCCTCACCTGTTCGAAACACCAGGTACGTACATCAATTTCGAGGATGAAATTTTATAAGGAGGGGAGGTTGTAAGACCCCAACTTATTATAAATAAAATTAAATTTTTCTCTATTCATTATTCTAAATTAATAAGGTGTTAATTTGATATAATGCTTTGGTTATGGGTGAAATGTGCAAGTTTTGCAAAATAAGCAAGTGGTTATAAAATATTCATTTCTGTCGAAGAATATTCGTTTAGTCGTGGAATATTCTTTTTGTCGGGAATCTCCGTACAACGGCGCAGTCATTTGTGGGCCCCATAACAGAATAACTATCGGATGAGGAAAATGACAAAGTATGAGTTTTTATGAATAACGGCGTAATGGTTACCGTTAACACTGCTTGGAATACACGGTGGTTAAAATACGATGTCTGCCAGAATGGTTAAAGATGGCACGCAGTATTACACTATAGTTAGAATTATTGATTCTTACGTGAGCGAGCACTACTCAATAATTGTTACGATGAGTTCTTGCTCAATATTTTATGTTATTGATTCAATAATTGCTTGCATTGTTAGTTTATATTATTATTGTTTCAATAATTGTCACCTTGCGATATTTCCTATTATCGGATCAATAATTCATATTATTTGAATAATATTATTAGATAGTATTATTGGCAATGTCTAGAAAGTTACATCAAGGAGAGGTTTGGTCACCTAATTGCGGCGTGAAGAAGGAGAAATCCTTATCGGAAAGCCCTCTTTCACGGAACTACTGGTTGTCATAATTGTGATTACGTAATATTATTTGGGAATAATTAATTATTGATTTATATGATAAGAAAATATTTATTTGATGTAGATATAAATGATGGATTTATTTATTTTATATGGTTATTAATGGAAGAATTAATGGTGAGGTGTTTTATCAGTATTTTGTCAGAAGAGAAGTATTAAAAATCATCCATTTGTGGATTTCAGATATTTTTGGTTTGGAATTTGGAAAAACTCAATGCTACGAAGTTGTAGAGAATTCCATTTCAGGCAGAATGGACATTAAATTCGTATTTTTCTGATAACCGGTCTATTTTCTATGAATTGTTGAAGTTTCGAAAAATTATTTAAATGATAAAAGATTTTGGAAAATTCTAGAATTGGTTGATGAGAAATGTGCTCAATTGAATTTCAAATGTAGTGGGTGGCAATAGTAGCAGGTAAAGCCATCAGGTAGCAAGTCAAGTCTGCTTCGGCGTGCTAACATTTTTCTATAAATAGAGGGCTAAGTTAGAATTAAAAATCACACCGAAAAAAAGTTTTCTCTTTTTTCTCTATATTTATCGAGTATTTTAGTGAGTATTTTGATACTTTGAGAGTTTCTATTCCGTTCAAGTTTCTGTCGGCTTTATATCCAAAATTTAGTCAGAAGTACGGTTATTTTGAGGTAAGGGATGTTATTTTCTTCTTAAATGATATTATTTTCTTCAATATCATTATGCCGAAATATTGGTGAACTTTTTAATCAAATTTGGAACTTTTTGTATCAGGGTTACTATTCACGTATACGATACTATTCATGTATACGGCACTTTTCACCGAAAAATGAAAATTTTCTTCTTTTTGTCCAAGATGTCTATTTTGGCTACTATCTTTGATTGTATCCATGTTTTGATCTTTATTTTGAGTTCTGCTTCACAATTGGTTATTTTGAAGTATTATTGATCTTTGATAAACTGTTATACGAATCCTTAATATTTGTCCTTCTTTTTCTCTGGATTCATTTTATGTAAAATATTTTTCATCATCCTCAGTCCTAAATGATGATATTACTGAATATCTTTGGCCTGTAGTGCAAAGATGAATGATTAACTGATGAATATCTTTGGCCCGTAGTGCAAAGATGAACAGGTGTTGAGATGAACATAACCGACTGGTGATATAAAATGAATATCTTTGGCTTGTAGTGCAAAGATGATTATTTGATTAAAGATGCATATTGATTGTTGTTACAGGGATAAAATATTGATGATGGACTTTTAAATCTTAGAAGATAGTAGAACTCATTCTCTCACGTGACTCTTAATGGATTCTTTATTTAATTTGCAGCTTGTTGATCTAAAACTTGTTATCTATTATATTTTATCAGATTTTTTCCTGTTGAGGACTAACGATAATTTGTTGTATATTATCTTAGTCATAATATTCTTTATTGGGCTAGTTGAGCTCACCCTTTTCCTTTTTGTTCCATTTTTCTTCTCAGGAGGTGAGAACATAACAGGATTGAGTCGGGGTATGAAGTGATGGTTCTAGAAAGATGTTTTAGTTGTCCTCACTATTTCTATAAAATAGTGTTTGAATAATTGTAATGAGGACTTATTTGAGTGTGGATATTGTCTAGAAGACAATATTTATATTTAAACTCACAGTATGTATTGTCGTATTTCACACGACATTTGTATTATTGATGTTGTAGTTTGCTTTATGTACCATGTATTTGGCGACTCAGAATGGGTGTTGTATACCTGTTTTGGGGGCGTCACATTTTATCCCTGTAATAACAATCAATATACATCTTTAATCAAATATACATCTTTGCACTATGGGCCAAAGATATTCATTTGTATCACCAGTTGGTCATGTTTATCTCAACACCTGTTCATCTTTGCACTACGGGCCAAAGATATTCATCAAGTAATCATTCATCTTTGCAATACAGGCCAAAGATATTCAGTAATATCATCATTTAGGACTGAAGATGATGAAAAATATTTTACATAAAACAAATCCAGAGAGGCAGAAGAAAAAATATTAGGGATTCGTATAACAGTTTATCCAAGATCAATAATACTTCAAAATAACCAATTGTGAAGCAGAACTCAAAATAAAGATCAAAACATGGATACAATCAAAGATAGTAACCACAATAGACATTTTAGACAAAAAGAAGAAAATTTTATTTTTCGGTGAAATGTGTTGTATTCGTGAATAGTGCCGTATACGTAAATAGTGTCGTATACGTGAATAGTAACTCCGACACAAAAAGTTCCA
This sequence comes from Panax ginseng, assembly GCA_020205605.1. Taxonomy (NCBI): domain Eukaryota; kingdom Viridiplantae; phylum Streptophyta; class Magnoliopsida; order Apiales; family Araliaceae; genus Panax; species Panax ginseng. Next base: position 17,970,559 of record CM035134.1, read on the forward strand.
AATTTGATTAAAAAGTTCACCAATATTTCGGCATAATGATATTGAAAAAAATAATATCATTTAAGAAGAAAATAACATCCCTTACCTCAAAATAACCGTACTTCTGACTGAATTTCAGGTATAGTGCTGACAGAAACTCGCACCGTATAACAACACTCAAAATATCAAAATACTCACAAGAATATGCTCGATAATCTAGAGAGAAAGAAAACTTATTTCTGGTGTGATTTTTAATTATAACCTAAGCGTCTATTTATAGGAAAATGCTAGAACGCCAAAGGAGACTAAATAATAAACTAATATTATTATTTTTTCAATGTTATACGCCACCCACCATTTGAAAAAGCCTAGCATGCCATTCTTGAAAAATAATAGCAGCCCACATGTGTAATCAACACCAACCAAAAGTGGGTCCCACCCATAAATTAATAAAAAATATTTTATTTTCTGAAACTTCAATAATTCATAGAAAATAGACCGGTTATCAGAAAAATACGAATTTTATATCCATTCTGCCTGAAATCGAATTCTATACAACTTTTTAACTTTGAGTTTTTCCAAATTCCAAACCAAAAATATCCGAAATCCACAAACGGATGATTTTTAATACTTCCAGTCCGACAAAATAATGATAAAACACCTCAGCATTAATTCCTTCATTTATAACCACATAAATAAATAAATGCATCCTTTATATCCACATCGAATAAATATTTTCTTATCATATAAATCAATAATTAATTATTCACAAATAATATTACAGAATCACCATTATAACAACGGTAGTTTCGAGGAAGAGGCTTTCAATAACGATTTCTCCTTCTTTGGGTGCAATTAGATGACCTAACCTCTCACAGGAATGAACTTTCTAGACATTGCCAATAATGTTATCTAATAATATTATTCAAATAATATGAATTATTGATCGATAATGGAAAATCTTGTGCGATGACAATTATTGAAACAATAATAATATAAACTAACAATGCAACAATTATTGAATCAATAAAATATTGAACAGTAACTACTGTAACAATTATTGAGTAGTGCCTTCTTCCATACGAATCAATAATTCAACAATCTTTGTCAAATCTGGTAATGTCTTCTTTGTCTTGACCACGCGCGACATCTTGTATTTTAACCACCAAGTAATCCAACAATGTTAACGGTATAATTACGCCATTATTTATAAAACTCAAACTTTATCATTTTCTTTCATCCAACTTTTTCAGTTATGTGGCCCACAAATGAAATGATCACGCAAGTAAATGCGAAGATTCCTGATAAAAAGAATATTCCACGACCAAACGAATATTCCCCGACAGAAATGAATATTTTATAACCACTTGCTTATTTTGCAAAATTTGCACATTTCACCTATAACCAAAGCATTATATCAAATTAACACCTTATTAATTTAGAATAATGAATAAAGAAAATTCAATTTTATTTATAATAAGTTGGGGTCTTACAATGGGGTTCTAATATGTACATGTTAAATCGAAACAAATCATCAACACAAGCCTCTAAAATATATTACATCTACATTACTACAAATACCAAAATAAAGAGTACAAATAGGAATTCTATATATAGACGCCAAAATGAACTAGCATAATAAATTTTACAAGGAATAATCATGAGAGAAAATATCAAATTTTGAAACGAGAAGTACAACGACCAAATTGAAATCAAATGAGTCTCACTGAAAGAGTACGAAATCTGTAAGACCCCGAATTTTATGAAATAAAAGTATTCAATTTTTCTTATAATTATTATTCAGTAAATGGTTAAATTGATAAAAGTTTAAAGTTATGGGTGAAATATGCAAATTTTACAAAATACGCAAGTGGCTATAAAATATTTATTATTGCTTTGGGAATATTCGTTTGGTCGTGGAATATTCTTGTTGTCGGAAATATTCGCATGCGACTGCAAAATGACCATTTATGGGTCTCATAATGAATAATCGTCGAATGAAGAAAACGACAAGTTTGAGTTTTTATAAATAACTACGTGGTTATTATCATTAACAACTTGTTGATTACACGGTGGTTAAAATACGATGTCTCGCAAGGTTGCTGCATGGCACTAGATTGTTATGAGATTTTTGAATTATTGATTCTTACGTAAGAAGGCACTACTCAATAATTGTTACAAAGAATTCATGCTTAATATTTTATTTTATTGATTCAATAATTACTGCGTTGATATTTTATATTATTGTTATTTCAATAATTATCACTGCACAGTATTTCCCATTATCAGATCAATAATTCATAGTATTTGGATAATATTATTAGATAGCATTTTTGGCAATGTCTAGAAAGTTCTGTCAAAGAGAGGTTTTGTCACCTAATTTGTAAGACCCCGAATTTTATGAAATAAAAGAATTTAATTTTTCTTATAGTTGTTATTCAGTAAATGGTTAAATTTATAAAAGTTTAAAGTTAAGGGTGATATATATAATTTTTTTCAAAATAAGCAAGTGGTTATAAAATACTCATTTCTGTCGGGGAATATTCGTTTGGTCGTGGAATATTCTTTTTGTCGGAAATATCCGTACGACGGCGCAGTCATTTGTGGGCCCCATAACAGAATAACTGTCGGATGAAGAAAACGACATGTTGAGTTTTTATAAATAATGGCGTAGTTGTTACCATTAAAACTGTTGGAATACTCGGTGGTTAAAATACGATGTCTGGCGTGGTTGCACAAAGAGCACACCAGTATTGCACAATATTTTTGAATTATTGATTCTTACGTGAAGGCACTACTCAATAATTATTACAGGTAATTCTTTATTCAATATTCTATTTTATTGATTCAATAATTGCTGCGTTGATATTTTATATTATTGTTGTTTCAATAATTATCACTGCACAGTATTTCATATTATCAGATCAATAATTCATATTATTTGAATAATATTATTAGATAGCATTATTGACAATGTCTAGAAAGTTCTATCAAGGAGAGGTTTGGTCACCTAATTACGCGTCAGTAAGGAGAAATCCTTATCGAAAAGCCCCCTCTTTCCTGTGAACTGTCTGGTTGTCATTATTGTGATTCTGTAATATTATTAGTGAATAATTAATTATTGATAAGGAATTATTTATTTGATGCGGATATAAATGATGGATTTATTTATTTTATGTGGTTATAATTGAAGGAATTAATGTTGAGGTGTTTTATCAGTATTTTTGTCAGAATAGAGGTATTAAAAATTAAATCAGTATTTTTACGATATATTGCGTGAGTTATATTTTTAATCCGACTGTTGGATCATTGTGATTTTTGGATATGTTATACATATATAAGTTGAGTATATGTCCACAAATTTTAAACCGTTAAAAACGAACATATGATTTGTTATGAATTTTAAGAGGTGACTGGTTCAAAAATTGTTGAAGTTTGGGAATTTATCATTTTGGTGGAAAATTCTAGAATGCGTGGGACCCACCTATGGTTGGTGAAGAAATGTGCTGAAATTCTAATTCAAATGTGGTGGGTGGCAATAGTAGCAAGTAAAGCCATCAGGTAGCAGGTCAAGCATGCTTCGGCGTGCTAACATTTTTCTATAAATAGAGGGCTAAGTTAGAATTGAAAAACACACCAGAAACATAAGCTTTCTCTCTCTCTCTATATTATCGAGCGTATTTTGTGAGTATTTAGATATTTTGAGAGTTGTTGTTCAGTGCAAGTTTCCGATATTCCGGTCAGAAGTACTGCTCTTTTGAGGTAAGGGATTTTAAGGGTTATTAAGTTTTTCAGTTTCGTAATTTTTCTGACATTCAAAAATTCTGAAAAAATTTGAAATGATAATTTGATGAGTTTTCTTGATTGTGTCAAAAAATGGCAATTTTTGGATATATAGATTAGGAGTTATGGATTTTATGAGAAAAGACTATTTTAAAAGTAAACCCTTATAACTCCTTGTGGTTAACTCCAAAATTAGTGAAATTTTTATTGGGAGTACATGTATAAACCCCCTCTTTCCTGTGAACTGTCTGGTTGTCATTATTGTGATTCTGTGATATTATTAGTGAATAATTAATTATTGATAAGGAATTATTTATTTGATGCGGATATAATTGATGGATTTATTTATTTTATGTGGTTATAATTGAAGGAATTAATGTTGAGGTGTTTTATCAGTATTTTTGTCAGAATAGAGGTATTAAAAATCAAATCAGTATTTTTACGATATATTGCGTGAGTTATATTTTTAATCCGACTGTTGGATCATTGTGATTTTTGGATATGTTATATATATATAAGTTGAGTATATGTCCACAAATTTTGAACCGTTTAAAACGAATATATGATTTGTTATGAATTTTAAGAGATGACCGTTCAAAAATTGTTGAAGTTTGGGAATTTATCATTTTGGTGGAAAATTCTAGAATCGTGGGACCCACCTATGGTTGGTGAAGAAATGTCTTGAAATTCTAATTCAAATGTGGTGGGTGGCAATAGTAGCAAGTAAAGCCATCAGGTAGCAGGTCAAGCATGCTTCGGCGTGCTAACATTTTCCTATAAATAGAGGGCTAAGTTAGAATTGAAAAACACACCAGAAACATAAGCTTTCTCTTTCTCTCTCTATATTATCGAGCGTATTTTGTGAGTATTTAGATATTTTGAGAGTTGTTGTTCAGTGCAAGTTTCCGATATTAAAATTGGAAATCTTTCGCTTTTTTTGAGGTAAGGGATTTTAAGGGTTATTAAGTTTTTCAGTTTCGTAATTTTTCTGACATTCAAAAATTCTGAAAAAATTTGAAATGATAATTTGATGAGTTTTCTTGATTGTGTCAAAAAATGGCAATTTTTGGATATATAGATTAGGAGTTATGGATTTTATGAGAAAAGACTATTTTAAAAGTAAACCCTTATAACTCCTTGTGGTTAACTCCAAAATTAGTGAAATTTTTATTGGGAGTACATGTATATAACAGAAGTATACTCAGTAAATTTCGGAATTTTTGGACAAAAGTACAATTTATGATAAATGTCTAAATATTCGGCAGTTTTGGCCATATGAAAAATAGTAAATGAATTTTATAAATTCCGAGAAAAATATATGTTCAATATGGAACTATATCCTGCTAAATCCCAGAAAAAAAATATTTTTGTAACTGATTTGGTATTTTTCATGAAAATATTCTAGTTATGAGTAAATGAATTAAATATGTTATGTGAAGTAAGAAAATTGGGAAATGGGATTTTATGGCTTGAGAATCCTATATGAGATATATGCAGATTTTTTATGAGAGTTTTGGTTATTGGTGATGAAATCTTATGAGTTTGGCATTTTAGGATGATTAAATGTATTAATTATTAAAGTGTAAATAATTGGAATAAATTATTTATAAGTTTAAGAAATGCTATTCTTTCAATATCATTATACCGAAATATTGGTATGGATTTTATTGTAGAATTTCTACCTTTTTCATGTTGGGGTTACTATTCATGAATTACTATTTATGAGTTACTATTCACGAGTTACTATTCATGAGTTACTATTCACGATAAAATTAGGTTCTTTTCTGAACAAATTATCGTTGATTTATGAATCTTACTCTTGAGTTTAAATCTATATGTTGATTATATTATTTTTATATTCATATATAACATTTTTATAATCTTGATGAAGAAATTTCTCTTTAACTTGAGTGTAAAGATGGGTAGATTATTGGTATGATCATGACTATGGGTTCTCTTTGGCCGGTAGTGCAAAGTTCAATCGTTGACTGGTATGATCATGACCATTAAATTTATAATTGAATATTTTTAGCTTAAGTGCAAAGGTGAATTGATCAACATGAGTATAATTATGGTTTATATAAATTCTGAAAGGATTATGTATTTCTTTGAGATATGAATATCATTGGCCTGTAGTGCAAAGATGATATGTTGTTGAATATCTTTGACCCGTAGTGGAAAGATGACCTGTTGTTGAATATCTTTGGCCCGTAGTGCAAAGATGACCTATTTTTGAATATCTTTGGCCCGTAGTGCAAAGATGACTTGTTGATGAATATCTTTGGCCCGTAGTGCAAAGATTAATTTATTAGTATGATTATGAACAGGAACTGTGATTTGGTATAACCATGATCTTTGATGTTTCAGGTAAAGATATGTGATGAAAAATATCTTCGTCTTGGATGAGAAGAAAAATTAGAACTACAATTATGATTATGAGTTATTCACATGGTCGTGAGCAGGATCACGCTGATTAATGTTACGAGGTTAAAGCATTATTGGTGGACTTTTAACATGGAGAAGATAATAGACTTTATGGTCTATTTGACTCTTCTAATGGATTGCTCATTCCACTGCGAACTATGGTTGAAAAGTTTTATCATCTACCATATGTTCTAAATCTCTGATTTATTACTGATGAAGGCTATTGATAATTTAATTATCTTTAGTCATAATATTCTTTACCGAGCTAGTTGTGCTCACCCTTTTGCTTCACAATTCCTTTCAGGTAATAAGAGTGTAGCTGGGTCGAGCGAGGATAACAAGGGAATAGTGTGGTGGTCCGAGACTGTCAAAGTTTCTCAACACATTATAAAACGGCATGACATACAATATATAATTGTATTGAGGACCTAAGATGTGTGTGTCGTATATTATACGTCACTTAATAATTGATTTTGGTGAACGACAATAGGGTGAGGTGAACCCAACTTTGGATGGGTGTTTTGCCACTATCATACAAGATGTCTAATGACATACAATCTCGTATTATCGTAAAACAGGGTTGTGCACATCCACTTCCTGAGTATATCTACGAGCACTACCTATATGATCTTGGAGTTTATTTGAAACATAATGTTCAACTGGAGACAGTGGAGATAGTTATATGTCAAGAGAAGACTCACCATTGGAAGGAACATGATAGTAATTTTCTCATTTTTTTGAGGTCTATTGGATCAACCAAGGATAATTTTCTGGACATATGATATCTATCATAACTTAGATTCATGGCCTCCTATGTACGAAGGTTTCCTTGAGCACTTTCCAAAGATTTTAATTTCTAAAACAGTTATTGACTGTACCTTTATGTAATGTATCAATGTGAGGTGTTGTCCATGGTTGGGACATGAGTCATATTTGGTTTTAAAACTCACAATATATGTGTTGTCGTATTTTTTTGACAATTGTAGTAATAAAGTTGTAGTTGTTTTACATCTATGTATTTGGCGACTCGAAATGGGTTGGATGGATTGGACCTATTTTGGGGGCGTCACATAATTCTTGCCGCTAGTAAGGAGAAATCCTTATCGAAAGCCCCTCTTTCACAGGAACCTGCTTTGGTTGTCATTATTGTGATTACATAATATTATTTGTGAATAATTAATTATTAATTTATATGATAAGGAAATATTTATTTGATGCAGATATAAATGATGGATTTATTTATGTGGTTATAAATGAAGGAATTAATGCTGAGGTGTTTTATTAGTATTTTGTGGAAATGAGAATGAAATTTGGAAATTTTCAAAAAATTAGTTTATTACTTGATTTTGTAAAATCTATAACTCTTTGTGTATAATGAGTTAGGAGATGAGCCATATATCAAAAAAAAGCCCTGGAAGTAAGCTAAATGTAGAAATTGGAATCACCCAAAAATTCTTTGTGGATGAGCCCTGGAAGTAAGCTAAATGTAGGAGATGAGCCATATATCGTGGTGAATTTTTGAATGAAACTGGTCCGAAGGACTTATAATCCGATAATCAGTGTTCTTGAGATATATTGCGTGAGTTATAATTTTTAATCTGACCGTTGGATCGTTGTGATTTTTGGATATGTTATACATATATAAGTTGAGTATATACCCACAAATTTTGAACCGTTAAAAATGAACGTATGATTTGTTATGAATTTTATGAGGTGTCTGGTTTAGAAATTATTGAAGTATCTGAATTTATTATTTTGGTGGAAAATTCTAGAATGTGTGGGCCCCACCTATGGTTGGTGAAGAAATGTGCTGAAATTCTAATTCAAATGTGGTGGGTGGCAATAGTAACAGGTAAAGCCATCAGGTAGCAGGTCAAGTCTGCTTTGGCGTGCTAATATTTTCCTATAAATAGAGAGCTAAGTTAGAATTGAAAATCACACCAGAAACAAGTTTTCTCTCTCAATATTGTCGAGTGTATTTTTGTGAGTATTTAGATACTTTGAGAGTTGATATTCGGTGCAAGGTTCCTTCGGCTTTTCATCCGATATTCCAGTCAGAAGTACTGCTCTTTTGAGGTAAGGAATTTTAAGGGTTGTTATGTTTTTCATGTTTCGTAACTTTTCAGACCTTCAAAAATTCTGGAAAAATTTGAAATGATAACTTGATGAGTTTTATTGATTGTGTCCAAAAATGGCGATTTTTGGATATATAGATTAAGAATTATGAATTTTATGGGAAAAGACTATTTAAAAAAAAACCTTATAACTCCTTGTGGTTACCTCCAAAATTGGTAAAATTTTTATTGGGAGTACATCTATATAACATAAGTATATTCTATAAATTTTGGAATTTTTGGACAAAAGTACAATTTATGATAAATGTCTAAATATTAAATGCTTTTGGGTCATATAAAAATAGTAAATGAATTTTAAAAATTCCGAAAAAAAATATATGTTCAATATGAGACTATATTCTGCTAAATCCCAGAAAAGAAATATTTTTGGAACTGATTTGGTATTTTTCATAAAAATAGACTAGTTATGAATAAATGAATTAAATATGTTATGTGAAGTAAAAAAATGGGAAAATAGGACTTTATGGCTTGAGAATCCTATATGAGGTATATGCATATTTTTGATGAGGGTTTTGGTTATTGATGATGAAATCTTATGAGTTTGGCATTTTAGGATGATTAAATGCATTATTTAGTAAAGTGTAAACAATTAAAATAAATTGTTTATAAGTTTAAGAAATGTTATTCTTTCAAAATCATTATACCAAAATATTGGTATGGATTTTATTGTGAAATTTTTACCTTTTTCATGTCGGGGTTACTATTAATGAATTACTATTCATGAGTTACTATTCACGAGTTACTATTTATGAGTTACTATTCACGACAAGATTGGTTTCTTTTTCTGACCAAATTATCGTTGATTTATGAATCTTACTCTTGAAATTAAATACAGTTGTTGATCATATTATTTTTATTATCATATATAACATTTTTATAATTCCGGTGAAGAAATTTCTCTTTGACTTAAGTGTAAAGATGGGTAGATTATTGGTATGATCGTGACTATGGGTTCTCTTTGGCCAGTAGTGCAAAGATGAATTATTGGCTGGTATGATCATGACCATTGAATTTACAATTGAATATTTTTAGCTTAAGTGCAAAGGTGAATTGATCAACATGATTATAATTATGGTTTATATAAATTCTGAAATGATTTTATGTTTCTTTAAGATATGAATATCTTTGGCTTGTAGTGCAAAGATCAATTATTGATGAATATCTTTGGCCCGTAGTGCAAAGATGACCTATTGTTGATTATCTTTGGCTTGTAGTGCAAAGATGAACTGTTGATGAATATCTTTGGCCCGTAGTGCAAAGATGATCTGTTGTTGAATATCTTTGGCATGTAGTGCAAAGATGAACTGTTAATGAATATCTTTGGCCCGTAGTGCAAAGATGAATTTATGATTATGAACAAGAACTGTGATTTGGTATAACCATGATCTTTGATGTTTCAGGTAAAGACAGGTGATGAAAATTATCTTCGTCCTGGATGAGAAGAGGAATTTAGAATCACAATTATGATTATGAGTTATTCATATGATTGTGGATAGGAACTGTTAATTGATGTTACAGGAATTAAAGCATTGTTGGTGGACATTTAACATGGAGAAGATAATAGACTTTATGGTCTATTTGACTCTTCTAATGGATTGCTCGTTCCGTTGCAACTATGGTTGAAAAGTTTAATCATCTACCATATGTTCTAAATCTCTGATTTATTAATGATGAAGGCTATTGATAATTTAATTATCTTTAGTCATGATATTCTTTATTGAGCTAGTTGTGTTCACCATTTTGCTTTACAATTCCTTTCAGGTAATAAGAGTGTAGCTGGGTCGAGCGGGGATAACAGGGGAATGGTGTACATACAATATATAATTGTATTGAGGACCTAAGATGTGTGTGTCGTATATTATATGTCACTTAATAATTGATTTTGGTGAACAACAATAGGGTGAGGTGAACCCAACTTTAAAAGGGTGTTTTGCCACTATCATACAAGATGTCTAATGACATACAACCTCGTGTTATCATAAGACAGTGTTGTACACATCCACTTGCTGAGTATATCTATGAGCACTACCTATATGATCTTGGAGTTTATTTGAAATATAATTTTCAATTGGAGACAGTGGAGATAGTTATATGTCAAGAGAAGACTCACCATTGGAAAGAAGATGATAGTAATCTTCTCGTTTTTCTTTGGGGTCTATTGGGTTAACCAAGGATAATTCGGTTAGCATATGATATCTATCATAACCTAGACACATGGCCTCCCATGTACGAAGGTTTCCTTCAGCACTTTTCAAAGATTTTAATTTCTAAAACAGTTATTGATTGTACCTTTATGTAAGGTGCCATTATGACGTGTTATCTAAGGTTGGGACATGAGTCACAGTTGGTATATATTTGTATCAAAACTCACAGCATACGTGTTATTGTATTTTGCACGACAATTGTAGTAATAAAGTTGTAGTTGTTTTCAGTACCATGTATTTGGCGACTCAGAATGGGTGTTGTATACCTATTTTGGGGGCGTCACAAAATTCGTACCTACAATGTAATACCCAGATATTATATTCCAAATGTAACTCCTTAAATTCCCTCCGTTCGAACTAATTACACAAATTAATAAAATAAATTAATAAACTATGCGCTAAATTACTAATTACTAATTTCTTCTTCTTTTTTAACTCATATTATTATTATTATTATTATTATTATTATTATTATTATTATTATTATTATTATTATTATTATTATTATTATTATAATATTCAAGTAAATTCCCAATTCAAACTTTCAAATAGTTCTATATAAGACCATAACAAATAATATAACAATTAATTTTTAAATATAGCCTTATTAAAAATTTGAATTATAAATTTAATGTAGGCACAATCCTTATATACATATCTATATATATAAAATAATAACGTAACCTTTGTTCCAACCCAAGATATTCATTCTTCATAATATAATCAAATAATTCACCTCACTCTTTTATTTTATATGATGCCCGCCCATCATAGTTATCAAAATTCAGAAAGAATAAATGAATACAATTGTTGTCAATTAATTCACCTTTATTAATTTATTAATTGACTACACCTTTTGTTTCTGTGCAATTGAAAATAGTAAAAAACAGTACTCCCTCCATCCCATTTTATTTGACGTTTAAGGATTCTTTGCAACAATTAAGAAATATTAAACATGACTCTTTTGCCCTTAATAAATGAATAGTTGTTGTTCCTTTTCTCCCATACATGCTTCTCCTATTTCTAGCATCATTTTCTCTCTCATCGCATTCTTTCACCTGCACCTCACAGAACTTCAAAAACAACAAACTCTATAAAAACTGCACAAACCTCCTCTCATTGAAATCCTACCTCCATTGAACCTATGACTCCTCCAAATCCTCTTTCTACATCGCCTTTTTAGCTGTCCCGGCTAAACTAGACGGCCGGGTAACCTGGGCCATCAACCCCACCGGCACCGGAATGGCCAGCGCTCAGTCTTTCATTGCCTTCAAGTAATCCGACGGCTCAACATATCCATAACAACATCTTGAAATTTTTTTCACAAACTTTTTTGGCTATTAAAAGCTGGGAAAGTAAATAGATATGATTAATAAAAATTAGGGAGATAAATCTTCAACATATCCATGACAACATCTTGAAATTTTTCTTCACAAACTTTTTCGGCTACATTTAGAAACTTGTTCAAATCGAATCCGAGATCCGCAGGTTGATTCAAATCAAAGTTCCATAGAACTTTGATCTTTTCAGAATCAAAATCCATAGGTTGATTAAAATAAAAATCCACAAAATCTCCATTTTCTTACATTTTCAATCTATAGAGTACTGTGTTTTAAAAGAAGAATTGCATGCATGGTTTCTTTTTTCCATATAGGTTTATATTGATGCCTATCAAGCAATCAATTCACTCTTGGAAACCAACGAGAATGTCAAGAGTTTTTTTCTTTTTTGAACCAAAATTGTTGAACTAGAACCAGAAGATGCAAGTATTAAGAAGAAAGGTAGTATTGGAATAAAAGTGGACAATTTAGTTTTGGACGTGTAAAACATCTATTATTTTAGGAAAAATAAAAACCCCTTAAACGTCAGATAAAATGGGATAGAGGGAGTAGAATTGATGAGAAGATGGTGGGGTCATATGCTATGATTCCATTGGAATCTAGTCTACCATACATGAATAATATATAAGGCATATAGTATGGAAGAAGGAGTAATAGTACTACCTTAATTGCAAGAAATTTCCTCCTTTTTCTTTATTGTTCTTCCACCACCGCTGGTTCCTCTGTTCCTCTTTTCTTTCAGTTACAAACTAGGTGAAATGCTCAAGTAAATTAGGTTTAACTATGTAATTATTTATTAATAAATTTTATTACTTCTCTTAATTATAATAAAATTTAATATTATCCACAAATATAAAATAAACCCAAATAAATATTATTTATTTATTACTCCTTCATTGCTTCTCACCTTGAGATTCAAAAATAAAATAATGGACGACGAAAAATTAATAAATAAATAAATATAAATAATAGAGTATTAGTTTTTCTATTTTATGTTTGTTTATAAAATGTATGTTTGAGATTTGACTATTTGTCTTAATTTAACACTACTTCGAACTATTTTATCTTATGATGGAGATTAATAGTCTTTTAAATAATCTTATGGACTATTTTTTTTTGAAAATTGATATTTTCACAACACTTTTTGATATTTCCATAACAAAAGTATCGCTATAGATGTATAACGACGGTGGAAGCCGTCGTTATATGATCTATAGTGACAGTTTTGTTGTGAAAATATTATTTTCTGTTGTGAAAATATTAATTTCTTTATTTTAATCATTTTTAAGGCTATTTGTAATAGATGGAATTAATAGTCCCCCCCCCCCCCCATATTTTAAGCTATCAAATGACTTTATGAGACTAAGAGTCTCACATTAAGGGAAATAATAGTACCGCTTTAAATGATTAAATAATCTGAAGTAATATTAAACTAAGACAAATAGTCTAATCCTAAATATACTTTTACAAATCCTAAAGTTTAGTAGTTTAAAACTTAATGAATAAGCAAACTCAACTGTCCATCCATGATGTTCATCAGGGGCGGATCCAGCCGCAAAGTTCAGTGGGGTCAAATTCGGAAGAAAAAATCTCTTAAAAAATGAATTACAAAATTAAATAATCCTCAAATATTATTTATAATAATATTTTTTGAAATTTCATTGCTTGAAATTGTTTCATGATAACCTCATTTTTAATAGTTGCAGAAATATCACGCTCAATATAAATTACTAATGTACCATTCTATAGGTTTCATTGGGGTTGGGTTTTGCTCAAAAACTGGAACAATATCCACTGTTATATATTATTAATAACTAATGTATGGCCAAATAAAAACAACAAATATAAAAATCAAAACAGTATCAACATTAAACATTATACTATGCAGATTATAAGTTTATTTGATCTCTTTTAACTCTTTTTTCGTTTCTAGTTTTTTTTAAAAAAAATATATATTTCCCCTTTCAATTTATTATGTTCTTTTTTTTTAATTAACATTAAATTTATGTTTCCAGCCTGTTTATGGAATTGATCCTATTTAACTATGATTTACTCAATGTGTTAAAAGAAGGTACAAAGATATGGAAGCTTGTATCACTCCCCTGCCAGAGGTAAGCAGCTCAGATGAGGTTGCAGGTGGTTCACTGGTGAAATGGCTAGAGCGTGTGCTCGCTGAAATTTCAGTTGGGGCAGGTGCCCTCCGTCCCGTGCTTGGGTCCGTCCTGATGTTCATATCGATCTATCATGCGCCTTTACATCTAATATTGAGTAGATCTCATACAATAACTATATTTAATTGTATCTTTTGTTTCATTTCTTCTAAAATAATTACAAACTTTTTTAATTATAAATCGACTGCTAGAAATTCAATGTGTAATCTTAGCAAAGTGGACTGCTTAATTTACTCTTTTGAGAAAAGAGCAACATTATGCTCAAAAAAAAAATCCTAAATATGCATTCAACTTGTTTCATTACCTTTAATAAAATATTTCATATATTATGATGTGATTTCTATACCCGTGACTCCCTACTTGTCTTCATTACTCCCCCGTGAACCATTCTTCCCACTATTCTTCCCCTGCTCCCTCCTCTTCTCTTCTTCTCCTCCTCTTCTGCTTGCCTATATAAGGTAAGCTGCTGAATGAAAATAAATGAGAACTTCCCTAAAGGTTTCTCTCTCTTTTCTCTTACTTATTCTCTCTAAATTTATAGAGCAATTATAAGAGTATCTTTATACACTTTTGCTAAAGTTTTATAACATGTTATCAGCACGAAGCTCTAACCAACTGAGACGGTAAAATTAAATTCTTGCAATTTATTATTATATTACCGGTTTGGCTATGCCACCAATAATATAATTTTATTCTTATAATTGCCATTAAATTTTGTTATTTACAATGGTACCATCTATCCTTGTTGATCTTACAAGACTTGGTGGGAACCTTTTTACCGCTTATTAATTTATAGAATAACTTTGTATATCTTGGACTCAGCATACCTAGTGAAATTCTTTTGTTATTCGGTTCTTTATTATTACATTTGGAATATCACATGCATGCGGATTACGTATGACACGGTTACATTCTTTATTATTACATTAGAATATCACCATGCATGCGGATTCATGCGTGACCCGATTCCGTTCTTTATTATTACATTGGAATATCCTATACTGTATGGATTACGCATGACTGGTTACATTCTTTATTATTACATTGGAATAATGCATACATCACTGAACTACTGGCATGCCGGGTGAAGATCCATTTGCGATTTTGTATATATATATATATATATATATATATATATATATATATATATATATATATATATATATATATATATTTTGTAATTGTATATATACATTAACGATTGCATATTCTTTTTACTAAGATAATATGCTAATAATATAAATATAAGAATATTTATATTATTTATATTTGCACTTTATCACCACTTGAAGTCGTGATTTAGTTTATTTTTTATATATATCATACATGCAATTATTTATTGTTTTAATAAATAATAATTGTGTTTTAACCCAGAATAGATGGCAAACTTGGTAAAAATAGATTTTTCTATTTTAAAAATCTCTGGAGACAACTATTTGGCTTGGGCACTTGATGCAGAATTGCACCTTAGTGCAAATGAGTTAGAAAAGTCCATTGAATCAGGAAATATAGCTACTTCGGCACAAAATGCAAAAGTCATAATTTTTCTTTGTCACCATATTGATGAAGGATTAAAGACTGAGTATTTAACAGGCAAAGATCATTTGTCTTTATGGACACAACTGAAGAAAAGATTTGACCACCAAAAATTGGTTGTTCTCCCTAATGCCAAATTTGAGTGGCTTAATTTAAGGCTACAAGATTACAAATCAATTACTGAGTATAGTTCCAATGTTTATAGAATAACCTCTACTTTGACTTTGTGCGGAGATCCAGTTTCTGAAACCCAAATCACAACAATATAGACAGAGTAAGTTCACAAAATTCAGTGACTTGTTGTCTATCCTCCTTGTTGAAGAAAAGAATAATGAATTGTTGTTGAAAAAACATCAAGTACGGCCAACGGGTGCTACCACATTGCCAGATATTAACAGCACGTCATTCCAGCAGAATAAACGTGACAAGAGATGGTCATATAATAAGAAGCCTTAGGGACGAAAGAATAAACAAACACATCGTAACAACAAATTCCAGAACCACGACAATTCAGGCCACCAGAAGTGGCAAGTGTCTGAGTAGGGTAAAAATAAAGAAAATGCACCACCGATAAAGAACAAACCAGATGTTTGTTTTAGGTGTGGGATGAAAGGGCATTGGTCGCGCGTGCACTGCTCAGCAGCAAGAGGCATCTGGTTAATTTATTCCAGGAGTCTCAAAAGAACAAAGTAATGGAGGTAGAAACAAACTTTGTTAATCATCAATTGAATATTGTTGATGTTCCACCAATGACCAACATTGAGGAAAAGGTTGTTGATATTACTGAACCTTCTGAAAGTATCTTTTGGGATATCGTTTAATTTCTTGTTTTAATTAAACACCGTGCATGTATAATATTATTAGTTTTCATTCTATATGTGGTATGTGTTTCTCATGAATAAAATTATATTTGAAATGTAACTTTTTTTTATTTATGTTTTTATATATGTCATACCATTTTTAATGGATATGGAGGATATATGTTTAGCAAACAGTGCAACAACTCATACAATCCTTTGAAATGAGAAATATTTTTCACAACTGATCAAAGCTAAGGGAAATGTAGGAACTATCTTTGGCACATCAAATTTAATCGAGGGATTTGGAAAAGCTAGTTTCTTGCTACCAAATGAGACACAAGTTTTTATCAAAGATGCTCTATATTCTAGTAAATCAAGAAGAAATTTGCTTAGTTTTAAAGATATTCGACTGAATGGATTTCATATTGAAACAACTAATGAAAATGATAATGAATATTTTCTCATCACTTCTATTTATTTATTTTTGGAAAAAAGAATATCCTAGAAAAACTTCATTCAAATTCTTCTGGATTATATACTATGAAAATTAGAGCAATTGAGTCTCATAATGTTTTGATTCCAAAATCATAGATCCCAAATCCTTTATGCTTTGGCATGAAAGACTCTTTCGTCCAAGTACTTCTATGATGCGTCAGTATTATTGAAAATTCTACTGGTCATCCTCTCAAAGATAAGAAGGTTCTTCCTAGTAGTGAATTTCCTTGTGCTGCGTGTTCTCGAGGAAAATTAATTGTTCGACCATCACCAGTAAAAGTTTATAAAGAAACCCCAAAATTCCTAGAGAGAATTCAAGGAGACATTTGTGGACCTATTCAACCATTGTCTGGCCCATTTTGATATTTTATGGTTTTAATAGATGCTTCAACTAGATCTCATGTTTGTCTTCTCTCTTCTCAAAATTTGCTTTCTCAAAACTTCTTGCTCAAATAATCAAGTTACGGGCTCAGTTCTCGAATAATCGAATAAAGTCAATTTGACTTGATAACGCAGCTGAATTTTCATCAATGACTTTTAATGATTTTTGTATGACTATTGGAATCTCTATTGAGCATTCTGTTCCTCATATTCATACACAAAATGGTTTAGCTAAATCTTTAATAAAAAAGACTTCAACTAATTACACGACCATTAATGTTAAGGGCTAACTTACCTACCTCAGTTTGGGGTCATGCGATTCTTCATGATGCAGCCATCATTCGAGTAAGACCAACGGCTCTTCATAAATTCTCTCCTCTACAGTTAGTTCTTGGACAGATACCCAACATATCACACTTTCGAGTTTTTGGAAGTGCAATATATGTTCCCATTGCACCTCCACAAAGAACTAAGATGGGAGCCCAACGAAGAATAGGTATTTATGTTAGTTTTGATTCTCCTTCTATTATCAAATATCTTGAGCATTTAACTGGAGATATTTTTACTGCACGTTATGTAGATTGTCATTTTGATGAATCTATATTTCCAACATTAGGAGGAGGGAAAGTTTTAAATATAAAACCCTCTGAAATATCATGGAATGCATCAGATTTAAATTCACTTGATCCTCGTACATGACAATGTGAAATTGAAGTTCAAAGAATTATTCATTTACAAAATATTGTAAATCAAATGCCAGATGCATTTAATGATGCTAGAAAAGTGATAAAGTCACATACACCTGCAGTGAATACTCCAGCAAGGATAGAAATACCTATTAAAAAATTAATTCTTGGAGAATTGACGAATAAGGTAATAGAAGAATCTAAACCACGCCAGAAGCGTGGAAGACCGATTGGTGCAAAAGACATTGTACCACAAAAATCAAAAGCAAATAAGGGAATCCCAGAAGGAATACCCACTCCAGAAGTAGCACTTATTCCAAGAGTAGGAATAGCCCCAGAAGAGGTACAAACCGCTCCAGAAGTAGCACTTATTCCAAGAGTGGGAATAGCCCCAGAAGAGGTTCAAAATCTCAGTGAAGGGATAAGAGATGAACACCAAGAGATCTCAATAAATTATGTACATGATGAGAAAATATGGGATCGAAGCAAAGTCATGATTGACGATATATTTGCTTTCTATAGCATCGAGATATTACTTTGATTCCTAACACGGATCTGAACCACAAAACGTGGAAGAATGCTCGGAAAGAAAAGATTAACAAAAATAGAAAGATGCTATTCAAACCGAGCTACAATCTCTATTGAAAAGAAAGTATTTGGACCATGAGTCCAAACACACCGGGTGTAATCCGGTTGGAAACAAATGGGTATTTATTGTCACGAAAAGCGAAATGAGAAAAATGAAATTGTGAGATACAAAACCCGACTTGTAGCTCAAGGGTTTTCACAAAAACCTGGTATTGATTATCAGGATACATACTCTCCGGTAATGGATGGAGTCACTTTTCGCTTTCTGATAGGTATGGTAACCATGGAAGGTTTGAAAACACGTCTGATGGATGTTGTAACAGCATACCTATATGGCTCACTTGACAGTGAGATTTACATGAGAATCCCTGAAGGATTGAAAATGGCTGAATCACAAAAGTCCCATCACATATATTCAATCAAGTTACAACACTCATTGTATGGGTTGAAACAGTCTGGTCGTATGTGGTATAATTGACTTAGTGATTATTTAATAAAAGATGGATATATAAATGATCAAGTATGTCCATGTGTTTTTATTAAGAAATCACAAAGTGGATTTTCCATCATTACTGTATATGTGGATGATTTGAATCTTGTAGATACTCCTGAAGAACTCACAAGAACTGCTACTTATTTAAAAGATGAATTTGAAATGAAAGATCTTGAAAAGACAAAATTCTGTTTGGGAATACAAGTAGAGCATTTAGCATCTGAAATTTTTATTCATAAATCCACATATGCTGAAAAGATTCTCAGTCGTTTTCATATGGATAAAGCTCATCCTTTGACTACCCCGATGGTTGTTCGATCTTTAGAAGTTGATAAATATCCATTTCGGTCTCTAGAAAGTGGGAAAGAAGTTCTTGGACCTGAAGTTTCATACCTAAGTGCAATAGGTGCTCTTATGTATCTTGCAAACTGTACACGACCTGATATTACTTTTGTTGTGAACTTGTTAGCAAGATACAGTTCTTCTCCGACTAAGAAACATTGGGATGGGATCAAACACATTTTGAGATACCTCCGTGGAAGTATAGATCTTGGGTTATTTTATCCAAGAAATTCAATGTCGCGATTGGTTGGATATGCCGATGCATGATATTTATCAGATCCACACAATGGAAGATCACAAACAAGTTATGTATTTACATATTGTGACACTGCTATTTCCTGGAAATCCACAAAGCAAACCATGACAACTACATCTTCAAATCACTCAGAGATTCTCGCTATACATGAAGCAAGCAGAGAGTGTGTTTAGTTGAGATCAATTATTCAGCATATTCAAAAGTCATGTGGATTACCATTAATCAAAGACATTCCTACAATTCTGTATGAGGATAACGCTGCATGCATTGCTCAACTTAGAGGAGGGTACATCAAGGGAGATAGAACAAAGCACATTTCACCTAAATTCTTCTTCACACATGAGCTACAAAAGAAGGGTGATATAGATGTGCATCAAATTCGATCATGTGAGAATTTAGCCGACTTATTCACAAAGTCGCTACCAAATGCAACGTTTGCAAAACTTCGTAAAAGGATCGGAATGTGTCGACTGAAAGACTTATGACAATAGTTCATCAAGGAGTAATGAATTTCTTATGAGGGAAAGACTGTACTCTTTTTTCTTAGTCACGATTTTTATCCCAATGAGTTTTTCCTGACAAGGTTTTAACGAGGCAGTCAATTAAAAGATATTTATGTAAAAGATATGTACTCTTTTTCCCTTCGTTAAGTTTTTCTCACTGGGTTTTCTTAACAAGGTTTTTAATGAGACATAATCTTCTATCATTTCGTAGGAAATCAGGGGAAGTATTATGATGTGATTTCCATACCCGTGACTCCCTACTTGTCTTCATTACTCCCCCGTGAACCATTCTTCCCATTATTATTCCCGTGCTCCCTCCTCTTCTCTTCTTCTCCTCCTCTTCTGCTTGCCTATATAAGGTAAGCTGCTGAATGAAAATAAATGAGAACTTCCCTAAGGTTTCTCTCTCTTTTCTCTTACTTATTCTTTCTAAATTTATAGAACAATTATAAGAGTATCTTTATACACTTTTGCTAAAGTTTTGCAACATCATAATTTATGCCTAAAATACAACTACTTAAATCTTTTCGTTTTTGAGGTACAGTGCACCCTAAGAGCAAGGCATATTTTAGCCAAACTTGATTTTTTTAACATTTCTTCAAATCCAACGTTAGATATGATATTTATTATTCAAACGTTTTCTTCTTCAAATCAAATCATTAACTTTAATATAATTCTAAAACCCATTGATTTCTGTATTATAAAATTTCAATACTTCCAATAAAATTGATTTACTATTTATTTTTTTAAAAATAAAAGGGTCTTATTATATTTAAAAGTTGATAGAAAATGACAATTCTCTTCTTTTATTCCTATAATATTTTCATTCGGTTAAATTTGAAAACATGTAATAATAATAATAATAATATCTTTTTTAGAGTACTTCATAGCCAGGAACAACACTAAGTCCACCTCAAAGGTGGCAGAACAAACTAATCTAGAGAAACCTGAAGCAGTTTTACAATCCAAAACACAAATCTAAAAGCAACAGGTCAACTCCATTATTCTTAAGCGTATCTTCCCCTCAAAAAATTGTTAAGAAGCTCCCCTCTGCTCAAAATGGTATTTCTATGAGCATAAAATTATTGGAGTAAAATACAGTAGCAACGGCATGTTATTATATACCCTTTTAGAGTACATATGTATGTACCTTGCAACTAAAGCCGGTTGACAAAATCGCATTCACTCGGATCAGAAACTGAGCCTTGAAGCCCTCGGGGGAAGGAAACACTTGCGAATTAGTAAATTCTTAAATTCAAAATTTTCAAGCTGTTGCTTTGGATTTCGCCGACTTTTGTTTCTTGGGTTCCAATGCAGACAAGCCTGAACCTAAGCCAACTGGTGTTTCATCTTGTTTTTTTAGTTTCAATTCATCCTCTTGCACATCCCCAGATACATTTGGAGGATGACCATTAGCTTCTTTCTTTATTCCATCAGCATCTTCCTCATTTTTCACGGCATCTGGGGTCTTCCCCGAGTTGATTATGTTGAGAAGCTGCTTAATCTGTGTTGGTAAAGCTTGGTTAGGAAGACCGTGTGGACGTATTATGAGGCCTCTTGCAGCAGCTTTCTTCCTCACTTCGGCAGCAGCACGAGCAGCTCTTTCATCAACTCCCCTCCCACGAGGGAGGGCCTCACCAACCATTGCCGCATTCAAGGATTTGTTGCCAGATGCACTAGTATTACCGGACACAGCTTGAAATGCTTGTATCAAATCAGGATTGGCCTGTCAAACCGTACAACTTATATTTAGGAAATTATTATGGCATGCTATCATAGACAAGATATATTGATAACAGGAGACTGTACAGACGTCTACGCAAATACCAGGGTTACAAGATATATCAAGTGAGTATAAATTCATTACTTTGGCACACCCCAAACCTGTTCAATTCATTGTAACCATTGATGTTCTACAATGCTAATAAGATAAATCCAGTTTTTTCAAAAAGAGACCCTGAGATTAAATAGCCTTATTCGCAAAGGGTCCCCATTTCTTAGTCTTACTATCTTGCTACATTACCACTCCATCATCAAGCAAATCAACAGAGAACAACTAATGTGGCTACTTCCATGATGGCCCTTGACATTGGTGTTTTTTAAATATCCAGAAAATTTGAGCCAGACGTGCTAGAGTAATATTTAACTCATAGGTCTCAATTATTATCACAAGAAGATAACATCGTAATGTAAAATATTAGCCACTTATTCAAGGATTATATAAAAAGTGTACCTTTCATAAGTGACTACTAGTGAAAGGTTAGATGTGCTTCTAACAACTTATTCTAAATATACCGCAATAAAAAGACAATCCGAAGTTTACAAAATTTTAGATGATTAACAATACTGTACGGGGCATATTTGCAATATGTTTAGCTAAAGATGCAACAAGTAAAAAAAAACTCACATCTGGTGTGATACAATGTCGCAGTAACTAGAATCTAATTCCTTCCTTTCCACCCCTACTGTCTTCAGCAAACATTTCAACAACAAAAAGCCTAGCTATAATCCCGCTTCTTAAATTTATTAAGGGGACAAGTAAGAAGGACATCAATGTGATGGAATTTCAAACATACCTTCAAGATATCAATAGCTTTTTGAGTAGAAGCTGCATCTAAGGTTTGTCCTTTCTGCTTTTGCGCATTCATCTATCATATAGGATTAATAATTAAGAGAATCAAAACATCAACATCATGGGATAATGACCGTTGTAGAAGAGCTGTCATAAAAGTGGTTTCGTTTACCTGTAATTCACGCTTCTTGAATGTATTCATCCAGTTCTGGGAATCGCGTGTTCTAGAATCCTCCTTTCCAAGTTGATTGACAAGTATATCGTATGTCTTCTTTTCATGCTGTCACATAAGAGAGCTTACTTTGGTCAATGTAAGCAGCAAGAAATATTTCAGACATTCATAAAATACATAAATCTTATTTAATACATGCCTGATGGGAGAGCTTGAAGGCACCCATACAGTTGAATGCAATGGCCAGAGCATGGTAGCACACAGCAGTCTGAATATGTTCCTTGCCTAGAAGCCTCTCATTCTTTTTCAAGGCTTCTTGCAAATAACGAAGAGCTGTGCTCATCTTTCCAATATCTTGGTACATCATTGCAACATTTATAAATGTTGCAGCCACGTCAGGATGATCTGGGCCTGATGACAAACTTAGTAGGAGCAACGCGCGGGACATGTGCCGTAGAGCAAGTTCTGTTTGGTTAAGCCCGTGGTAGAAAAGAGCCATATTACCATAACTGCAACAGACAATAGCAAATCAAGTGAATAAAGAATAAGTTGATGACCAAAAAGAGGTGGGAAATAGTAATATCAGGAACCATACGAGTTACTGAGTTGAAATAAGTTTTTCGAATTTATCAAGCCTAGTATATAAACTTTTAGTCTTTTGAATTTATCGAGTCAAGTAGTATATAAACTTCTTTAACAAGCGAACATTGCTTTAATTAAGTACTTTAAACAATAAAGATAAAAGAGGGTAAAGAATTGGTACCTGTGAGCAGTATCCGGATGGTCCAGACCAAGGCACCTTTCATTTATAATAAGTTCCTTGTGCTGTTGCATTATGGCCCCAGCCATATCTCCCGCGTGGTACAGAACCATGGCAAGGTAACTGAAAACTCAGAAAGTTACAAGATCAATTTTCAAAAGAATAATTTGCTTAAAAAACATATAAGCAACCAGTTGCCAGTAATGCACAAAAAATTAAGTAAATAAAGAAAACTGAATCACGTTGCGAGAACCAGATATATAAAGACGATTGGAGAAAATTGATATCAACATCCAAAAAAGAATTCCAAGTAAAAACTACTCTAAAAATGTCAATAAACAGCAAACAAGATGGCCTTATATGGAACACAGCATAATTCCTGTAACCAGCTGTACACAATTGGCTGAAATTAAAATTTTCTTTTCCTAATAATAATTAGAACAAGAGAAAAAACAAAACAAAATGGTAAAATCTTGTGCAAGTTGAATTAGGTGATGAACATACCGACAGCAGTTAGCAACCTCCCTATGCATTGGACCAGTAACCTGCAATGCATTACACACAAGACCTTGAAAATATTACAAGGAAAGAGACAAAATACAAAGCAAAAGAATTAGCAGAGTACCTGCTGAAGTATTGCAAATGCTTCCGAAAATAAACCATAGGCTTCACTTAGCATTCCCTATGTGATAATTGAAAAAGAGGTTTAGTAAACTTGGCGCGACTTCTTGTTGTTATCTAACATCAATTTACCCCACTGTAATTCAAAACTAGACTTATCTAAACTTTTTAACCAATTTATTTTTTTGTTTTTTAGATAGAAAAAAGATTTTTATTACATCTATCCTATCTCACACAAAGATTAAGATATATGGAAGCAGCAAGAACATATTTTCAGATTCACAATTATGCAAGAGAAGAATGAATACCTCAGCCAACTGGATCTTTCCTGTTTCCACAAGATCCTTGGCTACTGAACATACTGGAATTGAATGCTTAACTACAGGTTGGAGATTTAAAATATCCGATGTTTGGAAAGGCAGAGCAGCAAGAAGATCATACGTGCGAGCTGTAATTGTTAGGCCTATCTGTTTGGAGCACAAAAATGAAACATTATGTGAACCATTCAAGAGCTCTATAAAAAGTTAAAAAACTAAATAAGAAATACTATCAACTGTTTCTAAGAGGATACTCTTTTGTTCTTTTCTTTTTAACCTGACCAGAAATACAAATGACTGAAAAGAGTCGCTTCCCATAAAAACCAACATCAAGCACCTAAATACTGGCCCAGACAATGTAAGATGGATTTTCAATCATTCATTGAAACCAAACACCAAGTTTGAAGTTAAAAGACAAGACATTGGTAACACATTTAACTTGATCGACTGTGAACGAGAAATGAAAGGAGACATTTAAACCTATACCTTTTGTTGCGAGTCAATATTTTTGACTAAAAACTATTTAGGGTTGATGAATGATAAAGACAAAAGGGCAAAAATAAGCTAGAACAAACAAGTACATCAACAAGGCATCACCCCTCAACCACCAACTCAAAACTTTCTTTTACATTAGCATAAATAGCTGAGTTGAAGACTTTGATGTACGTGGGATAATCAGTTTCCGAGGGTGCCACTTCAACTCCTTGGCTGTATTAGTCATAATAGATACCCCAAGGTTTGTCTTTGTTCTTCTTTATTTGTTATGTTTATAAGCTCCCAAGTTATGAAACAAATCTTGAATTACAAAAATGCTTTGCAATCTAATTCTGCCTACTTTGAAAGTCAGGCTTTCTGAATACCACTCGCTCCATGTTTGGATAGTAACAAGTCATCGGGTGAGGTAATCTTCCCCACCCCCCCCCCCCCCCCCTTTTTCTGGATTATTGAAAGCCCCAGCCCCTCGTCCAAGCCATTCCCTGTCTGGATCAAGCCCTTTCCCTAACCTCAGTGAAAAGATAGACTTAAAGTCGGGGTACTACCAAGAAAGAGAGTTTATGTCACATATTTCTTAAATATGTAACGATTTGTACAAATTCTCAGAAAATTTACATTCAACAAATAAAAATAATTGACATTCCTTATTGTTATATTACTTTTAAACACAATTTAGGGTTACATAAAAATTATGTCGAAGAATTCCTTCAGCACAGCCATATTTTTATCAAAAACTGCTTAAAGGTAAACCACATTACATGAGTACAAGAATAGATTGTTTGGAAGCAGTAGTTAAAGAATCTACTGACTGGTAAAAGTATGATGTTTCAGAAATAATTTAAAAATGATCTGGTACCAACTGAATGAAACAACAAATATAAAAAGAAAAAATAATATGAAGAGAAATTAAAGAATTCACTGCCCAAACCTACAAATTAAAATGGCTTTACAATATGAGAATTCAAATGCATTAAAGGACAGATGAGTTACCTTCTGGCAAAGGTTGCGAATAACTGAGATTTTCCTTACACGTGATCTAGCATCCTCAGGCAACTCAAACTGCAAGGACAATAAAGCTCAACTACAAAATCAAGCATGAAAATATAAAACATCTAATCTACATGCCTTTGCAAATTAACATGTTTATGGTACCTGGTATTTGACTTTTGCAAATTCTAAAATGTCAGACCACAGGCTATCAGAGGTAAGACTCGTATATGATGACAGTTTCCTTCTTGCAGACCCTCCATTTTTCAATTTTGAGTGCCCCCTAGAAGATTTTCCTGAAGTTTGATGACCTGCGTGATCCTGCTGAGTTTTGTACATATTGTTAACTTCATCATTTCCAACATAATTTACAATTTATACATCTCCCATCACTAGAAAAATGTTATTTTTTTAGTTTCCTCTTTGACATCATAATTAACATCTCATAATTAGAGAACTGATGACATTATTAGAAGTAAGAGCCAGAAATACTTGAACCAAGAAATTACTTGAACCAGAAAAAATATTCTTTACCTTCTTCAGTGTTCGTGTGAGTGCGTACTATTAGCAACACCTTTTCCAGAAATAGCTTGACAATTTCCAAAGAGACAGTTCAGAAAATGCGATATTGCAGGCCCAAGATCATGATCCTCTGAATCTCTCAAGAAGTCCTGCATCATCGATAGGAACCACGTCAATCATGTAAACCACTTACAATTTCTATGATAAAGCCATAAGATTAAAATTTTGAGTGTCAGGTGTAAATGTAGCTAATGCCATTAGACTAATACAATGGTTCAAGGAGACAGAAATTGTCAAAATAAACCTAGAGAAATGTTGCTTGTCTAGGAAGTGGAGATGATATGAGCAGTTTACAATTTCAAAACTAGGTACCAGCAGATGAGATACGCACATTAATGTAATAATTTTTAAAAATCAAAGCCACATCACCTTTATCTTCTCCTGACTATGTACAATTTGAACTACTATAAAATATCACAACTGATTAGAAAATTGTGGAGAAGGGAGATACTCTAGTTGGTATAACTCTTACGCCCTGTAGAGTTAGAAATGACCCCTGTGAAGTTATTTATCCAACCGTACTCATGAAAAGGGCATGAAAATTTGGGAGTGGAGCGCCCTCTATATCTTTCTTCCATTCCGGAAGAGCAGAATCAAACAAAATGACACATGCAAGCCGATTCGAAGAACCTCTTTCACTCAATTGCCTTACTGGATGGCGCTATCTACCCTCTTTCCCAGGATGACAACGTAAATTTTTCATATGATTGGGTCACGTATGTCGGCGACTTTAATAATAAAAACTAAACAAATATGAGCAGTCGAAAAACATACCTATTTTTTACACGGTTAATATTTAATGTTACTTCACAAACTCACCTCAAATAAAAATTTACATACTCTAATATTTTTGCATGCTCTTTCCATATGTACGATTTCATATTCTTAAGAGGTCTAGAGACTCTAGGTGGAGGATTTTTTATGAGACTATGGTATGTAAGTAATATACCACTAGGGCATATCCTGCGACCCTAGATTATTACACTTACTCAGCTGAAACTATGTTTGAGATAACTTCATTCAAGGACACACTTGGTAAACATTATAGATTGGCTACCCATATCATATTATCATCTGTTCTAAAATAACATGCATTAAGAAAACCAACTGGATCAGTGGGGATGATTTTGGTTAAATTACAGATTTTGTTACCTCCAACCACCAAAATGGTAGGCAAATGTTAAGGATTTTTATTTAGCCACCAAATAACATTTGAATGAAACAGGAAGCAATAAGAACTACAGATTGAAAGCATATTACTATTTGATTCAAGTCATATAAACCATTCCCTATGTCGCAATTTACTAACAAGTAGGAAAAGTGCAAAAAATGAATACATGCAGAGAAGAAGCATTATAGAAGAGGGGGGAAATCACATGACTAGCACTCATTCGCACCGATACCAGCTAATATCTTTATTTCAACCCTTTTATCAATCGCCATCACATGCCAACACAGATGCACCAATACACCATACAAGTAAAGAACCGTGAGTGATGAATATTCACAAATACCAAGTGAGATAACAAGCATCTCCATTCAAGTAGCATGGGTTGCTCTAGCTAGTATAAGATTTTGAATTCTAATCTGCAGGCCAATGTTTTTGTTCAAAGAGGTATCCAAAAGGAGTCCCTGTGTTAGTTTATAACATAAAAAGAAGCAGATGTAAGCAAGAAAATCCTTATCACCTTGAGAATGTGCTTTGCAGACCTGACTACGATCTCATTTGAACAAAGATCCCATAAATGAGGCAAGTGCTTGGTCCCATAAGCTACCTGGAGAAAGCGTAATAAAAAACGTCAACATACAATACATGAGAGAACAGAAACACTCGAGCTTGGTTTTATGCATCAAATATAGTATCTCCCAAGTCAAGTGCTAAAAATGTTTACTTATCTAAGGATGAATACAAACCTTTCCGATGTAGCGAATATTAATTCCATGAGCATGGAATGCGTCAGTTAATGTCTGACCATCCATGGGTGAAACTTCAAGTGTGCAAAGATCTTTAATAAATTTAGGGAGCACGACATCTCTAAGATACAAACTAACTTTCCTCACATTTTCCTCATCTGCATCTACCTCCTGATGAATACGAATGAAGAACATTGTGTGAATGTTAGGATAATTCATGCAGATGACCAAGGAGGGCAGAAAATTATCTCAATGTTACAAGAATTACCTCTTGACTCCCAGCCAACTTAAATTCAGTAAAAACATTAGGGTTAAAAAGGATTTCCTCGCACATTTCTCCTCTTACAGCACGTGCACAACCATACTCTTTAGTAGACTCTTTTTTCCCTTGTTCTACCACATCCTGTGTAGAACAATACAAGGAGTTAAATAATTTACGGTAGAAGGAATATTAATTGAGCAAATCCAACAATGCATGAAAGTAATCATGCTTCTTGGCAGTCTTTACGTTTGTATTTGGGAACTGATAATAGAGCATTAACTACATAATAACATATATTCACAGGTTTGATATATCCCGATAAACAAAAATAACTTTAAATGCTGATCAAAGAAAAAACATAATGAAAAAGAGTGGTTTTACTACTTTGGAAGCCCCTTAATTGAGGTGTTCGTACTAACACAAAATTTGATGAATCAAGATCAGATGATAACACTCGAGCTTTTAAAAGAGAACTCAAAAAATAAGAGTTACAGGGGTATGCTCTCAGCTGTAGTTTCAGCAAGAGAGGCCGATAAGGAAAAGAAAACTCGAATAAACAACACCCTAAAGGTACATTTATATTATTTCAAACTAACTCCATCACTAAAGATAGATTCCATAGGACAGATTACCTGTGTCTCAGTAGCTGCCACTGCTGTATCCGCCTTCTCTTCAACCTGCTCTTCAGCAACATCAACCTTTGGAGAATCATCAGCTCCATGAGAATCAGTGGTTCCAGGGGAATCCTCCGGTTTACACCTAGACTTTGACTGCTCTGCTGCTTCAGCCTTCGCACATTGAACCAACTCAAATTAGAAATGTACACAAAATAAAGTCAAGAAATAACTTCAAAAAATATTTAAATCAGCTTACTTGGCAAAAGGCAGTAATCAATTCAGGTCTCAGAATACAAAATCTGGAACCAGGTCCCGTATAGTTTGCATCACGAGGAGTGACTCTCATCAAGTCTAAAAGATAATGCCTGAATTCAAAATAGAGTAAAATTTAGTGACAAAGTATAAGAAAGTTGACATACATGACCTTTTTTTTAATAGTTATTACTGAGTTTGTATAGTTGGTTGTACGTCAAATAGTCCTCAAATAACTTAATTTGGAGTTTTAACATAAACTAAGAGACAAGAAAGCATCTGATCAGAACCATCAATCTTTCCATTGTAGCTTTCACATATACTCCATTCTACAGGAAATGTTGAGATCTAATTTAAAATTTTCTAGCATTTGTACCAGACCAAAGTTGAAGCTGTAAAATAGTTTTACACATCCAAAATTTTCCGGTAGAAACAAGGCCATAAAGCAACCACAACGGAAATATAACAAGTTTATGAAAAAATTAGAAGCAATTTTTCAATATGATCATTAAAGATAACACTCACCTGTCATCGCTCCCGACAATACCCTTGCATTCCACTGGTGCAGCTAATTTAAAAACATTTCCAGATCCATCAACAACAGAGTGTTCCTTCAAATGAAGGAGCTTTGAAGCCTCTAGTACCTATGGTTATAAAGACTCCTTATTGAGGTTTTTGCAACAAAAAGAAACACATAATATAAGACCCCCCAAAGCGTGGGAGAAATGACAACCTAGATGAATAACCTCAAGGTTGCTGGTTCCAATCCCCATACTTGGGGCCAAAATTACCAACCAAAAAATTAAACAAGTAAAAATTCTAAGACCGTAAATCCCCTGCCCTGATCTCCACATCACCAATTCCAAGAGCATATGGAAGAAATTATAAAAAGAAGAGTTCTAGTTGGTTACATTCTACAATGGTTCTCATATACTTGTATACTCCCTCCGTCCCAGGATAAAAGTTCTGGTGGACTTTTCACGCATATTAAGAAGAGGAATGAAATGACAAAATTACCCATAATAATATGTCATTAATTATTTTCAATGTAGGTGAGAGAGTGACTTTCTAGCTATTCAATTCAAAATATTCTCTCTCCATACTTATTAAATATGGAGAGAGAATTAGAATAAGAAAAGTATGAGATATTTAATGCTATGGGTATAATAGGAAAAAATGTGTAAAAGTTTGGTTATTAAAGGAAAATGGACATTTAACCTGGGACTATTCAAAATAGTAATAAAGAACTTTTATCATGGGACAATGGGACAGAGGGAGTATAATATTTCCTAGTTCAATCAAAAGTTCTAACATCTGTAGCAAGAGATCAGTCTCATTTTCAATAATGTGTACCTAAGAAGCAAGGATTCGTCAAGGTCAGCAAATCTCCGAATCCCCCCGCATCCAGATTCATGATTCTTTTAAATTCTTCAAAGGAATTCTTCCGCAGTTTTTTCATAATAAGAATTGGAAATAATACTGATACAATATACTACACAAACTAACATAATGTCTTATATACTAATACTATCAACAAAATTAGTATAACAAACTTTAATAACAAAAATACAATACTTGCAAATCAGCCACAATAAAAAGTCAAAATCCATGTTCTTTCTCACCTTGGAATGAAAATCTTCATTCCAGCAGATTTTCTTGCCATTGTCAACAGAACCATACAAAAGGGAGTCTGATTTATCACCTTGAAGAATTCCAGGTAAAACACTCTGCAAGAGAGGGGGGGAGGAGGTCAAGTCGGCAATAAAGAGGGAAAATAAAAGAAAACGACCTTCTCTACGAGGATGTTAGGGAAAAAAGTTAAACCAAAATTGACTCATGGCGTAAGTAAAGAAAATCTGGACAACAAGAAGCAACCAAGTATTGAGAAAAAGATTCAGATTCTTTTCCTAATTGAGAATTAATGTGCATACAAACAATGGGTCCATCAACATCCCTCCCTGCACGAGGCAGGGAAAAAAGCTAGGTTATTTAGCTAGCATTAGAAAAGCCCAACACCTTAAAAAAAGTTATACAACATGTCCACTAGACAATAAGGTGGAGGAGTAAAACGTAATAGCATCTAATAAAAATTTAAAAACTAGCATCTTATAAAAATTAAAAACATCAAAGAAACTCCAAGAGTAATATGGAAATCAAGAGTCATTTACGGTAAAAGAAATCATACAAAAAACCAAGTTGAAACAGATTAATTACAAACCTGTGCTACTACTCTATGACCTCTATAATCAATAATGGCCATAGCAAGATTATAAAGACCGGGAACATCAGCTTCCTGATATGACTTGATGCCTTTCAGATCATTATTTGCAGACGCATAAGTGGCTTGCTCACTCTCAGCCAGTTGTGCCTCAGCAGGCGCGTCAGTAGGCAATTCCAAAACAAGATCCTCTGTATTTGAGCCACTATATTTATCCTCGTTAAGTCTAGTAACTCCTTGCGATAATTTATCAGTCGTCTTCTCAGATAAATTCTGTGATGAGTTTGTGTTCTCTGTTATTAAATTAGTGTCTGGTGGGTGTTTCCGAGAAAGTTGCTCTAGGTCCGCATCAACAGCAAAACTAAAGAATATATTGTTGTGAACATACCTAAAATGAAAACAAAACAAAGCTAACACCTCAATAGAAATTACACACGCAAACACACATTTTTGCAAAAATAGGTAATGATGGCTTCTCCAAGCTCCAACATCTAAGTTACATGGCTCATTATTGGGATTACTAACATCATTTAAGAGGCATAAATAAGGAGAAAAAGTGGATAACCACTAAGACACGGCAAATTGCGAGAAACTGTGTAGTGGGGCAAGTGTTTGATTGCATTTTAACAGTCCACCTCTTAATGCATTTTAACAACCCACATTTTTGTATTAAGAGGTACTCTGAATAGTTTAAACTGATATTTATATCTTAACTATTTAGAGGACCTCTTAATATAAATATGTGGACTCTTAAGAGACATTAAGAGGTGGACTATTAAGATGTATTAAGATGCAATCAAACACCACCCAAGACATTTGGAAATATGAATAACTAGATGACTGCTTGTAAAATAAATTAATAAATGGATTAAACTTATTTAATTTGAATTTGAACACGACATGTACTCTTTTGTGAGATGTATATATATGTATCCCATTTATTTGTAACGTATATCCATTAAAAACATGTATTTTGACCACAACTACCCCGCTTGATGCTTTAGTGGGACATTAGACAATTAAGCCCACATTTCTGTTTCGGTGACATTACTTGACACTACCTAAGCATAACAATTTTTCTAGCATTGAAAAGAAAATGTAAGAAACAAACATAAAAATAGAATCAACTGGACGGAAGTTCTATTGCACTCAAGGCATTATAGAATAGTAAATAGCAAGTGCCAAAAAGAAGGTCGAAATATTAACAGATAATTTAATAGCCTATTGAGCTGAAAATACTAATTCTTGGACAACAAAAAGTTAAATTTACTGCATATATGATACAAGTGAGTTGTAATCGATGTGGTTAACATATAAATTTTTCTGACCAATCACCAAGTTAAAGAGAGAACACTCGGTATTGAATCCAGTTTGTACTAACATGTGAAAGCACTCCGGATCCGTTGGGTTTATTGGTGGAATGCATCTGCTGATTACCCCAACAGCACCACTTGTTGCTGCATCAACAAAGTCAGAAGTCACTTTGTAAAGAGCCCTATCCCTCAAAATCCTGCAAATAAACATTTTAACCGTCATGAACATCTCTAGAAATTTTAACAAGACAAATCAATAAAACGAATACAAAACTACAGGTGCTATATAGAATAGCAATTATACCTTTCCTGAGGAGTCACATGTGGAAACTCTCGACAAGACTGCAACTCTTCATTCCAGTCTCTTTGCATGCCAATTAACTCGCTTCCAAATGAAAGCGTCAAAGCATTCTCTGCTCTAGCTGCGTCACGCTTGTGATCTAAAACCAAAGGTACCCATAAAAGAAATAATAAATATTGTCAGCAAATGTATGAAAGGGAAGTTCACAAATCCTAGATGAAAAGTTATAAATAAAACGTAGACTTTGGATTGGGAGTTATATATATGTGCGCATATATAGAAGCAATAAATAAAATGTAGACTTTGGATTGGGAGTTATATATATGTGTTTATGTAGAATCAAATATATAAATACATGCAATCTAGAAAACATTGAAGCACCCATCCATGTTTTCGCAACCAGATGATGTATAAGGAATCAAATTAGGTTTCATCATATCAACTTACCAGAAACAGGATACAATCCAAGCCATGAATTAGGTGGCAACAGGGATTGGACATTTTCAAAAGGATGCTTAGATGCCTTTCGCTCCAATATTTCCCAAAAAGGCTTCAAACCAAAAGAAAGAACAAGTAATTTATCAACATAAAAAGGTGATTAGACTTTCCAAATTAGTTAGAATTCTTCAAAGAATTATTTTGCTACCTTTCTTAAACTTGGAGCTAATTTTGTGCATAACTCCAATAAGAGTTGTTGCTTCATAAGCAGTTTTACTTGGTCTTGGGTCAAGGCTATTCCCTGAGCTTGAATTCACATAGAACGCTTTTTGTGGTTCCCGTAATACAGTATTTATTCCTTCCAATGTTACCACATCCAGGTAAATCAGATCCCCAACAAGCCTGGAGGTATCACAACAACTTGCAGTGTGATATTGTACATCTTTTGCAGAAGAGAAAACATAAAAAGCCATACATTTTTACAAAGTTACAATTGACTTCTCGAATATCAGAGGTGAGAAGATAGAACAAACCTTCTATAGCTTGGAGGAGGATTAAATGAAGAGAACACAATGCTCTCCACACATTTGATCTCTTTGGAAGGAGATGACAGCAAATTAGTAAGTGAATCAGAAACATCCTCCATAAAACCCAAATTCTCAAGCTCCTGTACTTCAGTTTTCATGGGTTCTGGGAAATAATATAATCAAGAGCTAAGCTTGCTAAGGGTCTCATGAAATATTATAACAAACCCATATTAAAATATATGAAGGCCTAAAGTCCCAAACCTCCTGAATTTGCAGTTGTACTTTGACCCGCCTCATGCTGTAATGCAAGTGAAGTTGATAATGAGGAATGCAGGGTAGAAAGAGAAAGTAATTCTCTGGTACGGTGAACATGAGCCCTGATAGATCTATCATCATATAACGCTGCAGAAGTTACTTGAAGTTAGAACCCATAAAACAAACCACAACTATTAATTAAGAAAATGACTGAACAGGTGGCATCCTTAATTAAAAGCCCAAATATTACTCCTTCAATACATTTTGAATGCAATATAAAATAGAGTATCGCACGCAATTTGCAATTTGTTTATATGAATAGTTTAGATGCAATCAATAAGAGAAGCATTATCATACCAGCCACCATCTCCAAGGAACATTCACCAGAAGTAATGTCAGCAACTTCGGAGATTTCATGGTAGTCTTCTAGAAGATGAACTTTACCATCCTTTGCATGCAACAATAAATCATAACATGTAACGAAACAGGTCTCAGCAGCATCTAGAAGAAATTGTCGCACATCCATGACGGAATCTCCGGGGCTTAGCTGCCAAAACAAATCAACAATTCGCAATATGGAGAAAACATGTTAAATGCCAAGATATAAGTCCTTCAAGAAAATTCAAAATACAAGTTTGATCAACAACATTAATAACTACTTTTTAAGAAAGAAGTGTAAGACTATACAATTATGCAATTATGACACCAAAAATAAGGATCAATGGCATGTAAAAGGTAAACATAAGCGTATATTTCCCTCATTATGTGATCAATTTAGCTACATGGTAATCCATCAGATACGGTGTAAATGTAAGGTAGCATACTTGTAGTTCAAGCTTCTCGCCGCCTTGTGTCTTGACTGGTACAGGATATAGATGAATATCACCTAAACATCAGAAGAAATATTCTCAGATAATATGTGACCCATATGTCAAAAATCCAATTGATAAATTATGAATGATAAACTCAATATAGTATTAATCGTGTTGGAAGGCTATACCGACCCAATTATTCTCAAGTGTCTAATTGTAAAATAAGTAAAAGAGGATTGATAGAGAGAGAGAGAGAGAGAGAGAGAGAGAGATGACTATGGTTGTAAAAGATAATTATGACATAAAGACAAGGACTAAAATCAGGCCCACTTTCTAAATCAAGAATTAAAACAAATGGAAGAATTCCTATGGTGGAACATACCTATTCATGAAGCAATTCATGTTCGTAAGGGCATAACAAGAACGATTGCAACAACGGTGAATGAATGAAAATAAGAATCAAGGAGGCAAAGATAAATTAAATAAAAGCACCTAAAATTTAAGGCAATATAGTTAAAACAAGTAGAAGCCCATAATTTTAGGAATTATTTTTAAAAGGCGCACACGATAGATACTATCTGGTAAATGGCAAACCAATAGACCATTGCTAAAGACACACCAAGGCCAAGCAGAGTGGCAAATATTGCATTCTAAACAATTTTATTGCAGACAGGGAATTCATGAGTTTGATACAACTCGAAAATGTGGAGTGCAAGTTTGTTTCTTGCTTAACCTACATTGTGTTAATTTATATTGCCACACGTACATAAATGTGCTGTGATGGTTTGTTTCTTTCTTAACCTATATTGCTTTACCTTCCCTTGCCACATGTATCAATTGCATCACTTCTTAGTGAATGTTCAATTACACAAAGTTTGGAGCGTTTAGTGTATTTGGAGCATTTGGAAGTCTAAATACACTTGAAAATCTTGATCGTTTAGAAACAAATTATATTAAACAGGGCCTATTTAACTCACAAATGCAGCATTTAAATCTCAACGCAATGCACCAAAAATGGTGCGGTGTGTATGGAAGTACAAATGTTACCGCCGCAAATGTGCAAACACTAGTAACCGAACAAAGCCTTAGTCAATTTCAACTATTTAACAAATCACAGCAAGGGATAGAGAATAAAAGTGAGACAATTAAAGATGTACAGACAAGGAGGACATAGAAAAATGAGAGATGCTAGGCCATGCCACAAACAATAACTTCTCATGCTTCAAATACATTGAGATACATTTACTGTATGTCTCATTTACATCTTGGTTTCTATCACTGATCTAACAATTTACCCATCCATCATGACGATCATTACTTAAATTATATAATAACATTAGATAACTAGGTTTTCCCTTCTTAGAATATTGATTTAAATGTCCCATCACACTCAAACAACAGGTGACAACGGTGACTCTGGAGGCAGTACATCCAAAGATTAAAGATTGACAATTAATATGACAGAGGAGCAATTGCTCTGTTCCTCCCATTTACCTAATTGCTTAATCATCTAGTATCATATAATGAATAACTCCAAAAGTTGTTCTTGCCGATGTCACCCATATAACCCCAGCCAGGATTATTATCTAAAATTAAACTATGAGATAATAACTAAGAAATTTGCATTCTTTCAACTACTAGAGAGCTGCAGATTTATCTCAAATCTTAGCTGTTAAATCTACTCAACAATAAGAATCAAAATTTAAAAAGTTAGTTCTTTTTAGATGATAGCGTAGCAATGTGATAAGCCAACAAATAGAAATAAAAGAATTACCAAGTCAAAACCTTTACCTTGCTTTCCCTGGTTCTCGGGATTCACATTTTTTGCCTCCTTGACCTCCGAATTGGCCGCATTTGCTTCACTGATGGTCGCGTCTCCATTAGCAACAACAGCTATTGGTGACTCTAAAGATGGTAAGATATCTTTTGAGGGTACATCAGATGAGGCAGAGGCAGCAGTTTCTGAAGAATTTTCATTATTCTGCAACCCTTTCCTGTTCCTTCCTTTGTTCAATTTTCCAGCCATTCTATCCTCTTCTATACCCACAAAAAAATGACAAAGTTTAAGCATTGAAGTTCCATCAAAAAGGTAACTAAGCAGAAATACTTGTTTTTCAGATAATAATTAATACTCAAATTCAGACTCTTCTGTACCCAAAAAAAATGACAAACTTTGAAGTTCCATCATAAAGGTAACTAGGCAGAAAACTTTTTCAGATGAATATCAATAATTTCATTACACCCAAAAATAAAAATTCAAAATTTAAGCATTGAAGTTCCAACTGAGCAGAAATACTTGTTCTTCAAAATGACAAACTTTAACTGAACAGAAATACTTGTTCTTCAAAATGAAAAACTTTAAGAATTGGAGTTCCATCAAAAAGGTAACTGAACATAAATACTTGTTTTTCAGATAAAAA
This sequence comes from Panax ginseng, assembly GCA_020205605.1. Classification (NCBI taxonomy): domain Eukaryota; kingdom Viridiplantae; phylum Streptophyta; class Magnoliopsida; order Apiales; family Araliaceae; genus Panax; species Panax ginseng. The sequence goes on from CM035134.1 coordinate 18,008,510, forward strand.
TCAAAACTTTGATCACGCCCTCTTCTCTACCAAAAAAAAAAATAATTGACTTAGTCTAAGCATTGAAGTTCCATCAAAAAGGTTACTAGGCAGAAATAATTGTTTTCCAGATAAAAATCAGTACTTCAATTTCTGTTCTGTACTAAAAAAATGACAAACTTTAAAATTTGAAGTTATTAGCAGATATACTTCTTTTCAGATAACAATCAAAACTTTCATCTCACTCTCTTCTGTACCCAAAAAACCGACAAAGATTAAGCATTGAAGCTCCATCAAAAAGGTTAATAGACATAAATTCACTTGTTTTTTCATATAAAAATCAATACTTTCAATTCAGAACAGTGCTACCCAAATCGCCTCTTTCCTACGAACTGGGTCGGGCGGCTCAGAACGTGAATACACATGAATTAACAAATACCTGCTGAAGAGATGAGATGAATTGAATCGCCTTATAACTAAGAGGAAGGAGAAGTCTGCTCGAGTCGCCCTTAACTGAGAGAGAGGAGAGAGGGAAATGGGGGTTAAGTATAGGGACGGGATGGGACGGGACGGGACGGGACGGGATGGCTGATAGATTTTTGGTTGAGTCACAGAATTAGGTTTTTCTGAAATTTTGCATTAAATAGTAGCATCCATATCTCTTTCTAATTGATTAGTTATTTGTGTTTAAAGTTTTAAATTTTAAATTGTTTATATTATTGGATTGAAAAACTTGATAAAGTTGTTCTTTAAAATGGAGATGATAATTAATTAAATACAGTAAATCATATTAAAAAATGAAATATCGTGGTCCTCATAAAAAATAATTAATAATCTTATATTTTTGCTCATGACTAGATAATTATAAAAAATATAAACGACATTTGTAACGCCCAAAATAGATTCACAAATTCATTCTGAGTGGTCAAATACATGGTATAAAAAATAACTATAACTTCAGTATTATAATTGTCGTACAAAATACGATATTACATATGTTGTGAGTTTAAATATAAATATTATCTTCTAGACAATATCCAAATTCAAATAAGTTCTCATTACAATTATTGATACACAATTTTATAAAATAGTGAAGACTGCTAAAATAATTGTCTTAAAAATATTCGCGTCATTCTCTCCTCATTATCAACCAAATAGAATAGGGCCTTAAACCGACAACTCAAAGAAACTTGGCTTCGTCTTCGCGACACGGTCATTGTTTTTGTTTTGCTCGACTGATTAACTCTACCTCTTTCATGTGACGAAATACTTTCGTGAAAGTACTTGTCGTTGAAACGATTCTTGGAACTTCTCCCAAGACATCTTGGTCTGGCGGAGTTGAGTACGCTTTCTGATTTCCACCAAGTAATATGCCTCTACCCATGACATACGAGGTGGCAAGGGAACCTTTTGCTCCTCGGAGCATCCCAAAGACATCAAATATCTTGTTGATCCGCTTAATCCATGTATCCGCTTTTAAGTGATTTTGGCTCTCCAAAAACTCCTATTGTGAGAACCTGGATTTTATGAATAAATATTTAATTTTCTCGAAATATTTTTTTAATATTATGGTGTGGAATTGATATAATGTTATAGTTGTGGGTAGTATTTATAAAATTTGCAAAAGTATGCAGTTGTCGATTATATTCGATTGGTCGGGAATATTCTTTTTGTCGGAAATATCCGTGCGACAGCACAATCATCAGTAGACCCCACAATGGAAATCTTGTAAGTAGTTAGAAAAACGACAAAAATATTTTATGAAAATAACTACGGAGGTTTTACTGTTGATCTTTGTTGAACTACCCATTAGTAAAGTAAATGCGATGTCTGGCGTGGTTGCATAAGTAGCACCGGTATTGATTATTGATGCTTACGTAAGAAGTCACTCGGTTATCTTTGCATTATTACTCTGATAATTTACGCATCATCATCTCTCTCATTATTGATTCGATTATTGTCACAGTATCATCTACATAATATGATATTATTAAATCAATAGTTGAGATGACAAAGTTATTCATATTATTAAATTGTAATATTTACAATGTCTATAAGTTCTGTCAAGGAGAGGTTTGGCCATCTAATTGCGCGCCAATAGGGAGAAATCCTTATTGGAAAACCCTCTTTCTTTCAGGAGCGACTGGTTGATAAATATTGTGAGTTATAATATTAATGATGAATGTTGTTCGGAGTTGAATTTGGAGACGCGGACGTGATATTTGAGTCCAGAACGTCGAAATTAGTAAAAATAGTCTATAAACACAAAATTTTCTGAAATTCACTATTTGGTCAAAAAGTCAACAGTTGACTTTTTTGGGAAAAGTCAAACTTCGAAATTTCAAATTTTATATTTTTGATAAAAATAGTTTCATTATGTTGGAATTATTTGTGTTAGTGAAAATCGACATTTATTTCGATAAAATTTGATGTTTGGAGGTTATATTGATCAATCAGGTATTTAACCGGATAAATGAGCAATTGATTGCTATTATTTCACATGATTATAACTATTTGTTCACATGTGATACTATTAATTCATATTCTTGTTACTATTAGGGGAGTTGGTGTAAGATTGATAATACTTGCATAACTAAGTTAAAAATGGAGGTATAGATGGAGGTACTATACTGTAATTCGTATTTTCACATGTCTAGAACTATTTGTTCACATGATTTACTATTAAATCACATGATTTACTATTAGGAGAGTTGATGCAAGTTTGATAATACTTAGATGACTGAATTAAAAATGAAAGAAAAGTTAGAGGTATTGTACTGTAATTTTTCGAGCCCCAAAACGTGCAATTATCGAAACTATGTTTTTCTATAAATAGAAGCTCATTCTTCTTCATTTCTCACCAATTCATCAAAGCTTTAGAGCCATTATTATAGAGAGAAATTATAGAGAGAAGCTATAGAGAGAAAATCTATAGAGAGAAAGAAGAAGAGAAGTCTGCTTCCTTTCTATTCCAATATCCAGTTTCTTCTAAGGTAAGGGGTGTTATTCTTTCTTATTCATGAAGAGAACTTTTGTTATTCCATTCTTTATTATTCTGTTGGAATAACCTGTAAAAGTGGCATACCCTATACATAACCTGTATACGCGACATACCCTATACTTGGTGAAATCCTTATGTTATTCCATTCTTTATTATTCTGTTGGAATAACCTGTATGCGTGATTTACCCTATACTTGGTGGAATGACCTGTATATGCGGTTTACCCAATATTTGGTGATCTTCTTCTGTTATTCCATTCTTTATTATTATGTTGGAATAACTTTGTTTGCTAAGTATCGCATACTGGTGAAATTCTTTTATTATTCCGTTTCTTTATTATTACTGTTAATATCCTGTAAATTAATGAATTTCACCCCACGACTCGTTCCATATTTATTATTCCGCATTTAATATTCTGTCAGAATATCATGTCTGTGCTTTACGCTGGACCTGGTTCCATTACTTATTATTCTGCATTTATTATTCTATCGGAATATCCTGTCGGTGTGAATTTCACCTGACCTGGTTCCATATTTATTATTCCGCATTTATTATTTTGTTGGGAATAACCTGTCTGTGCGGTCTCTATCACATGCATGGTGAATCCTTCTGTTATTCCATTCTTTATTATTCTATTGGGATAACCTGTCTATGTGGATTGCCACATGCATGGTGAATGATCCTTTGTATTCATTCCTTATTAAATTGTGGAAAATATCTGTTTACGTTGATTATGATGAGAGTCATAATAAAAGCATTGGATTGATGAAAATCATGGATATATGAAGTATTAGTAAGTGTTATAATGAGTTATGTTGGTTATTATGAGAAAACATGAAAGTTTCTTAGAAATCACAAAGGGTTGAAAAATCAGATTTTGGTAAAAACGTAACACGAAATTCAATTAACCATATCTCCTATTATATTTTGAATTTTTGAGTGTGGTCAAGTCCTAGAGTTAGATCTATGAGTTACCTAACTAATCCAAGTGGAATCACTGGAAAAGATGTTGTAGATTTTTTGTGTGGACTGATTTTAGTAAAGGATGTAAAAGCTGGAAATTGCAAAAAGGTTGCTGTCCAAAATTTGAAGGGGCTGTTTTGGCCACTTATTTTGTGAGAAAAATTCAGCCCTTTTGGGAAATGAAAGTATATGGTATAAAGAACATCCTGTCCAAAAATGAGCTCATTCCGACGTAAAATGAGCAAGTTATGATCATTTCAATATTTAGGTTTTTCCGACGAAAAACGTTATAATCGGAGTTCTACAACTCCGATGACCATGAAATTTAAACTGGAGTCTCACATTAACATGTATTAGGTCCTGCCAAGATTTGGGAATTTTTGGAGTTAAACTTGAGGTAACTAATTTCTTAAGGAATTAATTGGAAATTGATTTTTTAAAAATAGTAAATAAATTTTAAAAATTCCGAGAAAAATATATTTTCATTATGGGACTATATTATGCTAAATCTCAGAAAAGAAATATTTTTGGGACTGATTTGGTATTTTTTATGAAAATGGTTTAGTTACGAATATATGAGTTAAATATGTTATGTGAAGTAACAAAGTTGGAAAATAGGATTTTATGGCTTGGAAATCCTATATGAGGTATATGCATATTGTTGATGAGGAATTTGATCATTGGTGATGAAATCTTATGAGTATGGCATTCTTGAATGATTAGATACATTAGTTGGTAAAGTGTAAACAATTGAAATAAATTGTTTATAAGTTTAAGAAGTGATTAAAACATTGTTATGATATTAACAATATTAGATTATGAATTTATTATGTGATTGATAATATTTGGATAAATTTAAAGTCTTTAATATTTATCCTTGTTTTCAGTTGATTAAAGTTTATATCATTGTCATCATCCTCATGCTTATATGGTGATAAAAGTTATCTTTGGCTTGCGTGCGAAGATGGACTGTTGATTATTGAATTGTATATCTTTGGCTTACGTGCAAAGATGGATTGTTGATTATTGGTTTTATTGTTGTATATCTTTGGCTTACGTGCGAAGATGGACTGTTGAATATTGAATTGTATATCTTTAGCTTACGTGCAAAGATGGATTGTTGATTATTGGTTTTATTGTTGTATATCTTTGACTTACGTGCAGAGATGGACTGGGTATGATTGTGATCATGGATTATTCGATATAATCATGACCATTGATGATTTAATAAATATCCTTGGCCCGTAGTGCAGGGATGATTCGATGATGTGGTTCATTTACAGGGATAAAATATTATTGGTGGATTTTTAACATGGAGAAGATAATAGACCTGATGGTCTATTTGACTCTTCTAATGGATTGCTTATTCCGCTGTAGTTAAACTTGATGTCTATTGTATTTTATCAGTTTAACATTGTTGAAGACTATTGATAATTTATTCTGCATTATCTTAATCATAATATTTCTTACTGGGCTAGTTGAGCTCACCCTTTCTTTCACTGTTCTCTTCAGAAATGAGAATATACCGGGACGAGTCGGGGAGCGGGTGATCCGAGATGATAACATTAGTAGTCCTCACTATTCTATTAAATAGTGTGACAATAAATGTAACGAGGATCGATTTGAGTTTGTATATCGTCTATGAGGACTCCATTGAGAATGGATATTGTCTCAAAGAAAAGATTTCTTGCTTAAACTCTCGGTTTATGTATTGTCGTATGCTACACGACATTTGTATAATTAAGTTTGTATTTGTATTTTGTACCATGTATTTGGCGACTCAAGATGGATGATGTATACCTAATTTTGGGGCGTCACACCGGTGGTCCCAGTTCCTTAAACTGTTTGACGGTGACCATCCGAGAGTTGCCAGTATTTCCACCTGTATTTTGGACAGGAGCCGATCTCGCCTGATGTTGCATGAATTGCATGAAGCCTCGGAACATTCCATCGTTCATCATTTGGTCAGTGTTGTTGTTTGCCTGAGGATTGTCGCCTTCCTGATGCACATTATCCCGACTATTGATCTGTGGAGACTCAACGGTCTCTTGTGCTCCATTGATATTCTCAACATTCTCGGATGTCATTTTCAAATACTGCCATAAAATAAGAGTTAAATAACATATCACATATTATCCCTATACTCTGACCGACCAATTAAATACCAAATAAACTTAAATTAGGTAGGTCATATTAGCGAAGGAATTCCCCGTCTCTCCCCTCCTAGTTCTTATCTCACACCTTAGTCAAGGATCATATCCCTAAGCTTTGATACCAACTGTGACGCCCCCAAAATAGGTATACATCACTTATTCTGTGTCGCCAAATATATAGTACAAAATATGAATACAATCTTAATTATACAACAAGAGAGCTGTGAGTTTAAATACAAATACTGTCTTCTAGACAATATCCACTCTCAGAATAGGTCCTCATTACATTTATTGACACACTATTTAACAGAATAGTGAGGACTACTAGCTAATACTATCTTCCGGACCATTACTCCGTTCACCGACTCGTCCCAGCTACGTTCTCATTTCCTGAAGAGAACAGTGAAAGAAAGGGTGAGCTCAACTAGCCAAGTAAGAAATATTATGACTAAGATAATGCAGGATAAAATATCATTAGTCTTCAACAATGTTAAACTGATAAAATACAATAGACATCAATTTTAACTGCAGCGGAACATGCAATCCATTAAAAGAGTCAAGTAGAGGATAAAATCTACTATCTTTTACGATTTAAAAGGTTTTTCATCACTTTTATCGCTGGAACTCAGCTTAATAAATAAACCACATCATCGAATCACCCCTGCACTACGGCCAAGGATATTCTTTAGTATCACGACCACAAATTATCCATGCACTACGGGCCAAGGACATTCGTGTATTCATTAATGGTCATGATCATGCCAACAATTGTCCCTCAATGCACTACGGGCCAATGAAGACTTTTACCACATTATTTGTAACATTACGGTCATAATTACACCGAATAATCCCTGGTCATAATTATACCAAGTCCATCTATGCACTTTCACGTGCCACGTATGACTTTCAACATAATATAAACATGAGGATGATGACAATGATATAAGAATTCAATAAAACAAGTTCAAGAATTAATTTATCCAGAACTAACAACGTCCAAATTGTCAACATGATACTTACGTGTAGAGTAAAATTTAAGAATGCTCGTAAGAATATTTCCATGAAAAGATATCGATGAAGCGCAAAATATCAAGGATATTCTACTAATTTCATGGAGTATAGAAGTCAAAACTTTAACCAACCGAGTATAATAAAGAATGGAATAACAAAAGAAATCACCATGCATGCGGTGATTGCGATGACGAAAGTTATTCCAATAATAATAAAAAGATTTTACCCAGTGTCCGTGTAAAACACACAAACAGGATGTTCCAATAAAATAATAATAAAGATTTTAACCAGTCAAGTGTAAAACACACGCATGGGATGTTCCAACAGAATAATAATAAAGATTTTAACCGAATCAGTCCTGTAAAACACACATGATGTGATGTTCCAATGTAATAATAGAAGAATGTCACCAAGTATAGGGTGAATCACAGATATACAAAGTTATTCCAATGTAATAATAGGAAATGGAATAACAACAGCTTCTCTTCATGAATAAGAAAGAATAACACCCTTTACCGTAAAAAAAGAACTGGATATAAGAGTAGGGAAGTAGCGAGAATATTTTTCTATAGTTTCTCTATAATTTTTCTCTCTGGAGTTTTAGTGAATTCGTAAGAAATAATGAAGGAATGAGCTTCTATTTATAGGAGAATAGAAAGGCACTATTCATGGATGAAATAATTTTACAGAATTATTTTTCAATTTACTAACAATTAAGTCAATTAACTAACCAATAACATCACAACAAAAATTAAAATATAATACATATATATAAACACATGTTTTCAATTTATATATATCATTATTATATAAACACCACTTGATTTTTCTCCCCTATAACCAACATCAATCCCCCACCCACCCACCCAAAAATCAATTTCACTACACTCTTACACATCACTATCACACTACCACTTTTCTACCATTTTCCACTCACACACACATCACACACCTATCACTTTCACATATCATTTTCTCCCACCATATACTCAATACATACATATACTTCCATACGTATACTCTTCTATTTTCAAAATCATTTTTCCAACACAAATGGGCCCCACATGTGGGCCCCACTTTTATAAAAAATTTTACTGATTATTTTTGAAAAATGGGTAAATGGAGATCCATAAAATAAGCAAAACTTCATAAAAATCACCTTAATAATTTTAACAACATTTATCATCTTTATTATAATTCACAATATTAATCGACCAGGTCGTTCCCAGGAAAGAGGGGGCTTTTCAATAAGGATTTCTCCATATTGGTGCGCAATTAGATTATTTAACCTCTCATTGACAGAACTTCTAGACATCGTTAATATTGCAAATAATAATATTAATAACTTTGTCGTCTCAATTATTGATTTAATAATATATAGAATATCAACAATAATTGAATCAAATAACGTGAGATACTATGCAACAATTACTATAACAATAATTGAACAAAACTGAATGACTTCTCACGTAAGCATCAATAATCAATACCGTGTGCTACTATGCTACTACACGCATATTTATCGTATTTTTTACTACTGAGTAGTTCAACAAACAAGATAACGATAAAACTTTCGCCGTTATTTTCATAAAAAATATTTTTGTCATTTTCTCAATCCGACAATAATTCTGTTGTGGGGTCCACCAATGATTGAGCCGTTGTACGAATATTCCCTGCTAAACCGAATATTCCTCGACCAATCGAATATAATATGACAACTTGCATACTTTGCAAAATTTGTAAATATTACCCACAAATATAACATTATATTAAATTACTCCATAATATTCAAAAATGATAATTATAGAAACTTTATCTTTATTCAAAAAGTTGGGGTCTTACAATTTGCCTTATAACTGTTGTTGTAGGAGAATTTCACCAATGGTAAGTACTTATCCTAACTCCCTTTGAAGTCTAGAACACAAAGTCTCAATAGATCTTTAAGAGTTTGAATAGTCCTTTTCGATTGCCCGTCCGTTTGAGGATGGTATGCTGAACTGAATCATAAATCCGTGCTCATAGCTTTCTATAAGCTAACCCAAAATCGTGAAGTGAATCTTGGGTCTCTATCAAAAACTATGGATACTAGCATACCATGCAACCTCATAATCTCATTCACGTATATACGAGCAAGACGTTCAAGGGAATAAGTCTCTTGTATCGACAAGAAATGTATGGTCAAAATCTTTCAACAGCTCAAGCCAACATCATTGTCGCATGTTGAGTTCCTTTTGGGTGAAGAAATATTTGAGGCTTTTATGATCTGAATATATCTCCACTTTCTCCCCATATAGATAGTGCCTCCAGATTTTTAACGCAAAAACGACTGCTGCCAATCATGAGTAGGATAATTCCTCCCATATTCTTTGAGTTGTCGCAAGGCATAGGCTATGACTTTCCCATGTTGCATGAGAACACATCCTAAACCTTTGCCCGAAGCATCGCTGTAGATGACAAATCCCTCTGAACCTGATGGTATTGTCAGAACAGGTGCCCAAATAAGTCTCCTCTTGAGTTCTTGGAAACTCTTCTCACATTCCTCGCTCCATTCAAATTTCGTATCTTTCCGAGTCAACTGAGTTAATGGAGTAGCGATTCGATAAAATCCTTCAACGAATCTCCGATAATAACCAGCTAAGCCCAGAAAGCTACGTACTTCGGTTACTGACTTAGGTTGCTCCCAACTTTGTATTGCTTCAATATTTGTCGGGTCAACTGATATTCTATACTTCGATACCACGTGCGCAAGGAATGCTACTTCTTCAAGCCAGAACTCACATTTATTCAGCTTGACATAAAGCTTGTTTTCATGAAGCTTTTGGAGTATCAGCCTCAAGTGTTACTCGTGATCTTCACGACTTTTAGAATAGATGATGATGTCATCAATAAAGACAACCACAAAATGATCCAAATATTCATTGAATACTTGGTTCATCATATCCATGAAATTCGCAGGAGCATTAGTCAACCCAAAAGACGTGACTAGGAATTCATAATGCCTGTAACGAGTTCTGAAGGAAGTCTTCAGAATGTCATCAGTTTTAATTTTTAACTGATGATATCTGGAACGAAGATCGATTTTTGAGAAGAATTTAGCACCTTGCAATTGGTCAAACAGGTCATCAATGCGAGGTAGTGGATACCTATTTTTGATGGTGACATGGTTCAACTCCCGATAGTCAATGAAAAGTCACATACTCCCATCTTTCTTCTTTACGAATAAAACAGGAGCACCCTAAGTGGATGTACTAGGATGAATGAAATCAATATCCAACAACTCCTGTAGTTGGGTGTTTAACTCCTGAAATTCTATAGGAGCCATTCGATATGGGGTTTTGGAAATGGATTTTGTACCGGGTTCAAGGTCAATACAAAATTCGATATCATGCTCTAGGGGTAGGCCAGAAAGTTCTTCAGGAAATACGTCAGGAAATTCAATAACAACAAAAATACCATTCAAATCTGACGTATTTTTTTTTAAATTCATGACATGGGCTAAGAAAGCTTGACATCCATTTTTTAATAAACGAATGGCTTTATGACTTGATATGATAGTGATTGACTTTAGTGGTTTGGTTGCTTGAATTCGTATAACAGGTTGGTTAGGAATATGAAAACTAACAACCTTACGAAAATAATCAATTTTAGCATGATGAGTGGTTAACCAATCAATTCCTAAAATCACATCAAATGCAAATATTTTAAAAGAGATGAGATCAATAGGTAATGTGATGGTCCCAACTTGAATAAAGCAAAATTTATAAACAGTGGATGTAATGAAAGTTTCTCCTAACGAAGTTTCAACATATAAGTTAAAGTCTAATTTCTTAGAGTCAACTTCAAGCGTTGAGCACAAGCAAGAGAGATAAAAGAATGGATAAAACCGGTATCTAATAAGGTATAAACTTCACAAGAGTTTATGATTAGCTTACCCGTGATCACCTCGTTCAGGTCCCTCACGTTTTGGGTAGTCACGACAAACGCTCTTCCAGAAACTGCTGACTTTGACTTGTCCGGGACAGCCTTTGGAGTCACCATCCCCACTGAACTTGGTTTCGTTACAGAATAATCTCGAGCTATATGACCTTCCTTTCCACAGTTATAACATACCTTAAATTTTTGTTGGCAGTTTGGGCTAATGTGTCCCTCTTTCCTGCATTTATAACATACGACCGGTGGTCGCACTCCTCCCTTAGAAACAATTGATGCTGGTGTTGACGTCTTTACATTATCATTGTTGTACCTTCTCTTTTTGAAATCTCCCCCCGACTCGTTTCTTCTACTATCATGACCACGATTACCATCAGAGTGGTTATCGCTTCTGTCCGGATATTTTCCTCCCCGTTGATTGTCATTACTCTGATGACTGCTACGGGTACGACCCTGGTTGTAGTCCCCCAGTTGAACAGACTCATTATCACGCTCTAAAAATTGAGCTTTGTTCACAACATCTGAATATAAAGAATTGTGAGAAATGAGGTATTGACGAATTTCGGGTTTCAAACCTCTCAGAAACATCCGCGTCATACGTTCCTCATTCTCTACCAAATGAGGTGCAAACCTGGATAACTCTACAAACTTAGCCTCGTACTGGGACAGAGTCATGTTGTTTTGTTCCAGTCTGATAAACTCTACCTCCTTCATATGACAAATACTTTCAAGAAAGTACTTATCATTGAACAGTTTCTGGAATGCTTCCCAAGACATATTGAGTGCGGCAGGCTGGGTACGCTTCACAGATTCCCACCAGTAATCTGCCTCACCGCGGAACATAAAGGTGGCGAATGGAACCTTCTGTTCCTCCGTACATCCCAAGACATCAAATATCTTGGTAATTTACTTAACCCAATTTCCGCCTTGATCGGATCCGGCTTTTCCAAAAACTCCGGCGGTCCTAACTCCTTGAATTGCTTAGTAGTGATGTGACGCCCCCAAAATAGGTATACATCACCTATTCTGAGTCGCCAAATACATGGTACAAAATACAAATACAACCTTAAATATACAACATGAGCTGTGAGTTTTAATACAAATATTGTCTTCTAGACAGTATTCAAACTCAAAATAAGTCCTCAATACATTTATTATCACACTATTTTATAGAATAGTGAGGACTACTAATACTATCATCTGGACCGTCATTCCGTTCCCCGACTAGTCCCTGCTACGTTCTCATTTCCTGAAGAGAACAATGAAAGCAAAAAGGGTGAGCTCAACTAGCCCAGTAAGAAATATTATGATTAAGATAATGCAGAATAAATTATCGTTAGCCTTAAACAATGTTAAACTGATACAATATAATAAACATCAAGTTTAACTACAGCGGAACAAACAATCCATTAGAAGAGTCAAGTAGAGAATAAAATATACTATCTTCTATGATTTAAAAGGTTTTTCATCACCTTTATCGCTGAGACTCAGCTTAATAATTAATCCACATCATCCCTGCACTACGGCCAAGGATATTCATTAGTATCACGACCACAAATTATCCATGCACTACGGGCCAAGGATATCCGTATTTTTATCAATGCTCATGATCATGCCAATAACTGTCCATCAATGCACTACGGGCCAATGTGGATTTTACCACATCATTTGTAACTTTACGGTCATGATTATACCGAATAATCCCTAGTCATAATCATACCAAGTCTATCTATGCATTACAAGCCACAGATGACTTTCAACATAATATAAACATGAGGATGATGACAATGACATAATAATTCAATAAAACAAGTTCAAGAATAGATTTTAAAGATTTATAAGTTAATTTATCTTGAACTCAATAATGTCCAAATTGTCAACATGATACTGCTTTGTGGAATAAAATTCAAAAATGCTTAGAAGAATATTTCCATGAAAAGATACTGGATGAAGCGTAAATACTCAGGATATTCTACTAATTTCATGGAGTATAGAAGCCAAAAACTTTAACCAACTGAGTATAATAGAATATATGAAACTGCAAATGGATTTTCGCCCGCCATGCGGTTATCCACGTAGACAGATCATTTCCACAAGTTAATAAGGAATGAATACAAAGGATCATTCACCATGTATGCGGTAATCCACATGTATGAAAGTTATTCCAACAAAGTAATAAAGAATGGAACCAGTGTCACGATAATCCGCATGCATGTGATATTCCAATGTAATCATAAAGAATGGAACCAAGTCATGCGTAATCCGCACAGACATGATGTTCTAACAGAATAATAAAGAATGGAATAACAATAGAATTCACCAGGCATCTAGGCATGCGATAGATCGCATGCATAAAAGTTATTCCAATGTAATAATAAAGAATGGAATAATGAAAGAATTTCACCATGTATGCGGTATTTAGCATGACAAGTTATTCCAACATAATAATAAGGAATGGAATAACAATAGCTCTCTTCATGAATACGAAAAGAAATAATACCCTTACCTCAAAAGAAAGATCGGATACTCGGAATAGTGAGGTAGCAGACTTCTCTTCTTCTTTCCCTCTATAATTTCTCTCTATAATAATTGCTCTATAACTTTAGTGAATTGGTGAGAAATGAAGGAAGAATGAGCTTCTATTTATAGAAAAATATAGTTTCGATAATTTCACATTTTGGGGCTCAAAATATTACAGTATAATACCTCCCTCTTTTCCTTCATTTTTAATTTAGTCCTGCAAGTATTATCAAACTTGCACCACCTCCCCTAATAGTAAATAATGTGAATCAATAGTTCAATCATGTGAATCAATAGTTATAATCATGTGAAAATACGAATTACATTATAGTATCTCCATCTATACCTCCATTTTTAACTTAGTCATTCAAGTATTATCAATCTTGCACCACCTCCCCTAATAGTACAAGAATGTGAATCAATAGTACACACATGTGAACAAATAGTTATAATCATGTGAATTAATAGCAATTAAATGCTCATTTATCCGGTTAATTACCCGATTGGTCAATATAACTTTCAGACATCAATTAATATCGAAATAAATGTCGATTTCCACTAACACTAATAATTCCAACACAATGGAACTATCAATTTCATCTTTAATCAACACAAACTTATTCATCATTAATATTATAATTCACAATATTTAACAATCGTGTCGCTCCTGTGAGCAGGGGCTTCTCGATAAGGATTTCTCCTTATTGGTAGCCGCAATTAGATGACCAAACCTCTCATCGATGTAACTTCTAGACATTGTAAATATTGCAATTTAATAATATGAATAACTTTGTCGTCTCAATTATTGATTTAATAATATATCATATTATGCAGATGATACTGTGACAATAATCGAATCAATAATATGAGAGATATGATGCAACAATTACTGTAGCAATAATTGAGTATAATTGAGTGACTTATCACGTAAGCATCAATAATCAATACCGTGTGCTACTATGCAACCACGCGTATTACTGCACTTTTACTACCGAATAGTTCAACAGTTTTAACGGTAACACTTTCGTCGTTATTTTTAATAAAAGATAATTATGTCATTTTCTTACTACGATAATACTTTCGTTGTGGGGTCCACCAATGATTGTGCCGTCGTATGAATATTTCCTGTTAAAACGAATATTCCCCGACCAATCGAATATTATATAACCACTTGCTTACTTTGTAAAAATTGTAAATATTACCCATAACTATAACATTATATCAAATCCACACCATAATATTCAAAAAAATATTTCGAGAAATTTAAATCTTTATTCATAAAATCTGGGGTCTCACAATCTCCCCTCCTTATGAAATTTCACCCTCGAAATTTACGTACGTACCTGGTATGCCAAAGAGGTAAGGATACCTTGAATACCTTTATCATCGAAAACATTACACGTTGTATACGTACATGCCCGATGTCCTCCGATTGCCTCTGAATGCACATTAGTCCCTAATATAGCCATTTTAGGCCTTGATACTGACTTCAAATCTCAAAACATAAAGAATAAAAGATTTAGGTCTACTCGTTATCTTTTCGAATCATCTTGAATCACCTCAATCGGAGTTCGTATGAAAAAGTTAAGCCCAATTTACTAAAGAACGTCCGGACAGATTTTGGCTTAACACTTGACCAGCGCCTAGGTGCCCAAATTTGGCCTTGGGCAAGCGCCTAGGTGACCAAGAACAGATTCTAAGCGCCGAGCCTAGTGCCTAGGCGCTCGACCTTTGGCACTTAACTCCAATTTTCTAGATTTTGTAACTTTTGACACACATACTTCAAATATTCATAACTTCTTCATCCGTTATCGGAATTAGTCCGTTTTCGAGGCTATGGAAAGCTTGTAACATGCTCTATAAAACCCCTATGATTTCATAATTTTTTAGATTCATTTATTATTCCAAAATTTAGCTCCAAAGTCTCCCAAGACTAAGCTTTTACTAACAACGATACGTGAAAAACGTTATGAACACGCGACATACTTGGCGGTAAAATGAGTCTATAGGCCACAGTTCCTACTCGATCGAGGATTTCAAATGGCCCAATTAAATCAAGGGTTGAGATAATGTGACGCTGTAAGACCCCAACTTTTTGAATAAAGATGAATTTTCTATAAATATCATTTTTGAATATTATGGAGTGAAATTGATATAATGTTATAGTTGTGGGTAATATTTATAAATTTTGCAAATTACGCAAGTTGTTATTTAATATTCGATTGGTCGGGGAATATTCGTTTTAGCAGGGAATATTTGTACGATGACACAATCATTGGTGGACCCCACAACGGAATTATTATCGGATTGAGAAAACGACAAAAATACTTTATGAAAATAATGGCGGAAGCTTTACAGTTAAAACTGTTGAACTACTCAGTAGTAAAAGTACAATAATACGCGTGGTTGCATAAGTAGTACATGTATTGATTATTGATGCTTACGTGAGAAGTCACCGCTTTTGTTCAATTATTGCTATAGTAATTGTTGCATAAAGATCTCACATTATTTGATTCAATTATTGTCGATAATTTATATATTATTAAATCAATAATTGAGATGATAGAGTTATTAATATTATTATTTGAAATATTAACGATGTCTAGAAGTTCTGTCAAGGAGAGGTTTGTTCACCTAATTGCGCGCCAATAGGAAGAAATCCTTATTAGAAAGCCCCCTCTTTCCTGGGAACGACCTGGTCGATTAATATTGTGAATTATAATAATGATGATAAATATTGTTAAAAATGTTGAGTGGATTTTTGTGAAGTATTTGATGTAAATTTTGCTTATTTTATGGACCCCCATTTACCCATTTTTCAAAATAATCGGTAGAAAATTATTTAATATAATAAAAGGTGGGGGCCCACTGTGGGGCCCACGTTTGAAATTGAAGCAGGAAGTTGGCTGATGTTTTTCACGGGAGTGGTTTTTATGGTGGGTATTATAATAATTGTATATACATATATATATATATATATATATATGATTGATTATATATATATATATAATATATTTGATGATTGTTTTTGCATATGGGGGGGGGGGGTTGGGAAATCACGAGTTTTATCCCGTGAGTGTATAAAAGAGCATATGTTATATATATAAATAATATATAATATATATTATATTTTATTTAAAAGATTTTATTTTATTAGAATATTTTATTAATACCGCATAGTAAATCAATATGGACCGTCCGTTTAAAAGTAAATCAATCTGGACCGTTCATGAATTAGTTATTATTCAATCCATTTTTCTATAAATAGAAGCTCATTCCTTCATTATTTCTTACGAATTCACTGAAACTCTAGAGAGAGAAACTATAGAGAGAAAGAAGAAAAGTATTCTGCTACTTCATTACTCCTATATCCAGTACTCTTCTTTCTAAAGGTAAGGGCTATTATTTCTTTTGTATTCATGAAGAGAACTTCTGTTATTCCATTCTTTATTATTCTGTTGGAATAACTCAGATACTGCGAGCTACCCTATACTTGGTAAAATTCTTCATTTATTCCATTTTTTATTATTACATTGGAACATCCTCGTCTGCATTTTATTTTACGGGACTGGTTTCGTTTTTTTATTATCGTTGGAACATCCTGTCTGCATGCGTTTCTGCCCGACACAGTTCTATCTTTATTATTCTATTAGAATATCACATGCATGCGCTTTGGCGGGACTAATTCCGTCTTTTTATTATTCTGTTGGAATATCCTGTCTGTGCGTTTTACGTCGGACTTGGTTCCATCTTTATTATTGTGTTGGAACATTCTGTTGGTGCGAATTTCGCCTGACCTAGTTCCGTTATTTATTATTCTGTTGGAATAACCTGTCTATGCGAAGTACCGCATGCATGGTGATTTCTTTTGTTATTCCATTCTTTATTATACTCAGTTGGTTAAAGTTTTGACTTCTATATTCCATGAAATTAGTAGAATATCCTTGATATTTGCGCTTCATCCAGTATCTTTTCATAGAAATATTCTTCTGAGCATTCTTGAGTTTTACTCTACAAAGAAGTATCATGTTGACAATTTGGACGTTATTAGTTCCTGGATAAATTAATTCGTGAACTTGTTTTATTGAATTCTTATATCATTGTTGTGATGCCCCAAAAATAGGTATACATCACCCATCTTGATTCGCCAAATACATGGTACAAAATTCAAATACAAACTAATAATACCGTAGTCGTGTAAAATACGACGAAACATATGTTGTGAGTTTAAATACAAATATTGTCTTCTAGACAATATCCATTCTCAAATAGAGTCCTCGTTACATTTATTATCACACTATTTTACAGAATAGTGAGGACTATTAAAACACCATCTCAGACCATCACTCCGTTCCCCGACTAGTCCCATTTACGCTTCTCATTTCTTGAAGAGAATAAAGAAAAGAAAGGGTGAGCTCAACTAGCCCAACAAGAAATATTATGACTAAGATAATGCAAAATAAATTATCATTAGCCTTCAACAATGTTAAACCGATAAAATACAATAGACATCAAGTTTAATCTGCAATGATCAAACAATCCATTAAAAGAGTCAAGTAGAGAATAAAATCTACTATCTTTTATGATTTAAAAGTTTTTCATCACTTTTATCATTTGAGACTCACAATAAATAATCCACATCATCCCTACACTACTGCCCAAGGATATTCATTAGGGTCACGACCACAAATTCCATGCAAGATGCGGGCCAAGGATATTTGTGTATTCATTAATGGTCATGATCATGCCAACAATCATCCATCAATGCACTACGGGCCAATGAGGACTTTTACCACATCATTTATAACATTACGGTCATGATTATACCGAATAATCCCTGGTCATAATCATACCAAGTCCATCTATGCACTACAGGCCACAAATGACTTTCAAAAATATAAACATGAGGATGATGACAATGATATAAGAATTCAATAAAACAAGTTCAAGAATTAGTTTATCCAGGAACTAATAACGTCCAAATTGTCAACATGATACTGCTTTGTAGAGTAAAATTCAAGAATGCCCAAAAGAATATTTCCATGAAAAATACTGGATGAAGCGCAAATATCAAGGATATTCCACTAATTTCATGGAGTATAGAAGTCAAAATTTTAACCAATTGAGTATAACAAAGAATGGAATAACAAAAGAAATCACCATGCATGCGGTGCCGCATGATAGACAAAGTTATTCCAATGAATAATAATAACGGAACCAAGTCGGTGAAATTCACACCCATGGATGTTCCAATGTAATAATAATAACGGAACCAGTCCGGTGTAAAACACACGTACGTGATATTCCAAATGTAATAATAAATGCGAATAATAATTAATGGAACCGGTCCTGTAAAAACACATAGACGTGATATTCGGACGTAATAATAAAGACGAAAATAATAAATAATAGAACCCAGTCCTGTAAAACACATGTATACATGATATTCCAATGTAATAATAATAAGAATGTCACCAAGTATAGGGTAGACCGCGATATACAAAGTTATGTATAGGGTATACCTCGTATATCTGAGTTATTCCAACGTAATAATAAAGAAATGGAATAACAAATGCCTTCTTCATGAATAAGAAACAATAACACCCCTTTACCGTAAAAAAAAGCGTATATAAGAGTAGGGAAGTAGCAGAATACTTTTCTATAGTTTCTATATAATTTTTCTCTCTGAGTTTCAAAGAATTCGTAAGAAAATAATGAAGGAATGAGCTTCTATTTATAGAAGAATGGAATGCATAGTAATTAATTCATGAACTGTTTAGATTGATTTACTTTAATCGGATGGTCCATATTTAAAGTAAAATCTTTTAAATAAAATATAATATATATTATATATATATATATATATATATATATATATATATATTATATAAATATAACACATGGTTTACAAGACATCTTCCACCCAAAAATCAATTCCATCCAAATCCACTATCATATATATATAAAAATAATAAAACTTTCCTCTACCAAAATCCACTATCAAATATATATATATATATATATATATATATATATATAATAATAATAAAACTTTCTTCCACCAAAATCCACTATCAAATATATATATATATATATATATAATAATAATAATAATAATAATAAAACTTTCCTCCACCCAAAATCCACTATCAAATATATATATATATATATATATATATATATATATATATATATAAAAATGATAATGTTTATACTCCTCCACGTGAATATCAAATCCCTCCCCCACCCAATTTTCGATTTCATACATCACATGTATGGTCCCATATGTGGTCCCCACATGTGGGCCCCACCTTTATAAAAATTTTCTATCGAATATTTTGAAAAATGGGTAAATAGAAATCCATAAAATAAGCAAACTTTATAAAATCACCTTAATAATTTTAACAACATTTATCATGTTTATTATAATTCACAATATTAATCGACCGAATTGTCGCTCTCGGAAAGAGGGGCTTTCCAATAAGGATTTCTCCCTATCAGGCGCAGCAATTAGGTGACCAAACCTCTCCTCGGCGTAACTTCTAGACATTGTTAATATTGCAAATAATAATATTAATAACTTTGTCGTCTCAATTATTGATTTTAACAATATATAAAATATCGACAATAATTGAATCAAATAACGTGAGATATTATGCAACAATTACTATAGCAATAATTGAACAAAAAACCGAATGACTTCTCACGTAAGCATCAATAATCAATACCGTGTGCTACTATGCAACCACGCCATTCATCGCATTTTTACTACCGAGTAGTTCAACAAGATAATTAACAGGTAAAACTTCCGCCGTTATTTTCATAAAAATATTTTTGTCGTTTTCTCAATCCGGCAATAATTACATTTCGCTAGGGTTCACCAATGATTGCGCCATTTATCACGAATATTTCACTAAAAGCGAATATTCTCCTAATTAATCGAATATAATATAACAACTTGCATACTTTGTAGAATTTATAAATACTACCAACAACTATAACATTATATTAAATTTATTCCATAATATTCAAAAATGATAATTATAGAAAATTCATCTTTATTCAAAAAGTTGGGGTCTTACAATTGTCATCATCCTCATGTTTATATTTTTTTGAAAGTCATCTGTGGCCTGTAGTGCATAGATGGACTTGGTATGATTATGACCAGGGATTATTCGGTATAATCATTACCGTAATGTTACAAATGATGTGATAAAAGTCCTCATTGGCCGTAGTGCATGGATAATTTATGGTCGTGATACTAAAGAATATCCTTAGCCGTAGTGCAGGGGTGATTAGATGATGTGAATTATTTATTGATAAAAGTGATAAAAAACCTTTTAAATCATAAAAGATAGTAGATTTTATTCTCTACTTGACTCTTTTAATGGATTGCTTGTTTCGCTGTAGTTAAACTTGATGTCTATTATATTTTATCGGTTTAACATTGTTGAAGACAATGATAATTTATTACGCATTATCTTGAGTCGTAATATTTCTTCTTCTTGGGCTAGTTGAGCTCACCCTTTCTTTCCTTTGTTCTCTTGAGGAAATGAGAGCGTGGCAAGAGGCTATTCGGGGAGCGGGTAGATTAAGATAATATTAGTAGTCCTCACTATTCTATTAAATAGTGTGAAAATAAATATAATGAGGACTCTTTTGAGTGTGGATATTGTCTAGATGACAATATTCTTATTAAAACTCTCGATTTATGTTTTGTCAGTATTTTACCACGACAATTTGTATTATTAAGTTGTATTTTAATTTTGTACCATGTATTTGGCGACTCAAGATGGGTGATGTATACCTATTTTGGGGGTGTCACAGTTGGTATCAAAGCTTAGGGATATGATCCCTGGTGTGACGCCCCCAAAATAGGTATACATCACCCATCTTCAAATGCCAAATACATGGTACAAAATTCAAATACAAACTAATAATACAAAGAAATGTAAAATACGACAAAAAATATGTCAGGAGTTTAAATACAAATATTATCTTCTAGATAATATCCATTCTCAAATAGAGTCCTCGTTACATTTATTATCACATTATTTTACTGTAATAGTGAGGACTACTAAGACACCATCTCTCTGACCCATCACTCCGCTTCCCCGACTAGTCCCTACCCACGCTCTCATTTCAAGAAGAAACGAAGGAAAGAAAGGGTGAGCTCAACTAGCCCAAAGAAGAAATATTATGACTAAGATAATGCAAAATAAATTATCATTAGCCTTCAACAATGTTAAACCGATAAAATACAATAGACATCAAGGTTAATCATAATGATCTAAAGAATCCATTAAAAGAGTCAAGTAGAGAATAAAATCTACTATCTTTATGATTTAAAAAGTTTTTCATCACTTTTATTGTTGAGACTCATCTTAATAAATAATCCACATCATCCCCGCACTACTACCAAGGATATTCATTAGGTCACGACCACAAATTCCATGCATCATGGGCCAAAAGATATTTGTGTATTCATCAATGGTCATGATCATGCCAACAATCGTCCATCAATGCACTACGGGCCAATGAGGACTTTTACCACATCATTTGTAACATTACTACCATGATTATACCGAATAATCCTCGGTCATAATCATACCAAGTCCATCCATGCTCTACAAAAGCACAAATGACTTTTAAAAAATATAAACATGAGGATGATGACAATGATATAAGAATTCTATAAAACAAGTTCAAGAATTAGTTTATCCAGAACTAATAACGTCCCAAATTGTCAACATGATCTTTGCTTTGTAGAAAATTCAAGAATGCCCGTAAGAATATTTCCATAAAAATACTGGATGAAGCGCAAAATATCAAGGATATTCCACTAATTTCATGGAGTATAGAAGTCAAAATTTTAACCAACCGAGTATAACAAAGAATGGAATAACAAAAGAAATCACCATGCATGCGGTATTGCGAGATGAGCGAGTTATTCCAACAGAATAATAATAACGGAACCAAAGTCGTGAAATTCACAATCAAGCGGGATGTTCCAACAGAATAATAATAACGGAAACCAGTCCGGTGTAAAACACACAGACATGATATTCCAACAGAATAATAAATGCGGAATAATAATTAATGGAACCAGGTCCGGTGTAAAACACACAGACAGGATATTCTGATAGAATAATAAAGACGAAAATAATAAATAATAGAACCAGGTCCGGTGTAAAACACACAGACATGATATTCCAACAGAATAATAGAAGAATGTCACCAAGTATAGGGTAGACCGCGTATACAGTTTATCCAGGAACTATTAACGTCTAAATTGTCAACATGATACTTCTTTATAAAGTAAAATTCAAGAATGCTCAGAAGAATATTTCCATGAAAAGATACTGGATGAAGCACAAATATCAAGGATATTCCACTAATTTCATGGAGTATAGAAGTCAAAATTTTAATCAATTGAGTATAATAACGAATGGAATAACAAAAGAAATCACCATTCATGCGGTACTTCGCATAGACAGGTTATTCCAACAGAATAATAATAACGGAACCAGGTCAGGTGAAATTCACACCGACAAGATGTTCCAACAGAATAATAAAGATTTTAACCAGTCCCACGAAAAAGCATGCATGAGATGTTCCAACAGAATAATAAAGACGGAACCGTGTTCTACGTAAAAGCATGATGTGATGTTCCAATAGAATAATAAAGACGAAACCAGTCCTGAGTAAAACACACGATGTGATGTTCCAATGTAATAATAAAGATTTTAACCAGTCCTGTAAAACACACGCATGTGATATTCCAAATGAATAATAAAGATTTTAACTAGGTCCGGTGTAAAACACACGCATGTGATATTCCAATGTAATAATAGAAGAATGTCACTAAGTATAGGTGGCCCGCGTGTATACAAAGTTATTTGAATGAATAATAAGAAATGAAATAATGTAAGTTCTCTTCATGAATACAAAAGAATAATATCCCTTACCATAAAAGAAACCAATATATGAAAAGAAAGTTAGCGGACTTCTTCTTATTTCTCTCTCTAACTTTCTCTCTCTCAGAGTTCGGTGAATTCGTGAAAAAAATAATGAAGGAATGAGCTTATTTATAGAAAAATGGAATGCATAGAACTAACTCTTGAACGGTCCGGATCAATTTACTTTAATCTAACTATCATATTTAAAGCAAAATCTTTTAAATAAAATATAATATATATATATATATATTATATATATACACTAATAATAATTGTACTCTCTTCCTGCAAGTTTTTCAAACATTACAAATATATATATATTTAATTAATACAACTAGTACTCCTTTTCTGCCAAAATCAATTCCCTTCCCCCTAGGCCACACACACACACACACACACACACACACACACACACATATATATATATATATATATATGTATATAATACCAATAATAATACTCCTCCCGTGTCCATTAAAATCCCCCCACCCAATTATCAACCCAAGTGACAATTTGTCTTCCACCCAAGTTATTTCTATAATAAAAGGTGGGGGCCCACAATACTGGCAACTCTTGGATGGTCACCGCCAAATAGTTTAAGGAACTGGGACCACCGGAGTTTTTTGGAGAGCCAAAACCACTTAAGGCGGAGACGTGGATTAAACAGATCAACAAGATATTTGATGTCAGGGGATGCTCCGAGGAGCAAAAGGTTCCTTTGCCACCTTCATGTATTAAGGCAGGCAGGCGATTCTTGGTGGGACTCAGAAAGCGTACTCAACCTACCGCATCAAGATGTCTTGGGAGAAGTTCCAAGAACTGTTCAACGATAAGTACTTTCCCGAAAGTATTTGTCGCATGAAAGAGGTAGAGTTCATCAAGCTGGAGCAAAACAACATGACCTGCCGCAAAGACGAAGCCAAGTTTTCCGAAATGTCCTTGCTTACATCCCATTTGGTTGATAATGAAGAGAGAATGACGCTAATATTTTTAAGAGGTTTGAAACACGAGATACGTCCAATATCTTATCTCTCATAAACCGTGTTTGTATTCGAGATGTCATTAATAGGGCTCGCTTATTGGACGTGATAATGAGTCAACCCAACCAAAAGATAGCAGCCGACAAAATGATAATACTAGTGAGAGCAATCATCGAAGCGGTGACAACAAGCGTAGAGGGAATCAACAGGCTAGAAATGGTAACCACTTCGGTGGTAATCAGGGCCAAACCAATAAGAATGGACATTTCAAGAAAAGGAGATTCAACAATGATGGAAAGACGTCAGCACCAGCACCCGTTGTTAAGGAAGGAAAACGACCACCTATCATATGCTTCAAATGTGGAGGGGAGGGACATATCAGTCCAAACTGCGCGATGCCGTCCAAAGCATGTTATAATTATGGAAGATAAGGTCACCTAGCCCGATTTTATCGTTCACTAAAGACAAGTTCAGCTAGGATTGAGGCACCAAAGGCCGTCCCAGAAAAGTCAAAATCGATAGTGCAAGGGAGAGCGTTTGTTGTGACCTCCCAGAAAGCAAGGAACTCGAACAAGGTCATCACGTGTAAGCTTATCATAAACTCTAGAGAAGTTTATACCTTATTTGATACCGGTTCTACCCATTCTTTTATTTTTCCTACCTGCGCTCAACGTTTAAATTTGACTTCGGAGAAATTAGACTTTGACTTATCCGTTGAAACTCCGTTGGGAGAAACCTTCATTACATCCACTGTTTATAAGTCTTATTTAGTTCAAATCGGAACCCGCACGTTACTTGTCAATTTTATTTCTTCGAAAATACTTGCATTTGATGTGATTTTAGGGATTGATTGGTTAACTACTCATCATGCAAAAATTGATTATTTTCGTAAGGTTGTTAGCTTTCATATTCCTAACCAACCTATTATGCGAATTCAAGCAACCAAAACATTAAAATCAATCACTATTATCTCAAGCCATAAAGCTATTCGTTTATTAAAAAATGGATGTCAAGCTTTCTTAGCTCATGTCACGGATCTAAACAAAAATATATCAGTTTTGAATGATATTTCTATTGTTAATGAATTTCCTGACATATTCCATGAAGAACTTCCTGGCCTACCCCCAGAGCGTGAAATTAAATTTTGTATCGACCTTGAACCCGGTACAAAACCCATTTCCAAAGCCCTATATCGAATGACTCCTATTGAACTTCAGGAGTTAAAGACCCAACTGCAGGAATTGTTAGGCATTGGCTTTATTCGTCCTAGTACTTTTTCTTGGGGTGCTCCTATTCTATTCGTGAAAAAGAAAGACGGGAGTATGCGACTTTGTATTGATTATCGAGAGTTGAATCATGTCACCATCAAAAATAGATACCCATTGCCACGTATTGATAACCTGTTTGACCAGTTGCAAGGTGCCAAATTCTTTTCAAAGATTGATCTTCGTTTCAGATATCACCAATTGAAGATTAGAACCGATAACATTCCAAAGACGGCTTTAAAACTCCGATGACGGGCATTATGAATTCTAGTCCATGTCTTTTGGATTGACTAATGCTCCTGCCGCCTTCATGGATATGATGAACCTAGTATTCAAGGAATATTTGGATCACTTTGTGGTCGTCTTTATTGATGACATCCTTATTTATTCCAAAAGCCACGAAGATCATGAAGCAACACTTGAGGTTGATACTCCAAAAGCTTCGTGAATATAAGCTTTATGCCAAGTTGAAGAAATGCGAGTTCGCTTGAGGAAGTAGCATTCCTTGGGCACGTGGTATCAAGTCATAGAATATCTGCTGACCCAACAAAGATTGAAGCTATTCAAAGCCGGAGCAACCTAAATTAGTGATCAAGTCGTAGCTTTCTACTTAGCCGTTATTATCGAGATTCGTAGAAGGGTTTTCTCGAATTGCTACTCCCTTAACTCAAATTGACTTTGGAAGATACAAAATTCGGTTGGACGAGGAATGTGAGAAGAGTTTTCAAGAACTCAAGAGGAGACTCATTTCAAATTACTGTTCGACAATACCATCCGCTCTTGAGGGATTTGTTATCTACAAATGATGATGCTTGAAGTAAAGGGTTGGGATGTGTTTTTATGCAACATGGGAAAGTCATAGCCTATACCTCACGACAACTCAAAGAATATGAGAGGAATTATCCCACTCATAATCTAGAGTTGGCAGCAGTCATTTTTGTACTAAAGATTTGGAGGCATTACTTGTATGGGGAGAAAGTGGAGATCTTTACGGATCATAAAAGCCTCAAATATTTCTTCACTCAAAAGGAACTCAACATGGGAAAACGACGTTGGCTTGAACTGTTGAAAGATTATGATCACACCATCCAATACCATCCTGGAAAAGCGAACGTGGTATCTGACACATTGAGTAGAAGATCATATGCGGGTACGAGTGCGATATTGTCAACGCAAAGGCCCATTTTGTATGACTTGCAAAGGATGGAGATAGAGATAAAGACTCTAGGGACCCACATGATGATGGCGAATATACGAGTAGAACCAACTTTAATCGATAAAGTTAAAGCTGCTCAAACTACAGACCTGGAGCTGATGCATATGAGGAAGAAAGTACAAGAAGGTGCTATGCCGGAAGTAAGAATTGATGAAGAAGGAATACTTCGAGTCAACTCCAGACTTTGTGTTCCTAATAACCCTGAGTTAAAGTATAAAATCATGATGGAGGCGCACAACACACCATTTGTAATCCATCTTGGGAGTACCAAAATGTATCGTGATCTTCGTTATACATTTTGGTGGAGCAATATAAAGAGAGAGATAGCGCTGTTTATCTCAAGGTGTTTAACCTGCCAACGAGTCAAGGCAGAGCATCAAGTTCCAAAAGGTCCATCGCAACCACTCGAAATTCCAGAATGGAAGTAGGAGCACATTACCATGGATTTTGTTACTGGTTTTCCCAAGGTTTCTCAAGGCATAGATGCAATTTGGGTCATTGTTGATAGATTGACCAAATCTGCTCATTTCTTACCTATACGAGAAACTTATACACTTGAACGTCTTGCTTATATGTACATAAACGAGATTGTAAGACTGCATGGTATGCTAGTATCCATAGTTTCTGATTGAGACCCAAGATTCACTTCACGATTTTGGGTTAGTTTGCAAAAAGCTATGGGCACGGATTTATGATTTAGTTCGACATATCATCCTCAGACGGACGGACAATCAAAGAGGACTATTCAAACTCTTGAAGATTTATTAAGACTCCGTGTCCTTGACTTCAAGGGAAGTTGGGGCAAGTTCTTACCGTTGGTGGAGTTTTCATACAACAACAGTTATCAAGTAAGTATTGACATGGCTCCATTCGAGGCATTGTATGGAAAAAAGTGTCGTTCTCCAGTATGCTAGGATGAGGTGGGTGAAGCAACGTTGTTGGGACCAGAGTTGGTGCGTATGACTACGGAAAAGATTCAAATGATCCGGCAACGTATAAAAACCTCACAAGATCGACAAAAGAGTTATGTTGATCTTCATCGAAAGTACGTGGAATTCGATATTGGAGATTATGTGTTGTTACGTGTTGCTCCATGGAAAGGAGTTACAAGATTTGGAAAGAGAGGAAAGCTCAATCCTTTATTCATTGGCCCATTTTTAATCCTCGATCGGGTAAGAACTGTGGCCTATAGACTCGCTTTACCGCCAAGTATGTCTCGTGTTCATAACGTTTTTCACATATTCATGTTACGTAAATATGTGGAAGACCCGAATCACATTATTGAGTTAGAACTGGACAAAATAACGAAAGATTTAACGTATGAAGAGGTTCTTGTTCAAATCTTGGATAAGAAGGAACATATTCTACGCTCCAAGGTTATACCTCAAGTCAAAGTTTTATGGAGAAACCACGATGTTGAGGAAATGACCTGGGAGTTAGAATCTGAAATGAAATCAAGGTATCCTTACCTCTTTGACATACCAGGTATGTACCCTAATTTCGAGGGCGAAATTTCATAAGAAGGGGAGGTTGTAAGACCCCAACTTTTTGAATAAAGATGAATTTTCTATAAATATCATTTTTGAATATTATGGAGTGAAATTGATATAATGTTATAGTTATGAGTAATATTTATAAATTTTGTAAAGTACGCAAGTTGTTATATAATATTCGATTGGTCGGGGAATATTCATTTTAGCAGGGAATATTCGTACGACGGCACAATCATTGGTGGACCCCACAATGGAATTATTGTCGGATTGAGAAAATGACAAAAATACTTTATGAAAATTACGTCAAAAGTTTTACAGTTAAAACTGTTGAACTACTCGGTAGTAAAAGTACAGTAATACGTGTGGTTGTATAGTAGCACACGGTATTGATTATTGATGCTTACGTGAGAAGTCACTCAGTTTTGTTCAATTATTGCTATAGTAATTGTTGCATAATATCTCACGTTATTTGATTCAATTATTGTCGATAATTTATATATTATTAAATCAATAATTGAGATGACAGAGTTATTAATATTATTATTTGCAATATTAACGATGTATAGAAGTTCTATCAAGGAGAGGTTTGGTCACCTAATTGCGCGCCAATAGGAAAAAATCCTTATTGGAAAACCCCCTCTTTCTTGGGAACGACCTGGTCGATTAATATTGTGAATTATAATAATGATGATAAATGTTGTTAAAAATATTGAGGGGATTTTTATGAAGTATTTGATGTAAATTTTGCTTATTTTATGGACCCCCATTTACCCATTTTTTAAAATAATCGGTAGAAAATTATTTAATATAATAAAAAGTGGGGGCCCACTATGGGCCCACGTTTGAAATTGAAGCAGGAAGTTGGCTGATGTTTTTCACGGGAGTGGTTTTTATGGTGGGTATTGTAATAATTGTATATATATATATATATATATATATATATATATATATATATGATGATTGATTATATATATATATATATAATATATTTGATGATTTTTTTGCATAATGGGGGGGTTGGGAAATCACAGATTTTATCCCGTGAGTGTATAAAAAAAGAGCATATGTTATATATATAAATAATATATATATAATATATATAATATTTTATTTAAAAGATTTTATTTTATTAGAATATTTTATTAATAATGCATAGTAAATCAATATGGACCGTCTGCTTAAAAGTAAATCAATCGACCGTTCATAAATTAGTTACTATTCACCCATTCTTCTATAAATAAAGCTCATTCCTTCATTATTTCTTACGAATTCATCTTTGAAACTCTAGAGAGAAAACTATAGAGAGAAAGAAGAAAAGTATTCTGCTACTTCACTACTCCTATATCCAGTACTCTCCTTTCTAAAGGTAAGGGGTATTATTTCTTTTGTATTAATGAAGAGAACTTCTATTATTCCATTCTTTATTATTCTGTTGGAATAACCTGTATACGCGGGCTACCCTATACTTGGTGAAATTATTCTGTTATTCCATTCTTTATTATTCTATTGGAACATCCTGTTTGTGCGTTTTACGCCGGTCCTGGTTCCGTCTTTATTATTCTGTTGGAACATCCTGTCTGTGCGTTTTACGTCGGACCTAGTTCCGTCTTTATTATTCTATTGGAATATCCTATCATGCGCGCTTCTACGCCGACTGGTTCCGCTCTTTATTTTTCTCGTTGGAATATCACATCGCATGCATTTCTGTGCCGGACTGGTTCGATCTTTTATTATTCTGTTGGAACATCCCGCCGGTGCATGTAATTTCGCTTGACTGGTTCCGTTATTTATTATTCTGTTGGATTAACCTGTCTATGCGAAGTACCGCATGCATGGTGATTTCTTTTGTTATTCCATTCTTTATTATACTCATTTGGTTAAAGTTTTGATTTCTATATTCCATGAAATTA
Source organism: Panax ginseng (assembly GCA_020205605.1). Lineage (NCBI taxonomy): Eukaryota > Viridiplantae > Streptophyta > Magnoliopsida > Apiales > Araliaceae > Panax > Panax ginseng. The sequence continues at coordinate 18,038,890 of CM035134.1, forward strand.
GTAGAATATCCTTGATATTTGTGCTTTATCCAGTATCTTTTCATGGAAATATTCTTCTGAGCATTCTTGAGTTTTACTCTTCAAAGAAGTATCATGTTGACAATTTGGACGTTATTAGTTCCTGGATAAATTAATTCGTGAACTTGTTTTATTGAATTCTTATATCATTGTCATCATCCTCATGTTTATATTTTTTTAAAAGTCATCTGTGGCCTGTAGTGCATAGATGGACTTGGTATGATTATGACCAGGGATTATTCGGTATAATCATGACCGTAATATTACAAATGATGTGATAAAAGTCCTCATTGGCCCGTAGTGCATTGATGGACAGTTGTTGGCATGATCATGACCATTGATGAATACACGAATATCCTTGGCCCGTAGTGCATGGATAATTTATGGTCGTGATACTAAAGAATATCCTTGGCCGTAGTGTAGGGGTGATTCGATGATGTGAATTATTTATTAAGCTGAGTCTCAGCGATAAAAGTGATGAAAAACCTTTTAAATCAGAAAAGATAGTAGATTTAATTCTCTACTTGACTCTTTTAATGGATTGCTTGTTCCGCTGTAGTTAAACTTGATGTCTATTATATTTTATCGGTTTAACATTGTTGAAGACTAATGATAATTTATTACGCATTATCTTGGTCGTAATATTTCTTCTTGGGCTAGTTGAGATCACCCTTTCTTTCATTTGTTCTCTTGAAATGAGAAGCGTGGCGGGACTAATCGAGGAGCGGGTGGCCAATTAGGAAAGATAGTATTAGTAGGCCTCACTTTATTACATTAAATAGTGTGAAAATAAATGTAATGAGGACTCTTTTGAGTGTGGATATTGTACTAGATGACAATATTCTTATTAAAACTCTCGATTTATGTTTTTTGTAAGTATTTTACGGCGGCAATTTATATTATTAAGTTGTATTTGAATTTTGTACCATGTATACAGCGATTCCCAAGATGGGTGATGTATACAATATACATCACCCATAAAATACCAAACAAAATACAAATTGCTCAAAAATATTTGACAAAACATAAACAAGTTTAAACAAGAATATTGTCATCTGATAATATCCATACTCAATGGTGTCCTCATTACAATTATTATCACATTATTCCGTAGAATAGTGAGGACAACTAAAGCCATTTATCCCGGACCATCACTCCATTCCCCGACTCGTCCTCGCTATATTCTCATTTCAAGAGAACAACAAAAAGAAAGGGTGAGCTCAACTAGCCCAAAGAAGAAATATTATGACTAAGATAATGCAAAATAAATTATCCTTAGCCTTCAACAGTATAACAACTGACAGAATATAATAGACAACAAGTTTTAGATCAACAACTGCAGCGGAATAAGTAATCCATTAGAAGAGTCAAGTAGAGCATAAAACCTACTATCTTCTATGATTTAAAAAGATTTTCATCAAGTTTATCGCTGAGACTCAGCTTAATAAATAAACCACATCATCCCTGCAACACGACCAAGAATATTCATGTAATCATCAATGGTTATGATTATACCGAATAATCCCTTGTCATAATTATACCAACGACAGTCCACAAATGAACTACAGGCCAATGAAGACTTTTATCACATCATTCGTCACATTACAGTCATGACTATACCGAATATTCCCTGGTCATAATCATACCAAGTCCATCTATGCACGTAAGCCAAAGATGACTTTAATCACAATATAAGCATGAGGATGAAGACAATGACATAATAATTCAATAAAATAAGTTCAAGGATAAATTTTAAAGGTTTATAATTTAATTTATCCAGAAATCAATAATGTCCAAATTGTCAACATGATACTTCTTTGTGGAGTAAAATTCAAGAATGCTCAGAAGAATATTTTCATGAAAAGATACTGGATGAAGCGCAAATATCAAAGATATTCCACTAATTTCATGGAATATAGAAGCCAAAACTTTAACCAACTGAGTATAATAGAATATATGAAACTGCAAATGGATTTTTGCCCGCCATGCGGTAATCCACGTAGACAGATCATTTCCACAATTTAATAAGGAATGAATACGAAGGATCATTCACCATGCATGTGTTAAATCCACATAGACAGGTTATTCCAACAGAATAATAAAGAATGAAATAACAGAAGAATTTCACCATGTATGCGGTACTTCGCATAGATAGGTTATTCTAACATAATAATAAAGAATGGAATAACAGAAGAATTTCACCATGTATGCGGTACTTCGCATAGATAGGTTATTCCAACATAATAATAAAGAATGGAACCAGTCATGCATAATCCGCATAAAACAGGGATATTCCAAATGTAATAATAAAAATGAAATCGGTCATGCGTAATCCACACAGCAGGCGATATTCCAATGCGAATAATAAAGCATGGAATAACAAAAGAATTCACGAGGCATGCGATGGATCGACATGGAAAAGTTATTCCAATGAATAATAAATAATGGAACTGGATCATGCGTAATACGCACCGACAAGATATTCCAAATGAATAATAAAGAATGGAATAATGTAAGAATTTCACCACGTATGCGGTGATTGGCATGATGAAGTTATTTCAACATAATAATAAAGAATGGAATAACAAAAGAATTTCACCATGTATGCGGTGCTTGGCATGAGACAAAGTTATTCCAACATAATAATAAAGAATGGAATAACAAAAGCTCTCTTCATGAATACGAAAGAAATAATACCCCTTACCTCAAAAGAAGACTGGATACTGGAGTAGAGAGGTAGCAAACTTCTCTTCTTCTTTCTCTCTATAATTTCTCTCTATAATAATTGCTTTATAGCTTTTGTGAATTGGTGAGAAATGAAAGAAGAATGAACTTCTATTTATAGGAAAATATAGTTTCAATAATTGCACGTTTTGGGGCTCGAAATATTACAGTATAATACCTCCCTCTTTTCCTTCATTTTTAATTTAGTCCTGCAAGTATTATCAAACTTGTATCACCTCCCCTAATAGTAAATAATGTGAATCAATAGTAAATCATGTGAATCAATAGTTCTAGACATGTGAAAATACGAATTACAGTATAGTACATCCATCTATACCTCCATTTTTAACTTAATCATGCAAGTATTATCAATATTGCACCAACTCCCCTAATAGTAAATGAATGTGAATCAATAGTACACATGTTGGGTAAAATCTATATACGCATAACACACAAGTATACGTGGTTAACAAGTAATAAAGTGATAAGTTGAGTATCGTTCCCACAGAGACTAATTAGCAAAATACCTTAACTTACAATTATCAATCTTCTATTAACCCTAATTTTATTAAACCATTCAAATTCAAGGATTTAAATTAATGAACTAAAATTAAGAATAATTAAACTAAAATAAAACAACCACAAATACCAAAATCTGAATTTTTAAATAATTAATGGAGAATTAGACTTATGATTTCACCTTAAGCTTCACTTTGATTTTAACACTTTTATCCCAATTTAACGCACTATCTCAGTTTATTAATCAAGAACACGAATGCAGTACTAACCACCTCTCGATGCACTAATACCATATTAACTTCAATCCACATTTCAGATAGAAATCCATTAAACACCTTAATCAACTAACCCACTATATCTCTATGTAAATTACAATTAAAGAAGGTTGAAGAACAAGTTCTCTATCCGATTACATGCGGTGCCAAACATATCTCTATTTTAACACGAATCAGGTTTAAGCTACTAACAAAATCCTGAACACATGCTATACTAATTAGGTCTAGAATTGAATATCCATTCTCGATTCCATCCAACCCCACAAAGAATTGTTGATCAGGTAATTCATATATTCAAGCATGAATTAATATAGATAAACTGAAGGTAACTTATTAAATTGGGAATCAAAGCTTACAAAACCATCGATTCACTTAAGGATCCATCACAAGCCTAAAAAGTGAATTAGTTCATAATAAATGAAATAAACACTGAATAAATCATAGAAATCATTCTTCCAATTACAAATAATAATCTAACACAAAGAATATTAGAAAACACCCTTTACGTAGACTAAAATTGCAATCGTCTTGAAAATTCTTCAAATACCCTCCACTTTTGCTCTCCAAAAGTCGACTTCAGTAATCTCCTTAACTCATTCCCTATTTTGTTTGAAAGAGTAGTACATATCCAAATTTAACACTCACCCGTACATCCTCTATCAAATGAGAGTTATAAAACCATACAAATAATTAAAATTGAGTCCAATAGAAGTATAATCAAACAGACTTGTCCAGATTTTCCCAACCCCTTACCTAAGTGAAGCTTGTTCTTTGTCTTGATCAAAGCGGACCCGGCCCCCAAAGTGAAGTGTAGTGTAGTCGAAATCGCCATATACAAGCGAACTTATATCTGCTCGCTAGTTGACTTGGTAGAGCCCATTTGACGGGTGTTTGGCTTATTCATGTCATTTTGCCGGCTATTCTCTCCAGAATTGAATATGCCGCAAAGACCGAAGTTGTTTCTAAATGCGCTCCAATTAAATTCCAAATGCACCGAATATCCCCAATAATCCGTGAAATGCCACAACCACCAACCTACACATAGAACAACATAAACCAAGTAAAAATGCACTTGTTTACAAAAATATAGCAACGAATAAGCATGAACCATACATGAAATTGCGTATATAAAATACACTTATCAAAATCTCCCAAACTTAAACTGTGCTAGTCCTCGAGCACAAGACAACTACATGCAATGCAATGATATGGATACGACCTACTCTATATGCTATCCAATCCAACAATATCACAAAATCTAAATTATCTCAATGGCCTCAGAGAAAATAAGCAACTATACAACATCAACCATCAAAACTAATCTACAAATCACGTTTAATCCTCGAATCTCGAGCTATCATCACTGGTATCATGTGTGCGTGTAACATCTATGACAACTGATATAGACCCAAATTCAACACCTAACCAATCTCTTAGAAGGAATCATGCAGAACAAACTTCAAAACTTCAAAAATAGCTAGATCCAACTAAAAATCAGGCAATCACAAATCGCCAGGGTTCACTCGGGGTACTTATGCTTTAATTCCATTCACGGGGGCTTTATTGCTCTTATTTCCCGTTTTATTCCTTGTTTTTTTATATCACATAGCTGTGCAATGTCTTATTCCCTTAGGCTTTTCAATGCTACCTTAACGAGCTTTCGACCAACGACTCCCAGACCATTGAGACCTTAGGGCGCTAGGTGTAAAGACAATCCCCTCAGGCTTACTTACTAAAGTAACAAAGGCCACAAAACTAGACAAGCACACCATGGTGTTTATTCATATTTTTTTTCTTTTTTTTAGATTGAATACATAGCTTATATACCCCAAATATCCCCCCAAACTTAGGTTTTTGCCTAAGTTTAGCCTTTACCAGCCATCCTTGTCATTCTAGCAATCGTTCTAGCATTATCCTTCAGAGACCATTCAAGTACCGGTTTGAACTTAACCAATTAATACAGATGTTTGTTAAGCGTGCTATCCTTGTATACCAATTTCAAACAAACTCAAGATTCGAATCATAAACGATCATTGTGTCACAGTTCTAATATTCATTACTGTATTTGCTACTTATTTGACAATCACATCATAGTCCATAATAACATGAAACACAACATTAAAGGATTAGAACAACACAATAATTACTAACTAACAATTTTTTATTTTTTTTAATTTATATATATATATATATATTTTTTATATATATGGAGACATAACAAAGTGCAATTAACAAAATGCATTATACTAATCTATCATGCCCTAGGCTACCATAAATGCCCTAAGCTATCATGCAATACCAAACATAAAATGCAATACAAAATTATAATGCTATAAAAAAAAAAAAATGCATCCTAACTAAAATGCATGCAAAACATGTATTTAAATCCCCCAAACTTAAGGTAAACAATGTCCTCATTGTATGATATAGCAAATTAATTGTGAGGACTTCCTTGCTGGTGCTTAAGTCTGAGGAGGTGGTTGTTGTTGTTCATCATCTGAGTCACTCGGTGGGAACCTGGGCAGAGGGCCGGGCTGAAGATATGGAAATTGTCATGCTGGATTGAAACTTTGGAGAGTCGTGTTCAATGAGGCAAAAGAGGTTTGCATAGCCTCAACACATGTGCTCTTGCTTCATTGCCAATCGGTGCATTTCCCGACGAGTTACCTTGAAAGTTTCCGTCATTTGATTTTGGAAATCAAGGAATTGAGATCTGGATATAGTGTCGAACCTTGGTACCTGCTCAGCCCCCTAATTACCCATGTCGTCATCCTCATCTCCCGAGGCTTCGGTAGGATCCCCTGCTTCTTCCGATGATGATGAAAAAATAAAACATACACCACGCGGGTGCGACTCGCCTCCTGCCCATACAGAGTATCGTGCAATCATTCGTGAATCAAGCAGTGCGAGAGGCATTTGCGTGGGCTCGTCATCAGACCATCTAAATCTTGCTTGACGACATAACCCACATATAAGTGATGAGTGTGGCAAGCCACCCAAAAAATTCCCACGTAGGCACCAGCGGATAGAGAAGCAAATGATCGCCCTGACGTCAATAATAAAGTCTTGCACAATGGCGAATAAAAGCAACGCCTTCTCCTTGGTGACGTCGGAAGTGTGTTGGGACGGAAGCAATTTTGCACAGAGGAATGCATACCAGATTTTTCCATAGAGGCTAAGATTCTTGCTGGGGAACACCGTGCCTCCCTTTCGGCCTTTCATCCATGACATGCCTGGCTTTGTCATTGTCATGATAACTTCGTCAAAATTCGGATCAGAGGTGCGTAAATGCTCGTACTGGTAGTGGCGAGGCACCCTCAGTTGGTAGTACGTATTGATGGCATCTACACTAAATGGCACCAACCGTCCTCGTACAAAAGCTCGGAATGGCTCTTTGTCCTCAACATTTGCATAGAACGCCTTGACATTATTCACGACGGCTGGTTCTGGGTCCTCGGTGAATTTCACCCATCCCTTTTGATAAATTTGCTGTATAAGCTCCTCGTCGTTACCATCTGGTGCCAAACCCCGCTCCAGTGTAAGAGCTTTGATGAGCATGTAATCATACCGGTCAGCGGCGGCGCCACTCGCAAACTTTCGACGATCGAAAGTGCGAGTTGGTTGGGATGGGCGTGAACTCTCCCCCCGTTGGCGTTTTGATGATGATGAAGCCATTTCTCCCTTGTAGCTTGTAGAACCCTAACTTTCCCACAAACCTTGGATTTGAACCTTTCTAGCTCACAAGTATGCAATTTGTATGTCTATTAAAAAATTTGGTGAAAGGGTTGAGTGAATTGGTGTAGTATTTATAGATGGTGGGATTAGTCTATTATTGGTGGAGTGAAGAGGTGGGAAGGTGGAGGGTAGTAATGGTCTTGGGAATGTGGGGAAAGTGGGTGGTAGTTATGGAGTAGTGGGTTAATGAAAGAGTGAGGGTTATTGGGTATGATAGAAGAATAACAAACTGCCAAGTCCCTTCATCTGCGGGACCCCATACAGTGAAAGGGTATTATGCTAGAATTGCCTTACTGACGGGCATTTCCCCTGTTAGTTGTTGGTCCGGAACCTTGCCCCGGCGGGGGGTACTGTGTTAAAAAGGCCCGCCCCGGCGGGCTTGCTCCCTGTCATCTAGTGTGAAGGACTCCCACCCCTACGGGTGTGTTAGATTAGAGATGCCATTGGCCATTATTGCCTCAGATATTCCCTTGTTTTGCTTGACTTAGCTTCCTGTTACTTCTTTTGTATTCCTATTATGCTTCTTTTCCCATCCTGCATTGTGTGAAACATGAAACTTAGTGAGTATTGGATGGCATGGTATGTTGTGTGGAGTATCACGAGAATTTTATTTTATTCTTCTATCTAGTGAGTCACTAAACTATGATTAAGCAAGTATAAATGAAAAATACGATAATAAACTGAAAATTGGGTTGCCTCCCAATGAGTGCTTGATTTTAAGTCTTTCAGCCTGACTACTTCCTGTTTAAGTTATGTCAACCAACGTGATTGTGATCACGTCGGTGTTAGTTTCTCCACCCCAGTAATGCTTCAGCCAGTGTCCGTTGACTTTGAACGTTTCGAGAGGGTTGCGACTGTAAATTTCAACTGCCCCGTGAGGGAATACTTGCTTGACTATGAATGGTCCCGACCATCTTGATTTGAGCTTTTCGGGGAACAAACGCAGCCTTGAGTTGAATAATAGGACTGATTGGCCCGACTCAAATGTTCGACGCAGAATTTTCATGTCGTGCCATCGTTTAACTTTTTCCTTGTATATCTTGGCATTCTCATAGGCTTGAAGGCGAAACTCGTCTAGTTCATTCAACTGAAGTAGTCTCTTCTCTCCTACAGCCTTTTGGTTAAAATTTAGCTTTTTCACTACCCAATATGCCTTATGCTGTAGTTCCACCGGTAAATGACATGCTTTCCGGTACAACAGTTGATATGGTGACATCCCAATCGGTGTTTTATATGCAGTTCGGTAGGCCCATAGAGCATCATCCAATCTAAGTGACCAATCTTTCCGACTCGGGTTCACCACTTTCTCCAATATCTTTTTAACTTCTCTGTTCGACACCTCAGCTTGTCCACTTGTTTGCGGGTGATATGATGTGGCTATCTTGTGGTTCACTCCATATTTGGCCAAAAGAGCAGTAAACGGTTTATTGCAAAAGTGACTTCCTTCGTCACTAATAATTGCTCTTGGTGTGCCAAACCTCGTGAATATGTTCTTTTGTAAAAATTTGAGGACCACCCTGGCATCGTTTGTTGGTAGAGCTGCGGCTTCGACCCATTTTGACACGTAGTCCACTGCGAGGAGAATGTATTGATTATTCATGGACGATGGAAATGGTCCCATGAAATTGATACCCCATACATCAAAAAGTTCCACTTCCAGAATCGTTTGTAAAGGCATCTCATTACGTTTAGAGATATTTCCCAACCTTTGACACCTATCACATTGTTTGATAAACTGGTGGGCATCTTTGAATAATGTGGGCCAGTAGAAGCCGCATTGTAGCACCTTTGCTGCTGTTCTCTCGCTTCCATAATGCCCACCGTACGCCGATGAGTGACACTCATACAGAATATTCTTCACTTCGCTGTATGGGACGCACCGTCGAATCACCTTGTCGGCGCACTGCTTAAACAAATATGGATCATCCCACATGTACCATTTAACATCGTGCAGAAATCTCTTTTTCTGTTTCCTTGTGAGGTCAGGTGGTAGAATGTTGCTCACAACAAAATTTGCATAATCGGCATACCATAGAATCTTTGCTGAAATCTCAAATAGCTGTTCATCCGGGAATGATTCATTGATTTCGCATTTGTCATCTTTTTCTTTCCCTTGGTTTTCCAGCCTTGACAAGTGATCTGCTACTTGGTTCTCTGTCCCCTTATTATCCTTTATTTCTAAATCAAATTCTCGCAGGAAGAGAATTCACCTGATAAGGCGTGGTTTAGCATCCTTTTTCGCTATCAAGTACCGAATTGCAGCATGGTCAGTATAGACTATCACCTTAGTCCCGATTAAGTAAGCACAAAATTTGTCAAACGCATATACCACGGCGAGCAACTCCTTCTCTGTGGTTGTATAGTTCAATTGAGTTTCTGTAAGTGTTTTGCTTGCGTAGTATATAGCGTGAAACACCTTATCTCTACGCTGACCCAAAACTGCTCCAATCGCGAAGTCGCTTGCATCACACATAAGCTCGAATGGCATGCTCCAATCCGGTGCAACTATAACAGGGGCTGTAGTCAATTTTCTTTTTAATAACTCAAACGCTGTCTTGCAATCTTCATCAAAGCTGAATGTCGCATCTTTCTCCAAAAGACTGCAAAGCAATTTCACAATTTGTGAGAAGTCCTTTATAAACCTCCTATAGAACCCAGCGTGTCCCAAAAAACTCCTAATACCCTTCACTGAGGTTGGTGGAGGCAATTTTTCAATTATTTCCAGCTTTGCCTTGTCAACTTCCAATCCTTGAGCTGATACCTTATGGCCCAAAATTATGCCCTCTTTAACCATGAAGTGGTATTTTTCCCAATTCAGAACGAGATTCTTTTCCTTGCATCTTTGCAACACCATTACCAGATTCTTCAAACAATTATCAAAGCTATCCCCATATACTGAAAAGTCATCCATGAAGACCTTAACATTTTCTCCACCAAATCTAAAAAAATTGCCATCATACACCATTGGAAAGTTGCTGGTGCATTGCATAACCCAAATGACATCCTCCTGAATGCAAATGTGCCATAGGGGCACGTGAATGTGGTCTTTTCTTGGTCCTCTAGAGCAATGACTATTTGGTTGTAGCCCGAGTATCCATCCAACAAACAGTAATACTGATGTCCCGCTAGTCTATCTAACATTTGGTCAATAAAGGGCAGCGGGAAATGGTCTTTTCATGTTGCCTTGTTCAACTTTCTGTAATCCATGCAAACCCGCCAACCCGTCACTGTTCTGGTTGGGATTAACTCATTGTCTTCATTCTGCACCACCATCATTCCTCCTTTTTTCTATTTTTACACCGGATGGGTGACCCATTCTTTATCGGATATCGATAGATGATGCTTGAAGCATCTAACCATTTCAGAACTTCCTTCTTTACAACCTCCTTCATAATTGGATTGAGTCGCCTCTGTTGTTCTACTGTTGGTTTTGCCTCATCTTCCATCAAAATTTTGTGCATACAGAATGAAGGGCTGATTCCCTTTATGTCTGCAATTGTCCATCCAATGGCTGATTTGTGTTCCCTAACTACCCTTAACAACTTTTCTTCCTGCAATTTGTTAAGTGCAGCTGAAATAATAACAGGTAAAGAATTTAAATTGCCTAGATATGCATACCTGAGGTGCTTAGGAAGTGGTTTAAGTTCCAGCTTTGATGGCTCCACCAATGATGGTTTCAACTTTTCTGCAATTACCTCCTCCGTGTGCAATGGTTCAAATGGTGGTCTAAATCTTGGTACACACGACAATGAATCTAGAAATTGAAGGTAGTCCACCAATTCTGGATCGTCGATCTCTTCATCTCCAACCAATGTTGTTTCTAACGGATCATTCACCAAACTTTTGCTCATGTCCTCGCTAATGATTTGATCAATTAGATCCATTCGAAAACATTCTTCCTCATCCGTAGGGAACTTCATGGCCTTAAACACATTGAATTTAACTTCTTGATCTTAAACCCTCATCGTGAGTTCTCCCTTTTGAACATCTATAAAAGTTTTCCCTGTAGCCAAAAATGGTCTCCCTAAGATAATTGGTATGTTCTTGTCCTCTTCAAAATCCAGTATGATGAAATTCGCGGGGAATATAAATTTGTCCACTTTTACTAAAATGTCCTCTACTATGCCTCTCGAGTATGTGACTGACCTATCCGCCAACTGTAAGGAGATGTTCGTAGGCCTTGGATCGGGCAAACCTAATTCTAAGTACACTGACAACGGCATAAGGTTTACACTTGCCCCCAAATCGCATAGACACTTATTGAAATGCCTCTCACCTGGTCCTTGAGTTTTGGTGGTAATTTACGATGTAATCGACCTTGACCACTCCTCTCTGTTAGTGCCACAGCTTTCAAAATCTTCCCATTTCTTTTCCTTGATAGAATCCTTTCATAAATTTTTGCGTAACTAGGCATTTGTTCTGTGGCTTCGCAAATGGTATGTTAATTTGAATTTTCTTGAAAACTTCCAAAAATTTTGAAAATTGCATATCTAACTTTTGTTTTTGAACTCTTTGCAGGAATGGTGGGGGAGGATAAACAGCTGGTTTGTTCACTGGGATGATTTTATCCATTTGGTTCTCGTTTCCTTGCTTTATCTCACCCCCTGTATTTTCTGTCTCCGTTGCACTTTCCTTTGTAGCTGAAATTTCTGGCTCTTGACCCACAAGTTGTTTTCCACTTCTCAACATAATGGCTTGACACTGCTCGTGATTACCCTTAGGATTTTTCTCGGTGTCACTGGGCAGTGTTCCTTGTGGTCTACTATTCGATTCCCTTCTATCCGACCCACCAATTTCTAGATTCTTAATCGCTTGTTGGGTAAGAGCCATGAATTTATCTAACTTATCCTCCAAAACTTGATATTGAACTGGGTGTTGTTGATTCTGGAAACCTGGAGGATATGATTGTCGTGAAGTTTGACTCTGTTGGTTGTTTCTCCATGAAAAATTTGGATGGTTCCGATTTCCTTGGTTATACGTGTTCTGATATGTGTTCTGAGGAATTCTGTTGTAATTGCCAATGAACTGCACAGCTGCAGGGTTAATTGCACAATGCTCTATTGGGTGTTCTCCCGCACACAACTCACATACTATTGCTACTTGCGGTGCTTGCTGTGTTTGTGCTGCTACCACTTGCTCCAACCTCTTTGACATTGCAGCCATCTGTGCTTGTATTGCTGTCATATTATCGACTTTTAATACCCCAGTCTCCTTCACCTGTGTCATTCTCGATGTGGGCCACTGGTAGTTATTAGCAACCATGGTTTCAATCAATTCGTAGGCTTCTTCGTAACTCTTAGCCATAAACGCTCCGCCCGATGCTGCATCGCTACTTGTCCTAAGGTTCCCATGTAGTCCGTTGTAGAAGGTGTTCATTTGCAGCCATTGGGGCAATCCATCATGTGGACATTTTCTGAGTAATTGCTTGTATCTCTCCCATGCCTCATATAACGACTCCCCATGATGCTGTTCAAACATTGTAATCTCATTCCTCATCTTCGCAGTTTTCGCCGGTGGGAAGAATTTTGCAAGGAATTTCTGAGCTAAATCCTCCCATGCTGTTATCGAACCAGATGGTAAGGAATGCAACCAACTCTTCGCCTTGTCCCGTAAAGAGAATGGGAACAATCGAAGTCTCACCGCCTCATCTGAAACTCCATTAAACCTAAAAGTATCACACATTTCCAGAAAACTGACTAAATCCCCCAAACTGAACTAAATTCTGAATCATTTGAATCATCCCAGGCTTAATTTCAAACGTGTTTGCTGCTATTGCTGGTCTTGTTATACTAGAATGCAGTTTCGTTACTTTAGGTATTGTGAAGTCCCTCAACGCTTTCCTGTCTTCGGCCGCCATCATTATTTCCTCTTCCTTTTCGGGTGCATCAAATTCTTGCCTCGTTTCTTTAATCCACTTACTCAACCTCTGAAACCTTCTCTCAATGTCGCCAGTCGAAAAAAGCAAAGAAGTCTGGATTTTTAGGCCGAGTTTTGCATAAACTATGTCCAACACCAAATAAGAAGCACAAAACAAAAATAAAAATGTCTAAGTAAAACTTGATTAATTAAACTGATATTGTAAAAGTATTAAGAATTATACTAATTTAATCCCCGACAACGGCACTAAAAACTTGTTGGGTAAAATCTATATACGCATAACACGCAAGTATACGTGGTCAACAAGTAATAAAGTGATAAGTTGAGTATCGTTCCCTCAGAGACTAATTAGCAAAATACCTTAACTTACAATTATCAATCTTCTATTAACCCTAATTTTATTAAACCAATCAAATTCAAGGATTTAAATTAATGAACTAAAATTAAGAATAATTAAACTAAAATAAAACAACCACAAATACCAAAATCTGAATTTTTAAATAATTAATGGAGAATTAGACTTATGATTTCACCTTAAGCTTCACTTTGATTTTAACACTTTTATCCCAATTTAACGCACTATCTCAGTTTATTAATCAAGAACACGAATGCAGTACTAACCACCTCTCGATGCACTAATACCATATTAACTTCAATCCACATTTAAGATAGAAATCCGTTAAACACCTTAATCAACTAACCCACTATATCTCTATATGAATTACAATTAAAGAAGGTTGAAGAACAAGTTCTCTATCCGATTACATGCGGTGCTAAGCATATCTCTATCTTAACACGAATCAGGTTTAAGCTACTAACAAAATCCTGAACACATGTTATACTAATTAGGTCTAGAATTGAATATCCATTCTCGATTCCATCCAACCCCACAAAGAATTGTTGATAAGGTAATTCATATATTCAAGCATGAATTAATATAGATAAACTGAAGATAACTTATTAAATTGGGAATCAAAGCTTACAAAACCATCGATTCACTTAAGGTTCCATCACAAGCCTAAAAAGTGAATTAGTTCATAATAAATGAAATAAACACTGAATAAATCATAGAAATCATTCTTCCAATTACAAATAATAATCTAACACAAAGAATATTAGAAAACACCCTTTACGTAGACTAAAATTGCAATCGTCTTGAAAAATTCTTCGAAATACCCCTCCACTTTTGCTCTCCAAAAGCTGACTTTGATCTTCGTAATCTCCTTAACTCATTCCCTATTTTGTTTGAAAGAGTAGTACATATCCAGCCTAACACTCCAGCCACATCCTCTATCAAATAGAGTTATAAAACCATACAAACAATTAAAATTCGAGTCCAATAGGAAGTATAACTGAAACAGGACTTGTCCAGATTTTCCCAACCCACTTCCGGTGGTGTAATGTAGATAAAGTGCCTTGTTGAACTTTGTTCTCTGCTTGATCAGTAGACCCCCGCCTTGCGAAAAGTGTATAATAAATCGCCACTTTCGGTGGGCTTATGCTCTACTAGTTGACTTGGTAGACCCACTTCCCGGGGTGTTTAACTTATTCATGCCCACCTGAAACTATCCTCTGTAATTGAACATCTTTGCATACGAGAGTTTTTCAAAATGCGCTCCAATTAAATTCCAAATGTACCGAATATCCCAATAATCCGTGAAATGCCACAACCACCAACCTACACATAGAACAACATAAACCAAGTAAAAATGCACTTGTTTACAAAAATATAACAACGAATAAGCGTGAACCAGACATGAAATTGCGTATATAAAATACACTTATCAACACACATGTGAACAAATAGTTATAATCATGTGAATCAATAGTAATTAATTTCTCATTTATCCGGTTAATTATCCGATTGGTCAATATAACCTCCAGACATCAATTATTATTGAAATAAATGTCGATTTCCGCTAACACTAATAATTCCAACACAATGGAACTATCAATTTCATCTTTAATCAACACGAACTTATTCATCATTAATATTATAATTCACAATATTTAACAACTGAATCGTTCCTGGAAAGAGGGACTTTCCGATAAGGATTTCTCCTTATTAGCGCGCAATTAGGTGACCAAACCTCTCCTTGACAGAACTTCTAGACATTGTCAATATTGCAAATAATAATATGAATAACTTTGTCGTCTCAATTATTGATTTAATAATATAACATATTGATACTGTGACAATAATTGAATCAATAATATGAGAGATATGATGCATCAATTACTTTAACAATAATTGAGTATAACTGAGTGACTTCTTACGTAAGCATTAATAATCAATACCGTGTGCTACTATGCAACCACGCGTATTGCTGTACTTTTACTCCCGAGTAGTTCAACAGTTTTAACGGTAACACATTCGCCGTTTATAAAATGATAACTCTGTCGTTTTCTAACTACGACAATACTTCCGTTGTAATGTCCACCAATAATTGTGCCGTCGTACGGATATTCCCCGACAAAAAGAATATTCTCCGACCAAACGAATATTTTATAACAACTTGCATACTTTGCAAAATTTATAAATACTACCCACAACTATAACATTATATCAAATCCACACCTTAATATTTAAAAAAATATTTTGAGAAATTTAAATCTTTATTCATAAAATCTGGGGTCTCATAGATAACGCCTTCTTGAACCTTCTTCTTGACATTCATCAGATTCGGATGTGTAGCTTGAGCAACTTTAACTTTATCGATTAAAGTCGATTCTACTCGTATATTCGTTATCTTCACGCGGGTCTCTAAAGTCTTTAACTCTATCTTCATCATTTGTAAGTTATACGAAATGGGTTTTATGTTTAACAACATCGCACTCGTAAACGCATACGATCTTCTACTCAACGCGTCAGCTACCACGTTCGCTCTTCCATAATGATATTGAATGGTATGATCGTAATCTTTAACAGCTCGAGCCAACGTCTTTGGCACATGTTACGTTCATTTTAGTTGAAGAAATATTTGAGGGTTTTAGAAATGGGTTTTGTATTGGGGTCAATACAAAATTCGATTTCACGCTCTAGGGGTAAGCTAGGAAGTCTTCAAGAATACGTTAAGAAATTTATTAACGATAGAAATATCATTCAAAACTGTGACTCTCATCCAAGACTTGGATAACACGTCACATTGATACCTATTAACTTGTCACCGTTATTCACGACGTCCCCTACGGATATCCTAGCTTCGGTGTATTCTAAGACTTGGAAGTCACCAACGAAAGGCTCGGGGCTCTTTACTTATGGCTTAATATGATAGTGATTGACTTTAGGGTTTTAGTTGCTTGAATTCGCATAATAGGTTGGTTAGAAATATGAAAGCTAACAACCTTACGAAAAGCATGATGAGTAGTTAACCAATCGATTCCTAAAATCACATCAAAGGCAAGTATTTTCAAAGAGATAAGATCGACACGTAACGTGAAAGTGTTGATTTGAATCAAACAAGATATATAAATAGTGGAGGTAACGAAGGTTTCTCCCAACGGAGTTTCAACAGATAAATCAAAGTCTAATTTCTCCCGAGTCAAATTTAAACATTGAATGCAAGTAGGAGAAATAAAAGAGTGGGTAAAACTAGTATCGAATAAGGTATAGATTTCACAAGAGTTTATAATTAACTTACCCGTAATAACTTCGTTCGGGTTTCTCGACAAACGCTCTCACTTAAACTATCGGTTTTAACTTTGCTATAGAGTACATTCCACCCGTAATTGCTTCGTCACATTCCTGATCCATGATTCGAATAATTACTCTCCGATCCATATCGAATTGGGGTTGACCGCTCTGCACAGGGTAATTCAGAATTCGATGTTGGATTCTCCCAATTGTTGTCCAAAAAGCAAAATCCATTTCATCTATTTTGGCCTTATTGGATCGGACGTCTTTTTCTACAATATCTACGCGTCATGCGACTTTTACCCATGCATCATCTATTTTCCTTCGTTCAGTTTTTTCTTCTTTTATCAGAACTTTGATCATAGCATTCTCAGATTCCAGCTCTAATATCTTATACTCTGTCAAATAGTGCTTCTGTTCATGCATCGCACATCGGGTAACACAATTTTGAATTGTTACATCTCTTTTCTCGCACTGACCGCCATTCTTCACTTTCGCTCTTCTAACTCATGAATACAATTTTGTAATTCTAAATTTCGATCATAAAATTCTTCTAATAAATTCTCCTCAGGTTCCTCTTCTTCCTCACTCTCAGCTGCTACCTCTGCAACTAGCTCGGGTGCAACTATTAGTTCTTCACTCACCACGTAGATATCTCTAATTTCTTCTTCGTGTGACATCACATTAATCTGGTTAGTGATTAAAGGTGTCTCAACGGTCTCATTCACTCCATTATTAACATTTTCAGCTGCCATTTTCAAATACTGCCACAAAACAAGGGTTAATTAACATATCACATATTATCCCTATACTCGACCACCAATTAAATACCAAATAAACTTAGGTAGGTCATACTAAGCGAAGAATTCCCGTCTCTCCCTCCTAGTTCTTGTCTCACATCTCATTAGGGATCATATCCCTAAGCTTTGATACTAACTGTGACACCCCCAAAATAGGTATACATCACCTATTCGAGTCGCCAAATATATGGTATGTAATACAAATACAACCTTAAATATACAACATGATGAATGTGAGTTTTAATACAAATATTGTCTTCAGATGCGATTCAAACTCAAAATAAGTCCTCAATACATTTATTATCACACTATTTCATAGAATAGTGAGGATTACTAATACTATCATCTGGACCGTCACTCCGTTCCCCGACTAGTCCCTGCTACATTCTCATTTCCTGAAGAGAACAATGAAAGCAAAAAGGGTGAGCTCAACTAGCCCAGTAAGAAATATTATGACTAAGATAATGCAGAATAAATTATCGTTAGCCTTCAACAATGTTAAACTGATACAATATAACAAACATCAAGTTTAACTGCAGCGGTACAAGCAATCCATTAGAAGAGTCAAGTAGAGAATAAAATCTACTATCTTCTATGATTTAAAAGGTTTTTCATCACTTTTATCGCTGAGACTCAGCTTAATAATTAATCCACATCATCCCTGCACTATGGCCAAGGATATTCATTAGTATCACGACCATAAATTATTCATGCACTACGGGCCAAGGATATCCGTGTTTTCATCAATGGTCATGATCATGCCAACAACTGTCCATCAATGCACTACGGACCAATGAGGATTTTTACCACATCATTTGTAACTTTACGGTCATGATTATAACGAATAATCCCTGGTCATAATCATACCAAGTCCATCTATGCACTACAGGCCACAGATGACTTTCAACATAATATAAACATGAAGATGATGGAAATGACATAATAATTCAATAAAACAAGTTCAAGAATAAATTTTAAAGATTTATAAGTTAATTTATCTTGAACTCAATAATGTCCAAATTGTCAACATGATACTGCTTTGTGGAGTAAAATTCAAGAATGCTCAGAAGAATATTTCCATAATAAGATACTGGATGAAGTACAAATACCCAGGATATTCTACTAATTTCATGGAGTATAGAAGCCAAAAACTTTAACCAACTGAGTATAATAGAATATATGAAAATGCAAATGGATTTTTTCCCCGCCATGCGATAATCCACGTAGATAGATCATTTCCACAAGTTAATAAGGAATGAATACAAAGGATCATTCACCATGCATGTGGTAATCCACATAGACAGGTTATTCCAATAGAGTAATGAAGAATGGAATCAGGTCATGCGTAATCCGCACAGACAGGATGTTCCAACAGAATAATAAAGAATGGAACCAGGTCATGTATAATCCGCATGCATGTGGATGTTCCAAATGTAATAATAAAGAATGAAATAACAACGAGAATTCACTGGGCATGCGATATCAAGACACAAACAAAGTTATTCCAATGTAATAATAAAGAATGGAATAACAGAAGAATTTCACCATGTATGCGGTACTTCGCATAGACAGGTTATTCCAACATAATAATAAGGAATGGAATAACAATAACTCTCTTTATGAATATGAAAGAAATAATACCCCTTACCTCAAAAGAAGACTGGATACTGGAATAGTGAGGTAACAGACTTCTCTTCTTCTTTCTCTCTATAATTTCTCTATAGCTTTAGTGAATTGGTGAGAAATGAAGGAAGAATGAGCTTCTATTTATATGAAAATATAGTTTCGATAATTGCACGTTTTGGGGCTCGAAATATTACAGTATAATACCTCCCTCTTTTCCTTCATTTTTAATTTAGTCCTTCAAGTATTATCAAACTTGCATCACCTCCCCTAATAGTAAATAATGTGAATCAATAGTTCAATCATGTGAATCAATAGTTATAATCGTGTGAAAATACGAATTACAGTATAATACCTCCATATATACCTCTATTTTTAACTTAGTCATGCAAGTATTATCAATCTTGCACCACCTCCCCTAATAGTACAAGAATGTGAATCAATAGTACACACATGTGAACAAATAGTTATAATCATATGAATTAATAGCAATTAAATGCTCATTTATCCGGTTAATTACCCAATTGGTCAATATAACTTCCAGACATAAATTAATATCGAAATAAATGTCGATTTCCACTAACACTAATACTTTCAACACAATAGAACTATCAATTTCATCTTTAATCAACATGAACTTATTCATCATTAATATTATAATTCACAATATTTAACAACAAGGTAGTTCCCAAGAAAGACGGGGCATTCTGATAAGGATTTCTCCTTATTGGAGCGCAATTAGATGACCAAACCTCTCCTTGACAGAACTTCTAGACATTGTAAATATTGTAATTTAATAATATGAATAACTTTGTCGTCTCAATTATTGATTTAATAATATATCATATTATGCAGATGATACTGTGACAATAATCTAATCAATAATATGAGAGATATGATGCAACAATTACTGTAGCAATAATTGAGTATAACTGAGTCACTTATCACGTAAACATCAATAATCAATACCGTGTGCTACTATGCAACCACGCCAGACATTCTTTATTTCTTTACTACCGGGTAGTTCAGCGGTTTTAACGGCAACACTTTCGTAGTTATTTTTAATAAAAGATAATTCTGTCATTTTCTTACCACGACAATACTTCTGTTGTGGGGTCCACCAATGATTGTACCGTCGTACGAATATTCCCTGTTAAAACGAATATTCCTCGACCAATCGAATATTATATAACCACTTGCTTACTTTGTAAAATTTGTAAATATTACCCACAACTATAACATTATATCAAATCCACACCATAATATTCAAAAAAATATTTCAAAAAATTTAAATCTTTATTCATAAAATCTGGGGTCTCACAAGTGACCAGCCGTGAGTTATCATTATTTTCACCTGCATTTTGAACAGGAGTCTCTCACGTCTGGTTTTGCATAAACTGCAAAAAACTTCTAAACATCTCATCATTCATCGTTTGATCGATGGTGTTGTTTACATGAGGAAGATTGCCTTCCTGATGCACATTACCCTGGTTGTTGATTGTTGGTGTCTCAATGGTCGCATTCACTCCATTGTTAACATTTTCAGCTGTTATTCTCAAATAATGCCACAAAATAAGGGTTAATTAAAAAAATTGACATGCCACATAATATCCCTATATTCTGACCGACCAAATAAATAAGCTTAGGTAGGACACACTAGCGAAGGATTTACTCGTCTCTCCCCTCCTAGTTCTATTCCCCAATTTCCACCAGAGACCATATCCCTAAGCTCTAATACCAACTGTGACGCCCCAAAATAGGTCCACATAACCCATTCTGAGTCGCCAAATACATGGTACAGAAAATAACTACAATTTCATTATTACAATTGTCCTGCAAAATACGACAATACATATGCTGTGAGTTTAAATATAAATATTATCTTCTAGATTATATCCAAACTCAAATAAGTTCTCATTAAAATTATTGATACACTATTTTACAAAATAGTGAAGATTGCTAAAACAACTGTCTTGAACCATCACTCCATACCCCGACTAGTTCTCGCTAAATTCTCGCCTCCTGAGAAGAAAATTAGAACAAAATAGAAAAGAATGAGCTCAACTAGTCCAGTAAAGAATATTATGACTAAGATAATAAAAAATAAATTATTGTTAGCTTTTAAAATAACCAGATAAAATATAATGGACAACAAGTTCTAGATCAATATTCGTAGCGAAAATAACAATTCATTAGAAGAGTTAAGTAGAGAGTGAAGTCTACTATATTCTATGATTAAAAGTCCATTGTAAGACCCCAAATTTTATGAAATAAAAGTATTTAATTTTTCTTATAATTTTTATTCAGTAAATGGTTAAATTGATAAAAAGTTAAAGTTAAGGGTGATATATGATTTTTTTTTTTCAAAATAAGCAAGTGACTATAAAATACTCATTGTTATCAGGGAATATTCGTTTAGTCGTGGAATATTCTTGCTGTCGGGGAATATTCGTACAACGGCGCAGCCATTTGTGGGCCCCATAACAGAATAACTGTCGGATGAAGAAAACGACAAGTTTGAGTTTTTATAAATAACGGCGTAATTGTTACCGTTAACATTGTTGGATTACTTGGTGGTTAAAATACGATGTCTGGCGTGGTTGCACAAAGAAGGCACTACCTATTATTGCACGGTATTTTGAATTATTGATTCTTACGTAAGAAGGCACTTTACTCAATAATTATTACGATAATTCTTGCTCAATATTTTATTTTATTGATTCAATAATTGCTGCGTTGATATTTTATATTATTGTTGTTTTAATAATTGTCACTGCATAATATTTCCCATTATCAGATCAATAATTCATATTATTTGAATAATATTATTAAATAGCATTATTGGCAATGTCTAAGGATATTTTGTCTAGGAAAGGGGTTTGGTCACTTAATTGCGCGCCAGTAAGGAGAAATCCTTATCGGAAAGCCCTCTTTCCCTCAGGAACGACACAGTTGTCATAATTGTGATTCTATAATATTATTTGTGAATAATTAATTATTGATTTATATGATAAAGAAATATTTATTTTATGTGGATATAAATATTGGATATGGAAATATTTATTTTGTGTGGATATAAATGAAGAAATTAATGCTGAGGTGTTTTATCAGTATTTTGTCAGAATGGAGGAATTCTTAGAAAAGTGACAATTGTTGAAAATTGATATTTTATCTTTTATGATAAAATAATTCATTCAAATATATTATTATATTACATTATAAATGTATAATGTGATAATATAATAATATAACAATGGTGATATTTTTACACTAAATTCACGGTGCATGAATCAAATGAGAGAAATTTAGAAATCAAAAGAAGAACAAAATATGAAGATTTTCACAAAAATTAGTTTATTACTTAATTTTGTAAAATCCATAACTCTTTATGTATAATGAGTTAGGAGATGAGCCATATATCAAAAGAAAGCTCTAGAAGTAAGCTAAGCACAAAAATTTGAATCACCCAAATATTCCTTGTGAATTTTTCGTGGTGACTGTTTGAGTGAAACTGATACGAGGGACTTATAGTCCGAAAATTAAATTAGTGTTCTTAAAGCTTTATTGCGTGAGTTATAGTTTTAATCCGACCGTTGGATCGTTGTGATTTTTAGATATGTTATACATATATAAGTTGAGTATATGTCCACAAATTTTGAACCGTTAAAAATTAACGTATGATTTGTTATAAATTTTAAGAGGTGTTGAAAATAGTCTGTATGTGGATTTCGGTCATTTTTCGTTTGGAATTTGAAAAAACTTTCTTCTACAAAGTTGTAGAGAATTCGATTTCCTATGAAATGGACATAAAATTCTTATTTTTCTGATAAAAGAGATATTTATTATGAATTATTGAAGTTTCAAAAAATAAATATTTTTATTAAAAATATGGGTGGGCCCCACTTTTGGTTGGTGTGGAAAATTGCTGAATTGGCGGGCCCCACCTGTGGTGGCTGAAGTTTGTTCAAAGTGGTGTGCGTAGAAAAAAATTAACTAATATTATTTTATTAATTTAGTCTCTCTTTTGGCGTTCTAGCATTTTCCTATAAATAGGGTGCTTAGTTATAATTGAAAATCACACCAGAAACATAAGTTTCTCTCTCTATATTATTGAGCGTATTTGGTGTGTATTTAGATACTTTGAGAGTTGCTCTTCAGTGCAAGTTCCTTTAGCGTTATATCCGATATTTCAGTTAGAAGTACTATTCTTTTGAGGTAAGGGATGGTAGGGGATGTTATTTTTGTTATAAATGATGTTATTTCTTCAATATAATTATACAAAAAATATTGGTATGAATTTTATTATGAAATTTTTACCTTTTCATGTCGAGGTTACTATTCACGTATACGACACTATTCATGTATTTGACACTATTTACGTATATGACATTATTTACGTATACGGTACTATGTACGAATACGGGTTACTATTCATGAATTACTATTTATGAGTTACTATTCATGAGTACTATTCACGACAAAATTAGTTTCTTTTTCTGACCAAATTATCGTTGATTTATGAATCTTACTCTTGAAATTAAATGCAATTGTTGATCATATTGTTTTTATTATCATATATAACATTTTTATAATCCTGGTGATGAAATTTCTCTTTGACTTGAGTGTAAAGATGGGTAGATTATTGGTATGATCGTGACTATGGATTCCCTTTGTCCAGCAGTGCAAAGATGAATTGTTGACTGGTATGATCATGACCATTGAATTTATAATTGAATATCTTTAGCTTAAGTGCAAAGGTGAATTGATCAACATGGTTATAATTATTGTTTATATAAATTCTGAAATGATTATATATTTCTTTGAGATATTAATATCTTTGGCATGTAGTGCAAAGATGATCTGTTGTTGAATATCTTTGGCCTGTAGTGCAAAGATGATCTGTTGTTGAATATCTTTGGTCTGTAGTGCAAAGATGACCTGTTGTTGAATATCTTTGGCCAGTAATGCAAAGATGAACTGTTGACGAATATCTTTGGCCCGTAGTGCAAAGATGAATTTATTAGTATGATTGTGAACAGGAACTATGATTTGGTATAACCATGATCTTTCATGTTTCAGGTAAAGACAAGTGATGAAAATTATCTTCGTCCTAGATGAGAAGAGGAATTTAGAACTACAATTATGATTATAAGTTATTCACATGACTGTGGACAGGAACTGTTGATTGATGTTACAGGGTTAAAACATTGTTGGTGGACTTTTAACATGGAGAAGATAATAGACTTTACTGGTTACATTTGACTCTTCTAATGGATTGCTTCGTTCACTTGCAACTATGGTTAAAAAGTTTTATCATCTACCATATATTCTAAATATCTGATTCATTACTGATGAAGGCTATTGATAATTTAATTATCTTTAGTCATGATATTCTTTACTAGGCTAGTTGTGCTCACCCTTTTACTTCACAATTCCTTTCAGGTAATAAGAGTGTAGCTGGGTCGAGCGGGGTTAACAGAGGAATGGAACAATAGTCTCTAGCTGTGGAGGTTCTCCCTAAAAAGTATGGAAATAATTTTATTGAGAACTTTAAAATAGTGTGTTGTATTTATACGTCATTTAATAGTTATATTTGGTGAATCAAATAGGGTGAGGCGAACCCAATTTTAGAAGAGTGTTTTTCCACTATCATACAAGATATCTAATGACATACGACTTCGTGTTATCATAAGACAGGGTTGTGCACATCTACTTACTGAGTATACCTACAAGCACTACCTATATAATCTTGGAGTTTGGTTGAAATATAATTCTCAATTGAAGACAATGAAGATAGTTATATGTCAAAAGAAGACTCACCATTGGAATGAACATGATAGTAATCTTCACGTTTTTCTTTGGGGTCTATTAGGTCAACCAAGGATAATTCTCCAGTCATATGATATTTATTATAACTTAGATGCATGGCCTCCCATGTACGAAGGTTTTCTTGAGTATTTTTCAAAGATTTTAATTTTTAAAACAGTTATTAACTGTACCTTTGTGTAAGGTGCCATTGTGACGTGCTATCCAAGGTTGGGATGAGAGTCACAGTTGGTATATATTTGTTTCAAAACTCACAACATATGTGTTATTATATTTTGCAAGATAATTGTAATAATAAAGTTGTAGTTGTTTTCTGTACCATGTATTTGGCGACTCAGAATGGGTTGGGTGGATTGGACCTATTTTGGGGGCGTCACAGTTGGTATCACAGCTTAGGGATATGGTCTCTGGTGGAGATCGGGGAATAGAACTAGGAGGGGAGAGATGAGTAAACACTTCGCTAGTGTGTCCTACCTAAGCTGAATTTTCTTACTTAAGTTGACAAATTGTGATATGTCAATTAACATTTGTTTTGAAGTTGTATTCTAGAATGATATCTGAAATACAGATGAGCAATGGGAAAATCACGATACAAAGGAGATGACAGGGAGAATACAATCGAAAAAGAAAGCAAGGTATTCTCATCTCTTTGAATTACCAGGTACGTAAATTTCGGGGACGAAATTTCATAAGGAGGGGAGATTGTAAGACTCTGAATTTAATGAAATAAAAGTATTTAATTTTTCTTATAATTGTTATTCAGTAAATGGTTAAATTGATAAAAATTTAAAGTTATGGGTGATATATGAATTTTTTTTCAAAATAAGCAAGTGACTATAAAATACTCATTGTTGTCGGGGAATATTCGTTTGGTCGTGAAATATTCTTGCTGTTGGGGAATATTAAATGCTGACGAGTAGCAACTATTTAGGGCCCCATAATGTAATAAGCTGTTGGATGAAGAAAATGACAATTTTGAGTTTTTATAAATAACGACGTAATTGTTATCGTTAACATTGTTGGATTACCTGGTGGTTAAAATACGATGTCTGCATGGTTGCACAAAGATGCACTGCGGTATTACCGCGATATTTTGAATTATTGATTCTTACGTAAGAAGGCACTACTCAATAATTGTTACAATAATTATTGGTCAATATTTTATTTTATTGATTTAATAAGTGCTGCATTGATATTTTATATTATTGTTATTTTAATAATTGTCACCGCATGCGATTTTCTTATTATCGGATCAATAATTTATATTATTTGAATAATATTATTAGATAGCATTATTGGCAATGTCTAAGGAAGTTACGTCTTCAGGAAAGGGTTTGGTCACCTAATTGCGGCGCCATGAAGGAAAATCCTTATCGAAAAGGCCTCTCTTTCACAGGAGCGACACAGTTGTTATAATTGTGATTACATAATATTATTTGTGAATAATTAATTATTGATTTATATGATAAGGAAATATTTATTTTATGTGAATATAAATGTTGGATAGGGAAATATTTATTTTGTGTGGATATAAATGAAGGAATTAATGCTGAGGTGTTTTATCAGTATTTTGTCGGTATGGAAGAATTCTTAGAAAAGTGACAATTGTTGAAAATTGATATTTTATTTTTTCTGATAAAATAATTCATTCAAATATATTATTATATTACATTATAAATGTATAATATGATAATATAATAATATAATAATGGTGATATTTTTACACTAAATTCACGGTGCATGAATCAAATGAGAGAAATCTAGAAATCAAAAGAAGAACAAAATATGAAGATTTTCAGAAAAATTAGTTTATTACTTGATTTTGTAAAATCCATAACTCTTTATGTATAATGAGTTAAGAGATGAGCCATATATCAAAAGAAAGCTCTGGAAGTAAGATAAGCGCAAAAATTTGAATCACCCAAATATTCTTTGTGAATTTTTTGTGGTGACTGTTTGTGTGAAACTGGTACGAGGGACTTATAGTCCGAAAATCAAATCAGTGTTCTTAAAGCTCTATTGGGTGAGTTTTAATTTTAATCCGACCGTTGGATCGTTGTGATTTTTAGATATGTTATACATATATAAGTTGAGTATATGTCCACAAATTTTGAACCGTTAAAAATTAACGTATGATTTGTTATGAATTTTAAGAAGTGTTGAAAATCGTCCGTATGTGGATTTCGGTCATTTTTTGTTTGGAATTTGGAAAAAATTTCTTCTACAAAGTTGTAGAGAATTCGATTTCCTATGGAATGGATATAAAATTCTTATTTTTCTGATAAAAGAGCTATTTATTATGAATTATTGAAGTTTAGGAAAATAAATGTTTTTATTAAAAATATAGGTGGGCCCCACTTTTGGTTGGTATGGAAAATTACTGAATTGGTGGGCCCCACTTGTGGTGGCTGAAGTTTGTTCAAAGTGGTGTGCGTAGAAAAAAATAAAATTATATTATTTTATTAGTTTAGTCTCCTTTGGTGTTCTAGTATTTTTCTATAAATAGGGTGCTTAGTTATAATTGAAAATCACACTAGAAACATAAGTTTTCTCTCTCTATATTATCGAGAGTATTTTGTGAGTATTTAGATACTTTGAGAGTTGCTCTTCAGTGCAAGTTGCTTATGCATTATATCCGATATTTCAGTCAGAAATACTGTTATTTTGAGGTGAGGGATTGTAAGGGATGGTAAAGGATGTTATTTTTGTTATAAATGATGTTATTTCTTCAATATCATTATACCAAAATATTGGTATAAATTTTATTATTAGATATCATTCTAGAATACAACTTCAAAACAAAGGTTAATTGACATATCACAATTTGTCAACTTAAGTAAGAAAATTCAGTTTAGGTAGGACACACTAGCGAAGGGTTTACTCATCTCTCCCCTCCTAGAATGATAATAAAATTCAGACCAATATTTCGGTATAATGATATTAAAAGAAATAATATCATTTACGAAAAAATAACATCCCTTACGTCAAAAGAATAATACTTTTAGCTGAAATATCAGATATAATGCTGAAGGAAACTTGCATTGTATAACAACACTCAAGATATCTAAATACTCACAAAAATACGCTCGAAATAATAAAGAGAGAGAAAACTTCAAATTCTGGTGTGATTTTCAATTCTAACTTAAACACCCTATTTTTAGAAAAATGCTTAGAACGTCAAAGTAGAAAATTTAATAAAATAATAGTATTTTCAAAAAAATTTCCTACACTTACCACATCATTTTCTTCAGCACACACCAGTGGGTCCCACCCACATTAAAAATATTTATAGGTCTAAAAATTAATTATTCTGGAACTTTAATAATTTATAATAAATAGCTCTTTTATCAGAAAAATTCAAATCTTGTATTAATTTCATTGGAAATTTAATTCTCTACAACTTTGTAGAAGAAATTTTTTCCAAATTCTAAACAGAAAATGACCGAAATCCATATACGGATGATTTTCAACACCTTAATTCTGATAAAATACTGATAAAACACTTCAGTATTAATTCTTTTATTTATATCCACAAAAATAAATATTTCCTTATCATTTTTATCAATAATTAATTATTCACAAATAATATTACAGAATCACAATAATGACAACCAGGTCGTTCCTAGGAAAGAGGGGGGCTTTCCGATTAGAATTTTTCTTTACTGGCGCGCAATTAGGTGACCAAACCCCTTTCCTAGACAAAACTTTCATAGACATTGCCAATAATGTTATCTAATAATATTATTCAAATAATATGAATTATTGATCTGATAATGGAAAATACTATGTAGTGATAATTATTGAATCAATAATATAAAATATCAACGTAGCAATTATTGAATAAATAAAATTAAATATTGAACAGTAGTCACTGTAATAATTATTGAGTAGTGACTTCTTACGTAAGAATTAATAATTTGTGCAATACCGTGTGCTACTGTGCATGTGAGACCCCAGATTTTATGAATAAAGATTTAAATTTCTCGAAATATTTTTTTAATATTATGGTGTAGATTTGATATAATGTTATAATTGTGGGTAATATTTACAAATTTTGCAAAGTAAGCAAGTGATTATATAATATTCGATTGGTCGGGGAATATTCGTACGACGGCACAATCATTGGTGGACCCCACAACAGAAGTATTGTCGTAGTAAGAAAATGATAGAATTATCTTTTATTAAAAATAATGGCGAAAGTGTCACCGTTAAAACTGTTAAACTACCCGGTAGTAAAAGTACAGTAATATGCGTGGTTGCATAGTAGCACACGGTATTGGTTATTGATGCTTACGTGAGAAGTCACTCAGTTATACTTAATTATTATTACAGTAATTGCTGCATCATATCTCTCATATTATTGATTCGATTATTGTCACAGTATCATCTGCATAATATGATATATTATTAAATCAATAATTGAGACGATAAAGTTATTCATATTATTAAATTGAAATATTTACAATGTCTAGAAGTTCTGTCAAGGAGATGTTTGGTCATCTAATTACGCGCCAATAAGGAGAAATCCTTATCAGAAAGCCCCCTCTTTCTTGGGAACGACCTGATTGTTAAATATTGTGAGTTATAATATTAATGATGAATAAGTTCGTGTTGATTAAAGATGAAATTGATAGTTCCATTGTGTTGAAATTATTAGTGTTAGTGGAAATCGACATTTATTTCGATATTAATTGATGTCTGGAAGTTATACTGACCAGTTGGGTAATTAATCGGATAAATGTGCAATTAATTGCTATTAATGTAAGACCCCAACTTTTGTGAATACAGATTAATTTTTTCTAAATATCATTTTTGAATATTATGGTGTGGAGTTGATATAATGTTATAGTTGTGGGTAATATTTATAAATTTTGCAAAGTAAGCAAGTAGTTATAAAATATTCGTTTCGTCGGAGAATATTCTTTTTGTCGGGGAATATTCGTACGACGACACAATCATTGGTGGACTCAACAACGGAATTATTGTCGGAGTTAGAAAACGACAAAAATATTTTTATGAAAAAAACGACTGAAGTGTTACCGTTAACACTGTTGGAATACCTGGTGGTTAAAATATAGTAACACGCATTGTTGCACAGTAGCACACGGTATTGCACATTATTTTTGAATTATTTATTCTTACGTAAGAAGGCACTACTCAATAATTGTTACAGTAATTACTGTTTAATATTTTATTTTATTGATTCAATAATTGTTACGTTGATATTTTTGATTCAATAATAGTCATTACACAGTATTTCAAATTATCAAATCAATAATTTATTTAAATATATTATATTATAGCAGTATGATGTGATTATATGATAGTATATTTTTTATAATTTGAATGGTAACATTATTATAGTAAATTCATGGTATAAAAGTAAAATGAGGTGGAAGAGAACAAATTGAATTTGAATTCTGATGATGTAAGCGATGATGTCATCAAAACGATGAGGTAAACAATGATGTCATCAGAAGGATGATGTAAGCAATGAGATCATATGATCGATGATGTAGGCTATGATGTCATAAATTATGGCGAAAAGATTATTTTACCCCTACTCTACCAAGCTTATAAATAGAAGCTCATTCCTTCATTATTTTTCACGAATTCACTAAAGCTATAAAGCGAGAAATAATAGAGAGAATAAGAGAGAAAGAAGAAGAATCTTCTATTACTAGAATATTGCGGTATCCAATTTCCTACTAAGGTAAGGGGTATTATTTCTTTCTTATTTATGAAGAAAAATTCTGTTATTCCATTTATTATTATTCTGTTGGAATAACCTGTATACGCGGGCTACCCTATACTTGGTGAAATTCTTCTGTTATTCCATTCTTTATCATTATGTTGGAATAACCTGTCTATGCGAAGTACCGCATACATGGTGAAATTCTTTTGTTATTCCATTATTTATCATTCTATTGGAACATCCTGTCTGTGCTTTACGCATGACCTGTTCCATTATTTAACATTCTGTTGGAACATCCTGTCTGCATGCTTTATGCATGACTGGTTCCATTATTTATTATTCATTTGGAATATCACATGCATGCGTTTACGCATGACTGATTCGATTATTTATTATTACATTGGAATATCACATGCATGCGATTACATCGCATGCCCGGTGATTTCTTTGGTTATTCCATTCTTTATTATACTCGGTTGGTTAAAGTTTTGACTTCTATACTCCATAAAATTAGTGGAATATCCTTGATATTTGCGCTTCATACTGTGATACGGTCATGTTGTTTTGTTCCAGCTTAATGAACTCTACCTCTTTCATGTGACGAATACTTTCGGGAAAGTACTTGTCGTTGAACAGTTCCTGGAACTTCTCCCAAGACATCTTCGATGCGGCGGTTGAGTTGACGCGTTTTACAAATTCCCACCAATGAATGCCTTCTGCGCACGCAATGAAAGGTGGCAAAGGGAACCTTTTGCTCGTCGGAGCAACCCAAGACATCAAATATCTTGTTGATCTGTTTAATTCACGTTTCCGCCTTAAGTGGTTTTGGCTCTCCAAAGAACTCCGGTGGTCCCAGTTCCTTAAACTGCTTGGAAGTGACCATCCGAGAGTTACCAGTGTTTCCACCTGCATTTTGGACAGGAACCGCTCTCGCCTGATGTTGCATGAATTGCATGAAGCCTCGGAACATTCCATTGTTCATCATTTGGTCAGTGTTGTTGTTTGCCTGATTCCTGATGCACATTATCCTGACTATTGATCTGTGGAGACTCAATGGTCTCCTGTGCTCCATTGATGTTCTTAACATTCTCGGATGCCATTTTCAGATACTGCCACAAAACAAGGGTTAATAAACGTATCACATATTATCCCTATACTCTGACCGACCAATTAAATATCAAATAAACTTAGGTAGGTCATACTAGCGAAGGAATTCCCCGTCTCTCCCCTCCTAGTTCTTATCTCACATCTCAGCCAGGGATCATATCCCTAAGCTTTGATACCAACTGTGATGCCCCCAAAATAGGTATACATCACCCATCTTGAGTCGCCAATACATGGTACAAAATTTAAATACAACTTAATTATACAATAGTCGTGTAAAGTACGACAAAATACATGCTGTGAATTTTAATACAAATATTGCCTACTAGACAATATCCATTCTCAGAATAAGTCCTCAATACATTTATTGTCACACTATTTAACAAAATAGTGAGGACTACTAGCTAACACTATCATCCAGAACATTACTCCGTTTCCCAGGCTAAATCCCATTCGTTTTCATTTCCTGAAGAGAACAGTGAAAGAAAGGGTGAGCTCAACTAGCCCAGCAAGAAATATTATGACTAAGATAATGCATAATAAATTATCATTAGTCCTCAACAATGTTAAGCCGATAAAATACAATAGACATCAAGTTTAAGCTGCGGTACGAACAAGAAATCCATTAAAAGAGTCAAGTAGAGAATAAAATCTACTATCTTTTATGATTTAAAAGGTTTTTCATTACTTTTATCGCTATGACTCATCTTAATAAATAATCCACATCATCCCCGCACCTTTTCGACCAGGATATTCATTAGGGTCACGACCACAAATTTAGGTGCACTACGGGCCAAGGATATTTGTGTATTCATCAATGGTCATGATCATGCCAACAAGCGTCCATCAATGCACTCTACGGGCCAATGAGGACTTTTATCACATCATTTGTAACATTACGGTCATGATTACACTTAGATAATCCTCAGTCATAATCATACCAAGTCCATCTATGCACTACTGAAGCCACGAGATGACTTTCAAAAAAATATAAACATGAGGATGATGACAATGATATAAGAATTTAATAAAACAAGTTCAAGAATTAAGTTATTCAGGAACTAATAACGTCCAAATTGTCAACATGATACTGATTTATAGAGTAAAATTCAAGAATGCTCAAAAGAATATTTCCATGAAAAATACTGGATGAAGCTCAAATATCAAGGATATTCCACTAATTTCATGGAGTATAGAAGTTAAAATTTTAACTTAACCGAGTATAATAACGAATGGAACAACAAAAGAAATCACCATGCATGCGGTGCTTGCATGAGCGAAAGTTATTCCAATAGAATAATAATAACGGAACCGAATTAGTCGTGAAATTCACACCGGCAGCGATGTTCCAACATAATAATAAGTGCGAGAATAATAAATGATGGAACCAGTCCTGTGTAAAACACACACAGACGGATATTCAACGAG
Organism: Panax ginseng; assembly: GCA_020205605.1. Classification (NCBI taxonomy): domain Eukaryota; kingdom Viridiplantae; phylum Streptophyta; class Magnoliopsida; order Apiales; family Araliaceae; genus Panax; species Panax ginseng. Next base: position 18,072,148 of record CM035134.1, read on the forward strand.
AATAATAAAGACGAAATAATAATAATGGAACCCGAGTCCTGTAAAACACACAGACGAGGATATTCCAATGAGAATAATAAAGGCGGAACCAATTAAAAAGCGTAAAACCTGAACATGATATTCCAATGAGAATAACGAATAATTAAAAGCGGAATCGAATCCGGTATATATAGCATGACGAGATATTCCAACGAATAATAAAGACGAATAATAAGAATGTCACCAAGTATATGGTAGATCACGTATACGAGTTATTCCAATGAATAATAAGCAATGGAATAACAATGATTCTCTTCATGAATATAAAAGAATAATATCCCTTACCGTAAAAGAAACTGAATATAAGAGTAGGGAAGTAGCAGAATACTTTTCTATAGTTTCTCTATAATTTCTCTCTTTGGAGTTTCAAAGAATTAAATAAAAAAAATAATGAAGGAATGAGCTTCTATTTATAGAAGAATGGATTGCATAGTAATTAATTCATGAACGGTCCAGATTGATTTACTATAATCTGACGGTCCATATTTAAAGCAAAATCTTTTAAATAAAATAAAATATATATATTATATATATAACACATGTTTTTCAAAATACTAATATCAATATAATATATCCACCACTTAATTTTTCTCCCCCATAACCAACATCAATCCCCCACACACCCAATAATCAAATTCACTACACTCTTACACATCACTATCACACTATCACTTTCACTCTTTCTTTTCCCCCACCATTTCCCACTCACACATATATATATATATATATATATATATATATATATATACATCATATACATATACAATAATTCTCTCCCTATACGTAAATTGATTTCAAAAATCAATTCTTCAACACATATGGGCCCCACATGTGGCCCCCACATGTGGGCCCCACCTTTAAATAATTTTCTACTAACTATTTTGAAAAATGGGTAAATAGAAATCCATAAAATAAGCAGACTTCATAAAAATCACCTTAATAATTTTAACAACATTTATCATCTTTATTACAATTCACAATATTAATCATTAGATCGTTCCCGGGATAGAGAGGCTTTCCAATAAGGATTTCTCCTATTGCCGCAATTAGGTGACCAAACCTCTCCTCTTGTCGAACTTCTAGACATCGTTAATATTGCAATTTATAATATTAATAACTCTGTCATTTCAATTATTGATTTAATAATATATAAAATATCGACAATAATTGAATCAAATAACGTGAGATCTTATCACAACAATTACTATATAGCAATAATTGAACAAAAGCGAGTGACTTCTCACGTAAGCATTAATAATCAATACAGGTGTGCTACTATGCAACCACGCAGTATTCTTTGTACTTTACTACCGAGTAGTTCAACAATGATAAACGGTAAAACTTCCGCCGTTATTTTCATAAAAATATTTTTGTCGTTTTCTCGATCAAAATGATAATTCCGTTATGGGGTCCACCAATGATTGTCTTGGTCGTCACGAATATTCCCACACAAAGAATATTCCCGACCAATCGAATATAATACAACAACTTGCATACTTTTTGCAAAATTTTCAAATACTACCCACAACTATAACATTATCTCAAATCCACACCTTAATATTCAAAAAATATTTTGAGAAATTTAAATCTTTATTTATAAAATCTGGGGTCTCACATTTTCTATGATACTCATTTGGTTAATGTTTTGGCTTCTATACTCCATGAAATTAGTGAAATATCTTTGATATTTGCGCTTCATCTAGTATCTTTTCATGGAAAAATTCTTCTAAGCATTCTTGAATTTTACTCCACAAAGAAGTATCATGTTGACAATTTGGACGTTATTGATTTCAGGATAAATTAAATTATAAATCTTTAAAATTTATCCTTGAACTTGTTTTATTGAATTATTATGTCATTGCCATCATCGTCATGCTTTTATTATGATTAAAGTCATCTTTGGCTAACGTGCATAGATGGACTTGGTATGATTTTGACCAGGGATTATTCGGTATAATCATGACCGTAATGTGACGAAGGATGTGGTAAAAGTCCTCATTGGCCTGTAGTTCATTGGTGGACAGTTGTTAGTATGATTATGACTAGGGATTGTTCGGTATAATCATAACCATTGATGATTACATGAATATCCTTGGCCGTGGTGCAGGGATGATGTGGTTTATTTATTAAGCTGAGTCTCAGCGATAAAGTTGATGAAAATCTTTTTAAATCATAGATGATAGTAGATTTTATGCTCTACTTGACTCTTTTAATGGATTGCTTATTCATTGCGATTTGTTGATCTAAAACTTGTTGTCTATTATATTCTATCACATTGTTATCTTTGTTGAAGGCTAAGGATACTTTATTACGCATTATCTTAGTCATAATATTTCTTCTTTGGGCTAGTTGAGCTCACCTTTTCTTTCACCGTTCTCTTGAAATGAGAACGTGGCAAGAGACTAGTCGGGAACCGGAGTGACGGTCGGTGATAACATTACTAGTCCTCACTATTCTGTTAAATAATGTGACAATAAATATAATGAGGACTCCATTGAGTGTCGATAGTGTCTAGATGACAATATTTGTATTAAAACTCACAGCATTTATTTTGTCGTATTTTACACGACAGTTGTATAATTAAATTTTTATTTGTATTTTGTACCATGCATTTGGCGACTTAAGATGGGTGATGTATACCTATTTTGGGGGAGTCACAGTTGGTATCAAAGCCAGGTTATATGAACCCTGGCTGAGATGTGAGACAAGAACTAGGAGGGGAGAGACGAGGAATTCCTTCGCTAATATGACCTACCTAAGTTTATTTGGTATTTAATTGGTCGGTCAGAGTATAGGGATAATATGTGATATGTTTATTAACCCTTGTTTTGTGGCAGTATTTGAAAATGGCAGCTGAAAATGTTAACAATGGAGTGAATGAGATCGTGGAGACACCTTTAATCACCAACCAGGATAATGTGATGTCAGGAGAAGAAGGAATTAGAGATATCCATTTGGTGAGTGAAGAATTGATAGTTGCACCCGAGATAGTCGCAGAGGTAGCATCTGAGAGTGAGGAAGAAGAGGAAGAAGAGGAACGTGAGGAGAATTTATTAGAAGAATTTTATGATCGAAATTTAGAATTGCAAAATCGTGTATATGAGTTAGAAGAGCAGGCTGAAGAACGGCAAACGGTCGTTGTAAGACCCCAACATTTTGAATAAAGATGAATTTTCTACAATTATCATTTTTGAATATTATGGAATAAATTTAATATAATGTTATAGTTGTGGGTAATATTTATAAATTCTACAAAGTATGCAAGTTTTTATATTATATTCGATTGGTCGGGAAATATTTGTTTTAGCGAGGAATATTAAATAAAACGACGCAATTATTAGTGGACCCTGGCGAAATTATTATTATTATTGAAAAAAAACGACAAAAATATTTTTATGAAAATAACGGCGGAAGTTTTACCGTTGATATTGTTGAACTACTCAGTAGTAAAAGTACAGTAATACGCGTGGTTGCATAGTAGCACACGATATTGATTAATAATGCTTACGTGAGAAGTCACTCGATTTTGTTCAATTATTGCTATAGTAATTGTTGCATAGTATCTCACGTTATTTGATTTAATTATTGTCGATATTTTATATATTATTAAATCAATAATTGAAATGACAGAGTTATTAATATTATAAATTGCAATATTAACGATGTCTAAGTTCTACCAAGGAGAGGTTTGGTCACCTAATTGCGCGCATGATAGGAGAAATCCTTATTGAAAGCCCTCTTTCACAGGAACGACACGGTCGATTAATATTGTGAATTATAATAAAGGTGATAAATGTTGTTAAAATTATTAAGGTGATTTTTATGAAGTTTGCTTATTTTATGGATTCTTATTTACCCATTTTTCAAAATAATCGGTAGAAAATTATTTAAAGGTGGGGCCCACATGTGGGGGCCACATGTGGGGCCCTTATGTGTTGGAAAAATGATTTTGGAAATGGAAGAGTATACGTATGGAAGTATATGTATGTATTGAGTGTATGGTGGGAGAAAATGATATGTGAAAGTGATAGGTGTGTGATGTGTGTGTGAGTGGAAAATGGTGGAAAAGTGGTAGTGTGATGATGATGATGTGTAAGAGTGTAGTGAAAGTGATTATTGGAAGGGTGGGGGATTGATGTTGGATATGGGGGATAAAAAAAAATCTAGTGGTATATATAATATTGATATATATAAATTGAAAACATGTGACTATATATATGTATTATATTTTAATTTTTGTTGAAATCTTATTGGTTAGTTGTTTGACATAGTTGTTAGTTGATCGAAGAAATAATTCTGCAAAATTATTTCGTACTTGAACAGTGCCCTTCCATTCTCCTATAAATAGAAGCTCATTCCTTCATTATTTCTTACGAATTCACTGAAACTCCAGAGAGAAAAATTATAGAGAAACTATAGAAAAGTATTCTGCTACTTCCCTACTCTTATATTCAGTTTCTTTTACGGTAAGGGGTGTTATTTCTTTTGTATTCAAGAAGAGAACTTCCGTTATTCCATTTCTTTATTGTTCATTGGAATAACTTTTGTATCTGCAGGCTACCCTATACTTGGTGACATTCTTCTATTATTCATTTGGAACATCCTGCATCATGTGTTTTACACCGGACCTAGTTCCGCCTCTTTATTATTATTACTGTTGAAACATCCTATCTGTGTGTTTTACAGGACTGGTTCCGTCTTTATTATTATTACATTTGGAATATCACATGCGTGTGTTTTACATTGGACTCAGTTCCGCTCTTTACTTATTATTCTCATTGGAATAACGATCTATGCTAAGTCTGCGCATGCATGGTGATTTACATTGTTATTCCATTACTTATTATTCTGTTGGAACATCCCGTGTCGGTTGTGAATTTCACCTAACTTTGGTTCCGTTATTATTATTACATTAGAATAACTTTCGTCTATCTGATACCGCATGCATGGTGATTTCTTTTGTTGTTCCATTCGTTATTATACTCAGTTGGTTAAAATTTTGACTTCTATACTCCATGAAATTAGTGGAATATCCTTGATATTTGCTCTTCATCCAGTATCTTTTCATGGAAATATTCTTCTGAGCATTCTTGAATTTTAGTTTACAAAGAAGTATCATGTTGATAATTTGGACATTATTAGTTCCTAAATAACTTAATTCTTGAACTTGTTTTATTGAATTCTTATATCATTGTCATCATCCTCATGTTTATATTTTTTTTAAAGTCATCTATGGCCTGTAGAGCATGGATGGACTTGGTATGATTATGACCAGGAATTAATCGGTGTAATCATGACCGTAATGTTACAAATTATGTGGTAAAAGTCTTCATTAGCCCGTAGTGCATTGATGGACAGTTGTTGGCCTGATCATGACCATTGATGAATACACAAATATCCTTGGCCCGTAGTGCATGGAATTTGTGGTCGTGACCCTAATGAATATCCTTGGCAGTAGTGCGAGGATGATGATGGATTATTTATTAAAATCGAGTCCCAATGATAAAAATGATGAAAACCTTTTAAATCATAAAAGATAGTAGACTTTATTCTCTACTTGACTCTTTTAATGGATTGCTTGTTCACTGCAGCTTAAACTTGATGTCTATTGTATTTTATCGGTTTAACATTGTTGAGGACTAATGATAATTTATTCTGCATTATCTTAGTCATAATATTTCTTCTTTGGGCTAGTTGAGCTCACCTTTCTTTCACCGTTTCTCTTCTGAAAATGAGAACGTGGGCTGAGACGAGTCCTGGGAATGGAGTGATGGTCCTGGATGATAGTATTAGCTAGTAGTCCTCACTATTCTGTTAAATAGTGTGACAATAAATGTAATGAGGACTTATTCTGAGAGTGGATATTGTCTAGAAGAAAATATTTATATTTAAACTCACAGCATATGTTTTGTCGTATTTTACACGACTGCTGTATTATTAGTTTGTATTTGAATTTTGTACTATATATTTGGTGACTCAAGATAGGTGATGTATACCTATTTTGGGGGCGTCACAGTCATGGAACAAAAGGATGCAACAATTCAAGCTTGTTTACCCGATATGTGATGCTTGAATGAAGCACTCTTTGGCGTATAAGATGATAAAGTCGAATCGAAATGAAAAGAAGAAACAACTGAACGAGTGAGAATGAGTGATGCATGGGTAAAAGTTGCACGACGCTTTGATATTGTGGAAAGAGATGTCCGATCTAAGAAGGCTAAAATAGATGATATGTATTTCTCTTTTTAGACAACAATTGAGAGAACCCAACATCGAGTATTGAATTACCCGGTACATTGCAGTCAACCCCAATTTGATATGGATCGAAAATTAATGATTCAGATCATGAAACAGAAGTACGATGAAGTAGTTGAGGGTGGAATATGCCCTATAGAAAAGTCAATTTCAACGGTAGTGATGACACCAAATGCTGCCTCAAACAAGTCAAAGTCGGGTAGTTCAAGGGAGAGCGGTTGTCATGACTTCCCAACAAGTGAGGAACCCAAATGAAGTTATCACGGGTTAGTTAATTATAAATTCTTGTGAAGTCTATACCTTATTAGATACCGATTCTACCCATTCTTTTATCTCTCTTTCTTGCGCTCAACGTTTAAATTTGACTCCGGAGAGATTAGACTTTGATTTATCTATTGAAACTCCATTGGGAGAAACCTTCGTTACCTCCACTATGTATAAATCTTGTTTGATTCAAATCAACACTTTCACGTTACCCGTTGATCTTATCTCTTTGAAAATACTTGCCTTTGATGCGATTTTAGGAATCGATTGGTTAACTACTCATCATGCTTTTCGTAAGGTTGTTAGCTTTCATATTCCTAACCAACCTATTATGCAAATTCAAGCAACTAAAACCCTAAAGTCAATCACTTTAATATTAAGCCATAAGTAAAGAGCCTCAAGCCTTTCACTGGTGACTTCCAAGTCTTGGAATACACCAAAGCTAGAATATCCGTAGGGGACGTCGTGAATAACGGTGGCAAGTTGATAGGTATCAATGTGACGTGTTATCCATGTCTTGGATGAGAGTCACAGTTTTGAATGATATATCTATCGTTAATAAATTTCTTGACGTATTCTTGAAGACTTCCTAGCTTACCCCTAGAGCGTGAAATCGAATTTTGTATTGACTCCAGTACAAAACCCATTCTAAAACCCTTAAGTATTTCTTCAACCAAAACGAATGTATAATGCGCCAAAGACGTTGGCTCGAGCTGTTGAAGATTACAATCATACCATTCAATATCATTGTGTGGAAGAAAGCGTGGTAGGTACGCGTTGAGTAGAAGATCGTATCGCGTTCTGAGTGCGATGTTGTTAACACAAAGACCCATTTCAGTATAACTTACAAATAATGAAGATAGAGTTAAAGACTCTAGAGACCCACGTGAAGATAACGAATATACGAGTAGAATCGACTTTAATCGATAAAGTAAAAGCCGCTCAAGCTTCACACCCGAATCTGATGAATGTGAAGAAGAAGGTTTAAAAAGGCGTTATCTCAACCCTCGATTTTATTGGTCTATTTGAAATCCTCGATCAAGTAGGAACTGTGGCCTATAGACTCATTTTACCGCCAAGTATGTCGCGTGTTCATAACATTTTTCACGTATCGTTGTTAGTAAAAACATAGTCTTGGGGGACTTTGGAGCCAAATTTCAGAATAATTAATGAATCTGAAAAATTATGAAATCATGGGGGTTTTATAGAGCATGTTACAAGCTTTCCATAGCCTCGAAAAAGGACTAATTCCGATAACGGATGAAGAAGTTATGAAGATTTGAAGTATGTGTGTCAAAAGTTGCAAAATCTGGAAAATTAGAGTTAAGTGCCAAAGGTCGAGCACCTAGACACTAGGCTCGGTGCTTAGAATCTATTCTTTGGTGCCTAGAAGCTTGCCCAAGGCCAAATTTGGGCGCCTAGGCACTGGTCAAGTGTTAAGCCAAAATCTGTCCGGACGTCCTTTAGTAAATTGGGCATAACGTTTTCATACGAACTCCGATTGAGGTGATTCAAGATGATTCGGAAAGATAACGAGTAGACCTAAATCTTTCATTCTTTATGTTTTGAGATTTGAGATCGTTATCAATGCCTAAAATGGCTGTTTTAGGAACTGATGTGCATTCAGAGGCAATCGAAGGACATCGGGCATGCACGTATGCAACATGTAATGTTTTCGACGATAAATGTATTCAAGGTATCCTCAACTTTTTGGCATACCAGGTACGTACATAAATTTCGAGGGCGAAATTTCATAAGGAAGGGAGATTGTGAGACCCCAGATTTTATGAATAAAGATTTAAATTTTTCAAAATATTTTTTTTAATATTATGGTGTTGATTTGATATAATGTTATAGTTGTGGGTGAGATTTACAAATTTTTCAAAGTAAGCAAGTGGTTATATAATATTCGATTGGTCGGGGAATATTCGTTTTAACGGGGAATATTCGTGATGCGACGACACAATCATTAATTGGACCCCACAACGGAAGTATTGTCATAGTAAGAAAAACAGCAATTATCTTTTATTAAAAATAACTGGCCGAAAGTGTTACCGTTAAAACTATTGAACTACCCAAAGAGTAAAAGTACAATGTCTACGCGCGTGGTTGCATAGTAGCGCACGGTATTGGTTATTGATGCTTACGTGAGAAGTCACTCGCTTATACTCAATTATTGCTACAGTAATTGCTGCATCATATCTCTCATATTATTGATTCGATTATTGTCACAATATCATCTGCATAATATGATATATTATTAAATCAATAATTGAGATGACAACGTTATTCATATTATTAAATTGCAATATTTACAATGTCTAGAAGTTCTGTCAAGGAGAGGTTTGGTCATCTAATTATGCGCCAATAAGGAGAAATCCTTATTGGAAAGCCCCCTCTTTCCTGGGAACGACCTAGTTGTTAAATATTGTGAGTTATAATATTAATGATGAATAAGTTCGTATTGATTAAAGATGAAATTGATAGTTCTATTATGTTGGAATTATTAGTGTTAGTGGAAATCGACATTTATTTCGATATTAATTGATGTCTTGAAGTTATACTGACCAGTCGGGTAATTAATCGGATAAATATGCAATTAATTGCTATTAATTCATATGATTATAACTATTTATTCACATGTGTGTACTATTGATTCACATTCTTGTACTATTAGGGGAGTTGGTGCAAGATTGATAATACTTGCATGACTAAGTTAAAATTGGAGATATAGATGGAGGTATTATACTGTAATTCGTATTTTCACATGATTATAACTATTAATTCACATAATTGAACTATTGATTCACATTATTTACTATTAGGGGAGGTGGTGCAAGTTTGATAATACTTGCAGGACTAAATTAAAAAAGAAAGAAAAGTTGAAGGTATTGTACTGTAATATTTTGAGCCCCAAAACGTGCAATTATCGAAACTATATTTTCCTATAAATAGAAGCTCATTCTTCCTTCATTTCTCATCAATTCACTAAAGCTATAGAGCAATTATTATAGAGAGAAATTATAGAGAGAAAGAAGAAGAGAAGTCTGCTACCTCTCTAATCCAGTATCCAGTTTCTTTCTAAGGTAAGAGATATTATTATTATTATAGTAAGGGTTATTATTTCTTTCGTATTCCTGAAGAGAGCTATTGTTATTCCATTTCTTATTATTCTGTTGGAATAACCTATATACGCGGACTACCGTATACATGGTGAAATTCTTCTGTTATTCAATTATTTACTATTCTACTAGAATATCCTGTGTGTGCGGATTACGCTAGACTTGGTTTCATTCTTTATTATTCTGTTGGAATAACCTGCCTGTGCGATCTATTGCATGCATGGTGAATTCTTCAGTTATTCCATTCTTTATTATTCTGTTGAATCCACATGCATGCGGATTACGCTAGACTGGTTCTATTCTTTATTATTACATTGGAATAACTTTATGCATGCGATGGGTCTATCGCTTGTATGGTGAATTCTTACATTATTCCATTCTTTATTATTACATTTGGAATATCACATGCATGCGGATTACGCTGAGACCTGGTTCCATTCTTTATTATTTAGTTGGAATAACACATGCATGCGATTTATCGCATGCATGAGTGAATTCTTACATTATTTCATTCTTTATTATTTTGTTGGAATATCCCGTATGTATGCGGATTACGCATGACACAGTTCCATTCTTTATTATTACATTGGAATAACTTTTGCCTATGTGGATTATCAAATGCATGGTGAATGATCCTTCGTATTCATTTCTTATTAAATTGTGGAAATTATCTGTCTACATGGATTACCGCATGACGGGTGAAAATCTATTTGTAGTTTCATATATTTTATGATACTCATTTGGTTAAAGTTTTAGCTTCTATACTCCATGAAATTAGTGAAATATCCTTGATATTTGCGCTTCATCTAGTATCTTTTCATGGAAATATTCTTCTAAGCATTCTTGAATTTTTCTCCACAAAGAAGTATCATGTTGACAATTTGGACGTTATTGATTTCAGGATAAATTAAATTATAAATTTTTAAAATTTATCCTTGAACTTGTTTTATTGAATTATTATGTAATTGCCATCATCCTCATGCTTTTATTATGATTAAAGTCATCTTTGGCTTACGTGCATATATGGACTTGGTATAATTTTGACCAGGGATTATTCGGTATAATCATGACCGTAATGTGACGAAGGATGTGGTAAAAGTCCTCATTGGCCTGTAGTTCATCGGTAGACAGTTGTTGGTATGATTATGACTAGGGATTGTTCGGTATAATCATGACCATTGATGATTACATGAATATCCTTGGCCGTGGTGCATGGATGATGTGGTTTATTTTTTAAGCCGAGTCTTAACGATAAAGTTGATGAAAATCTTTTTAAATCATAGAAGATAGTAGATTTTATGCTCTACTTGACTCTTCTAATGGATTGCTTATTCCGCTGTAGTTGTTGATCTAAAACTTGTTGTCTATTATATTCTATCAGTTGTTATACTGTTGAAGGCTAATGATAATTTATTCTGCATTATCTTAGTCATAATATTTCTTACTGGGCTAGTTGAGCTCACCCTTTCTTTCACTTTGTTCTCTTGAGAAATGAGAATGTGGCCGGACTAGTCGGGGAGCGAGTGATGATCCGAGATGATAGCATTAGTAGTCCTCACTATTACATTAAATAGTATGACAATATATGTAATGAGAACTCCATTGAGTGTGGATATTGTCTAGATGACAATATTTGTATTAAAACTCACATCATTTGTTTTGTCGTATTTTACACGACAGTTGTATAATTAAGTTTTTATTTGTATTTTGTACCATGTATTTGGCGACTCAAGATGGGTGATGTATACCTATTTTGGGGCGTCCACAAAGATCTGACAACCGCGTATTCTCAGTATTTTAACCACCGGGTATTCCAACAAAGGTTAATTGAGAATAACTTCGCCGTTATTTATAAAAAAACTCATACTTGTCATTTTTTCATCCGAAGCGGTTTTTCCGTTATGGAGCCCACAAATGGTCTTGCTACTGGGTCGCGAATATTCCCAACAACAAGAATATTCCACGACCAAGCGAATATTCCCCTACAATAATGAATATTTTATAACCACTTGTGTGATGCCCCCAAAATAGGTATACATCACCCATCTTGTGTCGCCATATACGTGGTACATAAATCAAATACAACTTTATTATACAACTGTAGTGTAAAATACGACAAAAACATAAACTGAGAGTTTAAACAAGAATATTGCCTTCTGGACAATATCCATTCTCAATGGAGTGCTCATAGACAGTATACAAACTCAAATTCAGTCCTCATTACATTTATTATCACACTATTTAACAGAATAGTGAGGACAACTAATGCTATCATCCGAATCATCAATCCGCTCCCAGACTCATCCCAAATATATATTCTCATTTCAAGAGAATAAAGTGAAAGAAAGGGTGAGCTCAACTAGCCCAAAGCAAGAAATATTATGACTAAGATAATGCATAATAAATTATCATTAGTCTCCAACAATGTTAAACTAATAAAATACAATAGACATCAAGTTTAACTGCAGCGGAACAAGCAATCCATTAAAAGAGTCAAGTAGAATCTACTATCTTTTATGATTTAAAAGGTTTTTCATCACTTTTATCGCTGGGAATCAGCTTAATAAATAATCCACATCATCCCTGCACTACGGCCAAGGATATCCATTAGTATCATGACCACAAATTATCCATGCACTACGAGCCAAGGATATTCGTGTATTCATCAATGGTCATGATCATGCCAACAACTGTCCATCAATGCACTACGGGCCAATGAGGACTTTTACCACATCATTTGTAACCTTACTGTCATGATTATACTAAATAATCCCTGGTCATAATCATACCAAGTCCATCTATGCACTACAGGCCACAGATGACTTTTAACATAATATAAGCATGAGGATGATGACAATGATATAAGAATTCAATAAAACAAGTTCACGAATTAATTTGTCCAGGAACCAATAACGTCCAAATTGTCAACATGATACTTCTTTGTAGAGTAAAATTCAAGAATGCTCAGAAGAATATTTCCATGAAAAGATACTGGATGAAGCACAAATATCAAGGATATTCCACTAATTTCATGGAGTATAGAAGTCAAAACTTTAACCAACTGAATATAATAAAGAATGGAATAACAAAAGAAATCACCATGCATGCGGTGCCCGCGATGATAAAAGTTATTCTAACGAGAATACTAAATAACGGAACCAAAGTTAGGCAAAATTTGCAAGCGACAGGATGTTCCAACGAATAATAAAGAATAGAATAATAACAAAATCACCATGCATGCAATATTGCGATAGACGAGTTATTCCAACGTATCACTAATAAAGATTTTAACCAGTCCCATGTAAACACACGTATAACATGATATTCCAACAGAATAATATTAAAGACGGAACCTGGTCCGGCGTAAAATGCACAAACAGGATATTCCAACAGAATAATAATAAAGACGGAATAATAGAAGAATGTCACCAAGTATAGGGTAGTCCGCGTATACCGGTTATTCCAACAGAATAATAAAGAATGGAATAACAGAAGTTCTCTTCATGAAGACGAAAGAAAGAAATATTACCCCTTACGAGTACAACAAATAATATCCCTTACCGTAAAAGAAACTGGATATAAGAGTAGTTAAGTAGCAGAATACTTTTCTTCTTTCTCTCTACAGTTTATCTCTCTAGAGTTTAAGTAAATTCGTAAGAAATAATGAAGGAATGAGCTTCTATTTATAAGAGAATGGAAATGCACTGTGTAAGGAAAATATTACGGACGCAATAATTTTATCAATCACTGATATCTTTTGCAATAACCGATGCTTGAATTTCAAAGCCATTATTGAATAAAACAAAAAATATATATAATATATATATATATATAACACATGCTAATTAAAAATTTTTAACCAATTAAAATGCACGCATGACTGACAAGTTTGGCCAAGCTTGAAAAACTCACCCACATCCCACCAAAAAGAGCTAGCAATTGTCAATAATTAAGGCCCCCCTTATCAACATCAACCATATATATATATATATATATATATATATATATATATATATATATAATACAAAATAATACTCCTACCCGTGCCCCCAAAAAAATCTCCCACCCAACTTGACAACTTTACATATATATATATATATATATATATATATATAATAATAAAACAAAATCGAGATAACTTCTCACGTAAGCATTAATAATCAATACCGTGCTACTATGCAACCACGCCAGCGTTATTGTACTTTTTTTACTACCGAAAGTAGTTCAATAGTATTAACAGGTAAAACTTCCGCCGTTATTTTCATAAAATATTTTTGTCGTTTTCTCAATTCGACAATAATTCTGTTGCGGGGTCCACTAATGATTGTACCGTCGTACGGATATTCTCTGACAAAAAGAATATTTCCCGACCAATCGAATATAATATGACAACTTGTATACTTTGCAGAATTTGTAAATATTACTCACAACTATAACATTATATTAAATTCATTCCATAATATTCAAAAATGATAATTATAAAAAATTCATCTTTATTCAAAAAGTTGGGGTCTTACAACTTGCATATTTAAAATATTTGCCCATTTTACCCATAACTAACCACATTAATCGAATCAACCCCTTACTATTTCAAAATAATAAATAGAGGATATTCTATTTTATTCATAAAAGTTGGGGTCTTACAACATCATTGTGTGAGTATGAAAATACGAATTCCAAATCATATTATATTATATTATTATATTATTAGTAATTGTTCGTTCCTTCAAGCGCGTAATTAAATACTTCATCTCTCTCCATTTCAACAATTTCACTTTCATTTCCTATCTTTCCTCCTTCTTCTACCACCATCCTTTCCTGCCCAAATCAATTAGAATGAATCTGAACCGTATTTGTGCTTTCCCGCCAAAATTAATTAAAATGAATCTGAACAGTCTTTGATCATAATATAGATGATCAAGGAATTTTAAATCATGTATGCCCAAAATATTTATACTTTGTGTTATACCATTACTTAATTATGTGTCAAAAGGTTGTTAGTATAATTTTTTTAGGCTGAATGACACTTCTGCCCCTCCAAATTGTCACTCACTTTCAAAGTTATTCCTAAATTTTATTTTTCGTCGGTTAAGTCTTAAAATTGTATTTTTTGGCGTTTCCGTTCCTCCTACCCGATTTGACCCTAACCCGACCGATTTTGACCAAATTTTGACCTAACTTGACCAGTTTGACCTAACCCAAATTTTTAATATTTTAAAATATAATAATTATTTTAATATTTTAAAATATAATAATTATTTTAATATTTTAAAATAAAATAATTATTTTAAAATAGTTATTTTAATATTCTAAAACAAAATATTATTTTTTTAAAATAAAATAATAATTATATTTAATATTTTATAATAATTATTATTTTAATATTTTAAAATAAATATTATTTTAAAATAGTAAATATATTAAATATTTTTAAAATAATTTGAAAATAATTATTATTTTTAATATTTTAGAAATAATATTTATTTTTATATTAAAAAATATTATTTTTAAAAGTTATGAAAATAATTATTATTCTAAGAAAAAATATTAAAAATTTTATTGTTTTAAAATGAGTAATGTTTCATAAAATATATATTCAAAAAATTAAATAAAAAATAAAAATTTATTTTAAAAAAAAGTATATTTTTAAACGACATCATTATGTGAGCATGAAAATACGAATTCCAAATCATATTATATTATTATATTATGATCAAGAAATCTTAATTCATGCATACCCAAAATGTGACGCCCCCAAAATAGGTATACATCACCCATCTTGAGTCGCCAGATACATGGTACATAAAGTCAAATAAACTTAATTATACAATAGTCATGCAAAATACAACGTCATATATACTGTGAGTTTCAATACAATTATTGTAACGTATATAATACGACAATACTCATACTCAAATTAACACATGCCATATAAAGTATAACAACAAATATTTCAAGTCTCCAAAGGGACACGAGAAGATTTCTGTTCTCTTCATTTTACTGCGGTGCACTTTTGACGCTATCAGGGTCGGGTTCTCATCACCCTATTGTTGTTCACTAAAATCAATTATTAAGTGATGTATAAAATACGACTCTCACATCTTAGGTCCTCAATACAATTATATATTGCATGTCATGCCATAGTGAGGACTACTAATGCTATCATCTGGACCGTCACTCCATTCCCCGACTCGTCCCAGCTATATTCTCATTTTCTGAAGAGAACAGTGAAAGAAAGGGTGAGCTCAACTAGCCCAGTAAGAAATATTATGACTAAGATAATGCAGAATAAATTATCATTAGTCTTCAACAATGTTAAACTGATAAAATATAATAGACATCAAATTTAACTGCAGCGGAATAAGCAATCCAATAAAAGAGTCAAGTAGAGCATGATATATACTATCTTCTATGTTTTATGTGACGCCCCCAAAATTAGGTATACATCACCCATCTTGAGTCGCCAAATACATGGTACAAAATACAAAATGTCGTGTAACATACGACAATACATAAACTGAGAGTTTTAATAGGAATATTGTCATATAGACAATATCTATACTCAAGGAGTCCTCATTACATTTATTGTCACACTATTTAACAGAATAGTGAGGACTACTAATGCTATCTTCTGGACCATCACTCCTTTCCCTCAGAGCTCGTCCCAAATAAATTCTCATTTCACAAGAGAACATTGAAAAAGGGTGAACTCAACTAGCCCAAGAAGAAATATTATGACTAAGATAATACGTAATAAATTATCATTAGTCTTCAACAATGTTAAACCGATAATATACAATAGACATCAAGTTTAACTGTAGCGGAATATGCAATCCATTAAAAGAGTCAAGTAGAGAATAAAATCTACTATCTTTTATGTTTTAAAATGTTTTCATCAATTTTTATTCATTGAGACTCGACAATAAATAAACCACCACATCTAATCATCCCCTCGCCACACTGTCCAAGGATTTTCATTAAATCATCAATGGTCATGACTATACCAAATAACTCTGGTCATAATCATACCAAAAACTATTCATCAATGCATTACAGGCCACTGAGGACTTTTATCACATTATTTATAACAGGTCATGATTATACCGAATGATCCTCGTCATAATCATACTAAGTCCATCTATGCATGTAAGCCAAAGATGACTTTCAACATAATATAACATGAGGATGATGACAATGACATAATAATTCAATAAAACAAGTTCAAGAATTAATTTGTCCAGGAACCAATAACGTCCAAATTGTCAACATGATACTTCTTTGTAAAGTAAAATTGAAGAGTGCTCAGAAGAATATTTCTATGAAATGATACTGGATGAAGCGCAAATATCAAGGATATTCCACTAATTTTATGGAGTATAGAAGTCAAAACTTTAACCAACTGAGTATAATAAAGAATATATGAAACTGCAAATGGATTTTCACTCGCCATGCAGTAATCCACGATCTGATAATTTCCACAATTTAATAAGGAATGAATACAAAGGATCATTCACCATGCATGTGGCAATCCACATGACGAGTTATTCCAACGAGAATAATAAAGAATGGAATAATGTAAGGATTCACCATGCATGCGATAGAGACCGCATGACGAAGTTATTCCCAATGTAATAATAAATGCGGAATAATAAATATGGAACCAAAGTTAGGTAAAATTCACACAAGCGAGATATTAAATGTAATAATAAAGAACGAAATAATAAATATGGAACCGTGTCGTGAAATTCACAAGCCAGGATATTCCGGCAGAATAATAAAGAACGGAATAATAAAAGAATTTCACCAAGTATGCGGTATTTATAAAGCAGTTATTCAACATAATAATAAAGAATAGAATAACAGAAGAAGATCACCAAGTATTGGGTAAACCCATATATCTGTCATTCCACCAAGTATAGGGTAAATCATGCGCATCTGAGTTATTCCAATGAATAATAAAGAATGGAATAACATAAGGATTTCACCAAGTATAGGGTATGCCGCGTATACAGGTTATGTATAGGGTATGCCACTTTTACAGGTTATTTCAACAGAATAATAAAGAATGGAATAACCGAAGAAGATCACCAAGTATTGGGTAAACCGCATATACAGGTCATTCAACCAAGTATAGGGTAAACCGCACATACAGGTTATTCCAACAGAATAATAAAGAATGGAATAACATAAGGATTTCACCAAGTATAGGGTATGCCACTTTTACAGGTTATTCTAACAGAATAATAAAGAATGGAATAACAGAAGTTCTCTTCATGAAGAAAGAATAACACCCCTTACCGTAAAAGAACTGGATATAGAAGTAGTGAAGTAGCAGAATACTCTTCTTCTTTCTCTCTATAATTTCTCTCTCTAGAGTTTCAGTGAATTCGTAAGAAAATAATGAAGGAATGAGCTTCTATTTATAGAAGAATGGAATGAATAGTAACTAATTCATGAACGGTCCAGATCAATTTACTTTTAAACGAACGATCCATATCGATTTACTATTAAAACTTAAAGCAACGGTCCATATTGATTCACTATTCTAACCTTTAAACCAGCGATCCATATTGATTCACTATTCTAACCTTTAAACCAGCGATCCATATTGATTCACTATTATAACTTTCCACCAGCGGTTCATATTAATTCACTAATATAACTTCAACCAACGGTCTGAAAAATTAGCACATCTCCTCATGGAATAATATTGTACCCAAATACCCGAATGCACAATAATAGAATGAATAGTAATTGGGTGAATAGTAACTCGTGAATAGTAACTCATGAATAGTAACTCGTGAATAGTAACTCATGAATAGTAACTCATTAATAGAAACTCATGAATAGTAACTCCGACACAAAAAGTGTCCCAAATACTAGAGTGAACAATACTAGAGTGAATAGTAATTTCGGTGAATAGTAACTCCGACACAAAAAGTGTCCCAAATACTCGAGTGAACAATACTAGAGTGAATAGTAATTTCGGTGAATAGTAACCCGTGAATAGTAACTTGTGAATAGTAACTCTGACACAAAAAGTGTCCCAAATACTCGAGTGAACAATACTAGAGTGAATAGTAATTTCGGTGAATAGTAACCCGTGAATAGTGACTCGTGAATAGTAATTTCGACACAAAAAGTGTCCCAAATACTCGAGTGAACAATACTACCTCCAGACATCAATTACTATCGAAATAAATGTTTAACACAAATAATTTCAACACAATGAAACTATCAAATTAATCTTTAATCAACACGAACTTATCCATCATTAATATCATAACTCACAATATTTAACAACCAGGTTGTTCCCAGGAAAGAGGGGGATTTCCGATAATGATTTTTCCTTATTGGCGCGCAATTAGATGAGCAAACGTCTTCTTGACAGAACTTCTAGACATTGTAAATATTGCAATTTAATAACATGAATAACTTTGTCGTCTCAATTATTGATTTAATAAAATAACATATTATGCACATGATACTGTGATAATAATCGAATCAATAATATGAGAGATATGATGCAGCAATTACTGTAGAAATAATTGAGTATAACTGAGTGACTTATCACATAAGCATCAATAATCAATATCGTGTGCTACTATGCAACCACGCCAGACATCTTTGTTTTTTACTACCGGGTAGTTCAACAAAGATCAATGGTAAAACCTCCGCCATTATTTTCATAAAATATTTTTGTCATTTTCTAACTACGGCGCTTCTTCTATTGTGGGTCCACTAATGATTAAATCGTCGCATTTAATATTCCCAACAAAAAGAATATTCTCCCACCAATCGAATATTATATAACAACTTGCATACTTTGCAAAATTTTCAAATACTACCCCCAACTATAACATTATCTCAAATTCACACCTTAATATTCAAAAAATATTTCGAGAAATTTAAATTTTTACTTATAAAATCTGGGGTCCCACATTTTAAAAAAATTGTCTTCATCAATTTTTATCACTGAGACTCAACTTAATAAATAAACAACATCATCGAATCATCCTTGCACTATGGGACAAGGATATTCTTTAAATCATGGTCATCGGAGTTATAGAACTCCGGTTAAAGCATTTTTTATCAGAAAAACCTAAATATTGAAATGGTCATAACTTGCTCATTTTAAGTCAGAATGAGCTCATTTTTGGACAGGAGGTATTTATTCCATATACTTTCATGTCCCAAAAGGCCGAAATTTTTCTCACAAATTAAGTGGCCGAAACAACCATTTTTATTTTCTGGGCAGTAGCTTTTTGCTATTTTGCAGCTTTTGACTCCTTTGCTAAAAATAGTCCACACGAAAATCTACAACACCTTTTCCAGTGATTCCACTTGGAGAAGTTATAAAACTCATAGATCTAACTCTAGAACTTGACCACACCCAAAAATTCAAAATATATTAGGAGATATGGTCAATTGAATTTCGTGATCCATTTTCACCAAAATCTGATTTTCAACCCTTTGTGATTTCTAAGAAACTTTTATGTTTTCATATAATAACCAACATAACTCATCCTAACACTTACTAATACTACATATACCCATGATTTTCATCAGTCCAGTTCTTTTATTATGACTCTCATCATAATCAACGTAAACAGATCATTTCCACAATTTAATAAGGAATGAATACAAAGGATCATTCACCATGCATGTGGTAATCCACATAGATGCGAGTTATTCCAACGTAATAATAAAGAACGGAACCGGATCAAAGTAAATTACACCGGCTGTGATATTCCAATGAATAATAATTAATGGAACCGAATCCCAAGATAAACGCATTATGGATGTGATATTCGAGAATAATAAAGAAACGTAATAATAGAAGAATTTTACCATGTATGCAGATTGCCCAAAAGCGAGTTATTCCAACATAATAATGAAAAATGGAATAATGAAAGAATTTCACCATGTATGCGGTACTTGCAGATAAACAAAGTTATTCAACAATGTAATAATAAGGAATGGAATAACAATAGCTCTCTTCATGAATACGAAAAAAATAATATCCCCTTACGAGTACAACAAATAATATCCCTTACCTCAAAAGAAGACTGGATATTGGAATAGTGAGGTAGCAGACTTCTCTTCTTCTTTCTCTCTATAATTTCTCTCTATAATAATTGCTTTATAGATTTAGTGAATTGGTGAGAAATGAAGGAAGAATGAGCTTCTATTTATAGGAAAATATAGTTTCGATAATTGCACGTTTTGGGGCTCGAAAAATTACAGTACAATACCTCCAACTTTTCTTTCATTTTTAATTTAGTCCTACAAGTATTATCAAACTTGCACCACCTCCCCTAATAGTAAATCATGTGAATCAATAGTTAAATCATGTGATTCAATAGTTATAATCATGTGAAAATACGAATTACGGTATAGTACCTCCATCTATATCTCCATTTTTAACTTAGTCATGCAAGTATTATCAATCTTGCACCAACTCCCCTAATAGTACCAGAATGTGATTCAATAGTACACACATGTGAACAAATAGTTATATGAGCATGTGAATTAGTAGCAATTAATTGCTCATTTATCCGATAAATTACACGATTTATCAATATAACCCCCAGACATCAATTATCATTGGAATAGATGTCGATTTCAACTAACACCAATAATCCCAACACAATGGAACTATCAAATTCATCTTTAATCAACACGAACTTATTCATCATTAATATTATAACTCACAATATTTAACAACCAAAGTCGCTCCTCGAGAAAGAGGGGGCTTTCCAATAAGGATTTCTCCCTATCATGCCAAGATTAGGTGACCAAACCTCTCCTCGATGTAACTTCTAGACATTGTATATATTGCAATTTAATAATATGAACAACTTTGTCGTCTTAATTATTGATTTAATAATATATCATACTATGCAGATGATACTGTGATAATAATCGAATCAATAATGAGAGATATGATGCAGCAATTACTGTAGCAATAATTGAGTATAACTGAGTGACTTCTTACGTAAGCATCAATAACCAATACCGTGTGCTACTATAAAACCCCACGTATTACTATACTTTTACTACCGGGTAGTTCAACAGTTTTAACGGTAACACTTTCTCCATTATTAAAAAGATAATTCTGTCGTTTTCTTACTACGACAATGATTCTGCCGTCGTACGGATATTCCCTGACAAAAAGAATATTCTCCGACCAAACGAATATTTTATAACTTGAATACTTTGAAAAATTTATAAATACTACCCACAACTATAACATTATATCAAATCTATACCATAATATTAAAAAAATATTTCGAGAAATTTAAATCTTTATTCATAAAATTTGGGATCTCACAATCTCCCCTCCTTATGAAATTTCGCCCTCGAAATTTACAAACGTACCTGGTATGCCAAAGAGGTGAGGATACCTTGACTTCATTTCAGATTCTAACTATTGAGGTATAACCTTTAAGTGTTGAATATGATCCTTCTTATCCAAGATTTTAACACGTATCTCCTCATACGTTAAATCTTCTGCAATCTTGTCTAATTCTAATTCAATAATGTGGTTCGGGTCATCCATATATTTACGTAACATCGATACGTGAAAAACGTTATGAACACGCGACATACTTGGCGGTAAAATGAGTCTATAGGTCACAGTTCCTACTCGATCGAGGATTTCAAATGGGCAAATAAAATCGAGGCTTCTAGAATAACGCCCTCTTGAACCTCCTTCTTCACATTCATCAGCTCTAAGTATGTAGCTTGCACGGCTTTAACTTTATCGATTAAAGTCAATTCTACTCGTATATTCTGTGACACCCCCAAAATAGGTATACATCACCCATTTTGAGTCGTCAATAACATGGTACAGAAAAAAACTACAACTTTATTACTACAACATATAAACTGTGAGTTTAAATATAAATATTGTCTTCTAGACAATATCCACTCCCAAATAAGTCCTCATTACAATTATTGGTATATTATTTTACAAAAATGGTGAGGACTACTAAAACAACTTCTAGAACCATCATTCCACACCCCGACTAGTACTCGCTACATTCTCGTCTCCTGAGAAGAAAAATGGAACAAAAAGGAAAAGGGTGAGCTCAACTAGCCCAGTAAAGAATATTATGACTAAGATAATATAGAACAAATTATCGTTAGTCTTCAACAGGGAAAAACTTGAGAGAATATAATAGACAACAAGTTTCAGATCAATATTCGCAACGAAAATAATAATTCATAGAAGAGTTACGTAGAGAATGAAATCTACTATTATCTTTGAATTTAAAAGTCCATCATCAATATTTTATCCTTGTAACATCAATCAATATACATCTGGAATCAAATATTCATCTTTGCACTACAGGCCAAAGATATTCATTAGTTGGTCATGTTCATCTCAACACCTGTACATCTTTGCATTATAGCCAAAGATATTCATCATAAAATCATTAATCTTTGCACTACAGGCCAAATATATTCATTAATATCATCATTTATGACTGAGAATGATGAAAAATATTTTTAAAAAAACGAATCCAATGAAACAAAGGAATAAATATTAAGGATTCGTATTTCGGTTTATCCATGTCCAAAAATACCTCATAAATAATCATAGTGGAGTAAAATTCAAGAATGATCAAAACATGGATACAATCAAAGCTAGTATCCATAATAGATATTTTGGACAAAAAACAAAAATTTAATTTTTCTGTGAATAGTGCCGTATTCATGAATAGTATTGTATACGTGAATAGTAACTCCGACACTAAAAGACAAGAATTTCACAAGAAAAATACTATCAATATTCCGGTATAATGATATTGGAAGAAATAATATCATTTTTAATATCCCTTACCTCAAAAAGAATAGTACTTCTGGCTGGAATATTAGATATAACGCTGAAGGAACTTGCACCGTATAGCAACACTCAAGGTATCAAAATACTCACAAGAATACGCTCGATAATATAGAGAGAGAAAGAGAGAGAAAATTTCAGTTTCTGGTGTGATTTTTCAATTCTAACCTAAGCACCCTATTTATAGGAAAATGCTTAAAACACCAAAGCAGAAAATTTAATAAAATAATAATATAATTAAACAAATTTCTTACGCACACCAAGAATCTGAATTCAGCAACTTAACATATGTTTAATGAGTCCCACAAAATGTAAAAAAAAACGTTTTTCTTAAAATAAATATTTTAAACTCCAAAAATCAATTATTCTGGAACTTCGGAACTTCAATAATTCATAATAAATAGCTCTTTTATTAAAAAATTCGAACCTCATGTCCTTTCCATAGGAAATTTCATTCTCTACAACTTTGCAGAAGAAAGGTTTACCAAATTCCAAACAGGAATTGACCGAAATCTATAAACGGGCAATTTTACATGCTATAATCAAATTTCAGTCAAGAAATAGGTCTACAGACATGTTTAGCATGTTTTAAACAATTTTTGTAACAAAAATACTCTTCCTCCTCATATACTCATATATCCCACATTCATTGTAAAAATATCACCATTATTATATTATTAAAATATAATAATATATTTAAATAAATTATTTATCAGAAAAGATAAAATAATAATTTTTCAACAATTGCCACTTTAAAATTTTCTCCATCTATATTCACATAAAATGAATATTTTTCTTATCATATAAATCAATAATTAATTATTCACAAATAATATTACAGAATCACAATACTGGCAACCAGGTCGTTCCCAGGAAAGAGGGGGCTTTCCAATAAGGATTTCTCCTTACTGGCGTGCAATTAGATGACCAAACCTCTCCTTAGACAGAACTTTCTAGAGATTGCCAATAATATTATTTAATAATATTATTCAGATAATATGAATTATTGCTCCGATAATGGAAAATATTGTGTAGTGACAATTATTGAAACAACAATAATATAAAATATCAACATAGCAATTATTGAATCAATAAAATAAAATACTGAATAGTAATTACTATAACAATTTGAATAGTGCCTTCTTACGTAAGAATCAATAATTGGTGCAATACCGCAAATAGTACATCGTGTTTTTAACCAATTTAGTATTTCAATAGTATTAACGGTAACAACTACGCTATTATTTATAACCAACTCATGCTTGTCGTTTTCTTCATTCAATCGCTTTCCGTTATAGGGCCCACACAAGATCGCTACTGGTAAATTTAATATTCCCCGACAGTAAGAATATTCCACGACCAAATGAATATTCCCCGACAACAATGAATATTTTATAACCACTTGCATATTTAAAATATTTGTGCATTTTACCCATAACTAACCACATTAATCAAATCAACCCTTACTATTTCAAAATAATAAATAGAGGAAATTTAATTTTATTTATAATAAGTTGGGGTCTTACAACCTCCTCTCCTTATGAAATTTCGTCCTCCAAATTGACGTACGTACCTGGTGTTTCGAAAAGGTGAGGATACCTCGCTTTCATTTCTGTTTCCAACTCCTAGGTCATTTCCTCAATAGCATAGTTTCTCCACAAAACTTTAACTTGTGGTATGACCTTTGTACGTAAGACATGCTCCTTCCTATCCAAGATCTTGACAGGTACCTCCTCGTACGTTAAGTCTTCGGCTATCTCATCCGGTTCTAACTCAATAACATGGTTTGGGTCTTTCTCATATTTACGAAGCACAGATATATGAAAAACATTATGAACACGAGACATACTAGGAGGTAACACAAGTCTATAGGCTATATTTCCTACTCGGTCAAGAATCTGAAATGGACCAATAAATCGTGGATTGAGCTTTCCTCTCTTCCCGAATCTTGTAACTCCCTTCCATGGGGCAACACGCAACAATACATGATCCCCAATACTAAATTCCACGTCCTTTCGATGAAGATCCGCATAACTCTTTTGTTGATCTTGAGCCGTTTGTATACATTATCGAATTATTTGGATCTTTTCCGTAGTCATACGTACCAACTCGGGTCCCAAAAATGTTGCTTCACCCACCTCATCCCAACATATTGGAGAGCGACACTTTTGTCCATACAATGCTTCGAATGGAGCTACCCCTATACTTGTCTGATAACTGTTGTTGTAGGAGAATTCCACCAATGGTAAATACTTATCCCAACTCCCTTTGAAGTCTAGGACACAGAGTCTTAATAGATCTTCAAGAGTTTGAATAGTCCTCTCTGATTGTCCATCTATTTGAGGAAGGTATGCTGAACTGAATCGTAAATTCGTGCCCATAACTTTTTGCAAACTAACCCAAAATCGTGAAGTGAATCTTGGGTCACGATCCAAAACTCTGGATACTGGCATGCCATGAAATCTCACAATCTCATTTACATACATATGAGCAAGACGTTCAAGGGAATAAGTCTCCTGTATCGGTAAGAAATGAGCAGACTTGATTAATCTATCAACAATAACCCAAATAGCATTTATGCCTTGAGAAACCGTGGGAAGACCCGTAAAGAAATCCATGGTAATGTGTTCCCACTTCCATTTTGGAATCTCAAGTGGTTGCAATGGACCCTTAGGCACTTGATGCTCCGCCTTTACACGTTGACAAGTTAAACACCTCGAGATAAACTTGGCGATCTCTCTCTTCATATTGTTCCACCAAAATGTATGTCGAAGATCACGATACATTTTGGTACTTCTAGGATGGATTGCAAATGGTGTATTGTGTACCTCCATCATGATCTTGTACTTCAAATCAGAGTCGTTAGGAACACAAAGTCTGGAGTGGACTCGAAGTATTCCTTCTTTATCGATTCTCGCTTCTGGAATAGCACCTTCTTGTATTTTTTTCTTTATACGCATTAGCTCCGGGTCTGTGGCTTGAGCAACTTTAACTTCATCGATTAAAGTTGGTTCTATGCGTATACTTGTCATCATCGCACTCGTTCTTGCATATGATCTTCTACTCAACGCGTCAGTTACCACGCTTGCTTTTTCAGGATGGTATTGAATAGTGTGGTCGTAATCTTTCAACAGCTCGAGCCAACGTCGTTGCCGCATGTTCAGTTCCTTTTGGGTGAAGAAATATTTGAGGCTTTTATGGTCTGAATATATCTCTACTTTCTCTCCATATAGATAGTGCCTCCAGATATTTTGCGTGAAAATGACTGCTGCCAACTCTAGATCATGAGTAGGATAATTCCTCTCATACTCTTTAAGTTGTCTTGAGGCATAGGCTATGACTTTCCCACGTTGCATGAGAACACATCCTAACCCTTTGCCTGAAGCATCGCTGTAGATAACAAATCTATCCGAACCAGATGGTATTGTCAGAACAGGTGCCAAAATGAGTCTCCTCTTGAGCTATTGAAAACTCTTCTCGCATTCCTCGCTCCATACGAATTTTGTATCTTTCTGAGTCAACTGAGATAACGGAGTAGCGATTCGAGAAAACCCTTCCACGAATCTCCGATAATAACCAGCTAAGCCCAGAAAGCTACGTACTTCGGTTGCTCCCAACTTTGTATTGCTTTAATCTTCACTGGATCAACAAATACTCCATGTTTTGACACCACGTGCCCAAGGAATGCTACTTCTTCAAGCCAGAACTCACATTTCTTCATATAACTTGTTTTCACGAAGCCTTTGGAGTACCATCTTCA
The DNA here is from genome assembly GCA_020205605.1 of Panax ginseng. Classification (NCBI taxonomy): domain Eukaryota; kingdom Viridiplantae; phylum Streptophyta; class Magnoliopsida; order Apiales; family Araliaceae; genus Panax; species Panax ginseng. The sequence goes on from CM035134.1 coordinate 18,099,437, forward strand.
AATGGTGCTCATGATCTTCATGGCTTTTGGAATATATGAGGATGTCATCAATAAAGACAACAACGAACTGATCCAAATAATCCTTGAATACTTGGTTCATCATATCCATGAAAGCCTCAGGAGCATTAGTCAATCCAAAAGACATGACTAAGAATTCATAATGCTCGAACCGAGTTCTGAAGGCAGTCTTTGGAATATCCTCAGTTCTAATCTTCAGTTGATGATATCCAGAACGAAGATTAATCTTTGAAAAGAATTGTGCTCCTAATTGTAACTAGTCAAACAGATCATCAATACGAGGTAACAGATACCTATTCTTGATGGTGACATGGTTCAATTCTCGATAGTCAATACAAAATCGCATACTCCCGTCTTTCTTCTTTATAAATAAAACAGGAGCACCCTAAGGAGATGTACTAAGACGAATGAAACCGATGTCCAACAACTCCTGTAGTTGGACCTTTAACTCCTGAAGTTCAATAGGTGCCATTCGATATGGGGTTTTAAAAATGGGCTTTGTACCAGGTTCAAGATCAATAAAGAATCCAACTTCACGTTCTGGGGGTAGACTAGGAAGTTCTTCAGGAAACACGTCAGGAAATTTACTAACAACAGGAATATTATTCAAATCTGACGTGTCTTTATTCAAATCCATAACATGGGCTAAGAAAGCTTGACATCCATTTTTTAATAAACGAATAGCTTTATGACTAGATATAACAAAGATTGATTTTAATGGTTTAGTTGCTTGAATTAAATAAACAGTTGGTTAGGAATATAAAAACTAACAACCTTACGAAAACAATCAATTTTGGCATGATGAGTAGTTAACCAATCAATCCCTAAAATCACATCAAAAGTAAGTATCTTTAAAGAGATAAGGTCAACAGGTAATGTGATGGTGCCAACTTGGATCAAACAAGATTTATAAACAGTGGATGTAATGAAAGTTTCTCCTAACGGAGTCTCCACAGATAAATCAAAGTCTAATTTCTCCAGAGTTAAGTTTAAACGTTGAGCACAAGCAGGAGAGATAAATGAATGGGTAGCATCGGTATCAAGTAAGGTATAAAATTTGCAAGAATTTATGATTAGCTTACCCGTGATCACCTCGTTTGGGTTCCTTGCATTTTGACTAGTCACGACAAACGCTCTTCTAGGAACCATTGACTTTGACTTTTATGGGACAACCTTTTGAGTCACCATCGCTGCTGGACTTGGTTTCGCTACTGTACAATCTCGAGCGATATGTCCTTCCTTTCCACAATTATAACATACCTTGAACTGTTGTGGGCAGTTTGGGATGATATGTCCCTCTTTTCCACATTTTAGCATACGACCGGTGGTCGTTCTCCTCCCTGTAACCAGCTTGTTTGGTGTTGACGTCTTCACATGGTCATTGTTGAATCTCCTCTTTTTAAAATCTCCTCCCGACTCGCTTCTTCTATTCTAATGGCCATGATTACCACCAGAGTGGTTACCATTTTTTCCGTATTTTTCTTTCTCCGCTGGTTATCGTTGTTCTGATGACTGCTGTCACCGATATGATCCTGGTTATGGTCCCTCGGTTGAACGTACTCGTTATCTCGCTCTAACAATTGAGCCCTGTTGACAACATTTGAATAGAGAAAAAATTTATGAGAAATTAGATACTAACGTATGCCGGGTTTCAAACCTCTCAGAAACATCCGCATCATACGTTCCTCATTCTCCACCAAATGAGGTGCAAACCTGGATAACTCTGCAAACTTCGCCTAGTACTGGGACACCGTCATGTTGTTTTGTTCCAATATAATAAACTTCACTTCCTTCATATGACGAATACTTTTAGGAAAGTACTTTTCATTGAACAGTTTCTGAAACGTCTCCCAAGACATGTTGAGTGCGGCTGGATGGGTACGCTTCATAGATTTCCACCAGTAATCTGCCTCATTACGGAAAATAAAGGTGGCGAATGGAACCTTCTGTTCCTCCGTGCATCCCAAGACATCGAATATCTTGGTAATTTGCTTGACCCACGTCTCCGCCTTAATCGGATCCAGCTTTCCCCATAATTTTGGTGGTCCCAACTCCTTGAACTTCTTGGCTGTGACAAACCGTGCGTTGTTATCATTTCCACCTGTATTTTGTCCACGAGTCTCCCTCGCCTGATTTTGCATGAACTGCAAAAAGCTTCTAAATATCCCGTCGTTCATCATCTGCTTAGTGGTGTTGTTCACAGGAGGAACATTGCCAGCCTATTGCACGTTCTCTTCGTTGGTGAGTAAAGGTGTCTCCACGGTCTCATTTACTCCACTGTTAACATTCTCAGTCGACATTCTCAAATACTGCCATAAAATAAAGGTTAATTAAAGAAATCAACATATCACATAATATCCCTATATACTAACCAATCAACAAATAAGCTTAGGTAAGACACACTAGCGAAGGTTTTACTCGTCTCTCCCCTCCTAGTTCTATTCCCCGATTTCCGCCAGAGATCATATCCCTAAGCTCTGATACCAACTGTGACACCCCCAAAATAGGTATACATCACCCATTTTGAGTCGTCAATAACATGGTACAGAAAAAAACTACAACTTTATTACTACAACATATAAATTGTGAGTTTAAATACAAATATTGTCTTCTAGACAATATCCACACCCAAATAAGTCCTCATTACAATTATTGGTACATTATTTTACAAAAATGGTGAGGACTACTAAAACAACTTCTAGAACCATCATTCCACACCCCAACTAGTACTCGCTACATTCTCGTCTCTTGAGAAGAAAAATGGAACAAAAAGGAAAAGGGTGAGCTCAACTAGCCCAGTAAAGAATATTATGACTAAGATAATATAGAACAAATTATCGTTAGTCTTCAACAGGAAAAATCGAGAGAATATAATAGATAACAAGTTTCGATCAATATTCGCAATGAAATAATAATTCATAGAAGAGTTACGTAGAGAATGAAATCTACTATTATCTATGAATTTAAAAGTCCATCATCAATATTTTATCCCTATAATATCAATCAATATACATCTGGAATCAAATATTCATCTTTGCACTATAGGCCAAAGATATTCATCAGTTGGTCATGTTCATCTCGACACATGTACATCTTTGCATTACAGCCAAATATTCATCATAAAATCATTAATCTTTGCACTACAGGCCAAAGATATTCAATAATATCATCATTTAGGACTGAGGATGATGACAAATATTTTAAAGAAAATGAATCTAGTGAAACAAAAGAATAAATATTAAGGATTCGTATTTCAGTTTATCCATGTCCAAAAATACCTCATAAATAATCATAGTGGAGTAAAATTCAAGAATGATCAAAACATGGATACAAATCAAAGCTTGGATATAGATATTTTGGACAAAAAATAAAAATTTAATTTTTCTGTGAATAGTGCCGTATTCGTGAATAGTACCGTATACGTGAATAGTGTCGTATACGTGAATTGTAATTTCGACACTAAAAGACAAGAATTTTACAAGAAAAATACTATCAATATTCCGGCATAATGATATTGGAAGAAATAATATCATTTTTATAAAAAAAATAATATCCCTTACCTCGAAAAGAATAGTACTTTTGGCTGGAATATTAGATATAACGCTTAAGGAACTTGCACCGTATAGCAACACTCAAGATATCAAAATACTCACAAGAATACGCTCGATAATATAGAGAGAGAACGAGAGAGAAAACTTCAGTTTCTGGTGTGATTTTCAATTCTAACCTAAGCACCCTATTTATAGGAAAATGCTTAGAACACCAAAGTAGAAAATTTAATAAAATAATAATATAATTAAATAAATTTCTTACGCACACCAAAAATCTGAATTCAGCAACTTAACACATGTTTAATGAGGCCCACAAAATGTAAAAAAACGTTTTTCTTAAAATAAATATTTTAAACTCCAAAAATCAATTATTTTGGAACTTCGGAACTTCAATAATTCATAATAAATAGCCCTTTTATCAGAAAAATTCAAACCTCATGTCCTTTTCATAGAAAATTTCATTCTCTATAACTTTGCAGAAGAAAGTTTTCCAAATTCCAAATGTAAATTGACCGAAATCCACAAGCAAGCGATTTTATAAATTATAATCAAATTTCAAATCAAAAAATGGGCCCACGAACATGTTTAACATGTTTTAAATAATTTTGTAACAAAAATACTCTTCCTCCTCATATACTCATATATCCCACATTCATTGTAAAAATATCACCATTATTATATTATTAAAATATAATAATATATTTAAATGAATTATTTATCAGAAAAGATAAAATAACAATTTTTCAACAATTGTCACTTTAAAATTTTCTCCATCTATATCCACATAAAATGAATATTTTCCTTATCATATAAATCAATAATTAATTATTCACAAATAATATTACAGAATCACAATACTGGCAACCAGGCCGTTCCCAGGAAAGAGGGGGCTTTCCAATAAGGATTTATGTTGATTAATTCACGTTCTAGCCTAAATGTTTTGATGATGATTTACTCGTCGGTACTAAATTGTGTATTGTGGATTTCAGAAAACTATTTCAAGAAGTGTATGTTGGATTATTCTAGAAGAATGAAGATGCTTTGGGTCTTAGGAAAAATATGTAAGGTCATTGCAAATATTCGATTTTTCAATTCAAGGCTCTAGGACATATTATGTGTGCATTAAAATTATGAATTAATATATTTTGCATATCTCAAATATGTCATTCACTGATGTTTGCTATCAAGAGAAATGTCAGCATGCATGCGTAGGACTACTGTCCGAATGATAGAAATAAAATATTTTGATGTGATCTTCTCCCCATTTATTACGGAATACATTTGTTAGAAAGGAAGATGGCGGTAGTGGACCTTGATTAGAAGTCTAAAAGCTGCATATATATTAGAAAGTGATAGTAATGATTATCTTGGGAAGATGCATATTGCTATTAATTATGGAACTAACATTTTACTAAGGAGTTTAGTTTTAAATTAAGTTCTGTGATATATTGTTATAGTGGATTAATGTTGAACAAGTCAGAGATTTTTACAAGGCTGCAGTTATAGGGTATATGTGTTTTACACGAAACTTATTACCTTTTTGGCTTATCTTTGACATAGTCTATATCTTTTAAACATTTTCAAACAGTAACAGTATTATAGCTTATCTTTGGCAATGTTATTATTGTTACAGCGAAAATGTAAGTGAAACATATTGGGCTATAAAAGTAGCTGAGTTCAGTGATACAAATTACGACACTTACATCACTTGAATTAATTATTGCACTCATACACTTGAAAAATTACTTTATTATTTTTGGTGCAAGATACCCAGCTGTTGTGCGATTATAATCAGATTATTTATTAACTATTTTCGTGAGATTGATTTCGGTGATATCTCTCTCTTACTACTTGATCATTGCATTCATTAGTTGAGCCTTGCATTGTTAAATTGTTTATTTGCTTTGATCATTAGACCTCTATCATTGTAATCTTAAAATTGTTTTTAGACTTAGTGTTGTCTAAGGGAATTTTAATCCAGGTGGATTAAGGTTTGTTTACAAACAGGTTCAATGAAGCATAGGTGCTTAAGGAGTGCATTGGTGCACAAGGGGCAAGAGTGTTCAAGTGAATTATTGTAATTTAATTTTTATAGAATCTGTGTTGTAACAAGAGTCTTTTAAAGAAATAAGAGTGAGTCTCCAATACTTGTTGGTATTGGACGTGGAGTAGGCTATAATTATAGAGGGTAATAGTCGAACCGCGTAAAAATCTTGGTGTTATTTTCATTAATTGATTTTACTTAATTACATTCAAGTTAATTGATTTGCTAAATAAAACAAAATTCGATCATAAGCATTTTTGTTATCATTAAATATTTCTTTTAACTTATAAAATCACCAAGATATTTTCTTAAACAAAAAGTCAATTCGGTAGACCATATTCATTCAACAAGCTACATTCATTTATATAGTTGACTACATTCAATAATTTGGTTAAAAGTTTAATTGGTCATAGTTTGCATCAACACTTATTCAACCCCCCTTTTAAGTGTGCCTTATCTAAATTTCAATTTCTCCTTACTGGCGCACAATTAGATGACAACAATGTTATTCAGATAATGTTATGGGGCCAATTTCTCCTTACTGGCGCGCAATTAGATGACAACAATATTCTCCTTACAGAACTTTCTAGATATTGCCAATAATGTTATCTAATAATATTATTCAGATAATATGAATTATTGCTCCGATAATGGAAAATATTGTGTAGTGACAATTATTGAAACAACAATAATATAAAATATCAACATAGCAATTATTGAATCAATAAAATAAAATACTGAACAGTAATTACTGTAACAATTTGAGTAGTGCCTTCTCACGTAAGAATCAATAATTGGTGCAATACTGGTGCTGTCTTCTTGTGTTTTTTAACCAATTTAAGTATTTCAACAAGATAATAACTGAATAACTACTACGCCATATATATTTATAACCAACTTATGCTTGTCGCTTTCTTCATTCAATCGCTTTTCCGTTATGGGGCCCACACAAAGGTCATGTGACGCATTTAATATTCCCCTGACAAAGAAATATTCCACGACCAAACGAATATTCCCCGATAATAATGAATATTTTATAACCACTTGCATATTTGAAATATTTGCGCATTTTACCCATAACTAACCACATTAATCAAATCAACCCTTACTATTTCAAAATAATAAATAGAGGAAATTTAATTTTATTTATAATAAGTTGGGGTCTTACATATTCGTTATCTTCACGTGGGTCCCTAGAGTCTTTAACTCTATCTTCATCATTTGTAAGTTATACGAAATGAGTTTTCGTGTTAACAACATCGCACTCGTAAACGCATACGATCTTCTACTCAATGCGTCAGCTACCACGTTCATTCTTCCACAATGATATTGAATGGTCGTAACCTTCAACAGCTCGAGCCATCGTCTTTGGCGCATTATACGTTTGTTTTGGGTGAAGAAATATTTTAGGGTTGAAGAAATGGTTTTTGTACTGGGGTCAATACAAAATTCGATTTCACGTTCTGGGGTAGGCTAAGAAGTCTTCAAGAATACGTCAGGAAATTTATTAATAATAGAAATATCATTCAAAACTGTGACTCTCATCCAAGACTTGGATAACACATGTAATGAAGGATTCTCCTAACGGAGTTTCAACAGATAAGTCAAAGTCTAACTCCTCCGGAGTCAAATTTAAACGTAGAACGCAAGCAAGAGAGATAAAAGAATGGGTAGAACCGGTATCTAATAAGGTATAGACTTCGTAAAAATTTATAATTAACTAACCCGTGCTAAATTCGTTCGGGTTACTCGCTTTTTGAGAAGTCACAAAAAAATGCTCTTCTTGAAACCACCGACTTTATTTTGTCCGTATCTGCCTTTGGTGCCACCATCCTAGCTGGACATGACTTCACTATACGACAAAATCGAGCTAAATGACCTTCTCTTCTTGAAATTTCCACTTCTATTATCTTGGTCATGATTACCACCAAAGTGGTTACCATTCTTGGCATGATAATTTCCCCCACGATGGTCATCATTGTTCCGATGGCCGTTGCCACCGGTACGATTATTATCGTGTTGTTGGTCGTTACCTTTTGGTTGTGCTAACTCATTATCGCTACCCAATAATCGAGCCCTATTCACAACATCCTAATATAAACAAAGTTTGTGAGAAATGAGGTAATCGACGATATATCGGGTTTCAAACCTCTTAAAAACAATCGCCTCATTCGCTCCATTGCTTACCTCAACATTCTCGGATGTCATTTTCAAATACTGCCACAAAACAAGTGTAAGACCCCAACTTATTATAAATAAAATTGAATTTTCTTTTATACATTATTCTAAATTAATAAGATGTTAATTTGATATAATGCTTTGGTTATGAGTGAAATGTGCAAATTTTGCAAAATAAGCAAGTGGTTATAAAATATTTATTTCTGTCGGGGAATATTCGTTTGGTCGTGGAATATTCTTTTTGTCGGGAATCTCCGTACGACGACGCAGTCATTTGTGGGCCCCATAACGGAAAACAGTTGGATGAAAGAAAACGACAAATATTGAGTTTTATAAATAATGGCGTAAATTGTTACCGTTAACACTGTTGGGTTACCTGGTGGTTAAAATACAGTAATATGCGTGGTTGCACAGTAGCACACGGTATTGCACAGTATTGTTGAATTATTGATTCGTACGTAAGAAGGCACTACTCAATAATTGCTACAGGAGTTACTGTTCAATATTTTATTTTATTAATTCAATAATTGTTGTGTTGATTAGTTTATATTATTATTGTTTCAATAATTGTCACTGCACAATATTTTCCATTATCAGATCAATAATTCATATTATTTGAATAATATTATTAGATAACATTATTGGCAATGTCTAGAAAGTTCTGTCAAGGAGAGGTTAGGTCATCTAATTGCGCGCCAGTAAGGAGAAATTCTTATTGGAAAGCCCCCTCTTTCTTGGGAACGGCCTGGTTGTCATAACTGTGATTCTGTAATATTATTTGTGAATAATTAATTATTGATTCATATGATAAGAAAATATTTATTTGATATAAATGATGGATTTATTTATTTTATGTGATTATTAATGAAGGAATTAATGCTGAGGTGTTTTATCATTATTTTGTCGGAAGTGAAGTATTAAAAATCATCCGTTTGTGGATTTTGGATATTTTTAGTTTGGAATTTGGAAAAAATCAAAGCTACAAAGTTGTAGAGAATTCGATTTCAGGCAGAATGGACATAAAAATCGTATTTTTCTGATAAACGATCTATTTTCTATGAATTGTTGAAGTTTCAGAAAATAAAATAATTTTTATTAATTTATGGGTGGGACCCACTCTTGTTTGAACATGTGGGCTGCTGAAAATGGTTCAAAGATGGCTGGTGTTATTTGTCAAGCAAAGCATACGTAGAAGAAAAGTAATGAAATAATAATTCATTATTATTTTAGTCTCCTATGGCGTTCTAACATTTTTCTATAAATAAAGGGCTAAGTTAGAATTGAAAATCACACCAGGAACAAAGTTTTCTCTCTCTATATTATCGAGCGTATTCTTGTGAGTATACTTTGAGTGTTTCTATACGGTGCAAGTTTCTGTCAGCACTATACCCGAAATTCAATCAGAAGTACAGTTATTTTGAGGTAAGGGATGTTATTTTCTTCTTAAATGATATTATTTTCTTCAATATCATTATGCTGAAATATTGGTGAACTTTTTAATCAAATTTGGAACTTTTTGTGTCGGGGTTACTATTCACGTATATGGCACTATTCACGTATACGACACTATTCACGAATACGGCACTATTCATCAAAAAATAAAATTTCTTCTTTTTGTCCAAGATGTCTATTTTGGTTACTATCTTTGATTGTATCCATGTTTTGATCGTTATTTTTGAATTCTGCTTCAAAATTGGTTATTATGAAGTATTATTGATCTTGGATAAACTGTTATACGAATCCCTAATATTTGTCCTTCTGTCTCACCGGATTCCTATTCTTTAAAATATTTTTCATCATCCTCAGTCCTAAATGATGATATTACTGAATATCTTTGTCTTGTAGTGTAAAGATGAATGATTAAACTGATGAATATCTTTGGCCCGTAGTGCAAAGATGAACAGGTGTTGAGATGAACATGACCAACTGGTGATACAAATGAATATCTTTGGTCTGTAGTGCAAAGATAAATATTTGAATAAAGATGTATATTAATTGTTGTTACAGGGATAAAATATTGATGATGGCCTTTTAAATCTTAGAAGATAGTAGAACTCATTCTCTACGTGACTCTTCTAATGGATTGTTGTTTCATCTGCAGTTGTTGATCTAAAACTTGTTGTCTATTATATTTTATCAGATTTTTCCTGTTGAGGACTAATGACAATTTGTTGTATATTATCTTAGTCATAATGTTCTTTACTGGGCTAGTTGAGTTCACCCTTTTCCTTTTTGTTCCATTTTTCTTCTCAGGAGGTGAGAACATATCAGGATCGAGTCGGGGTATGGAGTGATGGTTCTAGGAAGATGTTTTATCTGTCCTCACTATTTTTGTAAAATAGTGTATGAATAATTGTAATGAGGACTTATTTGGGTGTAGATATTATCTAGAAGGCAATATTTGTATTTAAACTCACAGTTGTGTTGTCGTATTTTACACGACATTTGTATTATTGAAGTTGTAGTTTGCTTTCTATACCATGTATTTTGGCAACTCAGAATGGGTGTTGTATACCTATTTTGGGGGCGTCACAACAAGGGTTAATTAACATATCACATATTATCCCTATACTCTGACCGACCAATTGAATACCAAATAAACTTAGGTAGGTCATACTAGCGAAGGAATTTCCCGTCTCTCCCCTCCTAGTTCTTGTCTCACATCTCAGCCAGGGATCATATCCCTAAGCTTTGATACCAACTGTGACGCCCCCAAAATAGGTCTACATCACCCATCTTGTGAGAACCCAGATTTTATGAATAAATATTTAATTTTCTCGAAATATTTTTTTTAATATTATGGTGTGGAACTGATATATTGTTATAGTTGTGGGTAGTATTTATAAATTTTGCAAAGTATGCAAGTTATTATATAATATTCGTTTGGCCGGTGAATATTTTTTTTGTCGGGGAATATTCGTACGACGGTATAATCATTGGTGGACCCCACAACGGAAGTACTGTCGTAGTTAGAAAATGGCAAAAATATTTTATAAAAATAACGGCGGAAGTTTTACCGTTAATACTGTTGAACTACTTTCAGAGTAAAAGTACGAATACGCTGCGTGGTTGCGTAGTAGACACTACAGTATTGATTATTGATGCTTACGTGAGAAGTCACTCGCTTATACCGCATTATTACTACAATAATTGCCGCATCATATCTCTCATATTATTGATCCAATTATTGTCACAAAGATCATGTGCATAATATGTTATATTATTAAATCAATAATTGAGACGACAAAGTTATTCATATTATTAAATTGCAATATTTACAATGTCTGAAGTTCTGCTATCGAGAGGGTTTGGTCACCTAATCATGGCGCCCAATAGGGAGAAATCTTTATTGAAAGCCCTCTTCCTCGGGAACGACACGGTTGATAAATATTGTGAGTTATAATATTAATGATGAATGTTGTTCGGAGTTGAATTTGGAGACGCAGACGTGATATTTGAGTCCGCAACATCGAAATTAGTAAAAAATAGTCTATAAACACAAAATTTTCCGGAATTCACTATTTGGTCAAAAAGTCAATAGTTGACTTTTTCGGGAAAAGTCAAAATTCGAAATTTCAAAATTTATATTTTTGATAAAAATAGTTTCATCATGTTGGAATTGTTTGTGTTAGTGAAAATCGACATTTATTTCGATAAAAATCGATGTCTGGAGATTATATTGACCAATCGGGTATTTAACCGGATAAATGAGCAATTGATGACTATTATTTCACATGATTATAACTATTTGTTCACATGTGTGTACTATTGATTCACATTCTTGCTACTATTAGGGGATTTGGTGCAAGATTCATAATACTTACATGACTAAGCTAAAAATAGAGGTATAGATGGAGGTACTATACTGTAATTCGTATTTTCACATGTCTAGAATTATTGATTCACATGATTTACTATTGAATCACATTATTTACTATTAGGGGAGTTGGTGCAAGATTGATAATACTTGCAAGACTAAATTAAAAAAGAAGAAAAAGTTGGAGGTATTGTACTATAATTTTTCGAGCCCCAAAACGTGCAATTATTGAAACTATATTTTTCTATAAATAGAAGCTCATTCTTCTTCATTTCTCACCAATTCACTAAAGCTCTAGAGCATTTATTATAGAGAGAAATTATAGAGAAATTGTAGAGAGAAAATCTATAGAAGAAGAGAAGCCTGCTACCTCACTACTCTTTTATCCAGTTTCTTTCAAAGGTAAGGGGTATTATTTCTTTCTTATTCATGAAGAGAACTTCTGTTATTCCATTCTATATTATTATGTTGGAATAACCTGTTTATGCAAAGTACCACATACATGGTAAAATTCTTCTATTATTCCATTCTATATTATTATGTTGGAATAACCTATTTATGCAAAGTACCGCATACATGGTGAAATTCTTCTATTATTCCATTCTATATTATTATGTTGAATAACTGCTTATTTATCAATACCGCATACATGGTGAAATTCTCCTATTATTCCATTCTTTACTATTCTGTCGGAATATCCTGTCGGTGTGATTTTCACCTGACCTGGTTCCATTACTTATTATTCTGCATTTAATATTCTGTCGAAATATCCTGTTTGTGCTTTACGCTGGACCTGGTTCCATTACTTATTATTCTGCATTTCTGCCGGAATATCCTGTCATGCTTTTTTGTGGGACTGGTTCCATCATTTACTATTCCGCATTTATTATTCTCATTGGAACATCCCGCTTGCAGGTGATTTTCACCGACACGGTTCTCGTTATTATTATTCGAATAACTCTGTCTGTCTGGCACCGCATGCATGGTGATTTCGTTGTTATTCCATTCCTTATTATTCATTGGAACATCCCGCTTGTGTGATTTTCACCGACCGTTCTCGCTATTATTATTCTGCTGAATAACTTTGTCTGTCGCAAGTACCGCATGCATGGTGATTTCTTTTGTTATTCCATTCTTTATTATACTCAGTTGATTAAGTTTTGACTTCTATACTCCATGAAATTAGTGGAATATCCTTGATATTTGTGCTTCATCCAGTATCTTTTCATGGAAATATTCTTCTGAGCATTCTTGAATTTTATACTATAAAGAAGTATCATGTTGACAATTTGGACGTGATTGAATCCTGGATAAATTAATTCTTGAACTTGTTTTATTGAATTCCAATAACATTGTCATCATCCTCACGTTTATGTTATGTTGGAAGTCATCTTTGGCTTACGTGCATAGATGGACTTAGTATGATTATGACCAGGGATCATTCGGTATAATAATGAACTGTGATGTTATAAGTGATATGGTAAAAGTCCTCAGTGGCCTGTAATGCATTGATGAACAGTATTTAGTATGATTATGACCAGGGATTATTTGGTATAGTCATGACCATTGATGATTTAATGAATATCCTTGGCTCAGTAAAGTACGTGGATGATTAGAAGATGTGGGTTATTTATTAAACCGAGTCTCGGCGATAAACATTGATGAAAACATTTTTTAAATCATAGAAGACAAGAGAGGTTTTATTCTCTACTGACTCTTCTAATGGATTGCTTGTTCCTCATTGCAGCTTAAACTTGATGTCTATTGTATTTTATCGGTTTAACATTGTTGAAGACTATTGATAATTTATTCGCATTATCTTAGTCATAATATTTCTTCTTCGGGCTAGTTGAGCTCACCCTTTCTTTCACCGTTCTCTTCGAGAAATGAGAATATAAATTTGTACGAGTCTGGGAAAGGAGTGATGGTCCGAAGATAGCATTAGTAGTCCTCACTATTCTCGTTAAATAGTGTGACAATAAATGTAATGAGGACACCTTTGAGAATGGATATTGTCTAGATAACAATATTCCTATTAGAACTCTCAGTTTATGTATTGCCGTATGTTACACGACAGTTGTATAATTAAGTTGTATCTGTATTTTGTTCCATGTATTTGGCGACTCAAAATTGGGTGATGAATACCTAATTTTTGGGGCGTCACACATCTTGAGTCGCCAGATACATGGTACATAAATTCAAATAAAACTTAATTATACAACAATCGTGCAAAATACAACGTCATATATACTGTGAGTTTAAATACAATTATTGTAACATATATAATACGACAATACTCATACTCAAATTAATACATGCCATATAAAGTACAACAACAAATATTTCAAGTCTCCAAAGGGACACGAGAAGATTTATGTTCTCTTCATTTTACTGCGGTGCACTTTTGACGCTATCAGGGTCGGGTTCTCATCACCCTATTGTTGTTCACCAAAATCAATTATTAAGTGACGTATAAAATACGACACACGCATCTTAGGTCCTCAATACAATTATATATTGCATGTCATGCCATAGTGAGGACTACTAATGCTATCATCTGGACCGTCACTCCATTCCCCGACTCGTCCCAGCTATATTCTCATTTCCTGAAGAGAACATTGAAAGAAAGGGTGAGCTCAACTAGCCCAGTAAGAAATATTATGACTAAGATAATGCAGAATAAATTATCATTAGTCTTCAACAATGTTAAACTGATAAAAATATAATAGACATCAAGTTTAACTGCAGCGGAATAAGCAATCCAATAGAAGAGTCAAGTAGATCATGATATATACTATCTTCTGTGTTTTAAAAAAATTATCTTCATCAATTTTTATCGCTGAGACTCAACTTAATAAATAAACCACATCATCGAATCATCCCTGCACTACGGGCCAAGGATATTCTTTAAATCATCAATGGTCATGACTATACCGAATAATCCCTGGTCATAATCATGCCAAGTCCATCTCTGCACATAAGCTAAAGATATACAACAATAAAACCAATAATTAACAATCCATCTTTGCACGTAAGCCAAAGATATATAATTCAATAAACAACTGTAACGCCCCAGAAAATCGAACATTTTGTAATTACTTTTAATAATGAATAAAATAATATTATTTATTATTATTATGTGTTGAGAAGATGAATGTCGTTCTATAACCTAGACACGTCGGAACGTCGTAGTATTTTAACTACGTGGGAGAATTAAAGTGTTTGAATTTCTAAAACGAAAATAAAAGTTTTCTGAGAAATTTTCCAAAAAATACTATTCATCGATTTCTGTTCGGGAATTATTTTTGAACTTCCGAGAAATACGTAATGTTATAATATCGAGGTGATATTGATTATGTAATAATAACCTAAGTATGGAAAACGTAATATTTTGCATGTGGACTTAATTTGGGAATGTTAGGTTGTTAAGCGTTAAAGGAAGAGAGTTGTGATTATATAATGTGTATACATTATATGAAGTAATGGATGTAAGTATAATACCACGTATTGTACTATTATGTATGAAGAATGAGATAACGTATATTAAGAATTAATATACGAGATAGCATACGAAGATTATACATGGGGTATAAATGTTAAGTTATTGAATTAAAGGTAATGGACTTGTAGGATTGCTAGTTTATTGGTAGAAGCCCAATATATGTGTCAATCAAGCCCAAGTGTTTGATTATCATAAGCCCAAACTATTGTAGCATGAGCCCATTAAGAGAGAAGCTAGATTAATTATCAAAGCCCAATGATTTAGCCATGATCCATGGAGCAATCCAAGTATAAGTGGGTAAGCTTGATGGGCAAACAATTAGTGTGATGACCAAGTGTTGTGGTGAGCAAGTAAAAGAAGTGGCTAGCAAGAAGACTTGAAGATTAAGTTGTGAATAGTAAAGAGGTGGATTAAAGGAGGTGGGATGATTAATGTCTAATCTACCCTCACTTTGAGAGCTCTATAAATACCAAGCTTCTCAATTCATTTGATTGTTTGATAATTTCATCCAACTTTTCTCTCAAATATAAAGCTACTTATTTGGTAGAGAGAATAAGTCACTTAAGACTTATAAGCCACTTCAACCTTTGCTAGTTTTCCAAAGTGAATTAAAGTCTACAAGGGTAAGACTCATCTCTTTTATCTATATCTCTTCTATGATAGGATTGATAAAGGAGGAGGATGATTTGATAATAGCATGTAATAAGTTAATAAAGAATGAACTTAAACCGAATAAGTTGAATAAGCAACTTGAACATTAATAAGTTGCTAGAACCATAAAGAACTTATCATATGTTGTCATATGATGTTTAGTATGTTGAATATAGCATGAGAACTTTGATTGAAGGACTTAAGTTATTAATAAGTCATGAGCATGAAGATTTCTAGTTCATAAGTTAAATAAGTTAATGACTTATGAAAATAAGTCAAAACCTACTTTGATTATAAGTTGGTGTAGTAAATAACTTGTAATGATCTTATGTTGATTAAAATCCATTTAGAACGCTTAGTAATGAAGATTTGCCGGAATTCACACGATTGGACGATTATCATCGAATTCGTGAAATTCTCAGAATGGAATTCGTATTTTGTATTTAAAGTCAGAAATGTTAGTTTTCAATGGAGACAAGTCATATTAGTCATTATAGAGTTGCGGACTCGAAAATGACCGGATTCTGACTTGAAACGAAGAAACGAGCGTTGAACGTTCGCGAACGTATATCGTTTTCGTTAAAAATGAACTCATAGGTGAATTTTTAGCAAACGAAGTCAAATAGATAAAATTCTTGTATGAACGCGTAGATTATGAAATTTGTGAACTGTAGGCTTTTGAACGAACCAATTCGGACTTAAAACGAAGAAGTTATGCGTCCGGGAAGTTCGTAAAATTTTAAAAACTACATAATTGTCTGAGGCACAGAGTCCGCGCTGCATGCGACTCAAGTTTGTAAAAGGCCACATATTGCAAAGATGAGGTCAAACCTTGAAATCGCTAACTCACTGCCGCAAATGAGACACGTAGTAATTCTTGGTGCCGTGGCGCCAGTCCAAGAAATTTGCTAGAGAAGAATGGTTTCAAGTGTAGAAGGAAAGAGAACTTGTTAGTAATGAATTAAGATGTAATCATAACATGGTTAAGACATTGTAAGGTACTTGTAAGACACTAATGCATGTTGATTAAGAGTTAATAATCAATCGAAGATTAGCGGAATGTGAATGACGTAATGAAAGCCGGAAACCCTAATAACGAATCTAAGTTAGGAATTATGTTGAGATGAAGGGTAAGATATAATAGTAATCATACTTGATTATGTATGACCTAATGTGGTACATTATATGTTTATGTATTGTAGAATCATAGAGACTTAAAGTGTACGTGTGTTAATCAGTAAGCAAACGCTGAAGGCAAGTATTCTAACCCTTGTTCCAGTTCAGTCTGGACAAGCTTTGTAATTCATGTAACCTTTCACATGAAGTCTTGAATGATGAAGTCTTAAGCCAATTCTTTCGGCTAGACTTGTATTATGAATCTGTCAAGCATGATTAATGTTTACCGAGTTATATTGGTATGGTTTTCAATCGAAGACCAAGTATACTAAAATGTTTTTGTCGTTTAACGACAGGCACGTGAGGTTGCCACAACTTAAACGTATACACGTTTAATGAATGTAGTGTTGATCAACATAGAGTACTATGAGTTGATCAGTCAGAAGTGCTCGTAAGCTATGCCAGACTTACGGACTTAGTGTTGGGTTGTCCTTTTCAAAAGAACTTATGAATGCTCATAGACTTGAGCCATAATTGTTATTCCACTGAGTATGGTTGTGTAAAACGTTTTGAAGAAAAAGAAGTGCTATTTTGAATTATCGATAGTACTTCGTAACTATTGTTCAGTTATTGAAGATATATGAGTTCTATGTTTCAAGCATGTTGTTTATTAGAATTGTAGTACTTGCTGAGCTAGTCATGCTCACTCTTGCTTTAACCATATGAACACAGCTAAAATCGAGCGGACCGAAGGCTCCGGCAAGGATAAAGGCAAGGCGAAGACGAACCCGTAGCGTATTTATGTAATAGTATAGGATGACTATTTGTAATATAGTGATATTATGACAAGAACAACTGAAAGGGTTACAAAGAACCTGGGGAATGTAATATTATTTTGAATATATAGAAGTTATATTAGTCCTTTTGAGACTGTTCAATGGAATGAATGAATGAATGGTAGTATCGTGTAGCACCATCTATCGGGTTGGAAGAGACCCGAATTTGTGGACGTCACAACAACAGTCCATCTTCGCACGTAAGCCAAAGATAACTTTCATCACCATATAAGCATGAGGATGATGACAATGATATAAGCATTAATCAAACTAAAACAAGGATAAATATTAAAGACTTTAAATTTATTCAAATATTATCAATCACTTGATAATCTCAAAATCTAATATTATTAATATTATAACAATATTTTAATCACCTCTAAACTTATAAATAATTTATTTCAATTGTTTACACTTTATCAAATAATGCATTTAATCATTCAAAGAATGCCATACTCATCAGATTTCATCACCAATGATCAAATCCCTTATCAAAAATCTGCATATACCTTATATAGGATTCTCAAGCCATAAAATCCTATTTTTCAATTTTGTTACATTACATAACATATTTAACTCATATACTCATAACTAGAGCATTTTCATGAAAAATACCAAATCAGTCCCAAAAATATTTCTTTTCTGGGATTTAACAGAATATAGTCCCAAAATGAACATATATTTTTCTTGGAATTTTTAAAATTCATTTACTATTTTTCAAAAATCAATTTCTAATTAATTCCTTAAGAAATTAGCTACCTCAAGTTTAACTCCAAAAATTCCTAAATCTTGGCAGGATCTTACACATGTTAACGTGAGCTTCTAGATTAAATTTCATGGTCATCAGAGTTATAGAACTCCGGTTATAGCGTTTTTCGTCGGAAAAACCTAAATATTGAAATGGTCATAACTTGCTCATTTTAAGTCGGAATGAGCTCATTTTTGGACAGGAGGTACTTTATACCATATACTTTCATGTCCGAAAAGACCAGAATTTTTCTCACAAATTAAGTGGGCGAAACAACCCTTTTTATTTTCTGGGCAGTAGCTTTTTGCTATTTTGCAGCTTTTGACTCCTTTGCTAAAAATAGTCCACACGAAAATCTACAACACCTTTTCCAGTGATTCCACTTGAATAAGTTATAAAACTCATAGATCTAACTCTAGAACTTGACCACACCTAAAAATTCGAAATATATTAGGAGATATGGTCAATTGAATTTCATGATCCATTTTCACCAAAATCTGATTTTCAACCCTTTGTGATTTCTAAGAAATTTTCATGTTTTCACATAATAACCAACATAACTCATCCTAACACTTACTAATACTACATATAACTATGATTTTCATCAGTCCAATTCTTTTATTATGACTTTCATCATAATCAACGTAAACAGATCATTTCCACAATTTAATAAGGAATGAATACAAAGGATCATTCACCATGCATGTGGTAATCCACATGAGCGAGTGTTATTCCAATGAATAATAAAGAATGAAATAATGTAAGATTCACCATGCATGTGATAGAGACCAAGATGCATAAGACGAGTTATTCCTAACGAGAATAATAAAGAATCGGAACCCGGTCAAAGTGATCCACACCGGCTGTGATATTCCAACAGTAATAATAAAGAACGAAACCGTGTCAAAGTAAATTACACCGGCGGGATATTCCAACATAATAATAATTAATGGAACCAGGTCCGACGTAAACACACAGACATGATATTCCGACAGAATAATAAAGAATGGAATAATAGAAGAATTTCACCATGTATGCGGTACTTCACATAAACAGGTTATTCCAACATAATAATGAAAAATGGAATAACAGAACAATTTCACCATGTATGCGGTACTTCGCATAAACAGGTTATTCCAACAGAATAATAAGGAATGGAATAACAATAGCTCTCTTCATGAATACGAAAGAAATAATACCCCCTTACGAGTACAATAAATAATATCCCTTACCTCAAAAGAAGACTGGATATTGGAATAGTGAGGTAGCAGACTTCTCTTCTTCTTTCTCTCTATAATTTCTCTCTATAATAATTGCTCTATAGCTTTAGTGAATTAATGAGAAATGAAGGAAGAATGAGCTTCTGTTTATAGAAAAATATAGTTTCGATAATTGCACGTTTTGGGGCTTAAAAAATTACAGTACAATACCTCCAACTTTTCTTTCATTTTTAATTTAGTCCTGCAAGTATTATCAAACTTGCACCACCTCCCCTAATAGTAAATCATGTGAATCAATAGTTCAATCATGTGATTCAATAGTTATAATCATGTGAAACTACGAATTATGGTATAGTACCGCCATCTATACCTCC
The DNA here is from genome assembly GCA_020205605.1 of Panax ginseng. Taxonomy (NCBI): domain Eukaryota; kingdom Viridiplantae; phylum Streptophyta; class Magnoliopsida; order Apiales; family Araliaceae; genus Panax; species Panax ginseng. The sequence continues at coordinate 18,119,492 of CM035134.1, forward strand.
ATTTTTAACTTAGTCATACAAGTATTATCAATCTTGCACCAACTCTCCTAATAGTACCAGAATGTGATTCAATAGTACACACATGTGAACAAATAGTTATATGAGCATGTGAATTAGTAGCAATTAATTGCTCATTTATCCGATAAATTACCCAATTTATCAATATAACCCCCATACATCAATTATCATCAGAATAGATGTCGATTTCAACTAACACCAATAATCCCAACACAATGGAACTATCAAATTCATCTTTAATCAACACGAACTTATTCATCATTAATATTATAACTCACAATATTTAACAATCAGGTCGTTCCCAGGAAAGAGGGGGCTTTTTAATAAGGATTTCTCCCTATTGGCGCGCAATTAGGTGACCAAACATCTCCTTGACAGAACTTCTAGACAATGTAAATATTGCAATTTAATAATATGAACAACTTTGTCGTCTCAATTATTGATTTAATAATATATCATACTATGTAGATGATACTGTGACAATAATCGAATCAATAATATGAGAGATATGATGCAGCAATTACTGTAGCAATAATTGAGTATAACTGAGTGACTTCTTACGTAAGCATCAATAACCAATACCATGTGCTACTATGCAACCACATATTCATCGTACTTTTTACTAAGGGTAGTTCAACAGTTTTAATTCGGTAACATTTCCGCCAAGTTATTAAAAAAGATAATTACGTGGCTTTTCTTACTACACAATGATTGTGTTGCCGTCGTCTGATATATTCCCGATAAAAATAATATTCCCCGACCAAACAAATATTTTATAACAACTTGCATACTTTGTAAAATTTATAAATACTACCCACAACTATAACATTATATCAAATCCATACCATAATATTAAAAAAAATATTTCGAGAAATTTAAATCTTTATTCACAAAATTTGGGGTCTCACACAAAATATTTATAATATGTGTTATACCATTACTTAATTATGAATTAAAAGGTAGCAGAAACTTTTTTTGGCTGAATGATAGTTATGTCCTTCCAAATTATCACTCATTTTCAAAGTCGTTCCTAAAATTTATTTTTCGTCAATTAGTTCTATAAAATGGTATTTTTTGGCATTTTTGTTCCTCCTAGTCAATTTGACTCTAACCCGACCAATTTTGACATAACCCGACCTAGTTTGAAAATAATTTAAAAATAATAATTACATTGAAATTTTAAAATAAATTATCATTTTTAAAATAATAATTATTTTTAATATTTTAAAACAAAATATTATTTTAAAAAAATAGAATTAATAATTATATTTAATATTTCAAAATAAATATTTTTTAAAATAATTATTATTTTAATATTTTAAAATAAAATATTATTTTTAAAATAAAAATTATATAATATTTTAAAATAAATTATTTTAAAATTAATTTGAAAATAATTTTATTTTAATATTTTAAAAGAAAATATTATTTCTAAAATAATAATTATTTTAAAAATAATAATTATTTTTAAATAATAATTATTTTAAAATAATAATTATTCTAAATTAAAAATAAATATTTTTAAAAAAATTATTAAAATAATTATTATTCTAAGGAAAAATATTAGAAATTTTATTTTTTCAAAAATGAGTAATATTTCATAAAATATATATACAAAAAATTAAATAAAAAATTAAACTTTATTATAAAAAAAATAGATTTTTAAGCGACATCATTATGTGAGCATGAAAATTCCAAATCATATTATATTATTATATTATGATTAAGGAATCTTAATTCATGCATACTCAAAATATTTATCGAGTAAAACCATAATTTTTATGAATAAAAATTTAATTTCTCCAATTATTGTTTTGAATAATAAGGTGTTGATTTGATATAATGCTTTAGTTATAGGTGATATGTGCAAATTTTACAAAGTAAGCAATTTGTCATATAATATTCGTTTGGTCGGAAAATATTCTTTTTTGTCGGGAAATATCAGTACGATGGCTCAATCATTGGCGGACAACATAACGGAATAACTATCGGATATAAAAAGCGATAGAAATAACCTTTTTTTTTATAAATATAACGACAAAACTTTTACCGTTAAATGTTGAAATACTCGGTGATAAAAGTACAGTAAATACGCGTGGTTGCACAGTAGCACACGATATTGCACAGTATCTATGACTATTGATTCTTACATAAGAAGTCACTCAGTTTTATTCAATAATTACCACAGTAATTGTTGCATAGTATCTCCTATTATTGATTCAATTATTGTCACAATATCATCTACATAATAATTTATATTATTAAATCAATATTTTATATGACACAATTATTTATATTATTAGTTAACATTATTGACAATGTCTAGAAATTCTGTCGAGGAAAGGGGTTAGGTTATATAATTGCGCGCTAATAAGGTTAAATCCTTATCAGAAACTCCCCTCTTTCCTGGGAATGATCTGGTTGTTAATATTGTGAGCTTATAATATTATTTATGAATAATTATTATGTGGTGAAATATTGGTTCAATTTTGATATAAATAAAAGAATTTAGCATAAAATATTTGTTGAAAGTTTGGCAATTATTTTTTCTGATAAAATATTTATTCAAATATATTATTATAATATTACAATTTTTTATAACTTAAATGATAATATTATTATAATAATATATAATTTTTAGCATGTGAATAAACGTGGAGTGAAGGTTATCATTTTTATTTTTCCTTTCGTGCACGTTTTGAATTCTGGACATTATTTTCTAAAGTGGATGCATGCTTTAAATATTCTCCTGCAAAGCTTTTGTTGCAAAAGTGTGGGCCCTCAACTATTTTAAAATGAGAAATTTGGCAGAGAAGGAATTTATAGTTAGGCAAGGAAAGAAAAGGAAAATGAAGGTTAGGCAGGGAAAGAAAAAAAATTTAGGCAGTTGTTTTTAATTTTTTTCTCCCTCTGTTGCCTATAAAAGGGAGGCTACCCCTCCTTCCTAAACACACCATCAATATCAGAAATTCGTGTTCTATAATATTGTAAGTATTTCTCTTGAGTATAAGAATACTTTGAGTATAACTTTTTGTGCAAGATTTTCTCAGAATAATGTAAAACCCCAAATTTTATAAATAAAGATTTATTGAAATATTTTTTTTAGTATTAAGGTGTGAATTTGATATAATGTTATAGTTGTAGGTAATATTTATAAATTTTACAAAGTAAACAAGTTGTTATAAAATATTCGATTGGTCGGAGAATATTCATTTTATCGTGGAATGTTAAATGCGACGAGCAAGCGATCATTGGTGGACCCTACAACGGAATTCTTCATCGGAGTTAAAAACGACAAAAATATCTTTTATAAAATTAACGGTGAAAGTTTTACCATTAAAAGCTGTTGAAATACCCGTGGTAAAAGTAATGAATGTCTGGCGTGGTTGCATAAGTAGTAGCACGATATTGATTATTGATGTTTACGTGAGAAGTCACTCAATCTATTTTAATTATTGCCACAGTAATTGCTACATAGTATATCACGTTATTTGATTCAATTATTGTCACAATATTTTATATTATTAAATCAATAATTAAGATGACAAGTTATTCATATTATGATTTACAGTATTGACAATGTCTAGAAAGTTCTGTCGAGAAAAGAGGTTTGGTCACCTAATTGCGCGCCAATAGGGAGAAATACTTATCAGAAAGCCCCCTCTTTCTTGGGAATGATCTGGTTGTTAATATTGCAAGTTATAATAATGATGAATAAATATTGTTAAAAATATTAAGGGGATTTTATGAAGTATTTGATAAAAAAAATTCTTATTTTATGGACCCCCATTTACCCATTTATCAAAATAATCGATAGAAGATTATTCAGTATATATATATATATAATTATAATATTTGTATATGAGTGTGAGGTGTGTGGGTGGGGCCCGCATGTTGCAAGAAAAATGTGGGGTGGGGGGGGAGAAGAAATGTGTTGTTCGTGGGTGTATATATATATATATATGTATATTATACAGTTATTACATATATATATATATTATATATTATATTTTATTTGAATAGTAAATTTTTTCAGAAATCAAATGAATTTGAATTTTGTCCTTGAGAATGTACTGTGCGTCCGTGAATTTTTTTTCTAAATAATATCCAACCATTCTCCTATAAATAGGATGGTCAGTTAGAAAAAAAAATCACACCAAAATCAAAGAATTATTCTTCTATAATATTGAGCGTATTTCTTTCAAGTTTTAGGAAGCTTTGAGTGTAGAAAATATTAAAAATTTTCTTCAAGAATATATTCGCTATACCAGTCAAAATTACTCTCTTTTTGAGGTAAAGGGTATTATTTATTTCATATTCGCTTACAAAATTATTTTTCATATTCGTAAGAAATTTTATTTCATTCAATATTCGCAAGAAATATTATCTTCGTTTAATATTCGTAAGGAATATTATTTTCGTTCAATATTCGTAAGGAATATTATTTTTGTTCAACAGTTGTAAGGGATATTATTTTTATTCAATACTCGTAAGAAATAATATTTTCTTCCATACTCTGTAGTATATAAGTAATATTATTTCTTTTTAGATTCCGAATTCTATACTCATTTTGTTAAGTTATGGCTTCTATACTCCATGAAATTAATAGAATATCTTTGAAATTTGCGCTTCATCCAGTATTTTTTCATGAAAATATTATTCTGAACATTCTTGATAAGTTTTAACTTTTTTATGCCGGAGTACTATTCACGTGGTACTATTCCCGAAGTACTATTCAGGGGGTGTCGACATCGGGATTTTTGAGTGTCCCTTTTTCGTTACTTGTTCTTTGGTGTTCTTATGTTAATGTGAGATTTGTTTGAAAAAACAAGTGAAAAAGGTCCGACATGTATAATGTCGACGATTGACTTTAAGAGTCGCCAGTTGGTGTATTTAACTGGTTGCACCAACGCAACCAAAAAGGTTTGCACATTGACCTAGTGATTTGACACTGCTAAACAGGTCTGTGAAACCGAGATTCATTACGGGTTCGGGGGCTTGATTATGCGGAGGAAAGGTGTTAAGCACCCTCCGACATCCGTGTTACCACGGTGACCGCCGCTCTTCAAAGAAATTGTTATATGAATGTGTGTGTGTGTGGATCAATGTGCAATTTATTTGAAAGTAGTGTGAGGCCTCGTTCGCACCTATATACACAAGGTTTGAATTTTATATGAAAATTCGGTTTTAACCAAGATTTAGCAATGAAGTTTTGTAAAGAGGTTTTTCAAACCACATGCTCAATAGGAATTGAGACCTTTTCATACTTCCATTTTATTATTAAATGTTAAACATTTTACTTTTATTTTTTCGAGATGCGAAGCATCCTCGAAAAAATAATATCTGTGATCTTAGAACTCCTTATGGAATGATAGCCATCCAAGGAAACTTCGATACCTTTGTAAAAATAATCTACAAGTCGCTTCTGACGTAAAAATGTCCATCATGGGAACCGAATCTAGATTGATGAGATGAACATGTGATCACATGATTCCTAGGCTCACATGATCTTTGTAATTTGTATGGAAAGCGATGGCGATTATATATATATATATATATATATATATATATATATATATATATATATATATATATGAACATTATCAACCGCCACAAAAGTGAACTCCAAAGTGGATGAAATGTAACTAAAAGTTTAAAAAGCTATCAACTCGCCACGAAAGTGAACTCCGAGCGAGACGGAATGTAAATAAAATAAAGTAAAAAGCCACAGAGTAAACTCCAAGCTGACATAAATGTAAATATATATATATATATATATATATATATATATATATATATATATATATATAAAAAGCGATACGCATTGGATGTGAATCCGGGCTCATCGGATATGTTAAACAACAATTATATATATGTATATATATATATATAAAAGCGAATAAATGCACTTAGGATGTAAAATTCGGGCTCATCGATATATAAAACAACAATTATATATATATATATATATATATATAAGCAAATAAACGCTCGAGGCAAAAAATCTAAAGCTCAATCGAGGCATAACTCAATAATGTTAGTCCATATATACAAAATATATACATATATTAGTATATATATACAGACAGAAATGAAAATCACGGACCGAAGTCCGGGCAAACACACTCACACGACTATCAACGTGTACAACAAAGGGTGTGTGATATATGAGAAAAAGGCTTTATTGAATGTAAGAAGGCTTACGATGGTCGCCAAAGTAAACTTCTTAGACTTTAAATGGATAAACACTCGGCTCCATGGGATAAAAAGTAGCTATATGTGAGCTAACTAGTGTTTAAAGAAGAGAAACACTCAAAAGATGTATATGCAGAGTAAAATGGGCGGGGCTTCCTCGCTTTTCCCTCTCTCGCTCTCCTCAAATGGCTGACCCCCAGCCTATATTTATAGATCGATGGCGCGTGTACTACTGCGGCGGCGCAGATTACACTGCGGTACCGTAAATCGTAGGGGGCCGGGCCTCATGGTCTCGTCGTCTCATTACATGCACTGCACTCGTGCACTATAATGTCCGCTCGAACTTGCAGAACTTAAATCCGAGCATCTAAACGAAGTATATCTGTACTTCTTTGGATCACTTATGTCGAGAGTTACGTAATGACATGGATTAGAGGTTGTACGAAGTCAGGAAGAGGGGTCTATGCCCATGGTCTTCAAGCTTCAAATATTATCCAAAGTACTGCCACACGTAATGGTCACTCGGAATTGTCAATCCTCGGCTTTTGTGGGACATTGTTGTATGTATGTATGTATAAAGCGTTGAGACGACGTGCCATTTGTTGGAGGAACAAGATGATGTGTGACTCCTTGCCGGGGTTATCGCCGGGTTGAGTTAAAAGTAGACGTTGCTCAGGGTTACAGCTGAGATTGGACCACTTATTGGTATGCTGCGATATCATCTTGTTGAGACAGTAAGATGACGTGTTGACTCCTCAGCGGAGTTATCGCCGGTTTAAGTGGAAAGTAGATGTTGCTCAGGGTTACATCTGAGATTGAACTGCAATGGCATCCCTTGGGGCTATCACCAAGGATGGGGTTGCTACTCCCAGTGTTGTCTATGGAATTGGGCCCGAACGTCATGGGTGTTATCTCAGAGATGTAATCTGCCCCTCTCTCGTGTTGTTCTTGGGGTCTTTTGATCTGCACATCTCGAGGTTATCTCCGAGATTGGAAATAACATTCCCGGTATGTGTTTCTAGTTTGGACGGATGTTCCCGGTTTGTGTCTCGGGTTGGAGCTGAACTTTCGGTAGTATCCGGTATGATTGTAAGCTGTCTTTCAGGGTTATCTCCAAAAGACGAATCTACCCCCCTGCAACGTTAGGAATAGGAGTGCAGAAAATTTCGAGTGTCTACAGATACCCCTCTTTATTATATTCATGCAATGTAAGGCATGGATAGGATAAAGAATACTAGACACTTGAAATGCAAGCAAGATAAACATGATGCTATATGCAGCAACATGATGCAGATGTATATAGAATGCATGGATGATTGTCAAGTAATCCTGTTGGGATGACAATCAGTAATGGTTTGGACATGCAATCCAAGTCTTCAAGGATGTTGGCGTAGGGACTACCACCAAAGTCTTGAATCCTAGACACTGGTTTATACTCCATAGAGGTACCTCTTGTATGGAAGAGATCTATAGAGATAAAGCTATCTATTTTGAGGATGTGTATAGCATATTCCCTCATTCTGTCGGAGTTACTGCCAACAGTTGGTTGTTATCAGGGTTGCCTGATCTTCGCTGATGTGTGTATCATCGGATGAATCCCTACTGGGTGCATTGTCAAGGCTATTTGACCTTCATTGATGTGTGTGTCAATGGTAGCATTGTGTTGTAGCCCTTGTTGGTGAAGGTTGCTTCAATGGGTTTAATTGCCATTGGTTGATATGACGTCAAGGCTGCTTGACCTTCATTGATGTGTGTATCAATGGTTGAATTGTGTTGTGACCCTCGTCGGGGAGGCGTAGATGTTTAAAGGATGTGCGTTGTAACCCCCGCCGAGGAGGCGTAGATGTTTGGATAAGTTCGGCGTTGTAACCCCCGCCGGGGGGTTTATATTTTGTGGTTTCGCGTTGTAACCCCCGCCGGGGAGGTTTAGGGTTGTAACCCTATAAATGACGGCATCGGACCTTTGTGGGGTATTGCCGAGCATGGTTTATGAAAGCTGAGCTCATTGGTATAGTATACCCTGCATATAGGCGAATACCATTAAGATGACGGGAGTTTAACTCGTGACAAGAAAAACATTGATTTCAATTTTTTTTAGCTCAATTCGCGTAACATTTTATTCTGATTTGGCCTTTTCACATGAGACCTCCTTTGCAACTCTAACCGGGTGAGTCGGAGGTGTGGGACCCATCTGAGGGGCGCGGTGTACCTGCGGGACCCATGAAGTTAACTTCTATGACCACCCGTGCCTATGTATAGGTGGTGGTTGCTTTCATAAATCATTTTCAAGTTCTTGCGTGAAATCTGAGAGCTCTTCTGCAGATCTGCTTTGAGTTCGAGCAACTTTCTCGCATATTCTCGTCATCGTCTGAAGCATTCTTCATTTATCACGGTAACATATGCATGTATTTTTTTCCAATTTCTATCCTTTGGAAAATGACTTATCGCATAAAATGCATTTAGACACATAGTAGTGAATATGCATGCTGATATGACTTGATAAAAAATATTCAACATAGTAAATGTTAGTATTAAACCATGCTTAACATAATGATGTGAAAAAATTTGACTTTTGAAACAGTCAAATTGGCACCTTTTACTGTCATTTCTTATCCTATCTGAAGACAAATGAGTAAAGGTAGAATAGTAAAATGATCCTAGTAATTAAACTACACTTACGGATTTTCAGTATTATATGATGAATGCATACAGGATGTATATGACTGTGTACAGGTGTGCTACTAAATGGCCACCTAGTCATGCCTATATGCATATGGATAATCCCATTTACAAAGGGGGCTTTGGCAAAATTTTCCCAAAATGTAGGCATTGGATAGTTATGCATTTTTAACTCTACAATAGATGTATGTTAAAACAATGCATGTATGCATGTAATCATGGAATGCATTTTGAAAAAGACTCCAGGTACGAAATTACCACACCCTTTCTGAGGTGATTTGGAGACTTGCTTTCCAGATATTATGGATCCAGATCAGCCGAGCAGTTCTCGCAGGACCACTTCTGGTGTATGGAGGAGGGCTTTTGAAGAGCCTCAACGCCATTCTGTGAGACAGCCTCGTCATTTGGCGGAGGTAGTGGTACGAGGAGGAGGATGTACCGTTCGAGGTTCCTGCTCTTGCTGTACGTGTTCCCCGTAGGGAATTGCCAGGTATTCAAGTGGCGAACCTAGATCTTCTGGGTGACTTGAGTAGGCATCCTTGATGTATACTCGCACGCTTGACGAGGTATGAAGTTAGATCTTTAATCTTCCTTATTTCCTATTGATGAGGAGTCAAGGAGTCTGATGTTGATCTGCATTTGATGTAGGTTCCCGGCTTCACACAGCCTCGAGGGAATAAGTTTAGCATCCACTCTATGTATTAGGCCTTGCATGATGACTATAGAGCGATCGTCCATGGCTGGGGATTTGGGAGGTTCTTCTTCATTCTACCCCGTCGTTGTCCCTGGGGTTACGTCAGGGCATTGTATGAGCGGTGGTTTCACCAGACTCAGTCACTCCATTTGTTGGACTGCGAGGTGATGATGACGCCGATGGATTGGCGGTTTATCTTAGGTATGGAGTTTGGAGGGGAGCCGGTACCTTGCACGACGGATATCACCCCTACTGCCGTCAGATCCTTGTTGGGAGTTCTGGCGGAGGCGCTCAAGGGCAGGACTGTTTGTACAGGTCCTTTGAGCATAGATGTTATGAGCGGGCTGTTGAGTGAGCCCATACCCGATGATGTGAGAGTCAGGGATCGCATTCTTCGGCGATTGTTCCTGATGATCATTAGGGGCTGCTTCATAGCAGATAATTCCTCTACGGTGTCCTTTACTTTGATTAGTGCCACTCGACACGTGGACCATATAGGAGAGTATGATTGGGGTTCCTACACCTTTGCCTACTTTCTCATGGAAATGCGCATGCGATCACAGGGCTTGACCAAGGCGTGGTTAGGATTCTACCCATTTCTGCTGGTGAGTGTTTCTCTTGTCTTTTCCCATGTATAGGTTAAGAGTGTTGATTGACAGCAGATGTTTGCCTTTGTGTTGGCAGTTTTGGGCCTATGAGAGGCTCCCTTGTTTGCGTCCTGTGAGCGTGTTAGGTTTAGACACCTATCCACGAGGACGGAGATGACATCATTCCATATTGGCGGAGGTCCCTATTGCTGAGGGTTTCACTCATTATCGCCTACAGCTGGAGCTATTGACAGCGGATGTCATCATATGGATTCCCTACTCTGGAGAGCATTTGGGAGTTGGCTTTGAGGATGGGTACTGGCCCAGAGTAAGTCGTCATTTCCACGCCAAATTCCTCTCTTCACGAGATGGAGGATGGGAGATCTATTTAGGAGAAGCGTCTTATTAGGAGCACTATAAAGCGATGAATCCGGATCTGCCGATCTTGCCTCCTGCCAGCGTTATTGGCTTTGTTTCACGATCACCGTCATTGACATCCATTGATGAGGATTAGCGGTTTTTTACATTGTCGAGGGCCCTGTTCTCGGGAGATGTTCGGCATTGGTGGATCCCTCGCATGATTAGAGCTCGGACCCGCGCCACACATTTTATGGGGATATGGTTCCGGATCCGTGATGATGACAGATTAGCTAGCTTCGCTGTGTCGAGATCGACTCATGTGACCCCGCAGATTAATGATTGACTCGGCAATTTGGACCGGTCACATCTTTTCATTCGGCATTTGGGCGAGAGATCCTGCGAGTAGATAATTTTGATCCTTCCGATCTGGCGGCCCTCGATGACCCATTTGGTTTTGCTTGCCAGCAGATCCTCCTTTGTATAGGCACGACATCCACAGTAGATAGAGATCCATGACTCGGGAGGAATTACATCGAGTTGGCAAGATCGCCGATGATGTGAACATCGACACCCTTTCACTTTTTACGATGTATTTCTATGATAGGCTTCATTAGCTCTTGGGTAGCCGCCCCATTCTCACTATATCTTTTGATAGGCCTATGTTAGATGTTGGGTAGCTTTGCCCCATTTCCCTGTATTTTAGCTATAAAGAGATGTATTAGATGATGATATACTTAGGAATGTATGTATAGTTTTCTATTCCCTATATCATATTGCCATCTATTGTATCATCATGCATATTATTATTATGCATATGTATGTATGTCTAGAGATATTCAAAGATTGACCCTGGATGGTCTTATGACCGCGGCCGTACAAATGTCTTCTTTGACAGTTAGCCGTATTGATCATACCCCACCATTTGCGGTGGTAGCTGGTATGCGATCATGGCATGATAGTATATCACCATCAGATATGGTGATCGTAGATGATTTTCTGCAGCATACTATGACCCTACTGATGTTTCAGGTTCCTCCAGGATTTATAGAGGGCATGCTAGAACATTGGGCACCGGACAGACAGGAATTCCGCTTTGGGACCCGAGAGTTGACTCCTACTTTGGAGGAGTATTCACGATTGACGATGCTGCCTTTGGATAGACCTTACGTGCACATGGTGATGGGAGATATAAGTAGATAGTTCATGACTCTCACAGGATTGAGGCGCAGAGTAGTACATGATGAGATTACATCCGGCCATGTGATATCCCAGCGTTTCTTGATTGACAAGTTTAGCTCTGAGGACATCTATGCACGACATTCCAGGGATTTCACCACACCGGAGGATCATTGGCGTTCAGCCAGAGTAGATGTACTGCTTCTGTGCGTATTGTCACACGTATACATGCCACGGTACATGGATGAGCTAGATATCGGCGTCATCATGGCAGTGAGAGCTCTCAGGGAGGGTCATACCATCATCCCGATGATTATCGCAGAGACCTTGAGGTCGGCTACATACTACTGCACTTATCCGGCATGAGTGTTCACAGGTAGCTCGGTCATGTTGTATGTGTGGTTCATGTCACACTTGAGATCGATTGGCACATTTAGACATCATGGATTTTGTTTCACCCATGAGATAGCCATGTCGTACTCCTTTCAGCTTGCGGGGTGTACAGATGCTGCATCTTGGTTCGCTTTCTTGGCAGAGATTGGAGATCCATTTGATATATGTCGTGTTCAGGGCTTAGCTCACCCTACTGACTTCATTACTCATGCTCGGGGCATGGATTACCTCCTACGGGTGGTTTGAGGGCATGATTACTTACCACCCACCGGTAGTGATGTGTCGGTTTGACGATTTAGAACTTCCACCCATATGAGGCGGTGAGTCGGCTAACTTCGTCACACCGTTTGTCGGCGGAGGACGAGATCCGGAGTTGTATACTGTTGGGATCAATGAGAGTTGGTGGAGTTTTTGTCATCGATCATCAGGTTATTCTGCAGAGTATTCCACATGGATGGAGACGAAGCTGCATTAGGCTGCAGATAGTATCCACAGTCTGAGACCGATTCTAACGATGAGGAGCCTATAGTGAAACATCATTCCCACCGATGACTTGACGGTGGGTTGCCGGCATTGTGATAGATTCTCCCACCCCGAAAAGCCACTTTTACTCGATATTCGCACAACATTTGGAAACAGAGCTTACATCGATGACCTATGACGAGATCGGGCTAGGGCGCGATGTTGTGACTCTTGATGAGAGAGATACCACTCTGTTAGAGAGGGATGGGGCTAGATTAGTCAGGGATGCATTGATAGGAGAGCGGGATGCCGCCTTATCTGCTAGGGATGTGGCCATTGCAGACAACACTTCAGTGAGATCCCAGATGACGGTCAATCTTGCCGATATGAGTGCCTACATTGATGAGCATTCCGCCACCATGCAGTTAGCCTCCGATCTGCTAGCTCGTGTAGATACCCTTGGGCAGGAGCTTGCAGCGTTACCTCCGATTTCAGAGAGGGATGCTATGTTAAATCTGATAGTCCACATACACACAGATCTGTAAATAGCTTTGTATTTTCCTGCACAGACTAGCTTAGCCATTTTTTTCATGTACATCACATATGTATATATCAAACAGTATTATATATGGCAGGGAAATATATTTTGATTCACTTCCCTTCTGGTTGTGTCTTGATACTTGCTTGATGTTTGCATGTTTCTCCAGGGCCTTTGATCTTGATGCATTTTGAACATATCCTTGATATATGGACATTAAGACGTCGCAAGGTCTCTCAGAATGGATCATTGATTACTGAAAATCCCTACCATCTTTGGTGTCTTGGGATTGGTGTCTGTATGGAAAAATGGAGAGGAGGGTGGTTTCTTCCTCTCTGAGATTGACCGCACCACAGATGGTCGCCAGTACTTCTATTTGTGAGAAGCCTAGTTAATTCCACCTCTTATGGGTTGGTATTTCTCTTTGAGGCACGATCGCAGCTTAGATGGTCACCGAATCTTCTATTTATGAGAAGAGGTTGGATAATTCCATCCCTTTGATCTGAAACCGATGAAGTGGGGAAAATTGAAGGTTGATCCCAGTACCGTGTGACAAGTATGTTTGTTCTGGTAGGGGTTCGACTGCATCATGAATGGCTGCCTACGTACTCCTGTTGAAGAGGAGATCAAGTCTGCGTAGTTTGAACCTAATGTAGGAGGTTCAACGCTGAATGTGAAAGGGAGAAGGGTGTAGAAGTATTTTTGTTGTTTTTATTGTTTTTGTGAAGAAAGGGCAGAAATGTTTTTGTTGTTTTTTATTTATTGCGACCGGGCCATATAGAATATGGTTGCCTACGTACCCCCGGGTATCAGGGAGATTAGGTCGACGTAGTTCATCCCTCAGGACGAATCGCAACTGAAGAGAAGCATAAATCCCATGTGCAGGCTATACTGCGGGGAGAAGAAAGTTTAATCCCGTAAAAGGGATAAACTGCAAGTGTGGAAAAAGTTTAATCCCGTATTGAGGATAAACTGCAGAAGTGAAAAGTTTAGTCTCGTCTTCAGGAGAAGTAAGTGTGTGAAAAGTTAAATCTCTTCTTCAGGAGAAGCAGGTGTGTGAAAAGTTAATCTCGTCTTCAGGAGAATCAGGTGTGAAAAGTTTTGAAATGAAAGGAAACCAGACTGCTGGTTTGAAGTGTAAAGAAACTAGGCTGCTGGTTTGAAGTGTATGTTTCCCTGAGGGGCCGAAGAGTTTGTAAAAAGGAGAGAGGGTTCAAAACTGGAATGCCTGGTGATTCGAGGATCCAAACCAGGATGTTTGTTTGATGGTAACTTCAGACATAGTACCGTTTCACGGTGTCTAAGTTGATAAGCTGTGGAAATTCATCGCCATCCATTTCCTGCAACCTGAGAGCACCTCCTGTCAACACTTTCTTGACAATAAATGGGCCTTCCCAGTTAGGAGCAAATTTTCCCTTAGATTGATCTTGGTTGTCAATGATCTTCTTCAAAACCAAGTCATGTTGTTTGAATTGCCGTAGTCGGACTTTTCTGTTGTAGGATCGTGCGATCCTTTGGCGATATCTCTTGACCATGGAAGATAGCCGCGTTACCTTTCATCTATCGAGAGACAATTAGTGATACATCTTGTACCCATTGGTCTTCATCCAACCGAGCATCCATCAATACTCGAGGGATTCCATTTCCACTTCTATTAGAACCTTTGCTTCCATCCCATGAACTAGCGGTAGGGGTTGCCCGGTGGAAGCCGCGCATTGAAGTTACTGTAGGCTAATAAAGTTAGGGGCAAGAGGTTAGGCCATCCTTTGTGATTGGCGAACATTTTTGCATGATCTTCTTGATGTTTTTATTAGCCGCCTCAACGGCACCATTCATCTTTGGTCATGAGATGACAGAGTTGAGATGTTTGATGTGGAATTTTCGCATAATTCCTCCATCATGTTGTTGTTGTTGAGGTTTTAGCATTGTCTAACACAATGACCTCTGGTTGTCCATATTTACAAACAACATTGTTTACGATGAATATGATGACTTCTTTAGTAACCACAGGAAGGAAGGCGCTTCTTGACCCATTTAGTGAAGTAGTCGATCATGGTGAATATGAATCGATGTCCATTACTGGCTTTGGGTTCGATGTGCCTGATTACGTCCATTCCCCAAATTGAGAAGGGCCATGGCGAACTCATATTGTGGAGTTCCCTTGGAGGGGCGTGGATAGCATTCCCATGCATTTGACATTGATAGCACCTCTTGACGTGATCATCACAGTCAGCTTTGAGTGTAAGCCAATAATGTCCCATTCTGAGAATTTTCTTCACAAGTAGGGGTCCGCTCATGTGAGGGCCGCATACTCCACCATGGATCTCATCCATGAGTCGTTGAGCTTGGTCTTTATCCAAACATCTGAGGAGACCTAATCCTGCATCTCTTTTATAGAGTGCATCTCCGCTCAGGTAGAATTTCATAGCAAATCGATGAATCCGCCTCTTCTCACTTAGGCTCGCCTTAGCGGGTATAGATCCATCTCGCAGATACTCCTTGATATATTGATACCAAGGGTTGTGGATGGGAGGTAGCTCATTCGATACTTCTCCAATGTAATTCCCATAGACTGGGGCTTTCTGCATAGCAATCGTGATACTTGGCATGTTTTCCTTGTCAGGTAGGTAAACCAAGGAGGCTAACATTGCTAATGCATCTGCAAAGTCATTCCTATTACGAGGAATGTGTAGAAAGGAGATTTCTTCGAACTCCAAAGCCATCTGTAGAACTTGCCGATGGTAAGGCAGTAAATATAATTCTTTGGTTTGATAGATTCATGTGGATTGCTTGATTACCAATTCGGAATCCCCAAAGACAGTTAACCGCCTGATACCCATTGAATGGGCAAGTTTGAGTCCCATGATACATCCTTCATACTCAGATGTGTCGTTGGTGTTGACAAAGCTGAATTGACGGCGACGGATCTTTGCTCCCGTCTGAAGATATTAAAAGCTGCTCGGCTCGAGAGCCTTACGAGTTAATGACTCCATCAAAATACATTTTCCTGGCTTGGCATGTATCGTACTGATGTAATAGCTGAATTTCCATTACTCCTTCGTCAGGAAAGTATGTTTCTAAGGGTTTGTAATCCCCTGCAGGTGTGGCGACCTGTTGATCCGCAATTCCTTGACCTTTGACCGACTTTTGAGTCACATAGACGATGTCAAATTGTTGTAGGATCAACTGCCATCTGGACAGTCAAAAATTCAGTATGGGTTTGCTAAACACATACTTGAGAAGATCCACGCGGGATATGAGATGTGTTGTGTGACCATGGAGATAATGTTGTAATCTCATGGAAGCCCATGCTAAAGCACAACAAGTCTTCTCAATCAGAGTGTACTTGTGTTCACTGATGCTGAGGTAATAGATAGCTCGCTCTTGGCCTCTATTGTCTTTCTGCCCCAACATACAACCCATAGCATTGTCATTTATGGACAGGTACATAAACAGGGAAATATCATCCCTGGGAGGTACCAAAATAGGAGCGTTGACCAGTTGCTCCTAAATTGTAAGGAAGGCTTTTTGACACTCATCATTCCATTTCATGGAGGAGTTCTTCCTTAACAATTTGAAGATGGGCTCACAGGTTGCTGTGAGTTGAGAAATGAATCAGCTAATGAAGTTGATCCTTCCCAAAAATCCCCGTATTTCCTTCTCTGTCTGAGGACTGGACATTTCCTTGATGGCCTGGATTTTGGTAGGATCCAGTTCAATCCCCTTATGGCTGATTAGGAAGCCTAGCAACTTTCTTGACTTAACACCAAAGGCGCACTTGGCGGGATTCAACTTCAAGTTGTACTTACATGACTGTTGAGCGACTTTTTTGAGATGGTCTAAATGGTCATCCTCCTTCTGGGATTTGACAATGATGTCATCCACATAGATCTCTATCTCCTTGTGCATTAAATTGTGGAAAAGAGACATCATAGCTCGCTGGTAGGTTGCCCCTGCGTTGATGAGGCCAAATGACAACCGTCTATAGCAAAAGGTTCCCCAAGGCATGATGAAAGAAATTTTCTCACGATCCTCCTCAGCGACCATAATTTGATGGTACCCCGCGAAGCAATCAACAAAGGAGTACATGTCGTACTGAACAGTATTGTCGATAAGAATGTGGATAAAAGGCACGGGAAAGCTATCTTTAAGGCAGGCTTTGTTCAAATCCCGGTAATCCACGCAGACTCGCACCTTTCCCCTTGGTTTAGGCACGGGAACAATATTGGATATCCACTCCAGATATGTAGACACCATGATGATGCCAACTTGAAATTGTTTCACAATTTCTTCTTTAACTTTTAAACTCCATTCAGGTTTCAATCGCCTGAGCTTTTGCCTAACTGGCTTGAATCCTTCTTTAATGGGAAGGCGATGAAGAACAATGTCAGTGGACAATCCCACCATGTCTTCATGAGACCATGCAAACACATCCTGGAATTGGGTTAACAGTGCAACCATATCATTCCGCTAATTTGTGGTAAGGTCTGAACCAATCTGGATTAGCTTAGGGTTGTCTAAGGTTCCAAGATTGACAGGAGTGATTTGATCAAGATTGGGTTTGGGTTTGTCGGTGACCCATTCCTTAATCTCTTGAGGTGTCTCAATGTCCTCTTGGATGTCCATCAAGTCGAGAGTCCAACTTTGCATCAAAGTTCTGACCCTTGTGGAGAGAAGGCACCTCATCGACAGCCAATCAAGCACATCTAAATTGAGTCACTGAAACAAAATATGCTTTCACTTAATATATGCAATTGTTCGATCATACAAAAGTGTTAGCATGTACGTGATAAAATCACTTTGCTAGTCTTTGTAAAGGAAAGTAAGCAATTAAAGTTATCTACAGGCGGAGGATTTTACGCCCATTTTACCCTCATCGACCAATGCATGGAGTGCTGCTCCAATTGTCGAGGGCAAAGTCCTGAAGGACTGCAGTGATAGAAGGATCGTCAGCGTCCTCCTTTTCCCGAATGATAACCATAACATCTGGGCAATCATCGTCTGGGGTGTATTTGTTTGTATGTTCATCATGAACAATGATGCGAATGCCTGCCATCATTAAGGAAAGGTCATGCTTACGTTTACGTTCCTTTTCTTCCTCCTTGGGATCAGAAATTAGCACCTCTTTAGCTTTGATTGGCACTGGCTTCGGAAACAACATAGCCACCACATGGGATGGAACCTTTACTAGAGACTGTATCAACTTATGCGGTAAAGGTATAAAAAATTGTCGTGCGGCGGAAGCTTGAGGAACCTGTTTATGCTTATGAGGATTCCTGTGAATGGAATTGGCAGAATAGCTTAGTCCGGCTGTCCCAATTTGACTGGACATTTGGATAGGGTGCTTAATACCATGTTGATCTTTACCAAGCCCTTGTCCAGGTTGATAACCCAATAACATCATTTCTTGAGTGGCTGACATAACCTCGTCAGAAATTTTGGGTACGGGAAGTGGCGCTCCAATAGAATGGTATTGCGTGTTACTCACTTCCAGTATATGGCTAATCATTTGGTTCAACTTCTGAATTGAAGCTGATAATTGGTAGAGTTCCTGGTATAGGACATTCCGGCTCAGCATTGACAGTGACTAAACTGTTGTTAATGATGTATTTGAGTTATTGATGTAAGGTGGAGGGAACAGCTCCAGCCATGTGTATCCATGGTCTCCCCAATAGTAGGTTGTATCCCAAATCTATCTTGAGGACGTAGAAGGATACGTTGAATGTATTGGGACCAATCTCAATTGGCAATTCAATCTTTCCAATGGAATTTCGCCGAAATCCATCAAAAGCTTGGATGACCGTATGGCTATTTTGGATCTGTTTGAGATTGATATTCATCTTCACTAAGGTGGCATAAGGATAGATATTTAGAGATGAACCTCCATCTATCAATACTCCAGCTGACATGTACCCGGAAGACAACAACTGCGATATCGTGGGTTTGCAATAATGGGTCCCTTGGGAGGTATGTAAATCATCGATGAAGAAGATATCACATTGTTGTTGAAAATATGATCAACGGATATTGAAAATTTTCCACATCCACGATTTTAGCGAGATAGGCTTCTTCCAAAACCTTTAGCAAGACCTTCGGATGCTCCTTGGAAGAGAAAACCAAGTCCAGTATAGAAATCTGGTGTGGAGCTTCTCATGACTTAAAACCACTTTGGCTTCATTGTGGCCCATAGTATGCGAAGGAATTTTTCAATCTTCTCCATGGGCAACTTCCCTTTAACCCATGATTAGGTTTGATAACCCGTTGAGGAAGGTACGATGGATTTTCTTTTCGACCTTTATGCTGCGATAGTATGAGGCGTGGATCCTTGACTTCTCCATAATTCCATGGAACTTTGTGTGGTGACAACAACAAGATGTTGTATTACGCAAGGTAAAGGAATTGGCTCTAGTGCGGCCACCTTTTAAAGGATTGTCGGCTCCTTGAGTTGAATGGGTTGTATGGGAAATACTTTGACATCTCATCATCCAACCTCGGATATAAACTGCTACTGATCCCTTCCATTGGGTAGGGCATGCATTCCCACCCTTGAGCTGCACAGTGTAATTATCTGCTACTTGCAGGACACCGTTATCAATAAGATTCTGAATGAGATGGCGGAGTGCCCAGCATTCTTCTGTGCTATGATCGCGAGAATGTGAATGATATTGACACATTTCATCAGGATTAAACCGCCCTGAGTGGGGTTGATTGGAGGGAGAAGGAATGTGATTCTTCCTTCGTTGATCAACATTTGAAGTATTTCCTCCATAGATTGGCCCAGAGAGGTGAATTCCCTTTGATTGGCGAAATCCCAATGGGCTTTAGCACTTGTTCGGTTTACAACCTTATCCTCCATAGCTTCACTTTTTGAAGGTGTTAATGGAGCATTCATAACAAATAGATGGAGATAGGCATGCTCCTGCCTGATTAATTGACGTGTGACTTGATGATAGTGTGTCACCAGTTCTGCCAATTGCTCAATTTGTTTGCAAAGAGCTTTCATCTTTCGTTCCATGTTAAACTGGAACTGTGCATAATCCTATTTGTCAACACCGTTTTTGATGGGTTGGGATGATTCACCAGTAGAATTGGAACCATGTCCAGTGCTCCAACTGATCATGTTAACCTCTTCTTCGTTGTGTTGAGGGAGAGGGTTGTCTTGCACATGAGGTTGATCTGAATTGGTGACCACGATCTCACCGTTGTCTATCACATCTTGGATCTTGTGTTTCAAGGCTCAACAATCTTGAGTATCATGTCTGGGTGCCCCGGCATGGTAAGCACACTTTCGAGTAGCATTAAAACCCCTCCCATTAGGGTTGGCAGGTGAAAG
The DNA here is from genome assembly GCA_020205605.1 of Panax ginseng. Lineage (NCBI taxonomy): Eukaryota > Viridiplantae > Streptophyta > Magnoliopsida > Apiales > Araliaceae > Panax > Panax ginseng. The sequence continues at coordinate 18,139,927 of CM035134.1, forward strand.
AAGATGTGTACTTTTTTTCTGAGCAGTCAGAAGAGCAAGAATGTTCTCGAGCGAGTCCCCTAAGGGTGTGAACATTTGAGGTCGCTTTACTTCTCCACTTTTAGGCAATGGAGGGTTTGAAGATTGTGCTGGAAAAGGGGAGTAGTTTCTCCTCTGTGTAGGCATGCTTGGATTGCCTTTTTGTCCTTGCAGTATCAAGGAAACATCCTCTTCTTTCTTTTTATGGACCCTCCGGGGGTTGTTTCCATAAGATCCGGACCAATGTGCTCGAAGACGGCTTTAAGAGCGGTAGGTCTTGAATTTTCTGGACTTCAATCCCATTTCACCATTTCGTAGTGTTTGATCATTTCAGAAAATGGTTTGCCAATACCAGCTAGAACTCTTTCATAGAAGGGAGCTTCCTGTATATCTATAAAAGTCATGACCATTTCTGATTCGGTCATGGAAGGAATAACTTGAGCAGCAAGCGCCTTCACCTCTGAGCATATTCTCTGAATGACTCATTAGACTGTTTCTTGACCTTGGTAATTTGGTACCGGTCAGGAGCCATCTGAGATTGAAAACTGTATTGAGTGAGGAAGGTGTGGGCCAGCTCTTCCCAACTATGGATCTTAGAGTTATCTAATCTGGTATACCATGAACGCAAGCTTCTCGATCAGACTTTTAAAATAAATTGCATTACAGCTTTTCATTCTCAGCATAAGATCCGAGTTCTCCAATGAACACCTTTAAATGTGTATAAGGATCCCCTAATCCGTCATATTTCTCAAAATTAGGGGTCTTAAATTTCTCTGGATAATGAACATCAGGGAATATGCAAAGGTCTGTATATGAAACACTACCATGAGTTCCAATCCCTTTGAGAACGCGAATGGTTTCCTCCATTTGAAGGACCTTCTTCCTGATGTCACCGGTGTCTGGATCTCCTTTGAGATGGGTGCCTTCAGGGTCTTTGTTGGTTGTATCCAACTGATGTTCTGGAATTGTTTTTTCTAGACCTTGAACTCCCCCTTGTGTAGAGGATTCTGTATGTGTAGGTATTTTTGTACCCTGAGTAGTGGTGTAATTCTTTTTAGTAGAAACAACCAATGCATGATTTGTTTACTCAATCCACAAATTCTTCTCGAAAGCGAGTTAGGTGGTCGGAAGAAGACATGATTGGTACTTGTAGGCTTGTGGCCTTTTGGATTTTGGTAGCGGTAATGAGCCCAATTGCTTCCCTACAAAAGACTTACGTAGTTTAGTCTTAGGGTAATGTAAATGTTATCATAACATATACCTGCTTTTAGGAATTTGTCCCGCAAAAACCGTTTGTTAATTGATAACATGTCATGCACAGATATTCTTCATATTTTCCATTACATATGGATGGACATGGAATAAAATTACAAGTAAATGCTTTTACAAGTAATTGAAAATAGAGAGTATGAAGAGACTTTCCTCCGCGTTGGGTTTATCAGAGGTTGACCTATCTTAGGGTTACTCTCGCAGCTTTTCGGCATGAAGGTTCCTAGATCATCGCAATCTACTCAATGGGAAGTTAATCCGGTCTTTCAACTGGAGCGGATCTGAGTGGTGCCTTTCCTGAGCCCCGGGGAATTATTCTTCCCACGGTCCAGTAATCAAACACAGACAGGATAGCCTCCTGATGGAGGGACCACACAACATACATTCACATACAACGTGTCTCACCGTTTATGCAAAATGATGACATATACGAAGCACTAATATATGCGAAGCACTAATATCACAGATAGATATTTAGCAGTGTAGTAAGTAAGATGCATTCATACACATTTATTAGAAATGTAAATGCAACAATCACACACAAGCATATAACAATTTTGAAAAGCTTGTAATAGCGGCTTATGCCCTCTTACTGGAGTCCCCAGCAGAGTCGCCACCTGTCGACGTCGGGATTTTTGAGTGTCCCTTTTCGTTACTTGTTCTTTGGTGTTCTCATGTTAATGTGAGATTTGTTTGAAAAACAAGTGAAAAAGGTCCGACATGTATAATGTCGACGATTGACTTTAAGAGTCGCCAACAGGTGTATTTAATCGGTTGCACCAATTATGAATGAAAAGGTTTGCACATTGACCCAATGATTTGACACTACTAAACGGGTCTGTGAAACCTAGATTCATTAAGGGTTCGGGGGCTTGATTATGCGGAGGGAAGGTGTTAGGCACCCCCCGACATCCGTGTTACCACGGTGGTAGCACTCTTCAAAGAAATTGTTATATGAATGTGTGTGTGTATATGTGTGGATCAATGTGCAATTTATTTGAGCGTGTAGTCGCGAGGCCTCGTTAGCACCTATATACACAAGGTCTGAATTTTATATGAAAATTCGGTTTTAACCAAGATTTAGCAATGAAGTTTTGTAAAGAGGTTTTTCAAACCACATGCTCAATAGGAATTGAGACCTTTTCATACTTCCATTTTATTATTAAATGTTAGAAGCATTTTGCTTTTATTTTCGAGATCTGCGAAGCATCCTCGAAAAAATAATATCTGATGATCTTAGAACTCCTTATAAGCATGATAGCCATCCAAGGAAACTTCGAACAACATAAAATAATGTACAAGTCGCCTACACGGAAAATGTCCATCATGGGAACCGAATCTAGATTGATGGATCGAACACATGATCACATGATTCCTAGGCTCACATGATACTACAATTTGTATGGAAAGCGATAAGCAATTATATATATATAAAAGCGTATATATATATATATATATATATATATATATATATATATATATATATATATATATATATATATATATATATATATATATATGAACATTATCAACCGCCAAAGTGAACTCCAAAGTGGACGAAATGTAAATAAAGTCATAAAAGCTATCAACTGCCACGAAGTGAACTCCAGGCAGAGACGGAATGTAAATAAAAGGCGTAAAAAGCCACAGAGTAAACTCGAACTTTGTAAATGTAAATATATATATATATATATATATATATATATATATAAAAGCGATAACGCATGGCTGGATGTGAATCCGGGCTCATCGGATATGTCGTGACAATTATATATATATATGTATATTTATATAAAAGCGAATAAATGCACTTAGGATGTAAAATCCGGGCTCATCGAGATAAATCGCATGACAATTATATATATATATATATATATATATATATATATATATATATATATATAAGCAATTAAATATAGGATGTGAAATCCGGGCTCATCGAGATAGATTCTGACCACAGTTTATATATATAAGTATATATATATAAGTATATATATATATATAAGCAAATAAACGCTCGAGATCGAAGTCTAAGCTCAATCAAGGCATAACTCGAAAATGTTAGTCCATATATACTGAAATATATACATATATTAATATATATATATATATATATATATATATATATATATATATATGAGACGAAATGAAAACCACGGATAGAAGTCAAAGGCAAAACACACTCACACGACTATCAGCGTGTACAACGGTGGTGTGTGATATGAGAAAAGGCTTTATTGAATGTAAGAAAACTTACGGTTGAAATTTGCCAAAGTAAACTTCTTAGACTTTAAATGGATAAACACTCGACTCACATGGGATAAAAAGTAGCTATATGTGAGCTAACTAGTGTTTAAAGAAGAGAAACACTCAAAAGATGTATATCACGAGTAAAATGGGCGAGGGCTTCCTCGCCTTTTTTTTCTCTCTCTCTCTCCTTAAATGGGCGACCCCGACCTATATTTATAGGCCGATGGCCATGGTGTACTGCGGCAGTAAATTGTATTATACTGTGGTGGTTGGTCGTGGTGGGCCCGGGCCTCGCGGGTCCTGTCATCTCGTAGTACATGCACTCATGCACTGTAATGTCTACTCGAACTTGTAGAACTTTAATCCGAGCATCCAAACAAAGTATATCTATACTTCTTCGGATGGCTTGTGTCGAGAGTTACGTAATGACATGGATTAGAGGTTGTACGAAGTCAGGAAGAGGGGTCTATGCCCATAGTCTTCCAGCTTCAAATTCTATCCAAAGTACTGCCACACGTAATGGCCACTCGGGATTGTCAATCCTCCGCTCTTATGGGACATTGTTGTATGTATGTATGTATGAAGTGTTGAGACGACGTGCCATTTGTCGGAGGAACAAGATGATGTGTGACTCCCTGCCTGGGTTATCGCCGGGTTGAGTTGAAAGTAGACGTTTCTCAGGGTTACAGCTGAGATTGGACCACTTGTTGGTATGCTGCGATATCATCTTGTTGAGATAGTAAGATGACGTGTTGACTCCTCACCGGGGTTATCGCCGGTTTAAGCGGAAAGCAGACGTTGCTCAGGGTTACATCTGAGATTGGACTGCTTGTTTGTATGCCTCATTGTCATCTAAAGGTATTGAAGCTAATCGCATGTGTTTGAAACAAGCATTTCTGGGGTTATCGCCGGAACTGTAATGGCATCCCTTGGGGCTATCACCATGGATGGGGTTGCTACTCCCAGTGTTGTCTCTGGGACTGGAGCTGAACGTCGCGGTGTTATCGCCGAGACAGAACTGTCCTCTTCGATGTTGTTGCCGGTCTTTTGATCTGCACATCTCGGGGTTATCTACGAGATTGGAAATGACATTCCCGATATGTGTTCCGGGTTTGGACGGATGTTTCCGATTTGTGTCATAGGTTGGAGCTGAACTTCCGATAGTATCCGGTATGATTGTAAGCTGTCTTTCAGGGTTATCTCCAAAAGACGAATCTACCCCCCCCCTGCAACGTTAGGAATAGGAGTGCAGAAAATTTCGAGTCTCTACAGGGTGTACTATTCACTCGGTTACAATTCACCCGGAGTACTATTCATGATAAAAAATTGATTTCTTTTCGGTCAAAATCATTTTTGATACAATATTATTCTTGAATTTTACTCCACAAAGCAGTATCATGTTGACAATTTGGACATTATTGAATTCTGAATAAATTAAATTATAAATCTTTAAAATTTATCATTTCCTTTCATTTAATTGAATTTTTACATCATTGTTATCATCCTCATGCTTATATTGTGATGTAAGTCATCTTCGACCAAGGGTGCAAAGATGAACTGTTGATCGGTATGATTATGACCAGGGATTATTCGGTGTAATCATGACCTGTAATGTTACAAGTGATGTGGATTATTAAGCTGAGTCTCAGCGACAGTTGTTGGTATGATCATAACCATGCGTTCTCTTCGGCTAAGGGTGCAAAGATGAATTGTTGTTTGGCATGTTCATGACCATTGGTGAAAACACGAATATCCTTGGCCCGTAGTGCATGGATAATTCGTGGTCGTGATACTAATGAATATCCTTAGCCTGTAGTGCATGGATAATTCAGTGATGTGGATTATTTATTAAAGCTGAGTCTCAGCGATAAAATTGATGATAAACTTTTAAATCATAGATGATAGTAGATATCATGTTCTACTTGACTCTTCTAATGGATTGCTTATTCCGCTGCAGTTGTTGATCTAAAACTTGTTGTCTATTGTATTCTATCAGTTGTTATACTGTTGAAGGCTAAGGATAATTTTTTTTGCATTATCTTTGTCATAATATTTTTTTACTGGGCTAGTTGAGCTCACCCTTTTCTTTTATTGTTGTCTTAAGGAAATGAGAATATAGTTGGGACTAGCCGGGGAATGGATTGAAGGTCCAGATGGTTGTTTTAGTAGTCCTCACTATTCTGTGAAATAGTGTGATAATAATTGTAATGAGATTGAATTTGAGTTTGGATATTGTCTAGAAGACAATATTCGTGTTAAAACTCTCAGCTATTGTGTTGTCGTATTTTACACGACATTTGTATAATTAAGTTTGTTTTTGAATTTTGTACCATGTATTTGTATAATTAAGTTTGAATTTTTGAATTTTACACGAAATAGTGTGATAATAATTGTAATGTTTTTGAATTTTGTATAATTATGTATACCTACTTTGAGGGCGTCACAGTTGGTATCAAAGCTTAGGGATATGATCCTTGACAGAGATGTGAGGCTAAAACTAGGAGGGGTGAGACGGTTAATAACTTCGCTAAGTTTTTATTTGTTATTTAATTGGTCGGTCAGAATATAGGGATGTTATGTGGCATGTCAATTAACCCTTTTTTGTGGCAGTGTTTGAAAATGACATCTGAAAATGTTGAGATAAGCAGTGGAGCACATGAGACCGTTGAGTCACCAACGATCAATAACCAGGATAATGTGCATCAGGAAGGCAATAATCCTCGTGTAAACAACAATACCGACCAAATGGTATGTTTAGGAGTTTTCTAGAATTCATGCAAAACCAAACGAGAGAGACTCTTGTTCAAAATACAGGTGGAAACACTGGCAACTCACGGTTGGTCATTGCTAAGCAGTTCAAGGAGTTGGGACCACCAGAGTTTTTGCGAAAACCAGAACCACTTAAGGCAGAGACGTGGATTAAGCAGATCATCAAGATATTTGACGTCTTGGAATGCTCAGAGGAGCAAAAGGTTCCCTTTGCCACCTTTATGTTGCGAGAGGAGGCAGATCATTGGTGGGAATCTGTAAAGCGTACTCAACCTGCCGCATTAAAGATGTCTTAGGAGAAGTTCTAAGAATTGTTCAATGACAAGTAATTTCCCGAAAGTATTTATCACATGAAGGAGGTAGAGTTCATCAAACTGGAGCAAAATAATATGATTGTGTCGCAATACGAGGCTAAGTTTGTCGAGTTGTCCCGATTTGCATCCCATTTGGTAGATAATGAGGAGATAATGACGCGAATATTTTTACAAGGTTTGAAACCCAAAATACGTCAATACCTCATTTCTCACAAACTTTGCTTGTATTCAGATGTTGTTGTGAATATGGCTCAGTTATTAGAGCGCAATAATGAGTTAACCCAACCAAGAGAGAGCAGCCGGTAAATCGATAATACCAATGGTAGCAATCATCGAAGCGGTGACAATAAACGTGGAGGGAATCAATATGTCAAAAATGGTAACCACTTCGGTGGTAATCATGGCAAGGATAATAGAAAAGGTGAACTAAGTGAGAACAACTTCAAGAAGAGAAGGTTCAATAATGATGGACAGCGGCACCCATTTCCAAGGAAGAATAACGACCACCGGTTGTATGTTTCAAATGCGGACAGGAGGGACACATCCATCCAAACTGCACGCAGCAACCCAAAGCGTGTTTCAATTACGGAAGAGAAGGTCACCTAGCTCGATTTTGTCGTGTAGTGAAGTCAAGTCCAGCTGGGATAATGATGCCAAAGGATATCCCAGACAAGTCAAAGCTGATAGTTTAAGTAAGCGTTTGTCGAGGAACTCGAACGAAGTTATCACGGGTAAGTTAATCATAAACTCTTGCGAATTCTATACCTTATTCGATACCGGTTCTACCCACTCTTTTATTTTTCTTACTTGTGCTCAACGTTTAAATTTAACTCCTGAGAAATTAGACCTTGACTTATCTGTTAAAACTTCTTTGGGAGAAACCTTCATTACATCCACTATTTATAAGACTTATTTGATTCAAATCGGTACCCTCACGTTACCTGTCGATCTTATCTCTTGAAAAATACTTGCCTTTGATGTGATTTTAGAAATCGACTAGTTAACTAGTCATCATGCTAAAATTGATTATTTTCGTAAGGTTGTTAGTTTTCATATTCCTAACCAACCTGTTATGCGAATTCAAGCAACCACCACTAAAGTCAATCACTGTCATATTAAGCCATAAGTAAAGTGCCCCAAACCTTTTGCTGGTGACTTCCAAGTCTTGGAATGCATCGAAGCCAAACTTTCCGTAGGGGACGTCCTGAATAACGGTGGCAAGTTGATAGGTATCAATGTGACGTGCTATCCAAGTCTTGGATGAGAATCACAATTTTGAATAATATTTCTATCGTTAATAAATTTCCTGACGTATTCCCTAAAGAACTTCCTAGCCTACCCTTAGAGCGTGAAATCGAATTTTGTATTGACCCCACTACAAAACCCATTTCTAAAACCCTCAAATATTTCTTCACCCAAAACGAACGTAACATGCGCCAAAGATGTTGACTCGAGCTGTTAAAAGATTACAATCATACTATTCAATACCATCCTAGAAAAATGAACGTGGTAGCTGACGCATTGAGTAGAAGATCGTATACAGTTACGAGTGCGACATTGTTAACATAAAGACCCATTTGTACGATTTACAAAGGATGGAGATAGAGTTAAAGACTCCAAGAACCTAAGTGAAGATAGCGACCATATGATTAAAACCGACTTTAATTGATAAAGTTGAAGCCGCTCAAGCTACAGACTCAGAGCTGATGAATGTGAAGAAGAAGGTTCAAGAAGGCGTTTTTCTATAAGCATGAATCGACAAAGAAAGGAAATCTCAACCATCAATTTTATTGGTCTATTTGAAATCCTTGATCGAGTAGGAACTGTTGTGAGACCCCAGATTTTATGAATAAAGATTTAAATTTCTCGAAATATTTTTTTGAATATTATGGTGTGGATTTGATATAATATTATAGTTGGGGTAATGTTTATAAATTTTGCAAAGTAAGCAAGTTGTTATATAATATTCGATTGGTCGGGGAATATTCGTTTTAATAGGGAATATTAAATGCGACTACACAATCATTAGTGGACCCCACAATGGAAGTATTATCGTAGTTAAAAAGCATGTAATTATCATTTTATAAAAATAACGGCGAAAGTGTTACCGTTTAAAAGCTGTTGAACTACCCTAGTAGTAAAGTAAAAGATGTCTGGCGTGGTTGCATAGTAGCTCACCGGTATTGATTATTGATGCTTACGTGATAAGTCACTCGGTTATACTCAATTATTACTACGATAATTCTTTGCATCATATATCTCTCATATTATTGATTCAATTATTGTCATAGTATCATCTCAGATAATATGATATATTATTAAATCAATAATTGAGATGACAAAGTTATTCATATTATTAAATTGCAATATTTACAATGTCTAGAAGTTACATCGAGGAGAGGTTTGGTCATCTAATTGCGGCTACCAATAAGGAGAAATCCTTATCGGAAAGCCCCCTCTTTCCTGGGAACGACCTGGTTTTTAAATATTGTGAGTTATAATATTAATGATGAATAAGTTCGTGTTGATTAAAGATGAATTTGATAGTTCCATTGTGTTGGAATTATTAGTGTTAGTAGAAATCGACATTTATTTCGATATTAATTGATGTCTGGAAGTTAATACTGACCAATCAGGTAATTAATTGGATAAATGAGCAATTAATTGCTATTAATTCACATGATTATAACTATTTGTTCACATGTGTGTACTATTGAGTCACATTCATTTACTATTAGGGGAGTTGGTGCAAGATTGATAATACTTGCATGACTAAGTTAAAAATGGAGGTATAGATGGAGGTACTATACAGTAATTCGTATTTTCACATGTCTAGAACTATTGATTCACATAATTTACTATTGATTCACATTATTTATAATTAGGGGAGTTGGTGCAAGTTTGATAATACTTGCAGGACCAAATTAAAAATAAAGAAAAAGAGGAAGGTGTTATACTATAATATTTCGAGCCCCAAATCATGCAATTATCGAAACTATATTTTCCTATAAATAGAAGCTCATTCTTCCTTCATTTCTCACCAATTCACTAAAGCTATAGAGCAATTATTATAGAGAGAAATTATAGAGAGAAAGAAGAAGAGAAGTCTGCTACCTCTCTACTCCAGTATCCAGTTTTTTTCTAAGGTAAGGGGTATTATTTCTTTTGTATTAATGAAGAGAGCTATTGTTATTCCATTCCTTATTATTCTGTTGGAATAACCTGTATATGCGAAGTACCGCATACATGGTGAAATTCTTCTGTTATTCCATTCTTTATAATATGTTGAATAACTTTATCATGCTCTGCACTGCATACATGGTGAAATTCTTCTATTATTCCATTCTTTATTATTACATTTGGAATATCATGCTCGGTCATGCGCGTTTACGCAAGACACGGTTCCATTATTTATTATTTTGTTGGAATAACTTTATGCAATGCGATTCTATCGCATGCATGGTGAATTCTTCTGTTATTCCATTCTTTATTATTCTGTTGGAATATCCTTTCGGTGCATTTTACGCATGACCTGGTTCCATTATTTATTATTCTGTTGGAATAACCTGTCTGTGCGGTCTATCACATGCATGGTGAATTCTTCTGTTATTCCATTCTTTATTATTCTGTTGGAATAACCTATCTATGTGGATTACCACATGCATGGTGAATGATCCTTCGTATTCATTCCTTATTAAATTATGGAAATTATCTATCTACGTGGATTACCGCATGGCGGGTAAAAATCCATTTGTAGTTTCATATATTCTATGATACTCATTTGGTTAAAGTTTTGGCTTCTATACTCCATAAAATTAGTGGAATATCCTTGATATTTGTGCTTCATCCAGTATCTTTTCATGAAAATATTCTTCGGAGCATTCTTGAATTTTACTCCACAAAGAAGTATCATGTTAACAATTTGGACATTATTGATTTCTGGATAAATTAAATTATAAACCTTTAAAATTTATCCTTGAACTTGTTTTATTGAATTATTATGTCATTGTCATCATCCTCATGTTTATATTGTGATTAAATTCATCTTTGGCTTACGTGCATAGATGGACTTGGTATGATTATGACCAGAGATTATTCGGTATAGTCATGACCGTAATACGACGAATGATGTGGTAAAAGTCTTCATCGGCCTGTAGTTCATTGGTGGACAGTTGTTGGTATGATTATGACCAGGGATTATTCGGTATAATCATGACCATTGATGATTACATGAATATCCTTAGCCGTGGTGCGGGGATGATGTGGTTTATTTATTAAAATTTGAGTCTCAAATGATAAAGTTGATGAAAATCTTTTAAATCATAGAAGATAGTAGGTTTTATGCTCTACTTGACTCTTCTAATGGATTGCTTATTCATTGCAGCTTGTTGATCTAAAACTTGTTGTCTATTATATTCATCGGTTGTTATCTTTGTTGAAGGCTAAGGATAATTTATTACGCATTATCTTAGTCATAATATTTCTTCTTGGGCTAGTTGAGCTCACCCTTTGTTTCCTTTGTTCTCTCTGAAAAATGAGAGCGTGGCGGGACTAGTCGGGGAGCGGAGTGACGGTCGGGATGATAGCATTAATAGTCCTCACTATTACATTAAATAGTGTGACAATAAATGTAATGAGGACTCCATTGAGTGTGGATATTGTCTAGATGACAATATTTGTATTAAAACTCACAGCATTTGTTTTGTCGTATTTTACACGATAGTTGTATAATTAAGTTTTTATTTGTATTTTGTACCATGTATTTGGCGACTTAAGATGGGTGATGTATACCTATTTTGGGAGCGTCACAGTTGGTATCAAAGCTTAGGGATATAATCCTTGGCTGAGATGTGAGACAAGAACTAGGAGGGGAGTGACGGGAAAATCCTTCGCTAGTATGACCTACCTAAGTTTATTTGGTATTTAATTGGTCGGTCAGAGTATAGGGATAATATATGATATGTTAATTAACCCTTGTTTTGTGGCAGTATTGGAAAATGGCACCTGAAAATGTTAACAATGGAGTGAATGAGATCGTGGAGACACCTCTAATCACTAACCAGAATAATGTGATGTCAGGCGAAGAAGGAATTAGAGATATCCATGTGGTGAGTGAAGAATTGATAGTTGCACCCGAGATAGTCGCAGAGGTAGTAGCTGAGAGTGAGGAAGAAGAGGAACGTGAGGAGAATTTATTAGAAGAATTTTATGATCGAAATATAGAATTGCAAAATCGTGTTCATGAGTTACAAGAGCAGACTAAAGAACGGCAAGCGGTCGTGGAACAAAAGGATGCAACAATTCAAGCTTGTGTTACCCGATATGTGATGCTTGAATGTAAGCACTCTTTAAGCGAGTATAAGATGATAAAGTCGGAATCGAAATTTGAAAGAAGAAACAAGCTGAACGAAGTGAGATTGAGTGATGCATGGGTAAAAGCCGCACGACGCGTTGATATTGTGGAAAGAGATGTTCGATCTAAGAAGGCTAAAATAGATGATATGTATTTCTTTTTTTGGACAACAATTGAGAGAACCCAACATCGAGTTTTGAATTACTCGGTACATGGCGGTCAACCCCAATTTGATATGGATCGAAGATTAATGATTTAGATCATTAAACAGGAGTACGATAAAGCAGTTGAGGGTGAAATATGCCCTATAGAAAAGTTAATTTTAGCGGTAGTGATGTCACCAAATTCTACCCCAGATAAGTTAAAGCCAGGTAGTTCAAGGGAGAGCGATTGTCATGACTTCCCAACAAGTGAGGAACCCAAATGAAGTTATCACGAGTTAGTTAATTATAAATTCTTACAAAGTCTATACCTTATTAGATACCGGTTCTACCCATTATTTTATCTCTCTTGCTTGCGCTCAACGTTTAAATTTGACTATAGAGAAGTTAGACTTTGACTTATTGGTTGAAACTTCGTTAGGAGAAACCTTCATTACCTCCACTGTTTATAAATCTTGTTGATTCAAATCGACACTTTCACGTTACCTGTCGATCTTATCTCTTTGAAAATACTTGCCTTTGATGTGATTTTAGGAATCGATTGGTTAACTACTCATCATGCGTTTTGTAAGGTTGTTAGCTTTCATATTCCTAACCAACCTATTATGCGAATTCAAGCAACTAAAACCCTAAAGTCAATCACTGTCATATTAAGCCATAAGTTGTAAGACCCCAACTTGTTATAAATGAAATTGAATTTCATCTATTTATTATTTTGAAAATAGTAAGGGTTGATTTGATTAATGTGGTTAGTTATGGGTAAAATGCGCAAATATCTTAAATAAGCAAGTGGTTACAAAATATTCATTGTTGCCGGGGAATATTCGTTTGGTCATGGAATATTCTTACTTTTGGGGAATATTCGTACGACGGCGCAGCCTTGTGTGGGCCCCAAAACGAAAAGCGATTGGATGAAGAAAAAAAGCACAAGTATAAGTTGTTTTTAAATATTTGGTGTAGTTATTCTGAATTAATACTGTTGAAATACTCGGTGGTTAAAACATAGTAGCACACGGTATTGCACCAATTATTGATTCTTACGTAAGAAGGCACTACTCAATAATTGTTATAGTAATTATTGTTCAATATTTTATTTTATTGATTCAATAATTGCTACGTTGATATTTTATATTATTGTTGTTTCAATAATTGTCATTACACAGTATTTTCTATTATCGAATCAATAATTCATATTATTTGAATAATATTATTAGATAACATTATTAGCAATGTCTAGAAAGTTACATCTAAGGAGAGGTTTAGTCACCTAATTGCATGCTACCAGATGAGAGAAATCCTTATTGAAAGCCCCTCTTTCCTGAACGGCCGGTTGTCGATTGTTGTGATTACGTAATATTATTTATGAATAATTAATTATTGATTTATATGATGAAGAAAATATTCATTTTATGTGATATAGATAGAGAAAATTTTTAAATGTAATAATTGTTGAAAATTAATATTTTGTCTTTTTCTGATAAAATAATTCATTTAAATATATTATAATAATATAATAATGGTGATATTTTTACAATGAATGTGGGATATATGAATAAATGAGGAGGAAGAGTATTTTTGTTACTAAAAATATTTAAACATATTTTTCATATTTGTGGACCTCATTTTTTGACTGAAATTTGATTATAGCCTGTAAAATCGTTCGTATGTGGATTTCGGTCAATTTCTATTTGGAATTTGGAAAAACTTAAAACTACAAAGTTGTAGAGAATTGAATTTCCTATGGAATGGACATAAGATTCGAATTTTTTTGATAAAAGGGCTATTTATTGTGAATTATTGAAGTTCCGAAATAATTGATTTTTTTTTAGTTTTAAATGATTTTAATATGAAAAACGTTTTTGGTGATGTTGGCATTTGTTTGGCTAATGTCTAGACCAAAAAAAAAGTGGGCGTAGGAATTTAAGAAAAATATATTTATATTTTATTAAATTTTTTGCTTTGGTGTTCTAAGTATTTTCCGATAAATAGGATGCTTAGGTTAGAATTGAAAATCACACCAGAAACAAGTTTTCTCTCTCTTTCTCTCTCTATATTATTGAGCGTATTCTTCTGAGTATTTTGATACTTTGAGTGTTGCTATACGGTACAAGTTTCCTTCAGCACTATATCCAGTATTCTAGTCAGAAGTACTGTCTTTTTGGAGGTAAGGGATGTTATTTTTTTATAAATGATATTATTTCTTTCAATATCATTATGCCGAAATATTGGTAAGATTTTTCTTGTGAAATTCTTGTCTTTTAGTGTCGGGGTTACTATTCACGTATACGACACTATTCACGAATATGGCACTATTCATAAAAAAAATAAATTTTTGTTTTTTGTCTAAGATATCTATTATGGATACTAGCTTTGATTGTATCCTTGTTTTGATTATTCTTGAATTTTACTCCACTATGGTTATTTATGAAGTATTTTTGAACTTGGATTGTTAAAAGTACGAATCCATAATATTTGTTCTTTTGTTTCACTGGATTCGTTTTCTTTAAAATATTTTTCATCATCGTCAGTCCTAAATGATGATATAACTGAATATCTTTGACCTGTTGTGCAAAGATGAATGATTTTCTTATGAATATCTTTGGCGGTAGTGCAAAGATGTACAAGTGTTGAGATGAACATGACTGACTGATGAATATCTTTGGCCTGTAGTGCAAAGATGAATATTTGATTCAAGATGAATATTGATTAATGTTGCAGGGATAAAATATTGATGACGAACTTTTAAATTTATAGAATATAGTAGATTTCACTCTCTACGTAACTCTTCTATGAATTGTTATTTCCACTGCGAATATTGATTTAAAACTTATTATCTATTTTATTCTATTAGATTTTTCCTTGTTGAAGACTAACCATAATTTGTTCTATATTATCTTAGTCATAATGTTCTTTACTGGGCTAGTTAAGCTCACCTTTTTCCTTTTTGTTCCATTTTTCTTCTTAGGAGGCGAGAATGTAGCGAGTTCTAGTCGGGGTATGGAATAATGGTTCTAGGAAGTTGTTTTAGTAGTCATCACCATTTTTGTAAAATAATGTATCAATAATTATAATGAGGACTTATTTGAGTGTGGATATTATCTAGAAGACAATATTTTTATTTAAACTCACAGTTTATGTGTTGTCGTATTTTGCACGACAATTGTATTAATAAAGTTGTAGTTGTTTCTGTACCATGTATTTGATGACTCAGAATGGGTGTTGTACACCTATTTTGGGGGTGTCACAGTTGGTATCAGAGCTTAGGGATATGGTCTCTGGCGGAGATCGGGGAATAGAACTAGGAGGGGAGAGATGAGTGAATCCTTCGCTAGTGTGTCCTACCAAAGCCTATTTGTTGGTCAGTCATAATATAGGGATATTATGTGATATGCTAATTTGTTTAATTAACCCTTGTTTTATGGCAGTATTTGAGAATGACAACTGAGAATGTTAATAGTTGAGTAAATGAGACCGTGGAGACACCTTTACCCACCAATGAGGAAAACCTGCAACAAGCCGGCAATGTTCCTCCTGTAAACAACACCACTGATCAAACGATGAACGATGGGATGTTTAGAAGCTTTTTGCAGTTCATGCAAAATTAGAAGAAGGAGACTCGTGTACAAAATACAGGTGGAAATGATAGTAACGTACGGTTTGTCACAGCCAAGCAGTTCAAAGAGTTGGGACCACCAGAATTCTGGGGAAATTCAGATCCGATTAAGGCGGAGACGTGGGTCAAACAAATTACCAAGATATTCGACGTCTTGGGATTCACGGAGGAACAGAAGGTTCCATTCGCCACCTTTATGTTAAAATAACGAAGAAAATTAATGGTGGGAATCAGTGAAGCGTACCCATCCAAATACGCACTCAAAGCATGTCTTGGGAAGCGCTTTAAAACTATTCAATGACAAGTACTTTCACGAAAGTATTCGTCATCCCAAGGAGGTAGAGTTTATTAGAATGGAGCGAGAACAACATGGCGGTGTCCCAAAGACGAGGCGAAGTTCAAGCGAGTTATCCGGTGTTTGCACTTTATTTGGTGGAGAATGAGGAACGTATGACGCGAATGTTTTTGAGAGGTTTGAAACCCGACATACGTCAGTATCTCATTTCTCATAAATTTTCTCTATATTCGGATATTGTCAATGTGGCTCAATTATTAGAGCGAGATAACGAGTACGCGTCAACCGGGGACCACAACCGAGGTCATATCTGCAAGTGTGGCGATCATCGAGCAACGATAACCACCAATGAGGAAAGAAAATATGGACAAAAGCGGTAACCACTCTGGTGGTAATCATGGCCATGAGAATAGAAGAAGCGAGTCGGGAGGAGATTTTAAAAAGAGGAGATTCAACAATGACCATGTGAAGACGTCAGCACCAGCAACAACCGGTTCTAAGGGAGGAGAACGACCACCAAGATCGTATGCTATAAATGCGGGAAAGAGGACATATCATTAAGCCCCCTAACAGCCTCAAGGTATGCTATAATAGTGGAAATGAAGGACATATCGCTCGAGATTGTACGGTAGCGAAACCAAGTCCAGCGGGGATGGTGACTCAAAAGGCTATCCCAGAAAAGTCAAAGTCAACGGCTCCTGGAAGAGCGTTTGTTGTGACTGGTCAAAATGCAAGGAACCCAAACGAGGTGATCACGGGTAAGCTAATCATAAATTCTTGCGAAGTTTATACCTTACTAAATACCGGTGCTACCCATTCATTTATCTCTCCTGCATGTGCTCAACGTTTAAACTTAACTCCAGAGAAATTAGACTTTGACTTATCTGTGGAGACTCCGTTAGGAGAAACTTTCATTACATCCACTGTTCATAAATCTTGTTTGATCCAAGTTAGCACCATCACATTACCTGTTGACCTTATCTCTTTAAAGATACTTGCTTTTGATGTGATTTTATGGATTGATTGGTTAACTACTCATCATGCCAAAATTGATTATTTTCGTAAGGTTGTTAGTTTTCATATTCCTAACCAACCTGTTATACGAATTCAAGCAACTAAACCACTAAAATCAATCACTGTCATATCAAGTCATAAAGCTATTCGTGTATTGAAAAACGGATGTCAAGCTTTCTTAGCCCATGTTATGGATTTGAATAAAGACACGTCAGATTTGAATAATATTCATATCGTTAGTAAATTTCCTGACGTATTTCCTGAAGAACTTCCCGGTCTACCCCCAGAACTTGAAGTGGGATTCTTTATTGATCTTGAACCTGGTACAAAGCCCATTTCTAAAACCTCATAACGAACGGCTCCTATTGAACTTCAGGAGTTAAAGGTCCAACTACAGGAGTTGTTGGACATTGGTTTCATTCGTCCTAGTACATCTCCTTGGGGTGCTCTTATTTTATTTGTAAAGAAGAAAGAGCGGGGATATCGACTTTGTATTGACTATCGGAATTGAACCATGTCACCATCAACAATAGGTATCCGCTACCTCGTATTGATGACCTGCTTGACCAGTTACAAGGAGCACAATTCTTTTAAAAGATCGATATTCATTTTAGCTATCATCAGCTGAAGATTAGAACTGAGGATATTCCAAAGACTACATTCAGAACTCGGTATGGGCATTATGAATTCTTAGTCATGTATTTTGGATTGACTAATGCTCATGCGGCTTTCATGGATATGATGAATCGAGTTTTCAAGGAATATTTGGACCAGTTCATTGTTGTCTTTATTGATGACATCCTCATATATTCCAAAAGCCGTGAAGATCATGAGCACCATTTGAAGCTGGTACTCCAAAGGCTTTGTTAAAACAAGCTTTATGCTAAGTTGAAGAAATGCGAGTTCTGGCTTGAGGAAGTATCATTTCTTGGGCACGTGGTGTCAAAACATGGAGTGTCTGTTGACTCGACGAAGATTGAAGCAATACAAAGTTGGGAGCAACTGAAGTCGGTGACCGAAGTACGTAGCTTTCTGGGCTTAGCTGGTTATTATCGGAGATTCGTGGAAGGATTTTCTCGAATCGCTACTCCGTTAACTCAGCTGACTCGGAAGGATACAAAGTTCGTATGGAGCGAGGAATGCGAGAAGAGTTTTCAAGAGCTTAAGAGGAGACTTATTTTGGCACCTGTTCTGACAATACCATCTGGATCGAATGGATTTGTTATGTACAACGATGCTTCAGGAAAAGGGTTAGGATGTGTTCTCATGCAGCATGGGAAAGTCATAGCCTATGCCTCGCGACAACTTAAAGAATATGAGAGGAATTATCCTACTCATGATCTAGAGTTGGCAGCAGTCATTTTCGCGCTAAAGATCTAAAGGCACTATCTATATGGGGAGAAAGTGGAGATATATTCAGATCATAAAAGCATCAAATATTTCTTCACCCAAAAGGAACTAAACATGCGGCAACGACGTTGCTCGAACTGTTGAAAGACTACGACCACACCATTCAATACCATCCTGGAAAAGAGAACATGGTAGCTGATGCGTTGAGTAGAAGATCAAATGCGGGAACGAGTGCGATGTTGTCAATGCAAAGGCCCATTTTGTGTGATTTACAAAAAATGAAGATAGAATTCAAGACTCCGGGGACCCATGCGATGATGTCAAGTATACGCATAGAACCAACTTTAATCGATAAAGTTAAAGTTGCTCAAGCCACAGACCCGGAGCTGATGCATATGAAGAAGAAAGTACAAGAAGGTATCATCCCAGAAGCAAGAATCGATGAAAAAGGAATACTTCAAGTCCACTCCAGACTTTGTGTTCCTAACAATTCTAATTTAAAGTACAAGATCATGATGGATGTAAGACCCCAACTTTTTAATAAAGATAATTTTTCTATCAATATCATTTTTAAATATTATGGAATGAATTTGATATAATGTTATAGTTGTGGGTAATATTTATAAATTTTGCAAAGTACGCAAGTTGTTATATAATATTCGATTGGTCGGGGAATATTCGTTTTAACAGGGAATTTTGTACGACGGCACAATCATTGGTGGACCCCACAACGGAATTATTGTCGGATTGAGAAAACGATAAAAATATCTTTTTATGAAAATAACGGCGAAAGTTTTACCGTTAACTGCTGAACTACTCAAGAGTAAAAGTACAAAGATGTCTGGCGTGGTTGCATAAGTAGCACCGGTATTGATTATTGATGCTTACGTGAGAAGTCAATCAGTTTTATTCAATTATTGTCAATATTTTACATATTATTAAATCAATAATTGAGACGACGAAATTATTAATATTATTATTTGCAATATTAACGATGTCTAGAAGTTCTGTCAATGAGAGGTTTGGTCACCTAATTGCGCACCGCCAATAGGAGAAATCCTTATTGAAAGCCCCTCTTTCACCGAACGACACAGTCGATTAATATTGTGAATTATAATAATGATGATAAATGTTGTTAAACATGTTGAGGGAATTTTTATGAAGTATTTGATGTAAATTTTGCTTATTTTATGGACCCCCATTTACCCATTTTTTAAAATAATCGGTAGAAAATTATTTAATATAATAAAAGGTGGGGTTCCACTGTGGGGCCCACGTTTGAAATTGAAGCAGGAAGTTGGCTGAAGTTTTTCACGGGAGTGGTTTTTATGGTGGGTATTGTAATATTTGTATATATATATATATATATATATATATATTGTGAGACCCCAGATTTTATAAATAAAGATTTAAATTTCTTGAAATATTTTTTTGAATATTAAGGTGTGGATTTGAGATAATGTTATAGTTGTGGGTAGTATTTGAAAATCTTACAAAGTATGCAAGTTGTCATATAATATTCGATTGGTCAGGGAATATTCGTATGACGGCATAATCATTGGTGGACCCACAACGAAAGTACTGTCGTATTTAGAAAACGACAAAGATATTTTATGAAAATAACGGCGGAGGTTTTACCATTGATACTGTTGAACT
Organism: Panax ginseng; assembly: GCA_020205605.1. Classification (NCBI taxonomy): domain Eukaryota; kingdom Viridiplantae; phylum Streptophyta; class Magnoliopsida; order Apiales; family Araliaceae; genus Panax; species Panax ginseng. The sequence goes on from CM035134.1 coordinate 18,159,989, forward strand.
ACCCGATAGTAAAAGTACAGTAATACGCGTGGTTGCATAGTAGCACACGGTATTGATTATTAATGCTTACGTAAGAAGCCACTCAGTTATACTCAATTATTGTTACAGTAATTACTACATCATATCTCTCATATTATTGATTCGATTATTGTCACAGTATTATGTGCATAATTTGTTATTTTATTAAATCAATAATTGAGACGACAAAGTGATTCATATTATTAAATTGCAATATTTACAATGTCTAGAAGTTCTGTCAAGGAGAGGTTTGGTCACCTAATTGCGCGCCAATAGGGAGAAATCTTTATTGGAAAGCCCCATCTTTCCTGGGAACAACCTGGTTGTTAAATATTGTGATTTATGATATTAATGATGGATAAGTTCGGGTTGATTAAAGATGAATTTGATAATTTCATTGTGTTAGAATTATTTGTGTTAGTAGAAATTGACATCTATTCCGATGATAATTGATGTCTAGAGGTTATATTGTTCAATCGCGTATTTGGGGCACTTTTTGTGTCGAAGTTACTATTCACGAGTTACTATTCACGAGTTACTATTCATGAGTTACTATTCACAAGTTACTATTTACGAGTTACTATTCACGAGTTACTATTCACGAGTTACTATTCATGAGTTACTATTCACCCGGTTACTATTCACTCTATTATTGTGCATTCGGCTATTTGGGTACAATATTATTCCATGAGGAGATGTGCTAATTTTTCAGACCGTTGGTTGAAAGAATTAATTTGGACCGTTGGTGGAAAGTTATAATAGTGAATCAATATGGGTCGCTGGTTTAAAGTTTTAATAGTAAATCAGTATGGACCGTCACTTTAAGTTTTAATAGTAAATCGATCCGGATCGCTTCGTTTAAAAAGTAAATTGATCTCGACCGCTTCATGAATTAGTTACTATTCATTCCATTTTCTATAAATAGAAGCTCATTCCTTCATTATTTCTTACGAATTCACCAAACTCTAGAGAGAAATTATAGAGAGAAAGAAGAAGAGTATTCTGCTAGTTCACTACTTTGATATCCAAAGGTGTCTTTTACTAGTAGGGGTGTTATTCCTTCTTCTTGAAGAGAACTTCAGTTATTCCATTCTTTATTATTACATTGGAATAACTTTTAAAAAGTGGCATACCCTATACATAACCCGTATACGTGGCATACCCTATACTTGGTGAAATCCTTATGTTATTCCATTCTTTATTATTACATTGGAATAACTTTTGTAAAAGTGGCATACCCTATACATAACCTCAGATACGCCAGACATACCCTATACTTGGTGAAATCCTTATGTTATTCCATTCTTATTTATTACATTGGAATAACTCAGTATCACGCCAGATACCCTATACTTGGTGAAATCCTTATGTTATTCCATTCTTTATTATTCTGTTGGAATAACCTGTATGCGTGGTTTACCCTATACTTGGTGGAATGACCTGTATATGCGGTTTACCCAATACATGGTGATCTTCTTCTGTTATTCCATTCTTTATTATTATGTTGGAATAACCTGATTATGTGAAGTACCGCATACTTGGTGAAATTCTTTTATTATTCCGTTCTTTATTATTCTGTCGGAATATCCTGTCGGTGTGAATTTCACCTAACCTGGTTCCATATTTATTATTCCGCATTTGTTATTCTGTCGGAATATCCTGTCGGTGTGAATTTCACCTGGCCTGGTTCCAAATTTATTATTCCGCATTTATTATTCTGTCGGAATATCCTGTCGATGTGAATTTCACCTGACCTGGTTCCATATTCATTATTTCGCATTTATTATTCTGTTGGGAATAACCTATCTGTGCGGTCTCTATCGCATGCATGGTGAATCCTTCTGTTATTCCATTCTTTATTATTCTGCTTGAATAACTGCTTATACATGTGGATTGCCACATGCATGGTGAATGATCCTTTGTATTCATTACTTATTAAATTGTGGAAATGATATGTATACGTGGATTACCGCATGGCGGGTGAAAATCCATTTGCAGTTTCATATATTCTTTATTATACTCAGTTGGTTAAAGTTTTGACTTCTATACTCCATGAAATTAGTGGAATATCCTTGATATTTGCGCTTCATCCAGTATCTTTTCATGAAAATATTCTCCTGAGCATTCTTTACTTTTACTTTACAAAGAAGTATCATTGACAATTTGGATATTATTAGTTCCTGGATAAATTAATTCTTGAACTTGTTTAATTGAATTCCTATAACATTGTCATCATCCTCATGTTTATATTATGTTGAAAGTCATCTTTGGCTTACGTGCATAGATGGACTTAGTATGATTATGACCAGGGATCATTCGGTATAATCATGAACTGTGATGTTATAAGTGGTGTGGTAAAAGTCCTCAGTGGCCTGTAATGCATTGATGGACAGTTTTTGGTATGATTATGACCAGGGATTTTTCGGTAAAGTCATGACTATTGATGATTTAATGAATATCCTTAGCCCGTAATACAGGGATGATTAGAAGATGTGGTTTCTTTATTAAGCTGAGTCTCAGCGATAAAAGTTGATGGAAACATTTTTAAATCATAGAAGATAGTAGGTTTTATTCTCTACTTGATTCTTCTAATGGATTGCTTATTCCGCTGCAGTTAAACTTGTTGTCTATTGTATTTTATCAGTTTAACATTGTTGAAGGCTAATGATAATTTATCCTGCATTATCTTAGTCATAATATTTCTTACTGGGCTAGTTGAGCTCACCCTTTCTTTCATTGTTCTCTTCAGGAAATGAGAACGTAGCAGGGACTAGTCGGGGAACAGAGTGATGATCCAGATGATAGTATTAGTAGTCCTCACTATTCTGTTAAATAGTGTGACAATAAATATAATGAAGACTGAATTTGAGTTTGTATACTGTCTATAAGGACTCCATTGAGAATGGATATTGTCTAGAAGATAATATTTGTATTTAAACTCACAGCATATGTTTTGTCGTATTTTACACGACTGCTGTATTATTAGTTTGTATTTGAATTTTGTGCCATGTATTTGGTGACTCAAGATGGGTGATGTATACCTAATTTTGGGGGCGTCACAGTTGGTATCAAAGCTTAGGGATATGATCCCTGGCTAAAATGTGAGACAAGAACTAGGAGGGGAGAGACGGGGAATTCCTTCGCTAGTATGACCTACCTAAGTTTATTTGGTATTTAATTGGTCGGTCAGAGTATAGGGATAATATATGATATGATAATTAACCCTTGTTTTGTGGCAGTGTTTGAAAATGGCATCCGAGAATGTTGAGAACATGAACATCATTGGAGCACAGGAGACCGTTGAGTCTCCACAGATCAATAATCAGGACAATGTGCAACAGGATGGCGATAATCCTCCTGTAAACAACAACACTGATCAAATGACGAATGACGGGACATTTAGGAGCTTCTTAGAATTCATGCAAAGATCGGTAAGGCGCTACCTCATCCAAAATGCAGGTAGAAACACTGACAGCTCTCGAACGGTCATCGCTAAGCAGTTCAAGGAACTGGGACCACCGGAGTTCTTCGGAAAGCCTAAACCACTTAAGGCGGAGACGTGGATAAAACATATCAACAAGATATTTGATGTCTTGGGATGCTCCAAGGATCAAAAGGTTCCTTTTACCACCTTCATGTTGCGAGCAGAGGCAGATTACTGGTGGGAATCTGTAAAGCGTACTCAACCTGCCGCACTGAAGATGACTTGGGAGAAGTTCCAAGAATTGTTCAATGACAAGTACTTTCCCGAAAGTATTTGTCACATGAAAGAGGTAGAGTTCATCAAGATGGAGCAAAATAACATGACCGTGACGCAGTACGAAGCTAAGTTTGTCGAGTTGTCTCGGTTTGCGTCCCACTTGGTTGACAACGAGGAGAGAATGACGCAGATGTTTCTAAGAGGTTTGAAACCTGAGATACGTCAATATCTTATCTCTCATAAACTGTGTTTGTATTCAAATGTTATGAATAGGGCTCAGTTATTGTAGCGCGATAATGAGTCAACCCAACCAAGAGAGAGCAACCGACAAGTCGAAAATACCAGTGGTAGCAGTCATCGAAGCGATGACAACAAACGTGGAGGGAATCAACATATCAGAAATGATAACCACTTCGGTGGTAATCATGGACAAGACAATAGGAGTGGAAAGTTCAAGAAGAGAAGGTTCAACAAGGATGGAAAGATGTCAGCACCAGCACCCGTTGTTAAGGAAGGAGAACGACCGCCGGTCGTATGTTACAAATGTGGAGGGGAAGGACACATAAGTCCAAACTGTACGATGCCATCCAAAGTATGTTACAATTATGGAAAAGAAGGCCATCTAGCCCGATTTTGTCGTTCACCAAAGTCAAGTCCAGCTGGGATGGAGGCACCAAGGGCGGATACGGACAAAACAAAGTCGGTGGTTCAGGGAGAGCATTTTCCGTGACTTCTCAAAAACAAGCGAGTAACCCGAACGAAGTTAGCGCAGGTTAGTTAATTATAAATTGCGAAGTCTATACCTTATAAGATACCGGTTCTACCCATTATTTTATCTCTCTTGCTTGCATTCAACGTTTAAATTGACTCCGGAGAAGTTAGACTTTGATTTATCTATTAAAACTCCATTGGGAGGAGCCTTCGTTACCTCCAATGTTTATAAATCTTGTTGATTCAAATCGAAATTTTCACGTTACCTGTCGATCTTATCTCTTTGAAAATATTTTCCTTTGATGTGATTCTAGGAATCGATTGGTTAACTACTCATCATGCTTTTTGTAAGGTTGTTAGCTTTCATACTCCTAACCGACCTGTTATGCGAATTCAATGTAACCAAACCACTAAAGTCAATCACTGTCATATCAAGCCATAAGTAAAGAGCCCCGGTCCTTTAATTGTTGACTTCCTTGTGTGGAATGCAAAGCTTTACGGACTTTACAGAGGCGACATCGTGAATGAAGATGGCAAGTTGATAGGTATCATTGTGAGGTGCTATCCAGGTTAAGGGATAGAATCATAGTTGGTATTAATGTGACGTATTATCCAAGTCTTGGATGAGGGTCACCGTTTTGAATGATATTTCTATCGTTAATAAATTTCCTGACGTATTCCTGAAGGCTTCCTAGCCTACCCCTAGAGCGTGAAATCGAATTTTGTATTGACCCCAGTACAAAACCCATTTCTTAAACCCTCAAATATTTCTTCAACTAAAATGAAGGTATCATGCGCCAAAGACGTTGGCTCGAGCTGTTGAAGATTACGATCGAACCATTCAATATCATCGTGGAAGAGCGAACGTGGTAGCTGACGTGTTGAGTAGAAGATCGTATGTGTTTATGAGTGCGATGTTGTTAACACAAAGACTCATTTCGTATAACTTACAAATGATGAAGATAGAGTTAAAGACTCTAGGGACCCACGTGAAGATAATGAATATACGAGTAGAATCGACTTTAATTGATAAAGTTAAAGCCGCTCAAGCTACATACTCAGAGCTGATGAATGAAGAAGGTTCAAGAGGGCGTTATTCTAGAAGCAAGAATTGACGAAGAGAGGAAATCACAACCCTCGATTTAATTGGCCCATTTGAAATCCTCGATCGAGTAGGAACTGTGGCCTATAGACTCGTTTTACCGCCAAATATATCGCGTGTTTATAACGTTTTTAACGTATCAATGTTAAAAATATGTGACTGAATTCAACCACATTATTTAGAACCGGACGAGATAGCGGATGATTTAACGTATGAAGATGCACCTGCTAAAATCTTGGATAAGGAGCGTATTCAACACTCAAAGGTTATACCTCAAGAGTTAGAATCTGAAATGAAGTCAAGGTATCCTCACCTGTTCGGCATACCAGGTATGTACGTAAATTTCGAGGGCGAAATTCCATAAGGAGGGGAGATTGTGAGACCCCAGATTTTATAAATAAAGATTTAAATTTCTCGAAATATTTTTTTGAATATTAAGGTGTGGATTTGAGATAATGTTATAGTTGTGGGTAGTATTTGAAAATTTTGCAAAGTATGCAAGTTGTCATATAATATTCGATTGGTCGGAGAATATTCTTTTTGTTGGGGAATATTCGTACGACGGCATAATCATTAGTGGACCCCACAACGAATGTACTGTCATATTTAGAAAACGACAAAGATATTTTATGAAAATAACGGCGAAGGTTTTACCGCTGATCTTTGTTGAACTACCCTAGTAGTAAAGTAAAAAGAATGTCTGGCGTGGTTGCATAGTAGAGTACACCAGATTGATTATTGATGCTTACATAAGAAGCCACTCGCTTATACTCAATTATTATTACGATAATTGTCACGATCATATCTCTCATATTATTGATTCGATTATTGTCACAGTATTATGTGCATAATATGTTATTTTATTAAATCAATAATTGAGACGACAAAGTTATTCATATTATTAAATTGCAATATTTATAATGTCTAGAAGTTCTCATCAAGGAGAGGTTTGGTCACCTAATTGCGGCTACCAATAGGAGAAATCTTTATTGAAAGCCCCATCTTTCCGGGAACAACTTTGGTTGTTAAATATTGTGATTTATGATATTAATGATGGATAAGTTCGGGTTGATTAAAGATGAATTTGATAATTTCATTGTGTTAGAATTATTTGTGTTAGTAGAAATTGACATCTATTCCGATGATAATTGATGTCTAGAGGTTATATTGTTCAATCGCGTATTTGGGGCACTTTTTGTGTCGAAGTTACTATTCACGAGTTACTATTCACGAGTTACTATTCATGAGTTACTATTCACAAGTTACTATTCACGAGTTACTATTCACCCGATTACTATTCACTCTATTATTGTGCATTCGGCTATTTGGGTACAATATTATTCCATGAGGAGATGTGCTAATTTTTCAGACCGTTGGTTGAAAGAATTAATTTGGACCGCTGGTGGAAAGTTATAATAGTGAATCAATATGGGTCGCTAGTTTAAAGTTTTAATAGTAAATCAGTATGGACCGTCACTTTAAGTTTTAATAGTAAATCGATCTGGATCGTTCGTTTAAAAGTAAATTGATCTGGACCGTTCATGAATTAGTTACTATTCATTCCATTTTTCTATAAATAGAAGCTCATTCCTTCATTATTTCTTACGAATTCACTAAAACTCTAGAGAGATTATTATAGAGAAAGAGAAGAAGAGTATTCTCGCTAGTTCACTACTTTGATATCCAAAGTCTTTTTTACTAGTGAGGGGTGTTATTCCTTCTTCTTGAAGAGAACTTCATTATTCCATTCTTTATTATTCATTGGAATAACTCGTAAAAAGTGGCATACCCTATACATAACCTGTATACGTGGCATACCCTATACTTGGTGAAATCCTTATGTTATTCCATTCTTTATTATTCTGTTGGAATAACCTGTAAAAGTGGCATACCCTATACATAACTTTGATACGCTGTGACATACCCTATACTTGGTGAAATCCTTATGTTATTCCATTCTTATTTATTCTGTTGGAATAACCTGTATATGCGGCATACCCTATACTTGGTGAAATCCTTATGTTATTCCATTCTTTATTATTCTGTTAGAATAACATGTATGCGTGGTTTACCCTATACTTGGTGGAATGACCTGAATATGCGATTTACCCAATACTTGGTGATCTTCTTTTGTTATTCTATTCTTTATTATTATGTTGGAATAACCTGTTTATGCGAAGTACCGCATACTTGGTGAAATTCTTTTATTATTCCGTTCTTTATTATTCTGTCGGAATATCCTGTCGGTGTGAATTTCACCTGACCTGGTTCCATATTTATTATTCCGCATTTATTATTCTGTTGGAATAACTTTTATGCATGCGGTCTCTATCGCATGCATGGTGAATCCTACATTTATTCCATTCTTTATTATTACATTGGAATAACTGCTGTACATGTGGATTGCCACATGCATGGTGAATGATCCTTTGTATTCATTACTTATTAAATTGTGGAAATGATCTCAGATATCGTGGATTACCGCATGGCGGGTGAAAATCCTTTTGCAGTTTCATATATTCTTTATTATACTCAGTTGGTTAAAGTTTTGACTTCTATACTCCATGAAATTAGAGGAATATCCTTGATATTTGCGCTTCATCCAGTATCTTTTCATGAAAATATTCTTCTGAGCATTCTTGACTTTTACTTTACAAAGAAGTATCATGTTGACAATTTGGATATTATTAGTTCCTGGATAAATTAATTCTTGAACTTGTTTAATTGAATTCCTATAACATTGTCATCATCCTCAAGTTTATATTATGTTGAAAGTCATCTTTGGCTTACATGCATAGATGGACTTCGTATGATTATGACCAGGGATCATTAGGTATAATCATGAACTGTGATGTTATAAGTGGTGTGGTAAAAGTCCTTAGTGGCCTGTAAAGCATTGATGGACAGTTTTTGGTATGATTATGACCAGGGATTTTTCAGTATAGTCACGACCATTGATGATTTAATGAATATCCTTGGCCCGTAATACAGGGATGATTAGAAGATGTGGTTTCTTTATTAAGCTGAGTCTCAGCGATAAAAGTTGATGGAAACATTTTTAAATCATAGAAGATAGTATGTTTTATTCTCTACTTGACTCTTCTAATGGATTGCTTATTCCGCTGCTGTTAAACTTGATGTCTATTGTATTTTATCAGTTTAACATTGTTGAAGGCTAATGATAATTTATCCTGCATTATCTTAGTCATAATATTTCTTACTGGGCTAGTTGAGCTCACCCTTTCTTTCACTGTTCTCTTCAGAAAATGAGACGTAGCAGGGACTAATCGGGGGACGGAGTGATGGTCCAGATGATAGTATTAGTAGTCCTCACTATTCTGTTAAATAGTGTGACAATAAATAAAATGAGGACTGAATTTGAGTTTGTATACTGTCTAAAGGACTCCATTGAGAATGAATATTGTCTAGAAGACAATATTTGTATTTAAACTCACAGCATATGTTTTGTCGTATTTTACACGACTGCTGTATTATTAGTTTGTGTTTGACTTTTGTACCATGTATTTGGCGACTCAAGATGGGTGATGTATACCTAATTTTGGGGGCGTCACACACACACACACATATATATATATATGATGATTGATTATATATATATATATATATAATATATTTGATGATTGTTTTTGCATATGGGGGGGGAGGGGTTGGGAAATCACGGTTTTTATCCCGTTAGTGTATAAAAGAGCATATGTTATATATATAAATAATATATATATATATATATATAATATTATATTTTATTTAAAAGATTTTGTTTTATTAGAATATTTTATTAATACTGCATAGTAAATCAATATGGACCATCCATTTAAAAGTAAATCAATCTGGACCGTTCATGAATTAGTTACTATTCAGTCCATTCTTCTATAAATAGAAGCTCATTCCTTCATTATTTCTTACGAATTCACTGAAACTCTAGAGAGAGAAACTATAGAGAGAAAGAAGAAAAGTATTCTGCTACTTCACTACTCCTATATCCAGTACTCTTCTTTCTAAAGGTAAGGGGTATTATTTCTTTTGTATTCATAAAGAGAACTTTTGTTATTCCATTCTTTATTATTCTATTGGAATAACTCAGATATATCTGCTGCTACCCTATACTTGGTGAAATTCTTACATTATTCCATTCTTTATTATTCTCATTGGAACATCCTCGTCTGCATGCGTTTCTACGCGGACTGGGTTTCGACTTTATTATTCTGTTGAACATCCTGCTGCATGCGTTTTTCGCCGCACACAATTCCGTCTTTATTATTCTGCTGGAATATCCTCATGCATGCGTTTCTGCGCGGACCTAATTCCGCCTCTTTATTATTCTATTGAATATCCTCACATGCATGCGTTTTACGCCGGACTGGGTTCTCATCTTTATTATCCTGTTGGAACATCCATCGCTTGCAATTTAATTTGACCGACAGTTTTTGTTATTTATTATTACATTGAATAACATGTCTATGCTAAATACCGCATGTATGGTGATTTCTTTTGTTATTCCATTCTTTATTATACTCGATTGGTTAAAGTTTTGACTTCTATACTCCATGAAATTAGTGGAATATCCTTGATATTTGCGCTTCATCCAATATCTTTTCATGGAAATATTCTTACGAGCATTCTTGAATTTTACTCTACAAAGAAGTATCATGTTGACAATTTGGACGTTATTAGTTCCTGAATAAATTAATTCTTGAACTTGTTTTATTGAATTCTTATATCATTGTCATCATCCTCATGCTTATATTTTTTTTAAAGTCATATGTGGCCTAGTGCATAGATGTACTTAGTATGATTACGACCAGGAATTATTCGGTGTAATCATGACCGTAATGTTACAAATGATGTGGTAAAAGTCCTCATTGGCCCGTAGTGCATTGATGGACAATTGTTGGCATGATCATGACCATTGATGAATACACGAATATCCTTGGCCTGTAGTGCATGGATAATTTGTGGTCGTGATACTAAAGAATATCCTTGGCTGTAGTGCAGGGGTGATTCGATGATGTGAATTATTTATTAAGCTGAGTCTCAGCGATAAAAATGATGAAAAACCTTTTAAATCATAAAAGATAATAGATTTTATTCTCTACTTGACTCTTTTAATGGATTGCTTGTTCCGCTGCAGTTAAACTTGATGTCTATTATATTTTATCAGTTTAACATTGTTTAAGACTAATGATAATTTATTCTACATTATCTTAGTCGTAATATTTCTTACTGGGCTAGTTGAGCTCACCTTTCTTTCACTTTATTCTCTTGAGAAATGAGAACGTGGCAAAGGACTAGTCGGGGAACGGAGTGACGGTCCAGAAGATAGTATTAGTAGTCCTCACTATTCTATTAAATAGTGTGAAAATAAATGTAATGAGGACTCTTTTGAGTGTGGATAATGTCTAGATGACAATATTCTTATTAAAACTCTCAGTTTATGTTTTGTCGTATTTTACACGACAGCTGTATTATTAAGTTGTATTTGAATTTTGTCCCATGTATTTGGCGACTCAAGATGTGATGTATACCTATTTTGGGGGCGTCAAATGGAGGCACACAATACACCATTTGTGATCCATCCTGGAAGTACCAAAATGTATCGTGATCTTCGACATACATTTTGGTGGAACAATATGAAGAAAGAGATTGCGAAGTTTATCTCAAGGTGTTTAACTTGTCAACATGTAAAGGCGGAGCATCAAGTGCCTAAGGGTCCATTACAACCACTTGAGATTCCGAAATGGAAGTGGGAACACATTACTATGGATTTCGTTACGGGTCTTCCCATGATTTTTCAAGGCATAAATGAGATTTGGGTTATTGTTGATAGATTAACTAAGTCTGCTCATTTCTTGCCGATACGTGAGAATTATTCCCTTGAACGTCTTGCTCGTATGTACGTAAATGAGATATTGAGATTGCATGGCATGCCAATATCCACAGTTTCGGATCGAGACCCAAGATTTACTTCACAATTTTGGGTTAGCTTGCAAAAAGCTATGGGCACGGATTTACTGATTGATTCGCATACCATCCTCAAACAGACGACAATCGAGAGGACTATTCAAACTCTTGAAGATCTATTAAGACTCTGTGTCCTAGACTTCAAAGGGAGTTGGGATAAGTTTTTACCATTGGTGGAATTCTCCTACAACAATAGTTATCAGGCAAGTATAGGTGTGGCTCCATTCGAAGCATTGTATGGACGAAAGTGTCGCTCTCCAAAATGTTGGGAAGAAGTGGGTGAAGAAACATTGTTGGGACCTGAGTTGTTATGTATTACTACAGAAAAGATCAAAATGATTCGACAACATATACAAACGGCACAGGATCGACAAAAGAGTTATGCGGATCTTCATCAAAAGGACGTGGAATTTAGTATTGGGGATCATGTATTGTTGCGAGTTGCTCCATGGAAAGGAGTTACAAGATTTGGGAAGAGAGGAAAGCTCAATCCACGATTTATTGGTCCATTTCAGATTCTTGATTGAGTAGGAAATGTGACCTATAGACTCGCGTTACCTCCAAGTATGTCTCATGTTCATAATATTTTTCATATATCTGTACTACGTAAATATGTGAAAGACCCGAACCACGTTATTGAGTTAGAACCGGACGAGATAGCCGAAGACTTAACGTATGAAGAGGTACATGTGACGCCCCCAAAATAGATATTCATCATCCATTTTGAGTCACCAAATACATGGTACATAAATCAAATACAACTTAATTATACAACTGTCGTGTACAATACAACAAAACATAAACTGAGAGTTTACACAAGAATATTGCCTTCAAGACAATATCCACTCTCAATGGAGTTCCCATAGACAGTATACAAACTCAAATTCAGTCCTCATTACATTTATTATCACACTATTTAACAGAATAGTGAGGACTACTAATGCTATTCTCTGGGCGGTCACTCCGTTTCCCGACTAAATCCAATATATTCTCATTTCTGAAGAGAATAAAGAAAAGAAAGGGTGAGCTCAACTAGCCCAAGAAGAAATATTATGACTAAGATAATGCGTAATAAATTATCAATAGTCTTCAACAATGTTAAACCGATAAAATACAATAGACATCAAGTTTAATCTGCAATGAAATAAGCAATCCATTAGAAGAGTCAAGTAGAGAATAAAACCTACTGTCTTCTATGATTTAAAAAAATGTTTTCATCAATGTTTATCGCTGAGACTCAATTTAATAAATAACCCACATATTCTAATCATCCTTGTACTATGAGGCAAGGATATTCATTAAATCATCAATGGTCGTGACTATACTGAAAAATCCCTGGTCATAATCATACCAAATACATTCATCAATGCATTACGTGCCACCGAGGACTTTTACCATATCACTTATAACATCACGCTTCATGATTATACCAAATGATCCTCGGTCATAATCATACTAAGTCCATCTATGCACGTAAGCCAAAGATGACTTCCAACATAACATAAACGCGAGGATGATGACAATGTTATTGGAATTCAATTAAACAAGTTCAAGAATTAATTTATCCAGAACTAATAATATCCAAATCACAACATGATACTTCTTTGTAAAGTAAAAGTCAAGAATGCTCGGAAGAATATTTCCATGAAAAGATACTGGATGAAGCGCAAATATCAAGGATATTCCACTAATTTCATGGAGTATAGAAGTCAAAACTTTAACCAACCGAGTATAATAAAGAATATATGAAATCTGCAAATGGATTTTCACCGCCATGCAGAATCCACGATCTGAGATCATTTCCATAATTTAATAAGGAATGAATATAAAGGATCATTCACCATGCATGTGGCAGTCCACATAGACAGGTTATTCCAACAGAATAATAAAGAATGGAATAACATAAGGATTCACCATGCATGTGATAGAGACCGCACAGACAGGTTATTCCCAACAGAATAATAAATGCGGAATAATAAATATGGAACCAGGTCAGTTGAAATTCACACCGACAGGATATTAATAAGCGAGAATAATAAAGAATGTAAATAATAAATATGGAACCAGGTCAGGTGAAATTCACACCGACAGGATATTCCGACAGAATAATAAAGAACGAAATAATAAAAGAATTTCACCAAGTATGCGGTACTTCGCATAAACAGGTCATTCCAACATAATAATAAAAAATGGAATAACAGAAGAAGATCACCAAGTATTGGGTAAACCACATATACAGGTCATTCCACCAAGTATAGGGTAAACCGTATGCATACAAAAGTTATTCCAATGTAATAATAAAGAATGGAATAACATAAGGATTTCACCAAGTATAGGGTATCACATATATACTGAGGTTATGTATAGGGCATGCCACTTTTATAGGTTATTCCAACAGAATAATAAAGAATGGAATAATAGAAGTTCTCTTCATGAATAAGAAAGAATAACACCCCTTACGGGTACAACAAATAATATCCCTTACCTTTGAAAGAAACTGGATATAGGAGTAGTGAGGCAGTAGACTTCTCTTCTTCTTTTTCTCTATAGACTTTCTCTCTATAGCTTTTCTCTATAATTTCTCTCTATAATAAATGCTCTATAGCTTTAGTGAATTGGTGAGAAATGAAGAAGAATGAGCTTCTATTTATAGGAAAACATAGTTTCGATAATTGCACATTTTGGGGCTTGAAATATTACAGTACAATACCTTCCTCTTTTTCTACCTTTTTAATTTAGTCCTGCCAAGTATTATCAAACTTGCACCACCTCCCCTAATAGTAAATCATGTGACTCAATAGTAAATCATGTGAATCAATAGATCTAGACATGTGAAAATACGAATTACAGTATAATACCTCCATCTATACCTCCATTTTTAACTTAATCATGCAAGTATTATCAATCTTGCATCAACTCCCCTAATAGTAACAAGAATGTGAATCAATAGTATAACATGTGAAAAAATAGTTATAATCATGTGAAATAATAGCAATCAATTACTCATTTATCCGGTTAAATACCCGATTGGTCAATATAACCTCCAGACATCAATTTTTATCGAAATAAATGTCGATTTTCACTAACACAAACAATTCCAACATGATGAAACTATTTTTATCAAAAATATAAAATTTGAAATTTTGAAGTTTGACTTTTCCCAAAAAAGTCAACTATTGACTTTTTGACCAAATAGTAAAAATCGGAAAATTTTATGTTTATAGTCTATTTTTACTAATTTCATCGCTCCGGACTCAAATATCACGTCCGCGTCTCGAAATTCGACTCTGAGCACAAATTCAATTTAATAACATTCATCATTAATATTATAACTCACAATATTTATCAACCAGTCATTCCCGGAAAGAGGGGCTTCGATAAGATTTCTCCTATTATGCCGCAATTAGGTAACCAAATCTCTCCTTGATGTAACTTCTAGACATTGTAAATATTGCAATTTAATAATATAAATAACTTTGTCGTCTCAATTATTGATTTAATAATATAACATATTATGCACATGATACTGTGACAATAGTTGGATCAATAATATGAGAGATATGATGCAGCAATTACTGTAGCTATAATGAAGTATAACTGAGTAACTTCTCACGTAAGCATCAATAATCAATACCGTGTGTTACTACGCAACCACACGCAGATATATTCTTTGTACTTTTACTACTGAGTAGTTCAACAAAAGATTAACGGTAAAACTTCCGTAGTTATTTTTATAAAATATTTTTGTCGCTTTTCTAACTACGACGATTTCTTAGTTATGGGGTCCACTAATTATTATGCTTGGTCGCATTTAATATTTCCCGACAAAAAGAATATTCCCTACCAAACGAATATTATATAACAACTTGCATACTTTGCAAAATTTATAAATACTACCCACAACTATAACATTATATCAATTCCACACCATAATATTAAAAAAAAATATTTCGAGAAAATTAAATATATATTCATAAAATCTGGGTTCTCACAATCTCCCCTCCTTATGGAATTTCGCCCTCGAAATTTACATACGTACCTGGTATGACGAAGAGGTGAGGATACCTTTATCGTCAAAAACATTAAATTCATCTTTGCAATACGACCAAAGATATTCATTATCAATTTATCCTTGCACCACATGCCAACTGTATAACCAATAATCAACAGTTCATCTTTGCACTATAGGCAAAAGATATACAACTGTAAAACCAATAATGCTGAGACTCAGCTTAATAATATCACGACCATGAATTATCCATGCGCTACGGGCCAAGGATATTCATGTTTTCAATTACGGTCATGATTATACCGAATATCCCTGGTCATAATCATACCAAGTCCATCTATGCACTACGGCCAAAGATGACTTTTATCACATTCATGAATTAATATTTCATTGTTGAGACTCAGCTCAATAATTAATCCACATCGTCGAATCATCCCTGCACTACAGGCCAAGGATATTCTTTAGTATCACGACCACGAATTATCCATCCACTACGTACCAAAGATAATCGTGTTTTCAATTACTACCATGATTATACCGACAATCCTCGGTCATAATCATACCAAGTCCATCTATGCACGTAAGCCATGAGATGACTTTCAACACAATATAAGCATGAGGATAATGATATAAAGAATCAATCAAATGAGATAAAGGATAAATATTAAATATTTATAATATAATTTATCCAGGGTTCAAGAATATCCCAATGTTATCAATCACTTAATAATCTCATAATCTAATATCATTAATATTATAACAATATTTTAATCACTTCTTAAACTTATAAATAATTTATTTCAATTGTTTATGCTTTACCATATAATGCATTTAATCATTCAAAAATGCCATACTCATAAGATATCATCACCAATGATCAAATCCCTCATCAAAAAAAAATATGCATATACTCTATATAGGATTTCCAACCATAAAATCCTATTTTCCAACTTTGTTACTTCACATAACATATTTAACTCATATATTCGTAACTAAACCATTTTCATGAAAAATACCAAATCAGTCCCAAAAATAATTCTTCTCTGGAATTTAGCATAATATAGTCTCATAATGAACATATATTTTTCTCGGAATTTTTAAAATTCATTTACTATTTTTCAAAAATCAATTTCTAATTAATTCTTTAAGAAATTAGCTACCTCAAGTTAACTTCAAAAATTCCCAAATCTTGGGAGGATCTTACACATGTTAATGTGAGCTTCCAGTTTAAATTTCATGGTCATCGGAGTTATAGAACTCCAGTTATAGCGTTTTTCGTCGAAAAAACCTAAATTTTAAAATGGTCATAACTTGCTCATTTTAAGTCAGAATGAGCTCATTTTTGGACACGATGTTCTTTGTACCATATACTTTCATGTCCCAAGAGGCCTGAATTTTTCTCACTAATTAAGTGGCCGAAACAGCCCTTACAAAAAGGTGGCAGCAGTTTTTTGGACATTTTGAAGTTTTGACTCCTTTGCTAAAATTAGACCACACGAAAATCTACAACACCTTTTTCAGTGATTCCACTTGGATTAGTTAGTTAACTCATAGATCTAACTCTAGGACTTGACCACACTCAAAAATTCAAAATATAATAGGAGATATGGTCAATTGAATTTCATGTTACGTTTTTACCAAAATCTGATTTTTCAACCCTTTGTGATTTCTAAGAAACTTTCATGTTTTCACATAATAACCAACATAACTCATCATAACACTTACTAATACGACGTATACCCATGATTTTCATTAGTCCAATGCTTTTATTATGACTTTCATCATAATTCACGTAAACAGATCCTTTTAGTTGAAGAAATATTTGAGGGTTTTAGAAATGGGTTTTGTACTGGGGTCAATACAAAATTCGATTTCATACTCTAGGTAGGCTAAGAAGTCTTCAAAAATACGCCAGGAAATTTATTAATAATAGAAATATCATTCAAAACTGTGACTCTCATCCAAGACTTGGATAGTATGTCACATTGATACCAACTGTGACTTCTATCCCTTAACCTAGATAGCACCTCATTATGATACCTATCAACTCGCCATCTTCATTCACGATGTCGCCTACAGAAAGTCTGGCCTCGGTGCATTCCACACAAGGAAGTCAACAACGAAAGGTTCGGGGCTCTTTACTTATGGCTTGATATGGCAATGATTGACTTTAGTGGTTTGGTTACTTGAATTCGCACAAAAGGTTGGTTATAAATATAAAAGCTAACAACCTTACGAAAAGCATGATGAGTAGTTAACCAATTGATTCCTAAAATCACATCAAAGGCAAGTATTTTCAAAAAAAATAAGATCGATAAGTAATGTGATAGTGTTTATTTGAATCAAACAAGATTTAAAAATAGTAGAGGTAACGAAGGCTCCTACTAACGAAGTTTCAACCAATAAGTCAAAGTCTAACTTCTCCGGAGTCAAATTTAAACGTTGAACGCAAGCAAGAGAGATAAAATAATGGGTAGAACCGGGTATCTTATAAGGCATGCACTTACAAATTTATAATTAACTAACTCGTGCTAACTTCGTTCGGGTTACTCGCTTTTTTGAGAAGTCACGAAAAACGCTCTCCCTTACACTATCGATTTTGACTTTTCTGGAACGGTCTTTGGTACCTCCATCCTAGCTGAACTTGTCTTCGGTGAACGACAAAATCGGGCTAAGTGACCTTCTTTTCCACAATTATAACATGTTTTGGACGGAATCGTGCAGTTTGGACTGATATGTCCCTCCCCTCCGCATTTGAAACATATGATAGGTGGTCGTTCTCCTTCCTTAACAACGGGTGTTGGTGCTGAAGTCTTTCCATCATTGTTGAATTTCCTCTTCTTGAAATTTCCATTCCTATTATCTTGGCCATGATTACCACCGAAATGGTTACCATTATTGGCATGATAATTTCCCCCACGATGGTTATCGTTGTTCCGATGGCCGTTGCCACCGGTACGATTATTATTGTGTTGTTGGTCGTTACCTTTTGGTTGTGTTGACTCATTATCGCGCTCCAATAACTGAGCCCTATTCACAATAATTGAATACAAAAAATTTTTATGAGAAATTAGGTATTGACGTATATCGGGTTTCAAACCTCTTAAAAACATTCGTGTCATTCACTCCTCATTATTGACCAAATGGGATGCAAACCGAGACAACTCGGCAAACTTAGCCTCGTACTGTGACATGATCATATTATTTTGCTCCAGCTTGATGAACTCCACCTCCTTCATGTGACGAATACTTTCGGAAAGTACTTGTCGTTGAAACGACTCTTGGAACTTCTCCCAAGACATCTTGAGTGTTTCATGCAGAGTCGTTTACGATTCCCACTAGTAATCGCCACGCACGCAAACATAAAGGTGGCAAATGGAACCTTTACTCCTCTGAGCATCCCAAGATATCAAATATCTTGGTGATCTGCTTTAACCACATCTCCACCTTAAGTGGTTCTAGCTTTCCCAAAAACTCCGGTGGTCCCAGCTCCTTGAACTGCTTAGCGGTAACCGACCGTGGGTTGCCATTATTTTCACCTGCTTTATGAACAGGAGCCTCCTTCGCCTGATTTTGCATGAATTCTAAAAAGCTCCTAAACGTACCGTCGTTCGTCATTTGATCAGTGTTGTTATTTATAAGAGGATTATCGCCATCCTGTCGCACATTATCCTGATTATTGATCTATGGAGACTTAACGGTCTCCTGTGCTCCATTGCTTATCTCAACATTTTCGGATGCCATTTTCAAATACTGCCACAAAACAAGGATTAATTAACATGACACATATTATCCCTAAAAATTGACTGACCAATTAAATACCAAATAAACTTAGGTAGGTTATATTAGCGAAGGAATTCCCCGTCTCTCCCCTCCTAGTTCTTATCTCACATCTTAGCCAGGGATCATATCCCTAAGCTTTGATACCAACTGTGACGCCCCCAAAATAGATATTCATCATCCATTTTGAGTCGCCAAATACATGGTACATAAATCAAATACAACTTAATTATACAAATCGTGTAACAATACAATACACAAAACATAAATCGAGAGTTTACACAAGAATATTGCCTTCAAGACAATATCCACTCTCAATGGAGTTCCCATAGACAGTATACAAACTCAAATTCAGTCCTCATTACATTTATTATCACATTATTTAACAAAATAGTGAGGACTACTAATGCTATTCTTTGGGTTGTCACTCCGTTTCCCGACTCGTCCCAGCTATATTCTCATTTCCTAAAGAGAACAGTGAAAAAAAGGGTGAGCTCAACTAGCCCAGTAAAAAATATTATGACTAAGATAATGCAGAATAAATTATCAATAGTCTTCAACAATGTTAAACTGATAAAATACAATAGACATCAAGTTTAACTCCAGCGGAATAAGCAATCCATTAGCAGAGTCAAGTAGAGAATAAAACCTACTGTCTTCTATGATTTTAAAAAAATGTTTTCATCAATGTTTATCGCTGAGACTCAGTTTAATAAATAACTCACATCTTCTAATCATCCCTGTACTACGAGCCAAGGATATTCATGAAATCATCAATGGTCATTACTATACCGAATAATCCCTGGTCATAATCATACCAAATACTATTCATAAATGCATTACAAGCCACTGAGGACTTTTACCATATCACTTATAACATCACAGTTCATGATTATACCGAATGATCCCTAGTCATAATTATATTAAGTCCATCTATGCACGTAAGCCAAAGATGACTTCCAACATAACATAAACGTGAGAATGATGACAATGTTATTGGAATTTAATTAAACAAGTTCAAGAATTAATTTATCCAGGAACTAATAATATCCAAACTGTCAATATGATACTTCTTTGTAAAGTAAAAGTCAAGAATGCTCAGAAGAATATTTCCATGAAAAGATACTAGATGAAGCGCAAATACCAAGGATATTCCACTAATTTCATGGAGTATAGAAGTCAAAACTCTAACCAACTGAGTATAATAAAGAATATATGAAACTGCAAATGGATTTTCACCCGCCATGTGGTAATCCACGTATACAGAACATTTCCACAAATAAGGAATGAATATAAAGGATCATTCACCATGCATGTGGCAATCCACATAGACAGGTTATTCCAATGTAATAATAAAGAATGGAATAATCAAGGATTCACCATGCATGCGATAGAGACCCGCATGAGATAAAAGTTATTCCCAAATGCGAAATAATAAATGCGGAATAATAAATATGGAACAGTTCGGTGAAATTCACATTAAAGAAGATATTCCGCGGTAATAATAAAGAACTAATAATAAAAGAATTTCACTAAGTATGCGGTACTCGCATAAACAAAGTTATTCAACATAATAATAAAGAATGGAATAATGTAAGAGATCACCAAGTATTGGGTAAACCACATATACAAAAGTCATTCCACCAAGTATAGGATAAACCACATGCATACAAAGTTATTCAAATGAATAATAAAGAATGGAATAACATAAGGATTTCACCAAGTATAGGGTATGCCGCGTATACAGGTTATGTATAGGGCATGCCACTTTTATAGGTTATTCCAACAAAATAATAAAGAATGGAATAACAAAAGTTCTCTTCATGAATAAGAAAGAATAACACCCCTTACGGGTACAACAAATAATATCCATTACCTTTAAAAGAAACTGGATATAGGAGTAGTGAGGCAGTAGAATTCTCTTCTTCTTTTTCTCTATAGACTTTCTCTCTATAGCTTTTCTCTATAATTTCTCTCTATAATAAATACTCTATAGCTTTAGTGAATTGGTGAGAAATGAAGAAGAATGAGCTTCTATTTATAGGAAAACATAGTTTCGATAATTGCACGTTTTGGGGCTTGAAATATTACAGTACAATACCTTCCTCTTTTTCTTCCTTTTTAATTTAGTCCTGCAAGTATTATCAAACTTGCACCACCTCCCCTAATAGTAAATCATGTGACTCAATAGTAAATCATGTGAATCAATAGTTCTAGACATGTGAAAATACGAATTACAGTATAGTACCTCCATCTATACCTCTATTTTTAACTTAATTATGCAAGTATATCAATCTTGCATCAACTCCCCTAATAGTAACAAGAATGTGAATCAATAGTATAACATGTGAACAAATAGTTATAATCATGTGAAATAATAGCAATCAATTGCTCATTTATCCGGTTAAATACCCGATTGGTCAATATAACCTCCAGACATCAATTTTTATCGAAATAAATGTCGATTTTCACTAACACAAACAATTCCAACATGATGAAACTATTTTTATCAAAAATATAAATTTTGAAATTTTGAAGTTTGACTTTTCCCAAAAAAGTCAACTATTGACTTTTTGACCAAATAGTAAAAATCGGAAAATTTTATGTTTATAGTCTATTTTTACTAATTTCATCGCTCCGGACTCAAATATCAGGTCCGCGTCTCGAAATTCGACTCTGAGCACAACTTCAATTTAATAACATTCATCATTAATATTATAACTCACAATATTTATCAACCAGGTCATTCCCAAGAAAGAGGGGACTTCCAATAAGGATTTCTCCCTATCAAGCGCAATTGATTAGGTGACCAAATCTCTCCTCGATGAAACTTCTGCACATTGTAAATATTGCAATTTAATAATATGAATAACTTTGTCGTCTCAATTATTGATTTAATAATATAACATATTATGCACATGATACTGTGACAATAATTGGATCAATAATATGAGAGATATGATGCAAAGAATTATCAGAGTAATAATCTAGTATAACTGAGTGACTTCTCACGTAAGCATCAATAATCAATATCGTGTGTTACTACGCAACCACCACCGCAGACATCGTATTTTTACTATCGAGTAGTTCAACAAGATTAACGGTAAAACTTCCGCCGTTATTTTCATAAAAAATATTTTTGTCGCTTTTCTAACTACGACAAAGATTTCTTAGTTAGGGGTCCACCAATGATTATGCCATCGTATTTAATATTCCCCGACAAAAAGAATATTATATAACAACTTGCATACTTTGCAAAATTTATAAATACTACCCACAACTATAACATTATATCAATTCCACACCATAATATTAAAAAAAATATTTTGAGAAAATTAAATATTTATTCATAAAATCTGGGTTCTCACAATCTCCCCTCCTTATGGAATTTCGCCCTCGAAATTTACGTACGAACCTGGTATGACGAAGAGGCGAGGATACCTTTATCGTCGAAAACATTAAATTCATCTTTACAATACGACCAAAGATATTCATTATCAATTTATCCTCGCACCACATGCCAATCAGATAACTAAAATCAATGGTTCATCTTTTGCACTACACGTGCAAAAGATATACAATCAGAAAACTAATAATGTTGAGACTCGACTTAATAATATCACGACCATGAATTATCCATGCACTACGGGCCAAGGATATTCGTGTTTTCAATTACGGTCATGATTATACCGAATATCCTTGGTCATAATCATACCAAGTCCATCTATGCACTACGGCCAAAGATGACTTTTACCACATCCATGAATTAATATTTCATTGTTGAGACTCAGCTCAATAATTAATCCACATCGTCGAATCATCCCTGCACTACAGGCCAAGGATATTCTTTAGTATCACAACCACGAATTATCCATGCGCTACGTACCAAAGATAATCGTGTTTTCAATTACGGTCATGATTATACCGAACAATCCCTGGTCATAATCATACCAAGTTCATCTATGCACGTAAGCCACAGATGACTTTCAACACAATATAAGCATGAGGATAATGATATAAAGAATCAATCAAATGAGATAAATGATAAATATTACACATTTATAATATAATTTATCCAGGGTTCAAGAATATCCTAATGTTATCAATCACTTAATAATCTCATAATCTAATATCATTAATATTATAACAATATTTTAATCACTTCTTAAACTTATAAACAATTTATTTCAATTGTTTATACTTTACCATATAATGCATTTAATCATTCAAAAATACCATACTCATAAGATATCATCACCAATGATCAAATCCTTCATCAAAAAAAATATGCATATACTCTATATAGGATTTCCAACCATAAAATCCTATTTTCCAACTTTGTTACTTCACATAACATATTTAACTCATATATTCGTAACTAAACCATTTTCATGAAAAATACCAAATCAGTCCCAAAAATATTTCTTTTCTAAAATTTAGCATAATATAGTCTCATAATGAACATATATTTTTCTCGGAATTTTTAAAATTCATTTACTATTTTTCAAAAACCAATTTCTAATTAATTCTTTAAGAAATTAGCTACCTCAAGTTAAATTCAAAAATTCCTAAATCTTGGGAGGATCTTACACATGTTAATGTGAGCTTCCAGTTTAAATTTCATGGTCATCGGAGTTATAGAACTCCAGTTATAGCGTTTTTCGTCGAAAAAACCTAAATATTGAAATGGTCATAACTTGCTCATTTTAAGTCAGAATGAGCTCATTTTTGGACACGATGTTCTTTATACCATATAATTTCATGTCCCAAGAGGCCTGAATTTTTCTCACTAATTAAGTGGCCGAAACAGCCCTTACAAAAACGTGGCAGCAGTTTTTTGGACATTTTGAAGTTTTGACTCCTTTGCTAAAATTAGTCCACACAAAAATATACAACACCTTTTTCAGTGATTCCACTTGGATTAGTTAGGTAACTCATAGATCTAACTCTAGGACTTGACCACACTCAAAAATTCAAAATATAATAGGAGATATGGTCAATTGAATTTCATGTTACGTTTTTACCAAAATCTGATTTTTCAACCCTTTGTGATTTCTAAGAAACTTTCATGTTTTCACATAATAACCAACATAACTCATCATAACACTTACTAATACGACGTATACCCATGATTTTCATTAGTCCAATGCTTTTATTATGACTTTCATCATAATTCACGTAAACAGATCCTTTTAGTTGAAGAAATATTTGAGGGTTTTAGAAATGGGTTTTGTACTGGGGTCAATACAAAATTCAATTTCATACTCTAGGTAGGCTAAGAAGTTTTCAAGAATACGCCAGAAAATTTATTAATAATAGAAATATCATTCAAAACTGTGACTCTTATCCAAGACTTGGATAGTACGTCACATTGATACCAACTATGACTGCTATCCCTTAACCTAGATAACACCTCACAATGATACCTATCAACTCGCCATCTTCATTCACGATGTCGCCTACAGAAAGTCTGGCCTCGATGCATTCCACATAAGGAAGTCAACAACGAAAGGTTCGGGGCTCTTTACTTATGGCTTGATATGGCAATGATTGACTTTAGTGGTTTAGTTACTTGAATTCGCACAACAGGTTGGTTATGAATATAAAAGCTAACAACCTTACGAAAAGCATGATGAGTAGTTAACCAATTGATTCCTAAAATCACATCAAAGGCAAGTATTTTCAAAAAAAATAAGATCGATAAGTAATGTGATAGTGTTTATTTGAATCAAACAAGATTTAAAAATAGTAGAGGTAACGAAGGCTCCTACTAACGAAGTTTCAACTAATAAGTCAAAGTCTAACTTCTCCGGAGTCAAATTTAAACGTTGAACGCAAGCAAGAGAGATAAAATAATGGGTAGAACCGGTATCTTATAAGGTATAGACTTCGCAATTTATAATTAACTAACCCGTGCTAACTTCGTTCGGGTTACTCGCTTTTTTGAGAAGTCACGAAAAACGCTCTCCCTTACACTACTGATTTTAACTTTTCTGGAACGGTCTTTGGTGCCTCCATCCTAGCTGAACTTGTCTTCGGTGAACGACAAAATCGGGCTAAGGGACCTTCTTTTCCCCAATTATAACATGCTTTGGACGGCATCGTGCAGTTTGGACTGATATGTCCCTCCCCTCCGCATTTGAAACATATGATAGGTGGTCGTTCTCCTTCCTTAACAACGACGGTCTTTGGTCTGTGACGTCTTTCCATCATTGTTGAATTTCCTCTTTTTGAAATTTCCATTCCTATTATCTTGGCCTTGATTACCACCGAAATGGTTACCATTCTTGGCATGATAGTTTCCCCCACGATGGTTATCGTTGTTCCTATGGTCGTTGCCACCGGTACGATAATTATTGTGTTGTTGGTCATTACCATTTTCATGAAAAATACCAAATCAGTCCCAAAAATATTTCTTTTCTAGATTTTAGCATAATATAGTCTCATAATGAACATATATTTTTCTCGGAATTTTTAAAATTCATTTACTATTTTTCAAAAATCAATTTCTAATTAATTCCTTAAGAAATTAGCTACCTCAAGTTTAAAGGTGGTTCCTACACAAAGGTCATACTACAAGTCAAAGTTTTGTGGAGAAACCATGCTATTGAGGAAATGACCTGGGAGTTGGAAACGGAAATGAAAGCGAGGTATCCTGACCTTTTCGAAACACCAGTTACGTACGTCAATTTCGAGGACGAAATTTCATAAGGAGGGGAGGTTGTAAGACCCCAACTTGTTATAAATGAAATTGAATTTCTTCTATTTATTAGTTTGAAAATAGTAAGGATTGATTTGATTAATGTGGTTAGTTATGGGTAAAATGCGCAAATATCTCAAATAAGCAAGTGGTTATAAAATATTCATTGTTGTCGGGGAATATTCGTTTGGTCGTGGAATATTCTTACTGTCGGGGAATATTCGATGCGATGGCACGGCAACCTTTGTGTGGGCCCCATAACTAAAAAGCGATTGGATGAAAAAATGACAAATATAAGTTGTTTTTAAATAACTACGTAGTTATTCACAAGTTATCTTTGTTGAAATACTACTCGGTGGTTAAACACACGGTATTACCTCGGTATTGCACCAATTATTGATTTTTACGTAAGAAGACACTACTCAATAATTGTTATAGTAATTACTGTTCAATATTTTATTTTATTGATTCAATAATTGCTACATTGATATTTTATATTATTGTTGTTTCAATAATTGTCACTACGCAGTATTTTCCATTATCGGAGCAATAATTCATATTATTTGAATAATATTATTAGATAACATTATTGGCAATGTCCAGAAAGTTCTGTCTAAGGAGAGGTTTGGTCACCTAATTGTGCACCAGTAAGGAGAAATCCTTATTGGAAAACTCCCTCTTTCTTGGGAACGACCTGGTTATTAGTATTGTGATTCTGTAATATTATTTGTGAATAATTAATTATTAATTTATATGATGAGAAAAATATTCATTTTATGTGGATATAGATGGAGAAAATTTTTTAATGTGATAATTGTTGAAAATTAATATTTTATCTTTTTCTGATAAAATAATTCATTTAAATATATTATAATAATATAATAATGGTGATATTTTTATAATGAATGTGGGATAAATGAATAAATGAGGAGGAAGAGTATTTTTGTTACTAAAAATATTTAAAACATGTTTTTCATGTTTGTGGACCCCATTTCTTGACTGAAATTTGATTATAGCCTGTAAAATCGTCCGTATGTGGATTTAGGTCAATTTATGTTTGGAATTTGGAAAAACATAAAACTACAAAGTTGTAGAGAATTGAATTTCCTATGGAATGGACATAAGATTCGAATTTTTCTGATAAAAGGGCTATTTATTATGAATTATTGAAGTTCCGGAATAATTGATTTTTTTTTAGTTTTAAATGATTTTAATATGAAAAACGTTTTTGGTGATGTTGGCATTTGTTTGGCTGATGTCTAGACCAAAAAAAAAGTGGGCCTAGGAATTTAAGAAAAATTTATTTATATTTTATTAAATTTTCTGCTTTGGTGTTCTAAGCATTTTCCTATAAATAAGGTGCTTAGGTTATAATTGAAAATCACAAAAGAAACAAGTTTTCTCTCTCTATATTATCAAGCGTATTCTTGTGAGTATTTTGATACTTTGAGTGTTGTTATACGGTGCAAGTTCCTTCGTAACTATATCCAAAGATTCCAAATCGGTAATCTTTTTTTAGACGTAAGGGATGTTATTTTTTTATAAATGATATTATTTCTTTCAATATCATTATGCCGAAATATTGGTAAGATTTTTCTTGTGAAATTCTTGTCTTTTAGTGTCGGGGTTACTATTTATGTATACGGCACTATTCACAGAAAAATTAAATTTTTATTTTTTGTCCAAGATATCTATTATGGATACTAGCTTTGATTGTATCCATGTTTTGATTATTCTTGAATTTTACTCCACTATGGTTATTTATGAAGTATTTTTGAACTTGAATTGTTAAAAGTACGAATCCTTAATATTTATTCTTTTGTTTCACTAGATTCGTTTTTCTTTAAAATATTTTTCATCATCCTCAGTCCTAAATGATGATATAACTGAATATCTTTGGCCTGTTGTGCAAAGATGAATGATTTTCTTATGAATATCTTTGGCGGTAGTGCAAAGATGTACAGGTGTTGAGATGAACATGACCGACTGATGAATATCTTTGGCATGTAGTGCAAAGATGAATATTTGATTCAAGATGAATATTGATTGATATTACAGGGATAAAATATTGATGATGAACTTTTAAATTCATAGAATATAGTAGATTTCATTCTCTACGTAACTCTTCTATGAATTGTTATTTCTGCTGCGAATATTGATTTAAAACTTGTTGTCTATTGTATTATATCAGATTTTTCCCTGTTGAAGACTAACGATAATTTGTTCTATATTATCTTAGTCATAATGTTCTTTACTGGGCTAGTTGAGCTCACCCTTTTCCTTTTTGTTCCATTTTTCTTCTCAGGAGGCGAGAATTTAGCGAGTTCTAGTCGGGGTATGGAATAATGGTTCTAGAAAGTTGTTTTAGTAGTCCTCGCCATTTTTGTAAAATAATGTATCAATAATTATAATGAGGACTTATTTGAGTGTGGATATTGTCTAGAAGACAATATTTGTATTTAAACTCACAGTTTATGTGTTGTCGTATTTTGCACGACAATTGTATTAATAAAGTTGTAGTTGTTTCTGTACCATGTATTTGATGACTCAGAATGGGTGTTGTATACCTATTTTGGGGGCATCACAAAAGTAAAGAGCCCCGAGCCTTTCGCTGGTGACTTCTAAGTCTTGGAATACACCGAAGCTAGAATATCCGTAGGGGACGTCGTGAATAACGGTGGCAAGTTGATAGGTATCAATGTGACGTACAATCCAAGTCTTAGATGAGAGTCACTGTTTTGAATGATATTTCTATTGTTAATAAATTTCCTGACGTATTCTTGAAGACTTCTTAGCCTACCCCTAAAGCGTGAAATCGAATTTTATATTGACCCCAGTACAAAACTCATTTCTAAAACCTTCAAATATTTCTGTACTTAAAATAAATGTATCATGAGCCAAAGACGTTGGCTCGAGCTATTGAAGATTACGATCGTACCATTCAATACCATCGTGGAAAAACGAACGTGGTAGCCGACGTGTTGAGTAGAAGATCGTATGTGTTTACGAGTGCGATATTGTTAACACAAAAACCCATTTCCTATAACTTACAAATGATGAAGATAGAGTTATAGACTCTAGGGACCAACGTGAAGATAACGAATATACGATTAGAATCGACTTTAATCGATAAAGTTAAAGCCGCTCAAGCTACACACACGAATCTGATAAATGTGAAGGAGAAGGTTCAAGAAGGCGTTATCTCAACCCTCGATTTAATTGGCCCATTTGAAATCCTCAATCGAGTAGGAACTGTGGCCTATAGACTCGTTTTACCGCCAAGTATGTCGTGTGTTCATAACGTTTTTCACGTATCGTTGTTAGTAAAAAAACTCAGTCTTGGGGGACTTTGGAGCCAAATTTCAGAATAATTAATGAATCTGAAAAATTATGAAATCATGGGGGTTTTATAGAGCATATTACAAGCTTTCCATAGCCTCGAAAACGGACTAATTC
Organism: Panax ginseng; assembly: GCA_020205605.1. NCBI lineage: Eukaryota > Viridiplantae > Streptophyta > Magnoliopsida > Apiales > Araliaceae > Panax > Panax ginseng. The sequence continues at coordinate 18,189,444 of CM035134.1, forward strand.
TGATAACGGATGAAGAAGTTATGAAGATTTGAAGTATATGTGTCAAAAGTTGCAAAATCAGGAAAATTGGAGTTAAGTGCCAAAGGTCGAGCGCCTAGGCACTAGGCTTCGGCGCTTAGAATCTGTTCTTGGGTGCCTCACGACTTGCCCAAGGCCAAATTTGGGCGCCTAAAGCGCCGGTCAAGTGTTAAGCCAAAATCATCCTGACGTCCTACAAGAATTGGGTATAACATTTTCATACAAACTCCGATTGTGGTGATTCGTGATGATTCGAAAAGATAACGAGTAGACCTAAAACTTTCATTCTTTATATTTTGAGATTTGAGGTCGATTCAAGGCCAAAATGACTATTTTAGGGACCGATGTGCATTCGTAGGCAATCGAGGACATCGTACGCACGTATTTAACGTGTAATGTTTTCGGCGATAAAGGTATTCAAGGTATCCTCACCTCTTCGGCATACCAGGTACGTGCATAAATTTCGAGGGCGAAATTTCATACGGAGGGGAGATTGTGAGACCCCAGATTTTATGAATAAAGATTTAAATTTCTCGAAATATTTTTTAAAATATTATGGTGGGGATTTGATATAATGTTATAGTTGAGGGTAATATTTATAAATTTTGCAAAGTAAGCAAGTTGTTATGTGGCGTCCCCAAAATAGGTATACATCACCCATCTTGAGTCGCCAAATACATGGTACAAAATTCAAATACAACTTAATAATATAGCTGTTGTGTAAATACGACAAAATATAAACTGAGAGTTTTAATAAGAATATTGTCATCTAGACAATATCCACACTCAAAAGAGTCCTCATTACATTTATTTTCACACTATTTAACAGAAGAGTGAGGACTACTAATACTATCATCTGGACCGTCACTCCGTTCCCCGACTAGTCCCTACCACGTTCTCATTTCACAAGAGAACAAAGAAAGAAAGGTGAGCTCAACTAGCCCAAGAAGAAATATTATGACTAAGATAATGCGAATAAATTATCGTTAGCCTTCAACAGTGTTAAATTGATAAAATATAACAAACATCAAGTTTAACTGCCGCGGAACAAGTAATCCATTAAAAGAGTCAAGTAGAGAATAAAATCTACTATCTTTTATGATTTACAAGGTTTTTCATCACTTTTATCGCTGAGACTCAGCTTAATAAATAATCCACATCTTCCTTGCACTACGGCCAATGATATTCATTAGTATCACAACCACAAATTATCCATGCATTACGGGCCAAGGATATTCGTGTATTCATCAATGGTCATGATCATGCTAACAACTGTCCATCAATGCACTACGGGCCAATGGGGACTTTTTCCACATCATTTGTAACATTACGGTCATGATTACACCTAATAATCCATGTTCATAATTATACCAAGTCCATCTATACACTACAGGCCGCAAATGACTTTCAACATAATATAAACATGAGGATGATGACAATGATATAAAAATTCAATAAAACAAGTTCAAGAATTAATTTATCCAGGAACTAATAACGTCCAAATTGTCAACATGATACTTCTTTGTAGAGTAAAACTCAAGAATGCTCAGAAGAATATTTCCATGAAAAGATACTGGATGAAGCGCAAATATCAAGGATATTCCACTAATTCCATGGAGTATAGAAGTCAAAACTTTAACCAACTGAGTATAATAAAGAATGAAATAACAAAAGAAATCACCGGGCATGCGATAGATCGCATGCATGTGTTATTCCAATGTAATAATAAATAATGTATTCAAAGTCATGCGTAAACGCATGGATAGGATATTCCAATGTAATAATAAATAATGAAACCAGTCATACGTAACGCATGCATGTGATATTCCAATGTAATAATAAACAATGTAACCGGTGTCATGCGTAAATGCACGCATGTGATGTTCCAATGAATAATAAATGTAATAATGTAAGAATTTCATTATGTATGTGGTACTTTGCATGACAAGTTATTCCAACATAATGATAAAGAATGGAATAACGTAAGAATTTCACCAAGTATAGGGTAGCTTGCATGATACAAAAGTTATTCCAATGTAATAATAAAGAATGGAATAATGTAATTTCTCTTCGTGAATAAGAAATAAATAATACCCTTACCTTAGTAGGAAATTGGATATCGCAATATTGTAGTAATGAAGATTCTTCTTCTTTCTCTTATTCTCTATTCTTCTTCTCACTTTATAGCTTTAGTGAATTCGTGAAAATAATGAAGGAATGAGCTTCTATTTATAAGCTTGGTAGAGTAAGGGTAAAATAGTCTTTTTGCCATAATTTATGATATCATCGCTTACATCATCGATCATATGACATCATTGTTTACATCATCCTTCTGATGACATCATTGCTTACCTCATCGTTCCGATGACATCATCGCTTATATCATCAGAATTCAAATTCAATTTGTTCTCTTCCACCTCATTTTACTTTTATACCATAAATTTACTATAATAATGTTACCATTCAAATTATAAAAAAACATACTATCATATAATCACATCATACTACTATAATATAATATTATAATAATATATTTAAATGAATTATTGATTGGATAATTTGAAATACTGTGTAATGACAATTATTGAATAAAAATATCAACGTAATAATTATTGAATCAATAAAATAAAATATTAAATGTAATTACCGTAATAATTATTGAGTAGTGCCTTCTTTACGTAAGAATCAATAATTCAAAAATACCGTAATACCGTGGTGTCTATCTTTGTCTGCAACAACGCGTATTCTTGATTTTAACCACCGTGTATTCCAACAATTATTAATTGAGAACACTCCCAAGTATTTTTATAAAAATATTTTTGTCGCTTTCTAACTCGCATAATAATTCCGCTGTAGGGTCCACTAATGATTGTGTCGTCGTATTTAATATTCCCCGACGAAAAGAATATTCCCCGACCAAATGAATATTTTATAACAACTTACTTACTTTGAAAAATTTATAAGTATTACCCACAACTATAACATTATATCAAATTCATTCCATAATATTTAAAAATAATATTTATAGAAAAATCATCTTTATTAAAAAAAAAGTTGGGGTCTTACAACCTCCCATTCTTATGAAATTTCGCACTCAAAATTAGGATACGTACATGGTATGTCGAAGAGGTAAGGATACCTTGATTTTATTTCAGATTCTAACTCCCAAGTCATTTCCTCAACATCGTGGTTTCTCCACAAAACTTTGACTTGAGGTATAACCTTGGAGCGTAGAATATGTTCCTTCTTATCCAAGATTTGAACAGAACCTCTTCATACGCCAAATCTTCCGCTTATTTCGTCCGGTTCTAACTCAATAAGGTGGTTCGGGTCTTCCACATATTTACGTAACATGGATATGTGAAAAACGTTATGAACACGAGACATACTTGGTTATAAAGTGAGTCTATAGGCCACAGTTCCTACTCGATCGAGGATTAAAAATAGGCCGATGAATCGAGGATTGAGCTTTCCTCTCTTTCCAAATCTCGTAACTCCTTTCCATGGAGCAACACGTAAAAACACATGATCTCCAATATCGAATTCCACGTTCTTTCGATGAAGATCAGCATAACTCTTTTGTCGATCTTGTGAGATTTTTATACGTTGTCAGATCGTTTGAATCTTTTCTGTAGTCATATGTACCAACTTCGGTCCCAACAATGTTGCTTCACCCACCTCATCCCAGCATACTGGAGAACGACACTTTCTTCCATACAACGCCTCAAATAGAGCCATGCCAATACTTGCTTGATAACTGTTGTTGTAGAAAAACTCCACCGATGGTAAAAACTTGTCCCAACTTCCCTTGAAGTCAAGGACACAGAGTCTTAATAAATCTTCAAGAGTTTGAATAGTCCTTTCTGATTGTCCGTCCATCTGAGGATGATATGCCGAACTAAATCATAAATCCGTGCCCATAGCTTTTTGCAAACTAACCCAAAATTGTGAAGTGAATCTTGGGTCTCGATCAAAAACTATAGATACTGGCATACCATGCAGTCTTACAATCTCGTTTATGTATATACGAGCAAGACGTTCAAGTGTAAAAGTTTCTCGTATTGGTAAGAAATGAGTAGACTTGGTCAATCTATCAACAATGACCCAAATTGCATCTGTGCCTTGAGAAACCTTAGGAAGACCAGTAACGAAATCCATGGTAATGTGCTCCCACTTCCATTCTGGAATTTCAAGTGGTTGCAATGGACCTTTAGGTACTTGATGCTCCGCCTTAACTCGTTGACAAGTTAGACACCTTGAGATAAAAAGCGATATCTCTCTCTTTATATTGCTCTACCAAAATGTGTGACGAAGATCATGATACATTTTGGTACTCCTAGGATGGATTGCAAACGTTGTGTTGTGCGCCTCCATCATGATTTTATACTACAAATTAGAGTCGTTAGGAACACAAAGTCTGGAGTTGACTCTAAGTATTCCTTCTTCATCTATTCTTGCTTCTGGAATAGCACCTTCTTGCACTTTCTTCTTCATGCGCATCAGCTCCAGGTCTGTAGTTTGAGCAATTTTAACTTTATCGATTAAAGTCGGTTCTACTCGTATATTTGCCATTAGAACGTGGGTCCCTGGAGTCTTTATCTCTATCTCCATCCTTTGCAAGTCATACAAAATAGGTCTTTGCATTGATAATATCGTACTCGTACCCGCATATGATCTTCTACTCAATACGTCAGCTACCATGTTTGCTTTTCCAGGATGGTATTGGATGGTATGATCATAATCTTTCAACAGTTCAAGCCAACGTCGTTGTCGAATGTTGAGTTCCTTTTGATTGAAGAAATATTTGAGGCCTTTATGATCTGTAAAGATCTCCATTTTCTCCCCATACAAATAATGCCTCCAAATCTTTAGTGTAAAAATGACTACTGCCAACTCTAGATCATGAGTAGAATAATTCCTCTCATATTCTTTGAGTTATCGTGAGGAATAGGCTATGACTTTCCCATGTTGCATGAGAACACATCCCAACCCTTTGCACGAAGCATCACTGTAGATGACAAATCCCTCCGAGCCAGATGGTATTGTCAGAACATATGATGAAATGAGTCTCCTCTTGAGTTCTTGAAAACTCTTCTCACATTCTTCGTCCCAACCGAATTTTGTATCTTTCAAAGTCAGCTGAGTTAATGGAGTAGCGATTCGAGAAAACCCTTCTACGAATCTCCGATAATAACCAGCTAAGCCGAGAAAGCTACGATTTGATCATCGATTTAGGTTGCTCCCAGCTTTAAATAGCTTCAATCTTTCTTTGGGTCAATGATATTCCATGACTTGATACTACGTACTCAAGGAATGCTACTTCCTTAAGCCAGAACTCGCATTTCTTCAACTTGGCATAAAGCTTATATTCACGAAGTTTTTGGAGTATCAGCCTCAAGTGTTGCTCATGATCTTCATGGCTTTTGGAATAAATAAGGATGTCATCAATAAAGACGACCACAAAGTGATCCAAATATTCCTTGAATACTCTGTTCATCATATCCATGAAGGCAGCAGGAGCATTAGTCAATCCAAAAGACATGACTAGGAATTCATAATGTGAGAACACAGATTTTATGAATAAATATTTAATTTTCTCAAAATATTTTTTAAATATTATGGTGTGGAATTGATATAATATTATAGTTGTGGATAGTATTTAAAATTTTTTGCAAAGTAAGCAAGTTGTTATAAAATAATCGATGGTAAAATACGCGTGGTTGCATAATAGCACACGGTATCGATTATTGATGCTTACGTGATAAGTCACTCAGTTATACTCAATTATTGCTACAGTAATTGTTGCATCATATCTCTCATATTATTGATTCGATTATTGTCAGTATCATGTGCATAATATGTTAATTTGTTAAATCAATAATTGAGACGACAAAGTTATTCATATTATTAAATTACAATATTTACAATATCTAGAAGTTCTGTCAAGGAGTGGTTTGGTCACCTAATTACGCGCCAATAGGGAGAAATCCTTATTGGAAATCCCCCTCTTTCCTGGGAACAACCTGGTTGTTAAATATCGTGAGTTATGATATTAATGATGGATAAGTTCGTGTTGATTAAGGATGAATTGATATTTCCATTTTGTTGAAATTATTTGTGTTAAATATTTATTTCGATAGTAATTGATGTCTGAAGATTATATTGTCCAATCGGGTATTTGGGGCACTTTTTATGTCGAAGTTACTATTCACGAGTTACTATTCACGAGTTACTATTCATGAGTTACTATTCACGAGTTACTATTCACGAGTTACTATTCACCCAGTTACTATTCACTCTATTATTGTGCATTCGGGTATTTGGGTACAATATTATTCTATGAGGAGATGTACTAATTTTTCAGACCGTTGGTTGAATGAATTAATATGGACCTCTGGTGGAAAGTTATAATAGTGAATCAATATGGGTCGCTGGTTTAAAGTTTTAATAGTAAATCAGTATGGACCGTCGCTTTAAGTTTTGATAGTAAATCGATCCGGATCGCTCGCTTAAAAGTAAATCGATCCGACCGCTCATGAATTAGTTACTATTCAATCCATTCTTGTATAAATAGAAGTTCATTCCTTCATTATTTCTTACGAATTCACTGAAACTCTAGAGAGAGAAATTATAGAGAGAAATTATAAGAGAAGTTATAGAGAGAAAATCTATAGAGAGAAATAAGAAGAGTATTCTGCTACTTCACTACTCCAGTATCCAACTTCTTCTAAGGTAGGGGATATTATTTGTTGTACCCGTAAGGGGTGCTATTCTTTCTTATTCATAAAGAAAACTTCTGTTATTCCATTCTTTATTATTCTGTTGGAATAACCTGTATACGCGGCATACCCTATACATAACCTGTATATGCGGCATATCCTATACTTGGTGAAGTCTGTTGTTATCAATTCTTTATTATTCTGTTAGAATAACCTGTATACGCGGCATACCCTATACATAACCTGTATATGTGGCATACCCTATACTTGGTGAAGTCTGTTGTTATTCAATTTTTATTATTCTGTTGAATAACTCAGATACGCCACATACCCTATACATAACCCGTATAAGTGGCATACCCTATACTTGGTGAAGTCTGTTGTTATTCAATTCTTTATTATTCTCATTGGAATAACCTTATCACGCAGATACCCTATACATAACTTTGTATAAGTGACATACCCTATACTTGGTGAAGTCTCATTTTGTTATTCAATTCTTTATTATTCTGTTGAAATAACTCAGATACTGTGACATACCCTATACATAACCTCGATAAGTGGCATACCCTATACTTGGTGAAGTCTGTTGTTATTCAATTCTTTATTATTCTGTTTTAATATCCAGCGCTTGGTGTGAATTTCACCGACACAGTTTCCATATTTATTATTCCGCATTTATTATTCTGTTGGGAATAACCTATCTGTGGGGTCTCTATCGCATACATGGTGAATTCTTCTGTTATTCCATTCTTTATTATTCTGTTGGAATAACCTGTCTATGTGGATTACCACATGCATGGTGAATGATCCTTTATATTCATTCCTTATTGAACTGTGGAAATGATCTGTTTACGTGGATTATGATGAAAGTCATAATAAAAGTATAGGATTGATGAAAATCATGGGTATATGAAGTATTAGTAAGTGTTATGATGAGTTATGTTGGTTAGTATGTGAAAACATGAAAGTTTCTTAGAAATCACAAAGACTTGAAAATCAGATTTTGGTGAAAAACGTAACATGAAATTCAATTAACCATATCTCCTATTATATTTAGAATTTTTGATTGTGGTCAAGTCCTAGAGTTAGATCTATGAGTTACCTAACTAATCCAAGTGGAATCACTGGAAAAGGTGTTGTAAATTTTCGTGTGGACTGATTTTAGCAAAGGAGGCGAAAACTGAAAATTGTGAAAAAGTGGCTGCCACATTTTTGTAAGGGTTGTTTGGGCCACTTAATTTATGAGAAAAATTCCGGCCTTTTGGGAAATGAAAGTATATGGTATAAAGAATATCATGTCCAAAAATGAGCTCATTCCGACTTAAAATGAGCAAGTTATGACCATTTCAATATTTAGGTTTTTCTGACGAAAAATGCTATAACCGGAGTTCTACAACTCCGATGACCATGAAATTTAAACTGGAGGCTCACATTAACATGTGTAAGGTCCTGCCAAGATTTGGGAATTTTTGGAGTTAAACTTGAGGTAGCTAATTTCTTAAGGATTTAATAAGAAATTAATTTTTGAAAAATAGTAAATGAATTTTAAAAATTCCAAGAAAAATATATGTTCATTATGGGACTATATTCTGCTAAATTCCAGAAAAGAAATATTTTTGGGACTGATTTGGTATTTTTCATAAAAATAGTTTAGTTACGAATATATGAGTTAAATATGTTATGTGAAGTAACAAAGTTGGAAAATAGGATTTTATGGCTTGGAAATCCTATATAAAGTATATGCATATTGTAGATGAGGAATTTGATCATTGGAGATAAAATCTTATGAGTATGGCATTCTTTAATGATTAAATGCATTAATTGGTAAAGTGTAAACAATTGAAATAAATTGTTTATAAGTTTAAGAAGTGATTAAAACATTGTTATGATGTTAACAATATTAGATTATGAACTTATTATGTGATTGATAATATTTGGATAAATTTAAAGTCTTTAATATTTATCCTTGTTTTCAGTTGATTAATATTTATATCATTGTCATCATCCTCATGTTTATATGGTGATAAAAGTTATCTTTGGCTTACGTGCGAAGATGGACTGTTGATTATTGAATTGTATATCTTTGGCTTACGTGCAAAGATGGATTGTTGATTATTGGTTTTATTATTGTATCTCTTTGGCTTACGTGCAGAGATGGACTGGGTATGGTTTTGATCAGGGATTATTCGGTATAAGTCATGACCATTGATGATTTAATGAATATCCTTGGCCCGTAGTGCAGGGATGATTCGATGATGTGGTTCATTTACAGGGATAAAACATTATTGGTGGACTTTTAACATGGAGAAGATAATAGACCTGATGGTCTATTTGACTCTTTTAATGGATTGTTCGTTCCACGGCAATTATGGTTGAAAAGTTTTATCATCTACCATATGTTCTAAATCTCTGAGTTATTATTAATGAAAACTGTTGATAATGTAATTATATTTAGTCATGATATTCTTTACTGGGCTAGCTGTGCTCACCCTTTTGCTTCACAATTCCTTTCAGGTAATAAGAGTGTAGCTGGGTCGAGCGGGGACAATAGGGAAAGAGTGAGATGGTCCGAGACTGTTGAAGTTTCTCAATACATTATAAAAAGGCATGACATGCAATATATAATTGCATTGAGGACCTAAGATGTGTGTGTCGTATATTATACGTCACAAAATATTTAATTTTGGTGAACTATAATAGGGTGAAATGAACCCTAAGCTTTGATACCAACTGTGACGCCCCCAAAATAGGTATACATCACTCATCTTGAGTCGCCAAATACATGGTACAAAATTCAAATATAACTTAATAATACAGCTATCGTGTAAATACGACAAAATATAAACTGAGAGTTTTAATAAGAATATTGTCATCTAGACAATATCCACACTCAAAAGAGTCCTCATTACATTTATTTTCACACTATTTAACAGAATAGTGAGGACTACTAATACTATCATCTGGACAGTCACTCCGTTCTCCGACTAGTCCCGGCTACGTTCTCATTTCCTGAAGAGAAGAGTGAAAGAAAGGGTGAGCTCAACTAGCCGAGTAAGAAATATTATGACTAAGATAATGCAGAATAAATTATCGTTAGCCTTCAACAGTGTTAAACTGATAAAATATAACAAACATCAAGTTTAACTGCAGCGAAACAAGCAATCCATTAAAAGAGTCAAGCAGAAAATAAAATCTACTATCTTTTATGATTTAAAAGGTTTTCATCAATTTTATCATTTGAGACTCACTTTTAATAAATAATCCACATCTTCCCCGCACTACTACCAAGGATATTCAATAGTATCACAATCATAAATTATCCATGCACTACGGGCGAGGATATTCGTGTATTCATCAATGGTCATGATCATGCCAACAATCGTCCATCAATGCACTACGGGCCAATGAGGACTTTTTCCACATCATTTGTAACATTACTATCATGATTACACCGAATAATCCTCAATCATAATCATACCAAGTCCATCTATGCACTACAAGCCACAGATGACTTTCAACATAATATAAACATGATGATGATGACAATGATATAAAAATTCAATAAAACAAGTTCAATAATTAATTTATCCAGGAACTAATAACGTTCAAATTGTCAACATGATACTTCTTTGTAGAGTGAAACTCAAGAATGCTCAGAAGAATATTTCCATGAAAAGATACTGGATGAAGAGCAAATATCAAGGATATTCCACTAACTTCATGGAGTATAGAAGTCAAAACTTTAACCAACTGAGTATAATAAAGAATGGAATAATAAAAGAAATCACCAGACATGTGATAGAATCGCATGCAGACGAGTTATTCAAATGAATAATAAATAACGGAACCAGGTCATGTGTAAACGCACGCATGTGATGTTTCCAATGAATAATAAATAATGGAACCGTGTCATGCGTAACGCGTAGACAGATATTCCACATGAATAATAAACAACGAAACCGGTCATGCTTAAACGCATGTATAGGATGTTCCAATGTAATAATAAAAATGGAATAACGTAAGAATTTCACCATGTATGCGGTACTTGTGATGATAAAGTTATTCCAATATAATGATAAAGAATGGAATAACAGAAGAATTTCACCAAGTATAGGGTAGCATGCGTATATAGGTTATTCCAACAGAATAATAAAGAATGGAATAACAGAATTTCTCTTCATAAATAAGAAAGAAATAATACCCCTTACCTTAGTAGGAAATTGGATACCGCAATATTGTAGTAACAGAAGATTCTTCTTCTTTCTCTCTTATTTTCTCTATTCTTTCTCACTTTATAGCTTTAGTGAATTCGTGAAAAATAATGAAGGAATGAGCTTCTATTTATAAGCTTTGTAGATAAAGGGTAAAATAGTCTTTTTGCCATAATTTATGACATCATCGCTTACATCATCGATCATATGACATCATTGCTTACATCATCGATCATATGACATCATTGCTTATATCATCCTTCAGATGACATCATTGCTTACCTCATCGTTCTGATGACATCATCGCTTACATCATCAGAATTCAAATTCAATGTGTTCTCTTCCACCTCATTTTACTTTTATACCATGAATTTACTATAATAATGTTACCATTCAAATTATAAAAAAACATACTATCATATAATCACATCATACTACTATAATATAATATTATAATAATATATTTAAATGAATTATTGATTTAATAATTTGAAATACTGTGTAATGACAATTATTGAATCAAAAATATCAACGTAGCAATTATTGAATCAATAAAATAAAATATTAAACAGTAATTACTGTAACAATTATTGAGTAGTGCCTTCTTACGTAAGAATCAATAATTCAAAATTATTGTGTAATACCATGTGCTATTGTTAATAACAACGCGATGTTATTCAGATTTTTTAACCATCGGGTATTCCAACAGTTATTAATCAGTAACACTTAGCCTTTATTTTCATAAAAATATTTTTGTCGTTTTCTAACTCCGATAATAATTCCGTTGTGGGGTCCACTAATGATTGTGTCGTCGTATGAATATTCCCCGACAAAAAGAATATTCTCCAACCAAACGAATATTTTATAACAACTTGCTTACTTTGCAAAATTTATAAGTATTACCCACAACTATAACATTATATCAAATTCATTCCATAATATTCAAAAATGATATTTATAGAAAAATCATCTTTATTAAAAAAAAGTTGGGGTCTTACATGTTATATAATATTCTATTGGTCGGTGAATATTCGTTTTAACAGGGAATATTCGTACGACGGCACAATCATTGGTGGCCCCCACAACGAAAGTATTGTCGTAGTTAGAAAATGACAGAATTATCATTTTATAAAAATAACGGCGAAAGTGTTACCGTTAAAACTGTTGAACTACCCAGTAGTAAAAGTATAGTAATACGCGTGGTTGCATAGTAGCACACGGTATTGATTATTGATTCTTACGTGATAAGTCACTCAATTATTGCTACAGTAATTGTTGCATCATATCTCTCATATTATTGATTCAATTATTGTCACATTATCATCTGCATAATATGATATATTATTAAATCAATAATTGAAACGACAAAGTTATTCATATTATTAAATTGTAATATTTACAATGTCTAGAAGTTCTGTCAAGGAGAGGTTTGGTCATCTAATTGCGTGCCAATAAGGAAAAATCCTTATCAGAAAGCCCCCTCTTTTCTGGGAATGACCTGGTTGTTAAATATTGTGAGTTATAATATTAATGATGAATAAGTTCATGTTGATTAAAGATGAATTTGATAGTTCCATTGTGTTAGAATTATTAGTGTTAGTGGAAATCGACATTATTTTGATATTAATTGATGTCTGGAAGTTATACTGACCAATCGGGTAATTAATCAGATAAATGAGCAATTAATTGCTATTAATTCACATTATTATAACTATTTATTCACATGTGTGTACTATTGAGTCACATTCATTTACTATTAGGGGAGTTGGTACAAGATTGATAATACTTGCATGACTAAGTTAAAAATGAAGGTATAGATGGAGGTATTATACTGTAATTCGTATTTTTACATGTCTAGAACTATTGATTCACATGATTTACTATTGATTCACATTATTTACTATTAGGGGAGTTGGTGCAAGTTTGATAATACTTGCAGGACTAAATTAAAAATAAAAAATAAAAGAGGAAGGTATTATACTATAATATTTTGAGCCCCAAAACGTGCAATTATCGAAACTATATTTTCCTATAAATAGAAGTTCATTCTTCCTTCATTTCTCACAAATTCACTAAAGCTATAGAGCAATTATTATAGAGAGAAAGAAGAAGAGAAGTCTGCTACCTCTCTACTCCAGTATCCAGTTTCTTTCTACGGTAAGGGGTATTATTTCTTTCGTATTCATGAAGAGAGTTATTGTTATTTCATTCCTTATTATTCTGTTGGAATAACCTGTATATGCGAATTACCACATACATGGTGAAATTCTTCTGTTATTCCATTCTTTATTATTATGTTGGAATAACCTGTCTATGCGAAGTACCTCATACATGGTGAAATTCTTCTGTTATTCCATTCTTTATTATTCTGTTGGAATATTCTGTCGGTGCGTTTTACGCGTGACCTAGTTCCATTCTTTATTATTCTGTTGGAGTATCTTGTCGGTACGTTTTACGCAAGACCTGGTTTCATTATTTATTATTCTGTTGGAATAACCTGTCTGTGCGGTCTATCGCATACATGGTGAATTCTTCTATTATTCCATTCTTTATTATTACTGTTGGAATATCCAGCTTAATGCGTTTTACGCATGACCGATTCCATTATTTATTATTCATTGGAATAACTCATGCATGCGGTCTATCGTATGTATGGTGAATTCTTCTGTTATTCCATTCTTTATTATTCTGATGGAATAACCTGTCTATATGGATTACCACATACATGGTGAATAATCCTTCGTATTCATTCCTTATTAAATTGTAGAAATGATCTGTCTACGTGGATTACCGCATGGCGGGTGAAAATCTATTTGCAGTTTCATATATTCTATGATACTCATTTGGTTAAAGTTTTGGCTTCTATACTCCATGAAATTAGTGGAATATCCTTGATATTTGCGCTTCATCCAGTATCTTTTCATGGAAATATTCTTCGGAGCATTCTTGAATTTTACTCCACAAAGAAGTATCATGTTGACAATTTGGACATTATTGATTTCTGGATAAATTAAATTATAAACCTTTAAAATTTATCCTTGAACTTGTTTTATTAAATTATTATGTCATTGTCATCATCCTCATGCTTATATTGTGATTAAAGTCATCTTTGGCTTACGTGCATAGATGGACTTGGTATGATTATGACCGAGGATTATTCGGTGTAGTCATGACCGTAATGTGACGAATGATGTGGTAAAAGTCTTCATTGGCTCGTAGTTCATTGGTGGGCCAGATTGTTGGTATGATTATGACCGGGGATTACTCAAGATAATCATGACCATTGATGATTACATGAATATCCTTGGCCGTAGTGCGGGGATGATGTGGTTTATTTATTAAAATTTGAATCTCAAATGATAAAGTTGATGAAAATCTTTTAAATCATAGAAGATAGTAGGTTTTATGCTCTACTTGACTCTTCTAATGGATTACTTATTCCGCTGCAGTTGTTAATCTAAAACTTGTTGTCTATTATATTACATCGATTTGTTATCTTTGTTGAAGGCTAAGGATAATTTATTCTACATTATCTTAGTCATAATATTTTTTAATGGGCTAGTTGAGCTCACCCTTTCTTTCATTGTTCTCTTCAGGAAATAAGAACGTAGCCGGGACTAGTCGGGGAACGGAGTGACGGTCCAAATGATAGCATTAGTAGTCCTCACTATTCTGTTAAATAGTGTGACAATAAATGTAATGAGGACTCCATTGAGTGTGGATATTGTCTAGATGACAATATTTATATTAAAACTTATAGCATTTGTTTTGTCGTATTTTACATGACAGTTGTATAATTAAGTTTTTATTTGTATTTTGTACCATGTATTTGGCGACTCAAGATGGGTGATGTATACCTGTTTTGGGGGAGTCACAATTGTGGCCTGTAGACTCGCCTTATCTCTAAGTATGACGCATGTTCATAATATTTTTTCGTATCGATATTACGTAAATATGTGGACGACCCAAATCACATTATTGAATTAGAACCGAATGAGATAGCGGAAGATTTAACGTATGAAGAGGTACCTGTTAAAATCTTGGATATATCCCAAAGGTTATACCTCAAGAGTTAGAATCTGAAGAGGTATCCTCAACTGTTCGATATACCAGGTATGTACACCAATTTCGAGAACAAAATTTTATAAGAAGGGGAGGTTGTAAAATCCCAAATTTTATGAATAAAGATTTATTTTCTCAAAATATTTTTTTTAGTATTAAGGTGTGAATTTGATATAATGTTATAGTTGTGGGTAATATTTATAAATTTTGCAAAGTAAGCAAGTTGTTATAAAATATTCAATTAGTCAGGGAATATTCATTTTATCAAGGAATACTCGTACGACGACACAATCATTGGTGGACCCCACAACTGAATTACTGTCGGAGCTAGAAAATTACAGAAATATCTTTTTATAAAATTAACGGCGAAAGTTTTACCATTAAATTGTTGAAATACCCCATGGTAAAAGAACAGTAATACGCGTGGTTGCATAGTAGTACACGGTATTGATTATTAATGCTTACCAGAGAAGTCACTCAATTTATTTCAATTATTGCCACATTAATTGCTGCATAGTATCTCACGTTATTTGACACAATTATTGTCACAATATTATATATTATTAAATCAATGATTGAGATGAAAAGTTATTCATATTATTATTTGCATTATTGACAATGTCTAAAAAATTCTGTCGAGGAAAGAGGTTTGGTCACCTAATTGCACGCCAATATGGAGAAATAAATATCGGAAACCCCCTAAATCTAATATCATTAATATTAAATTATTAATAAAATTTATCTCAAAATATTAAAAGTCATCCTTTATAACTTAAAATATTTTAAAACACTTTATTATCATTTAAAATAATTTTTATAACATTAAAATCATTTCTAACTAATTTATTTAATACATTTATTAAATAAATTTAATATCATTAATATTCAAATAAATAAAAATATTAATGTCAAATATGTCAAATTATCAAAAGTTAATTTTTATAACTTAAAATAATTGTTAAAACTCATTTTGGAATTTTTAGAAATTATTTTCTATTTTTAATGATTTTTGAAAATTAATATAATTAATTTTAATAAAACCATCGCTATAGGCTTTAGCGACAGAAACTGTCATTATTGGTGTTCTTGAGCCTCAAGAACACTCAAAGTCAGTCTCCTTGGTGGCTACTTTGACTAGCCTTAAGTCTTAGTTCATGATGTTTGTGGGCTTCTAAATGTACTGATCATGTAGTATTGATGTAATACTACATATAACAACAACAATCAAGGTGAAATTACAACACACAATGAACTTCTAAGCCTTTAAAATAGTTGTCAGGCCCTTTCTGGGTTACCTAGAAACCCAGTCAGTTCCTAGTAGCTACTTTGTGGCTCGATTAACTTGGGTTCTGGTCAATGTTAAGGTGATGAAGTGTTACAATCTTGTAGTCCTCATATCAAAGAACAAGACTACTACACTTGGGTAGCTTAACTACATCACAATCACAAGATCTGAGCCGGTCAAACCTTGTTAGAAACCTTGTTCTTCAGTTTTCTGGAATTTCTAAAAAACCACTTTTGTGTTCGGTCAACCTAGTTAGACTGCTCACTACTTTGAATCTGCTTGTTGTTTATGTGATCTAAAGTCATGATTCT
The DNA here is from genome assembly GCA_020205605.1 of Panax ginseng. Taxonomy (NCBI): domain Eukaryota; kingdom Viridiplantae; phylum Streptophyta; class Magnoliopsida; order Apiales; family Araliaceae; genus Panax; species Panax ginseng. Next base: position 18,206,053 of record CM035134.1, read on the forward strand.
ATAGTCCACATATCAGAGTATAACATTGATACATTAACACAAGCAAATCACATAACATCTGACACATCTATGCACATAAACATCTTCTCAGACCAACCTGGGGAATTTCTGGGTTACCTAGAAACTCAAACCCATGACTGGTCAACCCACTTTGACCATCAATATCTTGGAATTTGGACATGCTATAAACATGATTCCACATCTAGATTACTCCCTTCATAACATACTACAACTCTATTACTTCAAACAAGTCAAATCATTAACAGATCTAGATCTATGGCCTCTGACATTCGGTTGTCAGGCCATAAATCTAGGGTTCTTGACAGTTTTGAAAACTTGATTTTTGAGCACTTTGATGTTATGGATCTATGATATAACATCATGGATAACTAAATAACATCTAATAACACATAATTAAACACATAAACACAATATCTATCTTAGCATACAAGATTAAATAAAGTTAGAGTTTATACCTCTCTTTGATAAAGCTTTGATCTTGGATTCCTAATCTGTTCTTGGGGTGTTAAGGACTTGGTTTGGGATTGAATTACTTGTCAATTTCGTGGCTTTAGTGTGAGAGAAACTTGGCCAAGTGTTTGGATACAAATGAGGCTTGTTTTTGGATTTTCTCTCTCTTTAATCTCTCAATTTAATTCATTGATTCTCAATCTTGCAAGGTGTCATATAATATCTGATTTGGTCTTTGATTTCAAGCACATGGGATAAACCAAGGTGATGAGTCACAAGATTTATAAAATCTCTTAACTTAAAACTTAAGCAAAGGGTATTTTAGTCATTTCACCTCCAAAGGGTATTTTGGTAATTTCCCACATGATTCCCTTTAATCTTAACCCTTAGGGTTTGATAATCATAATTATAGTTTACTAATTAGGGTTTAGGGTTCCCGAATCAGAAATTAGGTTTTTTGGAAATACAATTAGGGTTCATAACTGATCGTTAGGGTTTTTTAATCGCATATTAGGGTTTCTAATCTACCATTAGGGTTTACTAATTAAGGTTATACCTTCTCTGATTAACCTTTGATCATTAATCCTATACAGTACAAACACATACTGACAAACACAATTATAATCATTGTATTAACTATCGAACTCCTATTCGTAACTAGGGTTAGGGTTTCATTAACTATTTAACATAACTTCATACATATTACTTAGTCAATACATCATTTGACCATCTTCTTAAGATCCTATCACAGATATTCAGCACAATATTGACAATCAATACCAATATTAATAAAATAAAATTATTCGTAAAAATTGAATTGATTAAAATTATGGGTCCTCACATTCTCCCCTCCTTATAAGGATTCCGTCCCCGGAATCATCACTTTCTTACTTTCTAATATCTTTTAAAGTTTTATCATCAATTCCTTTATATATACACAATACTAATTTGTGATTTATATATTAACCTGTGACTTGGATCCGCAAAAGGAAACTGCTCACATCGATATCTATCCAATACTACTCATGTAATTATATTACTGAACGAAAGCTTTACCTGTCATGTTAAAAGTATGTGTCGTTGGTCTTCCTGGCTGAGCAGGTCCTTTGATTGCCAATGTTCCGCTACTGGTTCCCTTGCTGATGCTTCCTTTATCAACATTCTTCTTTGGGCAATTTCGAACCAAATGATCTGATGATCCATATAGAAAACAACTTTGTATCTTCTTTGGACTTGGACAATTGGGAGACATGTGTCCCTCTTAGCCACAGTTAAAACAAACTCATTTACCCTTCAAACAAACTCCCAGATGGCTTTTCCCACAAACCGTACACGGCTCACCTCCTTCCTACTCTCTCCTGACTTGTTCCTCGATTGGGTATTATCACTCCACTTCCTCTTATTGGGATTATTTCCTCCACTGCTACCTCCTTCATTCGTTTCCTTCTTCTTTTCCTAATGATATCTGGATGCAGCTTCACTTCTTCCTTCAGTAATAATCGCTTTCTCCAACAGATTCGCACATGTATGATCTGCAACATGGCTACCTTGTTAAATATCCCTGGCTTCAGTCCATTCTCAAACCTCCGCGCTTTTCGTGCCTCCTTATCCACCTGATGAGTAAACCTAGAAAACGGGTCGGGCCAAAATGGCCCTGGTTTTAGTGGGCTAGAATTAACGACTTTGGGTCTTGGGTTGGTTACACGGCTTTGACCCATGAGCTTTTTCTTTTCTTTTTTTTTAAAAAAACTGTAAATCAACCAACTCAAACCTCAATATTAATAAACATATAAAGAATAATTGGTTGAACTTAATACATTCCTCAATCCTCACTGCAAATGTTGAAAAAGAAAGATTAAAGATAACAAAGCTAAAGAAAAAGACACTGTTACTTTCTCTAAATGACATTCCTCACTACATGACATTCCTCAGTCCTCACTACATCTGCTCTGTAAAATAAGCTCCAAATACATGCTTGCAATCCCATCTTCTCCATCCAAGAATTGCATGACATCCTGTGCAGAAGCCAGAAAGATTCATAAATGTGTATACAGTAGTTGCATTGCATAAATGGATAATAGTTGCCTTCATTGTTTACAGTATATTCCTCCTCTAAAAATTAGTATATATTTACACATTTTTTTCTTGAATTCTGATAATGAATACTTTACTTAGAACAAGCTACATGCTACTTTCCTACTTCAGCAATTCTTCCCTTTAACAAGTCCTTCCAAGCTCTTCAAATTATTTCATCAAAATCAGAAGCTGTCGTAATCCATAACAGAAAAAAGTTCAGGTATTGCTTTACTAAACTTGAAGCCAAATATAAAAGTTACATGAAAGTTTCCAAACAAACTTAATTAATAATTATTATTACATTACAAACAAACAAACAAAATTTACAAAGTTAAGGAAAAATATAGTACATTATTCCAATTCATAGATGTAGATAACAATAATAAAAATGAACTTAAGTAAATAACCTCAATGGGGAAATAAGATAGATGCTATGAACCCTAAGCTATAATTTTGCTTAGCAAAAAAAAAGAAAAAAAGATACTGAACTTAGAAATAACAGAAATTCTACCATGATTGAAACTAAAAAACCCACTAAATCCAAGTAGAGAATAACCCATAAATATGCATAGAAGTAAGAAAAGATTCAACATTTGGCAATTAAAACCTACACCAAAATGAGGAGAGAGATATAAATGGCTGCAACTATGAACAGATCAAAAGGAAACTCCCAATCCCACTTTTAGATCAAACTACAATTAAACATTTAACATTTAAAAAAAAACTAGAAATCATGTATGAGTTCAATTAGAGCAGCTAAACCCATTTCACAGATCTGCAAATAACCGGAAACCAACAATAAAATCAAGCTAAAAATAAAAGATACACACACAAACATATCGCCAATAGGGAAATAACAGACATATAATAATAAAACTTTTTTACCATCTTAGTGCCGTATTCGATGGCTTGTTCGGTGTGGAAGGTCCCATTTTTGCCAGTAATGCCTTGACAAATGACGCGGGTGTTTTTGTCAACGAACATCGAGATTGCGACAACGATTAAGAGGGAGAAGAGAGCTTTGAAGACAAATTGGCGATGAATCTCGTGGCTTGTCGAGCCATCAGAAATGTCCTCTTTATCTCTGTTCTCTCAGAGAGAAATTGGTCTCATAGAATGAGGATTTGGATTCGGGACAAAGAAAAGAAGCTACACAGTCGGCGTGGTTGATCGATAGAAGTGTAGATTTGTGGATTTCCCAGTTGGCAATCGTCGTTGTCTCTCTGTCTTAAACTCTAAGTTTCAGATCTAGATCTAAACAAAGTTCCTCTTATTTTACTATGCCTTAGCCAAGCGTTAGCCCCCTTAGGTAGATTACATAGCCACTTAGCCAGATTACAGATAAGGTTTTTTAAAAGGATCGGGCGGGCCGGGCGCCCACGGGCGGGTTATCATTGGGCCGAGCTAAAAAGGCCCAAAATTTAATGGGCCAAAAAAGTGAAGCCCATAGCCTAGTTTTTAAAGGGCGGGCTGGCCCGGCCCGCGGGCCTGGGCCGATTTTGCCAGGTCTACTGATGAGGTGTAAATCTCGCTAACTCGTTGAACTTGGCGGCGTATTCTGAAACCAACATGTTCTCTTACTTTAATTCTAAAAACTTTACTTCCATCCTGGCTTGCATACTCGGTGAAAAATAGTTCTCAATGAACAACTCCTTAAACCTTGTCCAAGTCACTACTGTTGTCCCAGCTCTAGCCTGATTTGTTTCCCACCAATAATTAGCTTCTCCCTTCAACAAATAGGTAGCAAAAGACGTCCTTTGCTCCTCTGCTACTCTCGCAATAATAAAATCCTTCTCCATCTCCTTCACCTAAGTTTGGGCTTCAATATGATCTGCGGTTCCTTTAAATTATGGCAGCCCTACCTCTTTAAAATCTTTGAAGTTTGTCAATCTATTGGTTGGTTGATCTCTTGCTGTTGGTGCCCTATTTTGCATCGCTTGAGCAAACATGTCTACAAAGTTTTGCATCGGGTCTGCTTGACCTCCTTCATTATTCACCGATTGCTCCTCCCTTTGGTTTCAATTTTGTTGTCTAGGCGACATTATCTGATTAAATAAAAAACTTACATTAATCTTTTATCTCTATACTAATTCTTATTAGGAGCATAATAAGAATTTAACACAAACTTCTCATATTATTGTATATTTATTCAAATAGCACATAATACTTTTAATACATAACACATACTACTTTAATCAGTTACTATCCCTTTTTGACAAGAAGCGGGATCAACTACCACAACTTTACACAAAAAGTTATAATTCTCAAAATTATTCTTAATATTCATACTGAAAACAAGGATTACATTCGTACAGATATACATATATATTCACATATGCCTACTCATCATTTACGTTATTACAATCTTTAATACATCATCTCATTGGCAAAAGGTAGCACTACTCATACTTAGTCTGCCTACAATCTACTCCCTTCACCTGCCTTCTTCTTAGGACACTTGTTGAACCCATCACCCATTCCACCACATAAAAAACATCTTCTTTTATTTGGCTTAGGATAATTTGGCAAAATATGTCCTTCTTGTCCACAATTGAAACACACATTCTTCCCCATCATACACTCTCCCAAATGATTCTTTCCACACTTGCCACATGCTTGCTTCTTCTTTGGATTTGAATTTCCTGAGTTATTGTCATTGTCATTGTTCCTTTTCCTTTTATTGATACCCTTCTTCTGCTTGATTATACCTTCAGATGATCCACCACCTTCAGCCCTCATTCTTTCCACTTGTGCCTTTAGATCGTTTCTTTCTTCGGTCATCTTGTATAATGCTCATCTTGTATAATGCCCTCTCTGTCATCACAATTCTTCCAAGAGAAACACCTTACTCCGTAGCTCCTGAACTTCTGCAGATACTTGATCTTTTCCTCCTACTTCAGTCTTTACTTCCAACTCCACCTTAGCTTCTTCAGAATCTACCTCTTCATCTTCATTCAGATACATTTCAGTATACTCGTCATGATCGCTTCCCAAATTCACCATAGGTTCGTCTCTTACAACTGACTCACTCTGAGTTGGCAACTCAACTAATGGCATTGGTGCAATAGCCGCTAACACCTCCGTAATCCTTTTATCACCTCCTAATGTGAGACCCCGAATTTTATGAAATAAAAGTATTCAATTTTTCTATTTTGATGAATAGTTAAATTGATAAAAGTTTAAAGTTAAGGGTGACATTTGAAATTTTTTTCAAATTAAGTAATGATGAAGTTTTGTTTTATTCGTATTATTAACATAATAAAACAGAAAAGTTTTTATATAAAACAGAATACTTTTATAAAGTTATTCGTTTTATTAGGCTAATAGTAAAATCTTTTTATATAAAATAGAATACTTTGATAAAGTTATTCGTTTTATTAGACAATAATTAGATTATATTATATTTAATTATGCATAGTGTTGCATAGTATTTTGCATAGTAAAATCTTTTTATATAAAACAAAATACTTTTATAAAGTTATTTGTTTTATTAGGCAATAATTAGAATATATTATATTTTATTTAAAAGATTTTGCTTTAAATATGGACCGTCAGATTAAAGCAAATCAATCTGAACCATTCATGAGTTAGTTACTATGCATTCCATTTTTCTATAAATAGAAGCTCATTCTTTCATTATTTCTTACGAATTCACTGAAACTCTAGATAGAGAAACTATAGAGAGAATTCTTCTTCTATAATTTTGAGCGTATTTCTTTAGAGTTTAAGAAAGCTTTGAGCGTAGTACAAGTTTCTTCGAGTATATCCTCGCCCTACCAGTCGGAATACTCTTCTTTCAACGGAAATGAGAATATAGCTGGGACGAGTCGGGGAACGGAGTGACGGTCCAGATGATAGCATTAGTAGTCCTCACTATCCTGTTAAATAGTGTGACAATAAATGTAATAAGGACTCCATTGGGTATGGATATTGTCTAGATGACAATATTTGTATTAAAACTCACAGCATATGTTTTGTCGTATTTTACACGACAGCTGTATAATTACGTTTTTATTTGTATTTTGTACCATGTATTTGGCGACTCAAGATGGGTGATGAATACCTAATTTTGGGGGCGTCACAGTTGGTATCAAAGCTTAGGGATATGATCCCTGGCTAAGATGTGAGGCAAGTACTAGGAGGGGAGAGACGGGGAATTCCTTCGCTAGTATGACTTACCTAAGTTTATTTGGTATTTAATTGGTCGGTCAGAGTATAGGAATAATATGTGATATTTTAATTAACCCTTGTTTTGTGACAGTGTTTGAAAATGGCATCTGAAAATGTTGAGATAAGCAATGGAGCAAAACAATATGATCGTGTCGCAATACAAGGCTAAGTTTGCAGAGTTATCGCGGTTTGCATCCCATTTGGTCGATAATGAGGAGCGAATGACGCGAATGTTTCTAAGAGGTTTGAAACCCTATATACGTCAATACCTCATCCTCATGTTTATATTATGTTGAAAGTCATATGTGGCCTGTAGTTCATAGATGGACTTGGTATGATTATGACCAGGGATTATTCGGTATAATCATGACCATAATATTACAAACGATATAGTAAAAGTCATCTTTGGCCCGTAGTGCATAGATGGACTTGGCGTGATTATGACCAGGGATTATTCGGTATAATCATGACCGTAATGTAACGAATGATGTGGTAAAAATCCTCATTTACAGTAGTGCATTGATGGACAGTTTTTGGTATGATTATGACTATGGATTCTCTTCGGCCAAGGGTGCAAAGATGAATTATTTTATAGCATGATCAGGACCGTTGATGAAAACACGATTATCCTTGGCCCGTAGTGCATGGATAATTCGTGGTCGTGATACTAAAGAATATCCTTGGCCTGTAGTGCAATGATGATTCGATGATGTGGATTAATTATTGAGCTGAGTCTCAGCAATGAAATATTAATTCATGGATGTGATAATAATGAATATCTTTGGCCGTAGTACAAAGATGAATTTATTAGTATGATTATGAGCAGAAATTGTGATTTGGTATAACCATGATTTTTGATGTTTCAGGTGAAAATATGTGATGAAAATTATCTTCGTACTGGGTGCGAAAAGGAATTCAGAATCACAATTATGATTATGAGTTATTCATATGATTGTGGACAGGAATTGTTGATTGATGTTATAGAGATATGGTCACTGGCGGAGATATTAGTCTAGAACAAGTAGGGGAGAGACGAGTAATATACTTCGCTAGGGTGTGACTTACCTAAGCCAAAATTTTTACTTGATAAGTTGACAATTTGTGATATGTCAATTAACCTTTGTTTTGAAGGTATATTTTAGAATGATATCTGAAATACAGGAGATGAGCAATGGACAAATTATGATATAGAGGATATAACCGGGAAGGTACAATCCGAAAAGAAAGCAAGGTATTCTCATCTCTTCGGACTATCAAGTACCTACGTAAATTTCGAGGGCGAAATTTCATAAGGAGGGAGATTGTGAGACCCCGAATTTTATGAAATAAAAGTATTCAATTTTTCTATTTTGGTGAATAGTTAAATTGATAAAAGTTTAAAGTTAAGGGTGACATTTGAAATTTTTTTCAAATTAAGTGATGATGAAGTTTTGTTTTATTCGTATTATTAACGTATTAAAACAGAAAAGTTTTTATATAAAACAGAATACTTTTATAAAGTTATTCGTTTTATTAGGCTAATAGTAAAATCTTTTTATATAAAACAGAATACTTTTATAAAGTTATTCGTTTTATTAGACAATAATTAGATTATATTATATTTAATTATGCATAGTATTGCATAGTGTTGCATAGTATTTTGCATAGTAAAATCTTTTTATATAAAACAAAATACTTTTATAAAGTTATTTATTTTATTAGTTAATAATTAGAATATATTATATTTTATTTAAAAGATTTTGCTTTAAATATGGACCATCAGATTAAAGCAAATCAATCTGGACCGTTCATGAGTTAGTTACTATGCATTCCATTTTTCTATAAATAGAAGCTCATTCCTTCATTATTTCTTACGAATTCACTGAAACTCTAGAGAGAAAAACTATAGAGAGAATTCTTCTTCTATAATCTTGAGCGTATTTCTTTAGAGTTTAAGAAAGTTTTGAGCGTAGTACAAGTTTCTTCGAGTATATCCTTGCCCTACCAGTCGAAATACTCTTCTTTCAACGGAAATGAGAATATAGCTGGGACGAGTCAGGGAACGGAGTGACGGTCCAGATGATAGCATTAGTAGTCCTCACTATCCTGTTAAATAGTGTGACAATAAATGTAATAAGGACTCCGTTGGGTATGGATTTTATCTAGATGACAATATTTGTATTAAAACTCACAGCATATATTTTATCGTATTTTACACGACAGCTGTATAATTACGTTTTTATTTGTATTTTGTACCATGTATTTGGTGACTCAAGATGGGTGATGAATACCTAATTTTGGAGGCGTCACACCTGACATCCTACAATCAGTTTTAAACAACCTTGATTAGTACCCACCAGTACAAAATTTATAAACACTATATATCTCACTATTGATGCACTTCATCAATCCCTCACTTAGAACTCTAAATGAGTCTTCTCTATCTCACTTATAGTTATAATCCTAAGGTTTTCCCCCCTACTTAAGGTTTATAACCTACAGCTTTGATACGAACATGTGATGCTCCCAAATCTGGGTTACCTAACTCCTTAGTTTGGTGCTCACGATCCATCATATAAATAACATCTAACTACCCATTTATTTATGAATATAAACATACATATCATTAATTAATATCATTATAACATCAACCCAGATTTTCTAACCTTAACATAACAAACATACCCTTAGATATACAAAAAGGATTATACATAACAACACAATAAATAAATTTCATATTAACTACTCTAAATTTGATTTGCCTTTGCCATTATTTTTCCTCGACCCTCCTATTTTTTCGTTCGAAATTTGAAATATTATATTTAAGCAAAATTGAAAGAACGAGTTTTGCTCATGAAGTTAAAACATACAATAAAGAATATGAATCAAGAATAATAGACTATAGATTCGATAGAACTTCAATAATGTTCAAAGGACTTTGAATTAGCTGAATAAATCATTTATCAATAACAAAACTTTATCGCATTTCATGCTAAACAATAATTCAGTGATGAAAGAGTAAAACGCTTTGGAAGTTTCAATAAGGTTTAATTGATTATCAAGAGATAATGCAATCGCAATAACAAAGTGGATAATTTCCTGATTTTATGTTGAGCGATCCTAATGGATCATGAACCGATCGAGTAATTAACAGTTATTTAAAGCTAAAATTACCCAAGTGTATCACATAACCATAAAGATTAAATTATACCCCTCCGCAAGTATATAAAGTGATCTGCTTCATTGTACCCAATATTATGCATAATACTCACACGCGCACAATGATCGTATATCCAACCATAAAGTCCCCTTTATATAAGGGTTGTTCATCTCAATCTTATAACAAAAGTCTTTACCACAACAATACGGTTTAGATTTAAAGAAATATTATGATTTCAACATCTAATATCTATATCGATGTAGCCGAAATAATTGGCATTGATCTTTCAATAACAATTGAGTTAGAACTTATCAAGTTTCAACAAATATCCGTCTAACCAAAAAAATTAGCTGAGACATAGCTCAAAACCGTTAAATAATAGACAAAAATCAACTGCACTATTTGTAATCAACAATAATACTTATTGATGTGATTAACCAACAATATTTATTCACCAGTCATGCTTTTGAAATTTAAAACTCAGTTTAAATTAATGAACTTGCACTAACTGCGAATAATCAATAATAAACCTCAGATGTTGAATAATAAACAATAATTACCCACTACTATATTTAAAAAGTAATAAATCGATATTGAGTTAAAGAAACTTGATTTGGCTGTTGACTACTGCTACATAATATAACTTAGCTATGTTTGAAAGACCTATAATCAATAATATCGGTCTCGCAATTAGCATAACACATCACAACATATAACACTATCATTTAAAGTCACTATATTACTTAATCACATAATTATGTAGTCATAACAATGTTTATAACCTATACAAACACTTATCAAGTCTAACTAGTTTAGTCTGGTTGGACTTCGATATCAATTCTAGGTCTTGATTTCTATTTCTGATAATTAACGAGTTTATTTTCAATCAAACTCTTATTCCAAAGCTTCAATATTATTTTAGATAATTAAAATATCATTCATAATATTTTTCGGAAGCTTATAATAATTTTCAAATAATTATTATATTTTATAATAATTTTCCAAACATTGATATTATTTTTAAATGATTTAAATATTGAATAATCACATTATCATTAATATTTAAATAATATTAAAATATTAATGAAATACTTGTCAAAATATTAAAGTTATTTATAATAACTCAAAATATTTTTCAAACACTAATATTCCCCTTAAATGATTTTTAAAATATTTAAAATTATTTTAAATAATTATCATTAATATTCAAATATTAATTTATTTTTCATCAAAATATTAAAAGTCATTAATTATAACTTCAAATATTTTTAAATCATTTATATCATTTTAAATGATTTTTAAATCAATAAAACCAATTTTAAACCATTTATTTAATATAATTATTAAATAATTCTAATATCATTAATATTAAATTATTAATGAAATTTATCTCAAAATATTAAAAGTCATCTTTTATAACTTAAAATATTTTTAAACACTTTATTATCATTTAAAATGATTTTTATAATATTAAAATCATTTTAACTAATTTATTTAATACATTTATTAAATAAATTTAATATCATTAATATTCAAATAAATAAAAATATTAATGAAAAATATGTCAAATTATCAAAAGTTAATTTTTATAACTTAAAATTATTTTTAAAACTCATTTTGAAATTTTTAGAAATTACTTTCTATTTTTAATGATTTTTGGAAATTAATATAATTAATTTTAATAAAACCGTCGCTATAGGCTTTAGCGACAGAAAGTATCACATTGGTGTTCTTAAGCCTCAAGAACACTCAAAATCAGTCTCCTTGGTGCCTACTTTGACTAGACTTAATTCTCAGTTGATGATGTTTCTAAGCTTCTAAATGTACTGATCATGTAGTATTGATGTAATACTACATGTAACAACAACAATCAAGGTCAAATTACAACATATAATGAAGATCTAAGCCTTCAAAATAGTCACATGTTAGCCCTTTAGGGTTACCTAGAAACCCCGATCGATTCTTAGTCATAGCTACTTTGTGGCTCGATTAACTTGGGTTCTGGTCAATGTTAAGGTGATTAAGTGTTACAATCTTGTAGTCCTCATGTCAAAGAACAACACTACTACACTTGGATAGCTTAACTACTTCACAATCACAAGATTTGAGCCGGTCAAACCTTGTCAGAAACCTTGTTCTTTAGTTTTCTGAAATTTCCACAAAACCACTTTTGTGTTCGGTCAACCTAGTTTGATTACTCACTACTTTGAATCTTCTTGTTGTTTATGTGATCTAAAGACATGATTCTATAGTCCATATACCAGAGTATAACATTGATACATTAACACTAACAAATCACATAACATCGATTTATGCACATGAACATCTTGCCAGACCAACCTGCGGAATTTCTGGGTTACCTAGAAACTCAAACCCATGACTGGTCAACCCACTTTGACCATCAATATCTTGGAATCTGGACATGCTATGAACATGATTCCACGTCTAGATTACTCCCTTCATAGCATACTACAACTCTATTACATCAAACAAGTCAAATCATTAACAGATCTAGATCTATGGCCTCTGACATTCGGTTGTCAGGCCATAAATCTAAGGTTCTTGACAGTTTTGAAAACTTAATTTTTGATCACTTTGATGTTATGGATCTATGATATAACATCATGGATCACTAAATAACATCTAATAACACATAACTAAACACATAAACACAACATCTATCTTAGCATACAAGATTAAATCAAGTTAGAGTTTATACATCTCTTTGATCAAGCTTTGATCTTGGCTTCCTAATCTGTTCTTGGGGTGTTAAGGACTTGGTTAGGGACTGAATTACTTGTCAATTTCGTGGCTTTAGTGTGAGAGAAACTTGGCTAAGTGTTTGGATACAAATGAGACTTGTTTTTGGATTTTCTCTCTCTTTAATCTCTCAAATTTGATTCATTGAATCTCAATCTTGCAAGGTGTCAAATAATATTTGATTTGGTCTTTGATATCAAGCACATGGGATAAACCAAGGTGATGAGTCACAAGATTTGTAAAATCTCTTAACTTAAAACTTAAGAGTATTTTAGTCATTTCACCTCCAAAAGGGTATTTTGGTAATTTCACACATGATTTTAAGGGTAGTCTAGTCATTTTACATGATTCCCTTTAATCTTAACCCTTAGGGTTTGATAATCACAATTAGAGTTTATTAATTAGGGTTTAGGGTTCCTGAATCAGAAATTAAGGTTTCTGGAAATAGAATTAGGGTTCCTAACTGATCGTTATGATTTCTTAATCACAGATTAGGGTTTCTAATCTATCATTAGGGTTTACTAAGGTTATACTTTATCTGATCAACCTTTGATCATTAATCTTATATAGTACAAACACATACTCACAAACACAATTACAATCACTGTAATAACTATCGAATCCCTATTCGTAACTAGGGTTAGGGTTTCATTAACTATTTAACATAACTTCATACATATTACTCAGTCAATACATCGTTTGACCATCTTTCTCAGCTCGTATCACAGATACTCAGCACAATATTGATAATCAATACCATTATTAATAAAAAAAATATTTGCAAAAATTGAATTGATTAAAATTCTAGGTCCTCACAACATATGCGGAAAGAAAGATTCTTAGTTCAAAGACGTTCGAAATTTCTTCCGAGGGGAGATGGTCCATTTCAAGTTCTCGAGCGTATTAATGACAATGCCTATAAATTGGATTTGTGGGTGAGTATAATGTTAGTGCCACATTTAACGTTATTAATCTAAGTTCGTTTGATGTAGGTGAAGATTTGAGGACAAATCCTTTTCAAGAGGAGAGGAATGATGAGGACATGGCCTGCGTGGACTCAAACAAGACTAAAGGGACGTGGGGATCAAGAAAGGCTAGAACTAAGAGGTTCAAACAAGGTCTCAATGGATTGATCCAAGATGTTTGGGTTGAAGCTAACACAAGGAAATTAATACAAGCCCAATTCTAATAGGAAATTAAAATTTTAAAAATTCTATTATAATTAGGATTTCTTTTTAATTAGAATTTCTTTTTCAAATTGATTTCTATTTCCTTATAGAAATTAGAGTTATAGTTTATAAATTCCTATTAGGATTAGGATAATTTGTTTCTATTGTTATTAGGATTTGGATTGTTCCTATTGTTATTAGGATTTGGATTATTTTGGATAATATAAATAGAGGTCCAAGTTGATGTAATCAAACACACTATTCATTATTCAATATATTTGTGAGGTTATTCTGTACTTTTGGTTCTTTGAAGAATTTGTAAGTAATTCTTAGTTATTTTTTTGAGATTCAATTTGACTTATCGTACAACAATTTATAGTTGTGTATGGCGTCTTCTACCACATCAATTGTCGATTGTGTTAGTTCCCAGTAGGCACAATATAGATCTAGAAGGGGGGGTTGAATAGATCCTTTTTCGTTTTAAATTCTTTTCTGGTTTATTTTGTATTGCTAATAATTTAGCATATGACAAACATAAGAATCTTTTCAAGCACAGCGGAATAAGTAAAAGATCCCCTTCATTGATATATACATAATCATGCATACATTGTTCGTAGAGTTAGTTCAATGGTAAGCAGTTAAAACATACATAGTAGTTATAGCAGTTAATGTACACAATGTAAATGACATAAAGTAAAAGACACAAGGGTTTTAAGTGGTTCGAGACTCAAGCTCCTAATCCACTCTTACGCTTTCAACTAGCGGTGATTTCCACTAAGGAAGGCGGCAAGACTCAATCAATTAAGATTCCTTCAAGGCCGGCCAGACCTTGGGACTTCAGCTCACTTAGAACTCTTCAAGGCCGTGACCTTGGAACTTCTCTAGTTCCTAGGAACTCTTCAAGCCCAAAGAAGCTTGAAACTCATTTAGTCCCTCCCATACAAGGACCCTCAGGCCCTTGCTTCTTGTTGTTGCGATTTGTTGTTGATGTTGGTGTTGAAATGCTAAGATGTCATTAATCTCGATCATCTTACAGACTTAGCGACTTGATGTGGTCCTCTTTGCATCATGCTTGATGTCCGACCACATCTTCTTTGGTGTCTGGTGATCTTCACTCTCTTGACTCATCTTCATCGATGTCGACTATGCACCATCACCATCTGGATTTGCTAAGTCTCTGTGCTTTTAGTAGTCTTCGTCTGGCACTTAGCAATCCCTGAACCCTTCTTGAATACTTTGCAGACATGGTTCTGCACTAGTTTAGTTTCAGCTTTCGGTTCATGGTGATCTGTAGAGTGGCTCTCCTGATCTTCTTTGTATTTAACCACCTTTTTGAATGATATCTTCTAGGCCTTCCCGGCTCTCAGCTTGGCTGCCATCTTCAGTGGCATTCTCATCTTTGTTGAGTGAAGCTTTTATCTGTTTGAGTTCTGCTACAAAGCTGCTTCACTTCCACCTTGGTAGTCTCACTGTCTCGATTTCACTTATCATCAATGGACTGACCCAATGCTTAATCACTTTAGCCTTGTTATTCAAAGGCTGACCAGTATCTTTGTGTATACTCCATCAGTTTATTCTTTGTTATGGCAAACACTACGATCTTGGTCATCTTCAAGATCGTTGTCTTCTTTCTGCTTGATAGCTACTGCACTAGCTGACTTTTCTTAGTCAGCTAGTGCAGTAGCTATCAAGCAGAAAGAAGACAACGATCTTGAAGATGACCAATACCGTAGTGTTCTCCATAACAAAGAAGACAGCTAGTCTCGCTTTCTGCTTGAAGTCTTCTTTTGATCTCCTTGTGGAAGACTTCATTTTGAATGGCTTCACAACTCAACCTTGATGCTGATTGGGTTGGTGCTCAGTTAGCTTGTATTCCATTCGTTGAGTGCCCTCTAATTTTCTTGGTGAGATGTATCTTTGCATTACCAATCAGAGGCTTCATTCCTTTGGATGTTCTGGGAGTGCTCATATGTTGAGAATCGTGTTTGCTCTACGATTCTACTTTGGCTTTATGAGCACATCCGTTGAGGTCTTAGTTCAACACTCTATGATTCAACTTTGGCTGCGCAAACACTACGATTCCGAGATCAGATCTTGACACTCTACGATTTCTGTCGTTGTGTTTGTTGTCTTCATCTGATCTTGCTGAACTACGATCTCTGACTCTTATACAATTAGTAGACTCTATGACTCTGAGTGTAGTCTACGATTCTTGACTTGGCTTTGGCAGTTGCTCGGTCGACTCGTAGGCAGGCTATCTCTACGATTCTGAACATGACTTCCTCAGCAGACTACGGATCTGAGGAAGTTCTTCTCGACACACTACGATCCTTCCTCGTCTCTCCTGGCAGTCTACAAACTCCAAGATCTACTATCTTGTAGACTATAATTCTACCTCGATAGCTCTCGAGTTATCCTTGACTCTCCTAGCAGACTACGATTTCTGGTGTAGTGTTCGACGATCAGACAAGCCTATCTATTACATCATGAGATCAACCTAACATGTTTGATCTTTCTATATTTATAGTCCTTGTACATCATTTCTTTTTAAGGACTTTCTGGTTGTTTTTTTGCTTATGTAGGATCAACCTAACATATTTGATCAATTCATTCTAAGTCCTTGTACATATGTTTCTATAATCTATCAGAGGACTTTACAGCTTTTCTTAATGCAAGCATACTTGCATATTCATTCATATATTTATCATAATCAAATCATATATAAATAGGAATATCATACACATGTTTATTGTGACGCCCCCAAAATAGGTATACAACACCCATTCTGAGTCGCCAAATACATGGTACAGAAAGCAAACTACAACTTCAATAATACAAATATCATGTAAAATACGACAACACATACTGTGAGTTTAAATACAAATATTGCCTTCTAGACAATATCCACACCCAAATAAGTCCTCATTACAATTATTCATACACTATTTTACAACAATAGTGAGGACTGCTACAACAACTTTCTAGAACCATCACTCCATACCCCGACTAGATCCTGTTATGCTCTCACATCCTGAGAAAAAAATAGAACAAAAAGGAAAAGGGTGAGCTCAACTAGCCCAGTAAAGAATATTATGACTAAGATAATATACAACAAATTATCGTTAGTCCTCAACAGGGAAAAATCTGATAAAATATAATAGAAAACAAGTTTTAGATCAACAACTGCAGCGGAAACAACAATCCATTAGAAGAGTCACGTAGAGAATGAGTTCTACTATCTTCTAAGATTTAAAAGTCCATCATCAATATTTTATCCCTGTAATAACAAACAATATACATCTCAGAATCAAATATTCATCTTTACACTACAGTGCCAAAGATATTCATTTATATCACCAATTGGTCATGTTCATCTCAAAACTGCTCATCTTTTTGCACTCACGGCCAAAGATATTCATCGATTAATCATTCATCTTTGACTATGGCCAAATATATTCAAATTTCACATGTAATCAACACCAACCAAAAGTGGATATTATGTGATATGTTAATTTGTTTAATTAACCCTTGTTTTATGGCAGTTTTAAGAATGGCAGCTGAGAACGTTATCAATGCAGCAATTATTGAATCAATAAAATAAAATATTAAACAGTAACTACTGTAACAATTATTGAGTAGTGCCTTCTTATGTAAGGATCAATAATTCAACAATATTGTGCAATACCGTGTGCTATTGTGCCATTACGCGTATTACTGTATTTTAACCACCGGGTATTCCAACAGTGTTAACGATAACGATTACGCCATTATTTGTAATAACTCAAAATTATTGTTTTCTTCATCCGAAAGTTATTCTATTACAGGGCCCACAAATGACTGCGCCGTTGTACGGATATTCCCGACAAAAAGAATATTCCACGACCAAACGAATATTCCCCGACAGAAATGAATATTTTATAACCACTTACTTATTTTGTAAAATTTGCACATTTCACCCATAACCAAAGTATTATATTAAATTAACTCCTTATTATTTCAAGATAATAAATAGAGAAAATTTAATTTTATTCATAATAAGTTGGGGTCTTACAACCTCCCCTCCTTATGAAATTCCGTCCTTGAAATTGACGTACGTACCTGGTGTTTCGAACAGATGAGGGTACCTCGCTTTCATTTCCGATTCCAACTCCCAGGTCATTTCTTCTATAGCATGGTTTCTCCACAAAACCTTGACTTGTGGTATAACCTTTGTTCGTAGGATATGCTCTTTCCTATCCAATATCTTGACAAGTACCTCCTCGTACGTTAAATCTTCGGCTATCTCGTCTGGTTCTAACGCAATAATGTGGTTTGGGTCTTTCACATATTTACGAAGCATAGATATGTGAAAAATATTATGAACACGAGACATACTTGGAGGTAATGCGAGTCTATAGGCCACATTTCCTATTCAGTCAAGAATCTCAAATGGTCCAACAAATCGTGGATTTAGCTTTCCTCTCTTCCCAAATCTTGTAACTCCCTTCCATGGAGCAATACATAACAATACATGATCTCCAATATTAAACTCCACGACCTTTCGATGAAGATCAGGATAACTCTTTTGTCGATCTTGTGAAGTCTTTATCGTTCTTGGGATAATTTGAATCTTTACGTAGTCATCATGCGTACTAATTACGGTCCCAACAACGTTGCTTCTCCCACCTCGTCCCAGCATACTAGAGAACGACACTTTCGTCCATACAATGCCTCAAATGGAGCCATGCCTATACTTGCTTGATAACTGTTGTTGTAGGAGAATTCCACCAGTGGCAAGTACTTATCCCAACTTCCTTTGAAATCTAGAACACAGAGTCTTAATAGATCTTCAAGGGTTTGAATAGTTCTCTCTGATTGTCCGTCCGTTTGAGGATGATATGTTGAATTGAATCGTAAATTCGTGCCCATAGCTTTCTTTAAGCTAACCCAAAATCTTGAAGTGAATCTTGGCTCACGATCCGAAACTATGGATACTGGCATGCCATGCAATCGCACAATCTCATTCACATACATACTAGCAAGACGTTCAAAGAAATAAGTCTCACGTATAGGCAAGAAATGAGCAGACTTGGTTAATCTATCAACAATAACCCAAATCGCATTTATGCCTTGAGAAACCTTAGGAAGACCTGTAACGAAATCCATGGTAATGTGTTCCCACTTCCATTCCAGAATCTCAAGTGGTTGCAATGGACCTTTTGGCACTTGATACTCCTCCTTTAAACGTTGACAGGTTAAACACCTTGAGATAAACTCCGCGATCTCTCTCTTCATATTGTTTCACCAAAATGTATGTCGAAGATCATGATACATTTTGGTACTCCCAGGATGGATTGCAAATGGTGTGTTATGTGCCTCCATCATGATTCTATGCTTCAGGTCAAGATCGTTAGGAATGCAAAGTCTGGAGTTCACTCGAAGTATTCCTTCTTCATCGATTCCTACTTCTAGAATAGCACCTTCTTACACTTTCTTCTTCATACGCATCAGCCCCAGGTCCGAAGCTTGAGCAACTTTAACTTTATCGATTAAAGTCGGTTCTACTCGTATGTTTGATATCATCACGTGGGTACTTGGAGCCTTTAACTCTATTTCCATCCTTTGTAAGTCGTTAAAAATGGGCCTTTGTGTTAACAACATTGCACTCGTACCCGCATATGATCTTCTACTCAATGCGTCAGCTACAATGTTTGCTTTTCCAGGATGATATTGAATGCTATGGTCGTAATCCTTCAACAACTCAAGCCAACATCGTTGTCACATGTTGAGTTCCTTTTGGGTGAAGAAATATTTGAGGCTTTTATGATCCGTATAAATCTCCACTTTCTCCCCATACAGGTAGTGTCTCCAGATTTTCAAACGCAAAAACAACTGCTGCCAACTCCAGATCATGAGTAGGATAATTCCTCTCATATTCTTTGAGTTGTCGCGAGGCATAAGCTATGACTTTCCCATGTTGCATGAGAACACATCCTAACCATTTGCCTGAAGCATCGCTGTAGATAACAAATCCATCCGAACCAGATGGTATTGTCGAGCAGTCATCAAATGAGTCTCCTCTTGAGCTCTTGGAAACTCTTCTCGCATTCCTCGCTCCATACGAATTTTTCATCTTTCCGAGTCAGCTGAGTTAACGGAGTAGTGATTCAAGAAAATCCTTCCACGAATCTCCAATAATAACCAGCTAAGCCTAGAAAGCTACGCACTTCGGTCATCGACTTCGGCTGCTCCCAACTTTGGATTGCTTCAATCTTTGCCGGGTCAACAGATACTCCATGTTTTGACACTACGTGCCCAAGGAATGCTACTTCCTTAAGCCAGAACTCGTATTTCTTCAACTTGGCATATAGCTTGTTGTCACAAAGTCTTTGAAGTACCAGCTTCAAATGGTGCTCATGATCTTCACGGCTTTTGGAATAGGTGAGGATGTCATCAATAAAGACAACAACGAACTGATCTAAATATTCCTTGAATACACGGTTCATCATATCCATGAAAGCAGCAGGAGCATTAGTCAATCCAAAAGGCATGACTAAGAATTCATAATGCCCGTACCGAGTTCTGAAGGAAGTCTTTGGAATATCCTCGCTTTAATCTTGGTGATGATATCCGAGCGAAGATCGATCTTTGAAAAGTATTGTCTGCTTGCAACTGGTCAAACAGGTCATCAATGCGAGGTAGTGGATACCTATTCTTGATGGTGACATGGTTTAATTCTCGGTAGTCAATACAAAGTCGTATACTCCCGCCTTTCTTCTTTACGAATAAAATAGGAGCACCCCAAGGAGATGTACTAGGACAAATAAAACCGATGTCTAACAATTCCTGTAGTTGGACTTTTAACTCCTGAAGTTCAGTAGGAGCCATTAGATATGGGGTTTTAGAAATGGGTTTTGTACCCGGTTCAAGATCAATAACGAATTCAACTTCACGCTCTGGGGGTAGACCAGGAACTTCTTCAGGAAATACGTCAGGAAATTCATTAACAACAGGAATATTATTCAAATCTGACGTGTTATTGCTCAAGTCCATAATATGGGCTAAGAAATCTTGACATCCGTTTTTTAATAAACGAATAGCTTTATTGCTTGATATGATAGTGACTGATTTTAATGGTTTAGTTGCTTGAATTTGTATAACAGGTTGGTTAGGAATATGACAACTAACAACCTTACGAAAACAATCAATTTTGGCATGATGAGTGGTTAACCAATCAATCCCTAAAATCACATCAAATGCAAGTATCTTTAAAGAGATAAGATCAACAGGTAATGTGATTGTGCCAACTTGGATCAAGCAAGATTTATAAACTGTAGATGTAACAAAGGTTTCACCCAACGGAGTTTCAACAGATAAATTAAAGTCCAATTTCTCCGGAGTCAAGTTTAAACGTTGATCACAAGCAGGAGAGATAAAAGAATGGGTAGAACCGGTATCTAGTAAGGTATAAACTTTGTAAGAGTTCAAGATTAGCTTATCCGTGATCACCTCGTTCGGGTTTCTCGTGTTTTGGCCAGTCACGACAAACGCCCTTCCTTGAACCACCGACGTTGTTTTGTCCGTAGTCGCCTTTGGTGTCGTCGTCACAGCTGGACTTTTCTTCGCTACCGGACAAAATTGGGCTATATGACCATCTTTTCCACAACTGAAACATACCTTGGAAGGCTGTGAACAGTTTGGACTTATGTGCCCCTCCTCTCCGCATCTATAGCATCTAATTGGCGGTCGTTCTCCTCCCCTAAAATTTGTTGTTGGTGTTGGTGCTACTACTGATGTCTTCTCGTCATTGTTGAATCTTCTCTTTTTGAAATTTCCGCTTGACTCTCCTCTCCTGTTATCATGGCCACGATGACCTCCCGAGTGATTACCGCTTTTGTCTGTATTCTTTCCTCCTCGCTGGTTATCATCGCTCCGATGATCTTTGTCACCGTATGACCACAGTTGTGGTCCCAGGTTGAACATACTCGTTATCACGCCTAATAATTGAGCCATGTTTACAACATCTGAATATAAAGAAAATTTATGAGAGATAAGATATTGTCGAATCTCGGGTTTTAGACCTCTCAGAAACATCCGCGTCATACGTTCCTCATTTTCCACCAAATGAGGTGCAAACTGATAACTCACTGAACATTGCCTCGTCTTTGAGACACCGTCATGTTGTTACATTCTAGTCTTATAAACTCTACCTCCTTCATATGACGAATACTTTCAGGAAAGTACGTATCATTGAACAGTTTCTGAAATCTTTCCCAAGACATGTTAAATGCGCTTGGCTGGGTACGCTTCACAGATTCCCACCAATAATCTGCTTCACCACGGAACATAAAGGTGGCGAATGGAACCTTCTGTTCCTCCGTGCATCCCAAGACATCGAATATTTTGGTCATCTGCTTGACCCACGTCTCTGCCTGACCCACGTCTCTGCCTTAATCGGATCCAACTTTCCCCAGAAATCTGGTGGTCCCAACTCCTTGAACTGCTTGGTTGTGACAGACCGTGCGTTGCTATCATTTCCACCCGTATTTTGTACACGAGTCTCCCCTGTTTGATTTTGCATGAATTGCAAAAAGCTTCTAAACATCGCATCATTCATCATTTGCTCGGTAGTGTTGTTTACAGGAGGAATATTGCCTTCCTATTGCACGTTCTCTTGGTTGGTAATCAAAGGTTGTTCCACGGTCTCATATACTCCATTGTTAACGTTCTCAACTGCCATTCTTAAAACTGCCATAAAACAGGGGTTAATTAAATAAATTAACATATCACATAATATCCCTATATTATGACCGACCAACAAATAAACTTTGGTAGGACACACTGGCGAAGGATTTACTACACTCTCCCCTCCTAGTTCTATTCCCCGATCTCCGCCAGATACCATATCCCTAAGCTCTGATACCAACTGTGACGCCCCCAAAAAAGGTATACATCACCCATTCTGAGTCGCCAAATACATGGTACAGAAAAACAACTACAACTTTATTAATACAATTGTCGTGCAAAATACGACAACACATACTGTGAGTTTAAATACAATATTATCTTCTAGACAATATCCACACCCAATTAAAGTCCTCATTACAATTATTGATGCACTATTTTACAAAATAGTGAGGACTACTAAAACAGCTATCTTGAATCATTACTCCTTACCCCTATTAGTCCACTGCTAAACTCTCACCTCCCCGAGAAGAAAAATGGAACAAAAAGGAAAAGGGTGAGCTCAACTAGCCCATAAAGAACATTATGACTAAGATAATATACAACAAATTATCCTTAGTCTTCAACGAGGAAAAATCGATAGAATACAACGAATGACAAGTTTTAGATCAACAATCAGTAATGGAAAACAATAATTCATTAGAAGAGTTAAGTAGAGAATGAAATCTACTATCATCTATGAATTTAAAAGTCCATCACCAATATTTTATCCCTGTAACATCAATGAATATACATCTTTGCACTACGGGCCAAAGATATTCATTTGTATCACCAGTTGGTCATGTTCATCTCAACACCTGTTCATCTTTGCACTACGGGCCAAAGATATTCATCAGGTAATATTTCATCTTTGCACAACAGGCCAAAGATATTCATCAAGTATCACCATTAAGGACTGAGGATGATGAAAAACATTTTAGAGAACGAATCCAATAAGACAGAAGGACAAATATTAGGGATTCGTATTTCGGTTTATCCAAATTCAATAATATTCCATAATAACCAAGTGTGAAGTAGAATTCAAAAATAAAGATCAAAACATGGATACAATCAAAGATAGTAACCATAAAAGACATCTGGAAGAAAAAGAGAAAATTTCATTTTTAATTGAATAGTCTTGAAGTATTTGTGAATAATGTCGATCGTGAATAGTCTTGAGTATCGTGAATAGTAACCCCGACACAACAAGTTCCAAATTTGATTAAAAGTTCAGATCAATACTTCGGCATAATGATATTGAAAGAAATAATATCATATATGAAGAAAAATAACATCCCTTACCTCAAAGAAACAGTACTTCGGAATGAAAGGTCGGAAGTGACGCTGAATGAAACTTGTACTGAACAGCAACTCTCAAAGTATATAAATACTCACAATATACGCTCGATAATATAGAGAGAGAAAGAGAGAAAACTTATGTTTCTGATGTGATTTTCAATTCTAACTTAGCCCTCTATTTATAGGAAAATGTTAGCCCGCCGAAGCAGACTTGACCTGCTACTTGATGGCTTTACCTACTACTATTGCCACCCACCACATTTGAAATTCAATTTGAGCACATTTCTCACCAACCACAAGTGGGGCCCACTCAATTCTAGAATTTCCACCAAAATCATTTATAACCCTAATTTCCGAAGCAGTCACCTCTTAAAATTCATAACAAATCATTCGTTCATTTTTAATGGTTCAAAATTTGTGGACATATACCCAACTTATATATGTATAACATATCCAAAAATCACAACGATCCAACGGTCAGATTAAAAATTATAATTCACGCAATATATCGTAAAAATACTGATTTGATTTTTAATACCTCCATTCCGACAAAAATACAGATAAAACACCTCAACATTAACTCCTTTAATTATAATCACATAAAATAAATAAATCCATCATTTATATAAAATAAATATTTTGTTATCATATAAATTAATAATTAATTATTCACAAATAATATTACAGAATCACAATTATGACAACCAGGCCGTTCCTAGGAAAGAGGGGGCTTTTCAATAAGAATTTCTCCTTACTGGCGCGCAATTAGATGACCTAACCTCTCCTTGACAGAACTTTCTAGACATTACCAATAATGTTATCTAATAATATTATTCAAATAATATGAATTATTGATCTGATAATAAAAAATATTGTGCAATGACAATTATTAAAACAATAATAATATAAACTATCAATGCAGCAATTATTGAATCAATAATATAAAATATTAAACAGTAACTACTGTAATAATTATTGAGTAGTGCCTTCTTACGTAAGGATCAATAATTCAACAATACGGTGCAATCTCGTGTATTCTCTTTGTGCCATTACGGCGTATTCATCGTATTTTAACCAAATTATTCTAACAGTGTTAACGGTAACGATTACGCCGTTATTTGTAACAACTCAAAATTGTCGTTGTGAGACCCCGAATTTTTATGAAATAAAAGTATTCAATTTTTCTATTTTTGTGAATAGTTAATTTGATAAAAGTTTAAAGTTAAGGGTGACATTTGAAAAATTTTCAAAGTAAGTGATAATGAAGTTCTGTTTTATTCGTATTATTAACGTAATAAAACAAAAACATCTTTTTCTATAAAACAGAATACTTTTATAAAGTTATTCGTTTTATTTGATAATAATTAGATTATATTATATTTTATTATGCATAGTGTTGCATAGTATTTTGCATAGTAAAATCTTTTTATAAAGTTTTTCGTTTTATTAGATTATAAATAGAATATATTATATTTTATTTAAAAGATTTTGTTTTAAATATGGACCGTCAGATTAAAGTAAATCAATCTGGACCGTTTATGAGTTAGTTACTATGCATTCCATTTTTCTATAAATAGAAGCTCATTCCTTCATTATTCTTACGAATTCACTGAAACTCTAGAGAGAGAAACTATAGAGAGAATTCTTCTTCTATAATCTTGAGTGTATTTCTTTAGAGTTTAAGAAAGCTTTGAGCGTAGTACAAGTTTTTCTTTGAGTATATCCTCGCCCTACCAGTCGAAATACTCTTCTTTCAAAGGTAAGAAATATCATTATTGTGTAAGGGGTGTTATTCTTTCTCATTCATAAAGAGAACTGCTGTTATTCCATTCTTTATTATTACATTAGAATAACTTTTGTATCTGCTGACATACCCTATACATAACTTTGTATCGCCACATACCCTATACTTGGTGAAATTCTTACATTATTCCATTCTTTATTATTACTCGTTGGAATAACTTTGTATCATGCTTAATACCCTATACTTGGTGACATTCTTCTATGATTACATCTTTATTATTCTATTGGAACATCCTCATGCATGTGTTTTACACCGGACCTGGTTCCATCTTTATTATTCTGTCTTTATTATTATATTGGAATATCTTGTAGGTGTGAATTTCACCGACTGGTTCCATTTATTATTACATTGGAATAACTTTTGTATCTGCTGATTACTAGTATACTTGGTGATGTCTGTTGTTATTCAATTCTTTATTATTACATTGGAATATCTTGTACATGTGTTTTACACCTACCTAATTCCGTTATTCATTATTACATTGGGAATAACATGCATGCGGTCTCTCTATCGCATGCATGGTGAATCCTTCCATTATTCCATTCTTTATTATTCTATTGGAATAACTTTTATGCATGTGGATTTCCATGTGCATGGTGAATGATCCTTTGTATTCATTCCTTATTAAATTGTGGAAAATATCTGTTTACGTTGATTATGATGAGAGTCATAATAAAAGCATTCGATTGATGAAAATCAGGGGTATATGAAGTATTAGTAAGTGTTATGATGAGTTATGTTGGTTATTATATGAAAACATGAAAGTTTCTTAGAAATCACAAAGAGTTGAAAAATCAAATTTTGGTAAAAACATAACACGAAATTCAATTGACCATATCTCCTATTGTATTTTGAATTTTTGAGTGTGGTCAAGTCCCAGAGTTAGATCTATGAGTTACCTAACTTATCCAATTGGAATCACTGGAAAAGGTGTTGTAAATTTTCGTGTGGACTGATTTTAGCAAAGGGGTCGGAAACTGAAAATTTCCAAAAAGCTGCTGCCATGATTTTAGAGGGGCTGTTTCGGCCACTTAATTTGTGAGAAAAAATCTGGCCTTTTGAGACATGAAAGTATATGGTATAAAGTACCTCCTGTCCAAAAATGAACTCATTCTGACTTAAAATGAGCAAGTTATGACCATTTCAATATTTAGATTTTTTTCAATGAAAAACGCTATAACCGGAGTTCTATAGCTCCGATGACCATGAAATTTAAACTGGAAGCTCATGTTAACATGTGTAAGATCCTGCCAAGATTTGGGAATTTTTGGAGTTAAACTTGAGGTAGCTAATTTCTTAAGGAATTAATTAGAAATTGATTTTTAAAAAATAGTAAATTAATTTTAAAAATTTTGAAAAAAATATATATTCAATATGGGACTATATTGTGCTTAATCCCAGAAAAGAATAATTTTTGGGACTGATTTGGTATTTTTCATGAAAATAGTTTAGTTACGAACATATGAGTTAAATATGTTATGTGAAGTAACAAAGTTGGAAAATAAGATTTTATGACTTGAAAATCCTATATAAGGTATGTGCAGATTTTTGATGAGTAATTTGATCATTGGTGATGAAATCTTATGAGTATGACATTTTTGAATGATTAAATGCATTATTTGGTAGAGTGTAAATAATTGAAATAAATTGTTTATAAGTTTAAGAAGTGATTAAAATATTGTTATAATATTAACAATATTAGATTATGAGTTTATTAAATGATGGACAATATTTGGATAAATTTAAAGTCTTTAATATTTATCGTTGATTTCGTTTGATTAATGCTTATAATATTGTCATCATCCTCATGTTTATAATATGTTGAAAGTCATTTGTGGCCTGTAGTGCATAGATGGACTTGGTATGATTATGACCAGGGATTATTCGGTATAATCATGACCGTAATGTTACAAATGATGTGGTAAAAGTCATCTTTGGCCCGTAGTGCATAGATGGACTTGGTATGATTATGACCAGGTGTTATTCGGTATAATCATGACCGTAATGTTACAAATGATGTATTAAAAATCCTCATTTGCCGTAGTGCATTGATGGACAGTTTTTGGTATGATTATGGCTATGGATTCTCTTCGGCCAAGGGTGCAAAGATGAATTGTTTTATGGCATAATCGGGGACTGATTGATGAAAACACGATTATCTTTGGTAGTAGTGCATGGATAATTCGTGGTCGTGATACTAAAGAATATCCTTGGCACATGGTGCATGGATGATTCGATGATGTGGATTAATTATTGAGCTGAGTCTCAGCAATGAAATATTAAATCATGGATATGATAATAATGAATATCTTTGGCCGTAGTGCAAAGATGATTTAATTAGTGTGATTATGAGCAGAAATTGTGATTTGGTATAACCATGATTTTTGATGTTTCAGGTGATGATAGGTGATGAAAATTATCTTCGTCCTGGGTGTGAAAAGGAATTCAGAATCACAATTATGATTATGAGTTATTCATATGATTATGGACATAAATTGTTGATTGATGTTATAGGGATAAAACATTATTGGTGGACTTTTTACATGGAGAAGATAATAGACCTGATGGTCTATTTGACTCTTTTAATGGATTGCTCGTTCCGCTGCAACTATGGTTGAAAAGTTTTATCATCTACCATATGTTCTAAATCTCTGATTTATTATTGACAAAAGCTATTGATAATTTAATTATCTTTAGTTATGATATTCTTTACTAGGCTAGTTGTGCTCACCCTTTTGCTTCATAATTCCTTTCAGGTAATAAGAGAGTAGTAGCTAGGTCGGAAAGGGGATAACAGGGGAATAGAACAGTGGTCTATAGCTGTTGAGGTTCTCCCTAAATAGTATGGAAATAATTTTATTGAGAACTTTAGATAAGTGTGTCATATTGTATATGTCATTTGATATTTAATTTTGGTGAACCAAATAGGGTGAGGTGAACCCAACTTTGGAAGGGTGTTTTGCCACTATCATACAAGATGTCTAATGACATACAACCTCGTGTTATCATAAGACATGGTTGTGCACATCCACTTGCTGAGTATATCTACGAGCACTACCTATATGATCTTGGAGTTTATGTGAAATATAATATTCACTTGGAGACAGTGGAGATAGTTATATGTCAAGAGAAGACTCATCATTGGAAAGAAGATGATAGTAATCTTCTAGTTTTTCTTTGGGGTCTATTGGGTCAACCAAGGATAATTCTGTGGACATATGATATCTATCATAACCTAGACGCATGGCCTCCCATGTACGAAGGTTTCCTTGAGCACTTCCCAAAGATTTTAATTTCAAAAACAGTTTTTGACTGTACGTTTATGTAAGGTGCAATCATGACAGAAGTCACAGTTGGTATATGTATTTGTATTTAAAACTCATAGTATACATGTCGTTGCATTTTGCACGACAGTTGTATAAATGAAGTTGTATTTGATTTTTATAGTGTATTTTTCTAGCGACTCAGAATGGGTGATGTATACCTATTTTTGGGGGCGTCACAGTTGTTTTCTTCATCTGACAGTTATTCTATTATAGGGCCCACAAATGACTGCACCGTCGTACAGATATTCCCGACAAAAAGAATATTCCACGACCAAACGAATATTCCCCGACAGAAATGAATATTTTATAACCACTTGCTTATTTTGTAAAATTTGCACATTTCACCCATAACCAAAGTATTATATCAAATTAACTCCATATTATTTCAAGATAATAAATAGAGAAAATTTAATTTTATTCATAATAAGTTGGGGTCTTACAAATATTATTCAAATAATATGAATTATTGATCTGATAATGGAAAATACTGTGCAGTGACAATTATTGAAACAATAATAATATAAACTAACAACGCAACAATTATTGAATCAATAAAATATTGAACAGTAACTACTGTAACAATTATTGAGTAGTGCCTTCTTACGTACGAATCAATAATTCAATAATACTATGCAATACCGTGTGCTACTGTGCAACCACGCGTATTACTGTATTTTAACCACCAGGTAATCCAACAGTGTTAACGGTAACAATTACGATGTTATTTATAAAACTCAAACTTTGTCGTTTTCTTTCATCCAACTGTTTTCCGTTATGTGGCCTACAAATGACTGCGCCGTCGTACGGAGATTCCCGACAAAAAGAATATTCCACGATCAAACGAATATTCCCCGATAGAAATGAATATTTTATAACCACTTGCTTATTTTGCAAAATTTGCATATTTCACCCATAACCAAAGCATTATATCAAATTAACACCTTATTAATTTAGAATAATGAATAAAGAAAAATCAATTTTATTTATAATAAGTTGGGGTCTTACAACCTCCCCTCCTTATAAAATTTCGTCCTCGAAATTGACGTACGTACCTGGCACTTCGAACAGGTAAGGGTACATCGCTTTCATTTCCAATTCCAACTCCCAGGTCATTTCTTCAATAGCATGGTTCCTCCACAAAACCTTAACTTGTGGTATAACCTTGGTGCGTCGGACATGCTCTTTCCTATCCAAGATCTTGACAGCTACTTCCTCGTACGTTAAATCTTCGGCTATCTCATCTGGTTCTAACGCAATAATATGGTTTGGGTCGTCCACATACTTAGGTAACATCGATACGTGAAAAACGTTATGAACACGCGACATACTTAGCGTTAAGACGAGTCTATAGGCTATAGTTCCTACTCGATCGAGGATTTCAAATAAATTAAAGGTTTGAGCTTTCTTCTCTTCATCGACTCTTACTTCTAGAATAACGCCTTCTTGCACCTTCTTCTTTATATTCATCAGCTCCGGTGTGTAGCTTAAGCGACTTTAACGTTATTGATTAAAGTCGATTCTACTCGTATATCATCACGTGGGTCCCTAGAGTCGTTAACTCTATCTTTATCGTTTGTAAGTCATATAAAATGGGTCTTTGTGTTAACAACATCACACTCGTACTCGTATATGATCTTCTACTCAACACGTCAGCTACCACGTTCGCTTTTCCAGGATGGTATGGTCAGAACAGGTGCCGAAATGAGTCGCCTCTTGAGCTCTTGGAAAATCTTCTCGCATTCCTTGCTCCATATGAATTTTGTTTCTTTTCGAGTCAGCTGAGTTAACAGAGTAGCGATTTGAGAAAATCCTTCCACGAATCTCCGATAATAACCAGCTAAGCCTAGAAAGCTAGATATTTCGATTACTGACTTAAGTTTCCCTCAACTGTGACTCATATCCCAATCTTGGATTGCACATCACAATGGCTCCTATCGTTTTACCACCACACAAATATAAAGTTCCCTATGGAGAGTCTGGCTTTGGTGCATTCCACAAAGGAAGTCACCAGATAGAGGCTTGAGTACCAACTCTTGTACTTGGGTTTTTAACTCCTAAAGTTCAATAGGAGCCATTCGATAAAAGATTTTAGAAATGGGTTTTGTACCGGGTTCAAAGTCGATATTCAATATCATACTCTGGGGGTAGGCCAGGAAGTTCTTCAGGAAATACGTCAAGAGATTTACTAACAACAGAAATATCATTCAAATCTGACGTATTTTTGTTCAAATCCATGAAATGGGCTAAGAAAGCTTGACATCCATTTTTTAATAAACAAATGGCTTTATGGCTTGATATGAAAGTGTTTAACTTCAATGGTTTGGTTACTTGAATTCGCATAACAGGTTGGTTAGGAATATGAAAACTAAAAACTTACGAGAATAATCAATTTTGGCATGATGAGTGGTTAACCAATCAATCCTTAAAATCACATCAAAAACAAGTATCTTTAAAGAGATAAGATCAACAGGTAATGTGATTGTGCCCACTTGGATCAAACAAGATTTATAAACCGTGGATGTAATGAAAGTTTCTCCTAATGGAGTCTCCACTGATAAATCAAAGTCTAATTTCTCCGGAGTCAAGTTTAAACGTTGAGCACAAGTAGGAGAGATAAAAGAATGGGTAGAACCGATATCTAATAAGGTATAGATTTTGCAAGAATTTATAATTAATTAACTCATGATACCTTTATTCAGGTTCCTCGCGTTTTGGGCAGTCACGACAAACGTTATTCCAAAAACTGCTAACTTTGTTTTGTCTGTATCCGCCTTTGGTGCCACCGTCCCAACTGGAATTGATTTTGCTATAGGACAAAATCGAGCTATGTGACCTTCCTTTCCATAATTATAACATACCTTGGAAGACTGTGAACAATTTGGACTTATATGTCCCTCCTCTCCGCATCTGTAGCATCTAACCGGCAATCGTTCTCCTCCCCTAAAATTTGTTGCTGGTGCTGCCGCCGACGTCTTCCCGTCATCGTTAAATCTTCTCTTCTTGAAATTTTCACTTGACTCACCTCTCCTATTATCATGGCCACGATTACCACCCGAGTGATTACCGCTTTTGTCTGTATTTTTCCCTCTTCGCTGGTTATCATTGCTCCGATGATTGTTGTCACCGGTATGACCCTGGTTGTGGTCCCTCGGTTGAACATACTCACTATCTCGCTCTAATAACTGAGCCCTATTCACAACATCTGAATATAAATAAAGATTGTGAGAAATGAGGTATTGACGTATTTCGGGTTTCAAACCTCGCAGAAACATTCGTGTCATTCGTTCCTCATTCTCTACCAAATGAGGTGCAAACCTGGATAACTCTATGAACTTCGCCTCGTACTGGGACACCGTCATGTTGTTCTACTCCAGTCTAATAAACTCTACCTCTTTCATATGACGAATACTTTCAGAAAAGTACTTGTCATTGAACAGTTTTTGAAATGTTTCCCAAGACATGTTGAGTGCGGCTGGTTGGGTACGCTTCACAGATTCCCACCAGTAATCTGCCTCACCACGAAACATAAAGGTGGCGAATGGAACCTTCTGTTCCTCTGTGCATCCTAAGACATCGAATATCTTGGTAATTTGCTTGACCCACATTTCCGCCTTAATCGGATCGAGCTTTCCCCAAAAATCTGGTGGTCCCAACTCCTTGAACTGCTTGGCTGTGACAAACCGCGTGTTGCCATCATTTCCACCCGTATTTTGTACACGAGTCTCCCTCGTCTGATTTTGCATAAACTGCAA
This sequence comes from Panax ginseng, assembly GCA_020205605.1. Lineage (NCBI taxonomy): Eukaryota > Viridiplantae > Streptophyta > Magnoliopsida > Apiales > Araliaceae > Panax > Panax ginseng. Next base: position 18,238,722 of record CM035134.1, read on the forward strand.
AAAGCTCGTAAACATTCCATCGTTCATCGTTTGCTTGGTAGTGTTGTTTACAGGAGGAATATTGCCTTCCTGTTGCACGTTCTCTTGGTTTGTGACTAAAGGTTGTTCCACAGTCTCATACACTCCATTGTTAACGTTCTCAGTAGCCATTCTTAAATACTGCCATAAAATAAGGGTTAATTAAACAAATTAACATATCACATAATATCCCTATATTATGATCGACCAACAAATAAGCTTAGATAGGACACACTAGCGAAGGATTTACTCATATCTCCCCTCCTAGTTCTATTCCCCGATCTCCGCTAGAGACCATATCCCTAAGCTTTGATACCAACTGTGACGCCCCCAAAATAGGTATACAACACCCATTCTGAGTCGCCAAATACATGGTACAGAAAGCAAACTACAACTTTAATAATACAAATATCGTGTAAAATACGACAACACATACTGTGAGTTTAAATACAAATATTGCCTTCTAGACAATATCCACACCCAAATAAGTCCTCATTACAATTATTCATACACTATTTTACAACAATAGTGAGGACTGCTACAACAACTTTCTAGAACCATTACTCTATACCCCGACTAGATCCTGCTATGTTCTCACCTCCTGAGAAGAAAAATGGAACAAAAAGAAAAAGAGTGAGCTCAACTAGCCCAGTAAAGAATATTATGACTAAGATAATATATAACAAATTATCGTTAGTCCTCAACAGGGAAAAATCTGATAAAATATAATAGACAACAAGTTTTAGATCAACAACTACAGCGGAAACAACAATCCATTAAAAGAGTCACGTAGACAATGAGTTCTACTATCTTCTAAGATTTAAAAGTCCATCATCAATATTTTATCCCTGTAATAACAATCAATATACATCTTTAATCAAATATTCATCTTTGCACTACAGGCCAAAGATATTCATTTATATCACCAAATTGGTCATGTTCATCTCAACACTGCTCATCTTTTGACTACAGGCCAAAGATATTCATCCAGTTAATCATTCATCTTTTTTGCACTACAGGGCCAAAGATATTCAAGAATATCATCATTTAGGGTAGAGGATGATGAAAATATTTTTAAAAAATGAATCTAGTGAGACATGAAAAGACAAATATTAGGGATTCGTATAACAGTTTATCCAAGATCAATAATACTTCAAAATAACCAATTTTGAAGCAGAACTCAAAATAAAGATCAAAATATGGATACAATCAAAGATAGTAACCATAATAGACATCTTGGACAAAAAGAAGAAAATTTTATTTTTCGATGAATAGTGTTGTATTCGTGAATAGTGTCGTATACGTGAATAGTGCCGTATACGTGAATAGTAACCCCGACACAAAAAGTTCCAAATTTGATTAAAAAGTTCACCAATATTTCGGCATGATGATATTGAAGAAAATAATATCATTTAAGAAGAAAATAACATCCCTTACCTCAAAGTAACCTTACTTCTGACTGAATTTCGGGTATAGTGCTGACAGAAACTCGCACCGTATAGCAACACTCAAAATATCAAAATACTCACAAGAATACGCTCGATAATCTAGAGAGAAAGAAAACTTGTTTCTGGTGTGATTTTCAATTATAACCTAAGCGTCTATTTATAGGAAAATGCTAGAACGCCAAAAGAGACTAAATAATAAACTAATATTATTATTATTTTTTCAATGTTATACGCCACCCTCCATTTGAAAAAGCCTAGCATGCCATTCTTGAAAAATAATAGCAGCTCACATGTGTAATCAACACCAACCAAAAGTAGGTCCCACCCATAAATTAATAAAAATCATTTTATTTTCCAAAACTTCAATAATTCATAGAAAATAGACCGGTTATCAGAAAAATACGAATTTTATGTCCATTCTGCCTGAAATCGAATTCTCTACAACTTTTTAGCTTTGAGTTTTTCCAAATTCTAAACCAAAAATATCCGAAATCCACAAACGGATGATTTTTAATACTTTCAGTCTGACAAAATACTGATAAAATACCTCAGCATTAATTCCTTCATTTATAATCACATAAATAAATAAATGCATCATTTATATCCACATCAAATAAATATTTTCTTATCATATAAATCAATAACTAATTATTCTCAAATAATATTACAGAATCACAATTATGACAACCAGGCCGTTCCCATGAAAGAGGGGGCTTTCCAATAAGGATTTCTCCTTACTGGCGCGCAATTAGATGACCTAACCTCTCCTTGACAGAACTTTCTAGACATTACCAATAATGTTATCTAATAATATTATTCAAATAATATGAATTATTGATCTGATAATGGAAAATACGGTGCAGTGACAATTATTGAAACAATAATAATATAAACTAACAACGCAACAATTATTGAATCAATAAAATATTGAACAGTAACTGTTGTAACAATTATTGAGTGTGCCTTCTTACGTACGAATCAATAATTCAACAATACTGTGCAATACCGTGTGCTACTGTGCAACCACGCATATTACTGTATTTTAACCACCAGGTAATCCAATAGTGTTAACGGTAACAATTACGTCGTTATTTATAAAATTCAAACTTTGTCGTTTTTTTTCATCCAACCGTTTTCCGTTATGTGGCCCACAAATGACTGCGCCGTTGTACGGAGATTCCCGACAAAAAGAATATTCCACGACCGAACGAATATTCCCCGACAGAAATGAATATTTTATAACCACTTGCTTATTTTGCAAAATTTGCACATTTCACCCATAACCAAAGCATTATATCAAATTAACACCTTATTAATTTAGAATAATGAATAAAGAAAATTCAATTTTATTAATAATAAGTTGGGGTCTTACATTTATTCCTGACAATCTCCCCCTATTTGATTATGACAAAAACAATAAGTGCATATGCATGTTATGAATGAATCTTATATACAGTGAGCAGCTGTATTTCTAAAACGGATAATCATGAATGTCATTTATAATGATGTGGAATTTAATACACTGACATTTTACATCCTGGATCCAGAACATACCTAACTAGTTTAGAGATGTACCTCTTTGGCTCCACGTATGCTTCCAGGATGTCTGTTGATGTGCTATTCATCTGTTTGAGCTTCTTGCATTTGCTCATCCTGAGATATTGACTATATTTCTTTTGTCTGCTCCCCTTCAAATGTATGATCCTCTTCTTCTTCTTCTGACTCCCCCTCAGCTTTTGCAAATACAGGTTCATCATTCTTTGGCTCCCCCTTAGATAATGGCCCAACTTCTTTTTTTGTTACCTTCTTCTTTGCCTCTTTCTTGTTTGTTTCCTTCTACTCACCTTGTTCTTTCTAAAATGCCTCTTATTCTGCCTCTTTCTATGCCTCTTTTTCTCCCCCTTTTTGTCATTAATCACTTGAAAGAGCTGTTCCATGTTGGTCATAAGCTGCTCCATCAGATAAGAGGAGTTACCAACCTCATTCTTGAGTTCTTGTTGACTTAACTCAAGTTGCACAGAGAAGGACTGATTCATGTTGTCAATCTTATCGGAGAGGACTTTGAGTTTCTCTTCATTTGTCTCTTGTGTTCGTAGAGCTCTAGTTTTCTGATCATGTATGGCTTTCAGATAGATGTCATCTCTCTCTTTGATTTTGAGAGATATATCAGCCATAATTGCTTGAAGTTTGTCTTGAACTGAATCATCTGTTGTTGTCAACTTCTTTGATTCTTCAGTGATTAGAGATATCTTCTTTATCAACTCATCAGAATTTTTCATTAGCTCCTTCTCCATAGGTAGCTGATTATCTGCTTGGGCAACCTCTTGTTGAGCATCAGATTGAACTCTACGATTTGTATCCTTGGACAGATTTTTGAAGGTGTTGAGAATCTGAAAAAGTGTTGAGTGCCAATTGTTGTTGGAGGATGACGGCATGTTAGACATTTGTGCATGAGCAAAGGGAAGCTCTTCAAACTAATCTTGATCATTTTCAGTGATAGAGAGAGAGGACTCTACGATTGTGTTCTTGCTAATGATCCTTCTTTTGTCAGAGCCCACTCTATAATCGTAGGGAATATAATGGTTGCTAGCATGTCTGTAGACTTTGTAGTGAGGCAAGTCTTTGATCATCATTGTAGCGAAATTCTTTACCCTTGGGAAGTTTTGTGACACTAGCTCTAGGTTTGGAAATTGAGAGTAGCACCAGCTGAAGAAGCTCCCATCTCTCTCACTGTGTGTTTTTAGCCAAGGCATCCATGGGTAGAACCATCTCAGCAGAAGATCTTCAGAATTGTACAATATAGTTGTGCAATCTAGCTCCATATTCTTCCAGTTATGAAGCACTTCATCTGCGGTCATTCTTACAACTCTAAGTTGTTCATTTCCATGATTTATCCATCTTGCTGCTGGTTTAGCTGGTGGTTCATCAAAAACGTCCACCACTATTCTTCTGTTAATTCTAGCTGGAGAGAGAACAGGATAGTATTCTAGTTCGTCTGATTCCTGATGTGTAGAATCAGAGTCCTCCATCTCTTCCCTTTTTGATCCAGAATCTTGTTGACTTCCTTCATTGGTGAAATCTTCTTGTTGAATTTCATTTTCAGAACTTTCTTCAGCAGTATCTGCCTTGGATTCATCACTACTTCCATCTTTAGCACTTTCTTCCTCAGATTCATCATCACTTACTTCAATGACGTCATTAAAGAGATCACTTCTACTTTTGGAGGCAAATTGAGCCATCAATCTGTGACTCCTCCTTCTTCTTGGAGGTTCAGCTATAGGAGAGTCAAACTCTTCTTCCTCTACAGACTCTGAAGCCTTTGAGTCAGCAGACGAACTTTCTTGATTTTCAGCATTGGTGGGGGCATGTTCTTCCTTTTCAGAATCATCTTCATTTACATCACCAGACAGGCTAGCTTGATGTTCATCAGTCGTAGGGGCATGTTCTTCAGCTTCAAACTCAATATCATTTGTCCCATCATCTAGGCTTGTTGGAGGATTTGTATCTGGAGATGCAGTTGGGTTATCCTGTAGTTTTTCTACATCATCTGAGTGAATGCTCTGAGAGTTGCTCACAGGACTTGCATATTCTTTTTCTTCATCATCAACTTCTTCATTGTTGAACTTGTTCCTTGAGGGTTCAATCTTTGAACTTTCAGTTCCCTTCTCCTCTTCAGACTCTTCATGGTTTTCTTTATTGGAAGAACTTTCTTGGAAAACTGGGACTGGTTTATTCATCACCTTTGCTTTCTTTCTGGGTGGCCCTTGAAGTAATCTGCTACTTCTTCTCTTAGTGGTCTCTGCAGTTGAGTCCTTTTCATCCTCAACCTTGTCTTCTGTGGATAGACTTCTTGGAGGGGCCTCAGCTTTCCTCGTGCTTTTTGGTTTCTTCTTGGCTGGTGTGGTTGCTGTTGGTACAGAATAATCAGATTCAGAGCTCTCTACCTCCTTTGCCTTCCTCTTCTTTATAGAGGCTTTGCTGCTGCTCCCAGTTGTCAGCCTCCTGTTTTCCTTAGGGCTCTTCTTCCAATTCACAAATAGTTGTGGAGACATTATTTTGTGCACATTCAGAGGTTCACCCTCATTATCCTTGATCTTGTTTCCTAGCTTCTTCTTCATTATTATGCTTAGCAGTCTTCCATGGTACACTTTTGTAAGTGGTTTGTCTGTGGATTTCTTCAACTCAGCTTTTTCTATCCATTTAGAGATTTGATCGAACATGATAACTCCAAAGTTGATTTGCTTCTTTAGAACTATGGCAGACATAATTTTCAACTGTTGGTCGAGTACAGTGTCGTGTGCAGTGTCTTTGCACAATATATATTTTCCCACTATCTCAGCAAGGAACTCGAATTCCTCAGGAAATTCCTTCTTTTCCATATCCTTCAGACTAGGGTTTCTTTGGTATCGCATTAGCCTCTTTCCTTCTTCAATGTTGACTTCATCCAGATTTATCATACCTTGATTTGGAAACCCTAGACATTGATTGATGTCTGATGCTCTTATCTTCAGACTAGATCCTTTCACCTTAATAGTCAGAAGCCCAGAGTTCGTTGAAGCATTTGAGTAGAATTGCTTTACTAGCTCTATATAAACTGGAGTGTTGGCCTCCAGGCACTCAAAGAACCCAGCTTCCTTTACGAGTTCAAGTATGTCCTTGAACTTTGTCTCTGATTCTTCAAACTTTGTAAAGCCGAGTTGAATACCTGTTATAACTTTCCATTCTGCCATATTTAGGAGTTCAAGGTATATGGTATGTGGTTCGGAGAGATTTAGCTGAATGTGTTTTGGGCTCTGGAAGTTTGATTGGTTTGGCTTCAAAGAGGATTCTAGGGTTTGAAAAAGAGAGGGAGAGAGAGGTTTAATGAGTTCTGGTAACTGTTTGCTATTTTTGAATTTGTCTTTATGGCAGTTCCTCCTGACTCTGCATACGCTTTGACGTGTCAACTGTCCATTGGTTGTACGATGCCTAGTAACGAGCTGTAACTCCCCATTAACTTTACAGTTAGATGTCTCTTTTAGTGGAGTAGGCGTTTGATTGACGTGGATTTGACCATTGACCATTTTGGTTCATAGAGTAGTATGATATGGCAGCTATGGACTCTACGTTTTCCTTTGTTGACTCAACGATCATCTTTTGAGAGATGTTGTAGTGGATGGTTTTGACATTTCTCCTCATGTTGAAACTACATAGCTCAACCACAGATGTACTTTATGAAGGCTTGGGCACTTTTCTTCAGCAGGACATCTTTCCAACCAGCATTTGGACTTATCTCTTCACAATTTGAATGGTTGGGCAATTGTCCAGTTCTTCTGAGCTCCTCATGAGCTAGAGTATCCTCTGGTAGAACTGCGATCGTTGAGTATGCTTCTACGATCGCTGAGGTTGCACCACGATCGTTGAGTTGTGTACTATGATCGTTGATATTGCATCACGATCGTTGAGGTCTCTCAAAGCTTTACTTTACGATCGTTGACTGACTTGGTCCTTGAGATGAACTTGACTAAGCAATCCTTCTGGGTTAAGGTAGCTTAGGAAGGGCCAACCTCTTAGAGTGAACTAAGGATCAGGTTTGTCCTTGAGGCGCTTTCCAGATGAAGTACTTTTTAGGAGTGATTTGCATAGATATCTCATTTGACCTTTTCTGTTGGGGAATCCCTCTTCCAACTGTAGACATTTGCACTAGCTGTAATTGTGGTGTCCTCCTGCTTCTGCACTACGATCAGTTGTTTGATCGTAGGTACTTCACAATTTTGAGTTGGGTGGCTGAAAGGTTATCAGTAGTACGTTTTGAGACGTTCCTACTGATTATGGATCTGCATTTGGTTCATCAGCCACAAAGTTTTGGGACTCTGTAGCTGGTACACTGTTTCATAGTGTATTTCTGATGGTCTAAAGCTTCTTAACAGATCACTACTTCATATGGTTGATGTTGTCTTCTCAGATGAATGTGATTCCCTTTTCTTTATGTGTATTAGAGGACAGCCTTGCATATCTCTTCCTGACTGGAATCATCATAATCAATTTGATTTCCTTATATCGTAGGCATGAATATCTTCAGGACTGATCACTATACGATTATTAGTCAGTACTACGAACGTAGTCTTCTTTGACAGTCTTGTGTTTGTGAAGTTATGCTTCCGTAATGAGTTCTTCTTGACTGATGCTCGATGATCCTCTGTTATGAGCTTCTTTGAGAATTCCTCTTATATATCATCATGCCTTGCTTAATTTGAGCATATAAGGCTCTTTTCATCATTGATTGAACTGCCTGCTTCCAATACAAATTAGCAGCCATATGAGCTTCATTCAGGTTAGCTCAGTGGGTCTTCAAGGACATGCTTGGACACTTAGGAGTTTCATCAGAATCATGTCTGAACAGTCTTAAGCCTTCTACTGGCTAAATCTTTCTTGACTGAAGTCTTCTGCTTCAGTATTCCTTAGTGTGGCCAGTAAGACCAAGTACCTGCAGGTTGTGAATTTCTATTTTTGGTACCCATGGTTAAATGGGTCCTGCTAGGTTAGTTTTCTAAACCCCTGTTCCTCATATATTTGGATAATCATCATATTGATCACCACCAGTCATATTCATGCATGTAACCAATTTAGATAATAAATTTTGAGATGCATGATGGTGAGTGTGTGTAAGAATTGCTATTTTAATAAAACACTCTTTTTCTTTGATGGATTCATCATTTGCTAGATTATGTTCACAGGGTTTAAATATTCACAGAGTGAGAATCAACTCTACGATTTATTTGTATCTGGTTGATTCATGGAGGTGATCAGTGTCTACGAATCTTCAAGATACACTTGTAGAACTGATCATACTCTATGTGTTATTAAACACTTAGAACATAGGTTGTACATTCATACTAACCCATCAGCAGAGATTACTTCATATAAAATTAATTTAACTGGTGATGCTCTTATGACCCATTTCAGATTTCTTTCACGATGTCATCTTCAACCTAAAACTTGGATGGAGAGAAAGTTTATAGGCATTTGAGTTTCCACCCTCAGTGTACTTTTTCTCTTCACGTTTTTAGGTAGATTATGATTCCTTGAAAGAATACTGTTATAGTTCATAAGGAGGTGCAACATGATGTACACAGTTATACTAGTGAGGAGCCGTACCTTTCTACTGTTAGTTCCTTAACAGTTATTTAACTTTGACATACTGAGATTAGGCATTGATGTGCATAGTTTCTCATTTGCTCCTGACAACTTGTTGCTCCAGTTGACCTTCAATCAATCAGTCGTGGTCTTGAGGATGCAAGCTAAGAGAATCTCAACATCTTCAATTCTTCGACATCCTTGAGTTCACAAGGTTTACATCCAACTGCTGACTGGTCAGACACATGTTTGAGAAGTACTTCTTTCTTCTCTTGATAGACGTTTCTTAGCATGTGTGGCCTTTTCATCTTTCAAGGTGATGGATGCTTGATTCTTTGTCGTTGATAACTCTTGAGCTTTCGCATCTGGTCTTTAGATTACACGATTGACTGCAGGCAAGGATTGGTCTTGTTGATGTATCAATCGAGAACATCAACCAATCTGAGCAGCTTCAGGTGTCTATACACATTTACCTGTACACAATATTTCCAACGTGTGAGCTCATCTGCATACAACAAGTGACTTACTACTAAACTAAGTTTAGAACAATGTTTGTGCTTAGGATCAGACTCAAAGCGATTTGCTTTTGAATATAGCATGAGAACCTGCTCTGATACCAATTGTTAGTTTAGATCTAGAAGGGGGGGTTGAATAGATCCTTTTATGTTTCAAATTCTTTTCTGGTTTATTTTTTATTGCTAATAATTTAGCATATGACAAACATAAGAATCTTTTCAAGCACAGCGGAATAAGTAAAAGATCCCCTTCATTGATATATACATAATCATGCATACATTGTTCGTAGAGTTAGTTCAATGGTAAGCAGTTAAAACATACATAGTAGTTATAGCAGTTAATGTACACAATGTAAATGACATAAAGTAAAAGACACAAGGGGTTTTAAGTGGTTCAGAGACTCAAGCTCCTAATCCACTCTTCTGCTTTCAACTGGCAGGATTTCCACTAAGGAAGGGCAGCACCCTGAATCACTTAAGATTCCTTCAAGGCCAGCAGCCTTGGGAATTCAGTTCACTTAGAACTCTTCAAGACCAACAGCCTTGGAACTTCTCTAGTTCCCTAGGAACTCTTCAAGCCTAGCAGGCTTGGAAACTCATTTAGTTCCTCTGGACAAGGACCTCTCAGGCCCTGGCTTCTTGTTGTTGCAGTTGTTGTTGATGTTGGTGCTGAGCTGCTAAGATGTCATTAATCTCTGATCATCTTCTGTACTTAGCAGCTTGATATGGTCCTCTTTGCATCATGCTTCGAGTCTGGACCACATCTTCTTTGGTGCAGCTGATCTTCACTCTCTTCAGTTCATCTTCATCTGATGTCAGCTATGCACCATCACCATCTAGATTTACTAAGTCTCTGTGCTTTTAGTAGTCTTCGTCTGGCACTTAGCAATCCCTGAACCCTTCTTGAATACTTTGCAGACATGGTTCTGCATTAGTTTAGTTTCAGCTTTCGGTTCATGGTGATCTGTAGAGTGGCTCTCCTGATCTTCTTTGTATTCAGCCACTTTTTTGAATGTTATCTTCTTGGCCTTCTCGGCTCTCAGCTTGGCTGCCATCTTCAGTGGCATTCTCATCTTTGTTGAGTAAAGCTTTTATCTGTTTGAGTTCTGCTACAAAGATGCTTCACTTCCTCCTTGGAAGTCTCACTGTCACTAAGACTTGTTCCGTTGATCTTTGGTGGAACTCGTAGAGTCAACTATAGCATTCACCAACTCAACGATTCTACAACTTTTCGATCATCCTTTTTTTTTGATCTCCGAGGCTGTTGATTTATACTGCTTCCTAATCTTCCCGTTGGAAAGTAGCCGTTGGAAGTTATTCAAATGGCTTCACAGATCTCGAGTTATTTGGTGCAGACTGCAGATGTGACATGACATCTTTTTCTGACTTTCTGACACAGCAGTCTACTGTTTCACTTACCCCTATCAGAGATGTCACTTTCATATCTTAGGCAGGTCGACGACCTTACTTTTTCCTTCTGATTTCTTGATCAGAGGTTGTCCTTTTGCATCGATGCTCTCAATAAGCTTTATTCGAATATCAATCTTCAGATTGAGCCGTTGCCAATGCCTCAATCTTCAGTTGTTCGAGCTCTATGATTCTGATGCATAACTTTCATGGACTTGATCGTAGTGTCTTGTTGATTGTTGCTTCTTGACTTGTAGAATTGACAATACGATCTTGAAGAGTGTTCATTCGACCTTCAAGGAGGAACACTTTTTCCTTCTCTTGTGCAGTGCTTTATTTCTTCTGTTTGCTTTGACTGTTCTTAGATACTGATGGCTTGACTCCTTGCTCTGGCCCCTTCTGAATAACAAGACACTTGATTTGTGGCGTGTCCAAATTCGCTTTCTCCTTGTGATCTCCGTTCACTTATCATCAATGGATGACCCAATGTTTAATCACTTTAGCCTTGTTATTCGTGAGGTCGACCAAGATCTTTGTGTATACTCCATCAGTTTCTTCTTTGTTATGGCAAACACTACGATCTTGGTCATCTTCAAGATCGTTGTCTTCTTTTTGCTTGATAGCTACTGCACTAGCTGACTTTCCTTAGTCAGTTACAGAAGTCTTCTTTTGATCTCCTTGTGGAAGACTTCATCTTGAATGGCTTCACAACTTAACCTTGATGCTGATTGGGTTGGTGCTCAGTTAGCTTGTATGCCATTCGTTGAGTGCCCTCTAATTTCCTTGGTGAGATGTATCTTTGCATTACCAATCAGAGGCTTCATTCCTTTGGATGTTCTGGGAGTGCTCATATGTTGAGAATCGTGTTTGCTCTATGATTCTACTTTGGCTTTGTGAGCACATCTGTTGAGGTCTTAGTTCAGCACTCTATAATTCAGCTTTGGCTGCGCAGACACTATGATTCCGAGATCAGATCTTGACACTCTACGATTTCTGTCGTTGTGTTTATTGTCTTCATCTGATCTTGCTCAACTATGATCTTTGCCTCTTATACAATTAGTAGACTCTACGACTCTGAGTGTAGTCTACGATTCTTGACTTGGCTTTGGCAGTTGCTTCTATTGACTTCAGTGGCGTGTACATCTCTACGATTACGAACATGACTTCCTCAGCAGACTACGGCTCTGAGGAAGTTCTTCTCGACACACTACGATCCTTCCTCGTCTCTCCTGGCAGTCTACGAACTCCAAGATCTACTATCTTGCAAACTACAATTCTACCTCGATAGCTCTCGAGTTATCCTTGACTCTCCTGGCAGACTACGATTTCTGGTGTAGTGTTCGACGATCAGACAAGCCTATCTATTACATCATGAGATCAACCTAACATGTTTGATCTTTCTATATTTATAGTCCTTGTACATCATTTCTTTTTAAGGACTTTACAGAGCTGTTTTGCTTATGTAGGATCAACCTAACACATTTGATCAATTCATTCTAAGTCCTTGTACATATGTTTCTATAATCTATCAGAGGACTTTATAGCTTTTCTTAATGCAAGCATACTTGCATATTCATTCATATATTTATCATAATCAAATCATATATAAATAGGAATATCATTCACATGTTTATTCCTGACAGATTGTACCGAGATTACCGCTTCAATATAAGCGAGGGGTCAAGGTGTCGTTGGTGTCCATTCAACGCAGATTTTCGAACGCGAGCAATTGTACCAAGATTACCGTTTACATATAGACAATAGGTTATGGTGTTGCAAGCAATTTACCCAACAACTATGCTAGAAACGATCCGGGCGACGACCACCTCACGCAAGCGTGCCGTTGAGTCAGGGGGAGGATCCAGAATGAAAGTTCAGTGGGGTCAAATTCAAAAAAAAAAATTCTTTAAGAATAAAAATTTAATAAAATGAATCACAAAACTAAATTGAATATACTTTAAAATGTTTAAATTTGATTAAGTGAGTGGTGGATTGTTCCACAACAGTTGACGACATTATTGGGAGAAAATAAATACAATATTGATTTTGATCTCGAATTTTATATCACTACTACTAATGAAATGAGAGCACCCAGATCATAATATAGGAATATTTACTAGGCACTATTTTTTTTCATAAAAAATTCGGGTAAATTATAGAAACTCTAACTGAAATCTTTCACAATTTTTATTAACTGTAACTCCTCTGTTTTTAATTTTACCTTCTTCGTATTCAGGAGAAGTAAATTGATCAAGACAATAAAATATTTAAATTCTTATAATAGTATTTTATTTTAATAATATAGTAGTATATTATTTTTTTTCAATAGCATAATAGTAGTGTACTAATATAACCGTAGTACTTTACTTATTTTGTTTCACTATGCCTTAAAATTTGTGAATATATTAATAAAATAATGCTAGAGATACAAATTATTTTACAAACTGCTGATGTGGCATACACTACCTCAGCATATTGTGTGGGGCCAAAAACTACATTGAAACAATTTGTTGATCAATATGCTGAGGTGGAGTATGCCATATCAGCAGTTTGTAAAATAGTTTATGTCTGTAGCATTACTAATATTAATAAGAGTAGTATATATATATAGGGTTAAGTTCAGATGACCACCTGGGATTTGAGCGGTTTCTCACTTAACCACCTATAGTCAGTAAAGCTACATTTAAACACCCGACCTTTTGAGTTGAAGTGAAAAAGCGCTTTATAACTCATTATTAAGTTGGATAAAGACTTAATTACCCTCGTTATATATAAAAGACAGATGCTTGTTCATCTCTCTCTCTCTCTCTCTATTTTTCTAACAAACAAAAAACAGAGTAAACACCTTAATCAACTCAAATGCAGCGAAACAATAATTCCCGTTCTAGTGTGAATTTAAAAGGAGAAAAGCAAATAGACCAAAATCTCTCAGGTATAAATTCCCAAAGCTCTTTTAACTGAAAACAGGTACCCCCAAAGCTCAAATATAGAAGTATTATAATGTCTAAATTGAATGTATATTCCAGTAAATGCATGAAATGGGTTCCTCTGAACAAAAATAGCCAAGTAGCTCACTGTCCTTAAAACCTCTAGTGGCTTTTTTGAGTTCTTGATATGAATACCTATGTGGCCCAATCTCAAGCTCCCAATCTTCAACTACATCTCTGTTCTTGACTTTATTTATCAAATAAATAACCAAGAAAACTGAAGCAATCAAGACCAAAACTACAAGAACTAAGACACTAATTATGAGACCTAGGCTTTTTTTCTTCTTGGTGCCCGAATGTGTCATGATACTTCAACATTGTGTAAGAATGGTTCTTACTCTTTAAGAATGTTTTATGCTTTTGAATAATCCTTCAAACTAAAGAAGACATCTACTGTGTCCTCTCTTGTCCTTGCCATCCCCTCCAATGTACCAATCGTTTTGCACACAGACTGTATCGTAGTATACGCAGTGTCTTTGCTGATATCTATAATTCGAATAATGATAGACTTTGGGAAACAATGAGTGCGAATTGGAAGATGAAGGCTCCTTATTGTGATTTCACCAACTGAAATTGCTCTCCAAGTTGATTCTTCATTCTTTAGAAGACATGAATCACATGATGAACTCATTAGATATGTTCATGTTATGCAAAAATTAGATAGATACGAGACTCAAACAAATTAATATTTACCTCAAATATAACATCACAGCAATCAAGTCCATTGGGTACATTCCTCATGGAAGCACAATATATTTTTCCAAATGACAAAACAGCTTCTATCAGCTGGGACAAGCTGACTACTGAAAAAGCAATCAATAACCAATCCTTCACCACACCAGCTATATTCATAGTCAAAGTCGAAGTCTTCCCAACCAACAAAAACACAGCCAAATTCAAAGCAAATGCACATAAAGAATTGGTCCCAAAAACTAAGAAATCGAATGAAAACTAGAAGTCTCCTTCAAAACAGAATTTCACAAAACCCACTAAGACAAACAGAAAAACCAAACAACAAGGAGCCATTGCTTAAAGAGAAGTAATGATGATCTTGCCTTACTAATTTAAACTCACCATAGCCTCAATTCAACATCATCTCGCTCACCATAGCCTCAATTTCACCATTTCTACCGCAATCAAATTAAAACTCCACCATTAAAAATTAATAATCACCTCAAAAAAAAAACCCCATCCACAACTAAACAACTAAACACGGGGAAAGAAAAAAATTCACCAATCGCAAAGCCACACCTTCATCGCAGTGGGAATCACAACAGATCTGCAATCCCTAACTACCACATTTTCGTTGAAAACCCATCTCACCCACTGTTTGAAACCTACCCCGCCTTGTGGCCTTTCTTTGTAAACTCACCCATCGCCTCCATCAATTGAAACCTTAATCTGCCGAATTTTTGCAAAAGTCACTTCTTCTTTCGCGACAAAGATTTGAGTTGAGTGGATTCAAGGTAGTTAGGGCTTGGATCTAAGCCGAATCCATAGCCAACGGAGGAATGATTGCGGAGGAAAAGTTGGAGTATGTTGAGTCGTCGAAATCTCCATTTTCTTCCAAGAAATCTCTGTGAATCTTTTGCTTGAAATGAGAGAGAAATGAGAGAGAGAGAACGCAGGAGTGAAAAATGATGGAGAACTGTGGTTTTAGGAAGAAGGATATTTTAGACATTTTCTAGTTTTTTTTACTGTTACACCCTCTTATCACGTGTTTTTGGCGTCTGACATGCACGCACGGTTAATTTGGATGGAAAAGGTAACGTTTTCACTTTAACTCAAAAGGTCGGGTGTTTAAATATAACTTTACTGACTATAGGTGGTTAAGTGGGAAACCGCTCAAACCCCATGTGGTCATCTGAACTTAACCCATATATATATAATGAGGTGAAAATCCAGTCGGGGCATGTGCCCCGCTGCCTTGCTCTGGGTCCGCCCATGCCGTTGAGTCTATCAAAGAGGGTTACGATTATGCCGAAGGATATTCAGCTTGCGAGGAGGATTAGGGGAGAGAGGGCTTAAGAAAATCTGTGAGATGAAGGGCAGTTTTGTGTTTTGGTTTAGTTTACTATTCTGGTCGTTTAATTTGGTATTGGTTTATGCTTTAGGTAGTAATGATGTAAATCTCTACTGATGAAAGAAATAGATGTTTGGAAATTAGGTTCTTATGTGAATCAAGTAATTGTTGATGCTTGAATTTCAATGAATGAAAAACCTGATTTTTACCTTTATTTTTGTTTTAGTTATTAAATCTGAAATTCTCTATTACGACCTCTTTACGTAAAAAGTTTTTTTGTGTACGAACTATTGAAGTGGAATTTTGAGGATTTTTGCAGGCCAAG
Organism: Panax ginseng; assembly: GCA_020205605.1. Classification (NCBI taxonomy): domain Eukaryota; kingdom Viridiplantae; phylum Streptophyta; class Magnoliopsida; order Apiales; family Araliaceae; genus Panax; species Panax ginseng. The sequence goes on from CM035134.1 coordinate 18,254,561, forward strand.
TGTTTCACATGGGTAGTAGCTGATATGTGTGTTTTTAACACTTTGGATACTCTGGATGGGATTCTTTTTGTACATTATTTCAGCTTTGACTTCAATAAATTAGAACTGGTTTTTAGTTTACACAGCAACCACTATGAGGTGCTAAAAAGAACAAGTTTATTTTCAAGCAGCACTAGATATGACATTGCTTTATCTATTGGATATACCAAAAATTGCAGAACTGGGCAGGATTCTCATTTATTTTACTGCAATGGGGATTCCTACTTGAGATTGTGCAGTAATGCAATCCCCTCTGTCATGTTAACCATGTTTTTCTTATGCTTAATTATCTTCTTTAAATATTGAATCATGCATGCATCTGAGATTCTGAATGATTGTAAATTAATCCTGGAATTCAGATTGCTTGACATTAATTTAGATATAGCGTTTGCAGGCCATAGTCCCTGATTTACCGTCTTCAGTGGATTTCTTGTAGATAGAGTTTGTGTCGACCCCATTTTTAGTGTTTCCTCAAGAATCTCTTAGAGGTTTCAAATTTATCTTATAAATGGTTCTTTTTTCAGTAATGAAACTGATCTCTTCTCTTGTTTACTATATATTGTAATTTATTATAAATGTATGTACTTAGGTGGTTTATTAGCTAAACTTTGATGCCCATTGAACTGCATTTTGAATTGTCTGATAAACATGCTAAATTAGAGCTAAGTCTGTCGATAGTTGGCATATATGGCACAAGATGTTAGGTTAAGTTATCTCAACTTTTTATAAACTACATTATAAATTGTCAGGCGAGCAATTTCAAGAACTGAAAACAAGATTATCATGGAACTTAACCTGCAGTGCAGATGTATACCAAGTCCTATGTTACCTCGATTGTCTTCATCTCTTGAATGCTTGAATATAATTGTACAGAGTGGAACTTCTTGATGGTTTAGTTGAGTTTTTTACATTCGTTTCTAAAAGTCCCAAATAGGTTTCATACAGTTAATTTCTTATCTTCGTTTAGAAATAGTAGTTGTTAGAATTTAAGAACGAATAATATTGCAATCACACAAATATTATATAAAAGACGAAAAAGTAAGAACATGCGATATACCCAGGCTCAACAATTTGGCTTAGCTAACTAGTCCTATTTGTATGATAGCTGCTATAACATGAGCTCAAACACACGAGGCTCAATACGTTTGGCTTCGAGCAGCTCACTCACCGGGAGCTAGACCCCCGACTACCATGTTGTAGTGTCCATTCGAACCCACATAAGTATGAGTCAATCCCAATAGTAGTTCTTGAGATATGCGGATTCAATGTCACTTGTCTCACTTTGGTCCTTCATCAGTTTCTTATTCATGTACCCGGCTTCATTTTAGCTCAAATGTTTATTATTTGATGAGTCTCATTGAATCAAATCTTTCATGTAGTTTCTCAAACCTGTACCCTGAAACTTGCTTTTCCAGATTGTCCAAAATCTAATACTCCTTTGTTCCGAAAATGAGTCATTTGGAATTTAGAAATGTATCATGTATATATGTTATATATCTCAAAATAACAGTACTTGTTACTTTCTATTTATCGCAACTTAGAACATCTTGTCATTATTAGGCTAATTCTAAAAAGGAAAATCTCATTTTGAGACGAATAAAAAAGAAGGGTATTCTATTCTACATGCTAACAAGAAAATGTAACGTTCAAGGATCATTTAACTTGCAAAACTGGTACTCTAACAAAGTGCCATAATTGTTCATTTTATACCAAACTTTCTTAGTTTTGCTCACTTATAAAACCTCACATTAAATCAGCTGTGGGAGTAGGGACGAAGCCATGATTTGATCTTAGGGGTCAAGAATTTTTTTAACAACATAATATATATTCAGAAAAAGGTATTCAAGAAAAATGCATTGATACAAACTGTAATTGATGTAAGCTCGTCGAACTTCATCACACTACGGCATTTTCATATTTCAATACGTTTTTCGAATATCAGTTTAAATATACTAAATCAATCAGTTTGATTGCACATGAGTGTATTTGAATACATTTCAATATTCGATATGTTTTCCAGTATCATGAATACATTTCCATATGTGGATACGTTTTTCAGAATCAATTTAAATACACTACATCAATCAGTTTGATTGCACATGAATGTATTTAAATACATGAGTGTATTTGAATTTTACTTATTTATTTTTGACCCTAAATGGTGGGTAAAAATATAAATAAGTAAAATTCAAATACACTATGTCCAATTTTTATATAAAAACTCTTATACATGAAAATTGAATAAAAGTGTATTTGAATTATAACTATTTGTATTTTGACCTCTATTGGGAGATAAAAATATTAGTAAATGAATTTTAAATACACTAATGTCAAATTTTGATGTATATTTATATTTAATTTTCACGATTCCCAATATCGAGATCGAATCCCAATCCGGTCCCCAAATATTCTAACAGTAACATATTCTAACGTGCGCCTGCGGTCCACTAACAAAGGCAAGATTATTCCCGCCATCATCTCCCACGCTCCCAATCCAAAATCCCCAGTCGAAAAAAGTCTATTCGATCCCCCTTTTCGCTCTCCTACAATCAGGACTAATTACTAACAAAATTGATTAGAAATGGAGCTTCCGGTGATCGATTTGACTCCGTATTTAGAGATCTCCGCCGATGAGGTAGATCCCCAACTGAAGAAGCTGTGCTCTGAAGTGAGCCGGACCCTGAGGGAAACTGGAGCCTTACTGGTGAAGGATCCAAGATGTTCTGTTGAAGATAATGATCGGTTCATTGATATGATGGAGAAGTACTTTGAACAACCCGATCATTTCAAGCGCCTCCAAGAGCGTCCTCACCTCCATTATCAGGTCCCCTTTTTAACTTTTTTTTCTCCCTTTAATTTCACTTTTTTTTTTTTTTTTCTGATGTTTCCAGGGAGTTAAATTTTGAGTGGGTTTAGTTTATTATTTGTATTTGGGGTTATTTTGTGGGGATTGATTCTGAGTTTACGAGATTAGGTGGAATTTTTTGAGTAATCAAATGTTTTTTTTGAAATAAATATTACAAATTGGCAACCTTTTTCCTTTTTATCCAACCACTTATGTACATTTTCTGTTAGTGAGTTTTTCTTTTTGGTTGGTTTGTTTAGGTGACTTGGCTTTAATTTAGTGTGAGATTGAGATCTAAAAGTTGTCTTAGGGATTTAATTTTCTTTGTTCGAAGATATGGGGTTTGTTCTTTTGTAAACATAAGAACATGGAGAGAACCGCAGGTTATATATGTTGTAGTAATGAATTATAAGTGTCAGTATGTTTCCTTTGTCTCTTTTGTTTAAAAGTCTTAAGATTTTTGTTGATTTACCAAACATGGTTGATATAACCTATATTTTACTTGTTATATGTCCATTTGATTGTTTTAAAAAGCAGTCATACTTGCTGAGAAGTTACTTAGTTTGATTGCTGGACAATTCTGTCATGCTAATATGGTGCGACATTCGAATGATATGCAACGCGTTGCATGTGTCTAATATGATAACCTATGTGCACATTGTCTCTCAATTATCCTGATTTATGGGTTTGACATCAATACATAATCTTCTTTAGGAGTGATGTGCAATGATGGTTATCATCTTCGTAATTAACATCTCTAGGAGTTCTATGCTATGCATGTGATTGAGGCTTTAGTCCATATTAGAATGAGGACATGCATGATGTGAATGTTCCACCAAATACAGAACTCCAAATAAGTTTTCTTTTCTTAATTGATTTCTAAGGGACCCTCAAGGTGAAGACGGGCCAAAAAGGACTTCACTATGTATAGTTCCCACATAATACAAGAGGAGAAATTTTATGCTTCATATATGTCCTTAAAAAATTATATTGCTTTATTAATTTTAGAACCGTGTCTAAGAGACTTTAGATTTTTTACATACTTACAAGAGGAAACCTTCTAGCTAGAAATTTTCAATCAAATACTGCATAGCCATAAAAAATTGGTACATGTTAAAATGGTAGAAAATTAAGGCACCTCTTGAGTGAAGTCTTGGATTCTGAAGTCCAAGTACATGTAGTGTTATCCGTTAATAGTCTTTCGATGAATTGGACAATGAAATATTGATACCTAGCAATGTTTTGTCTTATAGATGAAGGCCCATAACACACAACTTACTATATAAAGTTATAAACTATTAACTTAAAAGACTATTTTTTAGGGATTCTTTTTTATTATATTAAAAAGTATAACTTCTAAGTGTGTCTTGTGAGAACCTTAATATTTGAATAAGAGTTGGTAAAAAAGTAGCACTCTCTTTCTCTCAGGAAGAGGTAGTATTTTTAAGTATTATTTAAGCTGTTAGTGGGCAAAACTTCGGGAATCTCAAAAGTCATGAAGCAGAGCAGTTGAGGAGAGTGAATAATTGAGAATATGGGTAGTTACCGTTGTATTTATAGATGAATTATATGGAGTACGAACTAGCTGAAATTGAAAAATTATAATCACGATTATGGCATTTAATGATTCTCCTTTTTTTAAAAGGTTAGGTACATTTGTCTAACTTGCAAAATTAAAATATTGTCTTTATTTGGGAAATTTTAGGGAAATTGAGTAAATAAATGGCTATTACACCTTATAACACCACTGGATGACCAAATGGTGAGGGTTCGTATGTCCTTTTATGGTACGATTAAATAACAAAACTAACTTAAAAGGTTGAGATTATTATAATAATAATTTGGATTAATATATCTATGTACAAGGAGTGGAGTGATGCTTTCTATTATAGGCTTAGGTAGTTACTTCTTATATTGATTGTTGGATGTTAAGCCAATGACTCGAGTTTAAATATTCGGACTTAAAAACTAAATTCATCTTGTGTCATTCCTTATGCAAGAAAAAGAATCCTAATAATTATAATTGTTTACGAAACTGGCCATTGACGCTTTCTTTTATGATATTCTTAATAGAACATGTCACCTTCGGAACCCGAGGGTGAACCCAAGTTACGAAATGAAGTAGATTGGCTTTCTCTACTTCGTTAATGATTAAAATAATGTCAGCTTCTTCTCCTCTTCAAAGTTTCCAGATGGCTTGGTCTAATAAATTTTTCTTATGGATCAGAGGGTGTTCCATCTCTCCCAGCTTAACCAGGTCTCGGGACTTGGTTATGTCAATTAGTAGATCACATGAGTGTTATGAAATAGACTTCAGAGACTCATGTGGTTTGTATTGCACGTCTTCAGTGGTTTAAAGGTTCAAAGATAGAGCTTAAACTGTTATGAATTGAATGTAATATGCTAAATGCTTTTTCTTCGCTTAGTTTGAAATAACCATCCAACTCTTTCCCTTTTTTTAACTTTCATTTTTCAGTAAGCTTGTTAATTCTTCACTCCTCTCTTGATCAGTGTTCTAAAAATCCCCGCATAGGTCCGCCTATGCCCCCCTGGCGCCCCGCCTAGGCGCTAGGCCCCCCTAGTGCCTCACCTACGCCCAAGGCGGCAAAAAATCCCTCCAGGAAATTAGATAGGGCCTAGGCGGAGAGTTTTTTTTAATAACTACCCAAACCAGATCTTCATATATTTATTTTTTTAATGATTTACCATATTTATAATGTAGATTGTAGCATATCAAATCACAACAAGAAGTGAACAAGGTCAAGTCAAAATGTATAATTTTATTGTAGTTGTAATTTTTTGAACTTGTACCAATTTCAAATTATATAAATGATGATACATTTGTAATATTTAGTTTAATTCAATATAATTCTTAAATTTATGTTTAGTTTCTTAAGTTCTAATATTAAATTGAATTCTTGAAATATTAAATTTTATTATTTAATAGCAATCTTATTTATGAATAAAACTAATACGTTAAAGATATGTTTGAACTTTGAATAGTTGCATGTTTGTGTTTGAACTTTGACATTGACAATATGGATGTGTTTGAACTTTAAGCAAATGCCTTTATCTTTATTATAGATTATTTTGCTTTATATTATTGTTTTGTTTGGATAAATGTATGATAAAATATTAAAATAGGCTTAAAATAAAAAATCCGCCTAGGCCCCCTACGTGCTAGGCCCCTACCGGCTGTTTGCCTCCCGCTTAGCGTCTTTTAGAACATTGCTCTCTTCTAAGGGTTCACGGTTTTCATGGCATAAAAAAATAATATGTTTTTTTTAACTACAGGTTTAATGAGAATATCATAGATGGAGCTTCACTAATCAATTTGTAAACTATTATAATATTACTCCCTTTGTCCCCCAAAGGATGCCAATAATTTAAAAAGAAATTGTCCACTAAAAGATGTCTAAAACACTGATACCCAAATTGTGGTTCGATGCGGTATGTGGAACGAATTTGGGAATGGAAAATGTCACTTTTTATTATAGTAGGGGTATGTTTCTTCGAATTACTTAATTTATATGGATTGGATCTATGTCCAACGGATCACACCTACCAAGAAAAAGTATTTTGTTTTGGTTCGACCTGTAGTCACATATGAAATAACGGACGTTACTATTATCTGGAACATGATACAGTGGGAATAATTTTCTATAAATGCATAATCACAATTATCATTTTCAACGAGATTACGCCATGTCATCGCTTATTAGCACCCACAAGACGCCATTTGGCTACATTGGTTGGCATTTCTTGATGTAGGACGGGGTAGGAAAGAAGTAATAATAGTACTTATTCCCGCAGAGAATCGGTAAAAAACACACACAAAAGCACATAGCTTCAATTTCAAATCAATTAATCTGTAAAATAATGAAGTTTTACAATGCTTAAATAGAAAGACTCAATACTTGGTAAACGCAGAGAGAGAGAAAGGAAATCTGTTTTTTTATATTATCTCATCTTTACATCTCATACTATACATAGTGTATATAGGGATAGAAACATAACAAACCCCCAGATACTTACACAAAAATAGGAGTTGAGGATCCCTAAAATAGAGGAACATTTAAATACAAAAATATTTAAATTTAAACTAATCTTATCCACGAGTTTAGCTAACAACCAAAATCGATTATTTGAATTGAATCTTTCAACACTCCCCTCAAGTCGGGTTTGTAGATATTGCACAATCCCACTTGTTTGTAAGATTTCGAATGTGGTCTTAGTAAGTCCTTTTGTAAACACATCAGCCAATTGTTCTTTTGTGGGAACGTACGACATACATATAATTCCTTCTTCTAACTTCTCTTTATTAAAGTGTCGATCGATTTCGATATGCTTGGTCCTATCATGCTGGACCGGATTATTAGCAATGCTAATTCTTTGCTTTGCTATCACAATCTGACTTTATAGAGTCACTGGGATTACTTTCAATTCATCTAACAATCTTCTTAGCCATAGTAACTCACACATCCCTTGTGCAACTGCTCTGTATTCAGCTTTTGCACTACTTCGTGCCACAACCGATGGCTTTTTACTCCTCCATGTAACTAGATTGCCCCCTACAAGAGTACACCACCCAGATGTAGACCTTCTATCAGTCACAGAGCCAGCCCAATTAGCGTCTGTATAAGCCTCTACTGTCAACTCTCCAACTTTCTTGAACAAGAGACCTTGACCAGGACTATTCTTCAAATACTTTAGGATTCGATAAACTGCCTCAAGATGTTCCTCCTTTGGTGCATGCATAAACTGACTTACCACACTTACAAAAAAAGAAATGTCTGGTCGAGTATGTGATAGATAAATTAGCTTGCCTACTAGCCTTTGATAACTTTCTCGATCAACATCTTTTCCTCCCTCGAACATTCCAATCTTGTGGTGGATCAATCGGAACTGCTGCTGGTTTGCTTCCCAACATGTCAACTTCTTTGAGCAAATCCAGAGTGTATTTTCGTTGTGAAACAACTATACCTTCCTTTGACCTTGCTACTTCCATCCCTAGAAAGTATTTTAGTTTTCCAAGGTCCTTTATTTCAAAATCAGCAGCCAACACCCCCTTCAACCTCCTAATTTCTGCATCATCGTTACCTGTAATAATGATGTCATCCACGTACACTATTAAGATGGGAACTCCCCCTTCATCCGAGTGTCGATAAAACATTGTGTGGTCAGCTAGCCCTTGAGAGTATCCTGCCCCCCGAATAGTTTTAGAGAAACGATCAAACCAAGCTCGTGGTGATTGCTTTAAACCATAGAGTGATTTAAGCGACTGCAAACTTTATTCTTCCTCATGGGTTCTTCAAACCGGTGGTAGTTGCATATACACCTCCTCCTCAAGTTCTCCATTTAAAATGCATTCTTTACATCCATTTGATGTAAAGACCACCCCTTATAGCGACCCGAATGATAAAAGTACTCTTACGTTGTTCATTTTTGCCACCGGTGCGAAAGTTTCTTGATAATCGATGCCGTACGTTTGAGTATACCCTTTAGCCACCAGTCTTGCTTTAAATCATCATCCCGCTCCATCGACTTTGTGTTTGATCGTGAATACCCATTTGCATCCCACGGGTACAACTCCATTGGGTAGTGATGTAACCTCCCAGGTTTTATTTTTCTCTAGTGCCTTCATTTCTTCAAGGACAACATCTCTCCAAGCTGGATCTTTCATAGCTTCATTAATATTCTTTGGGGCTATAACACTTGATAAATTTGACAAGAAAGCTTTGTAGGGCTGAGACAAAGCATGATAGGAGACAAATCTATCTATGAGGTGAAGTGTACATGAACGAACCCCTTTTCTTTGGGCTATTGGTAATTCCTTCTTTGGACTTGATTGTGGTGGATTTGTGGCCTCGGTAGAGCTTGGTATAGAATCTGGGTTCAGGTTTGGATTCAAATTAGTGCTAGAGTTTGGTGGCTATACCGTGCTCTTCAAATGCTGTCTTCTAGAGTAAACACGCAATTCAGGACCTGTTTTTTGATTTACTTCTTGCCTCTCGGGTACAACATCTGTTAATGGCATAGGTGGGTGGAAAGGATTGATAGACCCTCTTGGGTTCTAAAAAGTTTGGATAGGTTGGACAAAACTAGAAGTGATTTCCCAAAAATGGTCTTCGTCTATATGATCCCCCTGAAGTGAATTTTTGGAGTAATAGGATTGATCTTCAAAAAAGGTGACATCATAGCTAACATACATTCGTTTGGTGAGAGGGTCATAGCACTTGTACCCTTTTGAGTGGGAGAGAATAACCAAGAAACATGGTTTTAACAAATCTGGGATCAAACTTGTTTCGCTTACGAGAATGGATATGAACAAACGCAACCTGACCAAAAAATTTTAGAGGAATATTAGAGACAAGTCCGGAATGAGGGTAAGCTTGAGTAAACACTTGAATAGGTGTTACTGAAACTAAGAATTCGGGAAGGCATTCGATTTATGAGAAAAGAAGCAGTGAGGATAGCTTCACCCCAAAATCGTAAGGTATTTGTAAACATGAGAGTACGAGCAACTTCTAAGAGGTGACGATTTTTTCGTTCAGAGATGCCATTTTGTTGAGGGGTAGTGGTGCATGATGATTGATGGATAATACCCTGATCATTGAAAAACGATCCTAAAATATTGGAAAAATATTTTGTGCCATTATCAGTACGGATCATTTGAATTTTTGTGTTAAATTGGGTTTGAACCATATAATGAAATTGTTTAAATATTTGGTATGCTTCGGACTTTTCTTTCATGAGATAAACCCAACACAATCGTGAATGATCGTCAATAAAAGTAATAAACCAGCGAGTATTAGACAAAGTTGGCACACGAGATGGACCCCAAATGTCACTATGAATTAGAGAGAAAGGACAAGATTTTTTATAAGGACAACTATGAAAAATGGTTCATTGGTGTTTAGCCAACTCACAAACTTCACATTGAAACTGGATTTGTTTCTTATTCTTAAATAAACCAGAAATATTTTTTTGCAAATAAGGGAACTAGGATGTCCTAAGCGCTTTATGCCATAACATTATTTCATCCGGCATGTAGGGAACTTTATTAACCACTTGAACTTGTTCCTCTCGAATAGCGACATCTTCAAAGTAAATGCTGACCCAAATGACCTCTCTAAAGACTTGCCAATCATCCTCCCCGAACCCAAATCCTGGAATTCACAACGAGAGGAAAAAAATTTAGCTATCACGATTATTTGTTTTGTGAATTCTTGGATGAAAAAAGATTACAAGAGAGATTTGGAACATGTAAAACAGAGATCAAACAAAGGTCTTTTGAGAGGGATATGTTGCCTTTTCCAGCAATTGGTGACAAAGTACCATCAACAATACGAACCTTATTACTACCAGAGGAAGGAAATATGATGAAAAAAGTTTAAATTGACCAGCTATATGATCAGATGTACCTGAATCTATAATCCAAGGAATTTTAGGGGCAAAGGAAATACCTCGTTGTGCTGTCGTACAGACTGGAGTGTCAGTTGCTGTAGCAGCAATTGGGTGGTTGGGTTGATTTATGAGCTGAGTAAGCCAATCAAATTGCTTCGGAGTGAAGGGTGGATTGCCAGCAAGTTGATGTTCAGTTCCAGCAGCATAGGCACGGTTGGGACCAGAGTTTCGTCCAAATTTCCTCTTATTTGGATTGCAATTTGTGAGTTTGCGAGTGCCGCCATGGAGTTGCCAAAGAAGTCTCTTTTTTATATGACGAGGCTTATTGCGATGCTCGCACTAAAGATTGGATTTCGATCCGGTCTTTTCACGGATGAGCGTGACACATTGGTAAGTGCATTCTCCCTAGTTCAACAAGCGGTGACTTTTTCTATCAGGGTAGCGGTCGCGGGCCACTCATGGCTCCCCTCCGACATTCTTCACGCCTGATATAGGCAAAAATATCCAGGATGGACTGCAGTGGTTCAGTCCCAAGGGGAGTGTCGATTCTTTATGCTTGCAAAGAGTTGGGTGGTTGGGTTGATTTATGAGCTGAGTAAGCCAATCAAATTACTCCGGAGTGAAGGGTGGATTGCTGCGCAAGTTGATGTTCGATTCGGCAAGATAGAAACGCAGTTGGGACGAGTTTAAATCCAAATTTCCTCTCGATTTGGATTGCGATTTGTGAGGTTCTTGGTCTCGCCATGGAGTGCCAAAGAAGTCTCTTTTGTATGACGAGGCTTATTGCGATGCTCGCACTAAAGATTAGATTTACGATCCGGTCTTTTCACATATAAGCGTGACGACTGTTTGGTAAGTGCATTCTCCCCGGTTCAACAAGCGGTGACTTTTCTATGGTGGCAATGTCGCGGGCCACTCATGGCTCCCCTCCGACATTCTTCACGCTTGATATAGGCAAAAATTTCCAGGATGGATTGCGTTGGTTCGATCCAAGCACTCGTTCTCGTCTTTTCAAACTCAAGATTCAAGCCACTAAGAAAATCATAAATGCGGTCCTTCTCCAACAGCCGTTGATAACGAGCACTATCTTTGGGGGACTCCCATTCGATCACAGCAAATTGATCGAGTTCTTGTCATAGAGTCTTCAGCTGGTTGAAATAACGAGTCACAACTCGTTCACCTTGCCTAATCTCCTTCAATTGATTCTTCACGGCAAAGGCTTGGGCAGGATTGCCACGATTAGAATACGTTGTCGCCACATCATCCCAAATATCCTTTGCAGTTGGAAGAAATAGGTGGACCTGACCGATTTCAGGTTCCATAGAGTTAATCAGCCACGCCATGAGCATAGTATTTTTGGTTTCCCAAGAAAACAGGGCTGTTGGATCATCAGAGGTTGGGGCCACAACAGTTCCTATCAAGTACCCTATTTTTCCACGACTAGTAACAAACATTTTGACAGACTGGGACCACTGGAGATAATTCAATCCGTTGAGTTTGTGTGTTGTGATCTGCAGCGAAGGGTTTTCAGAGGCGCAGCATTTAACCACCTAAGGTGGGAGTGTGTTGGGCTAGGGGTATTGGTGTATGCTAATGTCTGACATGTTTGGTTCAGAGAAGGACTGGTGTTTAAGGGTTTAAATTTTTTTAACAAAGCTAAAAAAAAAAGGTAATGCGTTTACTGCTCTGATACCATAAACGCAGAGAGAGAAAGGAAATCTGTTTTTTTATATTATCTCATCTTTACATCTCATACTATACATAGTATATATAGGGATAGAAACATAACAAACCCCCAGATATTTACACAAAAATAGGAGTTGAGGATCCCTAAAATAGAGAAACATTTAAATACAAAAATATATAAATTTAAACTAATCTTATCCCTGACTTTAGCTAACAACCAAAACTGATTATTTGAATTCGAATCTTTCAACACTTGGGGACCAAGTAAAAGCCCTAATTTAAAAAGAAAATAATCTTCTGACTAAAATCTATTACCACAATAAAACTCTCCTAGAATATCCTAATAAATAATTATATTAATAATCCAATATTTATCTCTAATTAACAATACAAAATTAATAATAAATGACATCGTTTTTTTTAACCCAGTTGTGTGACGCCCCCAAAATAGTATACATCACTCATCTTGAGTCGTCAAATACATGGTACAAAATTCAAATACAAACTAATAATACAAACGATCGTGTAAAAATACGACAAAAACATATCTTTGTGAGTTTAAATACAAATATTGTCTTCTAGATAATATCCACTCTCGGAATAAGTCCCCATTACATTTATTGTCACACTATTTAACAGAATAGTGATGACTACTAGCTAATACTATCATCTGGACCATCACTCCGTCCCCCGACTAGTCCCTGCTACGTTCTCATTTCCTGAAGAGAATAGTGAAAAAAAGGGTGAGCTCAACTAGCCCAGCAAGAAATATTATGACTAAGATAATGCAAAATAAATTATCATTAGCCTTCAACAATGTTAAACCGATAAAATACAATAGACATCAAGTTTAATCTGCGGCCGGATCAAGCAATCCATTAAAAGAGTTAAGTAGAGAATAAAATCTACTATCTTTTATGATTTAAAAAGTTTTCATCACTTTTATCATTGGAACTCAAACAATAAATAATCCACATCATCCCCGCACTACTACGGCCAGATATTCATTAGAATCACGACCACAAATTCCATGCACTACGGGCCAAGGATATTTGTGTATTCATCAATAATCACGATCATGCCAACAATCGTCCATCAATGCACTACGGGACGATGAGGACTTTTATCACATCATTTGTAACATTACGGTCATGATTACACCGAATAATCCCTGGTCATAATCATACCAAGTCCATCCATGCTCTACAGGCCATAGATGACTTTAAAAATATAAACATGAGGATGATGACAATGATACAAGAATTCAATAAAATAAGTTCAAGAATTAATTTGTCCAGGAACCAATAACGTCCAAATTGTCAACATGATACTGCTTTGTAGAGTAAAATTCAAGAATGCTCAGAAAAATGTTTCCATGAAAAATACTGGATGAAGCGCAAAAATCAAGGATATTCCACTAATTTCATGGAGTATAGAAGTCAAAATTTTAACCAACTGAGTATAATAATGAATGGAATAACAAAAGAAATCACCATGCATGCGGTATTGCATATGATGCAAGTTATTCCAACGTAATAATAATAACGGAACGAGGTCGAGTCAAATTCACACCGAGCAGGATGTTCCAAATGTAATAATAAGTGCGAATAATAAATAATGGAACCAGTCCTGTAAACACACAAACACATGATATTTCGACGAAATAATAAAGACGGAATAATAATAATGGAACCAGTCCTGTGTAAAACACACAGATATGATATTCAAATGTAATAATAAAGATGAATAATAAAGATTTTAACCAGTCCCACAGAAAAACCATGATACAGATATTCCAACAAAATAATCAAATAATTAAAAGCGGAACCGTGTCCTACAGATATAGCACAGATGTGATATTCCAAATGTAATAATAAAGATGAATAATAGAAGAATGTCACCAAGTATAGGGTGTATCACAGATATACGAGTTATTCTAACATAATAATAAGCAATGGAATAATAGAAGTTCTCTTCATAAATATAAAAGAATAATATCCTCACTGTAAAAAAGAACCTGGATATAAAAGTAGGGAAGTAGCGAATACTTTTCTATAGTTTCTATAATTTCTCTCCGAGTTTCAAAGAATTAAGTAAGAAAATAATGAAGGAATGAGCTTCTATTTATGTAAGAATGGTTTGCATAGTAATTAATTCATGAACGGTCCAGATTGATTTACTTTAATCTGACGGTCTATATTTAAAGCAAAATCTTTTAAATAAAATATAATATATATTATATATATAACACATGTTTTTTCAAAATATTAATATCAATATAATATATCCACCACTTAATTTTTCTCCCCCATAACCAACATCAATCCCCCACCCACCCAATAATCAAATTCACTACTCTTACGCATCACTATCACACTACCACTTTTCCACCATTTCTCACTCACACACACATCACACACCTATCACTTTCACATATCACTTTCTCCCACCATATACTCAATACATACATATACTTCCATACTTATACTCTTCCATTTTCAAAATCATTTCCCAACACATATGGGCCCCACCTTTAAATAATTTTCTACCGATTATTTTGAAAAATGGGTAAATAGAAATCCATAAAATAAGCAGACTTCATAAAAATCACCTTAATAATTTTAACAACATTTATCATCTTTATTACAATTCACAATATTAATCGACCGAATCGTTCCGTGATAGAGGGGCTTTCCAATAAGGATTTCTCCCTATCGGCGCAAGCAATTAGGTGACCAAACCTCTCATTGGCGCGTAACTTCTAGACATCGTTAATATTGCAATTTATAATATTAATAACTCATCATTTCAATTATTGATTTAATAATATATAAAATATCGACAATAATTGAATCAAATAACGTGAGATACTATGCAACAATTACTATAGCAATAATTGAACAAAACTGAGTGACTTCTCACGTAAGCATTAATAATCAATACTGTGTGCTACTATGCAATCACACATATTACTGTACTTTTTCTACTGAGTAGTTCAATAGTATTAACGGTAAAACTTTCGCCGTTATTTTCAATAAAATATTTTTGTCGTTTTCTCAATCCGAAAATAATTCCGTTGTGGGGTCCGCCAATGATTGTGCTGTCGTACGAATATTCTCCGACACAAATAATATTCCCTGACCAATCGAATATAATACAACAACTTGCATATTTTGCAAAATTTATAAATACTACCCACAACTATAACATTATATCAAATCAACTTCATAATATTTAAAAAAAAAATTCGAGAAATTTAAATTTTTATTCATAAAATCTGGGTTTTCGCAAGTTGGCCTTTGGGTCGATCCATACAACAAATCTAAGCTGCTCGCTCAGCTCGCCTAAGTCGACGCCGAGGCGTCCATGACGACGACTTGCTTTACTAGGCGCTCGACTTTCAAACAACCACCAAGTCGCCTGACCACCTTGTCTTTGTCGGACCGACTGGACGCTTAGGTGACTCTTTAACAACTATGATATAGACTACCAACTGCACTACCACTGCCAATCTTCTGTCTCGTCACCAAGTCCTGAAAAACGCAATATGTTATTTCCCAAAGGTACTTGTAGAAGGGGGGTTGAATATATCTTTTAAAATTTCAATGATTAAAGGAGTATTACCAAATACTTGTTAATTAGATTAATTAAGCACAGCGGAATAAGTTTTTTGAAAAACCCCTTGAAGATCTAAAAATATATATCAGTTTCGACAGGTTGAAAGATAAATAAATAAGTAGCTAAGAAACAAAAATCAGCACGCAAAGACAAACAATTTTAAGTGGTTCGAAGACTGAATAACTCCTCCACTCTTATACTCAAGTAGTAAATTCACTAAAGGTTTAGTCACACAGACAAGGACACTTTGCCCTCTTCAAGTCTAGCAGACTTGGATATTTAGTCACAACGACTAGGACACTTTTGCCCTCTTCAAGTTCAGTAAACTTGGATATTTAGTCACAAAGACGAGGACTCTTAGTCCTCAGATCCTCTGATGATTGATGTTTATTGTGAGGTGCTGCTAAGTTTGCGTAAGCTTTTCTTCTCAGGTACTTAGCAGCTCGAACTATGTATATAGGATCGTTGAGTTCATTCTTTGACTTTAGCAGAGTTTTTGGCTTTTTAATCAATGTTCGTTCACTTTTTGAAGTTAAATCCTTGTAGCCCTTTATACTCCGCTGAGAAATCTTCCCGTTGCAAAATGCTTATTTGTGCATTTAATGCTCAGATATACTAGGATAATTGATGTTGACATTTTAAACCTAGGAGACAGTTCCTATCCTTTTCTGTCACATTAGTCTGCTTTTTCACCTAACACCCTTGACGTGTCATTGTCACCAACTAGCTGGTAGATACAATCTGGCCTTTGATTTTCACTAATGATATTTGAGAAGAGCATTGGGACCTTCAATTTGCAACGCTCCAATGTTAGTCAGTTTGTCAGAATTGACTGTTCTACGATCGAGTTCTTTATCAACGATCATTTATCTGGCTGGATCGCTTGTTCACTTAACGATCTAAACTGACTTTACGAAGTAGAGAGTTTTGATTACTCCAAGTAGTTCAGCGATCCTCTTGATGTATTTATGATCTTGTGCTTCCTCTGCTATCTTGTACTTAAGTAACAAGGTAACCTTACGATCTTACAACATCCTATCAACTATACATCAATTCAGCTTCTTTTAAGATCAACCTAGCATTATTTGATCTTTCTATTCTAAGTCCTTGTACAATTGATCAATTATTTATAAGGACTGTACAAATCATACTGGTACAAATATATATTATGCTCATTCATCATCTAATTAAAATATGCGAACTCTAACACAATGAGTTAGGAAAAAAGTTAATGAGCAGTGTAAGGATTCAGTAAGACTTTGGACAAATAATAAATTTGTGGTAAATGAAGGAATATGAATAGATGATAATGTTAATGAAAGATTACAAAACTATTGAACCCTTCCCAGAGATAGAAGAAAGGGAACCATCAGCTACTCGAACCTTGTCTTTGCCAGAGCAAGGCGTGTATGAGGTAAAGAGGTTGGAGGACCAAGTCATATGCTCGGAAACATCTGTGTCTATGATCCAACTAGGGCAAGTTGATGAAACATTAAAAGCACAAAAATGTATACTTGATTGGGCATAATGAGAAGAAATAAATTTAGATTAGAATTTCTGGAAAGTTGAAATTTCCTCAGGAGTGAGTACAGTAATAGTTTCTGAAGTACTGGATGTTCCTGTTGTAGTAGACATATAGGTCTGGGATCCACGTCCACGACCACTACTAGACCGATCTCCTTGTCCTTTAGGACGTCCATAAAGCTTAAAACAACGATCTCTGGTATGGTTCTTTCCCCCACAGTAGTCACATTCACGGGACTCCTTCTTAACACGAGACTAAATGGAGAAGCCAGACTTAGGATACGAAACAACCATGGCTAATCGGTCAACATGATTTAAATTTAGAATCATCACCCGACGTCTACTTTCCTCTTGGACTCTGGAATGAGCCTCTCACAGTGATGGAAATGACGTCTGACCAATCAATTGTGCTTGAACTTGATCATACTCTATAAACCGGCTAAGAAATCCACAACTCTACCTTCACCAACACACTTTTGATAAGCTGCTGAATCTTCCATACATTTGGTTGAAAAAACTCGGTAATGATCAAACTCTTGTGACAGTGCATTAATCTCCGCAAAATACTGAGCCATAGTCTTCTCCCCTTGACCTAACTCATGGATTCATTTACGAATGTCATATGCCTTAAACATATCACTAGAAACAGAGAAAGTTTAAGAGATAACCTCCCAAAGCTCATAGGCACTGTCTAAGAACATGTAACTAATCCGCATACTAGGTTCTATCGAATTAAAATTCCATGTCTTCACCAAAGAATTATCAGATTTCCATTCTTCTTGGGCCATTCTTGGTTTTTCAGGCATAGTAGTGTTCCATTGATGAAGTGTTGCATACGATTGACCTCAATTGACACACGACACGCTTGAGACTATCCCAAATAGTTGGTTCCATCCAGTTTGAGCGGGCTGAGAACCTATGCATAATTAAGAGTATGACTTCTAACAGCTTGTTGTCCCATACTACTGTTATGAACCCCATTGCTAGCTTTACTTTGTTCCGCCATATAACTATATAACAGGTAGATACAATATATACCAAGGAACATAAACTTTCTAAAACACAAACACCATAACAAAACCTGAGCCAAACACCTTGAACCTTGAACCTTGAATCACAGTACTAATAACAGAACCTTGAAGTTCCTCACGAAATCAACAAACTGCTGTAAAGAAGATTGGGTAAACCTGAACCAAACATCACAAGACTACTGTAGATAGTAAGGGAAGAGAAAGGCGAACACCATGGAAGAGGCCGCGTCAGTTCGCCGTAAAGTGTCTCACGCGTCGGCTGAAGGTGGCGCGTGGAGGCGTATGCAGTGGTGGGTCAGAAATCTGAGAACATTGTGATGATCGTCTGGAAAAGGGTAACCCAATTATGATCTCAATTTCTCCATGTTGAATTGTTCAACTAGTTTTCTGAGAGGAATTATCTGAATGGCAGTGAAAACAGAGAACAAAGGTGACTGCTTTTTTGAAAAATAAAGACCTAGGCTCTGACACCATGTAGAAAAGAATACACAGAGTTTGGGTTTATAATTCCTTCTTAATTCATTTCCTCTCAATTACATTGGTTTATATACACAAGTATAGCAATCCCTAATTTACAGTTTTGGAGATCCCTTATTTACAACAATGTATACACACTAATTATGGGATAAGATTAACTACAATTATGGGAATCATATCTTCTAACAAGTCTTTTTCTTATATAAGAAATGCCAAGTAAGATACCTTAAATGTCAATGATTAAATCTTTTACACAAGAACCTTAGAATTTCACTCTACTCTTTATATAAAATATAAAATGTAGGCGGTGATCTTATTTATGAGTACTATAATCTCAATTTCGTAAGTTAGTTTCATTACTGAAGGATAAAAAACTCTCACAACCTGGTCATGTAGTTGGAGTTAGAGGTGCAGTAGTCATTTCATGACTATATTTTCCTGAAAATTCCCAATAAAGGCAATATTTGAACTTGCAAGTTGGATGAATGTTACCACCTTTATCTAAAATTTAAGAATCTTTCATGGTTCCATAATTGTGATTACAATTGTTAAGTTTAGTTTTAGTTTCAATCCCTATAGTCCATGAATATATACCAAGCTGAGTACGCATCTCTCTCTCCCCTCTATACCGTTTTGCTTTCTGGCTTCATCTCCCTTTTCCTGGGTAGAAGGTATCCCCTCTTTCTCTATCGAGATAGAAGGTAAACTACTAATAGCATGGCAAAAGTGCTGAACATGACCCTCATTCTCTACTCCACCTTCTTATATCCTCCATCAAACTAAGTGAGAAATAAACACTATTTGGAGCGAGTATAAAGTCATCCTGAATTCTTGCTGGCATCCCTTTTAAATGAGTTTTGGTGTTTCAGTTTCATGTAATCGATATACCACTAGCTGTTTACTTGTAAGTGATGAGGTGCAGCTTTAATTCTTGATTAAGAACCGGTAGTTTAAAAACTGGTAAATTGTGGTTGTGAATTGCAAATTTCAGAGTTTATTCCATTGTTACGTGGAACGTGGTTCGTATCGGTACGCATTATGCTATATAGCTAAAACGCGATACGTTAGGGTATTTTTATGTACGTTCTTATAGTTAGAAATTCTCTTCAAATCTAAATGTCATAAACCTAAGTTTTATTGAAGATTTTTAGTTGAATCAACAAGTTGATCGTCTTAAAAATAATTTAATACAAATTTAGTGTTTGAGCATCCAATACTAAGTTATAATATTGATATTTGTGTAATTATAGATTTTACAACAAATAAATTTTTTGACACGCTAAATTTGGAGTACTTATGTAATCATGTTTGGTTACGTAAGTACCAATATGCAGTTCGCTAGGTCAATGAGCGTGTCTGGTAACTATGGTTTATTCCTTATTTCCCAATCCTTAATGCCTTAACCTAGTACAAGGGTTAGAATCGTATGGAGAAGGAATTGAAGCTATGAAACAAAATGTTTAAAATGATAAGGGAAATTTGTTTTTACCTGATGGCGTATGTAATTTTAATTTTTAAAAATTAGACTTTCTTTTGTTGATAAGACAACAGGTTGGGGTGACGCCTGAAGGAGTTGAAGTTCCTCGTAGTCTGGTTGATGAGGAAATGCTGAAGAAGCTAAGAGAAATGCCTAAAGAATATCAGCCGTCCACTCCCACAGGACCAGATCCTAAGTGGCGGTACATGTGGAGAGTTGGTCCTCGACCATCAAATACCCGCTTTCAGGTTTTTTCATATATGCTTTCTTTTGTCAACATTAAGTCATTATGATGATTTGATGACTATTATTGAAGAACATCACTCCAGTAGGAACTGAATTCTGAGCCTGTTATACCTGAGGGTTTCTCTGAATGGAAAGACACGATGGATTCCTGGGGTTTCAAAATGATAAATGCTATTGAGGTGAGCCATTTGCTTGTAGAATTGTTTTGCAGTGTTTATTTTACATGTTTGCAGTATCATAAATTCTAATTTTTCTTCTCAGGCTGTTGCTGAAATGGCAGCAATCGGATTTGGCCTGCAGAAGGATGCGTTCACTTGTCTTATGAAGCAGGTGTGATGGTTTTTTTTTTTTTTTTTTGGCTTTTGTTTTTTGATCTATATCCTTCTTTAACTCATTTCCTTGGCTGCACTTCTAAAATTAAGAAGTAAGAGTAGTGCAAGATAGTGACTATTGTGATTGGTATTATCAGATTTCATTTATAGTTCTAATGCAAAATTTCATATGAACACTGAAACGTCTCACCTTTAGATATACTAGTCAGTGAGGCACACGCGATGTGTGCATTTTTTTTATTGTAATACGAAAAAAATATTAAAGCTTATTGAAAATGCATTAAAACATCTGTAACTATATAGTTTTTAATTCCATGTACATTACTAACAGCAACACATTATATATTTATAAGATAAATGGAATTGATAGGCATAGATATTAAAATACCAGCAACCTGTTAAAACTTAAAGAGACGGCAAAAATTACATTTTTTTTTGCTATATTCGACTGAAATTTAACGTTCTTGCCTTTGACAAGAAAGTGGTTAATTTACCTTGAGGGTTTGCAATAGAAAACCAACTTAAAATTTGGAGCAACAAGAAGTGATTGCATAAGATCCTAAATTTTGACCAAAAGATTATTGATCAATATCACCCATCTTAAAACATATTGCTTATGTAGTGCTGCAATAGTTTTGAAACATAAAACAATAAGACTATTTATGAAGACGAGAAAGTGAGATTGGGAGAGAAAAAAGGATCAAGACTATATGCCGATGATTCAGCCGCTGGTAGGAATGAAGGAAACATCGTTATTAGAATTAAGTTGCTGATATGATGTTTGAGACAATTAAATGGAAAACAAAAACAAAAACAGTTGCGGTGCTTCAATTCAAATGGGAAGTTGGAGAATTAGGAGAAAATGCACGTAGGTTAGTGGGTGGTTATTATGACAATAGGAGAAAACAGTGCGATGGGTGGAGATAAATACCAGATGAGAAAGAGAAACTTCTTTTTATAGTTTTATCTCAGTACTATTGAGTATGAAAGAGTAAATAACACTCTTTTTAAGGTGTGACCCAAAAATACCAAATTGACAATTACTTAACGCTGCCTCTTTATAATGAGAGATTCTTTTCCAGCTGGAAATCTCCTGTACTTGTTCTTCCATGTGTATATTTATGATGATTTTAATTCTATACCAAGCCTGTGACCATGTTAACATATTGGCTGTTAAGCTTGTTAATACACTTGTTGCTAATCCCCAAGTGAAATTGTGTATTTCCATTGTTGTTTAAACAAGTAAAAACTAACAAGTACAAAAAGGAAATTTCTGAATCTGCATATTGGATACATCACCTGTGATAACAATACAGTTCTTGCAAGGCAAAATTTATATCCAATTCCTAATTAACTGGGGCAGCACTTGCAACCTGTTAAGCATGTAAATGATAACCAGAAAACTGATAATATTTTGTTTAGTAAATATTCAAAATATCTTAGTATTTGGAGGATGTCTTTACGTCCAATTCCGAATGAACTGGGGCAGCATTGGCAACCTGTTAAGCATGTAATGATAACCAGAAAACTGATAATATTTTGTTTGGCAAATATTCTAAATATGTTAGTAGTGGATTTGGAGGAGGCCTGTGAGAGTGTGCAGTTCTTTATGTTTACTGGTCCTTTCTCTAAATTTTATGATCAATGTTTAATTTTACATTGATGTTGTCATAAAGAAGTTCTTAGTTGTTCTAATTTTTAACCATTAGCTTCCATCTTAACTCTAGGGACCACATCTCCTTGCTCCAACAGGAAGTGACCTTCGTCGGTATGGCCGGGAGGGCACTGTATTTGCGGGTTACCATTATGACCTTAACTTTCTGACAATTCATGGCAGAAGTAGATTTCCTGGCCTAAGCATTTGGCTAAGAAATGGGCAAAAAGTAGAGGTAAAGGTTCCTATTGGGTGCCTTCTTATTCAGACAGGAAAGCAGGTGAGATCTTATTATAAACTATGCTCTCTATTTTTGACAAGCATTGTGGGCTCGTGTTGACTGCTCAATAATATGACCTAGTTCATCAGTTGAATTCATGGTTTCCCTTATAATTTTACTTGCAGAGAATTCATCTAAAACCCACCCAATGCTGGTATAAATAAGCAAGATAGGTGTTTTTATCTAGTTGTTGCTGTACTTGATCATATTCATGTTTCCCATTTTCAAGTATGATGGAAATAATGATTTGTTATGGTTATCTGGTTATAAGATTTTTAGGGACAAAAGTAAATGAAAAGAAAAATAAAAAATTTCTTGCAAGTTACCATTACAAAAAGGGAATGAAAGAAGGATGGCAATCTTAATCATAAAATTTATAGTATTTCATTCTTTTGGTATAATTATCCTCTTCTCCTCTGCAAGTCTTGTGGCCCAAATTTTGTTGGTTGTGATTTAGCTAGTCAAGCCATATGTCTGAGATTTTAAAGCAGATGACTAGAACTGTGATATTTGAATATCCGATTGTTAAAATTAACCTTTCGTTCTGCTTTATGTGCGCAGATAGAATGGTTGACTGCAGGAGACTGCATAGCCGGCATGCATGAAGTTGTTGTAACCAAAAGGACAACCGATGCAATTAAATTAGCCGAGCAGCAAAATCGCAGCCTATGGAGAGTGTCATCAACAGTGAGTGAATCAAAACCTATAATCATCTTCGCCAACACAATTCTTATTGTTCTTTAACTTGGTTTCTTACAAGATTCATGCTTATGTCGGCTATTCTTGTGTCTTTTTTAGTTATTTGCTCATATAGCTTCTGATGCCATCCTAAAGCCCTTGGGCCACTTTGCTGAATCTCCTCTTGCTGCCGCATATCCACCAATCCGTGCAGGAGAATTCGTAGAACAAGAGCTTTCAGCAATTAATCTTAAAGGAAATAAAGGAGAGGTGATAACTTGTAAGCCATGAAATCTTGTTTGACCTTGATGCAGATGCCGACCGCAGTTTAACAATGTTGTGAATGATATTGATAATTATGAAGCAGATTGAAATATTGTACTTCCATCGATCTGTGGCCTGGGGAAAACAAGGCTTGTAGATATTTTATATTTATCCATGGTATTTGATTCTATTTTCTATGGCTTTAGGAATTCTCCAGTATGGATTTTTCCTTAAGAACGTTGTATCTTTGCAGAAACCCAAAGGGAAATTTTTCCATATATCTTCCTTTGACCATGATATATATATATATATATATATATATATATATATATATTCTTTCTTTGATTCTGTTTGGTCTGGAGGTGTCAGTTGGGCATTAGCATTACCAAAGTGGTAGCTAATGTCAACCAACCACCAACTACCATACTACAAGGATAGAAAACAAAGTCAAAACAGAACAATGTAACATTGTTCAGAGAGCATGTCTAACAGACTTTTCAACCACTTTGGGATACTTAAATAGGAGAGTCACATCAGAAAAATTCTCTCCAACAACCTCTTCAACCTTTGTCATTAAATTTGCAGCCTCTTTCTCACTCTTCAAATCTACAATTACAATTAAAAGTTAAAAATATTTATTATGCTTGATGGGTTTGATGTAAAACTCATTGAATTGAAGAGACTGGTGAAACACAAAATATGAAACTAGCAAATAATGTTCTTCAAATTGTCACGTAGGTCAACAAATTTCAATTTAAAGAGTTTTTTTTTTTGCTACTACTGTTGGAGATGCTCTTGGTTAACCTTCTTGTAGATTTTTTTTCCTTGATCCAAATTCTATATAATAAAATACTGAAAATGTATTCAAGAAAACATTGGCAAAAGATATTAAAATGTAAATCAAAATAGTGGCGAAATTCTGCAAAGCTGTTCAATTTCTGAAATGAATTGCTAAACGCTGCAGTAATTACTGAATTGAACCTAAAATGCAGTTGAGGATGTAAGGTCATGAAACTTGAGCATAACTGTTCCTCAAAAGGCAGAGTTAACACAAAATTGGCATGAACCAAGTGTGACATGAGAGTTGGGACACAGGCACAAAATTGGCATGCACTATCCCCATCTCTTATATATAAATATTCATGATCCATACTTGAATTAATCACGATAAAAATAAAATAAAATAAAATTCCGAGCAGAATTTCAATTCCAATCCAAATATGGGAAAGCTTTTTGACACAAAAAAGGCACTGCCATTGCTGGTGATTGTATTGGTGATGGCAGGATTTGTGCAGCAGAGTAAGGGGCGTAGCTGTGGTAACACTTTCTTCTCTTCACTGATACAGATGATTCCTTGCAGGGCAGCAGTTGCTCCCTTTAGTCCCATCCAGCCAAGTGAGGCTTGCTGCGCTGCCATCAAATCTCTCGGCCAGCCTTGTCTGTGCGTGCTCGTGAATGGCCCTCCGATTTCTGGCGTTGATCGCAACATGGCATTGCAGCTTCCTGACAAGTGCACTGCTAATTTTCAACCATGTAATGAAGACTGAACTTGTTCTTTATGTTTTGATAGACACACTCTTTCTTTCATATCCTGATTCCAAGCTATACAATCTATTTGGACAGTCTGTAAAAATAAGTTGCATGTCAGCTGAATTTTGTTATAAAAATATACAATTACAACTACTCATTTCTATAGAACTGCCCAAGTCGGATTGCTTGGAATCCAAATCCGTTTCGTTCATTAAGACTTAAAATCAATAACCTCCTCTTTTTTTAATTATATTTATTTATTACTATTATTTATATAAGTCTGGCCTGATAATTTGATTGCTCTTGTTGCAGGTGAAATTCTGAAGTAAAAGGATGTTATTGTGGGGGCAGAGAAGAATTTTAGGAATAAATGTGTGGAGAGCTGTCCATACACTTTCTAGTGCTGCTAAACATAAAGTTTTCCCAATGTTGAATTTATGTACTAAATATATTAGGGCTGTTATCTCGGATCATTTAGTTTCTGTTTAATCTAGGTTTTATGGTGCTCAAGGGTATATTTATCTAATCAACTATTTATCTATCTATCTATACTTACTAATTAAACAGACAATTAAGTTCGTCCTTTGACTTTTATTACTTTAAGTCCACCTTTATTATTTATCAATTCAAAAAGGTGTAGTTGTATAAAGAAACAATAAAAATATATATAAGATTATCTTACCTATTATTAATTGGTTTCTTTTATTCAAATATATATACAATAATACAAGTTTAAGTAAAATTATATTTCTATGCAGATAAAATAGTTTAACAAGAAAAAGAAATCATCTACCAAACTTAAATTTGTTATTATTATTATTAAAATATGTATAATAAAAGCTTGAGTATAAATGAGATTTAATCATTATTTAGATGATAAAATTGTTATTGTTATTAAAATAAAAATATAATATACTAATCGATTATATGATTCAATTATTAAGGGGAGTGTATTCAATTGAGATTTTTAAAAACTTTTTTTAAGTGACAAACTTTTATAGAATTTGTGGATTTTAATGACTTTTAAAAACTTTAAAGACTTTTAAAATGACTTTTATAGACTCCATGAAATAAGTAACATATTTTTATAAACTTTTTATCAAGACTGTGATAGACTTTTGTATACTTCTAATATATAAAACTGAAAGATTATTAGATTTAAGATTAAAATTTTGCTACACAGTTAAATTATTTATTATATATTTTTAGTGCATATATTATAAATAATAATCCACTACTTATGATAACAACTTTCAGAAGACATTATACAAAAATTTCAAGTTCTGATAATTATTTTATCTAAGCATTAGAATACATATATATTATAATATATTTATTACATGGCTTCTGTTCATTCAATTATTGGATCCATGATTTTATTTTTTTTCCTTCGCAAAAAACGAAATCCACACTCTTGTGTGAGCATGTGATTCAATACCATATTGATTGCTTTACTACTATATATATATAATCCCTCTGTTTACCAAATCATGTAGGACTGAGCAAAAAACGGGTATAACCGAATTACCTTACCGAACCGAAATAATTTAACCGATTTTTTTTGAAAATTCGGTTATTTTTACTATTTCGGTTATATCCGAATTATTTTACGATTCTCGGTTAGTTTGTACGGGTATCATTTTTGGGTTATTCGATTAAACCGAATAACGGAACAAATCTTAGCCACTAGCCCAACCATTAGTTATTTCTAATTCTCAGCCCTCAGCCCAGCCATTAGTCATTAGCAGTCAGCCCACTAGCCCAGCCAACAGCCATTAGTCATTTCTAATTCTCAAACTCTCAGATCTCTCAAAGTCTCCAACTCTCTCACTCTCAATCTCTCAGATCTCTCGACTTTGAACTCTCGGCTGAATTATATTTCTTCAGACGGACCATGGAAAGGCAACCGTCCATGTCGTCGGCGCCGTCGTTAGAGAGGCAACTCTGATCTCGCATCTTTCTTTCTTGCGTGACGGTGACGCATGGCGGAGACCACCAGCGAGGCAGCGACTTCAGATCTCACTTATCGCACAAGATTACTCCTCCATAATCCTTTTGATGCCTTGAGGCTCTCTAGCCACGTCGTTCTCCCCCAAATCCTAGTCATTCGGGTCTAGTTCTGATTTGTATTTGACGAAATCCCAGCGACTTCAGATCTCACTTTCGTTTTACATTTGGGGCCATTTCGTTTGATCTCAGTTTGGTTTGGTTTGATTTTGTGACGAATTTCATTTTGATTTGTGTTTGTGTTTGTGTTTTGACGTTTTGTCATTTCGTTTGACGTATTGTTTGATTGTGTGTTTCGTTTTGGCAATTTTGAAGATGATTATACTATACTCAATTTAGCCCCAAGCGAAGCCTGCTCGTATTTCGTAAAATTTCGAATGGACGAACCTTTTTCCATTTTTTGTTTTCTAATTTTGACAAGTAAATGAAATCAACTTGTAAATATATTTCTTAATTTCGGTTATTACCCGAACAACCGAATTGTAAATTCGGTAATTCGGTTAATGGGTAATTCAGTTACTTATTCGGATACCAAAAATAAACAAATTTTGTTTTTCAGTTATAACCGAATAGACTATTCGGTTCGGTTATAACCGAATGATCAGTCCTAAAATCATGCAATATAATTAATAATAAGACAAATTTTAAATATATATACATACATAATCTTCACAATTGATCTGAGAGTTTTATGATTTTATCTCACCTTTATTAAACAAATTTCTTTCGTCTTTGTATTGGAAGCTTTTGAACTGTCGCTTTCTCCCTTACCAATTTACTGTGCATTTTTCCTCTTTTCTCGATTACACGTACCGCGAGACAGATTAGTTCTTTAGTTATTTGTTTACTTATTTATATATCTTGTTAATTTTCTTAAATATAATATGATTTAATTTTATCCACGTATAAATTAAATCCAATTAATTTTAAGGCTCAAATTTTACCAAATTAATTTATCTATCACATATTAATACTTATTAGCCCATATAAAATAAATAACTAGTTTAACCCAATAAAAGGCAAAGTCCAATTAAATTGTTTAAAATTTAAATTTAAATGTTATTTATTTTATTTTATTTCTTTATTATTATTTTTTTCTGAGTATTACACCGCGAATTTGTATTTACACCGTGAATTTCTGGGTTCTCTCTTTACTGGCGATCCGAATTTTCACCTTTATGTTTAATATTTGAAAGTCTTTAGAAGTCTTTAGAGATGAGGTCAGACTTTGGATATGGGTTGATAGTTATAATTTTTCTTCTAAAGTCTATCAAACTCTACCATTTGATAGAAATCTGAAAAATCTATGACTTTTTTAATACCAAAATACTTTTATAGACTTTATAAAAATCTTAATTCAATACCACTTAACTTTTAAAGACATTAAAAAAGTTGTAATTGAATACCAGTAAACTTTTATAAACTCTTTAAATGTCTTGATTGAATACAACCAAACTTTAAAATCTTTAAAAGTCTTTAAAATTTTTAATTGAATACACCCCCTAAATAAAAAATAAAAATTAATTACCCTATCCAATAAAAATTTATAAAATAAAATTCAAAATGACAAAATATTATTCTCCAAATTTATCTTTATTGGTCCCACTAATTTATACAAATTGACGAATATTTTTTTTATATACTAATGAACCCCACTAAATGACATATTTACCCTTCACTTTATGTATTTTATCTTATCCTTTTGTGGACACAAAAAATTATACCTTTAGTCATCCTTTTGAGGATAGAGGGAGATTCTTCAAAAAGACATTTTGTTCAGTTCAACCAAGTCAAAATTAAAATTAGTAATATAAATTACAAGAAAACAATTATAGGATCACCTTACTTAATATTAATTTGTTACCATTATTATATAAAATGTTATTACAACGATAATATAATTTGTGAAGAAAATAATTTTAACATAGATCGTTTTATCTAACTTGAATTTATTACTCTTGATTAAATATAAATGTACTTACATTCAAGTATAAGTAATATAATTTTAGAAAGAAAGTATTTAGTTATTAAAACTATTTTACTTAATAAATCTAATAATATATTTATAATTTTATTTACAATGTCATAACTTTATAATAAAACTTCATGCTTCGCACGGGGTGTATTTGGCTCATCCTATTTTTTTTGATTCGACCTTTGATTTTTTCTATAATAAGTCAACTTTTATTATTTATCTATTCAAATAAGAAATTAGAACTAGTATCGTTGTTTTATAAGGAAACAAGTATTAGTAATATAATTTTATAAGAAAATAATCAAAATAAGATCATCTTACCTAATATTAATTTGTTACTTTTATTCAAAAATTGGAATAAGCATTGTAGTTTTATAAAAAACATGAATTAAGTAATATAGTTTTATAAGAGAATAATCAAAATAAGATCATGTTACCTCATACTAATTGGTTTCTTTTATTCAAATACATATACAATAATACAAGGTTAAGTAAAATTATATTACTACTTAGTTAATATAGTTTAAGAAGAAAATAAAAATATCGTAAAAATTAACTACCTAACTTAATTAAGTTTGTAATTATTATTATTAAAATATGAGTATAATAATTGCTTCGAGTAAAAGTAAGGTTTAATCATTATTTAGATAATATAGTTGTTATTGTTAGTGCAAAAAATATAATTACACAATTATATTGAAGTAAAACGCGAAAACATGACATAAATTATATTTTAAAAAAAATTTGCAATCCCAGAAATTACCTTTATGCATTATTATTAATTGAGCAAGGTTCAAAATCATACCGTATGAAGACAAATTAACTCTTGATTTGATCTCTAAGTTCTAATTCTTCATTCTTGTGTGCTCCTTCAATTCCACGGATCAAACTCAAACTAACTCAGTATTTGTAGCACTTCAATGGTGATCCACCAAGGGAATATAAATGGAGAAAAAGTAATTTAGGTTTATAAAAAAATCTAGGATGACTAGCCTTTTTTCTCTATCTCTCCTAAACTATTTAGGTTTGACAAAATAATAATAGTAGGGTCAACCCTAATCTATATTAAGATCTCCCCTTATATAAACAAATCCTCTTTCCTAAATTATATAGGACTTGAGGTTTTTAATCTAATTCCTAAACTATTTAGGAACTAAATTATTTATAATAATAATAATAATAATAATAATAATAATAATAATAATAATAATATTAATACTTCTTATTAATTTATAATTAGTATTTTTCAAATATATTTTAAATACTAAGCTATTTAATTTGTTCCACCATGGTACAAATTAAACATACTTAATTTATTATTATTTGGGCCAATTACTTCTACATTAATATTTTTCTTTTATGATGTGACCCTTTAGGTTCAATATTATGCTGTAGTAGAATAAATAAAATTAGAACTATTCCAATTTTATTTAAACGAATTAAACTCTTTTAATTCTTGAATATATAATTAATAAAATTAATTATATTTATTCTACATCATGAGTGACACCTCTCAGCATATCATGACTATCCAAATAATTTGAAATCAATGTTTAACCACAAAGAAACTATTCAGTATATAGTTACTGTACAATTAAATCCTTCTTCCACACAATGTATCAATTAAATATAAAACATAGAGTTATTTGTCAAGTTTTATTTATTTGATTATATGCATTTCAATTCTCAGAAGCACAACTCTAGCTAATGTAAATATGAAACTCTTCTAATTTCTATTCAACCATGGCCAGCAATCACATAGGACATTCTCTCTCTTTATTGGAAGTGGTAGATCATTTGTTAATCATTCACCTACCTCTATGTACACTTTGTTATACCTGAACATACCCTTTTATATACCCAAAGAGTTAAGTAATATGACAAAGTATAATTCAGAATACTCAGGGTACTATGACGATCTTAAGTCCAATGATTATTTATACTACTATCACTATAGGAACTCTTATTGACATGTATGTAAAAATCCATCAGTTGTTACTTTAAGCGAGTCACGTTTAGTGAACTTATTCTCTAATAAACACCTACATACTTTCTTTAGTGTCTACATACAAATAATTATGAGATCAATCAAACTCTTCAAAAGAGCAAGCATAATATGTATTAATCTGTCCGAATTCACTAACCCCGTATTAGTGATCCTATGATTAGGAATATTCTAGTTTTGAGATATCTAGATTTTAGATCTCATTAGCATAATCTCATCATGATTCTAAAAGCATTGCTCTAAACTACGGGTTTATCAAGACAATTATTATAACAATTAAACATGGATAAATAAATGCCTTTAAATAAATAAATTTTTTTATTAATAAATGAATAAGATTACAACGTAAATGCTCAATCACATCAAATGTGATTGGCTTGAGGGCATATTACTTTTAATCTCCCACTTACACTAAAGTCAATCTCACTGGTATTTAATACCCATCTTCTCTAAGTGGCTTTCAAATTGCTGTTGAGATAATGCTTTAGTAAATGGAGCTGCAATATTGTTCTAAAAGTCGACTCGACTTATGGTGACATCTCTCTCAATAATTTTTCTAATCAAATGAAAGCGTCGCAACACATGTTTGGATTTCTGATGAGACCTAGGTTCAGTGGCTTGTGCAACAATCCCAGTGTTTTTACAATATAAAGGCATTGATTCTTGAATGCTAGGAACCACTCCAAGTTATGAAATGAACTTCTTCATCCAAATAGTCTCCTTTGTAGTTTCACTTGCACCTATATACTCTGCCTCAGTCACTGAATCAACAACAGTTTGCTGCTTTAAACTCTTCCAACTCACTGCACCATCGTTCAAGGTAAACATATAAATTGAAATAGATTTGTTGTCATCTTAGTCAGTTTGAAAACTTG
Source organism: Panax ginseng (assembly GCA_020205605.1). Classification (NCBI taxonomy): domain Eukaryota; kingdom Viridiplantae; phylum Streptophyta; class Magnoliopsida; order Apiales; family Araliaceae; genus Panax; species Panax ginseng. Next base: position 18,286,511 of record CM035134.1, read on the forward strand.
AGTCTGTATAGTACTCTAGTTTTAAATTAAACCCATCATACACAAGAAACACCTCCTTAGTTTTTCTTAAGTACTTTAGGATATTTTTTACTACCTTCCAGTGTTCTTCTCTAGGATTGGATTGATATTTGTTTGTCACACTAAGTGTAAGACCCCAAATAATTAATAAATAAAATTTAATTTTCTCTAATTATTATTTTGAAATAGTAAGGGTTGATGTGATTAATGTGGATAGTTATGGGTAAAATACGCAAATATTTCAAAATAAGCAAGTGGTTATAAAATATTCATTGTTGTCGGGGAATATTCGTTTGGTCGTGGAATATTAAATGCTGTCGGGAATATTAAATGCATTGGCGCAACCATGTGTGGGCCCCATAACGAAAGCGATTGGAGGAAAGAAAACGACAAATATAAGTTGTTTAAAAATAACGACGTAGTTGTTACCGTTTACACTATTGGAATACCCGGTGGTTAAAAACATAATAATGGCGTTGTTGCACAAGAAGACACGGTATTGCACCAATTATTGATTATTACGTAAAGAAAGCACTACTCAATAATGGTTACGATAATTACTTATTCGATATTTTATTAATTCTTTGCGTTGATATTTTATATTCTTTGTTGTTTCAATAATTGTCATTACACAAAGATTTTCATTATCGAAGCAATAATTCATATTATCTTAATAATATTATTAGATAACATTATTGGAAATGTCTAGAAAGTTCTGTCTAAGGAGAGGTTTGGTCACCTAATTGCGCGCCAGTAAGGAAAATTTTTTATTGAAAAGCCCCCTCTTTTCTGGGAACTGCCTGGTTGTCAATATTGTGATTCTGTAATATTATTTGTGAATAATTAATTATTGATTCATATGATGAGGAAAATATTGATTTTATGTGGATATAGATGGAGAAAATTTTAATATGACAATTGTTGAAAATTGAAATTTTATCTTCTTCTGATAAAATAATTCATTTAAATATATTATTATATTTTAATAATATAATAATGATGATATTTTTACGATGAATGTGGGATATATGAGTATATGTGGAGGAGGAGTATTTTTGTTACCATAAATGTTTAAAACATGTTAAACATGTCGGTGGACCCTATTTATTGACTGAAATTTGATTATAGCTTTTAAAATCGCCCGCTTGTGGATTTCGGTCAATTTCTGTTTGGAATTTGGAAAAACTTTCTTCTGCAAAGTTGTAGAGAATTGAATTTCCTATAAAAATTTGTGAGATTCGAATTTTCTGATAAAAGGGTTATTTATTATGAATTATTGAAGTTCCGAAGCTCCGAAATAATTGATTTTTGGAAGTTTTAAATATTTATATTAATAAAAACATTTTTTTTGTTGTGTGGGCAGCCCTAGCATGTGTTTAATGATCTGAGATCAGTTGTCAAAGTGGGCGTAGAAGATTATTAAATATATTAATATTATAATAAATTTTCTGCTTTGGTGTTCTAAGCATTTTCCTATAAATAGAGAGCTTAGGTTAGAATTGAAAATCACACCAGAAACTGAAGTTTTCTCTCTCTATATTATCGAGCGTATTCTTGTGAGTATTTTGAGTATACTTTGAGTATTGCTATACGGTGAAAGTTCAAGTTATAGCCTATATCCAGTATTCCAGTTAAGTCTCTGTCTTTCCGAGGTAAGGGATATTTTTTTTTCGTAATGATATTATTTCTTCAATATCATTATCTTTGAAATATTGATCTGAAGTTTTATCAAATTTGGAACTTTTAGTGTCGGGGTTACCATTCACGTATCGACCTTTATTCACGAATCATTTACACTATTCATCGAAAAATGAAATTTTTTTCCTTTTAAAATAAAATATCTATTCTGGATACTAGCTTTGATTGTATCCATATTTTGATCATTCTTGAATTTTACACCACTATGATTATTTTTGAGGTACTTTTGGACGTGGATAAAACAAAGTACGAATCCTTAATCCTTAATCCTTGTCATTTTGTTTCACCGGATTCGCTTTTTTAAAATATTTTCATCATCCTCAGTCTTAAATGATGATATTATGGAATATCTTTGGCTTGTAGTGCAAAGATGAATGATTTCTGATGAATATCTTTGGCCCGTAGTGCAAAGATGAACAAGTGTTTAGATGAACATGATCAACTGATGAATATCTTTGGCCTGTAGTGCAAAGATGAATATTTGATTCGGATATATATTGATTGATGTTACGGGGATAAAAGATGAGACGATGAACTTTAAAATTCATACATAGAAGATAGTAGTTTGCATTCTCTAGTTAACTCTTCTAATGAATTATTATTTCCAATGCGAATATTGATTTAAAACTTGTTGTCTATTGTAGTCTATTAGATTTTTCCTGTTGAAGACTAACGATAATTTTGTTGTATATTATCTTAGTCATAATATTCTTCTTTGGGCTAGTTGAGCTCACCCTTTTCCTTTTTGTTCCATTTTTCTCTCGAGAGGCGAGAATATAAGCGAGTGCGAGTCTGGGTATGGAATGAAGGTTCTAGAGAGTTGTTTAGTAGTCCTCACCATTTTTGTAAAATAATTTATCAATAAATGTGATGAGGATTTATTTGAGTATAGATATTGTCTGAAGATAATATTTGTATTCAAACTCACGATTTTACTATTGTAATAATAAAGTTGTAGTTGTTTACATGCGGTGTATTGATAACTTTCGAAATGGGTGATGTATACACGCTTTTGGGGTGTGTCATGCGGGTATCGTAGCTTAGGGATATGATCTCTGGAGATCGGGGAATAGAACTAGGAGGGAGAGGCGAGTAAATCCTTCGTTAGTGTGTCTACCTAAGTTTATTTGTTAGTTGGTCAGTATATAAGGATATTATGTGATATATTGATTTGCTTAATTAACCCTTGTTTTATGGTAGTATTTGAGAATGTCGATCGAGAATATTAACAATTGGAAATGAGACCGTGGAGACGCTCAGTACTCACCAACGAGGATAACGTGCAACAAAGCTAGTAATGTTCCTCCCGTGAACAACACCACCGGAAAGCGTATGATGAGCGAGGGATGTTTAGAAGCTTTTTGCGCTTCATGCAAAATCGAGACGAGGAGACTTCGTGTTCAAAATCTGAGGAGGAAATGATAGCAATTCACGGGTTGTCACAAACAAGCGAGTTCAAGGAGTTGGGACCACCGAATTTAAGGAAAAGTCGATCCGATCATGGCGGAAACATGGGTCAAGCAAATTACCAAGATATTCGATGTCTTGGGATGCATGGAGGAATGAGAAGGTTCCGTTCGCCACCTTTATGTTCCGTGGCTTGGCAGAGACACTTTGGTGTCTCATGTAGCGCGTACCATCCACCGCACTCAAAGATGTCTTGGGAGACATTTCAGAAACTATTTAATGACAAATACTTTCACGAAAGTGTTCGTCATATGAAGGAAGTGGAGTTTATTAGATCGAGCGAGAATAACATGGCGGTGTCCCAATACGTGGCAAAGTTTGCGAGAGTTATCCGTGTTTGCACCTCATTTGGTGGAGAATGAGGAACGATACGCGGATGTTTCTTAGAGGTTTGAAACCCAAGATACGTCAAGATCTCATTTCTCATAAATTTTCTCGCTACTCGATGATGGTGTAAACAGGGCTCAATTATTAGAGCGAGATAACGAAAGTACGGTCCAACCGAGGGACCACAACCGAGGATCATCTTCTAGATGGCGATCGACAAAACAACGATAACCAAATGGAGAAAGAAAAAAAAGACGGACAAAAATGGTAACCACTACGGGTGGTAATCATGGCCATGAGAATAGAAGAAGCGAATCGGGAGGAGATTTTAAAAAGAGGAGATTCAACAACGATAATATGAAAATGGCAGCACCAGCAGCAACTGGTTCTAAGGGAGGAGAACGACCATCGGTCATATGCTATAAATGCGGGAAAGAGGGACATATCAGTCCAAACTGCCCACAACAGTTCAAGGTATGCTATAATTGTGGAAAGGAAGGACATATCGCTCGAGATTGCATGGTAGCGAAACCTAGTTCAGCGGGGACGGTGACTCAAAAGACTGTCCCAAAAAAGTCAAAGTCAACGGTTCCTGGAAGAGCGTTTGTTGTGACTAGTCAAAATGCGAGGAACCCAAACGAGGTGATCACGGGTAAGCTATTTATAAATTCTTGCGAAGTTTATACCTTACTTGATACCAATGCTTCCCATTCATTTATCTCTCCTGCTTGTGCTCAACGTTTAAACTTGACTCGGGAAATTAAACTTTGACCTATCTCGTGGAAACTCCGTTAGGAGAAACTTTCATCACATCCATCGCTTATAAATCTTGTCTAATCCAAGTTGGCACCCTTATCTTACCTGTTGACCTTATCTCTTTAAAGATACTTGCTTTTGATGTGATTTTAGGGATTGATTGGTTAACTACTCATCATGCCAAAATTGATTGTTTTAAGTAAGGTTGTTAGTTTTCATATTCCTAATCAACTCGTTGTTCAATTCGAGCAACTAAACCATTAAAATCAATCACCATCATATCTAATCATAAAGCGATTCATTTATTGAAAAACGGATGTCAAGCTTTCTTAGCCCACGTTATGGATTTGAATAAAGATACGTCAAAATTGAATAATATTCCTGCTGTTATTAACTTTCCTGACGTATTTCCTGAAGAACTTCCTGGTCTACCCCGAACGTGAAGTTGAATTCTTTATTGATCTTGAACTCGGTACAAAGCCCATTTCTAAAACCCCATATCGAATGGCTCTATTGAACTTCAGGAGTTAAAGGTCCAACTACAGGAATTGTTGGACATCGGTTTCATTCGTCCTAGTACATCTCCTTGGGGTGTTCCTGTTTTATTCGTAAAGAAGAAAGACGGGAGTATGCGACTTTGTATTGACTATCGGGAATTGAACCATGTCACCATCAAGAATAGGTATCCTCTACCTCGTATTGATGACTTGTTTGACCAGTTGCAAGGAGCACAATTCTTTTCAAAAATCGATCTTCGTTCTGGATATCATCAGCTGAAAATTAGAACTAAGGATATTCCAAAGACTGCCTTCAGAACTCGGTATGGGCATTATGAATTCTTAGTTATGTCTTTCGGATTGACTAATGCTCCTGCGGCTTTCATGGATATGATGAATCGAGTATTCAAAGAATATTTGGATCAATTCGTTGTTGTCTTTATTGATGACATCCTCATATATTCCAAAAGCCGTGAAGATCATGAGCATCATTTGAAGCTGGTACTCCAAAGGCTTCATGAAAACAAGCTATATGCTAAGTTGAAGAAATGCGAGTTCTGGCTTGAGGAAGTAGCATTCCTTGGGCACGTGGTGTCAAAACATGGAGTATCTGTTGACCCGGCGAAGATTGAAGCAATACAAAGTTGGGAGCAATCAAGAAGGCGGTGGTTGAAAGTACGTAGCTTTTGGGTTTAGTTTGGTTATTATCGAGATTAGTGGAAGGGTTTTCTCGAATCGCTACTCAGATAACTCATCGACTCGAAAGGATACAAAATTCATATGGAGCGAGGAATGCGAGAAGAGTTTCCAAGAGCTTAAGAGGAGACTCATTTAAGACTGTTTCTAACAATACCATCTGATACGGATGGATTTGTTATGTCTGTGATGCTTGAACAAAAGGGTTAGGATGTGTTCTCATGCAACATGGGAAAGTCATAGCCTATGCCTCGCGACAACTTAAAAGAGTATGAGAGGAATTATCCTACTCATGATCTAGAGTTAGCGGCCAGTCAATCGTTTTTCGCGCTTAAAGATATGAAGGCACTATCTATATGGGGAGAAAGTGGAGATATATTCGGACCATAAAAGCCTTAAATATTTCTTCACTCAAAAGAACTCAACATCGCGACAATGACGTTGGCTCGAGCTATTGAAAGACTACGACCACACTATTCAATACCATCATGGAAAAGCGAGCGTGGTAGGCGGACGCGTTGAGTAGAAGATCATATCACGAGAACGAGTGCGATGATGTCAAGTATCGCGCATAGTGCCAACTTTAATAGAAAAAGTTAAGGTTGATCAAGCCACCAACCCGGAGTCGATGCATATGAAGAAGAAAGTACAAGAAGGTGCTATTAGGAGCGAGAATTGATGAAGAAGGAATACTTGAGTCCACTCCGGACTTTGTGTTCTAACGATTACGATTTGAAGTACAAGATCATGATGGAGGCACACAATACACCATTTGCAATTCATCCTGGAAGTACTAAAATGTATCGTGATCTTGACATACATTTTGGTGGAACAATATGAAGAGAGAGATTGCAAAGTTTATCTCAACATGTTTAACTTGTCAACGCGTGTAAAGGCGCGAGCATCAAGTGCCTAAGGACCATTGCAACCACTTGAGATTCCGAAATGGAAGTGGGAACACATTACCATGGATTTCGTTCTGGGTCTTCCACGGTTTCTCAAGGCATAAATGCTATTTGGGTTATTATTAATAGATTAACCAAGTCTCGCACATTTCTTGCCGACGATACGGAAGACTTATTCTCTTGAGCGTCTTGCTAATATATGTATGTAAATGAGATTGTGAGGTTGCATGGCATGCCGGTATCTATAGTTTGGATCGTGACCCAAGATTCACTTCAAGATTTTGGGTTAGCTTGCAAAAAGCTATGGAGTGCAGTTTACGATTGATTCGGCATACCATCCTCAAAATGCAGACGAACAATCGGAGAGGACTATTCAAACTCTTGAAGATTTATTAAGACTCGTGTCCTAGACTTCAAGGGCAGTTGGGATAAGTATTTACCATTGGTGGAATTCTCCTACAACAACAGTTATCAGGCAAGTATAGGTGTGGCCCCATTCGAAGCATTATATGGACGAAAATGTCGCTCTCCAGTATGTTGGGATGAGGTGGGTGAAGCAACATTGTTGGGACCCGAGTTGGTACGTATGACCACAGAAAAGATCCAAATGATTAGACAACGTATACAAACGACACAGGATCGACAAAAGAGTTATGCGGATCTTCATCGAAAGGACGTGGAGTTTAGTATAGGGGATCATGTATTGTTGCGTGTTGCCCCATGGAAGGGAGTTACAAGATTCGGGAAGAGAGGAAAGCTCAATCCACGATTTATTGGTCCATTTCAAATTCTTGACCGAGTAGGAAATGTAGCCTATAGACTCGCGTTACCTCCAAGTATGTCTCGTGTTCATAATGTGTTTCACATATCTGTACTTCGTAAATATGTGAAAGACCCGAACCACGTTATTGAGTTAGAACCGGACGAGATAGCTGAAGACTTAACGTATGAGGAGGTACCTGTCAAGATCTTGGATAGGAAGGAGCATGTCCTACACACGAAGGTCATACCACAAGTTAAAGTTTTGTGGAGGAACCATGCTATAGAGGAAATGACCTGGGAATTGGAAACGGAAATGAAAGCGAGGTATCCTCACCTTTTCGAAACACCAGGTACGTATGTCAATTTCAAGGACAAAATTTCATAAGGAGGGGAGGTTGTAAGACCCAAAATAATTAATAAATGAAATTTAATTTCCTCTAATTATTATTTTGAAATAGTAAGGGTTGATGTGATTAATGTGGATAGTTATGGGTAAAATACATAAATATTTCAAAAATAAGCAAGTGGTTATAAAATATTCATTGTTGTCGGGAATATTCGTTTGGTCGTGGAATATTAAATCTTTGTCAGAATATTAAATGCATTTTGGCGACCATGTGTGGGCCCCCATAACGAAAAGCAATTGGAGGAAGAAAACAACAAATATAAGTTGTTTAAAAATAACGACGTAGTTATTCTGCTATTACACTGTTGGAATACCCGGTGGTTAAAACACGATGTCTGCGTTGTTGCGAGTAGCACGCGGTATTGCACCAATTATTGATTCTTACGTGAAAAGCACTACTCAATAATGGTTACGATAATTCTTTATTCAAAGATTTTATTAATTCTTTGCGTTGATATTTTATATTCTTGTTGTTTCAATAATTGTCATTACACGATTTTTTATTATCGAAGCAATAATTCATATTATTTGAATAATATTATTAGATAACATTATTGGCAATGTCTAGAAAGTTCTGTCTAAGGAGAGGTTTGGTCACCTAATTGCGCGCTAGTAAGGAAAAATTCTTATTGGAAAACCCCCTCTTTCCTGGGAACTGCCTGGTTGTCAATATTGTGATTCTGTAATATTATTTGTGAATAATTAATTATTGATTCATATGATGAGGAAAATATTGATTTTATGTGGATATAGATGGAGAAAATTTTTAATGTGACTATTGTTGAAAATTGAATTTTTATCTTCTTCTGATAAAATAATTCATTTAAATATATTATTATATTTTAATAATATAATAATGATGATATTTTTACGATGAATGTGGGATATATGAGTATATGTGGAGGAGGAGTATTTTTGTTACCATAAATGTTTAAAACATGTTAAACATGTCGGTGAACCCTATTTATTGACTGAAATTTGATTATAGCTTGTAAAATCGTCTCACTTGTGGATTTCGATTGCCATTTTCTGCTTGGAATTTGGAAAAACTTTCTTACGCAAAGTTGTAGAGAATTGAATTTCCTATAAAAATTCATGAGATTCGAATTTTCTGATAAAAGGGCTATTTATTATGAATTATTGAAGTTCCGAAGCTCCGAAATAATTAATTTTTGGAAGTTTTAAATATTTATATTAATAAAAATGTTTTTTTTGTTGTGTGGGCAGCCCTAGCATGTGTTTAATGATCTGAGATCAGTTGTCAAAGTGGGCGTAGATTATTAAATATATTAATATTATAATAAATTTTACTAACTTTGGTGTTCTAAGCATTTTCCTATAAATAGAGAGCTTAGGTTAGAATTGAAAATCACACCAAAAACTGAAGTTTTTTCTCTCTCTCTATATTATCGAGTGTATTCTTGTGAGTATTTTGAGTATACTTTGAGTATTGCTATACGGTAAAAAGTTCAAGTTATAGCCTATATCCAAATTTCCGATTAGAAATGCAAATGCTTTTCCGAGGTAAGGGATATTTTTTTTTTCGTAATGATATTATTTCTTCAATATCATTATGCTGAAATATTGATCTGAAGTTTTTATCAAATTTGGAACTTTTAGTGTCGGGGTTACCATTCACGTATACGACACTATTCACGTATACGATACTATTCACGAATACGGCACTATTCATCGAAAAATGAAATTTTTTTCCTTTTCATCTAAAATATCTATTCTGGATACTAGCTTTAATTGTATCCATATTTTGATCATTCTTGAATTTTACACCACTATGATTATTTTTGAGGTATTTTTGGACGTGGATAAAACAAAGTACGAATCCTTAATCCTTAATCCTTGTCATTTTGTTTCAATTTGGATTCGTTTCTTTAAAAATATTTTCATCATCCTCGGTCTTAAATGATGATATTATGGAATATCTTTGGCTGCGATGCAAAGAGATGAATGATTTCGATGAATATCTTTGGCCAGTAGTGCAAAGATGAACATGTGTTTAGATGAACATGACCAATGATGAATATCTTTGGCACATAGTGCAAAGATGAATATTTGATTCGGATATATATTGATTGATGTTACGGGGATAAAAGATAGAGCGATGAACTTTAAAATTCATACATAGAAGATAGTAGTTTGCATTCTCTAGTTAACTCTTCTAATGAATTATTATTTCATTGCGAATATTGATTTAAAACTTGTTGTCTATTGTATTCTATTAGATTTTTTCCTGTTGAAGACTAACGATAATTTTGTTGTATATTATCTTAGTCATAATATTCTTCTTCGGGCTAGTTGAGCTCACCCTTTTCCTTTTTGTTCCATTTTTCTTCTCGGGAGGCGAGAATATAAGCGAGTACAGTCGTGGGTATGGAATGAAGGTTCTAGAGAGAGTTGTTTAGTAGTCCTCACCATTTTTGTAAAATAATGTATCAATAAATGTGATGAGGATTTATTTGAGTATAGATATTGTCTAGAAGATAATATTTGTATTCAAACTCACAGTTTTACTATTGTAATAATAAAGTTGTAGTTGTTTCTGTACCGTGTATTGATAACTCAGAATGGGTGATGTATACCTGTTTTGGGGGTGTCACACTAAGTACATAAGCAACATCAGGTCTATTACATATCATCCCATACATGATATATCTTATCGCAGAAGCATAAGGAATTTTACTTATGCAGTCTCTTTCCTCAGGTGTCTTTGAGGATAATTTTTTTAGAGAGATGCACTCCATGACTCAACATTATGAGACATTTCTTGGAGTTTTCCATGCTAAACCTCTTTAGCATCAAATTAATATATGTATCTTGGGTCAAGCCAAACATCCTTTTTAATTTATCTCTATAGATCTTCATCCCCAAATTATAGGATCTTTCTCCCAAGTCTTGCATGGAGAGGTATTTAGACAACCAAATCTTTACTGATTGTAGTATTGGTATGTCATTCCCAGTAAGTAGTATATCATCAATATATAGTACTATAGGAGTGTTACAACGCTCCCACTAACCTTCTTGTATACACATGACTCATCCTCGTTTTTGATAAAATTAAACTCTTTGATTGTCTCATCAAAACGAATATTCCATCTTCGAAAAGCTTGCTTCAATCCATAAATGAATATGTTAGAGTTTGCATATTTAAATTTAATGATGAATGTGATTAATGTATATTTATGCCAATAAATTTTGTAAAGTCCTTAATAATAATTTGATTCGATGTACAAGGACTTAGATTAGAAACATCAAATATTGTTAAGTTGATCTTATTGAGCTGATCTAATGTATAGCTGATAGGATTTCATTAGTTGTAAAGTTACTCCAGTGGCTCGTATTATATATGATGGATCTCAAAGTAAATGCATGATCATAATACATTAGATGGATCACAAAGCATTTGCACTTATTGTAAATTTCTCTTCAAATCTTAAAATAAACCCTAGTTTGCAAAGTGAATAAAGGAATCGTTGAGTCAATCAAAGCTCGTTGAGTAAGATTTGAACGTAAAGTACTTCAAGAGTAATGGTTGAGAAAAAGGCATATCGTAAAGTATCTTAAGGATATCGTTCAGTAAAACAATATTGCTAAGTCAAGTTCGAAGTTGTAAAGTTCATTTGTAGAATACTATTCTATCGTAAAGCAATCATCACAGAAGAATATGATGTAGATTCCCGATACGTTAAACAAATATCCTTGGTTGAAATCGAAGATCAGAAGATGTGTCTACCAGCTAAGTTGCTGAAAGCGACATCTCAAAGGTGTTAGGTGAGAAAGCATACTGATGTGACAAACAAGCTAAAAAAGAGTTGACATATAGGTTTAAAATGTCCAAATCAAGGATCCTAAAGTATTTGAGCATTAAATTCACCAACGAGCATCTAGCAACCGGAAAACTTTCAGCAAGCTATAAAAGGCAACAAAGATTCAAACTTCAAAAAGACGAACTTTGACAAAAAAGCGTAAGATCTTCCAAAGTAAAAAGAACTTTACTCTACGATTTTGAACATCTAGTTCAAGGTTTTAATTACTTGAGAAGAAAAAAAAATGCCATCCAAGCATCACCTCTCAACATCATTCAAACAATTGTTTGTCGTGTGACTTAGTGACCCAAATTCCTAAACTTAGTGACTTGAAGGATCCTAAGTGGTTCAGCGGTGATTCTGAGACTTAGTAACTCGAAGGAACCTAAGTGGTTCAGGTGTAATAGATCTCAGTGATCTTGATCCTTAGTGGATTTTCTACTCGAAGAGTAGAAGAGTGGATTAGGAGTCATTCAGTCTCCAAACCACTTAAACTTTATTGTGTCTTTTACTTTTCCAATTTTTATTTTCTTTCTGATTATTTATCTTGCTTACCTAACTAAATTCAAAACTGAGATTTCTTTTTAATCTTTAAGGGGATTTTTAAAGATTATATTTCGCTGTGCTTAATCAATCTGATTAAAAATTTATTTGGTAATATCTTCTAAACAATCAAATGTTTTAATAAGCTATTCAACCCCCCTTCAGATGCATAAGTGCCTCTGGATATAACATGATCGTTATAGCTTACAAACTTGATTTACTTCACCTTTAGAGACAAATCCATCTGGCTGCATCATATATACACTATCTTCTAGTTTCCCATTGAGGAATGTCATCTTCACGTCCATTTTCCAGATCTCGTAATCGTAGTAAGCTTTTATTGCAAGAAAAATCAGAATTGACTTAAGCATTGCTACAGGTGAGAAGGTTTCATTATAATTAACCCCTTGTCTTTGTTTGAAACCTTTTTGCAACCAGTTTAGCCTTATAGGTCTCCACTTTTCCATCTGCTCCAGTCTTTCTCTTAAAGACCCATTTACACCCTTAGGCTTAATACCTTCTATTTGATTAACTAAAGTTCATACTTGATTCTCATACATAGAGTCCATTTCGGATTTTAAAGCCTTTTTCCATTTCTCTGAGTCTTTACTGCTCATAGTCTCATCGTATGTTACTGGATCATCATCTTTTATGATTTGTACCTCATCATCATTATCAATGATGAATCTAAAATACCTTTCAGGTATTTTAGGAACTTTTCCAGATTTACGAATCGACTGTGGTACAATAGGTTTCTCTACTTGGACAGGTTCCTCCATTTGACTTATAGTGTTTTGTGGTTTTTGAATTTCTTCAAGATCTATTTTATTCACACTAGTCCCTTCAAGGATAAACTAATTTTCTAAGAAGGTAACATATTTTGCAACAAGCACCTTTTGATCAGTAGGATGATAGAAGTAATTCCCAAACTTTCTTTAGGGTAACCCACAAATTTGCACTTGTTAGATCTTATCTCAAAATTATCATTTTCAAATCTCTTAACATAAACTGGACAACCCCATGTCTTAACATGCTTAAGACTAGGTTTCTTCCCTGTCCACAACTCATGTGGAGTTTTAGGGATAGATTTTGAAGGTACCTCGTTTATTAGATATGATGTCATTTCTAGGACATAACCCCAGAAGGATACATAAAGATCAATAAAACTCATCATGGATCACACCATGTTTAACAAGGTACAATTTCTCCTTTCAGATACACCATTCAATTGTGGCATACCTGGAGGAGTCTATTGTGAGAGAATATCATTATCTTTAAGATGATCTTAAAACTCATTGCACAAGTATTCACCTCCTCGATCTGATTGAAGAATTTTAATACTATTGCAAGTTTGTTTCTCTACTTCACTTCTAAATTTCGTGAATTTTTCAAATGATTCTGTTAGATTTTGAATATTTAAATTTGATGATGAATGAGCTTAATGCATAATTATATCAGTATAATTTTTACAATCCTTATAAAGAATTGATCAATCGTATAAGGAATTAGATTAGAAAGATCAAATAATGTTAGGTTGGTCTTAAAAAAATTGAATTGATGTATAGTTGATAGGTTCTTGAATTGTTGTAAAGATACTCTGTTACTTCTATTATAAGATACAGAGTAAGAACAAGATCAAAATACATCAAGAGGATAGTTGGACTACTTGTGGCTATCGTAAAGTTCACTTCAAATCGTAAAGCTACTTCAGTCCGTAAAATGAACAAGTGAATCTTCCAAATCAAGTAAAGGTCGTAGAGAAGAACTCGATCATAGAGCAGTAAAGTCTTAACAAACTGACTGGCACTGGAACATTGCAAGTTGAAGGTCTCGATGAACTCCCCAAATATCTTTGGTGAAAATCGAATATCAGAATATGTGTCTACCAGCTAGTTGGTAATAGTGACACGTCAAAGGTGTTAGGTGAGAAAGTAGACTGATGTGACATGCAAGAAAAAGGAACTATATCCTAGGTTTAAAATGTCAACATCAAGGATCCTAGGATATCTGAGCATTAAATGCACAAACGGGCATAAACAGGCTTCTTGCAACGGGAATATTTTCTAGCAGATTATAAAAGACAACAAGGATTCAAATTGAGAAGTAACGAACATTGATCAAAAAGCCAAAACTCTACTAAAGTCAAAGAGCGAACTCAACGATCCTAAATATACAGTTCGTGCTGCTAAGTACTTGAGAAGAAAAGCTTAACGCCAACTTAGCAGCACCTCTCAACAAATATCAATCATTAGATCATTAGAGGGCTGAGATGTAAGACCCCAAATTTTATGAATAAAGATTTAATTTTTTCTGAATAATATTCTAAATAATAAGGTGATAATTTAATAAATGTTATAGTGATGGGTGATATGTGCAAATTTTACAAAGTAAGCAAGTTGTCATAAAATATTCGTTTGGTCAGGGAATATTCTTTTTGTTGGGGAGTATTCGTATGACAATGCAATCATTGGTAGACCCCACAACGGAATAACTGTCGGATATAGAAAGAGACAAAAATAACCTTTTTATAAAAATAACGGCAGAACTTTTACCGTTAAACTGTTGAAATACCCGGTGATAAATGTACAATAATATGCGTTGTTGCACAGTAGCACACGGTATTGCACAATATCTCTGATTATTGTTTCTTACGTAAGAAGTCACTCAGTATTTCATTTAATAATTGCCACAGTAGTTGCTACATATCATCTCATATTATTGATTCAATAATTGTTACAGTAAATCTACACAATATTTTATATTATTAAATCAATAATTGACACTGTAAGACCCCAACTTTCATGAATAAAGATGAATTTTTCTCTAAATATCATTTTGAATATTATGGTGTTGATTTGATATAATGTTATAATCGTGGGTAATATTTATAAATTTTGCGAAGTAAGCAAGTTGACATAAAATATTCGATTGGTCGGGGAATATTCGTACGACGACACAATCATTGGTGGACCCCACAACGGAATTATTGTCGGAGTTAGAAAATGACAAAAATATCTTTTTATAAAAATAACGGTGAAAGTTTTATCATTAACTGTTAAAATACCCGGTGATAAAAATACAGTAATAAGTGTGGTTGCATAGTAGCACACGATATTGATTATTGATGCTTACGTAAGAAGTCACTCACTTTATTTCAATTATTGCCATAGTAATTACTGCATAGTATCTCACGTTATTGATTCAATTATTGTCACAATATTTTATATTATTAAATCAATAATTGAGATGACAAGTTATTCATGTTATTATTTGCATTATTGATAATGTCTAGAAAGTTCTGTCGAGGAAAGGGGTTTGGTCACCTAATTGCGCATCAATAGGGAGAAATACTTATCGGAAAGCCCCCTCTTTCCTGGGAATGATCTGGTTGTTAATATTGCAAGTTATATTATTCATGAATAATTGTTGTTTAAAAATGTGTTTAGTAAAGCCGAGTGAATTGAGATAAAAAGAGGAGATTTTTATGAAGTATTTGTTATAAATTTGGCTTATTATATGGACCCCCACTTACCCATTTTTCAAAATAATCGGTAGAAGTTATTCAATATATATATATATATATATATATATATATATATGTGTGTGTGTGTGTGTGTGTGTGTTTGTGTGTGTGGTGAGTGGTGTGGTGGGTGGTGGTAGATAGCGTAGAATGGAGGGAGTATATATATAAATATATATTTTAAGTTTTGTTTTTTTTATGAAAAATAGAATATATTATACTTTATTATGCATAGTGTTTGCATAGTAAAATCAAAAAAAAAAAATTCTTCGGATTCCAGCGCCCGTGAATTCATTAATGTTCATCCATGATTTTATTTTCTAAATAGTATCCTTCTATTCTCCTATAAATAGGATGCTTAGTTTAGAATTAAAAATTACACCAGAATCAGAGAATTCTTCTTCTATAATATTGAGCATATTTCTTTATAGTTTAAGGAAGCTTTGAGTGTAGAAAACAGTTCAAGTTTTCTTCAAGAATATCCCCGCCCTACTAGTCAGAAGTACTCTCTTTTTAAGGTAAGTGATATTGTTTTTGTTCAGTATTTGTATGAAATAATATTTTCTTTCATACTTTGTAGTATGTAAGTAAAATTATTTCATTTCAAATTCCGAATTCTACACTCATTTTATTAAAGTATTGCTTCTATATTCCTTGAAATTAGTAGAATATCCTTGAAATTTGCATTTCATCTAGTATCTTTTCAAGGAAATATTATTCTGAGCATTCTTGATTATTTTTAATCTTTTCATGCCGGGGTACTATTCACGGGGTACTATTCCTAAAGTACTATTCATGGGGTGCTATTCACTCGGGTACTATTCATGACAAAAATTAATTTCTTGTCCATCCAAATCATTTTTGATACAATATTATTCTTGAATTTTACTCCACAAAGCAGTATCGTATTGACAATTTGGACATTATTGAATTCTGGATAAAATGAATTATAAATCTTTAAAATTTATCCTTGCTTTCATTTAATTGAATTCTTATATCATTGTCATCATCCTCATGCTTATTTTGTGATAAAAGTCATCTTTGGCCCGTAGTGCATAGATGGACTGTTGATTGATATGATTATGACCATGGATTATTCGGTATAATCATGACCTGTAATGTTACAAATGATGTGGTAAAAGTCATCATTGGCCCATAGTACATTGATGGACAATTGTTGGCATGATAATGACCATTAGTGATAACACGAATATCCTTGGCTCGTAGTGCATGGATAATTCATGGACATGATACTAATGAATATCCTTGGCTCGTAGTGCATGGATAATTAAGTGATGTGGATTATTTATTGAGCTGAGTCTCAGCGATAAGATTGAAGATAAACTTTTTAAATCATAGAAGATAGTAGATATCATGCTCTACATGACTCTTCTAATGGATTGCTTGTTCCACTGTAGTTAAACTTATTGTTTATTGTATTCTATTAGTTTAACACTGTTGAAGGCTAACGATAATTTATTCTACATTATCTTAGTCATAATATTTCTTACTGGGCTAGTTGAGCTCACCCTTTACTTTCATTGTTCTCTTCAGAAAATGAGAACATAGCCGGAACTAGTCGGGGAACGGAGTGATGGTCCGAGATAGTGGATATAGTAGTTGTGACAACCCAAATTTTTATAAGTTATTAAAATAAGAATTTAATAATTTAAAATTCTTATTATAAAATGTATATATTTTGAATTATGTGTTTTGAGTGTGGCTAAGTATATATATTTGCAATTTATCTTGAAATATGTGATTTAGTGTGAAGAGATTACGTGTGAATATAAAAGAGATGTATATGTTTGGAAAATAAGGTTTAATAGTAATTTAACTACTCCCTCCGTCCCAGGATAAAAGTTCTGGTGGACTTTTCACGCATATTAAGAAAATGAATGAAATGACAAAATTGTTCATAATAATGTCATTAATTATGGAGAGAGAATTAGAATAAAAAAAGTATGAGATATTTAATGCTACGGGTATAATAGGAAAAAAATGTGTAAAAGTTTGATTATTAAAGGAAAGTAGACATTTAACATGGAACTATCCAAAATAGTAATAAGGACTTTTATCATGGGACGGAGGGAGTATTAAAGAAATTAAATGAGATTGTTACGGGAGGGTAATTAACTAAATAATATTAGTTAATTTAATTAAGTCAAAAATTATATTATGAAATAATATAATTCGATTATTATGCTTTATGGAAATGAAATTGGTATGCATTAAAATTTCATAAATAATGAGAGTAATTCACTTAATTAAAATGGTGAATGAATATAAATATATTTGATGGTAATTGTTATTAGATTTAATTAAATTGAATATTAAAATTTGATTAAATAAAGTGTGACCATAAACTATACTATAAATGAGTTATTGAAATAAATTGAAGGAGTTTAATTTAGTTTTGCCAAACAAGGCTTAATGAATGTTAAGTCTTTTATTTAAATATATTTTACCAAACAAGACATAAGGATTAATTGATTAATTTTAAGGTAGTTAGCCAAACAAGCCTTATGGCTTTTGAGTTTCAAAAAAAAAAACTGATGTCAGTTAATAGATATATTTATATTATACAATTATTATATATTATAGCATATACGTTATAATCTATGTACGTAAGATAGAAAGAACCTAGAAGAAGAAAAAGAAGAGAAGAAGAAAAGTTGAGAGAATTCTAGAGAGGTTTTGAGAGAAGAATTGGGGAAAAGAAAGCTTGTTGATCAAAGGGAAAATTATCATCTTCTAGACAACAAGGTATCATCTTACTCTTTTAAATTTCTTTAAAGTTATAGTTTTATTCTCTTCCAAAATTTTCTATAAAAACTTTGTGAAGGTTAAATTATTTGTGTTATATAGTTTCTATGTGATAACTAGTTGTTATGAAATTGTTTTAATAAGTTTAAATATGAGTATAGTAAATGAATTCATGTTATGTATGTATTTTGTGAAGAAAATCATAGTACAGTGAATTGGTATGAGAATATATATGAATATGGCTTAGTTTAAAGTAAAATTGAGGTTTAATTCTCTGTATAATATATAAATTGACCATTGAATTTGAAAGAGGATGAATAAACATAAACAAAGTATTTTGAATTAACTATTTTGGTTGAAAAACAAAATCACAGTGATGATTTTCACTGAAACTTTCAATAAATGAAGTTTTAGCAAAAATAGTGAAAATTAAAGGTTGTAATCTTGATATTTATGTTGTTTAGGTGGTTAGAAACATGTTAGAAAACATTAGTTTATGTTTCTGTAAACATATTACACCTTGTGTAGGTTGGTATGGTTGTTAGAAAGGAGTTTGTAGGCCTAATTTGGCTTTCCGTAGTGTTCTAGAGCATAAATCGCAAAAAACGTTAGAGGGACCCCACCTCGGGAGAGGGGGAGTAGATCGCCTAGCCAAATTTTAGAAAAAAAACTGACCGGACATGTTTTACTAAAATGAGCATAATGTTTTCATACAAACTTTGATTGATGCGATTCAAGATGATCCAGAATGAGGACTAGTAGACCTATAACTTTTATTCTTTAAGTTGTTTAATTTAAAATCATTATTAAGGGTCAAAATGGTCATCTTTAGGACTATTGTGTTTTCAGGGGCAATCGAAGGGCGTCGGGAATGCACGTATGCATGTGTAGTGCTTTTGACGATTAAAGATGTTGTTCTAAGTTATAAAACATGAATTTCAGTAAACATAATGATGCTTAACATTAATAAATAATGTATTAGATAAGCTGTATAAGCATAGTAAGCATATACAAGAGAGACAAATCAGGCGTGTGACGAATAAACGTCGAAACGTCGTGATAAGTGTTAATGAACGTAAAAAGTGTTTTAAGTCAAATGAAATGAATATTATAAGATATGAAATGGGTTTAATATAAAACCAATAATGATTCCTAGAAAGACTTAAACACTTGAATAAACTTTGAGTATGAAATATAGTGAGATATAAGTCGAAAGTTAATACAATCAAATTGAACATTGTGTATTGATTAATAAGAAGGGTTATGGGATGTAGAGTAAAGTTTATATTACAACTAATATGTGTTGCTATGTGACTTATAGTTGATGTGTATGATTATATAATTGTGTAGGGCACGTGAAATGCAGATAACTGTAAGCTGTTAAACTGCTATTGGTAAACAACGATCATGGCAAGTCTTTCAGTTCCTATTTGTTATGTGAACTTGATGATGAACTGTTTTAAATATTTATTGAAAAGAGCATGATGTGTTCTATATATATTGAAAGTATGAAACGTTAAAGTTAATTTATGACTACGTTGATTGAATAATGAATGCAACATGTATATTATGTTAGTTCAATGTTTATGAGATATATGTTGAGCATGTTATTATGTGTTATGTGATGCATGAAAACTGTTAGATTTTGCTGGGCTGTCGACTCAACCTTGCAAATAACCACTTTTGCAGGTTAAAGATTTAAGGTAAGGTTATGTGCTACTTGAAAGATATGAATCAGATGTGATACTTGAAGATTTATATACTTTGGCTGAGTTATTATTATTTGAACCATGTTTAAGGTTCCGAATAATGTATTAATGTTAAATTGTAATATCATTTTGTGATGTAAACTCTTGTAGTATTACAATGATTCTGAGATATTTATATGTAAAGGATGAAAGTTCTGGGAACGAGAATAGTTTGTAATAGAAAATTTTAATTATTCTGCAAATTTTAATGGTTGTATTATCGTTTAATGATGTAAAATTAGAGGTTGAATGTATTTTTAACAACCGAAGTCGAGAATTAAATTGTATGGATTTTGGGATCGTTACAGTAGTCCTCATTATTCTATGAAATAGTGTAATAATAATTGTAATGAGGACTCCATTTGAGTTTGAATATTGTCTAGAAGACAATATTTGTGTTAAAACTCTCAGCTCATGTTGTATAATTAAGTTTGTATTTATATTTTGCACTATGTATTTGGCGACTCAGAATGGGTGATGTATACCTATTTTGGGGCGTCACAGTTGGTATCAAAGCTTAGGGATATGATCCCTAGATGAGATGTAGACTAGAACTAGGAGGAAAGAGACGGGTAAATCCTTCGCTAGTATGACCTACCTAAGCTTATTTGTTATTTAATTGGTCGGTCAAAATATAGGGATAATATGTAGCATGTCAATTAACCCTTGTTTTATGGCAGTGTTTGAAAATGACATCTAAAAATGTCTAGATAAGCAATGGAGCAAAGGAGACCGTTGAGTCACCACAGATCAATAACCGTGATAATGTGCATCAGGAAGGCAACAATCCTCATGTAAACAACAACACCGACCAAATGATGAACGATGGGATGTTCAGAGGCTTTTTGCAATTCATGCAACATCAGGCGAGAGAGACTCCTATGCAAAATGCAGGTGGAAACACTGGCAACTCATGGATGGTCACCGCTAAGCAGTTCAAGGAGCTGGGACCACCGGGGTTTTTGGAAAAGCCAGAACCACTTAAGGCATTGACGTGGATAAAGCAGATCACCAAGATATTTGATGTCTTGGGATGCTCCGGGGAGCAAAAGGTTCCCTTTTCCACCTTCATGTTGCGAGGAGAGGCAGATTACTGGTGGGAATCTGTAAAACGTACTCAACCTTCCGCACTGAAGATGTCTTGAGAGAAGTTCCAAGAATTGTTCAACAACAAGTACTTTCCCGAAAGTATTCGTCACATGGAGGAGGTAGAATTCATCAAGCTGGAGCAACACAATATGATCGTGTCATAGTACGAGGCTAAATTTGCGGAGTTATCCTATTTGGTAGATAATGAGGAGCGTATGACGCGGATGTTTCTAAGAGGTTTGAAACCCAAAATACGCCAATACCTCATTTCTCACAAACTTTGCTTGTATTCAGATGTTATGAATAGGGATCAGTTATTGGAGCATGATAATGAGTCAACCCAACCAAGAGAAAACAATTGACAAAATGATAATACTAGTAGTAGCAGTCATAGAAGTGGTGACAACAAACGTGGAGGAAGTTAGCATGCCAAAAATGGTAACCACTTTGGTGGTAATCATGACCAAGATAATAAAAGTGAAAATTTCAAGAAGAGGAGATTCAATAATGATGGAAAGACGTCAGCACCAGCAACCGTTGTTAAGGAAGGAGAACGACCACCGATCATATGCTTCAAATGTGGAGGGGAGGGATACATCAGTCCAAACTACACGATGCAATCTAAAGCATGTTATAATTCAAAACCTAGCCCGATTTTGTTGTGCAGTGATGTCAAGTCCAGCTGGGATGGAGACACCAAAGGCCATCCCAGACAAGTCAAAACCGATAGTTCAAGGGAGAGCGTTTGTCGTGACCTCCCAAAAAGTGAGGAACCCGAACAAAGTTATCACGGGCAAGCTAATCATAAACTCTTGCGAAGTCTATACTTTATTTGATACCGGTTCTACCCATTCTTTTATTTCTCCTACTTGCGCTCAACATTTAAATTTAACTCCGGAGAAATTAGACTTTGACTTATCTGTTGAAACACTAATAATCCCAACACAATGGAACAATTAATTTCATCTTTAATCAACACGAACTTATTCATCATTAATATTATAACTCACAATATTTAACAACCAGATCATTCCCAAGAAAGATGGGGTTTTCGATAAGGATTCTCCCTATTGGCGCACAATTAGATGACCTAACCTCTCCTTGACAGAACTTTTAGACATCACCAATATTGCAAATAATAATATGAATAACTTTGTCGTCTCAATTATTGATTTAATAATATAAAATATTATGTAGATGATACTGTAACAATAATATGAGATATATGATGCAACAATTACTGTAGCAATAATTGAGTATAACTGAGTGACTTTTCACGTAAGCATCAATAATTAATACCATGTGCTACTATGCAACCACGCATATTACTGTACTTTTACCACCGGGTATTTCAACAGTTTAATGGTAAAACTTTCACCGTTATTTTTATAAAAATATAATTCTGTCATTTTCTAACTATGACAATACTTGTGTTGTGGGGTCCACCAATGATTGTGCCGTCGTATGAATATTCCCTGTTAAAATGAATATTCCCTGACCAATCGAATATTTTATGACAACTTGCTTACTTTGTAAAATTTTTACATATCACCCTTAACTTTAACCTTTTATCAATTTAACCATTTACTAAATAAAATAATAATTATAAGAAAATTGAATACCTTCATTTCATAAAATTCAGGGTCTTACAATCTCCCCTCCTTATGAAATTTCTCCCTCAAAATTTACGTACGTACCTGGTATGCCGAAGAGGTGAGGATACCTTGTTTAGATTCTAACTCTTGAGGTATAACCTTTGAGTGTTGAATACGATCCTCCTTATCCAAGATTTTAACACGTATCTCTTCATATGTTAAATCTTCTTCTATCTCATCTAGTTCCAATTCAATAATGTGGTTCGGGTCGTCCACTTATTTACGTAACATCGATACGTAAAAAACGTTATGAACACGCGACATACTTAGCGGTAAGGCGAGTCTTTAGGCCACAGTTCCTACTCAATCGAGGATTTCAAATGGGCTAATTAAATCGAGGGTTGAGATTTTCTCTCTTCATCGACTCTTGCTTCTAGAATATCGCCTTCTAGAACCTTCTTCTTCGTATTCATCAGCTCCGGGTGTGGAGCATGAGCGACTTTAACTTTATTGATTAAAGTCGATTCTAATCGTATATTCGCTATCTTCACGTAGGTTCTTGGAGTCTTTAACTCTATCTCCATCATTTGTAAGTTATACGAAATGGGTTTTTGTGTTAACAACAACGCACTCGTAAACGCATACAATCTTCTACTCAATGCGTCAGCTACCACGTTCATTTTTCCAGGATAGTATTGAATGGTATTATCGTAATCTTCAACAGCTCGAGCCAACGTCTTTGGCACATTATACGTTCGTTTTGGGTGAAGAAATACTTGAGGGTTTTAGAAATGGGTTTTGTACTGGGGTCAATACAAAATTCGATTTCATGCTCTGGGGGTAGGCCAGGAAGTCTTCAGGGAATACGTCAGGATATTTATTAACGATAGAAATATTATTCAAAACTGTGACTCTCATCCAAGACTTGGATAATACGTCATATTGATACCTATCAACTTGCCATCGTCATTCACGGCATCGCCTATAGAAAGTCTGGTTTTGGTGCGTTCCACACAAGGAAGTCACCAGCGAAAGGCTCGGGGCTCTTTACTTATGGCTTGATATGATAATGATTGACTTTAGTGGTTTAATTGCTTGAATTCACATAACAAGTTGGGTAGGAATATGAAAGCTAACAACCTTACGAAAAAATCAATTTTAGCATGATGAATAGTTTACCAATCAATTCCTAAAATAACATCAAAGGCAAGTATTTTCAAAGAGATGAGATCTACAGGTAATGTGAAAGTGCCAATTTGAATCAAACAAGATTTAT
The DNA here is from genome assembly GCA_020205605.1 of Panax ginseng. NCBI lineage: Eukaryota > Viridiplantae > Streptophyta > Magnoliopsida > Apiales > Araliaceae > Panax > Panax ginseng. The sequence goes on from CM035134.1 coordinate 18,310,401, forward strand.
AAACAGTGGATGTAACGAAGGTTTCTCCTAACGGAGTTTCAACCAATAAGTCAAAGTCTAACTTCTCTGGGGTTAAATTTAAACATTGAGCGCAAAGAAGAGAAATAAAAGAATGGGTAGAACCAGTATCTAACAAGGTATAGACTTCGCAAGAGTTTATGATTAACTAACCCATGATAACTTCGTTCTGGTTACTCACTTTTTGAGAAGTCACGAAAAATTCTCTTCCTAAAACCACTGACTTTATTTTGTACGTATCCGCCTTTGGTGCCACCGTCCCAGCTAGATTTGATTTTGCTACAGGACAAAATCGAGCTATGTGACCGTCTTTTCCACAACTAAAACATACCTTGGAAGGCTGTGAACAGTTTGGACTTATGTGTCCCTCCTCTCTGTATCTGTAGCATCTAACTGGCGGTCGTTCTCCCACCCTAGAATTTGTTACTGGTGTTGGTGCTGCTGCCGACGTCTTCCCGTCATCGTTAAATATTCTCTTCTTGAAATTTCACTTGAATCATTTCTTCTATTATCTTGGCCATGATTACCACCGAAGTGGTTACCATTTCTAGCATGATAATTTCCTCCACGATGGTTATCATTGTTCCGATGGCCGTTGCCACCGGTATGATTATTATCGTGTTGTTGGTCGTTGCCTTTTGGTTGTGCTAACTTATTATCGCGCTCCAATAATTGAGCCCTATTCACAACATCTGAATATAAACAAAGTTTGTGAGAAGAGGTATTGACGTATTTCGGGTTTCAAACCTCTTAGAAACATTCGCGTCATTCGCTCCTTATTATCGACCAAATGAGATGCAAACCGGGATAACTCCAAAAATTTAGCCTCGTATTGCGACACAGTCATATTGTTTTGCTCCAACTTGATGAATTCCACCTCCTTCATGTGACGAATACTTTCGGGAAAGTACTTGTCGTTGAACAATTCTTAGAACTTCTCCCAAGACATCTTTAGTGCGGCAGGTTGAGTACGTGTTACAGATTCCCATAAGTAATCTGCTTCTTCACACAACATAAAGGTGGCAAAGGGAACCTTTTGCTCCTCGGAGCATCCCAAGACATCAAATATCTTGGTGATCTGCTTTAACCATGTCTCCGCCTTAAGTGGTTCTGGCTTTCCCAAAAACTCTGGTGGTCCCAGCTCCTTGAACTGCTTAGTGGTGACCAGCCGTGAGTTGCCATTTACTCCATCTACATTATGAACAGGAGTCTCTCTCGTTTGGTATTTCATGAATTCTAAAAAGTTCCTAAACATACCATCGTTCGTCATTTGGTCAGTGTTGTTGTTTACACGAGGATTATTGCCTTCCTGATGCACATTATCCTGGTTATTGATCTTCGGTGACTCAACGGTCTCATGTGCTTTATTGCTTATCTCAACATTTTTAGATGCCATTCTCAAACATTGTCACAAAACAAGGGTTAATTGACATGCCACATATTATCCCTATACTCTGACCGACCAATTAAATAACAAATAAACTTAGGTAGGTCATACTAGCGAAGGAATTACCCATCTCTCCCCTCCTTGTTCTAGTCCCACATCTCAGCCAGGGATCATATCCCTAAGCTTTGATACCATCTGTGACGCCCCCAAAATAGATATACATTACCCATCTTGAGTTGCCAAATACATGGTACAAAATTTAAATACAACTTAATTATACAACTGTTGTGTAAAATACGACAAAACATACTCTGAGAGTTTTAATACGAATATTGTCATCTAGAAAATATCCACACTCAATGGAGTCTTCATTACATTTGTTATCACACTATTTCACATAATAGTGAGGACTACTAATACAACCATCTGGACCGTCACTCCGTTCCCTGACTAGTTCCAGCTATATTCTCATTTCCTGAAGAGAACAATGAAAGAAAAGGGTGAGCTCAACTAGCCCAGTAAGAAATATTATGACTAAGATAATGCAGGATAAGTTATCCTTAGCCTTCAACAGTATAACAACTGATAGAATATAATAGACAACAAGTTTTAGATCAACAACTGCAGCGGAATAAGCAATCCATTAGAAAAGTCAAGTAGAGCATGATATCTACTATCTTCTATGATTTAAAAGTTTATCATCAATTTTATCATTTGAGACTCGACAATAAATAATCCACATCAATTGAATCATCCACGCACTACGACCCAAGGATATTCATGTAATCATCAATGGTCATGATTATACCGAATAATCCCTGGTCATAATCATACCAACAACTGTCCATCAATGCACTATAGGCCAATGGAGACTTTTACCACATTATTTGTAACATTACGGGTCATGATTATACCGAATGATCCTTGGTCATAATTATTTAAATCAACAGTCCATCTATGCACATAAGCCAAAGATGACTTTCATCACAATATAAGCATGAGGATGATGACAATGATATAAGAATTCAATTAAAAGAAATAAAGGATAAAATTTTAAAGATTTATAATTTAATTTATCCAGAATTCAATAATGTTCAAATTGCCAACATGATACTGATTTGTGGAGTAAAATTCAAGAATGATATTGTATCAAAAATGATTTGGACCGAAAAGAAATCAATTTTTTTGTCATGAATAGTACTTCGAGTGAATAGTACCCCGTGAATAGTATTTCAGAAATAGTACCACGTGAATAGTACTTTGTGAATAGTACTTCGTGAATAGTACTTTATGAATAGTACTTTTGTAAATAGTACTGTATAAATGAATAGTACTCATGGACAGTACTCCGGCATGAAAAGCTTAAAATTTAACAAGAATGTGCAGAAAATATCATTGTGAAACAAAACGAGATGAAGCGCAAATTTCAAGGATGTTTTACAAATTTTATGGAGTATAGAAGCAATACTTTAACAAAATGAGGGTATAATCAGGAATACGAGACGAAATAATATTACTCACATACTACAGAGTATGGAAGAAAATATTATTCCTTATGAATATTGAAAAAAATAATATCCCTTACAACTGTTGAACGAAAATAATATTCTTTACGAATATTGAACGAAGATAATATTTCTTACGAATATTAAATGAAGATAATATTTCTTGCGAATATTGAATGAATTAAATTTTTACGAATACGAAAAATAATATCGTAAGCGAATATGAAATAAATAATACCCCTTACCTCAGAAGAAGACTGGATACTGGAATAGTGAAGTAGCAGACTACTCTTCATCTTTCTCTCTATAGCTGTTCTCTTTATAGCTTCTCTATCTATAGCTTCTCTCTCTATAATTGCTCTTGTGCGTCTTCGTGAATTGGTGAGAATGAAAGAAGAATGAGCTTCTATTTATAGGAAAATATAGTTTCGATAATTGCACGTTTTGGGGCTCGAAACATTACAGTATAATACCTTCATCTTTTCCTATATTTTTAATTTAGTCCTGCAAGTATTATCAAACTTGCACCACCTCCCCTAATAGTAAATAATGTGAATCAATAGTTCAATCATGTGAATCAATAGTTATAATCATGTGAAAATACAAATTACAGTACAGTACCTCCATCTATACCTCCATTTTTAAATTAGTCATGCAAGTATTATCAATCTTGCACCAACTCCCCTAATAGTATAAGAATGTGAATCAATAGTACACACATGTGAACAATAGTTATAAACAGGTGAATTAATAGCAATTAATTGCTCATTTATCTGATTAATTACCCGATTGGTCAATATAACCTCCAGACATCAATTATTATCGAAATAAATGTCGATTTCCACTAACACTAATAATTCTAACACAGTGAAACTATCAATTTCATCTTTAATCAACACGAACTTATTCATCATTAATATTATAACTCACAATATTTAACAACTAGATCATTCCCAAGAAAGAGAGGGCTTTCCGATAAGGATTTCTCCCTATTGGCGCGCAATTAGATGACCTAACCTCTCCTTGACAGAACTTCAAGACATCGTCAATATTGCAAATAATAATATGAATAACTTTGTTGTCTCAACTATTGATTTAATAATATAAAATATTATGTAGATGATACTGTAATAATAATTGAATCAATAATATGAGAGATATGATGCAGCAATTACTATAGCAATAATTGAGTATAACTGAGTGACTTCTCACGTAAGCATCTATAATCAATACCGTGTGCTACTATGCAACCACACTTATTACTATACTTTTACAACCTGTTATTTCAATAGTTTAACGGTAAAACTTTCGCCGTTATTTTTATAAAAAGATAATTCTATCGTTTTCTAACTACAACAATACTTCCATTGTGGGGTCCACCAATGATTGTGCCTTCGTACAAATATTCCCTGTTAAAATGAATATTCTCCGACCAATCAAATATTTTATGATAACTTGCTTACTTTACAAAATTTTCACATATCACCCTAAACTTTAACCTTTTATCAATTTAACCATTTACTAAATAAAATAATAATTATAAGAAAATTGAATACTTTCATTTTATAAAATTTGGGGTCTTACATCAGTGACCGAAGTACGTAGCTTTATGGGCTTAGCTGGTTATTATCAGAGATTCGTGGAAGGGTTTTATCGAATCGTCAGTCCGTTAACTCAGCTATCTCGAAAAGATACAAAATTCAGTTGGAGCAAGGAATGTGAGAAGAGTTTTCAAGAACTCAAGAGGAGACTTATTTCAGCACCTATTCTGACAATACCATCTAGTTTAGAGGGATTTGTCATCTACAACGATGCTTCAGGAAGAGGGTTAGGATGTGTTCTCATGCAACATAGGAAAGTCATAGCCTATGCCTCACGACAACTCAAAGAATATGAGAGGAATTATCCTCCTCATGATCTAGAGTTGGCAGCTATCGTTTTCGTACTTAAAATCTGGAGGCATTACCTGTATGGGGAGAAAGTGGAGATCTATACGAATCATAAAAGCCTCAAATATTTCTTCACCCAAAAGGAACTCAACATGCGGCAATGACGTTGGCTTGAGATGTTGAAAGATTACGATCATACCCTTCAATACCATCCTGGAAAAACGAACGTGTTAGTTGACGCGTTGAGTAGAAGATCATATGCAGGTACGAGTGCGATATTGTCAACGCAAAGGCCCATTTTGTATAACTTACAAAGGATGGAGATAGAGTTAAAGACTCCAGGGACCCACGTGATGATATCAAATATATGAGTATAACTAACTTTAATCGATAAATTTAAAACTGCTCAATCTACAGACCTGGAGCTGATGCGTATGAGGAAGAAGGTGCTATTCCAGAAGTAAGAATCGATAAAGAAGGAATACTTCGAGTCAACTCTAGACTTTGTGTTCCTAACGACTCTGATTTAAAGTATAAAATCATGATGGAGGCGCATAACACACCGTTTGCAATCCATCCTTGGAGTACCAAAATGTATCGTGATCTTTGACATACATTTTGGTGGAGCAATATGAAAAGAGAGATCGCGGAGTTTATCTTAAGGTGTCTAACTTGTCAACGTGTCAAGGTGGAACATCAAGTGCCAAAAGGTCCATTGCAACCACTTAAAATTCCAGAATAGAAGTGGAAGCACATTACCATGAATTTCTTTACTGGTCTTCCTAAGATTTCTCAAGGCATAGATGCAATTTGGGTCATTGTTGATAGATTAACCAAGTCTACTCATTTGTTACCTATACGAGAAACTTATTCACTTGAACATCTTGCTCGTATATATATAAATGAGATTGTAAGACTGCATGGTATGCCAGTATCCATAGTTTCTGATCGAGACCCAAGATTCACTTCATGATTTTGGGTTAGTTTGCAAAAAGCTATGGGCACGGATTTACGATTCAGGTCAGCATATCATCCTTAAACGGACGGGCAGTCGAAGAGGACTATTCAAACTCTTGAAGATTTATTAAGACTCTGTGTCCTAGACTTCAAAGGAAGTTGGGATAAGTTCTTACCAATAGTGGAATTCTCGTACAACAACAGTTATTAAGCAAGTATAGGCATGGCTCCATTCGAGGCGTTGTATGGACGCAAGTGTTGTTCTCCAGTATGCTGGGATGAGGTGAGTGAAGCAACGTTGTTGGGACCGAAATTAGTACGCATGACAACGGAAAGGATTCAAATGATCCGACAACGTATAAAAACCTCACAAGATCGACAAAAGAGTTATGTTGATCTTCAACGAAGGGACGTGGAATTCAATGTTGGAGAGCATGTGTTGTTACGTGTTGCTCCATGGAAAGGAGTTACAAGATTTGGAAAGAGAGGAGAGCTCAATCCTCGATTCATTGGCCCATTTGAAATCCTCGATCGAGTAGGAACTGTGGCTTATAGACTCGCTTTACCGCCAAGTATGTCTTGTGTTCATAACGTTTTTCACATATCTATATTATGTTATATGTGGAAGACCCGAACCATATTATTGAATTAGAACCAGATGAGATAGCGGAAGATTTAATATACGAAGAGGTACCTGTTAAAATCTTGAATAAGAAGAAACATATTCTATGCTCCAAAGTTATACCTCAAGTCAAAGTTTTGTGGAGAAACCACGATATTGAGGAAATGACCTGGGAGTTAGAATCTGAAATGAAATCAAGGTATCCTCACCTCTTCGACATACCAGGTATGTACACCAATTTTGAGGACGAAATTTCATAAGAAGGGGAGGTTGAAAGACCCTAACTTTCATGAATAAAGATGAATTTTTCACTAAATATCATTTTTGAATATTATGGTGTTGATTTGATATAATGTTATAGTTGTGGATAATATTTACAAATTTTGTAAAGTAAGAAAGTTGACATAAAATATTCGATTGGTTGGGGAATATTCGTTTTAATAGGGAATATTCGTACGACGACACAATCTGTTGACTTAGTCATATTCTAGCCTTATGTTTTGATGATGAGGTGTTTAAATGTACTAAATTGTTTTATGGCTTTCCAGGTATTTTGCTTTCATTGGATATTCAAGGATTTGGAGAATTTTCTCTTTACTAGGAAAATCAATGTAAGGTCAATTGCATAATAATTGATTTTTCATTTAAAGGCTCTAGGACATATTATTGCATTATATTTTATTATTTGTCTTAAATGAAAAAAATATTTTTAAAAGTCTTATGAAAAAGGTTTTTATGGAATAATACATATATTAAATATCTTGTGCATAAAAGCTATACCTTTTATACATTGTTATATATATGCATTTGAAAGGAAACTACACGTGGAGATTTTAAATGAAAGTTAGATTATGTTGCATGTGCGGTTTTTTAGGCATAATTATTTCGTGCATTAATTATATTATCAGCATGCTAGCCTTGATAGATTATATGTGCTTCATATATATATATATATATATATATATATATATATCTTTATCTATGGATGATTTGTTGGATAAGTATTTCAAGGAAAAGCTATCATAATTATCTTACTCTTAAAAGCTTGATGTCTTGGAAAGATACTTGATTGATGTATTTCTATCTCACACGTCATTTTTGAATGGAAAGATTAAGTCAAAGATATTAAGTCTTTTATTCCACTAACAAGAGTTTATTTTAATATGGATATATATTGGACTTAGTCTAGCTTTATTGTTGAGGATATTGCCGTTTGATTTATTAGTGCTCATCTTTTGTTAACGGTAAAATTATATTTGCTATAAATTTGTATTTGCTTGTTTGGAAAAACAACACTCAAGTATTATTCTTGCGCTTATTTTTTACTGATAATTATCGAGCATCATAATTTTAAAACAAGTGCAAGTATTGAGCAGCTGAGCTTTTAAAGTCTGATTTTATTTAGCTGGTATTGGGTACGGTATTAATTGTTTATTATTTATTTTGTGCTAATTGATCATTGCATATAGTTGAGCCTTTAATTGTTAAATTGATTATTCTTGCATTGATCGTAGACCTCTATACTTGTATTGAATTTTTTGTTTTAGACTAAGTGTAGTCTAAAGGTTTTAATCCTAGTGGATTAGGGAAAGATTTACAAACAGGTTCAAGGAAGCAAAGGTGCTTGAAGGGTGCATAGGTGCACAAGGAGAAAGGGAGCTCAAGAAAATTATTTGTTAAATAATTTTTATTGGAATCTGTTTTGTAATCTGTATTTATTTATAAAGAAATAAATAAAGTGAGTCTCCAATACTAATTGGTATTGGAGGTGGACTAGGCTATTGTGACGCCCCCAAAATAGGTCCATTCCACCCAACCCATTCTGGGTCGTCAATAATACATGGTACAGAAACAACTACAACTTCAATAATACAAATGTCGTGTGAAATACGACAATACATACTGTGAGTTTAAATACAAGTATTGTCTTCTAGACAATATCCATATGCAGATAAGTCCTCATTATAATTATTCAAACACTATTCTATAAAAATAGTGAGGACTGCTAAAACATCTTCTTAGAACCATCACTCCATACCTCGACTCGATCCTGCTATGTTCTAACCTCCTGAAAAGAAAAATGGAACAAAAAGGAAAGGGTGAGCTCAACTAGCCCAGTAAAGAATATTATGACTAAGATAATGTACAAAAAAATTATCCTTAGTCTTCAACAGGGAAAAATCTGATAGAATACAATAGACAACAAGTTTTAGATCAACAACTGCAGCGAAAACAATAATTCATTAGAGGAGTTAAGTAGAGAATGAAATCTACTAACATCTATGAATTTAAAAGTCCATCATCAATATTTTATCCCTATAACATCAATCAATATATATCTCAAATCAAATATTCATCTTTGCACTACATGTCAAAGATATTCATCAGTCGGTCATGTTCATCTCAACACCTGTTCATCTTTGCACTACGGCCCAAAGATATTCATCAATTGGTCATGTTCATCTCAACACCTGTTCATCTTTGCACTACGGGCCAAAGATATTCATAAGAAAATCAACCATCTTTGCACTACAGGCCAAAGATATTCAGTAACACCATCATTTAGGACTGAGGATGATGAAAAATATTTTAAAGGAAACGAATCTAGTGAAACAAAAGAACAAGTATTATGGATTCGTACTTTAAACAATTCGAGTTCAAAATACTTCATCAATAATCATACTGAAGTAAAATTCAAGAATGATCAAAACATGGATACAATCAAAGCTAGTATCCATAATAGATATTTTGGACAAAAAGGAAAATTTTTATTTTTTGGTGAATAGTGTTGTATTCGTGAATAGTGCCGTATACGTGAATAGTAACCCCGACACAAAAAGTTCCAAATTTGATTAAAATATTCAAACCAATATTTCGGCATAATGATATTGAAGAAATAATATCATATATGAAGAAAATAACATCCCTTACCTCAAAATAACCGTACTTCTAACTGAATTTCGGTATAGTACTGACAGAAACTCGCACCTTATAGCAACACTCAAAGTATACTCATAAGAATACGCTCGATAATTTAGAGAGAGAAAGAGAGAAAACTTGTTTCTGGTGAGATTTTCAATTCTAACTTAGCCCTCTATTTATAGAAAAATGCTAGAACGCCAAAGGAGACTAAATTAATAAAATATTAATATAATTATACAAAATTTTTTTAGCCCACCTTTTGGTCAAAAACACCAGCCACACATTTAATGATGTCCAAAAACATACAAAAAATGTTTTTCTAACAAAACCACTTAAAACTCCAAAAATCAATTCAGACTCGATATACCGAAACTTCAATAATTCACAATAAATAGTCCTTTTGTCAGAAAATTCGAATCTCGCGATTTTTTATAGGAAATTCAATTCTCTACAACTTTGCCGAAGAAAGTTTTTCCAAATTCCAAACAGAAATAGACCGAAATCCACAAACGGACGATTTTACAGGCTATAATCAAATTTCAGTCAAAATTTGTGCCCACCAACATGTTTAACATGTGTTAAACATTTTTGTAACACACAAAACATGCGCTTAGCATTTAATGCCACAAAATACTCTTCCTCCTTATACTCATATATCCCACATTCATTGTAAAAATATCACCGTTAATATATTATTAAAATAATATATTTAAATGAATTATTTTATCGTAAAAGATAAAATATTAATTTTTAACAATTGTCACATTAAAATTTTCTCCATCTATATCCACATAAAATGAATATTTTCTTTATCATAATAATCAATAATTAATTATTCAAAAATAATATTACGTAATCACAAGATCGACAACCGTGCCGCTCCTCATATAGGGGGCTTTCCAATAAGGATTTCTCTCTTCTTGGCCGCAATTAGGTGACCAAACCTCTCCTTAGATGTAACTTTCTAGATATTGCCAATAATGTTATCTCGATAATATTATTCAAATAATATGAATTATTGATCCGATAATGGAAAATACTCGCAAAAGGACAATTATTGAAATAATAATAATATAAATATCAACGCAAAGAATTATTGAATCAATAAAATAATGAACAAGAATTATCAAATAATTATTGAGTAGTGCCTTCTCACGCATTTAATCAATAATTCAACAATACTGCGTAATACTGCAGTATCATCTTGTGCGACGATATTATCAGTATTTTAACCACCGGGTAACCCAACGGTGTTAACGGTAACAATTTATGCCGTTATTTATAAAACTCAATCTTTGTCGTTTTCTTTCATCCAATCATTTTTCATTATGGGGCCCACAAATGACTGCGCCGTCGTACGGAGATTCCCGACAAAAGAATATTCCACGACCAAACGAATATTCCCCGACAATAATGAATATTTTATAACCACTTGTAAATTTAAAAATATTTGCGCATTTCATCCATAACAAATTCATTAATCAAATCAACCCTTACTATATCAAAATAATAAATATAGGAAATTCTATTTTATTTAAAAAAAATTCGGGGTCTTACAACCTCCCCTCCTTATGAAATTTCGTCCTCGAAATTGACGTACGTACTGCTGAAAAGGTGAGGATACCTCGCTTTCATTTCCGTTTCCAACTCCCAGGTCATTTCCTCCACAAAACTTTGACTTGTGGTATGATCTTTGTGCGTAGGACATGCTCCTTTCTATCCAAGATCTTGACAAGTACATCCTCGTACGTTAAGTCTTCAGCTATCTCATCTGGTTCTAACTCAATAACGTGGTTCGGGTCATCCACATATTTACGTAACATCGGTACGTGAAAAATACTATGAACACGCGACATACTTAGCGTTAAGGCGAGTCTATAGGCCACAGTTCCTACTCGATCGAGGATTTCAAATAAATCGAAGGTTTGAGCTTTCCTCACATCACTGATTCTCGCTTTTGAAATAACAACTTCTTGCACCTCCTTCTTCAAATTCATCAGCTCCGGTGTGTAGCTTAAGCGACTTTAACGTTATCGATTAAAGTCGATTCTACTCGTATATCATCACGTTGGTCCCTAGAGTCTTTAACTCTATCTCTATCGTTTATAAATTGTACAAAATGGGTCTTTGTGTTCAACAATATCGCACTCGTACTCGCATACGATCTTCTACTCAACGTGTCAGCTACCACGTTCGCTTTTCCAGGATGGTATGGTCAGAACATGTGCCGAAATGAGTTGCCTCTTGAGTTCTTGGAAAATCTTCTCGCATTCCTCGCTCCATACGAATTTTTGTATCTTTCCGAGTCAGCTAAGTTAATGGAGTAACGATTTAAGAAAGTCCTTCCACAAATCTTCGATAGTAACCAGTTAAGCCCAGAAAGCTAGATATTTCGATTACTGACTTAGGTTGCTCTCAACCGTGACTCATATCCCAATCTTTGATAAAGACGTCACAATAGCACCTATCGGCTTTACTACCGCATCGAATATGGCGGCCCCCCTATGGAGAGTCTGCTTCAAAGGCATTCCACAAAGGAAGTCATAAGATGAGGCTCTCGTATCAACTTCTTTAGTTGGGTTTTTAACTCCGAAGTTTAATAGGAGCCATTCGATATGAGATTTTAGAAATGGGTTTTGTACCGGATTTAAAGTCGATACAAATTCAATATCACGCTCTGGGAGTAGGCCAAGAAATTCTTCAGGAAATACGTCAGGAAATTCACTAACAATAAAAATATCATTCAAATTTGACGTATTATTATTCAAGTCTATAACATGGCTAAGAAAGCTTGACATTCGTTTTTCAATAAACAAATGGCTTTATGACTTGATATGAAAGTGTTTGACTTCAATGGTTTGGTTGCTTGAATTCGAATAACAGGTTGCTTAGGAATATGAAAACTAACAACCATACGAAAGCAATCAATTTTGGCATGATGAGTAGTTAACCGATCTATCCCCAAAATCACATCAAAAGCAAGTATCTTTAAAGAGATAAGATCAATAAGTAATGTGATGGTGCCAATTTGGATCAAACAAAATTTATAAGTAGTGGATGTAACGAAAGTTTCTCCTAACGGAGTCTCCACAGATAAGTCAAAGTTTAATTTCTTCGTAGTCAAGTTCAAACGTTGAGCGCAAGTAAGAGAGATAAAAGAATGGGTAGAACCGGTATCTAGTAAGGTATAAACTTCGCAAGAATTTATAATTAACTAACCCGTGCTATACTCGTTTGGGTTCCTCGCATTTTGACCGGTCACGATAAACGCTCTTCCAGGAATTGCCGACTTTATTTTGTCCGTATCCACCTTTGGTGCCACCGTCCCAGCTGGACTTGATTTCGCTACAGGATAAAATCGAGCTATGTGACCATCTTTTCCACAACTAAAACATACTTTGGAAGGCTGTGAATAGTTTGGACTTATATGTCCCTCCTCTCCGCATTTGTAGCATCTAACTGGCGGTCGTTCTCCTCCCCTAGAATTTGTTCTGGTCTTTGTGTCTTTGCTTCATGACGCGCCTTCCCGTCATCGTTAAATCTTCTCTTCTTGAATTTTCCACTTGAATTATTTCTTTTATTATCTTGGCCATGATTACCACCGAAGTGGTTACCATTTCTTGCCTGATAATTTCTTTCACGATGGTTATCATTGTCCCGATGGCCGTTGCCACCAGTATGATTTTTATCGTGTTGTTGGTCGCCCGGTTGAACAGACTCATTATCTCGCTCTAATAATTGAGCCCTATTCACAACATCTAAATATAGAGAAAATGAGATATTGACGTATGTCGGGTTTCAAACCTCTCAGAAACATCCGCGTCATACGTTCCTCATTCTCAGTTGCCATTCCTAAATACTGCCATAAAACAAGGGTTAATTAAACAAATTAACATACCACATAATATTCCTATACTCTAAACAACCAACAAATAAGCTTAGGTAGGACACACTAGCAAAGGATTTACTCGTCTCTCCCCTCCTAGTTCTATTCCCCGATCTCCGCCAGAGATCATATCCCTAAGATCTGATACCAACTGTGACGCCCCCAAAATAGGTCCATTCCACCCAACCCATTCTGGGTCGTCAATAATACATGGTACAGAAACAACTACAACTTCAATAATACAAATGTCGTGTGAAATACGACAATACATACTGTGAGTTTAAATACAAGTATTGTCTTCTAGACAATATCCACATGCAGATAAGTCCTCATTATAATTATTCAAACACTATTCTATAGAAATAGTGAGGACTGCTAAAACATCTTCCTAGAACCATCACTCCATACCCCGACTCGATCTTGCTATGTTCTCACCTCCTGAGAAGAAAAATGGAACAAAAAGGAAAGGGTGAGCTCAACTAGCCCAGTAAAAAATATTATGACTAAGATAATGTACAACAAATTATCCTTAGTCTTCAACAGGGAAAAATTTGATAGAATATAATAGACAACAAGTTTTAGATCAACAACTGCAGCGGAAATAATAATTCATTAGAGGAGTTAAGTAGAGAATGAAATCTACTAACATCTATGAATTTAAAAGTCCATCATCAATATTTTACCCCTGTAACATCAATCAATATATATCTCAAATCAAATATTCATCTTTGCACTACAGGCCAAAGATATTCATCAGTCGGTCATGTTCATCTCAACACCTGTTCATCTTTGCACTACGGCCCAAAGATATTCATCAATTGGTCATGTTCATCTCAACACTTGTTCATCTTTGCACTACGGGCCAAAGATATTCATAAGAAAATCAACCATCTTTGCACTACAGGCCAAAGATATTCAGTAACACCATCATTTAGGACTGAGGATGATGAAAAATATTTTAAAGGAAACGAATCCAGTGAAACAAAAGAACAAGTATTATGGATTCGTACTTTAAACAATCCGAGTTCAAAAATACTTCATCAATAATCATACTGAAGTAAAATTCAAGAATGATCAAAACATGAATACAATCAAAGCTAGTATCCATAATAGATATTTTGGACAAAAAGGAAAATTTTCATTTTTTGGTGAATAGTGCCGTATTCATGAATAGTGTCGTATACGTGAATAGTGCCGTATACGTGAATAGTAACCCCGACATAAAAAGTTCCAAATTTGATTAAAATATTCAAACCAATATTTTGGCATAATGATATTGAAAAAATAATATTATATATGAAGAAAATAACATCCCTTACCTCAAAATAACCGTACTTCTGACTTAATTTTGGATATAGGTCTTGTGTAAACTCGCATACCAGTATAGCAACACTCAAAGTATACTCACAAGAATACGCTCGATAATTTAGATTGAGAAAGAGAGAAAACTTGTTTCTGGTGAGATTTTCAATTCTAACTTAGCCCTCTATTTATAGGAAAATGCTAGAACGCCAAAGGAGACTAAATTAATAAAATATTAATATAATTATACAAATTTTCCTTAGCCCACCTTTTGGTCAAAAACACCAGCCACACATGTTAATGATGTCCAAAAACATACAAAAAATGTTTTTCTAACAAAACCACTTAAAACTCCAAAAATCAATTCAGACCCGATATACCAAAACTTCAATAATTCACAATAAATAGCCTTTTTGTCAGAAAATTTGAATCTCGCGATTTTTTATAGGAAATTCAATTCTCTACAACTTTGCCGAAGAAAGTTTTTCCAAATTCCAAACAGAAATAGACCGAAATCCATAAACGGACAATTTTACAGGCTATAATCAAATTTCAGTCAAAATTTGTGTCCACCAACATGTTTAACATGTGTTAAACATTTTTTGTAACACACAAAACATGCGTTTAGCATTTAATGCCACAAAAATACTCTTCCTCCTTATACTCATATATCCCACATTCATTGTAAAAATATCACCGTTAATATATTATTAAAATAATATATTTAAATGAATTATTTTATCAGAAAAAGATAAAATATTAATTTTTAACAATTGTCACATTAAAAATTTTCTCCATCTATATCCACATAAAATGAATATTTTCTTTATCATAATAATCAATAATTAATTATTCAAAATAATATTACGTAATCACAAGATCGACAACCGTGCCGCTCCTCAGGATAGGGAGCTTTCCAATAAGGATTTCTCCTTCTGGCGGCGCGCAATTATATGACCAAACCTCCTTAGATGTAACTTTCTAGATATTGCCAATAATGTTATCTCGATAATATTATTCAAATAATATGAATTATTGATCCGATAATGGAAAATACTGTGTCAAAGGACAATTATTGAAATAATAATAATATAAATATCAACGCAAAGAATTATTGAATCAATAAAATAATGAACAGAGAATTATCAGAATAATTATTGAGTAGTGCCTTCTCACGTAAGAATCAATAATTCAATAATCTTTGCAATATCTGGCAAGCTTCTTTGTGCAACCAACGCATATCATATTTTAACCACCGTGTAACCCAACAACAGGTTAATCTGTGTAATAATTTACTGTAGATTATTTATAAAACTCAATCTTTGTCGTTTTTTTTCATCCAATCATTTTTCGTTATGGGGCCAACAAATGACTGCGCCGTCATACGGAGATTCCCAACAAAAAGAATATTCCACGACCAAACAAATATTCCTCGACAATAATGAATATTTTATAACCACTTGCAAATTTAAAAATATTTGTGCATTTCATCCATAACTAATTCATTAATCAAATCAACCCTTACTATATCAAAATAATAAATATAGAAAATTTCATTTTATTTAAAAAAAATTCGGGGTCTTACAGCTATTATTATAAAGGGTAATAGCTGAACCACGTAAAAAATCTTGGTATTGATTCTATTATTTGCTTTACTTTAAGTTTGCATAAGTTACTTAATTATCTTAATTTGACTACTTGCATTATATTTAGATAACTATTTAACACCAAGTATTTTATCTAAGTTATAAATTCAGCAGGCTATTTTCTAAATAGACTATATTAATTCAGTAAGCTGATTTCAATCATTTTAGTAGCCTGAAATTAATAGTTTTTAAAAGTTGGTCATAGATTGCCTTCACACTTATTCAACCCCCCCCCCTTCTAAGTGTGCCTAGATAAATTTCACAATCATTGGTGGACCCTACAACAGAATTATTGTCGAAGTTAGAAAACGACAAAATATCTTTTTATAAAAATAACAAATGAAAAGTTTTACTGTTAATCTGTTAAAATACCCTTGATAAAAGTACGAGAATACATGTGTGGTTGCATAAGTAGCACACCAAGATTGATTATTGATACTTACGTGAGAAGTCACTCAGTTTATTTCAATTATTATCACAGTAATTGCTGCATAGTATCTCACATTATTGATTCAATTATTGTCACACTATTTTATATTATTAAATCAATAATTGAGATAAAAATTATTCATATTATTATTTGCATTATTGACAATGTCTAGAAAGTTCTATCGAGGAAAGGAGTTTGGTCACCTAATTGCGCGCCAATAGGGAGAAATCCTTATCGAAAAGCCCCCTTTTTTCTGGGAATGATCTGGTTGTTAATATTGCAAGTTATATTATTGATGAATAATTGTTGTTTAAAAATATGTTTAGTAAAGCCAAGTGAATTGAGATAAAAAGAGGGGATTTTTATGAAGTATTTGTTGTAAATTTGGCTTATTATATGGACCCTCACTTACCCATTTTTCAAAATAATCGGTAGAAGTTATTCAATATATATATGTGTGTGTGTGTGTGTGTGTGTGTGTGTGTGTGTGTGTGTGTGTGTGTGTGGTGAGTGGTGAGTGGTGAGTGGTGTGGTGGATGGTGGTAGATGGCGTGGGATAGAGGGAGTATATATATAAATATATATTTTAAGTTTTGTTTTTTTTTATAAAAAATAGAATATATTATATTTTATTATGCATAGTATTTGCATAGTGTCTGCATAGTAAAATCAAAAAAAAAATCTTCAGATTGCAGCGCCCGTGAATTCATTACTCTTCATTCGCGATTTTATTTTCTAAATAACATCCTTCCATTCTCTTATAAATAGGATGCTTAGTTTAGAATTGAAAATCATACTAAAATCAGAGAATTCTTCTTTTATAATATTGAGCGTATTTCTTTAGAGTTTAAGGAAGCTTTGAGTGTAGAAAACAGTTCAAGTTTTTTTCAAGAATATCCCCGCCCTACCCGTCAGAAGTACTCTCTTTTTAAGGTAGTGGATATTATTTTTGTTCAGTATTCGTATGAAATAATATTTTCTTCCATACTCTTTAGTATGTAAGTAATATTATTTCGTTTCAGATTCCGAATTTTACACTCATTTTGTTAAAGTATTGTTTCTATACTCCTTAAAATTAGTAGAATATCCTTAAAATTTACGCTTCATCTAGTATCTTTTCATGGAAATATTATTCTGAGCATTCTTGATAATTTTTAATCTTTTCATGCCGGGGTACTATTCCTGAAGTACTATTCACTCGGGTATTATTAACCCGGGATACTATTCATGACAAAAATTAATTTCTTGTTCGTCCAAATCATTTTTGATACAATATTATTCTTGAATTTTACTCCACAAAGCAGTATCATGTTGACAATTTGGACATTATTGAATTCTGGATAAATTAAATTATAAATCTTTAAAATTTATCCTTGCTATCATTTAATTGAATTCTTATATCATTGTCATCATCCTCATGCTTATATTGTGATGAAAGTCATCTTTGGCCCGTAGTGCATAGATGGACTGTTGATTGCTATGATTATGACCAGGGATTATTCGGTATAATCATGACCTGTAATGTTACGAATGATGTTGTAAAAGTCCTCATTTGTGATGCCCCCAAAATAGGTATACATCACCCATTCTGAGTCGCCAGATACGTGGTACAGAATTAGCACGAATAATGTCTTCTAGACAATATCCATATTCAAATTCAATCTTATTACAATTATTATCACACTATTTTATAGAATAGTGAGGACTACTAATGCAACCATCTGGACCGTCAATCCATTTCCCGACTAGTCCCAGCTATATTCTCATTTCCTGAAGATAATAGTAAAAGAAAGGGTGAGCTCAACTAGCCTAGTAAGAAATATTATGACTAAGATAATGCAGAATAAATTATCCTTAGCCTTCAACAGTATAGCAACTGATAGAATATAATAGACAACAAGTTTTAGATAAACAACTGCAACGGAATAAGCAATCCATTAGAAGAGTCAAGTAGAGCATGATATCTACTATCTTCTATGATTTAAAAGTTTATCAACAATCAATTTTATCCCTGTAATACCCATCAATAATTCTTTATTGTACCCAAGACAAATAGAACTTTCATCACCTGTCTTCACCTGAACCACCAAAGATGTTATTTAAATTCACAATTCATGTTTATAATAATGTGAATCAATAATTTCTCTTTGCCACAAAGGCTTAATAGAACATTTACTAAATATCCTTACCCCAAAGGCTAAAGATATTCAAATATAATAACAATGATCATACCAATCAGTTGTCTATCTTTGCACTACTGGCCAAAGATATTAAACTATAAAACCAATGGTTATGATCATACCAATCAATTGCCTGTTAGTGCACTACGGCCAAAGACATTCAACTGTTAATTAATGGTTATGATCCTGCCAATCACATTATCGAATTATCCATGCACTACGGCCAATGATATTCGTTAGTATCACCAGTGGTCATGATCATGTCATACACCTGTCCATCTTTGCTCTATGGGCCAAAGCTATCAAACAACAGATCATCTTTGCACTACAGGCCAAAGATATTCAACAACAGATCATCTTTGCACTACAGGCCAAAGACATACAACTATAAAACCAATAACCAACAGTCCATCTATGCACTACGGGCCAAAGATGACTTTTAACGCAATATAAGCATGAGGATTATGACAATGATATAAGGAATCAATCAAATGAGATAAAGTATAAATATTAAATAGTTATAATTCAATTTCTCTAGAGTTCAAGAATATCTAAATTGTCAACATGATCACCAATTGTGGAGTAAAATTCAAGAATAGTATTGTAACAAAAATGATTTGCACAATTTTTTTTTTTAATTTTTATCATGAATAGTGCCCCGGGTGAATAGTACTCAAGTGAATAGTACCTCGTGAATAGTAATTTGAGAATAGTAACCCGTGAATAGTACTCCGGCATAAAAAGGTTAAAACTTATCAAGAATGCTCAGAATAATATTTCCATGAAAAGATACTGGATGAAGCGCAAATATCAAGGATATTCTACTAATTTCATGGAGTATAGAAGCCAAAACTTTAACAAAACGAGTGTAGAATTCGAATCTGAAACGAAATAATATTACTTACATACTACAGAGTATGAAGAAAATATTATTTCTTACGAATACTGAACAAAAATAATATCCCTTACGACTGTTGAACAAAAATAATATTCCTTACGAATATTAAACGAAGACAATATCGTTACGAATATTGAACGAAAATAATATTCATTACGAATATTGAACAAAAATAATATTCATACGAATACAAAAAAAATAATATCTCTTCAGAATGTGAAATAAATAATACCCCTTACAACTGTTGAATGAAAATAATATTCCTACGAATATTGAACGAAGATAATATTTCTCGAATATTGAACAAAAATAATATTCCTTACGAATATTGAACGAAAATAAAATTACTTACGAATACGAAAAATAATATCGTAAGCGAATATGAAATAAATAATACCCCTTACGAATATTGAACGAAAATAATATTCCTTACGAATATTAAACGAAGACAATGAATATTGAACAAAAATGATATTCCTTACGAATATTGAACGAAAATAATATTCATACGAATACGAAAAAATAATATCTCTTCAGAATATGAAATAAATAATAACCCTTACGAATATTGAACGAAAATAATATTCCTTTCGAATATTGAATGAATATAATATTTCTTACGAATATTAAATGAAAATAATATTTCTTGCGAATATTGAAAGAAATAATATTCATACGAATACGAAAAATAATATCTCTTCATAATATGAAATAAATAATACCCCTTACCTCAAAAAGAAGAGTATTTCAACTGGTCTAGCGGATTTATTCTTGAAGAAAATTTTCACTGTTTTCTACACTCAAAGCTTCCTAAAACTCGAAAGAAATACGCTCAATATTATAGAAGAAGAATTCTCTGATTCTGGTGTGATTTTCAATTTTAACTAAGCATCCTATTTATAGGAGAATAGAAAGGATTCTATTTGAATGCATAGTAGGGAAAGAGTCACGAGCGAAGTTCACGGATTTTCGATGAAAAATTTTAATTTTACTATGCAGCACTATGCGAGCACTATGCATAATAAAATATAATATATTCTATTTTTCATAAAAAAAAATAAAACTTATTATAATATATATAATAATAATACAAGTACTCCCCGTGACTCCCCAAATTTCTCCCCTGACATTTCATCTCCTTTCTTTCAACACACGTGGGCCCCACATGTGGCCCCCACCTTTATTAAATTGAATAATTTTCTACCGATTATTTTGAAAAATGGGTAAATGGGGGTCCATATAATAAACAAATTTACACAAATACTTCATAAAAAAATCTCCTCAATATTTTTAACAATATTTATTCATCATTATTATAACTCGCAATATTAACAACCAGATCGTTCCCAGGAAAGAGGGGGCTTTCCGATAAGGATATCTCCCTATTGGCGTGCAATTAGGTGACAAAACCTCTCCTCGACAGAACTTCTAGACATTGTTAATTATGCAAATAATAATATGAATAACTTGTCATCTCAATTATTGATTTAATAATATAAAATATTATGCAGATAATACTGTGACAATAATTTAATCAATAATATGAGAGATATGATGCAGCAATTACTGTAGCAATAATTGAGTATAACTGAGTGACTTCTCACGTAAGCATCAATAATCAATACCGTGTGTTACTATGCAACCACGCGTATTACTGTACTTTCATCACCGATTATTTTATGACAACTTGTTTACTTTAAAAAAATTTCACATATTACCTTTAACTTTAACCTTTTATCAATTTAATCACTTACTAAATAAAATAAAAATTATAAGAAAATTGAATACTTTCATTTCATAAAATTTGGGATCTCACATCATTGGCCCGTAGTGCATTGATGGATAGTTGTTGGCATGATCATGACCATTGGTGATAACACGAATATCCTTGGCCCGTAGTGCATGGATAATTCGTGGACGTGATACTAATGAATATCCTTAGCCCGTAGTGCATGGATAATTCAGTGATGTAGATTATTTAATGAGCTAAGTCTCGGCAATAAGATTGATGATAAACTTTTTAAATCATAGAAGATAGTAGATATAATGCTCTACATGACTCTTCTAATGGATTGCTTGTTCCACTGCAGTTAAACTTGTTGTTTATTGTATTCTATCAGTTTAACACTGTTGAAGGCTAATGATAATTTATTCTGCATTATCTTAGTCATAATATTTCTTACTGGGCTAGTTGAGCTCACCCTTTGCTTTTATTGTTCTCTTCAGGAAATGAGAATATAGTCGGGACTAGTCGGGGAACGGAGTGATGGTCCGAGATGGTGGATATAGTAGTCATCACTATTCTATGAAATAGTGTAATAATAATTGTAATAAGGACTCCATTTGAGTTTTGATATTGTCTAGAAGACAATATTCGTGTTAAAACTCTCAGCTCATGTTGTATAATTAAGTTCGTATTTATATTCTGTACCATGTATTTGACGACTCAAAATGGGTGATGTATATTTTGGGGGCGTCATAGACACGACATAATTACTCATATTATTATTAGCATTATTGACAATGTCTAAAAAGTTCTATTGAGGAAAGGGGTTAGGTTATTTAATTACGCGTCAGTAAGGAGAAATCCTTATCGGAAAGCCCTCTCTTTTCTGGGAACGATTTGGTTGTCAATATTGTGAGTTATAATATTAATGATGAATAATTGTTGAAAGATTAAAAATGTGTTGATTAAAGATAAGTGATTTATGGTAGATATTTATTCAATTTTTGATATAAATAGAGGGGTTTATCATAAAGCGGTTGTTGCAAGTTTGGCTTATTATTCCATGGACCCCCATGTGCCAATTTATCAAACCATCGGTAGAAAGTTATCACAGTTTTGTTTTATTATTATTATAATAGTAATAAAAAAAATTTATATATAAAACAGAAAACATTTTATAATATATATAAAGTTATTTGTTTTATCAGAATATAAATAGAATATATTATATCAAATATAAAGTTTTTATTTTATTAGAATATATTATTGCATAATGTTGTATAGTAAAATCAAATTTTTGCCGAATTCATCCGTGAGTTTTCTTTACTATTTTTCTGTGATTTTCTTTTAAATAGTGCTCTAATATTCTCCTATAAATAGGTTGTTTAGTTAAGAAATGAAAATCACACCAGAATCAGAGAATTCTTGTAAGACCCCAACTTTTTATAAATAAAATTAAATTTCCTCTAATTATTATTTTGAATAATAAAGTGTTAAATTGATATAATGCTTTGGTTATAGGTGAAATGTGCAAATTTTATAAAATAAGAAAGTGGTTATAAAATATTCATTGTTATCGGGGAATATTCATTTGGTCGTGAAATATTCTTACTGTCGAGGAATATTTGTATAACGGCGCAGCCATTTGTGGGCCCCATAACGAAAAACAATCGAAAAAAAATAACAAATATGAGTTTTTATAAATAACAGCGTAATTATTACCATTAACACTGTTGGAATACCTGGTGGTTAAAATACAGTAATACGCTTAGTTGCACAGTAGCACACGGTATTGCACAATATTTTTGAATTATTAATTCTTACGTAAGAAAGCACTACTCAATAATTGTTACAGTAATTACTGTTCAATATTTTATTTTATTGATTCAATAATTATTGCGTTGATATTTTATATTATTTTTGTTTCAATAATTGTCACGACACAGTATTTTCCATTATCAGATCAATAATTCATATTAATTATTTGAATAATATTATTAGATAACATTATTGGCAATGTCTAGAAAGTTCTATCAAGGAGAGGTTTTGTAAGACCCCAACTTTTTGTAAATAAAATTAAATTTTCTCTAATTATTATTTTGAATAATAAAGTGTTAAATTGATATAATTCTTTGGTTATGGGTGAAATGTGTAAATTCTATAAAATAAGCAAGTGGTTATAAAATATTCATTGTTGTCAGAGAATATTCGTTTGGTCGTGGAATATTCTTTGCCTTTGTGGGGAATATTAAATGCAATAGTAGCCCATATATATGCAATTCCCATAATGTAAAAACTATTTGGGATGAAGAAAACAACAAGTATGAGTTTTTATAAATAACGACGTAATTATTACCGTTAACATTGTTGGAATACCTGGTGATTAAAATACAGTAATACGCATGGTTGTATAGTAGCACACAGTATTTGTGAAACCCCAAATTTTATGAAATAAAAGTATTAAATTTTTTCTATTTTGGTGAATAGTTAAATTGATAAAAGTTTAAAGTTAAGGGTGACATTTGAAAAATTTTCAAAGTATGCGATGATGAAGTTTTGTTTTATTCGTATTATTAACGTAATAAAATGAAAAACTTTATATAAAAAATGTAATACTTTTATAAAGTTATTCATTTTATTAGACAATAATTAGATTATATTATATTTTATTATGCATAGTGTTTTGCATAATGCTGCGCATAAGGTTTGCATAGTAAAATCTTTATTAAAGTTATTCGTTTTATTAGATTATAAATAGAATATATTATATTTTATTTAAAAGATTTTGCTTTAAATATGGACCGTCCGATTAAAGTAAATCAATCTGGACCGTTCATGAATTAGTTACTATGCAGTCCATTCTTCTATAAATAGAAGCTCATTCCTTCATTATTTCTTACGAATTCACTGAAACTCTAGAGAGAGAAACTATAGAGAGAGTTCTTCTTCTATAATCTTGAGCGTATTTCTTTAGAATTTAAGAAAGCTTTGAGCGTAGTATAAGTTTCCTTCGAGTATATCATCGCCCTACCATTCGAAATACTCTTCTTTCAAAGGTAAGGGATATTATTTGTTGTACCCGTAAGGGGTGTTATTTTTTTATATTCATGAAGAGAACTTCTGTTATTTCATTCTTTATTATTCTGTTAGAATAACTTGTATACGCGGAATCCCCTATACTTGGTGAAATCCTTCTGTTATTCCATTCTTTATTATTATGTTGGAATAACCGGTATGCGCGGTTTACCCTATACTTGGTGGAATAACCTGTTTATGCGGTTTACCCTATACTTGGTGATCTTCTTCTATTATTCCATTCTTTATTATTATGTTGGAATAACCTGTAAATGCAAAGTACTGCATACATAGTGAAATTCTTCTATTATTCCATTCTTTAATATTCTCATTTAATATCCTCGCTTGTTGATTTCACACCACTGGTTCCATTACTTATTATTCCGCATTTAATATTCTGTCGGAATATCCTTTCGGTATGAATTTCACCTGACCTGGTTCCATTACTTATTATTCCGCATTTATTATTCTGTTGGAATATCCTGTCGGTGTGAATTTTACCTGACCTGGTTCCGTTATTTATTATTCTGTTTGGAATAACATGTATGTGCGGTCTCTATCGCATGCATGGTGAATCCTTTTGTTATTCCATTCTTTATTATTCTGTTGGAATAACCTGTCTATGTGGATTGCCACATGCATGGTGAATGATCCTTTGTATTCATTCCTTATTAAATTGTGGAAAATATCTGTTTACGTTGATTATGATGAGAGTCATAATAAAAGCAATGGATTGATGAAAATCATGGGTATATGAAGTATTAGTAAGTGTTATGATGAGTTATGTTGGTTATTATGTGAAAACATGAAAGTTTCTTAGAAATCACAAAGGGTTGAAAAATTAGATTTTGGTTAAAACATAACATGAAATTCAATTGACCATATCTCCTATTATATTTTGAATTTTTGAGTGTGGTCAAATCCTAGAGTTAGATCTATGAGTTACCTAACTTATCCAAGTGGAATCACTAGAAAGGGTGTTGTAGATTTTCTTGTGGACTGATTTTAGCAAAGGGGTCGAAAACTGAAAATTTCCAAAAAGCTGCTGCCATGATTTTAGAGGGGCTGTTTCGGTCACTTAAATTATGAGAAAAATTTCGGCCTTTTGGGACATGAAAGTATACGGTATAAAGTACCTCATGTCCAAGAATGAGCTCATCCCGACTTAAAATGAGCAAGTTATGACCATTTTAATATTTAGGTTTTTCTGACAAAAAATGCTATAACCGGAGTTCTATAACTCCGATGACCGTGAAATTTAAACTGGAAACTCACATTAACATGTGTAAGATTCTGCCAAGATTTGGAATTTTTTGGAGTTAAACTTGAGGTAGCTAATTTCTTAAGGAATTAATTGGAAATTAATTTTTTGAAAAATAGTAAATGAATTTTAAAAATTCTGAGAAAAATATATGTTCATTATGGGACTATATTATGCTAAATCCTAGAAAAGAAATATTTTTGGGACTGATTTTGTATTTTTCATGAAAATGATTTAGTTATGAACATATGAGTTAAATATGTTATGTGAAGTAACAAAGCTGGAAAATAGGATTTTATGACTTGGAAATCCTATATAATGTATATGCAGATTTTTGATGAGGAAATCTTATGATTATGGAATTCTTTGAAGGATTAAATGCATTAGTTGGTAAAGTGTAAATAATTGAAATAAATTGTTTATAAGTTTAAGAAGTGATTAAAATATTGTTATGATATTAATAATATTAGATTATGAATTTATTATATAATTGATAGTATTTGGATAAATTTAAAGTCTTTATTATTTATCCTTATTTTCAGTTGATTAATTCTTATATCATTGTCATCATCCTCATGCTTATACGGTGATGAAAGTTATCTTTGGCTTACGTGCGAAGATGGACTGTTGATTATTGAATTGTATATCTTTGGCTTACGTGCAAAGATTGATTGTTAATTATTAGTTTTATTGTTGTATATCTTTGGCTTACGTGCAGAGATGGACTTGGTATGATAATGACCAAGGATTATTCGGTATAGTCATGAACATTGATGATTTAATGAATATCCTTGGCCCATAGTGCAGGGATGATTCGATGATGTGGTTTATTTATTAAGCTGAGTTTCAGCGATAAAAGTTGATGAAAATATTTTAAAATCATAGAAGATAGTATGTTTTATTCTCTACTTGACTCTTCTAATGGATTGCTTATTCCGCTACAGTTAAACTTGATGTTTATTGTATTTTATCAGTTTAACATTATTGAAGACTAATGATAATTTATTCTGCATTATCTTAGTCATAATATTTCTTACTGGGCTAGTTGAGCTGACCCTTTCTTTCACAGTTCTCTTCAGGAAATGAGAATATAG
The DNA here is from genome assembly GCA_020205605.1 of Panax ginseng. Taxonomy (NCBI): domain Eukaryota; kingdom Viridiplantae; phylum Streptophyta; class Magnoliopsida; order Apiales; family Araliaceae; genus Panax; species Panax ginseng. The sequence continues at coordinate 18,337,199 of CM035134.1, forward strand.
TTGGGACGAGTCGGGGAACGGAGTGATAGTCCAGATGATAGCATTAGTAGTCCTCACTATTCTATTAAATAGTGTGACAATAAATGTAACGAGGACTGAATTTAAGTTTGTATACTGTCTATGAGGACTCCTTTGAGAATGGATATTGTTTAGATGGCAGTATTCTTATTTAAAACTCACAACATATGTTTTGTCGTATTTTACACGACAGCTGTATAATTACGTTTTTTGTTTGTATTTTGTACCATGTATTTGGCGACTCAAGATGGGTGATGAATACCTAATTTTGGGGGCGTCACAGTTGGTATCAAAGCTTAGGGATATGATCCCTGGTTGAGATGTGAGACAAGAACTAGGAGGGGAGAGATGGAAATTCCTTCGCTAGTATGACCTACCTAAGTTTATTTGGTATTTAATTGGTTGGTCAGAGTATAGGGATAATATGTGATATGTCAATTAACCCTTGTTTTGTGACAGTGTTTGAAAATGGCATCTGAAAATGTTGAGATAAGCAATAGAACAAAATAATATGACCGTATCGCAGTACGAGGCTAAGTTGCGGAGTTATCCTGGTTTGCATCCCATTTCGTCGATAATGAGGAGCGAATGACGCGAATGTTTCTAAGGAGTTTGAAACCCGATATATGTCAATACCTCATTTCTCATAAATTTTGTTTATATTCAGATGTTGTGAATAGGGCTTAGTTATTGGAGCGCGATAATGAGTTAGCACAACCAAAAGGTAACGACCAACAACACGATAATAATCGTACCGGTGGCAACGGCCATCGGAACAATGATGACCATCGTGGAGGAAATTATCATGCCAAGAATGGTAACCACTTCGGCGATAATCATGGCCAAGATAATAGAAGTGGAAATTTCAAGAAGAGAAGGTCATTTAGCTCGATTTTGTCGTATAGCAAAGTCAAATCCGGTAGTTTAAGTGAGAGCGTTTGTCAAGAAACCCGAACGAAGTTATTACGGGTAAGTTAATTATAAATGCTTACGAAGTCTATACCTTATTAGATACCGGTTTTACCCATTCTTTTATCTCTCTTGCTTGCGCTTAACGTTTAAATTTGACTCCTGAGAAATTAGACTTTGACTTAACTGTTGAAACTCCGATTAGGAGAAACCTTTGTTACCTCCACTGTTTATAAATCTTGTTTGATTTATATCGACACTTTCACGTTACCTGTTGATCTTATCACTTTGAAAAATACTTGTTTTTGATGTGATTTTAGGAATCGATTGATTAACAACTCATCATGTTTATATTATGTTGAAAATCATCTGTGGCCTGTAGTGCATAGATGGACTTGGTATAATTATGACCAGGGATTATTCGGTATAATCATGACCGTAATGTTACAAATGATGTGGTAAAAGTCATCTTTGGCTCGTAGTGCATAGATGGACTTGGTATGATTATAACTAGAGATTATTCGGTATAATCATGACCGTAATTGAAAACATGAATATCCTTGGCCCGTAGTGCATGGATAATTCGTGGTCGTGATACTATTAAGCTGAGTCTCAACATTATTGGTTTTACAGTTTTATATCTTTGGCCTATAGTGCAAAGATGAACTGTTGGTTATTGGTTATACAGTTGGCCTGTAGTGCAAAGATGAATTGTTAATGAATATCTTTGGCCGTATTGCAAAGATGAATTTAATGTTTTCGAAGATAAAGGTATTCAAGGTATCCTCATCTCTTCGTCATACCAGGTACGTACGTAAATTTGGAGGACGAAATTTCATAAGGAGGGGAGATTGTGAAACCCCGAATTTTATAAAATAAAAGTATTAAATTTTTTCTATTTTGGTGAATAGTTAAATTGATAAAAGTTTAAAGTTAAGGGTGACATTTGCAAAATTTTCAAAGTAAGCGATGATGAAGTTTTGTTTTATTCGTATTATTAACGTAATAAAGCAGAATTTTTTTTTTATATAAAACAGAATACTTTTATAAAGTTATTCGTTTTATTAGGCTAATAGTAAAATCTTTTTATATAAAATGTAATACTTTTATAAAGTTATTCGTTTTATTAGACAATAATTAGATTATATTATATTTTATTATGCATAGTGTTTGCATAAGTACTGCGATAGTGTTTCAGATAGTAAAATTTTTATTAAAGTTATTCGTTTTATTAGATTATAAATAGAATATATTATATTTTATTTAAAAGATTTTGCTTTAAATATGGACCGTCAGATTAAAGTAAATCAATCTGACCGTTCATGAATTAGTTACTATCTGACCCATTCTTCTATAAATAGAAGCTCATTCCTTCATTATTTCTTACGAATTCATCTTTGAAACTCTAGAGAGAAAACTATAGAGAGAGTTCTTCTTCTATAATCTTGAGCGTATTTCTTTAGAATTTAAGAAAGCTTTGAGCGTAGTATAAGTTTCCTTCGAGTATATCATCGCCCTACCAGTTGGAATACTCTTCTTTCAAAGGTAAAGGATATTATTTGTTGTACCCGTAAGGGTGTTATTTTTTATATTCATGAAGAGAACTTACATTATTTCATTCTTTATTATTCCGTTGGAATAACTTTTGATATGCTTAATCCCCTATACTTGGTGAAATCATTCATTATTCCATTCTTTATTATTATGTTGGATTAACCTAGATGCTGGCTTAATTTTTATACTTGGTGGAATAACCAGTATATGCGGTTTACCCTATACTTGGTGATCTTCTTCTGTTATTCCATTCTTTATTATTATTTTGGAATAACCTGTAAATGCAAAGTACTGCATACATGGTAAAATTCTTCTATTATTCCATTCTTTAATATTCTGTCGGAATATCCTGTCGGTGTGAATTTCACCTGACCTGGTTCTATTACTTATTATTTCGCATTTAATATTCTGTCGGGATATCCTGTCGGTGTGAATTTCACCTGACTTGGTTCCATTACTTATTATTTCGCATTTATTATTCTATTGGAATATCCTGTCAGTGTGAATTTCACCTTACCTGGTTCCGTTATTTATTATTCTGTTGGGAATAACCTGTCTGTGCGGTATTTATCGCATGCATGGTGAATCCTTCTATTATTCCATTCTTTATTATTCTGTTGGAATAACCTGTCTATGTGGATTGCCACATGCATGGTGAATGATCCTTTGTATTCATTCCTTATTAAATTGTGGAAAATATCTGTTTACGTTGATTATGATGAGAGTCATAATAAAAGCATTGGATTGATGAAAATCATGGGTATATGAAGTATTAGTAAGTGTTATGATGAGTTATGTTTGTTATTATGTGAAAACATGAAAGTTTCTTAGAAATCACAAAGGGTTAAAAAATCAGATTTTGGTAAAAACGTAACATGAAATTCAATTGACCATATCTCCTATTATATTTTGAAATTTTGAGTGTGGTCAAGTCCTAGAGTTAGATCTATGAGTTACCTAACTTATCCAAGTGGAATCACTGGAAAATGTGTTGTAGATTTTCGTATGGACTGATTTTAGCAAAGGGGTCAGAAACTAAAAATTTCCAAAAAGCTGCTGCCATGATTTTAGAGGGGCTGTTTCGGCCACTTAAATTATGAGAAAATTCAGGCCTTTTGGGACATGAAAGTATACGGTATAAAGTATCTCTAGTCCAAAAATGAGCTCATTCCGACTTAAAATGAATAAGTTATGACCATTTCAATATTTAGGTTTTTCTGACAAAAAACGCTATAACCAGAGTTCTATAATTCCGATGACCATGAAATTTAAACTGAAAACTCACGTTAACATGTGTAAGATTCTTCCATGATTTGGGAATTTTTGGAGTTAAACTTGAGGTAGCTAATTTCTTAAGGAATTAATTGGAAATTAATTTTTTGAAAAATAGTAAATGAATTTTAAAAATTCTGAAAAAAATATATGTTCATTATGAGACTATATTATGCTAAATCCCAGAAAAGAAATATTTTTGGGACTGATTTGGTATTTTTCATGAAAATAATTTAGTTATAAACATATGAGTTAAATATGTTATGTGAAGTAACAAAGCTGGAAAATAGGATTTTATGACTTGAAAATCCTATATAATGTATATGCAGATTTTTGATGAGGAAATCTTATGATTATGGAATTCTTTGAAGGATTAAATGCATTAGTTGGTAAAGTGTAAATAATTGAAATAAATTGTTTATAAGTTTAAGAAGTGATTAAAATATTGTTATGATATTAATAATATTAGATTATGAATTTATTATATAATTGATAGTATTTGGATAAATTTAAAGTCTTTATTATTTATCCTTATTTTCAGTTGATTAATTCTTATATCATTGTCATCATCCTCATGCTTATACGGTGATGAAAGTTATCTTTGGCTTACGTGCGAAGATGGACTGTTGATTATTGAATTGTATATCTTTGGCTTACGTGCAAAGATGGATTGTTGATTATTAGTTTTATTGTTGTATATACGTGCAGAGATGGACTTGGTATGATTATGACCAAGGATTATTCGGTAAAGTCATGACCATTGACGATTTAATGAATATCCTTGGCCCGTAGTGCAGGGATGATTTGATGATGTGATTTATTTATTAAGCTGAGTTTCAGCGATAAAAGTTGATGAAAATATTTTAAAATCATAGAAGATAGTAGGTTTTATTCTCTACTCGACTCTTCTAATGGATTGCTTATTCTGCTACAGTTAAACTTCATGTCTATTGTATTTTATCAGTTTAACATTATTGAAGACTAACGATAATTTATTCTGCATTATCTTAGTCATAATATTTCTTACTGGGCTAGTTGAGTTCACCCTTTCTTTCATTGTTCTCTTGAGAAATGAGAATATAAATTTGACTTAGCCTGGGGATGGAGTGACGGTCCAGATGATAGCATTAGTAGTCCTCACTATTCTGTTAAATAGTGTGACAATAAATGTAACGAGGAGTGAATTTGAGTTTGTATATTGTCTATGAGGAATCCATTGAGAATATATATTGTCTAGAAGGCAGTATTCTTATTTAAAACTCACAGCATATGTTTTGTCGTATTTTACACGACAGCTGTATAATTACGTTTTTTTTTTGTATTTTGTACCATGTATTTAGCGACTCAAGATGGGTGATGAATACCTAATTTTGGGGGCGTCACAGTATTGCACAGTATTTTTGAATTATTGATTCTTACGTAAGAAGGCACTACTTAATAATTGTTACAGTAATTACCGTTTAATATTTTATTTTATTGATTCAATAATTGCTGCGTTGATATTTTATATTATTGTTATTTTAATAATTACCACGACACAGTATTTCTCATTATCAAATCAATAATTCATATTATTTGAATAATATTATTAGATAGCATTATTGGCAATGTCTAGAAAGTTCTGTCAAGAAGAGGTTTTGTAAGACCCCAACTTTTTATAAATAAAATTAAATTTTTCTTATTATTATTTTGAATAATAAAGTGTTAAATTGATATAATTCTTTGGTTATGGGTGAAATGTGCAAATTTTGCAAAATAAGCAAGTGGTTATAAAATATTCATTGTTGTCGGGGAATATTCGTTTGGTCGTGAAATATTCTTGCTGTCGGGAAATATTCGTACGACGGCGCAACCATTTGTGGGCCCCATAATGGAAAACGGTCGGATAAAGAAAACGACAAGTATGAGTTTTTATAAATAACGGCGTAATTATTGCCGTCAACACTGTTAGAATACCTGGTGGTTAAAATACAGTAATATGCGTGGTTGCACAATAGCAGACACTCAGTGATTGTGATAAAGATTTTGAATTATTGATTCTTACGTAAGAAGGCCTTTACTCAATAATTGTTACAGTAATTACTGTTTAATATTTTTATTTTATTGATTCAATAATTGTTGCGTTGATATTTTATATTATTGTTGTTTCAATAATTGTCACGACATAGTATTTTCCATTATCAGATCAATAATTCATATTATTTGAATAATATTATTAGATAGCATTATTAACAATGTCTAGAAAGTTCTGTCAAGGAGAGGTTTGGTCACCTATGTGATGCCCCCAAAATAGGTATACATCACCCATCTTGAGTCGCCAGATACATGGTACAAAATTCAAATACAAACTAATAATACAGCAATCGTGTAAAAATACGACAAAACATATGCTGTGAGTTTAAAAACAAATATTGTCTTCTAGACAATATTCATTCTCAGAATAAGTCCTCGCTACATTTATTGTCACACTAGTTAACAGAATTGTGAGGACTACTAGCTAATACTATCATCTAGACCGTCACTCCATTCTCCGACTAGTCCCGGCTACGTTCTCATTTTCTGAAGAGAACAGTGAAAGAAAGGGTGAGCTCAACTAGCCCAGTAAGAAATAATATGACTAAGATAATGCAGAATAAATTATCATTAGCCTCCAACAATGTTAAAGTGATAAAATACAATAGACATCAAATTTAACTGCAGCGGAACAAGCAATCCATTAAAAGAGTCAAGTAGAGAATATAATCTACTATCTTTTATGATTTAAAAGTTTTTTCATCATTTTTATCATTTGAGACTCAAATTTCAATAAATAATCTACATCATTAAATCATCCTCCTTCTACAAAGCCAAGGATATTCTTTAAAGATCACGACCACGAATTATCCATGCACTACGAGCCAAATATAATCATGTTTTCATCAACGGTCCTGATCATGCCATAAAATAATTCATCTTTACTCCCTTGGCCGAAGAGAATCCATAGTCATAATCATACCAAAAACTGTCCATCAATGCACTACGGGCCAAATGAGAACTTTTAATTTTCACATCATTTGTAACATTACGGTCATGATTATACCGAATAATACCTGGTCATAATCATACCAAGTCCATCCATGCACTATAGGCCATAAATGACTTTCAATAAATATAAACATGAGAATGATGACAATGATATAAGAATTCAATAAAACAAGTTCAAGAATTAAGTTATTCAGGAACTAATAACGTCCAAATTGTCAACATGATATTGCTTTGTAGAGTAAAATTCAAGAATGCTCAGAAGAATATTTCCATGAAAAGATACTGGATGAAGCGCAAATATCAATGATATTTCACTAATTTCATGGAGCATAGAAGTCAAAATTTTAATCAACTGAGTATAATCCGAATGGAATAACAAAAGATATCACCACGCATGCGGTATTTCAGATGTAGACAAGTTATTCCAACAGAATAATAATAACGGAACCAGTGTCGTGAAATTCACAATCGACGTGATGTTCCAACAACAAGATAATAAGGAATGGAATAACAACGAAATTACCATGCATGCGATAGAGACCGCATACAAAAGTTATTCCAATGTAATAATAATAACGGAACCGTGTCGGTGAAATTCACAATCGACAGGATGTTCAAATGAGAATAATAAATGTGAAATAATAAATGATGGAACCAGAGTCCAAATAGATAAAGACGATGCGAGGATATTCCAATGAAAATATAAAGATTTAAATAATAAAATGGAACCAGTCCCAAGATAGCAAGACGCAGACGGATATTCGGCGTAAATAAAAAGCGGAATAATAAATGATGAAACCAGTCCGACGATAATAGCATGCATGACGGATATTCCAAGCGAAAAATATAAAGACGGAATAATAAAAGAATCTCACCAAGTATAGGGTATTCACAGTATACTGAGTTATTCCAATGAATAAATAAGAATGGAATAACATAAGGATTTCACCAAGTATAGGGTATCTCACGTATCACAAGTCATGTATAGGGTATGCCACTTTTACAAAAGTTATTCCAATGTATAAATAAAGAATAGAATAATGTAAGTTTTCTTCATGAATATAAAAGAATAATATCTCTTCCGTAAAAAAACCTGGATATAAGAGTAGTGAAGTAGCGAGAAAACTTTTCTTCTATCTCTATAGTCTCTCTCTATAGTTTCTTTCTCTAAAGTTCAATTGAATTCGTAAGAAAATAATGAAGGAATGAGCTTCTATTTATAGGAAAATGGAATGCATAAGAATTAATCCATGAACAGTCCAGTATTGATTTACTTTAATCTGACGGTCCATATTTAAAGAAAATTTTTTAAATAAAATATAATATATTCTATTTATATAAAAAGATTTTACTATGCAAACACTATGCAAAAAACACTATGCAACACTATTCATAATAAAATATAATATATTCTATTTATAGAATAACTTTAATAAAGTATTCAGTTTTATATAAAAAGATGTTTCTATTTTATTACGTTAATAATACGAATAAAACAAAACATCATCATTGTTATAATAATTCATATTATTAATCGACAATAATTGAATCAAACTGAGTGACTTCTCACATAAATATCAATAATCAATACTGGTATGCTACTACGCAACAACGCCAGACATCGCATTTCTTTACTACCGAAAGTAGTTCAACAAAGATCAACCAGTAAAACTTCCGCCGTTATTTTCAATAAAATATTTTTTGTCGTTTTTTCTCAATCCTAATAATTCCGTTAGGGGGTCCACTAATGATTGTCTCAGTCGTCATTTAATATTTTTCGACACAAAGAATATTCCATGACCAATCGAATATAATATAACAACTTGCATACTTTACAAAATTTATAAATATTACCCACAACTATAATATTATCTCAAATTCACACCATAATATAAAAAAATTATTTCGAGAAAATTAATTCTTTATTCATAAAATCTGGGGTTTCACAACCTAATTGCACGCTAGTAAGGAGAAATCCTTATCGAAAAGCCCCCTCTTTCCTAGGAACGACCTGATTGTCATTATTGTAATTATGTAATATTTTTTGTGAATAATTATTTATTAATTTATATGATAAGTAAATATTTATCTTATGTGGATATAAATGAAGGAAATATTTATTTTTATGTGGATATAATTGAAGGAATTAATGTTGAGATGTTTTATAAGTATTTTGTCAAAATGAAGGTATTAAAAATCATTTGTATGTGGATTTCAGATATTTTTTGTTTGAAATTTGGAAAAACTTTCTTCTACAAAATTGTAGAGAATTCGATTTTCTATGGAATAGACATAAAATTCGTATTTTTCTGATAAAAGGACTATTTATTATGAATTGTTGAAGTTTCAGAAATTAAATATTTTTATTAAAATTATGGGTGGAACCCACTTTTGTTTTAAAACATGTGGGCTGCAAAAATTTTTCAGAAATGACTGGCTTGCTTATTCAACAAAGGAGGAGGCATGGAAAAAAAAATTAGTTTATTAATTTAGTCTACTTTGGCGTTTTAGCATTTTCCTACAAATAGGTGTTTAGGTTAGAATTGAAAATCACACAAGAAACATAAGTTTTCTCTCTCTATATTATCGAGCGTATTTTTGTGAGTATTTAGATACTTTGAGAGTTGTTATTCAGTGCAAGTTTCTTTCGACATTACATCCTATATTCCGATCAGAAATACTGTTATTTTGAGGTAAGAGATGTTATTTTCTTCGTAAGTAATATTATTTCTTTCAATATCATTATCCCGAAATATTGGTATGAATTTTATTATGAAATTTCAACTTTTTTTGCCGGGATTACTATTCACGTATACGGCACTATTCACAAATACGACACTATTCACTGAAAAATAAAATTTTCTCCTTTTTGTCACTACAAGAAATCACACAAAAATGACGCTAAAATTTGTCACATAAAATTTATTTTTCGTCACTATTACATTTGGTGACGATTTTTAATCGTCACAGAGACCGTCACCGTATGAGCGTGGTATTAGATTTATTTGACAATATTTGATGTCGTCACGAAATATTTTAACTTATGGTGACGATCTATATCATAATCACTATAATTAATTACTTTTAGTGACGTTAATAGTGTCACTATTTGAATGAAACTTTCGTCACTCTATATTATGTTTCGTCATCAAAACTTGGTGCATTAAATGACAAAAATCGTTTTTCGTCATTAAATGATATTGTTTTAGTGACGAAAATATGTTACTCTATTTAAATCATCTAATTTTAATGACGACAATATTGTCATATTTATGATTATTCTTTAAATAAATGCTATTGTGTTTTTTATCGTCACCAAAAAATAAAAATAAATGACGACGTAACAATTCGTCACCTAATAATATATTTAATATGACAATTATGTAAATGCATCATTTCATATTTTAAATAATATTACAAAATAATTTGTAACCAAAGAGTTACTGTTTGGGACACATTTTTTAATGTCAATAATTTAATACTTATGGTGACGATACATCTCGTCACAGAAAGAGTTATTAATAGTGACAAAATTAGTTGTTGTGACTAAATAAATATATAATAGTGGCGATATAGTGAATATTAGTAACAATATCAATTGTCATAACTATATGAATATATATAATAACAATACTATTAATTCTAAAGAATTAATATTATTCGTCATTAAATTTTAATTTTCATTGACCAAATATTATTTGTCAATAAATATTTATTATAAATCGTGATGATGTGGTGGTCATATTAAGTTGTTTGACATTCAAAATGTATTGTTTACATTAACAATTTTCAATAAAAAAATATAATACATTTAGTGAGCTTTTTAAATCAACTTTACACCTGTATATAATATAAGAGAAAAAAGGTAATAAACATTTAAAATAAAAAGCAATTATCTTATAAAAAAATAGTAGATTCAACAAAATACCCAACTAACTAGGCAATAAACAGTTGCTTAAATAATCTAAGTACCACAAAACCAAATTATATAATCCAAAAAGTTGAAATTCTGAAATCCATATCCTAAGAAAATGCTTAATTAAAACCTTCAACCTTGTTGTTATTGACCTTCCAGATAAAAAACTCTATCTGCAAATCAAAAATATATAGACATAAATCTGTCAAATAATTATGAAATTAAAAAAGAAATGTATATAAAGAAAGAAATGTTTAAATAATAAATTGTGAATTTTCCACGACTATAGCTATAACATTACTAAAAAAACTTATGCTATCTTTTTAGGCCCATAAATATGAAACAATAATATTATTAGTTTAATGCAATCAAGCAACTAATGATCTTAAGCTCAAATTCACCAAACAGTTAACTTCGAACAATAAAATAAAATAAATAAACCAATAAAATCAAATTCATCAAAGTCATGTCCATATAAAAGTTTAAAAAAATAATGCTTGAGTGCATGTTACAGAGAAAACTTGAAAGCATGTTACCTAACATGGGCAACTTCTGCTTTAATTATCATGATTAAGAAGATTTAAAGGTTATAGAACCTGGGTATGTAATAATAGGCTTCTAATAGTTAGTAATTACTTTCCTGTTAGTATGAATGCATGGTTAGATGTATGTTAGAGTTAGTACCGTGAAACACCAGATCTAGAATTTAAAGGTACTCGAATTTTGATTTGGGGGTGTCACAAAGCCAACCCTATTAGTAGAAAAAAATTTGCTTGATATTAATACCTCATGTGAGCCTATTTCACTTCCTAATGTTTTATTACTGAAAACACTCCCACAATATGAAATCAACCCTGTGGCTGTAGAGCCAGGTTTGACATGATGCTCATAAAACAATGTTCCACTCCCAGCTGTGATGAATGGCATTAAAAGAATAGAGTAATAGACTAACATTAAAAGAATAGAGTAACAGCCTTGTGGTTATTGATGCTCATAAAACAAAGTTCCGCTCCACAATGTTCCAGGTTGAAATAGAGTAATAGACTGACATTAATTTTCATTTTTCCACTCCTAGCTGTGATGAACAGAGGCTACCAATGATAAAAGGATGTCAACATTCCAAAGCCAACAAAGGTAGATAATATGAACTAGGAATTTTAATTGCTTTCATTTTCAATTTTGCACTCACCATCTCTGACAGCTCAGATGGGTATTTTTTATAGATAATGTTCGCAGACAACTCATCATCAAATGAGCAAGTCTCATGGCAATCTCAATCGTCTGGGAACCTGCACCATAATTGACTTGTATGGGGATTAATATTGTACATATACATATTACTAATATTGCGTTTGACTTTATCTGGGTTATACATTAATAGGGTTGTTCTTATTAATTAGAAGTTAGTTTGTTTAGATTTTTGTTATATTTGGGATACTGGATGAGATGATGGTTATTTATTATCGCTTAATCTCTATAGATGGCCAAGCTTATTTGTTATTTGGAGTACAAACTATTATAGTATTATTATTAAAATTGAATACAAAGTCTAGAGTTACCTTTTTGTGTGTGGACACATCCAATTCTCAGAAAAGATGGGCAAATCTATCTTGGTTACAATGAAAAGACCCTAGCTTTTAAGTGTTAAACCTAATCCTAGTTATTTTGATGTATGATCCTGCATCACATTATAACAGATTTCAATCCGGGACTTTTTGTATGACTACACAACATAAAAACCTTTGTGCAAGAAGTCTAACGTTCAGTGGTTACTCACTTGCATTGAATACATCACTGGATCCGCTTCTACAAAACTTCCATCTAGGCAAATTAATCCTTTCAATTATTTCCCTTGCATTGTGTATGTGTGCATATTTGTAAGGAGGTTTTTTTGGGGGAAGGGGAAAGGGGATGGGGGATGGGGGATGGGGTGGCGGGGGTAGTTACTTCAACCGTAACTTTTACATCAAAACAGTCCTTTAATATGCAAGTTTATTAATATGACTGCCAGTTATATAAACCTACTCTGCAAGAAGTCTAACAATCTGTTCCTTTGGACGTGTGACTTCCAATGCATTATTGTTTAGGTTATTATATAGCGTCCATGTAGGGAGGGTTTTTTCCGTTCTATATTCTGAAATATACCGTCTCTCCTGCATACGAAATTTCAAGCAGATACAAAACCCTCCATTTGCCTAAACAGTCTATAAAAGTCCAATCAAACAAATGAGATTAAGCTTTCAGAAATCAACTCACAATTAATGTTGGCAACCTTAGTATGACATATATCAAGGCACAGTCCAATTACTGGAAGACAAGCTTTGATATCCATCTAAACTTAAAAGAAATCCTTTGGACAATTTTTATAGACATTTTAAGACCAAAAAATAGATGACGTTGTTACTATTTGGGTGATGTGGAGTGACGAATTTTCAATCTATTACATTACTTAAGAGTGAAATTGTTGCCAATACAAATGAAAAGAAGAAGTAAACACTCGCTACCAAAACCGGGCCTCTTGAAGCAAAACTAGTAATGAATAATATAAGAGAAACCCCAGAGCAACGACCTCGGTGTGGGACATGATCAGCATAAATTCCTTTGACATATCAAGTTTAAAGATACTAGCAATAGAGAAAATTCCCCAGAAAAAGGACAAAGGGAATATGAACATAAAATCAAGGTAAAAAAAAAAAATTATACGATGTGTAAACAAGAGATACTTACTTATCTCGCTCATGAACAAGAGTTTCCATTACAGTCGGGAACTCTTTGCTCATTTCTTGTATCACTAGGGTCAGCATGTCCACATCATCTATGTCCTTCAGCTGCAAACCAAAATATGAAATATAATCACTTAGGCTTAATAGTATCTTTATTTATATTCAGATATGATATTTAGTAATATCTTATAATTTAATTCCACTCCTCCCTCCATTGGCATCTAAATTTTGCTACATAGATGAGTCTGCCTTAATATAGGGAATAATAAAGCTTACCACTTGAAGTTATCAAAAAATAAATATACATAAAACACTTACCATTTGATTGAGATGTTCAGGGCTTGGTAAAAAAATAGCTTGAAATACTAAGGAGTATAGTAACTTTGTTTTATGCCAAAGCGGCATTTTTCCCCATGTGCGACGCAATGTTATCTGTTTAAGAAAATCAATTAAACCCAAGTTAGTGAATAGTAAAATTTTCAGTTATGTCCATGCTTTTGCAAATGCTTGAAGTTCAACAAAAGAGTCACAGTAGATGATGAAGCAGTAAAAAATATTACTAAATATGTTAGAAACTAATCATCAAAACTTACATGCAAATTCATAAAGCAAAGCCTTGGCCAATTACATGATACCTTTTTCCCGCTAGTATCCTGTCTAGACAATTATATTTCTTCTTAACTACCTTAGTCCATTTTAATCATGTTCTACTGATTTCCTAATCATAAGGAGTCAGAGAGATTTATACTGGTTATTATCTACCCTGTATCTTATTTTCTGACCGGAACCATTATATGAAGAAGACAAACCAACATACAAGATGGACAACGCATAAAGGCATGTCACTACTGAAGAAATGGAACCACAGATTTTGACATATTACATGACAAGTTTTTGCGCCCATAAACGAGTGAAAATACTATTCCAACTAAAGTTACAGCCAATAAATGCAAGGATAAAATTCACATGCATCCTGTGGAATTGAATCTCACTACCAGGCAGTATGAAGCTTTAAATTAATCAACCCACCCAAGCAACCCCCTACATTACAAATCCCTTCCACTCTCCTCCTGACCAGCAATCCTGTTTATAATAAGAAGGCACTGTGTCATGCTAGTAATTGAAAATACACCTGGAAGGCATTTTCGACTCCAGATGTAGACAAAAACATATAAGGTGTATTACTCTGTTATAGTGGAAAAGGATTTAACTGGCATCTGAAGGAAAGAACCTTAAAAGATGTAACTTTTCCAGGACAAGTAAACATCTCACCCTCATCATTAGGTCCATCGACCACCTCAATCTCAGCAGCCATGGCCTTTGTTTCCTCCTCCTTATATGCCACACCCACCAAGTCACGATACGAAATTAGGGACATTGAATGGCAGGACACATAGACTTGTTGGTACACCTGGTGACCATGACGAATCCTGCTCACATGAAGCAGATCATGATGCACCAAGATTAGCAATACTATGTATTAGCCTATTAGTTCTACCAAAATAAACAATCTTCATAGATATATCTTTCCTGACCAGATTGTACGTCAGTGAATGGTTAGAATTAAAGTCCAAGTTTAACAAGCTGATAGCAAAAGGATGTACTGAACTGCGAATTAATACAAATTAATTTGAAAACTAATGGCAGGTTGAATGAAACTCACGATGCGTGGTCGAATGAACTGAGAATGCCTTGGTGAGGCCACGGATAACTTGGACACTCTAAATCATGTTCAGCCTCATCAGCAGATGCTATTGTTGCAAAACTCAAAAGCCTGGATACACCTGCTCCAAGTAATGCAAATGCTCTCAGAGACTTCAGGCCAGCAGTTCCCTCTTGATCTTTCTTTACCATAAGGGATGACAAATCACAAAACTGGAGGAGCTTACAAATTACAATTCGGACACAGTAAGCAGGGATGATGACTAAACCCAATAAATTAATTAATGATAAAGTATTCAAATAAACTCCAATATCGTATTCCAAAACTTCAATGATGCTTATGAACCCCAATGTTTTGTGCCCACCTCGAACACATAAGCATAGGACTATGTAACCAAACTATTATTGTGCCTTTATGCCCCTGAACTCTATCGGGAAACTAATCAGACCAGACCACATTACAGACCATAAGTGTGCAGTGTGCACAATAAATATTGCCAGAAAATATGAAAAATAAAAACTTGTAAATCCAACATGAATATTAGAGAATATAAATCAAACCCAAATGACAAAAAAATCCAAAGCAACTTAATTTCTGCATAATAGGGTAACAGTATTTGTATTAGAAATAATACCAGGCAAATCTTCTGGGTCCCATTTGTAAACATCGGTCTCTCCAATCATGTCAAGTTTTAGCCGTCTCCTACAGATATTCCTCTTCACGTAATACAGGATTAGCTCTTCGTCAGTTGGGTGGAATCGAAATCCGGGCGAAAAGAATTTCGCATCACCGAAACACGAAGACGCATCCTGTACCATCATCGGCTGATTCAATACAACACAATCACAATCAACGAGTAATGATTGAAGAATCAGAATCAGAACTGGAATCGGAGTCGGAATCGAAAAACCCTTATCGATGAAATACAATCACTATTACCGAGTAGTGATTGCAGAAACGGAAACAAAAAACCCTAATTTGTTGAGAGAAAAATGAGATGAAGCCAGAAGGGGGGGTGGAGTAGAAAGTGTGGTTTGGTTAAAAGAAGTAAAAGAGGAGGCGTGATAGAAAAGAGTATGCGAAGATTGCTTGAAATTGGATTAATCACATTTGGTGAGATTGGGTTTTTTCTTTTTTATTTTTTATAAGTGAAGATTATTTTAGAGAATTTTACTAGATATAAACTCGGACGTTGTGGCTAGGGCTGTTCATTTCAATCGATTTTTTCAATTTTTGGTTTTTAAATCGATCAACCTATTTGGTTCAGATAAAAAAAATCATTCTTGATAAGACAAAAAACCCAGATATACCAAATTTTTGGTACCTGCTTTATTCAAATGCTTTTTATGGTTCGGTAAAAATCGAACCGGACCGGTATATACTAGTTTTCTAATTTTTTATTATTATTAATAATTTATTAATAATAATAAAATAATGATTATAATAATAAAAAAAATAATAATAAAAATAATAATTATATTAATTTTTGGTAAACTGATCTTAACCTAAGATTACACACATTCGATATCTTATGTCCAACCGATTCTAGATTTCGAGATCAAGATTTGGGCGATTTTAATTTACATTAGGTTCTTGATGCATCTTAAGTTAGTCCTAAAAAAATTCCAACCCCTAGTTTGTATATGGATTATTTATTTTGTTAATAATAGATTTATACATACAATTAATAAATTGAAATATAATAAGAAGATGATAAATTATTGTGCGATGATCAAATTTTGATAGCATATGTTACATAGAGTTGGGTAAAAGTTTTGTGCACAAATACATATCAAAGTATAGAATTAATCTGATCACTAAATTCAATGATATTAGAGCAGTAATAACAGTTTTCCTAATCAACTCTTTATCCCCAATTTTGAAGAATACATCAATAAATCATTATCCAACAGTTTCCTTATCCTTATTTGACTCGCTATTTTAATTCCTATATAGGATTTTACTCCCCAGTGTGAGTGAATCAAAAGATCATTCTATATATACAAAATAACATTTCACACCCTCATTTAAGTGGATAACTCATTAATCATACACATCTTGGCATTTTTTTACTATTACATTTTCAAATTATAAACTTTATATTGACTTTAAAAAAAATTAATTTCAAACGTTTTCAAATTTAAAATTGATATAAATTTATTTAATTTATGTCAATATAATTATAAATATTATAAAAGTACTATTAATTATAAAATACGCAAGTGGTTATAAAATACTCATTGTTGTCGGGGAATATTCGTTTGGTCGTGGAATATTCTTGTTGTCGGGGAATATTCGTATTACCACAGCCTAGTTGTGAGCCCCATAATGTAATAACCGTCGATGAAGAAAATGACAAGTTTGAATTTTATAAATAATAACAGAATCAATCATCTGCAAGTAACACTATTGGAATACCCTATGGTTAAAATACAAATAATACGTTGGTTGCACAAGAAGACACCAGATTATTACAAAGATTTTTGAATTATTGATTCTTACGTAAGAAGGCTCTACTAATAATTGTTACAAAGAATTACCGCTCAATACTTTATTTTATCGATTCAATAATTGTCATATTGATATTTTATATTATTGTTGTTTCAATAATTGTCACTAAGCATAATATTTTCCATTATCGATTAATAATTCATATTATTTGAATAATATTATTAGATAGCATTATTGGCAATGTCTAGAAAGTTCTCGTTGTTGTCTGAGGAGAGGTTTAGTCATCTAATCAAGGCAAGATGAGAGAAAATCCTTATCTGAAAGCCCTCTTCCCTGAACTACCGTTATCATTATTGTGATTTTGTAATATTATTTGTGAATAATTATTTATTGATTTATATGATAAGAAAATATATTTTTTTATATGGTTATAAATGAAGGAATTAATATTGAGGTGATTTATTAGTATTTTGTCGAAATGAAGAATGAAATTTAGAAATTTTCAGAAAATTAGTTTATTACTTGATTTTGTAAAATCTATAACTCTTTGTGTATAATGACTTAGGAGATGAGCCATATATCAAAAGAAAGACCTGGAAGTAAGCTAAAGGTAGAAATTTGAAACAACCAAAAATTCATTGTGGATTTTTTGTGGGGACTGTTTGAATGAAACTGGTACGAATAACTCATAATTCGAAAAATCAGTGTTCTTGAGATATATTGCGTGAGTTATAATTTTTAATCCGACCGTTGGATCGTTGTGATTTTTGGATATGTTATACATATATAATTTTAGTATATGTCCACAAATTTTGAACCGTTAAAAATTAACGTATGATTTGTTATGAATTTTAAGAGGTGACTGATTCAGAAATTGTTTTTATAAATGATTTTGGTGGAGATTTCTAGAAGGCGGGACCCACTTTGTGGTTGGTGTAGATAACATGTGCTAGAATTATTTTAATATTTTATTATTTTAGTCTCCTTTGGCGTTCTTACATTTTCTTATAAATAGGTGCTTATGTTAGAATTGAAATTCACACCAGAAACAAGTTTTCTTTCTCTCTATATTGTCGAGTGTATTTTTGTGATTATTTAGATACTTAGAGAGTTGCTATTCAGTGCAAGTTTCCTTCGGCTTTACATCTGATATTCCGGTCAGAAGTACTGCTCTTTTGAGGTAGGGGATTTTAAGGGTTATTATGTTTTTCAGTTTCATACTTTTTTCGGACCTTCAAAAATTCTGTAAAAATTTGAAATGATAATTTGATGAGTTTTCTTGATTGAGTCCAAAAATGGTGATTTTTGGATGTATAGATTAGGAGTTATGGATTTTATGAGAACAGATTATTTTAAAAGTAAACCCTTATAACTCCTGGTGGTTAACTCCAAAATTGATGAAATTATTATTGGGAGTACATCTATATAATATCAGTATACCTTGTAAATTTCAGAATTTTTGGATAAAAGTACAATTTATGATAAATATCTAAATATTCGGCAGTTTTGGCCATATGAAAAATAGTAAATGAATTTTAAAAATTATGAGAAAAATATATGTTTAATATGGGATTATATTCTGCTAAATCCCAGAAAAGAAAATTTGTTTGTACTGATTTGGTATTTTTTTATGAAAATGGACTAGTTATGAGTAAATGAATTAAATATGTTATGGAAAGTAAGACAATTAGAAAATAGGATTTTATGGCTTGAGAATCCTATATAAGGTATATGCAGATTTTTGATGAGGGTTTTGGTTATTGGTGATGAAATCTTATGAGTTTGGCATTTTAAGATGATTAAATGCATTAATTAGTAAAGTGTAGATAATTAGAATAAATTGTTTATAAATTTAAGAAATAATTAAAATATTGTTGTAATATTAATAATATTAGATTTTGATATTATTAAGTGATTTTTGACATTTGGATTAAGGTGTTATAAATATTGATATGGATTTTATTGTGAAACTTAATTTTTTTTATGTCGAGGTTACTATTCATGAGGTACTATTCACGACAAAATTGATTTCTTTTTCTGACCAAATTATCGTTGATTTATGAATCTTACTCTTGAAATTAAATCCATGTTTTGATTATAATATTTTTATTATCATATATAACATTTTTATAATCCCGGTGATGAAATTTTTTCTTTGACTTAAGTGTAAAGATGGGTAGATTATTGGTGTGATCGTGACTATGGGTTCTCTTTGGCCAGTAGTGCAAACATGAATTGTTGACTAGTATGATCATGACCATTGAATTTACAATTGAATATTTTTAGCTTAAGTGCAAAGGTGAATTGATCAACATGGTTATAATTATGGTTTATATAAATTCTGAAATGATTATGTATTTTTTTAAGATATTAATATCTTTGGCCTGTAGTGCAAAGATGAATTATTGATGAATATCTTTGGCTCGTAGTGCAAAGATGACCTGTTGCTGAATATCTTTGGCATGTCGTGCAAAGATGAACTGTTAATGAATATCATTGGCCCGTAGTGCAAAGATGACCTGTTGTTGAATATCTTTGACATGTAGTGCAAAGATGAACTGTTGATGAATATCTTTGGCTCGTAGTACAAAGATGAATTTATTAGTATGATTATGAACAAGAACTGTGATTTGGTATAACCATGATCTTTGATGATTCAGGTAAAGACAAGTGATGAAAATTATCTTCGTCCTGGATGAAAAAAGGAATTTGGAACCACAAATATGATTATGTGTAAAATCTTAAATTTTACGAATAAAGATTTAATTTTCTCGAAATATTTTTTTCAATATTATGGTGTGAATTTGAGATAATGTTATAGTTGTGGGTAGTATTTATAAATTTTGTAAAGTATGCAAGTTGTTATATAATATTTGATTGGTCGAGGAATATTCATTTTAACAAGGAATATTCGTGATTTACTAAAGACAATCATTAGTGGACCCCATTAACGGAATTATTGTTTGGATTGAGAAAACGACAAAAAATATATTTATGAAAATAACTACGGAAGTTTTACCGTTAAAACCGTTGAACTACCGTAGTAAAAGTACAAAGAATACGCTGTGGTTGCATAAGAAGTACTACAGTATTGATTATTGATGCTTACGTGAGAAGTCACTCAATTTTGTTCAATTATTGCTACGATGAGTTCTTTGCGACAAGATCTCACGTTATTGGATTCAATTATTGTCGATTGTTATATATATATATATATATATATATATATATGAGTTTTGTTTTATTAGTATTATTAATGTAATAAAATGTAAATTTTTTATATAAAATAGAATACTTTTATAAAATTATTCGCTTTATTAGGCTAATAGTAAAATCTTTTTATATAAAACATAATACTTTTATAAAGTTATTCGCTTTTATTAGATTATAAATAGAATATATTATATTTTATTTAAAAGATTTTGCTTTAAATACTGGACCGTCGATTAAAAGTAAATTAATCTGACCATTCATGAATTAGTTACTATTTAGTCCATTCTTCTATAAATGAAGCTCATTCCTTCATTATTTTTACTTAATTCACCGAACTCTCTAGAGAGAAAACTACGAGAGAGAAAGAAGAAAAGTATTCTCACTTTTCACTACTCTCGATATCCAAAGACTCTTCTTTCAAAGGTAAGGGATATTATTTGTTATACTCATAAGGGGTATTTTTTTTTTCATATTCATGAAGAGAACTTCTGTTATTCCAGTCTTTGTTATTCTCATTAGAATAACTCAGATAATGCAGTGCTACCCTATACTTGGTGAAATTCTTCCGTTATTCTATTCTTTATTATTCATTTGAATATCCCGTCTCAGCATTTTACGCCGGACCGGGTTCCGTTATTTATTATTCATTGGAATAACCCGCTCATGCCAAGCACCGCATGCATGGTGATTTCTATTGTTATTCCATTCTTTATTATTCTGTTAGAATATCCTGTCTGTGCGTTATACGCCGGACCTGGTTCCGTTATTTATTATTCATTGGAATAACTCGCCTATGCCAAGTACCGCATGCATGGTGATTTCTATTGTTATTCCATTCTTTATTATTCATTTGAATATCCCGTGCATATGTTATACGCCGCACTGGGTTCCGTTATTTATTATTCTCGTTGGAATAACTTCGTCATCTGCCAAGTACCACATGCATGGTGATTTCTATTGTTATTCCATTTTTTATTATTTTATTGAATATCCTGCTCAGACGCTTAACGCCGGACCGGTTCCGTTATTTATTATTCTGCTTGAAAGAACTCGTTTACGCTGGCACCGCATGCATGGTGATTTCTCGTTGTTATTCCATTTTTATTATTCTATTGGAATATCCTCGCCGGTGCGTGTATTACTGACTGTTTCGATTATTTATTATTCTGTTAGAATAACCTGTCTATACAAAGTACCGCATGCATGGTGATTTCTTTTGTTATTCCATTCTTTATTATACTCAGTTGGTTAAAGTTTTGACTTCTATACTCCATCAAATTAGTGGAATATCCTTGATATTTGCGCTTCATCTAGTACCTTTTCATGAAAATATTCTTTTGAGCATTCTTTAATTTTACTCTACAAATAAGTATCATGTTGACAATTTGGATGCTATTAGTTCCTGGATAATTTAATTCTTGAACTTGTTTTATTGAATTCTTATATCATTGTCATCATCCTCATGTTTATATTTTGTTGAAAGTCATCTGTGGCCAGTAATGCATAGATGGACTTGGTATGATTATGACCAGGGATTATTCGGTATAATTATGACCGTAATGTTACAAATGATGTGGAAAAAGTCCTCATTGGCCCGTAGTGCATTGATGGACAGTTTTTGGTATGATTATGGCTATGGATTCTCTTCGGCCAAGGGAGCGAAGATGAATTATTTTATGGCATGATCAGGACTGTTGATGAAAACATAATTATCTTTGACCCGTAGTGCATGGATAATTCGTGGTTGTGATACTAAATAATATCCTTGGCCTGTAGTGTAGGGATTAATTGATGATGTGGATTATTTATTAAGTTGAGTCACAACGATAAAAGTGATGAAAAACTTTTTAAATCATAGAAGATGGTAGATTTTATTCTCTACTTGACTCTTCTAATGGATTGCTTGTTCCGCTGCAGTTAAACTTGATGTCTATTATATTTTATCAGTTTAACATTGTTGAAGACTAATGATAATTTATTCTTCATTATCTTAGTCATAATATTTCTTACTTGGCTAGTTGAGCTCACCCTATCTTTCACTGTTCTCTTCAAGAAATTAGAACATAGCCGGGACTAGTCGGGGAACCGGTGACTGGCGTCATGATGAGATAGTATTAGTAGTCCTCACTATTCTGTTAAATAGTGTGACAATAAATGTAATGAGGACTTATTCTGAGAGTGGATATTGTCTAGAAGACAATATTTGTATTAAAACTCACAGCTCTCTTGTTGTATATTAAAGATTGTATTTGTATTCTGTACCATGTATTTGGCGACTTAGAATAGGTGATGTATACCTATTTTGGGGGTGTCACAGTTGGTATTAAAGCTTAGTGATATGATCCCTGGCTGAGATGTGAGACAAGAACTAGGAGGGGAGAGACGGGGAATTCCTTCGCTAGTATGACCTACCTAAGTTTATTTGGTATTTAATTGGTCGGTCAGAGTATAGGGATAATATATGATATGTTATTTAACCCTTGTTTTGTTGCAGTATTTGAAAATGGCATCCAAAAATGTTGAGAATAGCAATGGAGCACAGGAGACCATTGAGTCTCCACAGATCAATAATCAGGATAATGTGCAACAGGAAGGCGATAATCCTCCTGTAAACAACAACACTGATCAAATGACGAACGATGGTACGTTTAGGAGCCTTTTATAATTCATGCAACACCAAACGAGAGAGACTCCTATTTATAATGCAAGTGGAAACAATGGCAACCCATGGTTGGTAACCGCTAAGCAGTTCAAGGAACTGGGACCACCGGAGTTTTTGGGAAAGCCAGACCCA
The DNA here is from genome assembly GCA_020205605.1 of Panax ginseng. Taxonomy (NCBI): domain Eukaryota; kingdom Viridiplantae; phylum Streptophyta; class Magnoliopsida; order Apiales; family Araliaceae; genus Panax; species Panax ginseng. The sequence goes on from CM035134.1 coordinate 18,360,736, forward strand.
CTTAAGGCAGAGACGTGGATTAAGCAGATCACTAAGATATTTGATGTCTTGGAATGCTCAGAGGAGCAAAAAGTTCCATTCGCCACCTTTATGTTGTGTCAAGAAGCAGATCATTGGTGGGAATCTGTAAAACGTACCCAGCCTGATGCACTCAAGATGTCTTAGGAGAAGTTCCAAGAGTTGTTCAACAACAAGTACTTTCCCGAAAGTATTCGTCACATGAAGGAGGTGGAGTTCATCAAGCTGGAGCAAAACAATATGACCGTGTCGCAGTACGAGGCTAAGTTTGCTGAGTTGTCTCGGTTTGCATCCCATTTGGTCGATAATGAGGAGCGAATGACGCGAATGTTTTTAAGAGGTTTGAAACCCAATATACGTCAATACCTCATTTATCACAAACTTTGTTTATATTCAGAAGTTGTGAATAAGGCTCAGTTATTGGAGCGCGATAATGAGTCAGCACAACCAAAAGACAACAACCAACAACACGATAATAATTGTATTGGTGGCAACGGCCATCGAAACAATGATAACCATCGTGGGGAAAATTATAATGCCAAGAATGGTAACCACTTCGGTGGTAATCATGGCCAAGATAATAGAAGTGGAAATTTTAAGAAGAGAAGGTTCAATAATGATGGAAAGACAGCAGCATCAACACCCGTTTCAAAGGAAGAAGAACGACCACCGGTCGTATGTTTCAAATGCGGACAGGAGGGACACATCCGTCCAAACTGTACGCAGCAATCCAAAACATGTTTCAATTACGTAAGAGAAGGTCACCTAGCTCGATTTTGTCGTGTAGTGAAGTCAAGTCTAGCTGGAGTGGTGAAGCCAAAGGATGTCCCAGACAAGTCAAAGTCGGTAGTTTAAGTGAGAGTGTTTGTCGAGGAACCCGAACGAAGTTGTCACGGGTAAGTTAATCATAAACGTTTACGAAGTCTATACCATATTCGATACCGATTCTACCCACTCTTGTATTTCACCTAGTTGTGTTCAATGTTTGAACTTGGCTATTGAGAAATTAAACTTTGACTTATCTGTTAAAACTATGTTAGGAGAAACCTTCGTTACATCCATTATTTATAAATCTTGTTTGATTCAAGTCGACACTTTCACGTTACCTTTCGATATGATCTCTTTGAAAATACTTGTCTTTGATGTGATTTTAGGAATCGATTGATTAACTATTCATCATGCTTTTTGTAAGGTTATTAGTTTTTATATTCCTAACTAACCTGTTATGCGAATTCAAGCAACCAAACCACTAAAGTCAATCACTGTTATATCAAGCCATAAGTAAAGAGCCCCGATCCTTTCGTTGTTGACTTCCTTGTGTGGAATGCACCGAAGTCAGATTATCCGTAGGGGACGTCGTGAATAACGGTGGCAAGTTGATAGCTATCAATGTGATGTTCTATCCAAGTCTTGGATGAGGGTCACAGTTTTGAATGATATTTCTATCATTAATAAATTTCCTGGCGTATTCTGAAGACTTCCTAGTCTACCCCTAGAGCATGAAATCGAATTTTGTACTGACCCCAGTACAAAATCCCATTTCTAAAACCCTTAAATATTTCTTCAACCAAAACAAACGTATAATACGCCAAAGACATTAGCTCGAGCTGTTGAAGATTACGATCATACCATTCAATATCATCATGGAAGAGAGAACGTGGTAGTTGACGCGTTGAGTAGAAGATCGTATGCGTTTACGAGTGCGATGTTGTTAACACAAAAACCCATTTCGTATAACTTACAAATGATGAAGATAGAGTTAAAGACTCTAGGGACCTACGTGAAGATAACAAATATACAATTAGAATCGACTTTAGTCGATAAAGTTAAAACCGTGCAAGCTACATGCTCAGAGCTGATGAATGTGAAGAAGAAGGTTCAAGAGGGCGCTATTCTAGAAGTAAGAATCGACGAAGAGAGGAAATCTCAACCCTCGATTTTATTGGCCCATTTGAAATCCTCGATTGAGTAGGAACTGTGGCCTATAGACTCGTTTTACCACCAAGTATGTCGCGTGTTCATAACGTTTTTCACGTATCGTTGTTAGTAAAAACTTAGTCTTGGGGGACTTTGGAGCCAAATTTCAGAATAATTAATGAATCTAAAAATTATGAAATCATGGGGGTTTTATCGAGCATGTTACAAGCTTTCCATAGCCTTGAAAATGGACTAATTCTGATAATGGATTAAGAAGTTATGAAGATTTGAAGTATGTGCGTCAAAAGTTGCAAACTCTAGAAAATTGGAGCTAAGTGTCAAGGGTCGAGCGACTAGGCGCTAGGCTCGACGCTTAGATTCTGCTCTTGGGCGCCTAGACGCTTGCCTAAGGCCAAATCTGGGCGCCTAGGCGCTGGTCAAGTGTTAAGCCAAAATCTGTTCGGACGTCTTTTAGTAAATTGGGCATAACTTTTTTTCATACGAACTCCGATTGAGGTGATTCAGGATGATTCGGAAAGATAACGAGTAGACCTATAACTTTCATTCTTTATATTTTGAGATTTGAGGTCGATATCAAGGCCTAAAATGGCTATTTTAAGAACTGATGTGTATTCAGAGGCAATCGAAAGACATCGGGCATGCACGTATGCAACGTGTAATGTTTTCGACGATAAAGGTATTCAAGGTTATACCTCAAGAGTTGGAATATGAAATGAAGTCAAGGTATCCACACCTCTTCGGCATACCAGGTACGTACGTAAAATTCGAGGGCGAAATTTCATAAGGAGGGGAGATTGTAAAATCCCAAATTTTACGAATAAAGATTTAATTTTCTCGAATTTTTTTTTTTAATATTATGGTGTGAATTTGAGATAATGATATAGTTGTGGGTAGTATTTATAAATTTTGTAAAGTATGCAAGTTATTATATAATATTCGATTGGTCGGGGAATATTCGTTTTAACAAGTAATATTCGTACGATCATTGGTGGACCCCACAACAGAATTATTGTCGGATTGAGAAAACGACAAAAATATATTTATGAAAATAACGGCGATAGTTTTACCGTTAAAACTGTTGAACTACCCTAGTAAAAAAGTGCAAGATATCTGGCGTGGTTGCATAGTAGTACACGGTATTGATTATTAATGCTTACGTGAGAAGTCACTTAGTTTTGTTCAATTATTGCTACAGTAGTTGCTGCGTAGTATCTCACGTTATTGGATTCAATTATTGTCGATTGTTATATATATATATATATATATATATATTATATATGAGTTTTGTTTTATTAGTATTATTAATGTAATAAAACAGAAAAAACTTTTTATATAAAACATAATACTTTTATAAAGTTATTCGCTTTTATTAGGCTAATAGTAAAATCTTTTTATATAAAGCAGTAATACTTTTATAAAGTTATTCGCTTTTATTAGATTATAAATAGAATATATTATATTTTATTATGCGTAGTGTTGCATAGTACTCGTGATAGTATTTTGCATAGTAAAATCTTTTTATATAAAAATGTAATACTTTTATAAAGTTATTCATTTTATTAGACTATAAATAGAATATATTATATTTTATTTAAAAGATTTTGCTTTAAACATGGACTGTCGGATTAAAAGTAAATTAATCTGGACCGTTCATGAATTAGTTACTATTCAGTCCATTCTTCTATAAATAGAAGCTCATTCCTTCATTATTTTTTACGAATTCACTGAAACTCTAGAGAGAGAAACTATAGAGAGAAAGAAGAAAAGTATTCTGCTACTTCACTACTCCGATATCCAGTACTCTTCTTTCAAAGGTAAGGGATATTATTTGTTGTACTTGTAAGGGGTATTTTTTTTTATTATTCATGAAGAGAACTTCATTATTCTAGTCTTTATTATTCTCGTTGAATAACTCAGATATGCTGCTGAGCTACCCTATACTTGGTGAAATTCTTACATTATTCCATTATTTATTATTCATTTGGAATATCCTCAGATATGCGCTTTTACGCCGGACCTAGTTCCGTTATTTATTATTTTGTTGAATAACTAACTTTTATGCATCTGCACCGCATGCGTGGTGATTTCTATTGTTATTCTATTCTTTATTATTCATTGAATATCGTGTTCAGACGTTGTCGCCGGACCGGTTCCGTTATTTATTATTCTCGTTGGAATAACCTTTGTCTATGCAATCTTTGCGCATGCATGGTGATTTCTATTGTTATTCCATTCTTTATTATTCATTTGGAATATCCTGTCTGTGCTTTTTATGCCGGACCTGGTTCCGTTATTTATTATTCTGTTGAAAGAACCTGTCTATGCGAAGTACCGCATGCATGGTGATTTCTGTTGTTATTCCATTTTTTATTATTCTATTGGAATATCCTGTCGGTGCGTATTACGCCTGACCTGGTTCCGTTATTTATTATTATGTTAGAATAACCTGTCTATGCAAAGTACCGCGTGAATGGTGATTTCTTTTGTTATTCCATTCTTTATTATACTCAGTTGGTTAAAGTTTTGACTTCTATACTCCATCAAATTAGTGGAATATCCTTGATATTTGCGTTTCATCCAGTACCTTTTCATGGAAATATTCTTCTGAGCATTCTTGAATTTTTCTTTACAAATAAGTATCATGTTGACAATTTAGACGTTATTAGTTCTTGGATAATTTAATTCTTGAACTTGCTTTATTGAATTCTTATATCATTGTCATCATCCTCATGTTTATATTTTGTTGAAAGTCATCTGTGGCCTGTAATGCATAGATGGACTTGGTATGATTATGACCAGGGATTATTCGGTATAATCATGACCGTAATGTTACAAATGATATGGAAAAAGTCCTCATTGGCCCGTAGTGCATTGATGGACAGTTGTTGGCATGATCAACGAATATCCTTGACTCTTCTAATGGATTGTTTGTTCCGCTGCAGTTAAACTTGATGTCTATTGTATTTTATCAGTTTAACATTGTTGAAGAAGACTAATGATAATTTATTCGCATTACCTTAGTCATAATATTTCTTCTTGGGCTAGTTGAGCTCACCTTTCTTTCACCGTTCTCTTCGTGAAATGAGAACGTATTTGGGACTAAATCGGGAAGCGGAGTGATGGTCCGGATGATAGTATTAGTAGTCCTCACTATTCTGTTAAATAGTGTGACAATAAATGTAATGAGGACTTATTCTGAGAGTGGATATTGTCCAGAAGACAATATTTGTATTAAAACTCAAAGCTCTCTTATTGTATATTAAAGATTGTATTTGTATTCTGTACCATGTATTTGGTGACTCAGAATAGGTGATGTATACCTATTTTGGGGCGTCACATTATGAGTTATTCATATGATTGTGGACAGGAACTGTTGATTGATGTTACAGGGATAAAACATTATTGGTTGACTTTTAACATAGAGAAGATAATAGACATTATGGTTTATTTGACTCTTCTAATGGGTTGCTCGTTCCACTGCAACTATGGTTGAAAAGTTTTATCATCTACCATATGTTCTAAATCTCTGATTTATTACTGATGAAGGCTATTGATAATTTAATTATCTTTAGTCATGATATTCTTTATTGGGCTATTTATGCTCACCCTTTTGCTTTACAATTCCTTTTAGGTAACAAGAGTGTAGCTGGGTCGAGCGGTGGTAACAGGGAAATAGAACGGTGGTCTATAGCTGTTAAGGTTCTCCCTAAATAGTATGGAAATAATTTTATTGAGAACTTTAGATTAGTGTGTCGTATTGTATACATCATTTGATATTTAATTTTGGTGAACCAAATAGGGTGAGGCGAACCCAACTTTGGAAAGGTGTTTTGTCACTATCATACAAAATGTCTAATGACATACAACCTTGTGTTATCATAAGACAGGGTTGTGCACATCCACTTGCTGAGTATATCTATGAGCACTACCTATATGATCTCGGAGTTTGGTTGAAACATAATGTTTAATTGCAGACGGTGGAGATAGTTATATGTCAAGAGAAGACTCACCATTGGAAGGAACATGATAGTAATCTTCTCATTTTTTTGGGGTCTATTGGATCAACCAAGGATAATTCTCTGGACATATGATATCTATCATAACTTAGATTTATAGCCTCCTATGTACGAAGGTTTCCTTGAGCATTTCCCAAAGATTTTAATTTTTAAAACAGTTATCGACTGTACCTTTATGTAAGGTATCACTGTGAGGTGTTGTCCACGATTGGGACATGAGTCACAGTTGGTATATATTTGTATCAAAACTCACAGCATATGTGTTGTTGTAGTAATAGAGTTGTAGTTGTCTTCTGTACCATGTATTTGGCGACTCAGAATAGGTTGGATGGATTGGACCTATTTTGGGGGCGTCATAGTTTGTATCAGAGCTTAGGGATATGATCTCTGGCGGAGATCGGTGAATAGAACTAGGAGGGGAGAGACAAGTAAATTCTTCGCTAGTGTGTCCTACCAAAGCTTATTTGTTGGCCAGTCATAATATCAGGATATTATGTGATATGTTAATTTATTCAATTAACCCTTATTTTGAAGCTGTATTCTAGAATGATATCTGAAATACAGGAGATGGGCAATGGAGAAATCATGAGGATAGGAAAGATGGAATCTGAGATGAAAGCAATGTATTCTCAACATTTCGAAATACCAGGTACGTAAATTTTAAGGACGAAATTTCATAAGGAGGGGAGATTGTAAGACCCCGAATTTTATGATATAAAAGTATTCAATTTTCCTATTTAGTAAATGGTTAAATTGATAAAAAGTTAAAGTTAAGGGTGATATATGTAAAGTTTACAAAATACGCAAGTGGTTATAAAATACTCGTTGTTGTCGGGGAATATTCGTTTGGTCGTGTTATATTCTTGTTGTTCAGGGAATATTCATACGGCCACGACCGATTAATGGGCCCCATAATAGAATAACCGCTTGATGAAGAAAATGACAAGTTTGAGTTTTTATAAATAACGTCGTAATCGTTACTGCTAACACTTGTTAGAATACCCTTGGTTAAAATACAAGAATATTTGCATGGTTGCACACAAGAAGACAATCGTGTATTACACGAAGATTTTTGAATTATTGATTCTTACGTAAGAAGGTTCACTTAATAATTGTTACAAAGTAATAAGCTGCTCAATATTTTATTTTATTGATTCAATAATTGTTGCGTTGATATTTTATATTATTGTTGTTTTAATAATTATTACTAAGACAATGATTTCCCATTATCGGATCAATAATTCATATTATTTGAATAATATTATTAGATAGCATTATTGGCAATGTTTAAAAAGTTCATCGTGAGAGGGTTTGGTCACCTAATTGCGACTTAGTAAGGAGAAATCCTTATCTGAAAGCCCCCTCTTTCACGGGAACTATTCAGTTGTCATTATTGTGATTCTCGTAATATTATTTGTGAATAATTATTTATTGATTTATATGATAAGGAAATATATATTTTTATATGATTATAAATTAAGGAATTAATATTGAGGTGATTTATTAGTATTTTGTCGAAATGAAGAATGGAATTTGGAAATTTTCAGAAAATTAGTTTATTACTTGATTTTGTAAAATCTATAACTCTGTGTATAATGAGTTAGGAGATGAGCCATATATCAAAAGAAAGCCCTGGAAGTAAGCTAAAGGTAGAAATTTGAATCACCCAAAAATTCATTGTGGAGTTTTCGTGGGAACTGTTTGAATGAAACTGGTCCGAAGGACTCATAATTCGAAAAACCAGTGTTCTTGAGATATATTGGGCGAGTTATAATTTTTAATCCGACCATTGGATCATTGTGATTTTTGGATATGTTATACATATATAAGTTGAGTATATGTCCACAAATTTTGAACCGTTAAAAATTAACGTATGATTTGTTATGAATTTTAAGAGGTGACTGATTCAGAAATTGTTTTTATAAATGATTTTGGTGGAGATTTCTAGAAGGCGGGCCCCGCTTTGTGGTTGGTGTAGATAACATGTGCTAGAATTCTTGGTTCAAGTATGGAGGTTGGTCTTGGTTGGTGCGTAGAAGGAAGATAAATAATATAATATTTTATTATTTTAGTCTCCTTTGGCGTTCTTGCATTTTTCTATAAATAGGTGCTTATGTTAGAATTGAAATTCACACCAGAAATAAGTTTTCTTTCTCTCTATATTGTTGAGCGTATTTTTATGAGTATTTAGATACTTAGAGAGTTGCTATTTAGTGCAAGTTTTCTTCGGCTTTACATTCGATATTCCGGTCAGAAGTACTACTATTTTGAGGTAAGGGATTTTAAGGGTTATTATGTTTTTCAGTTTCGTACTTTTTTCGGACCTTCAAAAATTCTGGAAAAATTTGAAATGATAATTTGATGAGTTTTTTTGATTGTGTCCAAAAATGACTATTTTTGGATGTATAGATTAGGAGTTATGGATTTTATGAGAAAAGATTATTTTAAAAGTAAATCCTTATAACTCCTGGTGGTTAACTCCAAAATTAATGAAATTATTATTGGGAGTACATCTATATAATATCAGTATACCCTGTAAATTTCGGAATTTTTGGATAAAAGTACAATTTATGATAAATGTCTAAATATTCGCGCTTTTGGCCATATGAAAAATAGTAAATGAATTTTAAAAATTCTGAGAAAAATATATGTTCAATATGGGACTATATTCTGCTAAATCTCAGAAAAGAAATTTTTTTTGTACTGATTTGATATTTTTCATGAAAATGGACTAGTTATGAGTAAATGAATTAAATATGTTATGGGAAGTAAGAAAATTGGAAAATAGGATTTTATGGCTTGAGAATCCTATATAAGGTATATGCAGATTTTTGATGAGGGTTTTGGTTATTGGTGATGAAATCTTATGAGTTTGGCATTTAAGATGATTAAATGCATTAATTAGTAAAGTGTGAATAATTGGAATAAATTGTTTATAAGTTTAAAAAATGATTAAAATATTGTTGTAATATTAATAATATTAGATTTTGATATTATTAAGTGATTTATGACATTTGGATTAAGGTGTTATAAATATTGATATGGATTTTATTGTGAAACTTTATTTTTTTTATGTCGAGGTTACTATTCACGAGTTACTATTTATGAGGTACTATTCACGACAAAATTGGTTTCTTTTTCTGACCAAATTATCGTTGATTTATGAATCTTACTCTTGAAATTAAATTCATGTTTTGATTATATTGTTTTTATTATTATATATAACATTTTTATAATCCCGGTGATGAAATTTCTCTTTGACTTAAGTGTAAAGATGGGTAGATTATTGGTGTGATCGTGACTATGGGTTCTCTTTGGCCAGTAGTGCAAAGATGAATTGTTGACTGGTATGATCATGACCATTGAATTTACAATTGAATATTTTTAGCTTAAATGCAAAGGTGAATTGATAAACATGGTTATAATTATGGTTTATATAAATTCTGAAATGATTATGTATTTCTTTGAGATATTAATATCTTTGGCCTGTAGTGCAAAGATGAATTATTGATGAATATCTTTGGCCCGTAGTGCAAAGATGACCCGTTGCTGAATATCTTTAGCATGTAGTACAAAGATGAACTATTAATGAATATCTTTGGCCCGTAGTGCAAAGATGACCTGTTGTTGAATATCTTTGACATGTAGTGCAAAGATGAACTGTTGATGAATATCTTTGGCTCGTAGTACAAAGATGAATTTATTAGTATGATTATGAACAGGAACTGTGATTTGGTATAACCATGATCTTTGATGATTCAGGTAAAGATAGGTGATGAAAATTATCTTCGTCCTGGACGAGAAAAGGAATTTGGAACCACAAATATGATTATGAGTTATTCATATGATTGTGGACAGGAACTGTTGATTGATGTTACGGGGATAAAACATTATTGGTTGACTTTTAACATAGAGAAGATAATAGACATTATGGTCTATTTGACTCTTCTAATGGATTGCTCGTTCCGCTGCAACTATGGTTGAAAATTTTTATCATCTACCATATGTTCTAAATCTCTGATTTATTACTGATTGAGGCTATTAATAATTTAATTATCTTTAGTCATGATATTCTTTACTGGGCTATTTGTGCTCACCCTTTTGCTTCACAATTCCTTTCAGGTAACAAGAGTGTAGCTGGGTCGAGCGAGGGTAACAGGGAAATAGAACGGTGGTCTATAGTTGTTGAGGTTCTCCCTAAATAGTATGGAAATAATTTTATTGAGAACTTTAGATAAGTGTGTCATGTTGTATACGTCATTTGATATTTAATTTTGGCAAACCGAATAGGGTGAGGCGAACCCAACTTTGGAAATGTGTTTTGTCACTATCATACAAGATGTCTAATGACATACAACCTCGTGTTATCATAAGACAGGGTTGTGCACATCCACTTGCTGAGTATATCTACGAGCAATACCTATATGATCTCGGAGTTTGGTTAAAACATAACGTTCAATTACAGACGGTGGAGATATTAGTTATATGTCAAGAGAAGACTCACAATTGGAAGGAACATGATAGTAATCTTCTCATTTTTCTATGGGGTCTATTGGATCATCCAAGGATAATTCTCTGGACATATGATATCTATCATAACTTAGATTCATGGCCTCTTATGTACGAAGGTTTCCTTGAGCATTTCCCAAAGATTTTAATTTTTAAAATAGTTATTGACTGTACCTTTATGTAAGGTATCACTGTGAGGTGCTGTCCACGATTGGGATATGAGTCACAATTGGTATATATTTGTATCAAAACTCATAGCATATGTGTTGTTGTAGTAATAGAGTTGTAGTTGTTTTCTGTACCATGTATTTGGCGATTCAGAATAAGTTGGATGGATTGGACCTATTTTTGGGGCGTCACAGTAGGGATAAAGATAAAGAAACTGTTGTGAATGCTCTTATATAACAATTGTGTGTGTGTGTGTGTGTATATATATATATATATATATATTAATCTCATGATAAAAATGTTTATAATGTAACCAATAGGGTTTAAAATGGGTACCTCTTTCATTCTAAAGCATTAACAAATATTTAGAAAGTGTAATGCACAATGTCATCGAGTTGTTATATTGATATGATTGTTAGTGGCATATTTTAATTCTTTTACACATTACACAAAACTCACCAAGCCTCAAATACGTGACACAGGTACTTGATGTATTTTAAAGAGTTCATGTCTCAAATACGCTTACTTGCACCAGAATTCAAACATACAAACGAAAGGGGAAACATATAAAGAATGTGCTAGTTTCGGTCCTCAGACCTTAAGGGAAATTACATGTTACATTTGGAAACTGAAAAACACGGGCATTAATAATTATTATTATTATAAGGAAAAAATATTAAAAACTTTTTTTTTTAAAAAGTAAAGTTTAATAAAATATAGATTCAAAAAAATTACATAAGAAAATTAAATATGATTATTATTTTAAACTTATTTTAAAAATAATTTTATATTTTAAAATATTAAAATTTTGGGTTGAGTTAAACTAGGTCGGGTCGGGTCAAAATGGGTCGGGTTGAGGTTAAATATGAAGGGATAGAGAGGTTTTTGGCAGGCGGGAGGACAGGGGAGAGTTAAACTGCCAATGATGAAAGGAAGACTGGTGACGTCGCTAGGATACAAGAAAATTTTGCCTCCATATAAAAATGTGTCGTTATTGCATACTTTGTCACTAAATATAAGAATATATGACGAACCAGTGTTGTCACTTATCCACACATCTAATTAGTGATGAACTAGTATCTTGTCATATAAATTTGGTATTTATGACAATACAAATTGTCATAAATTATTATTTTTTCGTCTTTAAAAAATTTCCCTCCAAATTTTTTTCAGAAAAATTTTGCCTCCAAATAAAATTGTGACGATATTATATACTTTGTCACTAAATATATGAATTTATGACGAAGTATTTTTGTCACTTATCCACTCATCTAATTAGTGGCGCACTATTATCTCGTCATATAAAATTGATATTTATGACAATACAATTTGTTATAAATTAATATTTTTTCGTCTTTAAAAAATTTTCCTCCAAAATTTTTCAGAAAATTTTTGCCTCCAAATAAAATTGTGACGATATTACGTACTTTGTCACTAAATATAAGCATTTATGACGAACGATTTTTGTCACTTGTCCACGCATCTAATTAGTGACGCACTATTATCTCGTCATATAAAATTAGTATTTATGACAATACAAATTGTCATAAATTATTATTTTTCCGTCATTAAAAAATTTCCCTCCAAATTTTACCTCTAAATAAAATTGTAACGAATTTGTATTTGGCGTCACTAAATGTGAACATTAGTGACGAAAACACATTGTCACTAAATTTTATAAATAATTAATGATAAACTATTATGTTGTCATCGAAAAAAATATTTTGTGACAATAAATACTGTCATCAATTATTACAAAATGTCACAAAAAGGTTTCCCTTCAAAATTTTGGTACGAAATTCTACCTCCAAAATAACTTGTGACGAAATTTTGTTAATCGTCATCAAATGTGTAAATTAGTGACGATATAAATGATTAATAGTAACAAAAGTAAAAGTCGTCACAAAAGCAAAAGTTTTAGTGACGATTATGAATTTCGTAATTATTAATTAACAAATTATGACAAAATTTTGTGTGTGGCAAAAATTTCGTCATAAAATGTGTGATTTCTTGTAGTGTGTCCAAGACGTCTATTGAGAGCTGTCATTGACACTCCTAAATTAACCTCACTTTCACTTCACAATTTATAATAATTAGCACAGTAGCAAGTAAGGATCGATCCCACAGAGAGTAAAGTTATTTTAGAATTATTCTACTATTTCAACAGAAAATAAAGATGGGGGGTTTTTGAAAATTGTTTTTAAACTAAGAGAATAAGAATTAATGATGAAGTTAACCAAATATATAAAAATTTCAGTTCTGCAGTTCAGTTTCACCAAGTACAACAATCAATTAATCAAGTTATTATTATTTTCCCTTCAATGAAACTATTAGCCCTAGATAAAAATAAGCTCTGTTATCCGAAATTCTCCTTACATTATCACTGTATGAAACAAGCTCTCCAGCAGATTCTAACTAGCATACAACCTAGAATAAGCTCTCTAGATTTAATATGATAGAAGCATTAAGAAATAGAGAATTAGGCTAATCCAAGCAACAAACACATAAGATCGATTTGTTTAACTTGTTTTCTGATAATCTTAGCAATAAACAAAAGCTTGTCCACAATTATTATTACCAAGTTACTACTCGTGATGAAGAAAGATATCAATTACACGTAATACCAATCTTAATCTAGCAGATGATAATGATCAAACTAATTCAATTGGCCATATTAAATTAATTAGATCAATTAGCATGCAATCAATGAAAATAGATTATCAGAAGAAATTTAACACAAGAAGGAATAAATAATAATACTCAATTAATTAATTACTTGTAACAAAGATTCACCTCCCTTTAGAACTGAATGAAAAGAACTAGCCTGACATGCTCTTGAGTCTGTACTCCAATAGATGATAGTTGATAGTTGAATCAATAAAACCTTGACTCTCATCCTCTATTTATAGTGCTAGACAAAGTCCTAAATCCTATAGGATGTAGAAATCTAAATCCTAAAAGGAATTACAAATCATAACTAGTTTCCATAAAGAAATAGAATTCAATTTGGAAATAAATCTTAGTCTAAAGGAAATCCAAAAACTAATAGAAATATCAATCCAATTTCATGTAGAAATCTGCCAAAATCTGCTTTTAGAAACTTTCCAAAAATCTAAGATTTCCAAGATTTTCCATATTTCCTGCTCAAATTCGCTGATGCAAATTTTCATTTCCTGCTGCGACGGCCTTTGGTAAAATGAGCATAACTTTTGATCTGGGAGGAGTTACAGGGCCTTCTACCTATCAAAACGAAGATATCGACGAGATATACAACTTTTATTCTTTGTGATTTGACAGATTCAGGCTGGATCAAGGTCAAAATCGGGATCCAAGTGACTGCTGTGTAAATTGCAACTTCCAAACTTTGAGGTTTAACGTCCGTTTAGTAAAAATATCATAACTTTTTTATATGAACTCCAAATTGGGACGATTCAAGATGTTCTGGAAAGATAAGGAAGAGCTCAATAATAAAATCCAAGTCCCAATCCAAGAACATGCATCCAACTTAATGCTAAAAATCCTGCAATTTTCTCTGTTTTCTCATTTCAGCTCCAATTCTTCCTGAAATCATTAAACACCTTAATAAACTCATACACATATGAAACACACAATAAAACTAAATATAATGGAATCAAAACAAATGACTAATATGCACTCATCAAATTTCCCCACACTTAGCCTTTTACACGTCCTCGTGTAAACCAAAAATTTGATTTCCAGAAAAATTCTATTCAACCATCATGTCAAAAGATTTCAAGGTACAAATCATGATTATCAACACTAAATTTGCAAAAATCTATTCAATGCCTTATCAGTTAACTCACAATGAACAACCTTACTAGTTCACCAATGAATTTCATTAAATCAAATTGTAGCCACACAAGTAACTTTCCCAAAATCTACATACTTACTCAACTTAGTTACATGGAGAAAAAACCGTGCACAGTGACTTAGAACTAAGAACAAATTTTTCTTGCTTTTTAATTTTTTTCATAGAACCTTCTTTTTAGCACAGATGAATGTATTTTCATGCTCCTTCTTTTTTTCGTATATTTTTTTTCTTGACATGTGCAATGTCTCCTTTTCTTAGGCTTTTTAGAGTTACCCATTAACGAACTTTCCACCAACGACTCCCAAACCAGATGATCTTAGGGCGTTAGGTGTAGAGACACCCCTAAGGCTTACTTATTCAAGTAACAAAGGCCATAAAAGTCGACTAGTCAAGCTTCTTTTATTCATCGCACTTTTCAGCGTGAATACCGATGCTTCCCGAGGCTTAGATACCCAGTTATTTCGCACAATGGACATTGAAGCAGATTTTCAATTTTCATTTTTTTTCCTTCTTTTTTTTTCTTTTTTCTTTTTTTTTTCATTCATCATTTTTTTCACATGGTTCTGCAACAATATAAGCAAGTTAAACAGTTCTAAGTTGTGAAATCAGTGCACATAGAAAACTCCACAAATAACTTAGCCAAATAAACATGTTTCTCATATTCAAGTACTCATATATCACAAATTTAATTTAAATCAATTACTATGGATCATGGCTTAGTTGTCATCATTCATTAACAAATTAAGCAACAAACAGATTCTGAATTTTTGCATCAATTTTTAATCTTTGACTTTAACCTTCGAACACATAGGCAAATAGAATCATGAAACCCAAGATTTTCAAAAATTTCAAAAGCATTATTTTTTTCAAATTCCCCATCGAAATCGGATCAATATCCCCTAATAAAATAAAAACCTAAATCTTCCCCCACACTTAAACCTTACCATTGTCCCCAATGTAAGAAAATCATCTGAAAGAAGAAAAACTACATGCACTAAAAAACTAATAAGTAAAGGGATAAAGAGATCAAATCGAGTTCTTGGGTTGCCTCCTGGCACCGCCTTTGTTTATTTTCATTGGCTTGACATCATCCTTCTCATTCTATGTAATCGGACTTGTGTACTTCAAGTGGAGTGGTAACAGTTTCAATTCATTAGGAGCATCCTTCATATCATGATTTTGCTCCATTCCAAATTTCTCAAATCATTCTCGTATAATTGTATTTGATCAAAAGATTCTGCTGCACTATAAGTCAACAACATCGAGAGAAAAATAAAATCTACAATACCAAGATACCTTTTAGTCTCATATGTGTTGAACTGGACATGTGCCTCATCCAATTCCATAGTTAAGGTCCTATGATATGTATCATGTAGTGTTTTTGTTGTTTGCAACACTGTATCACCTATATCCTCTTTGCAAAGATCTGCAAAACTTATCCAATTCTTCTCCTCTTCCTCTTGTTCATCCTTTTCAGACTTTGAATACCTGATTTCTTCTTCAAATTCAGTAGTAGCCTCAAGCACTTCCAACTGGTTTCCCCTAGTGAACTCCTCATCATCTTTAAGTTTTTGTTCCCTATTCGCCATTTCTTGCGAGAATTTTTCATTAGACTCTGTATACCACGTTGAATTCTTTCCAACTTTCAAATTCCTTGCTAGAACTTGTGGAAAAGGTAGTTTCGGTTCATAAGCTGAAAGAGGTGGAAATTTGTGCTTGAGTACATCATTGCTGCCTTTTTCACTATTGTCGGACTTGCTTTGTATTGAATTTCCTTTTTGCTGATCCTCTGCACCACATCTCAATGTTATGACACTTACATTTTCAATAGTTTGAGAAAGTGACCTTCCTACTGTGGTTACAAGCTGATCAACTTGGTCCGTTAAATCTTGAACATAAGTTCTTGTCTCCTACTGGAATTGTTGTGTCTGACTCATGAACTGTTGTGTTTGGTTCATGAATGCCTTAAACATATCCTCCATAGATGTCCCAGAATTGACAGGTACTTCTTGGTTCTCTGTGTGGTACTAAGGTTGAGCTTGTTGAAAACATTGCGTATTCCTTGCAACCATTTGTCGAACTATAACATTTAATTCAGAAATTTATTGCTCAATATTACAAGTGCTCACCTCTTTTACCCTTTGTGATGCATAAGTCATCCTAGTACCATACTGCTGTGAGTTGGCAGCCATGGTTGTAATTAAACTCTTTGCAGCGTCTGGAGTTTTGTCTACTAGTGCTCCTCCACTAGCCGCATTGATCATACTTCTTTCCATTGGTAGCAACCCCTCATAGAAGTACTGGATCAAGTGATGGTCATCAATTACGTGAGGTGGACAGCTGAAACACAACTTCTTGAACCTTTCCCAATACTCGTAGAGAGTTTCTCCATTGAACTGCCTGATTCCACATATCTCCTTCCTTGTATCGACAACTCTTGATGCAGGGAAATACCTCTCCAAGAATAACCTTTGCATATCAGTCCATGATCGTATTAATTCTGAAGAAAGATAGTATAACCAGTCTTTAGCCAAATCTGCTAATGGGAACGAAAAAAGTCTAAGCTTTATCTGCTCCTCTGTCACCCCTTGTTCTTTCATCATGGAACACACCACATGGAACTCCTTTAGATGCTTATATGGATTTTCACCTATAAGACCACGAAAAATAGGCAAAAGACGAATTAGTCCAGAGTTAAGTTCAAAAGTAACATCTAAAATAGGATACTCAATAGAAAAAGATGGTTTATTCAGATTGAGTATCTAGTTCTTTCAAAGTTCTGTTATTGTGTGGCACCGCCATCTCTTCCACTTCAAGTGATGGAACAAGAGCTTCTTTTGTATCTGCAGTTTTCTTTATGTCTTAAACAAAATTTTAGTCAACAATGTTAAAGGATTGAGTCATAAAACAAAAACAAAAAGCAAATAATAAAAATAAACGAAAACAAAGAATAAATAAAAACAAATAACACTCCCCAATAAGAACGACGCCTTAAAATTTGGGGAGTATCGTTGACACTCTAAATTAACCTCACTTTCACTTCACAATTTATAATAATTAGCACAGTAGCAAGTAAGGATCGATCCCACAGAGAGTAAAGTTATTTTAGAATTATTCTACTATTTCAACAGAAAATAATGATGGGGGGTTTTTGAAAATTGTTTTTAAACTAAGAGAATAAGAATTAATGATGAAGTTAACCAAATATATAAAAACTTCAGTTCTGCAGTTCAGTTTCACCAAGTACAACAATCAATTAATCAAGTTATTATTATTTTCCCTTCAATGAATCTATTAGCCCTAGATAACAATAAGCTCTGTTATCCAAAATTCTCCTTAGATTATCACTGTATGAAACAAGCTCTCCAGCAGATTCTAACTAGCATACAACCTAGAATAAGCTCTCTAGATTTAATATGATAGAAGCATTAAGAAATAGAGAATTAGGCTAATCTAAGTAACAAACACATAAGCTCGATTTGTTTAACTTGTTTTCTGATAATCTTAGCAATAAACAAAAGCTTGTCCACAATTATTATTACCAAGTTACTACTCGTGATGAAGAAAGATATCAATTACACGTAATACCAATCTTAATCTAGTAGATGATAATGATCAAACTGATTCAATTGGCCATATTAAATCAATTAGATCAATTAGCATGAAATCAATGAAAACAGATTATCAAAAGAAATTTAACACAAGAAGGAATAAATAATAATACTCAATTAATCAATTACTTGTAACAAGGATTCACCTCCCTTTAGAACTGAATGAAAAGAACTAGCCTGACATGCTCTTGAGTCTGTACTCCAATAGATGATAGTTGATAGTTGAATCAATAAAACCTTGACTCTCATCCTCTATTTATAGTGCTAGACAAAGTCCTAAATCCTATAGGATGTAGAAATCCCAATCCTAAAAGTAATTACAAATCATAACTAGTGTACATAAAGAAATAGAATTCAATTTGAAAATAAATCTTAGTCTAAAGGAAATCCAAAAGCTAATAGAAATATCAATCCAATTCCATGTAGAAATCTGCCAAAATCTGCTTTTAAAAACTTTCCAAAAATCTAAGATTTCCAAGATTTTCCATATTTCCCGCTCAAATTCGCTGGGGCGAATTTTCATTTCCTGCTACGACATCCTTTGGTAAAATGAGCATAACTTTTGATCCGAGAGGCGTTACAGGGCCTGTTACCTATCAAAACGAAGATATCGACGTGATCTACAATTTTTATTCTTTAAGATTTTACAGATTCGGGCTGGATCAAGGTAGAAATCGGGCTCCAAGTGACTACTATGTAAATTGCAACTTCCAAACTTTGAGGTTTAACGTCCGTTTAGTAAAAATATCATAACATTTTCATATGAACTCCGATTGGGACGATTCAAGATGTTCCGGAAAGCTAAGGAAGAGATCTACAATAAAATCTAAGTCCCAAGCCAAGAACATGCATCCAACTTAATGCTAAAAATCTTACAATTTTCTCTTTTTCCTCATTTCAGGTCCATTTCAGCTCCAATTCTTCCTGAAATCATTAAACACCTTAATAAGCTCATACACCCATGAAACACGCAATAAAACTAAATATAATGGAATCAAAATAAATGACTAATATGCACTCATCATCTATTATGGTTACTATGGAGTATTATTGAACTTGGATAAACTGTGATACGAATTCCTAATAGTTGTCCTTTTGTCTCACTGAATTCATTTTCTTTTAGATATTTTTCATCATCCTCAGTTCTAAATAATGATATTACTAAAAATATTTGGCCTGTAGTGCAAAGATGAATGATTAACTGATGAATATCTTTGGCCCGTAGTGCAAAGATGAACATGTGTTGAGATGAACATAACCAACTGGTGATACAAATGAATATATTTGGCCTGTAGTGCAAAGATGAATATTTGATTCAAGATGTATATTAATTATTTTTACAGGGATAAAAGATTAATGATGAACTTTTAAATCTTAGAAGATAGTAGAACTCATTCTCTACTTGACTCTTCTAATGGATTGTTGTTTCCGCTGCAGTTGTTGATCTAAAATTTGTTGTCTATTATATTCTATTAGATTTTTCCCTATTGAAGACTAATGATAATTTGTTGTATATTATCTTAGTCATAATATTCTTTACTGTGCTAGTTGAGCTCACCCTTTTCTTTTTGTTCCATTTTTCTTCTCAGGAGGTGAGAATTTAGGAGGAACTAGTCGGGGTATGGAGTGATGATTCAAGATAGTTGTTTTAGTAGTCCTCACTATTTTGTAAAATAGTGCATCAATAATTGTAATGAGGACTTATTTTAGTATGAATATTGTCTAGAAGAAAATATTTGTATTTAAACTCACTGTATGTGCTATCGTATTTTGTACCATATATTTGGCGACTCAGAATGGGTGATGTATACCTATTTTGGGGGCGTCACAGTTGGTATCAAAGCTTAGGGATATGGTCTCTGGTGGAGATCGGGGAATAAAACTAGGAGGGGAGAGATGAGTAAATCTTTCCCTAGTGTGTCCTACCTAAGATTATTTGTTCGTCGGTCATAATATAGGGATATTATGTGATATGTTAATTTATTTAATTAACCCTTGTTTTATGGTAGTATTTAAGAATGAAAGCTGAGAACGTTAATAATGGAGTGTACGAGACTGGAGACACCTTTAACCACAAACCAGGAGAACGTGTAACAGGATGAGAATATTCCTCCTGTAAACAACACTACTGAACAAACGATGAATGATGGGATGTTTAGAAGCTTTTTGTAGTTCATGCAAAATCAGACGAAGGAGACTTGTGTATAGAATACGGGTGGAAATGATAGCAACGCGCGATTTGTCATGGCCAAGTAGTTCAAAGAGTTGGGACCACCTGAGTTCTGGGGAAAGCCGGATCCGATTAAGGCGGAAACATAGGTTAAACAAATTACCAAGATATTTGATGTCTTGGGATGCACAGAGGAACAGAAGGTTCCATTCGCTTCCTTTATGTTTCGTGGTGAGGCAGATTACTGGTGGGAGTCTGTGAAGCGTACCCAGCCAGCCACACTCAGTATGTCTTGAGAAATATTTCAAAAACTATTCAATGACACGTACTTTCCTGAAAGTATTCGTCATATGAAAGAGGTAGAGTTTATTAGACTGGAGCAGAATAACATGACGGTGTCCCAGTACGAGGCGAAGTTCGCGGAGTTATCCAGGTTTGCACCTCATTTGGTAGAAAATGAGGAACGTATGACGAGGATGTTTTGAGAGGTCTGAAACCCGAAATTCTTTAATACCTTATCTATCATAAATTTTTTCTATATTTAGATGTTGTCAACAGGGCTCATTATTAGAGCGAGATAATGAGTATGTTCAACCGAGGGACCATAACCGAAGTCGGTCGAATGGGTGGCGGCGACATCGAACAATGATAACCAGCGGGGAAGAAAGAATACAGACAAAAGCAGTAACCACTCGGGTGGTAATCGTGGCCATGATAATAGAAGAAGCAAGTCAGGAGGAGATTTCAAGAAGAGAAGATACAACAATGATAACGTGAAGACCTCAGCACCAACTGTTTTTAGGGGAGGAGAACGACCACCGGTCGTATATTATAAATGCGGAAAAGAGGGACATATCAGCCCAAACTGCCCACAACAATCCAAGATATGTTATAACTGTGGAAAGAAAGGTCATATAGCTCGAGATTGTTCTGTAGCAAAACCAAGTTCAGCGGGGATGGTAACTCCAAAGGCTGTCCCAGATAAGTCAAAATCAACGGTTCCTGGAAGAGCGTTTGTCGTGACTAGCCAAAACGTGAGGAACCCGAACGAGGTGATCACGAGTAAGCTAATCATAAACTCTTGTGAAGTTTATACCTTACTAGATACCGGTTCTACCCATTCTTTTATCTCTCCTACTTGTGCTCAACGTTTGTACTTGACTCCAGATAAATTGGACTTTGACTTATCTGTTGAGACCCCGTTAGGAGAAACTTTCATTACATACACTATTTATAAATCTTGCTTCATCCAAGTTGGCACCATCACATTACTTGTTGATCTTATTACTTTAAAGATACTTGCTTTTGATGTGATTTTAGGGATTAATTGGCTAACCACTCATCATGCCAAAATTGATTATTTTCGTAAGATTGTTAGTTTTCATATTCCTAACCAACCTGTTATGCGAATTCAAGCAACTAAACCACTAAAATCAGTCACTGTCATATCAAGCCATAAAACTATTCGTTTATTGAAAAATGGATGTCAAGCTTTCTTAGCCCATGTTATGGATTTGAACAAAGATACGTCATTTTTAAATAATATTTCTGTTGTTAATGAATTTCCTGACGTATTTCCTGAAGAACTTTTTGGTCTACCCCCAGAATGTGAAGTTCAATTCTTTATTGACCTTGAACCGGGTACAAAAACCATTTCTAAAACCCCATATCGAATGGCTCCTATTGAACTTCAGGAGTTAAAGGTCTAACTACAGGAGTTGTTAGACATCGGTTTCATTCGTCCTAGTACATCTCCTTGGGGTGCTCTTGTTTTATTCGTAAATAAGAAATACAGGAGAATGCGACTTTGTATTAATTACTAAGAATTGAACCATGTCACCATCAAGAATAGGTATCCGCTACCTCGCATTGATGACCTGTTTAACTAGTTGCAAGGAGCACAATTCTTTTCTAAGATCGATCTTCGTTCTGGATATCATCAGCTGAAGCTTAAAATTGAAGTTATTTCAAGACCCTTGAACTCCCCATGCGGCATTATGAATTCTTAGTCATGTCTTTTGGATTGACTAATGCTCTTGCTGCTTTCATGGATATGATGAACCGAGTATTCAAGGAATATTTAGATCAGTTCGTTGTTGTCTTTATTGATGACATCCTCATCTATTCCAAAAGCCATGAAGATCATGAACACCATTTGAAACTGATACTTAAAAGGCTTCGTGAAAACAAGCTATATGCCAAGCTAAAGAAATGAGAGTTCTGGCTTGAGGAAGTAGCATTCCTTGGGCACGTGGTGTCAAAACATGGAGTATCTGTTGACCCGGCGAAGATTGAAGCGATACAAAGTTGGGAGCACCCGAAGTCGGTGACCGAAGTACGTAGCTTTCTGGGCATAGCTGGTTACTATCGGAGATTCGTGGAAGGATTTTCCCGAATCGCTACTTTGTTAACTCAGTTGACTCGGAAAGATACAAACTTCGTATGAAGCAAGGAATGTGAGAAGAGCTTCCAAGAGCTCAAAAGGAGACTCATTTCGGCACCTGTTCTGGCAATACTATCTGGTTTGGATGGATTTATTATTTACAGCGATGCTTCAGGCAAAGGGTTAGGATGTGTTCTCATGCAACATAGGAAAGTCATAGCCTATGCCTCACGACAACTCAAGGAATATGAAAGGAATTATCCTACTCATGATCTGAAGTTGGCAGCAGTGGTTTTCACATTGAAAATCTGGAGACACTACCTCTATAGGGAGAAAGTGGAGATCTATACGGATCATAAAAGCCTCAAATATTTCTTCACCCAAAAGGAACTCAACATGCGGAAACGACGTTGGCTCGAGCTGTTGAAATATTATGACCATACTATTTAATACCATCTTGGAAAAACGAACGTAGTAGATGACACATTGAGTAGAAGATCATATGCGGGTACGAGTACGATATTGTCAACGCAAAAACCCATTTTGCATGACATGCAAAGGATGGAGATAGAGTTAAAGACTCCATGGACCCATATGATGATGGCAAATATACGAGTAAAACCGACTTTAATCGATAAAGTTAAAGCTACTCAAGCTATGGACCTGGGCTGATGCGTATGAAGAAGAAAGTGCGAGAAGGTGCTATTCCAGAAGTAATAATCGATGAAGAAGGAATACTTTGAGTCAACTCCAGACTTTACGTTCCTAACGATTCTGAATTGAAACATAAAATCATGATGGAGGCACACAACACACCGTTTGCAATCCATCTTGGTAGTACCAAAATGTATCATGATTTTCGACATACATTTTGGTGGAACAATATGAAGAGAGAGATCGTGAAGTTTATCTCGAGGTGTTTAACATGTCAACGTGTAAAGGCAGAGCATCAAGTGCCAAATGGTCCATTAAAACCACTTGAGATTCCGAAATGGAAGTGAGAACACATTACCATGGATTTCGTTATGGGTCTTCCCAAGGTTTCAAAGGCATAGATGCGATTTAGGTTATTGTTGTTAGATTAACCAAGTCTGCTCATTTCTTGCCGATACAAGAGACTTATTCCCTTGAACGTCTTGCTCGTATATACGTGAATGAGATTGTGAGATTGCATGGTGTTGCCTCCTTTTCAATTCTGATAAAAGAGCTCTAACTCATGCAAGCATACATGTGTCAACAAGTAATACGGAGTAAGTAGAGTATCGATCCCACAGAGAAAGTTGTTAAATCTAAACTACTATGCATTAATTAAATCACTATATTTATATACTTAAACTAATGGCTATATTTGTGAATTACCCTAAATTGCATATAACAACTAAAATAATACTAATACTGGAATAAATCAAATATAGAAATAATGGGATCCTAACTTCATTTAATATTTCATCTAATCACCACTATCATGCAAGAAATGTTCACATATCACAAGAAAATAGTCAAGAGCACTAATAGAGTCATAGCCATTTTTCAATGCACTATGACCTACTTACATAGCATCCACAGATGATAGACTCCATGTAATCCTCAATATAACCAAAATCACTATATGTTTATGTGAAATTGCAATCATACTGAACTTAAGAACAAGCCCTTACTCTAACTCACACGGTGAAATAGTATATGTCTATCTGGTTCACAAAATACACAAGCCATATAAAACAGCCCCATATTCGTATGCTATCATGACTACAATCCATACTCGCATGTTCATTGTCAATTCCATACAAGTACGGAGACGAATGGTGATCAAGCATTCATACATGCAAAACAGTCATGATAAAAATCCCATATGATACGTAAAACAGCCCTAACAATCAAGCATGCAACTAAGCTACATATTAAAATCCGTTAGAATCCAATAATGGAGTTTAGTTCATGACTGAACCAAAAGCCATTATGAGATCAAAACAAAACATGGCTAATAAGCAAACAATTGAAAGATGAAGGATAGAACAATCAAACCCAATTACTGAATATAACCCAATAATAATGATCAAATCCTCATAAAATTCCAGCAAAATTATAATACTAATCCACAATGATAGAAAATCCCAAGAAGAATTGGAAGAGTAGGCTTTTTGGCTTCGTTCTACGTTGGAATCTCACTCACGGTGTAAACCCTAGCTACTATGATGAAAATACGCTAAAAATTTATCAAAGATACGTCTGACACCAGTCAGATATCGTTTTTTTAATCAATTACAACCATTTTAATAAAAAAAATAAAATAAAAAAATCGGCTTGACAAAGGCCTCATGGCAACCCTCCAAGATACATTCCTCGGCAGGCGCTGACTTGTAGTATGTCACATTGTTTGGCCGGGTGCTCGCGTGTGTCTCCAAGCTCATCTGCCATGACTTACAAATAGTGAATTCGGTTCTCACTTTGAGTTTGGTTACGTATTATTGCTTCTTGCTATTGAAGTGTCCTTTTCCCATCCATGCTTGTCCATCCATGCTCTAGTCAATCCTCCGCCATGCATATCCCAGCTTGTGCCTCACTTCATGCGTCCATTAGCCTCGTGCCCTATAATACCACCAAAACAGGCCATTTTTTGCACTTTTTCACCTAAAGGAGTTTTAAGTAAATGCAATGTAAAATAACATGAAATGCAACTAAAAACACAATAAAATGTACTTGAGATGGGCATAGTTCGCGTGAATTGGTATTCAATAAATAGTTATAAAACCCCCTTATCAAATACCCCCAAGCTTGAACTGTTGCTTGCCCTCAAGCAATGCATACTTAATGAACAATGAATATGCAACTACAATACTATGCAACTAAGCTACGATGCAAACTAGTCTCACATAGTTCTGGCCATAACAAAATTTCAGTCTAATTTGCCTCAGTGAATTATCCAGATCCAAGAATACAATTTTAAACCAAACTATAGGCATAATGTCACACACTCAGATAATTCATATATGCTATAGAGATGCGGTGTATGTGTGTGGTGTTAACTAAAACTTGACTTAGGTACAGAATACACATGTTACATTGCTCAAAACAGAAAATTATAGTCTAAATCAAGACTTAAGTATACTCATGCAACACAGACTATTTCAACATATCAACACAAACTAAGGTTCAACTATGGGCTTAACTGCTTTATTGCTACTCACGAGGGAGATTTTTTGCTCTTTCCCGCGGTGTTTATTGCTATTTTACTTTCCTTTTTCTCTTTTATATATATATATATATATATATATATATATATATATATATATATATGAGTCGTTTTTATGCTCCATCTCACTTTCCATTTCCATTTAAACGAGTGCGTTTTACGCTCCATCTCGTCCCAATAGCAAGCATACCCATGTGTTCCCAAAGTTTGAATGTCAATGTTTCAAGTCTACATGCATGTTCCACATAGTTCTCTTTTTAAAACTACATTTTCTAACAAGCAATGTAACATATAATTCTTATACCTGCAAGTGATTGTGAACACATCCGTGCAAACCGAAAGCATTTAAACAACAACATGAATTCTATCGTGTAAAACATTATAACTACGTTCATGTTATCCAATATGCTCTAAAATCCTTCACAATTCACTATCTTCATTGGCTAGACAATTTCCATAAAGCTAAACCTTGTGAGACATGCAAACTAAAACTTACTAGCACAAGCAATAATGACTAAAAATTAAAAATTTTATCTAACACATAAACATGCCAAAAATTAAAACTAAACATGCAAAAACTACATGAAACTAAATGAAACTATATGTAACTATACTACTACCCCAAATACCCCCAAACTTATCATATTCAATGCCCCATTGAATGAAGGTAAAGGGTACAGAAAACTCCCCTAATGATCGACTATACCACCCTCCTCGGGTGGTGAATATGGTGGTGGATATGGCACTGATGTACTGAACTGAGGCCACTCGAGCATTGCTCCCTGCTGTGCAAATGCTTCGGCCAAAGCCCTCGTGAGACCCGTAGCAAACGCTCCAAAATTGTCGTACATGGCGTCGGCTTTGCGCTCCAACCTTCGGAGCTGGCGATCACCATGAATAGTGTGTGCTTGGGGTCGTGTCGAGGGACCTGCCTCATCAGTCTAAGGGGGCTGCTGTTGCGGTTCTGGAAATATGGGCCGGAGAATAAATCCTCTACCACGCGAATGTGGTTCACCACCTGCCCAATCTTTGAATTTTATAATGGTGGCGTGAGTGATGTATTGGCTCAGGTTTTGCATCTTTTCATTATCCCAATTGCATCCCTGCTGAACACATAGCATAGCTACAACGGATGCGTGTGGAATGCTCCCTATAGTGCTGCCCCGCAGATACCACGTTATGTTTTGGTGGATGAGATGGCCCACATAGATATATTTTTCGGTGCTTATGCCCCACAAAATTATGGCCCTCTCCGCTGTAATCTCATGTTGATGTGACAACGGTAATAGCTTGGCACAAATAAACAAATTCCACGCCTTTGCATATCGATTCAGGGCTGCGGCTGGGAATATATGAGGCTGAGTCGTGCCAACTTTGTATATCCATTTTGTGTCTGGCACGCACAATTCCGCAATAACCAATTCCAAGTCCGTTTGCAAATGTGCCCCTGTGATCCAATTATCAGCCCCTCTTGGTGGTGTACCGGTGATTTAGAAAATGGCTCGGATGGTAGTGGGTCTGTAGTCTATCTCAACACCTCGAACCATAGCAAAATCGTTCATGGTGACTTTGGCATTGGCGTAAAATTCCCAAACTATGCCCATTGGAATTGGCATAGGAGTCACAACCAAACCAGTCCATCCTCGTTCGCGAATCATGGCACACAACTGACCTTCTTGTTCCTCAGGTTTGAACCCTCTTTCTTTCACAAAGGTTTTGGTAACGATTTTGTAGTACTCCTGCTGGGCTTCCAAATCCAGAAACTTGGTGTGATCAACCACATCCTCTCTTTGACTGCCGGAGGACGATGAAGAAGAAGATGAAGCAGAGCGAGCTCTTTTTGGACCCATATGCTTTGAAAGAGAACTGAAAATGATATGCTTGATAATGACTGAGAGCAGCTGATGACACTGTCTCCAAACTCATGGCTGTTATCCCAATCAAAACCCTAGCTTTATAGCATTGGATGAGAGAGTAGGGATGAGCTTTGATCATGGAGAGAATTGTGGATATGTGATTGAGAGATGTACGGCTTTGATTTGTAACTGATAGAGTGAGAGACGTGTGTTAGGGAGACTGAGAGGATTTCGTGTCTGTTATAATTTCTAATGAGAGTCCCCCTTAGCTCCAACACGTTTTTAAAACATTTAAGTCTGTCTCAGTTCGATTGTCGTCTTGTGATACATGCGAGTTTTTAATAAATTTGAGCTTCATGGCCTTGCCTGGTTAGCTAATCTGGTCTAGTAGGCATATCGCTTGCGCAAGCGCTCTCGATGATAAATTAAGCATGCACCGCGACGTACCGCACTTGCTTTGCTAGCTTTTAATTTTAGATTACGCAAAGATGTAACTCGCATGCTCTCCAATACACCCGCAATAACACCAATAGACCTTATCAAAACATGGTTTACTAAATAAAAATGAATGCCTATTCTGTCAGCATAATTTTAATGCAATGCACGAACATGCTCTTCTGTGATTCGACTACAATGACTAAGCATATAAAGGTACTTATACTATCCTAACAGGTAATAAAAATAAGCTAAACCAAACAACTTGAACTGAATGAACACTAAGTAAAGATGGAAACAATGGGTTGCTTCCCATCAAGCGCTAAGTTATAGTCAATTAGCTTGATTGTTTCTGAGTCTCATGTCGAAGATAGAATCGAGGTGACTTTCTTACTATCCACCTCGCCACCAGAATCACTCTTCAATCTCTGACCAGTCAGTTTAAAATGCTTATCCGAAAACTTATCACGTACTGCAATGGTTGCATACGGTGGAGTGGTATCTAGATATTGAACGAGTTCATTTAATTCCTCATTCTCTATCTCTGCATTGTCAAAAATTACACGTCACACGGGTTCATAATCCACTACTCGCTGTACTCCATCGTCTGCACCCCGATCCATCAAATCCACTCGGAAAATTCTTCTTCGTCTGCTGGGAACTTCATGGCCTTAAAGACGTTAAAGGTAACCTCTTGATCATGTACCCGCATAGTGAGTTCCCCTTTATGCACGTCTATCAAAGTCCTTCCTATGGCTAAGAATGGTCTCCCCAGTATGATCGGTATACTTTTGTCTTCCTCAAAATCTAAGATGATAAAGTCAGCCGGAAAGATAAATTTGTCCACTTTCACCAATATATCTTCAACAATTCCTCGTGGATACGTGATATATCTGTCAGCTAGCTGCAAAGAGATGTTTGTCGGCCTTGGAGCCGGCAATCCCAACTGGTTAAACACTAATAAGGGGATCATATTGATACTTTCCCCAAGATCATATAAACACTTTTCGAAGTTTATCTTTCCGATAGTGCACGAAACTGTGAAACTGCCCGGATCCTTCAGCTTTGGAGGTAATTTTTGTTGGAGCACTGCACTGCATTCCTCTGTCAAGGCCACTGTCTCAAACTCATCTAGTCTTCTCTTCCTTGACAATATACCCTTCATGAACTTTTCATAGCTTGGCATTTGCTCCAATGCCTCGGCAAACGGTATGTTGATTTGCAGCTTTTTGAATACTTCCAGGAACTTGCTGAACTGTTTGTCTTCCCTCTGCTTATTTAATCTCTGCGGATATGGTACTTGAGGGTGAATTGGTGGTACTGGACTCTTGACCTTCTCTTCTTAACCTACTTTGTCTTTCTCTTCCTGCTGAACCTCAGAATTTTCTAGATTTTCTTCCTCAATAGTCACCTGCTTTCTCTCATGCATTGCATGCGCTCCCTCCTTTTGTAACTCGGTAGCGGTATGCGACTTGCAGTGTCTGTAGTGTTTTTCCCAGATCTCAATGTGATTGCTTGACACTGTTCCTTCCCATCTCTTCTTGGATTTGTTTCAGTGTTACTTGGAAATGAACCTTGGGCCTGTTGTTAAGCATGTTCACCATCTGCCCCATTTGAGTCTCTAAATTCTTGATAGCCACTGCTTGGCTTTTGATCATCACCTCCGTGTTTGCCATGTATTTCAACATCATTTCCTCTATTTCTGATTTCTTTTCTAGCTGTGGTGCAACTAGAGTGTGATGTTGTTGTTGTTGAGAGAATCCCGGTGGAAACGGTGGTTTTGGTGTAAACTGTGGTTTGAGATGGTCGTGGATCAAACCGGCGGTTCGATCAAAACTCGATTCTCGCTAATTTCCTTGATTATTGGACCAACTAAAGTTTGGATGATTTCGGTTGTTGGGGTGATATGTGATCTGAAATTGACCTTGATCTTTCTTGTAGTTGCCCACATACTGTACTAACTCTGAGATGATAGCAAACTGAT
Source organism: Panax ginseng (assembly GCA_020205605.1). NCBI lineage: Eukaryota > Viridiplantae > Streptophyta > Magnoliopsida > Apiales > Araliaceae > Panax > Panax ginseng. Next base: position 18,390,849 of record CM035134.1, read on the forward strand.
CTGTCGAGTGTGACCCCGCACAAATCTCACATACGAAGGCAACTATTTTCACTTTGCTCTCTGCCAAAGTATCTATCTTCTTTGCCATCACTTCCATCTGTGCCGACAACTGGGTAATAGCATCAACCTCCAACACACCTGCAACCTTGGGCTGTGGCATCCGAGATGTAGGATTCTGGTAATCATTTGCAGCCATAGTCTCGATAAGTGTATAGGCCTCGTCATAGCTTTTTGCCCATAATGCCCCTCCTGCGGCTGCATCCACAATTGGCATCGACTGCCATCCCAATCCATTATAGAATGAGTTGATCACCATCCAATATGGCATACCGTGATGCGGACACTTCCTCAGCATCTCTTTATATCTCTCCCATGCTTCATATAAGGACTCGCCCTGTTGTTGCTCAAACGGAGAGATAGTCGTCCTCATCTTTGTAGTCTTAGCCATTGGGAATAACTTAGCTAAAAATTTCTATGCTAAGTCCTCCCATGTAGTTATTGACCCTGATGGCAAAGAATGAAGCCAACTCCTCGCCTTATCCCTCAATGAGAATGGGAAAAACCTCAGTCTAATAGCATCCTCCGTCACACCGTTGTATCTGAATGTATCGCAAATCTCGATGAAACTCAACAGGTGTTCATTTGGATCATCCGTGCAAAGACCCCAAAATCGAACCAAGTTCTGCACCATCCTAATAGTGCGGTTTAATCTCAAAAGTATTTGTTTTGCTATCACGGAATCGACAATGCTCGATCAGTAGTCCATTTATATTTAGCATGGAATAATCTCGTAGAGCCCGGCCTCTTCTCTCTTTCAATCAATTCTCGTTCTTCCTCATATATACTAATCGTAGTACTTTCTAATTGAGCTTGCAAATTTCTCTCACACACTTGCTTTCCAACCCTTCCGTTAATGTTATTCTCAGTCTTTGGTGTTATTCTAATTAGAAGATCTTGTGTGCATAAAAATCTACAAATACCTGAAATCACAAACAAAACAAAAACAGAAATGAGATAAGAATAGATATGTCTAAGTCATACAATATAACTTGAAATTGATGATAATTATTTAAATTAAAATTCCTTTCCCCGGCAACGGCGCCAAAAACTTGTTGCCTCTTTTTCAGTTCTGAAAAAAAGCTCTAACTCATGCAAGCATACATGTGTCAACAAGTAATACAGAGTAAGTAGAGTATCGATCCCACAGAGAAAGTTGTCAAATCTAAACTACTATGCATCAATTAAATCACTATATTTATATGCTTAAACTAATGACTATATTTGTGAATTACCCTAAATTGCATATAACAACTAAAATAATACTAATATTGGAATAAATCAAATATAGAAATAATGGGATCCTAACTTCATTTAATATTTCATCTAATCACCACTATCATGCAAGAAATGTTCACATATCACAAGAAAATAGTCAAGAGCACTAATAGAGTCATAGCCATTTTTCAATGCATTATGACCTACTTACATAGCATCCACATATGATAGACTCCATGTAATCCTCAATATAACCAAAATCACTATATGTCTATTTGAAATTGCAATCATACTGAACTTAAGCACAAGCCCTTACTCTGACTCACACGGTGAAACAGTATATGTCTATCTGGTTCACAAAATACACAAGCCATATAAAATAACCCCATATTCGTATGCTATCATGACTACAATCCATACTCGTATGTTCATTGTCAATTCCATATAAGTACTGAGATGAATGGTGATCAAGCATTCATACATGCAAAACAGTCACGATAGAAATCCCATATGATATGTAAAACAGCCCTAGCAATCAAGCATGCAACTAAACTACATATTAAAATTCGTTAGAATCCCATAATGGAGTTTAGTTCATGACTGAACCAAAAGCCATTATGGGATCAAAGCAAAACATGGCTAATAAGCAAATAATTAAAAGATGAAGGATAGAACGATCAAACCCAATTGCTGAATATAACCCAATAATAATGATTAAATCCTCATAAAATTTCAGCAAAATAATAATACTAATCCACAATGATAGAGAATCCCAAGAAGAATTGGAAGAGTAGGCTTTTTGGCTTCATTCTACGTTGGAATCTCACTCACGGTGTAAACCCTAGCTACTATGATGAAAATACGCTAAAAAGTTATTAAAGATACGTCTGACACCAGTCAGATATCGTTTTTTTAATCAATTACAACCATTTTAATAAAAAAATAAAATAAAACAAATCAGCAGCTTCAGGCCTCACGCGCGGCCGCGCACCCTTCCTGTACATTCCTCGCGCGGGCACGCAACTTGCAGTATGTCACATTCTCTAGTCGGATGCTCGCGCGGGCACGCGTCTCCAAGCTCATCCTGCCGCGCGACTTGCAGTTGGTGAATTCTAGTTCTGCTCCTAAGTTTGGTTCTGCATTGTTGCTGCTGCTACTGAAGTGTCATTTGCCCATCCATGCTTGTCTATCCATGCTCTAGTCAATCCTCCGCCATACATATCCCAGCTTGTGCCTCACTTCATGCGTCCATTAGCCTCGTGCCCTCTAATACCACCAAAACATGCCATTTTCTACACTTTTTCACCAAAAGGAGTTTTAAGTAAATGCAATGTAAAATAATATGAAATATAACTAAAAACACAATAAAATATACTTGAGATGGGCATAGTTCGCGTAAATTGGTATTCAATAAGTAGGTATAAAACCCACTTATCACATGGCATGCCAGTATCCATAGTTTCGAATCGTGACCCAAGATTCACTTCACGATTTTGGGTTAGCTTGCAGAAAGCTATGGGCACGGATTTATGATTTAGTTTGGCATACCATCCTCAAATGAACGGGTAATCAGAAAGGACTATTCAAACTCTTGAAGATCTATTAAGACTCTATGTCCTTGATTTTAAAGGAAGTTGGGATAAGTATTTGCCATTGGTGAAATTCTCGTACAACAACAGTTATCAAACAAGTATAGGCATGGCTCCATTCGAGGCGTTGTATGGATGCAAATGTTGTTCTCCAGTATGCTGGAATGAGGTTGGTGAAGCAACGTTGTTGGGACCAAAATTGGTACGCATGACTACAGAAAGATCCAAATGATCCGACAACATATACAAACGACATCGGATCGACAAAAGAGTTATGCGAATTTCATCGAAAAGACATGGAATTTGGTATTGGGGATCATGTATTGTTACGTGTTGCTCCATGTAAGGGAGTTACAAGATTCGGAACGGGAGGAAAGCTCATTCCAGGATTTATTGGTCCATTTTAGATTCTTGACTGAGTAGGAAACGTGGCCTATAGACTCACGTTACCTCCAAGCATGTCTCATGTTCATAATGTTTTTCACATATCTATGCTTCGTAAATATGTAAAAGACCTAAACCATATTATTGAGTTAGAACCAGACGAGATAGACGAAGTTTTAACGTATAAGGAGGTACCTATTAAGATATTGGATAGGAAATAGCATGTCCTACGCATGAAGGTTATACCACAAGTAAAGGTTTTGTGAAGGAACCATGCTATTGAGGAAATGACCTGGGAGTTGGAATCGGAAATAAAAGCGAGGTACCCTCATCTTTTCGAAACACCAGGTACGTACGTCAATTTCGAGGACGAAATTTCATAAGGAGGGGAGGTTGTAAGACCCCAACTTTTTATAAATAAAATTGAATTTCCTCTAATTATTATTTTGAATAATAAAGTGTTAAAATTGATATAATGCTTTGATTATGCGTGAAATGTGCAAATTTTGCAAAATAAGTAAGTGGTTATAAAATATTCATTGTTGTAGGGGAATATTCGTTTGGTCGTGGAATATTCTTTGCGCTTGTGAATATTCGTATATTAAATGCGACCAGGCGACCATTTTGGGCCCCATAATAGAAAACGGTCGGATGAAGAAAACGACAAGTATGAGTTTTTATAAATAACGGCGTAATTGTTACCGTTAACACTGTTGGAATACCTGGTGGTTAAAATACAGTAATATGCGTGGTTTCACAGTAGTACACGGTATTGCACATTATTTTTGAATTATTGATTCTTACATAAGAAGGCATTACTCAATAATTGTTACAGTAATTGCTGTTCAATATTTTATTTTATTGATTCAATAATTACTGTGTTGATATTTTATATTATTATTTTTTCAATAATTGTCACGACACAGTATTTCTCATTATTAGATTGATGAGTGCATATTATTCTTTTATTTTGATTCCTTTATGTTTAGTTTTATTGCATGTTTCATGTGTATATGAGCTTATTAAGGTGTTTAATGATTTCAGGAGGAATTGGAGCTAAAATGAGGAAAAAAGAAAAATTGCAGGGTTTTTAGCATTAAGTTGGATGCATGGTCTTGGCTTGGGACTTGGATTTTATTGTAGAGCTCTTCTTTAGCTTTCCGGAACATCTTGAATCATTCCAATCGGAGTTCATATGAAAAAGTTATGATATTTTACTAAACGGACATTGAACCTCAAAGTTTGGAAGTTGCAATTTACACAACAATCACTTGATAAAGAAAGATTCTGTCGATTCTCAAAGAATAAAAGTTATTGATCTCATTGATATCTTCGTTTTGATAGGTATCATGCCTCGTAACTCCTCCCGGATCAAAGGCTATGCTCGTTTTACCAAAGGACGTCACAGTAGGAAATGGAAATTCGCCCCAGCAAATTTGAGCGGGAAAATTGGGAAATCTTGGATTTTTGGAAAGTTTCTAAATGCAGATTTTGGCAGACTTCTACATGGAATTGGATTGATATTTCTATTAGCTTTTGGATTTCCTTAGACTAAGATTTATTTCTAAATTGAATTCTATTTCTTTATGGAAACTAGTTATGATTTGTAATTCCTTTTAGGATTTGGATTTCTACTTCCTATAGGATTTAGGACTTTGTCTAGCACTATAAATAGAGGATGAGAGTCAGGGTTTTAGGCATTAAACTATCAACTATAATCTATTGGAGTGTAGACTCAAGAGCATGTCAGGCTAGTTCTTTTTATTCAGTTCTAAAGGGAGGTGAATCCTTGTTACAAGTAATTGATTAATTAAGTATTATTATTTATTCCTTCTTGTGTGAAATTTCTTCTGATAATCTGTTTTCAGTGATTGCATGCTAATTGATTTAATATGGCCAATTGAATTAGTTGGATCATTATCATATGCTAGATTGAGATTGATATTACGTGTAATTGATATCTATCTTCATCATAAGTAGTAACTTGGTAATAATAATTGTGGACAAGCTTTTGTTTATTGCTAAGATTATTAGAAAACAAGTTAAACAAATCGAGCTTATGTGTTTGTTGCTTGGATTAGCCTAATTCTCTATTTCTTAATGCTTCTATCATATTAAATCTAGAGAGCTTATTCTAACTTGTATGCTAGTTAGAATCTGGTGGAGAGCTTGTTTCATAAAGTGATAATCTAAGGAGAATTTTGGATAGCAGAACTTATTGTTATCTAGGGCTAATAGTTTTATTGAAGGGAAAATAATAATAACTTGATTAATTGATTGCTGTACTTGGTGAAACTGAATTGCAGAACTGAAGTTTTTACATTTTTGGTTAACTTCATCATTAATTCTTATTTTCTTAGTTTCAAAACAATTTTCAAAAAATCCCAAATCTTTATTTTCTATCAAAATAATAGAATAACTATAAAACAAATCACTCTCTGTGGGATCGATCCTTGCTTACTACTGTGCTAATTGTTTGAATTTGTAAAGTGAAAGTGAGGTTAACTTAGGAGTGTAAACGACAACTCCCACAGATAAATAATTCATATTATTTGAATAATATTATTAGATAACATTATTGGCAATATCTAGAAAGTTCTGTCAAGGAGAGGTTTGGTCATCTAATTGCGCGCCAGTAAGGAGAAATCCTTATCGGAAAGCCCCTCTTTCCTGGGAACGGTCTGGTTGTCATTATTGTGATTATGTAATATTATTTATGAATAATTATTTATTAATTTATATGATAAGAAAATATTTATCTTATGTGGATATAAATAAAGGAAATATTTATTTTTATGTGGATATAATCGAAGGAATTAATGTTGAGGTGTTTTATCAGTATTTTGTCGAAATAGAGATTTAAAAATCATTCGTATGTGCATTTCGGATATTTTCTGTTTGGAATTTAGAAAAACTTTCTTCTGCAAAGTTGTAGAGAATTCGATTTCCTATAGAATGGACATAAAATTCATATTTTTATGATAAAAGTGCTATTTATTATGAATTGTTGAAGTTTCAAAAATTAAATGTTTTTATTAAAATTATGGATGGGTCCCACTTTTGCTTTAAAACATGTGGGCTGCCAAAAAATTTCAGAAATGGCTGGCTTGCTTATTCAACAAAGGAGGAGGCGTGGAAAATAATATTTTATTAATTTAGTCTCTTTTGGCGTTCTAGCATTTTTCTATAAATAGGTGCTTAGGTTAGAATTGAAAATCACACCAGAAACATAAGTTTTCTCTCTATATTATCGAGCGTATTTTTGTTTGTATTTAGATACTTTGAGAGTTGCTATTTAGTGCAAGTTTCTTTCGGTATTACATCCGATATTCCAATCAGAAATACTGTTATTTTGAGGTAAGGGATGTTATTTTCTTCGTAAGTGATATTATTTCTTTCAATATCATTATACCAAAATATTGGTATGAATTTTATTGTGGAATTTCTACCTTTTTGTGTTGGGATTACTACACGTATACGGTACTATTCACAAATACGACACTATTCACCAAAAAATAAAATTTTCTTCTTTTTATCTAAGATGTCTATTATGGTTACTATCTTTGATTGTATCCATATTTTGATCTTTATTTTTGAATTCTGCTTCACAATTGGTTATTATGGAGTATTATTGAACTTGGATAAACTGTAATACGAATCCCTAATATTTGTCCTTTAGTCTCACTGGATTCATTTTTTTAAAGATATTTTTCATCATCCTCAGTCCTAAATGATGATATTACTAAAAATCTTTGGCCTGTAGTGGAAAGATGAATGATTAACTGATGAATATCTTTGGCCCGTAGTGCAAAGATGAACAGGTGTTGAGATGAACATGACCAACTGGTGATACAAATAAATATCTTTGGTCTGTAGTGCAAAGATGAATATTTGATTCAAGATGTATATTGATTGTTGTTACGGGGATAAAAGATTGATGGTGAACTTTTAAATCTTAGAAGATAGTATAACTCATTCTCTACTTGACTCTTCTAATGGATTGCTGTTTCTGCTGCAGTTATTGATCTAAAACTTGTTGTCTATTATATTCTATCAGATTTTTTCCTGTTGAAAATTAATGATAATTTTTTGTATATTATCTTAGTCATAATATTCTTTACTGGGCTAGTTGAGCTCACCCTTTCCTTTTTGTTCTATTTTTCTTCTCAGGAGGTGAGAATTTAGCAGAAACTAGCCGGGGTATGGAGTGATGATTCAAGATAGTTGTTTTAGTAGTCCTCACTATTTTGTAAAATAGTGCATCAATAATTGTAATGAGGATTTATTTGAGTACGGATATTGTCTAGAAGATAATATTTGTATTTAAACTCACATAATGTGTTGTCGTATTTTGCACGACAATTTTAATAATGAAGTTGTAGTTTTTTTTCTTGTACCATGTATTTGGCTACTCAGAATGGGTGATGTATACCTATTTTGGGGGCGTCACAAGTTTGGTCACCTAATTGCGCGCTAGTAAGGAGAAATCCTTATCGAAAAGCCCCCTCTTTCCTGGGAACGGCCTGGTTGTCATTATTGTTTTTCTATAATATTATTTGTTAATAATTATTTATTGATTTATATGATAAGGAAATATTTATCTTATGTGGATATAAATGAAGAAAATATTTATTTTTATATGGATATAATTAAAGGAATTAATGTTGAGGTGTTTTATCAGTATTTTGTCGGAATGAAGGTATTAAAAATCATCCGTATGTGAATTTCGGACATTTTCTGTTTGGAATTTGGAAAAACTTTCTTCAGTAAAGTTGTAGAGAATTCGATTTCCTATGGAATGGACATAAAATTCATATTTTCTTGATAAAAGAGCTATTTATTATAAATTATTGAAGTTTCGGAAATTAAATATTTTTATTAAAATTATAGCTGGGACCCACTTTTGTTTTAAAACATGTGGGCTGCAAAAAAATTTCAAAAATGGCTGGCTTGCTTATTCAACAAAGAAGGAGGCGTGGAAAAAAAATTATTTTATTAATTTAGTCTCCTTTGGCGTTCTGGCATTTTCCTATAAATAGGTGCTTTGGTTAGAATTGAAAATCATACCAGAAACATAAATTTCTCTCTATATATTATCGATCGTATTTTTGTGAGTATTCAGATACTTTGAGAGTTGCTATTCAGTTCAAGTTTCTTTCGACATTACATCCGATATTCCTATCAGAAATACTATTATTTTGAGGTAAGGGATGTTATTTTCTTCGTAAGTGATATTATTTTTTTCAATATCATTATGCCGAAATATTGGTATAAATTTTACTGTGGAATTTCTACCTTTTTATGTCGGGGTTACTATTCACATATACGGTACTATTCACGTATACGACACTATTTACCGAAAAATAAAATTTTCTCCTTTTTGTCCAAGATGTCTATTATGGTTACTATCTTTGATTATATCCATGTTTTGATCTTTATTTTTGAATTTTGCTTCACAATTGGTTATTATGGAGTATTATTGAACTTGGATAAACTGTAATATGAATCCCTAATATTTGTCCTTTTGTCTCACTGGATTCATTTTCTTTAAGATATTTTTCATCATCCTCAGTCCTAAATGATGATATTACTAAAAATCTTTGGCCTGTAGTGCAAAGATGAATGATTAAATGATGGATAACTTTGGCCCGTAGTGCAAAGATGAACATGACCAACTGGTGATACAAATGAATATCTTTGGTCTGTAGTGCAAAGATAAATATTTGATTCAAGATGTATATTGATTGTTGTTACAGGGATAAAAGATTGATGGTGAACTTTTAAATCTTAGAAGATAGTAGAACTCATTCTCTACTTGACTCTTCTAATGGACTGTTGTTTCCGCTACAGTTGTTGATCTAAAACTTGTTGTCTATTATATTCTATCAGATTTTTCCCTGTTCTAGACTAATGAAAATTTGTTGTATATTATCTTAGTCATAATATTCTTTACTTTACTTGGCTAGTTGAGCTCACCCTTTCCTTTTTGTTCCATTTTTCTTCTCAAGAGGTGAGAATTTAGCAGGAACTAGCCGGGGTATGGAGTGATGATTCAAGATAGCTATTTTTATAGTCCTCACTATTTTGTAAAATAGTGCATTAATAATTGTAATGAGGACTTATTTGAGTATGGATATTGTCTAGAAGACAATATTTGTATTTAAACTCACAGTATGTGTTGTCGTATTTTGCATGACAATTGAAATAATGAAGTTGTAGTTTTTTTTTCTGTACCATGTATTTGAAGACTCAGAATGGGTGATGTATACCTATTTTGGGGGCGTCACAGTTGGTATCAGAGCTTAGGGATATGGTCTCTGGCGGAGATCGGGGAATAGAACTAGGAGGGGAGAGATGAGTAAATCCTTCGCTAGTGTGTCCTACCTAAGCTTATTTGTTGGTCGGTCATAATATAGGGATATTATGTGATATGTTAATTTGTTTAATTAACCCTTGTGTTATGTTAATATTTAAGAATGGCAGCTGAGACTGTAACAATGTAGTGTATGAGACCGTGAAGACACCTTTAACCACAAACCAGGAGAACGTGCAACAGGATGGCAATATTCTTCCTGTAAACAACACTACCGAACAAATGATGAATGATGGGATGTTAAGAAGCTTTTTGCAATTCATTCAAAATTAGACGAGGGAGACTCGTGTACAGAATACGGGTGGAAATGATAGTAACACGCCATTTGTTACGGCCAAGCAGTTCAAAGAGTTGGGACCAACTGAGTTCTGGGGAAAGCTGGATTCGATTAAGGCGAAAACGTGGGTCAAACAAATTACCAAGATATTTGATGTCTTGAGATGCACGGAGGAACAGAAGGTTCCATTTGCCACCTTTATGTTCCGTGGTGAGGCAGATTACTGGTGGGAATTTGTGAAGCATACCCAGCCAGCCGCACTCAGTATGTCGTGGGAAATGTTTCAAAAACTGTTCAATGACAAGTACTTTCCTGAAAGTATTTGTTATATAAAATATGTAGAGATTATTAGACTAGAGCAGAATAACATGACGGTGTCCCAGTACGAGGCGGAGTTCGCGGAGTTATCTAGATTTGTTCCTCATTTGGTAAAAAATGAGGAACGTATGACGAGGATGTCTCTGAGATGTCTGAAACCCGAAATTCGTCAATACCTTATCTCTCATAAATTTTCTCTATATTCAGATGTTTTCAACATGGCTTAATTATTAGAGCGAGATAATGAGTATGTTCAACCGATGGACCACAACCAGGGTCAAACCGGTGGCAGCAGCCATCAGAGCAATGATAATCAGCGGGGAGGAAAGAATACGGACAAAAGCGGTAACCACACGGGTGGTAATCGTGGCCATGATAATAGAAGAAGCGAGTCGGGAGGAGATTTCAAGAAGAGAAGATACAACAATGATAACGTGAAGACCAAAGCACCAACATCAACTATTTCTAGGGGAGGAGAACGATCATCGGTCGTGTGTTATAAATACAGGAAAGAGGGACATATCAGCCCAAACTGCCAACAACAATCCAAGGTATGTTATAACTGTGGAAAGGAAGGTCATATTGCTCGAGATTGTTCTGTAGCAAAACCAAGTTCAGCGGGGATGGTAACTCCAAAGGCTGTCCCGGATAAGTCAAAATCAGTGGTTCCTGGAAGTGCGTTTGTCATGACTGGCTAAAACGTGAGGAACCCGAACAAGGTGATCATGGGTAAGCTAATCATAAACTCTTGTGAAGTTTATACCTTACTAGATACCGGTTCTACCCATTATTTTATCTCTCCTACTTGTGCTCAACGTTTGAACGTGACTTCATATAAATTGGATTTTGACTTATCTGTTGAGACCCCGTTAGGAGAAACTTTCATTACATCCACTGTTTATAAATCTTGCTTCATCCAAGTTGGCACCATCACATTACCTGTTGATCTTATTTCTTTAAAGATACTTGCTTTTGATGTGATTTTAGGGATTGATTGGTTAACCACTCATCATGCCAAAATTGATTGTTTTTGTAAGGTTGTTAGTTTTCATATTCTTAACCAACCTATTATGCGAATTCAAGCAACTAAACCACTAAAATTAGTCACTGTCATATCAAGCCATAAAGCTATTCATTTATTAAAAAATGGAAGTCAAGCTTTCTTAGCCCATGTTATGGATTTGAACAAAGATACGTCAGATTTAAATAATATTTCTGTTGTTAATAAATTTCTTGACGTATTTCCTGAAGAACTTTCCAGTCTACCCCCAGAACGTGAAGTTGAATTCTTTATTGACCTTGAACCGGGTACAAAACCCATTTCTAAAATCCCATATCGAATGACTCCTATTGAACTTTAGGAATTAAAGGTCCAACTACAGGAGTTGTTAGACATCGATTTCATTCGTCCTAGGGGTGCTCCTGTTTTATTCGTAAAGAAGAAAGATTGGAGTATGCGACTTTATATTGACTACCGAGAATTGAACCATGTCACCATCAAGAATCGGTATCTGCTACCTCGTATTGATGACCTGTTTAACCAGTTGCAAGGAGCATAATTCTTTTCTAAGATCGATCTTAGCTTACGAATATCATCAATCAAGATTAAAATCGAAGATATTCCAAGAAGGCGCTTCGAACTCTCGATGCGGGCATTATGAATTCTTAGTTATGTCTTTTGGATTGACTAATGCTCCTGTTGCTTTCATGGATATGATGAATCGAATATTCAAGGAATATTTGGATCAGTTCGTTATTGTCTTTATTGATGACATCCTCATCTATTCCAAAAGCCGTGAAGATCATGAACACCATTTGAAACTGATACTTGAAAGGCTTCGTGAAAACAAGATATATGTCAAGCTGAAGAAATGCGAGTTCTGGCTTGAGGAAGTAGCATTCCTTGGGCACGTGGTGTCAAAACATAGAGTATCTGTTGACCGGCGAAGATTGAAGCAAAACAAAGTTGGAGCAACCAAGTCGGGTGGATCAAGTATGTAGCTTTACGGGCTTAAATTGGTTATTATCGGAGATTGTTGGAAGGATTTTCCCGAATCGCTACTCCGTTAACTCAGCTGACTCGGAAAGATACAAAATTCGTATAGAGCGAGAAATGTAACAATCCAAGATTTTATTTGTAATTTAAAATATTTATTAAATTAAATAAATATTTTATTGATGAAGTTGTTATTTTGTAATCTAAAATATTTTTTAAATCGAATAAGTATTCTGTTTATGTGGTTGTTATTAGTAGAGACGTGTGAATTAAATTTATTAGACAACACTCTAATAAATATTTTATTGTTGTGATTGTTGTTATTAAATATTTATGAATTAAATTTATTAGATAATATTATAAATTAAATTAATTTATAATTTAGAGAGTTGTAATATAACATAAGATGTTATATTGTTGTCTTAATTTAATAATTTAAAATGGTATATTAAATTATTAAATAAAATTATAATGAAGTTATAATTTTGTGATATTTGTTTAAGTGGAGTATTTATTTAAAATATAGTATGTATAATTATTTATTTGATTAATGTTGGATATGGAAATCCAAATAAATAATATGTGATTATAAATTATAAACTAAATTATTTATTAAAATAATTAAAGTAGTTTTAAATTGATTTAACCTAAACAAAGACTTAAAATATTAAGTCTTTATATTTTAAAGACTTTTTGCCAAACAAAGCCTTATGATTTTTGAATTTTTAAATTATGAATTTTATTATAACAAATTAAATAAATAATATAAAATATATTTATAATTGGGATACGTTTATAATAGTGTAACTGATATATTTTGAAGGCATATTAAGGCCATATCAGTTATTTTATTTTACGTATACTTGTTATCAGTTTTTATTTTTGGTTTAAGCCTAAGAGGAGAATTTCAGAAAGAAGCTAAGGGAGAATTGAGAGAGAGTGAGGGAAGCAAGTGATCATCAGTTGATTAGCAAGGATTATCAAGCAAATTGAAGGTATTTTATATAACCTTAAATTTTCTTATGTTTTTGTGAATTCAAATTGTTGAATTGTTGATATATATAGCTGAAATTATGATAATACTTGTTTATGATGTTATAGTTTGCATTTATATAAGAATTTGTTATGCTAATTACAGTTAAAAGTAGGAAAAGTAATGACAGTATTTATATTTTTTATGGCTTGTAAAAGTACCAATTTTAGTGGTCAATTTGTATGTTAATCTGTGAATTGAGGCTTGATTATGTTAGTTCATTAAGAAACGAAGATAACGTAATTTGAATGAAGTGATTTGGTCAAGTATAGAGATTACAGTGATGATTTTTGTAAAGGATGTCAAAAATGGTGTTTTTGTATGAAAACATGAAATTTGAGGAATTAAACTAGTTAAAGTTGTTGTTAAATCGTTCTATGTTGATGAATATGTGAGGAAACATGTTTGTGATAGTTTTATATCAATTGTATGTGTTAATTTTACTGTTTTGTGGGTGAAATTCGTGTTAGTTGGGCTAAAAGCGACTCTTCGTTCACTTTAGTTTACCTTCGTCTTTGCCGCCAAGAAAAAAGCAGCAGTATTTCTTGTAGATCCTAGGCTTAGGTCCTGTCCTTAGAAAATGGCTTCTGCTGCTGCTGTAGGATAGCATCATACCTTGGTCTAATGATGTGTTAGTATAATAAACATGTAACAACAAGGTTAAAACAGAATCATGTTATGTGATTAGTAATTTCAGAGTTGTAAAAATGATTAGTAAGTTACGAACGCGATATGTTAGAACTTAGTGTATATAATGATTAGTAAATAAGTGTTGTGAAGGTTAACACTTGAAATTTTTGATATTTATATAGTAGCATAAGACTTGTACTAAATTAACAAGTTTAGCTCTAAATGAGTGTTATTTTGGAAGTGGATGTTAACATGTCTAATAGATATTGTGATTGCACTAAAATGTGTAGGATATTGGAGTACGTGAGTTATAATTGAATAGCTTACGCAAGAGGCAAGTTCCCTAACCTTCGCTACTTTATTATTCAGCAAGGTTACTTTTCACTGTCATGTTATACTTATGCAAGTTCTCTATCTCTAATCTCTTATTGAGCAATTTATTGTAATGCCAGTTCTTTAACCCTCTTTTATTATTGAGCAAGTTAATTAATCTTTGTTTCTTTATTCCAAATGAGATTACTTTCGTTATTCAAAGTCTGTAATTTTATTGTAAGAAATGTGTTTATTTAGTTACTAATAACTATTGTTCGATCTTCGTTCCCCAATGTCATTGTACTATCTTACATTATTGTACCGAACTCTAAGTTGCCTAGCGATTCTTTACCAATTCAACTAATCCTTAGTTGATGAATGTTCTAAACTCTAAATTACCCTTGAAGTCAACCCAAACCAAACTTCCTTTGAAGCATGTTGTCGATGATAAAATTTGTTCAATTTAAAAATCGTTAATACTCTAGCTCTTATTGATTCATCGATATACCTTGTTCATGAACATATTATAATCAAACACTTGAATAGTTACTGGTCTCTATCTGAGTTAACCAGTACTTGGTTGATGAACATTCTAAAGATCTAGAATTCCTTTGAAGTAAATTTCCAACCAAACTTCCTTTGGTTCGGAACCTGATAATCTAAGCTGAGATGAACAACCCTATATTAGGGGATTAAAATGTTTGCACAATACATAGTACAAAGGGCTGATCACCTGGAGTATGGGATGATGGTTCATATAGTCGTTTAGACTGTTAAAGGTTACAGTAGAAACACTTGTTAACCGAGGACATAGATGATGATTATAGTCTTTTAGATTGTTAAAGGTTAAAGTAGAAATACTTGAAAACCTAGAGTATAGTTCGTGGTCTTGTGACCCTCAGTGTATTCTTTGATGTTGATATCTATTGTTAACTTAAATGTTCATTATTCCTTTGAACTCATAGCAGTTGAATTAAAGTTTATTGTTCCGGTAAGAATACTTTACCATTGAAAGCTCAATTAATTGTCAATCATAAAACGTTATTGTATATTATCCTTCTTGTGGGCAATTGTTTGCTCACTCTTGCACAAAACAATGCAGATGGAGTTAAGAAGTTTAAAGAGCTTTCTACAAGCAAGGGCAAGGACAAAGTGCTTGATTAGACGACAACATTTAATTTATCTTTTATTTATGAACTTATGTAATAGATTTAATTATGATCATGTTTTAATTTTTCGCTGATGATTGTAATAAAGGTTAGATGACCTGAGATTTATTTTAGATTATGTCACTACAAAAAAATGGGCCTTTAGCAACGATTTTTTGGGCAACGACTTTATAAAGTCGTTGCTAAAAGTGTATGTTTAGCAAGGAAACTTGTCCTTCATTGCAGATTGTGCCAGGCTTTCACTTTTTGCAACGAAATTCATAAGTAGTTGCAAAATTTGAAAACAAAATTCGTTGCAAAATTTCTAACCACTTGATTTCTCATCATCGTGAACAACGAAAGTTTTTTTGTTGCTATATTTCGTTGCCTAATATTGACCACATTCATTGGCAACAATTTTTAATTTCGTTGCATATTTTATACAACTTTTTGCAACGACTATTAAAATGTTGCCTTAAATTAAGATAATAATAATAATAATAATATTAATAATAATAATAATAATAATAATAGTAATAATAATAACAGTCATACTAATAATACTACTACTACTACTAATAATAATAATATAATAATAATAATAATAATAATTATAATTATAATAATAGTACTAAAATAATAATAATAATAATAATAATAATAATAATAATAATAATAATAATAATAATAATAATAATAATAATAATAATTGTGAGACCCCAAATTTTATGAATAAAGATTTAAATTTCTCGAAATATTTTTTTTAAAATTATGGTGTGGATTTGAGATAATGTTATAGTTGTGGGTAATATTTATAAATTTTAAAAAGTATGCAAGTTGTTGTATAATATTCATTTGGTCGGGAAATATTCTTTTTGTCGGGGAATATCCATATGACGGCACAATCATCGGTGGACTCCACAACGGAATTATTGTCGGATTGAGAAAACGACAAAAATATTTTGATGAAAATAACGGCGGAAGTTTTACCGTTAAAACTGTTGAACTACTCGGTAGTAAAAGTACAGTAATACGCGTGGTTGTATAGTAGCACACGGTATTGATTATTGATGCTTACGTGAGAAGTCACTCAGTTTTGTTCAAATATTGCTACAGTAATTGTTGCATAGTATCTCACGTTATTTGATTCAATTATTGTCAATATTTTATATAATATTAAATCAATAATTAAGACGACGAAGTTATTAATATTATTATTTCCAATATTAACGATGTCTAGAAGTTCTACATGAGAGATTTGGTCACCTAATTGCGCGCGTCAATAGGAGAAACCTTTATTGAAAGCCCCTCTTCTCTAGGAACGACACGATCGATTAATAATGTGAATTATAATAATGATGATGAAGTTTGTTTTTATTATTATTATAAATGTAATAAAATGAAAAACTTTTATATAAAAATGTAATACTTTTATAAAGTTATTTATTTTATTAGACTATAAATAGAATATATTATATTCTATTATGCATAATGTTTGCATAGTAAAATCTTTTTATATAAAATGAATACTTTTATAAAGTTATTTGTTTTATTAGACTATAAATAGAATATATTCTATTCTATTATGCATAGTGTTTTGCATAAGCTCTGCAGTAGTATTTGTATAGTAAAATCTTTTATATAAATCGTAATACTTTTATAAAGTTATTTATTTTATTAGATTTTAAATAATATATATATATATATATTATAAATAGAATATATTATATTTTATTGCATAGTATCCTTTCTATTTTTCCTATAAATAGGATGCTTAGTTAGAATTAAAAATCACACCAGAAGTTCAGAGAATTCTCCTTCTATAATCTTGAGCGTATTTCTTTAGAGTTTAAGAAAGCTTTGAGCATAGTGCAAGTTTTCTTCAAGTATATCC
The DNA here is from genome assembly GCA_020205605.1 of Panax ginseng. Classification (NCBI taxonomy): domain Eukaryota; kingdom Viridiplantae; phylum Streptophyta; class Magnoliopsida; order Apiales; family Araliaceae; genus Panax; species Panax ginseng. The sequence continues at coordinate 18,408,078 of CM035134.1, forward strand.
CCGCCCTACCCGTCGGAGTACTATTCTTTATAAGGTAAAGAATATTATTTGTTGTACTCGTAAGGGGTATTATTTCTTTCGTATTCATGAAGAGAGCTATTGTTATTCCATTCCTTATTATTCTGTTGGAATAACCTGTATACGCGGACTATCTTATACATGGTGAAATTATTCTGTTATTCCATTCTTTATTATTAAATTGGAATAACCTGTCTCTGCGAAGTATTGCAAACATGGTGAAATTCTTCTAATATTCTATTCTTTATTATTTTGTCGAATATCACATGCAATGCGTTACATACATGACTGGTTCCATTCTTTATTATTACATTGGAATAACATGCATCTGTGCGGTCTATCGCATGCATGGTGAATTCTCATTGTTATTCCATTATTTATTATTACATTAGAATATCACCGTTTGGTCTTGATTACGCCGACCGGTTCCGCTTCTTTATTATTCTATTGAGAATAACATGTCTGTGCGGTTTATCGCATGCATGATGAATTCTTTTGTTATTCTATTTTTATTATTCTGTTGGAATAACCTATATATGTGGATTACCACATGCATGATGAATGATCCTTTGTATTCATTCCTTATTAAATTGTGGAAATGATCTGTTTACGTGGATTATGATGAAAGTTATAATATAAGCATTGGACTGTTGATTATGATGAAAGTCATAATAAAAGCATTGGACTGATGAAAATCATGGGTATATGTAGTATTAGTAAGTGTTATGATGAGTTATGTTGGTTATTTTGTGAAAACATGAAAATTTCTTAGAAATCACAAAGGGTTGAAAAATTAGATTTTGGTGAAAATAGAACATGAAATTCAATTGACCATATCTCCTATTATATTTCGAATTTTTGACTGTGGTCAAGTCCTAAAGTTAGATCTATGAGTTTTCTAACTTATCCAAGTGGAATCACTGGAAAAGGTGTTGTAGATTTTCGTGTGGACTGATTTTAGCAAAGGAATTAAAAACTATAAAGTACCAAAATGCTACTGCCTAGAAATTTAAAAGGAAATTTTTGGCCACTTAGTTTGTGAAATTTTTTTTGGCCTTTTGGGACATGAAAATATATGGTATAAAGTACCTCCTGTCCAAAAATGAGCTCATTCCGACTTAAAATGAGCAAGTTATGACTATTTCAATATTTAGATTTTTTCGACGAAAAACGCTATAACGGGAGTTCTATAACTCCGATGACCATGAAATTTAAACTGGAAGCTCATGTTAACATGTGTAAGATCCTGCCAAGATTTGGGAATTTCTGGAGTTAAACTTGAGGTAGCTAATTTCTTAAGGAATTAATTAGAAATTGATTTTTGAAAAATACTTAAGGGAGTTGAAAAAATTATAAAAAAATACTTGTTGTGTATGAAATATATGTATATATGTTTGGACAAAGGATAGAAAAATAATAAGTTAATTTGGTAATTTTTCATGAAAATAGTTTAGTTATGAACATATGAGTTAAATATGTTATGTGAAGTTGAAAAATTGGTAAATGTGATTTTATGGCTTGGGAATCCTATATAGGGTATATGCAGATTTTTGATGAGGGATTTGATCATTGGTGATGAAATCTTATGAGTATGACATTTTTGAATGATTAAAATGTATTATTTGGTAAAGTATAAAAAATTAAAATAAATTATTTATAAAGTTAAGAAGTGATTAAAATATTATTATAATATTAATAATATTAGATTATGAGTTCATTAAGTGATTGATAATATTTGGATAAATTTAAAGTCTTTAATATTTATCATTGTTTTCATTTGATTAATGCTTATATCATTGTCATCATTCTTATGCTTATATTATGATGAAAGTCATCTTTGGCTTACGTGCATAGGTGGAATTGGTGTGATTATGACCAGGGATTATTCGGTATAATCATGACCGTAATGTGACGAATGATGTGGTAAAAGTCCTCAGTGGCCTGTAGTGCATTGATGGACAGTTTTTTGTATGATTATGACTAGAGATTATTCGGCATAGTCATGACCATTGATAATTTAATGAATATCCTTGGCCCATAGAACAGGGATGACTCAATGATGTGGTTTATTTATTAAGCCGAGTCTCAATGATAAAAATTGATGAAAACATTTTAAATCATAGAAGATAGTAGATATCACGCTCTACTTAACTCTTCTAATGGATTGCTTATTCCACTGCAGTTAAACTTGATGTCTATTATATTTTATCAGTTTAACATTGTTGAAGACTAATGATAATTTATTCTGCATTATCTTAGTCATAATATTTTTTATTGGGCTAGTTGAGCTCACCCTTTCTTTTATTGTTCTCTTCAGGAAATGAGAATATAGCTGGGACTAGTCGGGGAATGGAGTGACGGTCCTGATAATAGCATTAGTAGTCCTCACTATGGCATGACATGCAATATATAATTGTATTGAGTTCCTAAGATGTATGTGTCGTATTTTATACGTCACTTAATAATTGATTTTTGTGAACAACAATAGGGTGATGAGAACCCGACCCTGAAAGCGTCAAAAGTGCACCGCAGTAAAATGAAGAGAACAGAAATCTTCTCGTGTCCCTTTGGAGACTTGAAATATTTGTTGCTGTACTTAATATGGCATGTATTAATTTGAGTATGAATATTATCGTATTATATACATTACAATATTTGTATTGAAACTCACAGTATATATATGTCGTCGATTTTTACTTTGATTGCATATAATTAAGTTGTATTTGAATTTTGTACCATGTATCTGGCGACTCAAGATGGGTGATGTATACCTATTTTGGGGGCGTCACAGTTGGTATCAAAGCTTAGGGATATGATCCCTGGCTAAGATGTGAGATAAGAACTAGGAGGGGAGAGAATGGGAATTCCTTCGCTAGTATGACCTACCTAAGTTTATTTGGTATTTAATTGGTCGGTCAGAGTATATTAATAATATGTGACATATTAATTAACCCTTGTTTTGTGGTAGTGTTTGAAAATTGAAGCTGAAAATGTTAACAATGGAGTGAATGAGACCGTTGAGACACCTTTAATCACTAACCAGGTTAATGTGATGTCAGACGGTGAAGAAATTAGAGATATCTACGTGGTGAGTGAAGAACTAATAGTTGCACCTGAGCTAGTCGCAGAGGTTGCAGCTGAGAGTGAGGAAGAAGAGGAAGAAGAGGAACCTGAGGAGAATTGGTTAGAAGAATTTTATGATCAAAATTTAGAATTATAAAATTGTATTCATGAGTTAGAAGAGCAGGCCTAAGAACGGCAGGCGGTCGTGGAGCAAAGAGATGTAACAATCAAAATTGTGTTACCCGATGTGCGATGCTTGAATAGAAGCACTCTTTGGCAGAGTATAAGATATTAGAGCTGGAATCTGAGAATGCTATGATCAAAGTTCTGATGAAAGAAGAAGCAACTGAACGAATGAGAATAGATGATGCATGGGTAAAAGTCGCACGACGCGTAGATATTGTAGAAAAAGACGTCCAATCCAATAAGGCCAAAATAGATGAATGGATTTTGCTTTTTGGACAGCAATTGGGAGAATCCAATATTGAATTCAGAATTACCCTATGCAAAGAGGTCAACCCCAATTCGATATGGATCGAAGAGTAATGATTCGAATCATGGATCAGGAATGTGACGAAGCAATTAAGGGTGGAATGTACTCTACAGCAAAGTTAAGTCCAACTGGGATGTCCCAGATAAGTCAAAATCGGTAGTTTAAGAGAGAGCATTTTTTTTGTGACGAGGAACCTGAACAAAGCTATCACGGGTAAGTTAATCATAAACTCCTGCGAAGTCTATACCTTATTAGATACTGGTTCTACCCACTCTTTTATTTCACCTAGTTGTGTTCAATGTTTGAACTTGGCTCTTGAGAAATTAGACTTTGATTTATCTGTTGAAACTCCGTTGGGAGAAACCTTCGTTACCTCCACTATTTATAAATCTTGTTTAATTCAAATCGACACTTTCACGTTACCTGTCGATCTTATCTCTTTGAAAATACTTGCCTTTGATGTGATTTTAGGAATCGATTGGTTAACTACTCATCAAGCTTTTCGTAAGGTTGTTAACTTTCATATTCCTAACCAACCTGTTATGCGAATTCAAGCAACCAAACCACTAAAGTTAATCACTGTTATATCAAGCCATAAGTAAAGAGCCCCGGTCATTTCATTGTTGACTTCCTTGTGTGGAATGGACCGAAGCCAGACTTTCCGCAGGGGACGTTGTGAATGACGATGACAAGTTGATAGGTATCAATGTCACGTGTTATCCAAGTTTTGGATGAGAGTCATAGTTTTGAATGATATTTCTATTGTTAATGAATTTCCTGACGTATTCTTGAAGACTTCGTAGCCTACCCCTAGAGCGTGAAATTGAATTTTGTATTGACCCTAGTACAAAAACCGATTTCGTATAACTTACAAATGATGAAGATAGAATTAAAGACTCTAGGGACCCATGTGAAGATAACAAATATACAATTAGAATCGACTTTAATCGATAAAGTTAAAGCTGCTCAAGATACATACTTAGAGCTGATGAATGTGAAGAAGAAGGTTCAAGAGGGCGTTATTCTAGAAGCAAGAATCGATGAAGAGAGAAAATCTCAACCCTCGATTTTATTGGCCCATTTGAAATTCTTGATCGAGTAGGAACTGTGGACTATAAACTCGTTTTACCGCCAAGTATGTCGCGTGTTCATAACGTTTTTCACGTATCGATGTTACGTAAATATGTGGATGACCCAAACCACGTTCTTAAATTAGAACTAGATGAGATAGCAAAAGATTTAACTTATGAGGAGATACGTGTTAAAATCTTGGATAAGAAAGATTATATTCAACACTCAAGGGTTATACCTAAAGAGTTAGAATCTGAAATGAAGTCAAGGTATCCTCACCTCTTCGGCATACCAGGTACGTAAGTAAATTTCGAGGGAAAAATTTCATAAGGAGGGGAGATTGTGAGACCCCAAATTTTATGAATAAAGATTTAAATTTCTCAAAATATTTTTTTTCAAAATTATGGTGTGGATTTGAGATAATGTTATAGTTGTGGGTAATATTTATAAATTTTGAAAAGTATGTAAGTTGTTGTATAATATTCGTTTGGTCGGGGAATATTCTTTTTGTCGGGGAATATCTGTATGACGAAACAATCATTGGTGGACCCCACAACGAAATTATTGTCGGATTGAGAAAACGATAAAAATATTTTTATGAAAATAACGGCGAAAGTTTTACCGTTAAAAGCATTGGACTACTCTCGGTAGTAAAAGTACAAAGAATATGTCTGGCGTGGTTGTATAGTAGCATACCAGGTATTGATTATTGATGCTTACGTGAGAAGTCACTCAGTTTTGTTCAAATATTGCTACAGTAATTGTTGCATAGTATCTCACGTTATTTGATTCAATTATTGTCAATATTTTATATATTATTAAATCAATAATTAAGACAATGAAGTTATTAATATTATTATTTCCAATATTAACGATATCTAGAAGTTCTGCCAAGGAGAGGTTTGGTCACCTAATTGTGCGCCAATAGGGAAAAATCCTTATTGGAAAGCCCCCTCTTTCCTGGGAACGACCTGGTCGATTAATAGTGTGAATTATAATAATGATGATGAAGTTTGTTTTATTATTATTATAAATGTAATAAAATAGAAAACTTTTTATATAAAACAAAATACTTTTATAAAGTTATTTGTTTTATTAGACTATAAATAGAATATATTATATTCTATTATGCATAGTGTTTACATAGTAAAATCTTTTTATATAAAACAGAATACTTTTATAAAGTTGTTTGTTTTATTAGACTATAAATAGAATATAATATATTCTATTATGCATAGTGTTTGCATAGCGCCTGCATAGTGTTTGCATAGTAAAATCTTTTTATATAAAACAGAATACTTTTATAAAGTTATTTGTTTTATTAGATTTTAAATAATATATATATATATATATATTATATTATATTATATTATATTATATTATATTGCATAGTATCCTTTCTATTTTTCCCATAAATAGGATGCATAGTTAGAATTGAAAATCGCACCAGAAGTTCAGAGAATTCTCCTTCTATAATCTTGAGCGTATTTCTTTAGAGTTTAAGAAAGCTTTGAGCGTAGTGCAAGTTTTCTTCATGTATATCTCCGCCCTACCCGTCGGAGTACTTTTCTTTTTAAGGTAAGGGATATTATTTGTTGTACTCGTAAGGGGTGTTATTTCTTTCGTATTCATAAAGAGAGCTATTGTTATTCCATTCCTTATTATTTTGTTGGAATAACCTGTATACGTGGACTACCGTATACATGGTGAAATTCTTCTGTTTTTTTATTCTTTATTATTATGTTGGAATAACCTGTCTATGCGAAGTACTGAATACATGTTGAAATTCTTCTAATATTCCATTCTTTATTATTCTGTCGGAATATCCTCATGCGTGCGTTTACATGACCGGTTCCATTCTTTATTATTACATTGGAATAACACGTCTGCATGCGGTCTATCGCATGCATGGTGTATTCATTTGTTATTCCATTATTTATTATTCTATTGGAATATCCTGTCGGTACGGATTACGCCTGACCTGGTTATGTTCTTTATTATTCTGTTGAGAATAACCTGTCTGTGCGGTCTATCGCATGCATGGTAAATTTTTCTATTAGTGCATTATTTATTATTCTGTTGGAATAACCTGTATATGTGGATTACCACGTGCATGGTGAATGATCTTTTATATTCATTCCTTATTAAATTGTAGAAATGATCTGTTTACGTGGATTATGATGAAAGTCATAATATAAGCATTGGACTGTTGATTATGATGAAAGTCATAATAAGAGCATTGGACTGATGAAAATCATGGGTATATGTAGTATTAGTAAGTGTTATGATGAGTTATGTTGGTTATTTGTGAAAACATGAAAGTTTCTTAGAAATCACAAAGGGTTGAAAAACTAGATTCTGGTGAAAATGGAACATGAAATTCAATTGATCATATCTCCTATTATATTTCGAATTTTTGACTGTGGTCAAGTCCTAAAGTTAGATCTATGAGTTTTCTAACTTATCCAAGTGGAATCACTGGAAAAGGTGTTGTAGATTAAAGTACCTCTTGTCCAAAAATGAGTTCATTCAGACTTAAAATGAGCAAGTTATGACTATTTCAATATTTAGGTTTTTTCGACGGAAAATGCTATAACCGGAGTTCTATAACTCCGATGACCATGAAATTTAAACTGGAAGCTCACGTTAACATGTGTAAGATCCTGCCAAGATTTGGGAATTTCTGGAGTTAAACTTGAGGTAACTAATTTCTTAAGGAATTAATTAGAAATTGATTTTTGAAAAATACTTAAGTGAGTTGAAAAAATTATAAAAAAATACTTGTTGTGTATGAAATATATGTATATATGTTTGGACAAAGGATAGAAAAATAATAAGTTGATTTGGTAATTTTTTATAAAAATGGTTTAGTTACGAAAATATGAGTTAAATATGTTATGTGAAGTTGAAAAATTGGTAAATGTGATTTTATGGCTTGGGAATCCTATATAGGGTATATGCAGATTTTTGATGAGGAATTTGATCATTGGTGATAAAATCTTATGAGTATGGCATTTTTGAATGATTAAAATACATTATTTGGTAAAGTGTAAACAATTGAAATAAATTGTTTATAAAGTTAAGAAGTGATTAAAATATTGTTATAATATTAGATTATGAGTTCATTAAGTGATTGATAATATTTGGATAAATTTAAAGTCTTTAATATTTATCATTATTTTCGTTTGATTAATGCTTATATCATTGTCATCATTCTTATGTTTATATTGTGATGAAAGTCATCTTTGGCTTACGTGCATAGGTGGAATTTGTGTGATTATGACTAGGGATTATTCGGTATAATCATGACCGTAATGTGACGAATGATGTGGTAAAAGTCCTCAATGGCACCAGTGCATTGATGGGCGATTTTTTGCATAATTATGACCGAGAGATTATTACAGATAGTCATGGCCATTGATAATTTAATGAATATCCTTGGCCCGTAGAGCAGGGATGACTCGATGATGTGGTTTATTTATTAAGCTGAGTCTCAGCGATAAAAATTGATGAAAACATTTTAAATTATAGAAGATAGTGGATATCATGCTCTACTTGACTCTTCTAATAGATTGCTTATTCCACTGCAGTTAAACTTGATGTCTATTATATTTTATCAGTTTAACATTGTTGAAGACTAATGATAATTTATTCTACATTATCTTAGTCATAATATTTTTTACTGGGCTAGTTGAGCTCACCCTTTCTTTTATTGTTCTCTTCAGGAAATGAGAATATAGCTGGGACTAGTCGGGGATTGCAGTGACGGTCCAGATAATAGCATTAGTAGTCCTCACTATGGCGTGACATGCAATATATAATTGTATTGAGGACCTAAGATGTGTGTGTCATATTTTATACGTCACTTAATAATTGATTTTGGTGAACAACAATAGGGTGATGAGAACCCGACCCTAAAAGCGTCAAAAGTGCATCGCAGTAAAATGAAAAGAACAGAAATCTTCTCGTGTCCCTTTGGAGACTTGAAATATTTGTTGCTGTACTTTATATGGCATGTATTAATTTGAGTATGAATATTGTCGTATTATATACATTATAATAATTGTATTGAAACTCACAGTATATATGTCGTCGTATTTTGCACGACTCTTGTATAATTAAGTTGTATTTAAATTTTGTACCATGTATCTGGCGACTCAAGATGGGTGATGTATACCTATTTTTGGGGCGTCACAGTTATAGTAATAGTAATAGTAATTGTAGACACTCGAAATTTTCTTCTCCTATTACTAACTACGCAGGAGGGCAAAAACATCTTTTTCAATCGAGAGGTAATCCTGGAGGACCACAATATCAATTCCAAACCTGAAAATAGACCCGGGAGATCCAATTTCCAACCCCGGAGATAACCTTGGGAAATCTGTTTTTAAACCCGGAGATAACCCCGGGAAAGTCAGTTTTAACCCCAGAAATAATCCTGGGAGATCAAGTGCAAAGCTCGGAGTCAACCCCAGGAGGTCAAGCCAACCTCAGAGATAACCCTGAGGACATTCAGAGTCAACAAAATGACAATCTCAAAGATATCCCTGCGAAAAGATGGCTACAAATGTGTGAAAACTAGAGATAACCCCGGGAAGGGTAAAATGGTCATTTTACCCACTCAACTTCACTTCAAATCAAATACACTTATGTAAGCTCAAATTGATTCAAAAGTAGTCCCTCAAGACTCATATTTTAACTTCGGAGCAAAAACTACATAAAATCTACCACCTTGGATTGCTGACAAAACACGGGAATGCTATTTCGGTCATGGACCCATCTTCCCAGAATCAAAAAAGGGCAAATCATATGTCATTTATTTGCTTATTGAGCCTAGACTTAGGTCTGGGGCGTTTATTTGCTTATATATATATAAACTGTTGTCAGACTATGTCTGATGAGCCTAAACTTTGGTCTAGAGCATTTAATTACTTTTATATATATATATATATATATATACTTATATATATAATTGTTGTCAGACATATCTGATGAGCCTGGATTTTACATCCGGTGCATTTACTCGCTTTTATATATATTTATATATATAACTGTTGTCGGACATATCTGATGAGCCTGGATTTTACATCCGGTGCATTTACCCGCATTTACTCGCTTTTATATATATTTATATATATAACTGTTGTCGAACATATCCGATGAGCCTGGATTTACATCCGGTGCATTTACTCGCTTATATATATATATATATATATATATATATATATATATATATTTACATTCTGTCAAGCCTGGAGTTTCCTCCGTGGCTTTTACAGCTTTCTTTACATTTCGTCCTGCCTGGAGTTCACTTTGTGGCGATTGATAACTTTTACACTTTCTTTATATTCATTCACTTTGAGTTTACTTACATGGCGGTTGACAAGATATTATTACTTTATTTACATTTCGATCCCCGTGGAGTTGCTTGCCATGGGTTGATCATGCACACACACACACACACACACACACATATATATATATATATATATATATATATATATATATATATTTACTGACCATATATATATATTTAACTAACTCTTCGCTTTCCATACAAATTGCAGTATCATGTGAGCCTAGGAATCATGTGATCACAGATTCATCCCATTGGATCTAGATTCAGTTCCCATGATGGACTTTTCAGTTGTAAGAAGCTTGTACATTATTTTACGATTATACGAATTTCCTTGGATGGTCATCATGCCCATAAGAATTGACATCTGCAGATATTATTTTGTCAGAGATGCTTCACATCTCGAAAATAAAAGCAAACAAGCCGAACATATAGACAATAAAATGGGAGTATGAAAAGGTCTCAATTCCTATTGAGCATACGGGTTTGAACACCTCTTTTACAAAACTTCATTGATATATCCTGATTAAAACTGAATTTTTACTATAAATTCAAGCCCGGTGTATATAGGTACGAACGAGGCCTCGCACTACTTTCTAAATAACTGCACATTGATCCACACACACACACACACACACACACACACACACTTGTATAACAGTTTCTTTGAAAAGTGGCGGTCACCGTGGCAACACGGATGTCGGGGGGTGCCTAACACCTTCCCTCCGCATAATCAAGCCCCCAAACCCTTAACGAATCTCGGTTTCACCGACCCGTTTAGCAGTGTAATATCACTGGATCAATGTGCAAACCTTTTCGGTTGCGTTGGTGCAACCAGTTAAACACACCAACTGGCGACTCTTATAGTCAATCGTCGATATTACACATGTCGGACCTGTTTCACTTATTTTTTCAAACAAATCTCACATTAACATGAGAACACCAAAGAACAAGTAACGAAAAGGGACATTCAAAAATCCCGACGTCGACAGGTGGCGACTCTGCTGGGGACTCCAGTAAGAGGGCTTAAGCCGCCATTTCAAGCTTTTCAAAATTGTTATATGATTGTGTGTGATTGCTGCATTTACATTTTTGATAAATGTGTACTAATGCATATTACTTACTGCACTGTTATATATCTGTGAAATTAGTGCTTCGCACATGTCATCATTTTGCATGAACGGTGAGACACGTTGTATGTGAATGTATGCTGTGTGGTCCCTCCATTAGGAGGCTATCTCGTCGGTGTTTGATTACTGGACTCGCGGGAAGAATAATTCCCCGAGGCTCAGGAAATGCACCACTCAGATTCGCTCCAGTTGAAAGACCGGATTAACTTTCCGTTGAGTAGATTGCGATGATCTGGGAACCTTCATTGTCGAAAAGTCGCGAGAGAAACCCTAGGATAGGTCAACCTCTGATAAACCAAATGCGAAGCGAAGTCTCTTCATACTTTCCCATTTAAATTACTTGTAATTTCAATTACTTGTCAATCTCAATGTAAAGGAAAATATGAAGAATATGTGTAAAGGCATATTAAGGCTTTATATGCTATTAAATGACACCCATTTTGCAGGATAATATTCCTAAAATGGACACATTATGATAGCATGTAAAATTTTTATACAATTCCCAAAGACTAAACTATGTAAGTCTTTTTGTAGGGAAGCAATTGATCATATTTCCCGTTCAAAATCCAAAAGGGCATTAATCCCACAGTCAGACATGGATAAAAGTGCCCAACCTGATCTAACTTCTGTCTCTCGCGAAGAGTTCGAAAGATTAAGCTATCAAATGACAGAGTTGGCTGTTATGCTCAAAGAACTACACCAATCTATTCAAGGTCCACAAATACCCATCCACACAGAATCCTCTGCACATGGAAGAATCCAGGGCCAAACAATACCCACTCAACCAGAGTCATCCATACCAGGGGGTAGTCAGGGTATTGGCAAAAAGATGGAAACCTAGATACCTAAACCTCATTCCAAAAAAGAAATCACAAATCTCAGGGATGATCGAGAAACTGAGGATCTGAGAAAGAAAGTCCAACAAATGGAGGAGACCATCCGGTCAATCAAAGGGACTGGAAATTATGGGAGTGTCACTTATTCAGATCTTTGCATATTCCCAGGGGCTCGATATCCTACCAAATTCAAAGTCCCAGAGTTTGAAAAGTACAATGGGGCAGGTGATCCATATACGCACCTAAAAGTGTACATTGGCGAACTTGGGTCTTATGCTGAAGATGAAAGCCTCAGAATGCAGCTTTTCCAAAAGAGTCTCACTGGATAGGCTAAAGCCTGGTATGCCCAACTTGACAATGCCAAAATCCGTAACTGGGAAGAATTGGCCCATGCCTTTCTAAATCAGTACAATTTTCAGTCACAAATGGCACCTGATCGATACCAAGTGACTAAAGTCAAAAAGCAAAGTACTGAATCTTTCCGAGAATATGCCCAAAGGTGGAGACATACCGCAGTGCAAGTTATCCCAGCAATGACAGAAACTGAGATGGTAATGACGTTTATTGATATCCAAGAGGCTCCGTACTACGAAAGGATCCTAGCAGGCATAGGAAAGCCCTTCTTGGAAATGATCAAACACGGAAAAATGGCAGAGATGGGCCTGAAGGCAGGCAAGATTAAAGACTTCACTGCCTTGGAAGCAGTCGCCAAAAATATACAGACTGGCAAGTATGCGAGTGATCCCAAGGGAGTACCCGATAAAGGTAGTGAAGATGTATCCCTTATTGTATAGGGGCAAGCTAGTAGACCAACCTACATTCCCCCCATTTGGAAAAAGCGAGATAATCTACCATTTCAACAACAGGCTACATTTAACCAATTCCAGGACAAGAAAAGAAAATTTGAGAGAACGGAAAATCGGGTGTTCACTCCACTAGGCGATTCTCTTGAAAATGTGTTAGCGATATTGATGGATCATAAGCAAATTACCAAACTAGCTCCACCTCTGGAACCAGGGAGCAAAAGATACAATCCAAGCCAGAGATGTGCTTACCACTCAGGATCTCCAGGACACGATACACAAGATTGTTGGTCCTTAAAGCATAAAATTCAAAATCTGATCGAAAGTGGCAGTATTGTGGTCCAACAACCTGATCAACAAAATGTCAACACCAACATTCTATTGCAGCATGATACGGAAGAAGTAAACATGATCGGGTCGAAGTTACCGAAATGTATCCAATTTGTAAGTCATACCCGAGGACGAGAGGATTACCCCCAAAGGCACGTAACAAATGTCCTAAAGTGGGAAAACTTCGGAGGAAGGTATCATAGTAATGAAAAAATTAGAGGCGATCCGAACCAAGTAAATCTGCTAGCTTAAGGCGATAAATGCGCCAACATCGGGATACAAGACATTTCTTCACTCAACTATCGAAAAGCCAAGAAAAGGGGATGATAAAATTGCTAGCGGACCTCGCCAACGGAAAAATCACTTGGGGGAATGCGAACTCTCAAAGAAGAAAGATCAAATAACCTCCACAAGAGTCCGAAAATTCACCCTCTAAGCAAATCCAATGAAGAAATGCTACACTTTCGATGAGCGAAGGAAGGATTATTGAGTTGCTTACCTCTCAGAAATCCCAAGATAAAGAGCTATGATTCCACCAAGATATGTCTCTACCATTCTAACTCACTTGGACATACGACTGAGGAATGTTGGGCTTTGCGACATAAAATCCAGGATCTCATTGAAAATGGAGAGCTGGAGATAGAAATTCCCATGACCAAAATAGGCAAAAAGGCAATAAAAAGCTTAAGATGTCCACTTGAGACAGGCAGCTCAAATGAGGTGAAGGCTATGAGCGATAATCCTGGCAGAATATAAGATGGAGCGATCCTAATGCAGGAAATGACAAAGAAGACACGAGAATCCCCAAAAGGATATTCCTCCGCCAACATCAAACATCTTCTGGTCCGAAGATATCAACCACGTTCCTGATTTTATCACCTTGGATGATGAGGAGGAAATACTAATCATGTCCAAGGAAGGAAAAGCCAAAAAGGAAAATTCCTTACAAGAAATGCGACAACAGTTCGAGGGAGATTTCATGATCGAGTACTCTCAAGCCCAGGAAAAGTGTGAAGGAAAAGGTAGCGAGGTTGTCGGGGAAACCAACCCATCAAAGAATCAAGATTTTATACCTTTTTACGATGGGTCCAGCTCAAGCATCCCTGAGGAATGTACTGAACCAGGAAGCGATCAAGTTATGGCCATAAGTGAAGACAGTCAAAACCAAGAGGTAACCTCTGTCGCAATTCTTGAAAGCGACACAACCACTGACAACTGGACTATCAGGCCTCAATTATCCGAAAAGATGTAGATCCAGGGGATAAAGTTGCGAGTTTCAGAAGATGTTGCGACGGTATCACTTCCTTTATAGTATGCTTTTTATTTTCCATGCATGTATAGAAAAAAAAATCAAAAAAAAATCAAAAAAAAAGAGAAAAAGAAAAAAAAAGGAAAAAAAAGAAAAAAGAAAAAAGAAAAAAGAAAAAAGAAAAAAGAAAAAAGAAAGAAAAAGAAAAAAAGAAAAAAAAATCAAAAATCAAATCATTCAGGTTTCAGTTCATCAAGCCTGAACTACGAAAGACCTGATCTCCCCTCTTCAATGGGAGTACGTAGGCAGCCATTTATGGCGCGGTCAAACCAAACAAAAACCCAAAACCTAAACCAAACACTTTTCAACCAAACACTTCTCAAACCAAACACTTCTCAAACAAACGCTTCTCAAACAAACACTTGTCAAACCGTTTATCTTATCAAGGAGGAACTACACAGACCTGATCTCCCACACTCACGGGAGTACGTAGGCAACCACTAGTGGTACGGTCTAACCCTCAACAGAAACGTCCAAATCCAAACGTCGATCCCAAAAACGACCCTCCAAGTCAGCGACCTATGTAGAGAAGACCCAACAACACTGCAATGTCATTCCATCAAATCTGGCACAAATCCCAGAAAGGAAGAAACAACGATATGCCAAGACAACCAGCAGCGAGGACCTTCAAAGATTCGACACCCTTAATCATGAGTCTTCAGCGAATTAGAAGAAAATCAAGACCAATTGCAATAACAAGTCAGGAATAAGGATTGAAGGCATCAAAACCTAATTCCTATACTTGTTCACCATCTGGTACAGAGAAAAAAGTCTCTTGCGATCTCAGCATCTTATCAGCCCATCTGTCAAAGCGACTATCCTGCATAACAAGCAAAGTCAGGCAATTTCAAAATCAACGACAACCCGATATTACGACCACTACAACAAGACTTGGGCAATCTCAAAAACAGTGACAACTCAACACTGGGGCATTTATCAAACATCTTAAAGAGGAAAATACCCCAGTCAACACCATCAGCATGTTCCATCATCATCAAAAGCTTCCCTCACATCAGTTCATTAGCGATTCAGATATTAATCATTTGCGACTTCATCAACAAAGAGAGTTTCTCGTATGAATCCCCGACACCAGTATGCGAAAGGACTGGGGCATTTTCCGATTCCAAGAAAGCGAAGGATTTTAAGGCGGGATCAGGCCTCTCATTAAAAGAAGTAAAACTCCTAAAAGAAATCATGGCGACATTAGCGTGCCCCTACGAAAAATGGGGAAAATTCTCAAAAAGTTCTTAACTCAAGGCTAATGACAAAAGGTCTAGCGAATGAAATCTTCACCGATAAATGTGTTAATTTGCGTCAAATCCTCATAAATTGAGGCCTCTACACTGAAGTTTAAAAGTTCGACAGCGAAAGAACGAGCTGCACCCTCCAGGGATATCAGTGGCATTCAAGTTATCAATTAAGCCGGGTTGCAAATCAAATATTCAAGGAAATGGGGCACAAGCACCCAACAGCGAAAGAAAACTCCAAATCACCTCAAAAAGGGAGAAGCACTACATCAACGTACATTTCTATCAAGTGTAACATCAGGTAGAGTCTGGCAAAGTAAACCTTTGAATATTACTTCAGCAAAGGTATCAGAAGATCCGATATTCAAAACCATTATCTTCAAGTCAGCGTGACATCAAGACAGTTCATTGATAAAAGTTTTGATTACCACCATTCGAGTGGGAACCGAAATATTTGGGCGATGTTAGCGTATTCAACTACCAGCAGGGTAGGATCTGTTATCAAACTACCATCAGGGTAGGCACCATTATAAACTACCAGCGTATGCATCAGCGACATCTCCATTTCTCTTCATCGAACAGGAATTAGCGACACCGATAAAAAGCCAAGCCATTGGAGTCAACACCAGCATAGGTATCAGCAATGATCGGTAAAGGTAAAGCGATTTGCAAAAACATTTTAGCATGCATCATAACATTCATTGCATTGCGATATGCAATATGCGATATGTGATACGCGATATGTGAATTTGGCCAAATACGAAAAGCGAAATGCGAAATACGATGTGCGATTTGCGAACTACGATTTGCAAAAACATGTTAACATTCATCATCACATTCACTACATTGTGATTTACATCATTAAAAATACCTTTTCATGTTTTAAGTGTCTACTAATCTTTATCATGTCCATTCCATTACATTGCATGAACATGATAAAGAGGGGCATCTGTAGACACTCGAAATTTTATTCTCCTATTACTAACTATGTAGGATGGGAAAAAGCGTCTTTTTCACTCCAGAGGTAATCCTGGAGGACCACAATATCAATTCTAACCCTGGAAATAGACCCAAGAGATCCAATTTTCAACCCCGGAGATAACCACAGGAAATGTTTTAAACCCGAGATAACCCCGGAAAGTCGGGGTTTAACCCTGAAATAATCACAGGAGATCATGCAAAGCTCGGAGTCAACCCCGAGAGGTCAAGCCAACCTCAGAGATAACCCTGAGGACATTTAGAGTCAACAAAATGACAATCTCAAAGATATCCCTGTGAAAAGATGGCTATAAATGTGTGAAAACCGGAGATAACCCCGGGAAGGGCAAAATGGTCATTTTGCCAACTCAACTTCACTTCAAATCAAATACACTCATTTCAGCTCAAATTGATTCAAAATTTGTCCCTCAAGACTCATATTTTAACTTCGGAGCGAAAACTACGCAAAACGGCTCACCGGATTGCCTAACGGAAACCCAGGAATACTATTTCAGTCATGGACCCATCTTCTCAGAATCAAAAAAGGGCAAATCATATGTCATTTTGTAGCTCTCAGAAAGAGCTTTTCGGAATGGTATGGCACGCTTCCATCGGACTCCCAGATTGAAAGTTATGAACGACCGAGCGAATAACGCGTTGTCCGAATGTACTGATCGCGACATCTACGGGACCCACATCATACTGGTAGCTTGGGTAGCTTGGGCAAACGGCCATGCAGTCAACCTCTGAAATTAGTTCTATAAATATGGGGCTTGGGGTCAGCCATTTGGAAGAGAAAATAGCGAGGAAACCCTGTCCAATTGGCTTTGTACACACCATAAACTGAGTATTTGCTTATTTCAAACACTTTTGAGCTTATATTCTGTCATATTTGTACCAGAAGGAGTCGAGTATTCATCCATCTAGAGTCATAGAAGCCTTCTTTGGTAGTTCACTGTAAGCCTTCTTACATATTATAAAGCCTTTCTCTCCATCTTGACAAACACTATTCTACACATTGAGAGTCGTGTTGTGCGCGTTTGCCCGGACTTTGGTCCGTGGTTTTCATTTCTATTTGTATATATATACTTATATATATGTATTTATATATTTTTATACGGACTAACATTATCGAGTTATGCCTCGATTGAGCCTGAACTTGATTGATTCGAGCGCTTATTTGCTTATATATATATATATATATTTATATATATAAACATGTTGTCGGTATATCCGATGAGCCTAGACTTTAGTCCAGAGCGTTTAATTGCTTATATATATATATATATATATATATATATATATATATATATATATTCTTATATATATAATTATTATCGAGACATATCTCGATGAGCTGGATTTTACATCCTATTGCATTTACTCGCTTTTATATATATTTATATATATAACTGTTGTCGGACATATCCGATGAGCCTGTATTTTACATCCGATGCATTTACTCGCTTATATATATATATATATATATATATATATTATATATATAACTGTTGTCGGACATATCCGATGAGCATGGATTTACATCCGGTGCATTTACTCGCTTTTATATATATATATATCTCTGCACACACACACACACACACACACACACACACACACACACACATATATATATATATATATATATATATATATATATATATATATATATATATATATATATATATACATTCTGTCGGCCCTGAGTTTCTCCGTGGCTTTTTACAACTTTTTTTATATTTCGTCTCCGCCTTGAGTTCACTTCGTGGCGATTGATAGCTTTTACAGACTTTCTTTATATTCAATCCACTTTGAGTTTACTTACGTGGCGGTTGACAACATTATTGCTTTATTTACATTTTGATCCCCGTGGAGTTGCTTGCGGTGGTTGATCATGCACACACACACATATATATATATATATATTATTCTGATATATATATATATATATATATATATATATATATATATATATATATATATATATATATATATATATAACTGCTTCGCTTTCATACAAATTGCGTTATCATGTGAGCCTAGGAATCATGTGATCACAGATTCATCCCATTGGATCTAGATTCGGTTCCCATGATGGACTTTTCAGCTTGTAAGCAGCTTGTATATTATTTTACAGTGTCTGAATTTCCTTGGATGGCTGTCATGCCCATAAGGAATTCGGCACTGCTGTATATTATTTTGTTGTATATGCTTCACATCTCGAAAATAAAAGCAAATAAACCGAACATATAGACAATAAAATGGGAGCATGAAAAGGTCTCAATTCCTATTGAACATACGGGTTTGAACACCTCTTTTACAAAACTTCATTGATATATCCTGGTTAAAACTGAATTTTTACTATAAATTCAAGCCCGGTGTATATAGGTGCGAACGAGGCCTCGCACTACTTTCCAAATAACTGCACATTGATCCACACATACACACACACACACACACACACACACACACACTTGTATAACAGTTTCTTTGAAAAGTGGCGGTCACCGTGGCAACACGGATGTCGGGGGGTGCCTAACACCTTCCCTCCGCATAATCAAGCCCCCGAACCCTTAATGAATCTCGGTTTCACCGACCCGTTTAGCAGTGTCATATCACTCGGTCAATGTGCAAACCTTTTTGGTTGCGTTGGTGCAACCAGTTAAACACACCAACTGGCGACTCTTACAGTCAATCATCGACATTACACATGTCGGACCTTTTTCACTTGTTTTTTCAATCAAATCTCACATTAACATGAGAACACCAAAGAACAAGTAACGAAAAGGGACATTCAAAAATCCCGACGTCGATAATAATAATTATTTTAAGTTGAAAAAAGTATTTGGGTAATATAGTATTTTTCTAATTTTAATTTATTTTTTAAATTCTGCAATGCGTTCGAACACGGGGTAATTCTTGTATATATATATATATATATATATATATATATATATATATATATATATATATATATATATATATATATATATATAAAACCTTTCTAAAGCAAACCATATACACGGACCAAAAGCAAACTGAAAAAAACAATAACGCGGGTCTCAAAAAGTGGGTCATCTGTATAAACGACAAAAAACTCATCCCCAAGTCTTTTCTATCTGTCTCTACCTCTTCTCTATCTCTCAGCCAAATCGAACGAATTAACACAACAACATCCAAAAATTGAACTGAATCTAGCCTCAAAGATCTGTAAAAGTTTAGGATATGAGTCGTATATATATGAGATAACTGTATTTATGTTTCAGATTCAATTGATTCGTTGGAGTACTGTGTAAACTCTAGAATTTCTTTGGGGGAGAAGAAGGGATTGACAGAGGAAGACTTATATAAGAAGGTAATTATTAAATAATAGAAAATTATATCCAGTATTTAGTATTTTATTAGAAGGGAATTGAAAACACACAACCTGATCGTGCTATTAATCATTTTCTGGATGTGCATGGGTTTTGATTAAACATGTTCTACTTCAACCGGTGTATGTTTAATTGTTGATATTGATTATGGTAAATATCGGTAAAGTTAGATTTATTGTAGACCTTTATTTTAGACCTTTTGTAACATCATCAGAGACTCTCTAATCATGCAGGCCATTTTCTCCCCGAGGAGGATGATAAGTTTCTTGAGAGAGTACGAGCTACAATTGAAGAAGAGGAGTGCCAGACAAAGTTGCAGCTGATGCTGGTACTGCTAAGGATGTCATTGCATCTGCTAAGGAAGCTAGGAAAATCATCCAGAGTCATTGATTAATCTCAGAAGATCTAAGCAGTGGTAAAGGTGGAGATAAGGAAAGTAGTGTAAGACCCCAGTTTTTATGAATAAATATGATTTTTCTATAATTATCATTTTTAAATATTATGGAATGAATTTGTTATAATGTTATAGTTGTGGGTAGTATTTATAAATTCTGCAAAGTATGTAAGTTGTTATAATATATTCGATTGGTCGGGGAATATTCGTTTTAGTAGGGAATATTCATACAACATCGCAATCATTGGTGGACCCCACAGTAGAATTATTGTTGAGTTGAGAAAACGACAAAAATATTTTTATAAAAATAACGGCGGAAGTTTTACCGTTAATACTGTTGAACTAATTGGTAGTAAAAGTACAGTAATACGCGTAGTTGCATAGTAGCACATGGTATTGATTATTGATGCTTACATGAGAAGTCACTCAGTTATACTCAATTATTGCTACAGTAATTGTTGCATCATATCTCTCATATTATTGATTCGATTATTGTCACATTATCATCTGCATTATATGATATATTATTAAATCAATAATTGAGACGACAAAGTTATTCATATTATTAAATTGCAATATTTATAATATCTAGAAGTTCTGCCAAGGAGAGGTTTGGTCACCTAATTGCGCACCAATAAGAAGAAATCCTTATTAGAATGTCCCCCTTTTTCTTGGGAATGACTTGGTTGTTAAATATTGTGAGTTATAATATTAATGATGAATAAGTTCGTGTTGATTATAGATGAATTTGATAGTTCCATTGTGTTGGGATTATTAGTGTTAGTGGAAATCGACATCTATTCCGATGATAATTGATGTCTGAGGGTTATATTGATAAATCGGGGAATTTATCGATTAAATGAGCAATTAATTGCTACTAATTCACATGCTTATATAACTATTTGTTCACATGTGTGTACTAGTGAATCACATTCTTATACTATTAGGGGAGTTGGTGCAAGATTGATAATACTTGCATGATTAAATTAAAGATGGAGGTATAGATGGAGGTATTATACCGTAATTCGTATTTTCACATGATTATAACTATTGATTCACATAATTGAACTATTGATTCACATTATTTACTATTAGGGGAGGTGGTGCAAGTTTGATAATACTTGCAGGACTAAGTTAAAAATGAAAGAAAAGTTGGAGGTAGTGTACTATAATTTTTTGAGCCCCAAAATGTGCAATTAGCGAAACTATATTTTTCTATAAATAGAAGCTCATTCTCCCTTCATTTCTCACCAATTCACTAAAGCTATAGAGCAATTATTATAGAGAGAAGCTATAGAGAGAAAATATATAGAAGAAGAGAAACTTGCTACCTCACTATTCCAGTATCTAATTTCTTTTGAGGTAAGGGGTATTATTCCTTTTGTATTCATGAAGAGAACTTTTGTTATTCCATTCTTTATTATTCTATTGGAATAACCTGTATATGTGGGCTACCCTATACATGGTGAAATTCTTCAGTTATTCCATCCTTTATTATTCTGTTGGAATATCCTGTCTGTGCGTTTTATACCGGACCTGGTTCCGTCTTTATTATTCTGTTGGAATATCACGTGCATGCGTTTCTGACCGGACTCGTTCTCATTATTTATTATTCTATTGAATAACTCGTCTGTCATCGAAGTACCGCATGCATGGTGATTTCTGTTATTATTCCATTCTTTATTATTCTGTTGGAATATCCTGTCGGTGCATATTACTCCTGACCTGGTTCCGTTATTTATTGTTCTGTTAGAATAACCTGTCTATGCGAAGAACCGCATGTATGGTTATTTCTTTTGTTATTCCATTCTTTATTATACTCAGTTGGTTAAAAGTTTGACTTCTATACTCCATGAAATTAGTGGAATATCCTTGATATTTGCCCTTCATCTAGTATCTTTTCATGGAAATATTCTTCTGAGCATTCTTGAATTTTACTCTACAAAAAAGTATCATGTTGACAATTTGGACGTTATTAGTTCCTGATTAAATTAATTCTTGAACTTGTTTTATTGAATTCTTATATCATTGTCATCATCCTCATGTTTATATTATGTTGAAAGTCATCTGTGGCCTGTAGTGCATAGATGGACTTGGTATGATTATGACCGGGGATTATTCGGTGTAATCATGACCGTAATGTTACAAATGATGTGGTAAAAGTCCTCATTGGCCCGTAGTGCATTGATGGACAGTTGTTGGCATGATCATGACCATTGATGAATACACGAATATCCTTGGTCCGTAGTGCATGGATAATTTATGGTCGTGACCCTAATTAATATCCTTGGCCGTAGTACAGGGATGATGTGGATTATTTATTAAGCTGAGTCTCAGTGATAAAAAGTGATGAAAAACCTTTTTAAATCATAAAAGATAGTAGACTTTATTCTCTACTTGACTCTTTTATTGGATTGCTTGTTCCGCTGCAGTTAAACTTGATGTCTATTATATTTTATCAGTTTAACATTGTTGAAGGCTAATGATAATTTATCCTGCATTATTTTAGTCATAATATTTCTTACTGGGCTAGTTGAGCTCACCCTTTCTTTCACTATTCTCTTCAGGAAATGAGAATATAGGCGGAACGAATTCGGGGAATGGGTGACTGGTCTAGATGATAGTATTAGTAGTCCTCACTATTCGTGAAATAGTGTGATAATAAATGTATTGAGGACTTATTTTGAGTTTGTGTCTTTGTCTGAAGATAATGATTGTATTAAAACTCACAGCTTATGTTGTATATTTAAGTTTGTATCTGAATTTTGTACCATGTATTTGACGGCTCAGAATAGGTGATGTATACCTATTTTGGGGGCGTCACAAGTAGGGACCATATAATTGAGAGTGAAAATTGAGGACGCTTGGATGCAGTCACTAATAAGTAATTTGGAAACTAGGGATCAGAAGGACCAGGTGCTGGCAGGGCTTGTGATTCTCTAACGAGCTTGCCCCTAGAATTTTATCACTATTACCATGGCAGCAATACTAATATGGGGACTCTTATTGAGGTGATTTTAGTAATGTTGTGCTTAAATTCTTGGTATCTTGCTTGGCACTAGCTTTTTACTTAAAAATCTACGTGGTTACACGATTGTTACTTGTAATAAAGCAATTTTGATCACCTAATATTTAGTGGCAGCTTTTGTGTTTTATTGGCACTCATATAAAATTGCAACTGCCTTCTTGAAAAGTATATGCATACACTTGGGTATATATGCATTAGCACAAATTTTTCTTGGCCTAATGTTGTGTTTAATCATTTCCCTTTATTCACTAATGTGTTTTGTGTCTGTCATAGCTCCTTGCTTACAGATGAAGCCTTGAGAAATTGAGACTAATATGACTAATTGACTTTTCTTCAACTGATTGCTAAATTTTTTAGGATGGGAGCTATCCATTATGTTGCTATGGAGCAACCTCATCAATTTTGGAAGCAATGAGAGATTTTGTTATGCAATCGTGGGTAGTTTCATCACCGAATGAGATTTTAAGAAGGGAACCTTACTTGGTAGTCTCTCTCATTATTTCTTTGTTTAATTGTATTCATATATATTTTCCCAAAGTCTTATTACACTTGAAAGCTTTGTGGGTGTCATATGGACCACATTTGAACTTGAAGATATTTGGAGAGAGGAGTCAAATATTGGGACGTGTCCTTGGATGATCGATTTGAAGAGGATTTGGACCAAGTTGAAACTATGCAAAACCAAAGAACTTCCTTAGCGGTGGAAAGAATGCCCGTGTTTGGAAGCTTCTTACAGCTTCTGTCTCGTTAGGTAAAACCTCGTTGTGTAGATCTTCATCCTAAGGTGGCACTGTAGATTTGCATTAAAGACTATATGAAAGGGTTGAGTTTCTCATATCGAATATATATATATAAAGACGACTATAAAGACCCCGCCCCCCTCCCTCGCATCCATCGTGGTCTTCTCCTCCCATCCATATCTGAGTTATTTTCTAATTTTTTTCGCTTTTGTTGGCTTACAAATTACATCTAATTCTAAAATTTAATTGTCGGTGATGATAAATGAAAATTGTTGTAGTTTTTGAGTTGCATTTTTTTTTGGGATGGGGGGGAAGGGAAGGAACTATAAATTTAGGTCAGTTATCTTTTTTATATGTTATGTTAAAATACAAATAGTGGAATATAAACATGTAGTTATTTACAGGTCGTAATTTTCGAAGAGCTACCCTCCTTGTATAATAATAGCAATTGTCCAAAGCTGGTGTAATATTACCCTACAACCATATCTTACAAACACTCTCATTCTAGACTGTTGATTATCTGAGAGAGAGCAATGAAATTTTTGTTTTGTTGTATTTGGTTTGTGCAGTTACAACCTTATGATGGCTACTTTTACTAGTAGTTCGACCTTTTCTTACCCAATGTGCATTTCCTTTAAGGAATACTATGTTCAAGTGTTCTCCTTTTTCTTTTTTGGGTCATTTGATAGAATGTTTGATTGATCCTATGGGATTTCCATTTTTTGGACGAAGGTAGTATACAAAATTAAATGTGAGAAAAATCCAGGCTCTGGATTTGTTTAATTCCACCTAGGCGTCGAGCGTGTCCTCTACTGCCTAAATTTAAAATAAAAAATAAGAATTAATATATACCAACTTTTGAGGTACTCAAGCAGTTGAGTTATTATTGGTGAACTAAACCATGTGAAGGTACCAATCCCTCTTCTTCCTTTAACATTTATAATGACATAAGCTTGCCACATAAGAAAGTTTTATATTTTTAAATGTATAGATCAATGCTAAAAGGTTGGAGTTATCTGTTATATATGAAAATTAGTCTCTATCTGTAAGACAATAAAAGGGATCTACCCTGTATTTAGTCCGATGATAAGGTTGGAAGTTTTAAAATCTATAATGAATTTATTTTGTCATATTTACATTTTGTTTTCTCTTGTAGTTGGAAGCAACAAATTTAACCTACCAATTTGTTTTCCATGTGCTACTCTCTTACTTTTAAAGTATTATGAAATAGGAGCCAAGCCTTGGCATTGTAGACTGGTTTACATGTGGATCTTCTGGTTATGCTATTTTTGGTGACCTGAATTTGTTAGAGAGAATTGGTCATGAAGACAGATACTCGATATATTTTTGTGGTGGAGTAGGTATGCTTGTTCATTTTTGTTTGTAATGGCTTTGCTATTGATGCTTCAATATAATTTTGGAAAACTGTCTCTTGTAGCTTGCAATATTCCAGCGCCTGACTGAAGATCACGTATTTATTACAACAAAAGGATACCCTGATATTGTCACAAGGTAGCGTAAAAGTTTAAACAGTTCAGGTGAATAATAAAGCTGGTATTGGTTTGTTTCTAGATATTGTCCTGAAAGTCTATTATATATTAATTTCTAATTAAGTTAATAGGCATGTTCATGGATTATAAATAATATAATAGCAATCAATACGAATTGATGTGTAATTGCAGGAAGATTTGATAGTGAGCATGTTGGAGAAGTGCAAGCACTCTCCTTGTAGTTCAGAGACGAAATTATGAAGTGTACTCTCTCTCTCTCTATATGTAGATATATACTTTGATTGAAGAACTTTGGTAGCTTTAGATGGTTAATTGTAAAGATAATGAATGATTATGTAGTGGATGATTTTATTAAGTTAATAATATTTGAGTTTTTTGTATTTTTGCCATTATTTGCTATA
Source organism: Panax ginseng (assembly GCA_020205605.1). Classification (NCBI taxonomy): domain Eukaryota; kingdom Viridiplantae; phylum Streptophyta; class Magnoliopsida; order Apiales; family Araliaceae; genus Panax; species Panax ginseng. Next base: position 18,434,160 of record CM035134.1, read on the forward strand.
GGGACATTGAGCCACCTAGGTACATAAAAAGAACGTCAAATTTTGATTTGGCAACAATATAATTCGTTACCAAAGCATTGAACAAGTTTTAATATAGCAACAATTTTTTATACATTTAGCAACAAATTTTCGTTGCTAATGGCATTAAAAATATAATATTTGGCAACGAAAAATTATCCTAATAATAATGGAGAGGATATTGCTGCTAATACTAAAATAAAAGGCAACATTTTTTATCGTTGCAAATCATATCAACTTTCATTGCACATATAAAGAAACAACAACATATAATGTCGTTGCTAATCGATTTACTTTCGTTCTTCTATTGATAAATAACCAAGAACTAACATTTTCGATTCTTGATTCAAAGATAATGTCGTTGCCAAATAATATAATCAGAACGAAAATCGCTGCTAAAAGTTTACATTCATGAACGAAAGCAAGCTTAGGCAATAATTTTCATTATTTACCGCAAATCGAAAATGCATGGTCGTTGCAAAAAAAAAGGAGTTCATTTCGTTGCCAATTAGCGAGGCTTTTGCAACGAAATGGGGTTTTTAGCAACGACATTTTAATTATTTCAACAATATATTTTGTTGCTAAAAGATCGATGTCTGTGTACGAAAGCTAAATTTCGTTGCAAAATGTATTACTTTTGGTAACGAAAAAAATACGTTCGTTGCGGAACAATTAGCAACGCTCATTTCCCAATGAAAGATGCAACTACTGTAAAGTCGTTGCCAAAACCCTTTAGCAATGAAATTTGTCACCTTTAGCAATGAAAATAGGTTGTTTCTGAAGCCCCATTTTTTGTAGTGTGTAACCCTTTAATGGGAGATTGATTGTTTAAACTTTTGAGTTTAATTATATCCTTTGTTTATAGCTAGTTAGTTATGCTTTAATTGGACAGTGAACACCAAATCTGTGGGATTGAAGTGCCCGGATTTGGGGGTGTCACAAGGAATGTGAGAAGAGTTTTCAAGAGCTCAAAAAGAGACTCATTTCGGAACCTGTTCTGGCAATGCCATCTGGTTCGGATGGATTTGTTATCTACAATGATGCTTCATGCAAAGGGTTAGGATGTGTTCTCTTGCAACATGGAAAAGTCATTGCCTATGCCTCACGACAACTCAAAGAATATGAGAGGAATTATCCTACTGTTGGGTAAAATCTAATTACGCACAATACGCAAGTATACGTGGTAAACAAGTAATAAAGTGATAAATAGAGTATCGTTCCCACAGAGACAATTTAATAAGAAACTTAACTTCACAATTATCAATTTCCTATTAATCCTAATTTTATTAAACTATCCAATTCAATGATTAAAAATAATTATTCTAAAAAAAATAATTAGATTATCACAAACCAATCACAAATATCAAAATCTAGAATTTCAAACAATTAATGGAGAATTAGACTTATGATTTCACCCTAAGCTTCACTCTGATTTTAGCACTTTTATTCCAATTCAACTCACTATTCCAGTTAATTAATCAAGAACACGAACGTAGTATTAACCACCTCTCGATGCACTAATAACGTATTAACGTCAATCCACAATTAAGATAGAAATCCGTTAAACACCTTAAGCAACTAACTCACTATATCTCTATGTGAATTACAATTGAAGAAGGTTGAAGAATAAGTTCTCTATCCGATTACATGCGGTGTCAAGCATATCTCTACCTTAACACTCATCAAGTTTAAGTTATTAACAAAATCCTGAACACATGCTATATCAACTAGGTCTAGATTTGAATATCCTCTCTCGATTCCATCCAAATCCACAAAGAATTGTTGATCAGACAATTCATAGATTCAAGCTCAAATTAATATAGATAAACTGGAAATAGCTTATTAAATTGAAAATCAAAGCTTACAAAACCATCGATTCGCTTAAAGATCCATCACAAGCCTAAAAAGTGAATTAGTTCATAATAAACGAAATAAACACTGAATAAATCATGGAAATCATCCTTTCAATTACAAATAATAGTCTAAGACGAAGAATATTTAAAAACACCCTTCACGTAGCCTAGAATCGCAATCGTCTCGAAAATCGCCTTGAAATACTCCTCCAACGCTTGCTTAGAAAAACTAAAATTAATCTTCGTAATTTGCCTTGTGTGTCTCCTAATCTCAGTGTTTGTTGCTCATTATATACTACAACATGTATTCTGATTAAAGTTCTATGCCAAAACGAGTCCCAAGTCATCACCATCAATTAAACTCCATACTTGTAGCAATAGAAACCAACTAGAATTCTTCAATTTCGAATAAGCAAGCCCCAGCTCGATGTTTCCCTTTGCACAAGCTTTTGACCCATTACCGGTACCATTCTCGCTAATGCTCTGCTCGGACCCCGACCCTACCGGCTACCAATCTGTCAATTAATTTTGCTACTAGAACCTCCTCTGCTAAAACTTCCATAACTTTTAAACCGGGAAGAGTTACGAGACCCGTGACCTATCAAATCGAAGCTATCGACGAGATCTACAACTTTAGTTCTTTGAGCTTTTAGAAATAACAAACGTATGACTGTTGAAATTGCATCGGAATCAGCTGCTGCTGTGTAATGACAACCGAAACAACTCTTAACTTTGTCTTTGTTGGTAAAAGGCCATACTCTCGCATCTGAACTTCCTATTAGACTGATGCAAGACGTTCCGGGATGCCATGAAAGAGTTCCTCAACATAATTCAAGTTCCACGCCAAGAATATGCAATACACATGAAATGAACATGAAAACCCGAATGATACCCGTAATCGCTTTTCCTTGCAAATTTTATACCAATAGTTACTCACTCCGGTTTCAAACATAAAATCTACAAAATGAAACAAAATGCATGAAAAGTAACTAAGAAACACGAGATTAAGCAAATAATTCAAGTAATAGATGCCGGATAAGTAGGTATAAAACCGATTTATCACCTACTCATGATTTGGATTTGGCAGCAGTCATTTTCGCATTGAAAATTTGGAGAAACTACCTGTATGGGGAGAAAGTGGAGATCTATACGGATCATAAAAGCCTCAAATATTTCTTAACCCAAAAGGAACTCAACATTCGGCAACGACGTTGGCTCGAGCTGTTGAAAGATTACGACCATACTATTTAATACCATCCTGGAAAAACAAATGAAGTAGCTGATGCATTGAGTAGAAGATCATATGTGGGTATGAGTGCGATATTGTCAACGCAAAGACCCATTTGTATAACTTGTAAAGGATGGAGATAGAGTTAAAGACTCCTGGGACCCACATGTGACACCCCCAAATCTAGGTTACCCGACCCCCGAATTTGGTGTTCACGATCCACAATATAATACCATCTAACTACCCATTTTAATATAAATAGGAATACATAACTCATTAACATAGATTATTAATACATAAGTCCCAGGTCTACTAACCTTAACATTACAGACATACCCCTTTAGATATACAAAAAGGGTTTACAATACAATACAACATAATAATAATATTGTTCATCATAACTAATTCATAACTATTCCTTTTCCTTTGTTCTTCTTCACAACACCTTCTGCAACTTCGTCCCTAGCTAAAAAGTTTTATTTATAGCAAGGGTGAGCAACAAGTTTGCTCCGCAAGTTAAGAGATACAATAAAGATATAGAAATCAATATCAAACCTTCTCACATTCTACGCAACAATAATTCGATAATGAAAGAGTACAACGCTTTTAAGGTTTTCTATGATATTCAAATGAATAATCAAGAATTAATTCTATGAAACAGCAAAGTGGAGTGTTTTCCAGATTTATGCTGAGCGATCCATTGGATCTTGAACTTCTCTTCTCGAGTAACTATCAAAGTTAAACTTTGATATACCCAGGTGTATCAGATAACCATAACGATTAAATCATACCCCTCTGCAAGTATATAAAGTGATCAGCTTTAGTATATCCTATATTATGCATAATATTTAATCGCGCACAAAGGCCGAATACTCGACCAATAAAATATTCCCTTTATATAAAAGGTTGTTCTTCTCAGTCTTAGAATCAAGATTTTGATTTTACAACAAAATACTGTGATTTCAAATTCTACTTACTTCTCGATCTAAGCCAAAAATAATTGACATCGATCCATCGATAATAATTTAATTCTCTTCTCGAACCTATCAAGTTCTAACAAATGTTAAATCTAACAAGAATAATTAGCTAAGACATTTCTCAACATAATTCGATAATAAACAGAAATTATCTATACTGTCAATTCTAGCTTCTACGGATATGTATATCCAACAACAGTTATTCTATGAATGTATATATTCTGAATCAGTAATTCATTTTGACTTATTAAACATGCAGTAACTGCGAAAAATCAACAATAAATTCTCTGGACGTGGTGTAATTAGCAATAATTAACCACTAATAATAATTAAACAATATTAACTCAAGGTTGAGTTAGGGAACTTGCCTCTTCCACTGATTACAGCTACACAATAAACTTATCTGCGTTCGTAAGACCTATAACCAATAATATCGGTCTCACAATTAGCACAATAATTTAAAACACACAACACTATAATTCACAGTCAAACTTCTCCTAGACACATTACCCCATAGCCACATTAGTGTTTATAAACTATATAAACACATAACAAGTCTAACTATTTTGGTCTGGTTGGATTTCGGTCCATTCTCGGTGATCTGGTCACCCTATCCGACAATTAACACAATATTGTCAATTAAACTCGGTTTCTAAGCTTCAATATTATTTTAGATAAGTCAAAATATCATTTATAATATTTTTTTTGGAAGCTTTTAATAATTTATAAACAATTATTATAATTTATAATAATTTTTCAAACATCGGAATCATTTTTAAATGATTTAATTACCAACTAATCTCATCATTATTAATATTTAATAATATAAAAATATTAATAACATACTTATCAAAATATTAAAGTTATTTTTAATAACTTAAAATTTTTTAAATCATCAATATTCTACTTAAATGATTTTTAAAATATTTGAAATCATTTTTAAATCATCACCATTAAAAATGAAATTATCATCAAAATATTAAAAGTCATTAATTATAACTTAAAATATTTTTAATCATTTTTCTCATTTTTAAATGATTTTTAAATCAATAAAATCATTTTAATTCATTTATTTGATATAATAATTAAATAAATCTAATATCATTAATATTAATTTATTAATAAAAATTTTCCAAAAATATTAAAAGTTACATTTTATAACTCAAAATATTTTTAAACACTTTATTCTTATTTAAAATAATTTTTAATAATATTAAATCATTTTTCTCTAATTTATTTAATACACTAATTAAATAAATTAAATACCTTTAATATTTAAATAATTATAAATATTAAAGAAAATATTCCAAATAATCGTAAATTATTTTTCATAATTTAAAATAATTTTTAAAACTATTTTTGGTAATTTCTATAATTTATTTCTATTTTTAATCATTTTCTGGAAATATCAGAAATTAAAAAAATAAAAACCGTCGCTATAAGGCTTTAGCGACACAAAGCGTCGCTGTTGGTGTACTTGAGCTCAAGAACACTGACAGCTTCGTGTTCAACCTGCCATGTTTGACCAATCAAAACATCCAATCCAAAGCGTTTCTGGGCTAACTGAAATTTTGATCATGTAGTGGACATGTAACACTATATTTACCAATCAACAACTCAATCATAAAACATCAGATCATGAAGTTCTGGTCATCCTAAATCACTGTCAGACGTGACCTGGGTTTTCTAGAAACCCAGGCAGTTCGACCTGATACATTCCAGTCCAAATTAATCTAAGTTCTGGTCTTGATTCAAGTTATCTTAAGGTTCAAATATATACTCCTTATGTTAAGGAACAACAATAAAACAGCAAATCAATTTATCATCAACAGAATCAACATGAATCACACGGTCAAAGTATGTCAGACAATGATGTTCTTATTTTTTTTTGGGTTTTCCAGAAAAGTAAAAATCAGCTCGGGTGGTCTACTTTGACCACCTCTCACGATTGATCTATTGAGGTTATAAGAGATCTAAAGACCCATATCTATAGTACACATAACCAGCTACAAGATGTACCAAACAACAACATCAAACAACCTAAATCTGTCGATCCGAAATAATTAAAAAGGTCACGACACGGTTTTTAAATTCGGGTCACCATTTTTTCATGCGGTCAACGTCGGTCAATGGGTTTTAACCTTAAATAACTTCGAATCCAGACATGTAATGGCTATGCTACCACTTGCAGATTAAAGACCATATACTAGACTACAAATTACAACTTTAAAACATCAAAAACAACAAACGAACAAGAATCCGTGGCTCCTGACATTAGCTTCTCAGACCACAGAAATTGCTCAAGAATAGATTTTGAAAACTTGAATTTTTACCCACTTTGATGCTATGGACCCATGATCGATCAACATAGATCAACTAAAAATACCATATAACACAGATATAAACACTTAAACACAATTATTTTCTTAGCATACATGATCTAGGTTGAGTTTGGGTTTTACTTTCTCTTGTCCAATCTTTGATCCTTGCTCTCCAAATTTGATCTAGGTGTTCTCAGAGGTTAAAGAGTGACTGAATCACTTAACAAATTCGTAGCTTTGGATGAGAGAGAGAGAGTTGGGTAGTGTTAGATAGCCAATAAGCTTGATATGTGAACTTTCTCTCTCCTAGATCTCTTATATCAAAGATGTAATGAATCCAAGTGTGCAAGGTGGCAAGATATGGATTAGATTTGGGCTGATTTCCAGTACATGGGATAATCTTAAGTGATGACTCACTGGATCTTGCAAATCTTTTAACTAAATATCTAAGTAAAGGGGTATTTTGGACTTTGTACATGAAATTTTAATGACATACATTGAATTTACCAACCCTTAGGGTTTGACCCTTAGGGTTTGACCCTTAGGGTTTAACCCTAAGGCTCTAACCCTAAAGTTTTACAACTTTAGCTTCTAGGATTTTCTAAATTAGGATTTTTAAAATAGAAAATTAAGATTTTAAAAAATATAATTAGTGATCCCTAATTATATTAAAGGTTACTAATCACATTAAAGTATATTAATCACTTTAGAGCTTATTAATTAGGATTAGGGTTTCCTAATTAGGGTTTAGGATTCCTGAATTAAAAATTAGGGTTTCTCAGCTTTCGATTAGGGTTCTTAACTACGCGTTAGGGTTTCAAATCTTGAGATTAGAGTTTCCAATCCCTTATTAGGGTTTATAAATATTGTACCCTACCCGACCAATCATTGATTAACATTCTATACAGTACAAACACGTACTCATCAGTATAATTATTTCAATCATATTTTCAATCAAATCCCTATCCGGACTTAGGGTTAGGGTTTCTATTCTCCATTAAGCACAACTCCACTCTAATTTCTAAGTCAATACACAAATTGACTACTTCTCGATACTCGTATCACAGATACACAGTACAATATTTAATAAAAAAAATTTATTCGTGAAATTTGGATTATTCGAAATCCCGGGTTATCACACACATGATGATGGTGAATATACGAGTAGAATCGACTTTAATCGATAAAGTTAAAGCTGCTCAAGCTACTGGACCAAAATATGCGCGTGAAGAAGAAGAAAGTGCGAGAAGGTGTTATTCTAGAAGCAAGAATCGATGAAGAAGGAATACTTTGAGTCAACTCCAGACTTTGCGTTCCTAACGATTCTGACTTGAAACATAGAATCTTGATGGAGGAACACAACACACCATTTGCAATCCATCCTGGTAGTACCAAAATGTATCATGATCTTCTACATACATTTTGGTGGAACAATATGAAGAGACGGATCGCGAAGTTTATCTCGAGGTGTTTAACATGTCAACGTGTAAAGGCGGAGCATCAAGTGCCAAAGGGTCCATTACAACCACTTGAGATTCCAAAATGGAAGTGGGAACACATTACCATAGATTTCATTATGGGTCTTCCCAAGGTTTCTCAAGGCATAGATGCGATTTGGGTTATTGTTGATAGATTAACTAAGTCTGCTTATTTCTTGTCGATACGGGAGACTTATTCCCTTGAACGTCTTGCTCGTATGTACGTGAATGAAATTGTGAGATTACATGACATGCTAGTATCCATAGTTTCGGATCGTGACCCAAGATTCACTTCACGATTTTGGGTTAGCTTGCAGAAAGCTATGGGCACGAATATATGATTCAGTTCGGCATACCATCCTCAAATGGACGGGCAATCAGAAAGGACTATTAAAACTCTTAAAGATCTATTAAGACTCTGTGTCCTTAATTTCAAAGGAAGTTGGGATAAGTATTTTCCATTGGTGGAATTCTCGTACAACAACAGTTATCAAGCAAGTATAGGCATGGCTCCATTCGAGGCGTTGTATGGACGAAAATGTCGTTCTCTAGTATGCTAGAGCGAGGTTGGTGAAACAACATTGTTGGGACCAAATTGGTATGCATGACTACAGAAAAGATCCAAATGATCCGACAACGTATACAAACGACATAAGATCGACAAAAGAGTTATGCGGATCTTCATCGAAAAGACGTGCAATTTGGTATTGGGGATCATGTATTGTTACGTGTTGCTCTATGGAAGGGAGTTACAAGATTTAGAAAGAGAGGAAAGCTCAATCCACGATTTATTGGTCCATTTTAGATTCTTGACCGAGTAGGAAACGTGGCCTATAGACTCGTGTTACCTCCAAGCATGTCTTGTGTTCATAATGTTTTTTACATATCTATGCTTCGTAAATATGTAAAAGACCCAAACCATATTATTGAATTAGACCCAGATGAGATAGCCGAAGACCCAAACCATCATGATCTACTTTACTCTTCTAATGGATTGCTATTTTCGCTGCAGTTGTTGATCTAATATCTTAGTTATAATATTCTTTATTGGGCTAGTTGATCTCACCCTTTTCTTTCATTGTTCTCTTCAGGAGATGAGAATATAACTAGGACTAGCCGGGGAATGGAGTGATGGTCCAAGATGGTTACTATAGTAGTCTTCACTATTCTATAAAATAGTATGACAATAATTGTAATGAGGACTTTATTTGAGTTTGGATATTGTCTACGAGACAATATTTGTATTGAAACTCACAGCTTATGTTTTGTCGTATTTTACACGACAATTAATAGTTGTATATAGGAAGTTTGTATTTGGATTCTGTACCATGTATTTGGCGACTTAGAATGGGTTGTGTAGACCTATTTTGGGGGCGTCACATGAGAGTTCTTTTCTTTGTGACTAAATATCTAAGTCTACGGGGCTTGAAGAGTGCAGAGTTTCATTTTCTGTGTGACTAAACCTTTAGTGGATTTCTACTCGAGTAGTAGAAGAGCGAATTATGAGTTATTCAGCCTCCGAATCACTTAAAATTGCTTGTGTCATTACATACTGTTCTATCATTTATCTGTTTGTTTATCATATTTATCTTGCATATATTCAGAACTGATATTAATTTTAAATCTTAAAAAGGGTTTTCCAAAAAAATATATTATGATGTGCTTAAATAATCTGATTAATAAATACTTGGTAACATTCTTTTAATTAACAGATTTTTTAAAAAGATCTAGTCAACCCCCCTTTAGATCTATAAGTGCCTTTGGGAACTAACAGATTCATATTTATATTTCATTAAATACACGTATCCAAATCTAGAATGATCATCAGTGAATGTAATGAAGTACGGATACCCTCCTCTAGCATGTGTTGTCATAGGTCCACACACATCAGTGTGTACCAAATGTAACAACCCTCACTACAAGAAATAGTCTTAAGGCCGACGAAAGTATCCTCGACGGAATAAATTCCCTCGAAATTATACTATTCTCGACAGAATGTTCTATTGAACATATTTCAGTCGGACTTATAATATACTTGACTAAATTCAGCCGAAATTAATACCCCTTTAGCGTGAAAAGTTCCTCTTCAAGTAAGTAAACTTGACGGAATATGTTAAGGTCAACGGATAATTCAGTCGAAATTAATATAATCTCGACGGAAAGAATTCTGATGGAATTTTGGTGGACTTAACCAAACCTTTTTTTTAATCGGGCCAGCAGCTAGCCCTAGTCTGTCTTATTCTTTATTTTCTCTCTTTGCCAGCATCCATCTCCTCTTCCTCTCCTTTTGTTAATCTGAGCTTGTTAATCATTTAAGCCCTAATTATCCATAAGCCCTAACCATTAATTTAGATTTAAACTCCCAATTTTGTGTACTTGGAGAAATCCTAAGATTTTCATACTTTCCCACAACTTGGTGGTAGCGACGGCGACTGGTGGTGGTGGTGTCGGCGACTGGTGGTGGCGACGATTGTTTCAGATTTTTCTTCCTCTATTGTTGTCTTCAATTTAAAGGTTAGAAATCATAATTATTGTAGTTAGGGTTAAGAAATCATAATTTTTTAAGCTTGAAATTGAATAAATTAATCAACGCTATATTAATGTTTAGGATATATAAAGGTTTTTACTGTTATTAGGTGTTTAACAAATAAGCGCACAATAAATTTAGTATTGCCGTGAGTTTTGTGGGAACCTAATGAACAACGGATTGAAGGAATTTTTTTAATTAGTTAATTTGTTTTTGAGTTTTGATAATTAACTCCGTTGTATGCTTTAAATCTGTTAGTGAATCTGTAGTGAATTTGTTGTAGCTTGTTCATGTTATTGGAGTTTGTTAATGTAAATTATTGCATATTTAGCAAATTTGAGTATATACAATTGTTGAATTGTATTGTTGAATTATATATACTTGTTGGTTGTTCATCTCATTATAGTTGATTGATTGGTGTTGGTTCTATTGGTATTGATATTGATTCTTGCTGTGATATATATGTGGATTGCCTAATGTCTTCATATTGTCATATTTGTTACATTCGACAGAATTCTCGACGAAATTTCTGTCAGAATTCGGCAATTGCAATATATGTGGGCCCTTCTTTATTATATTAATGTATAGGTAGTTTCTTAATACTAAAATACACTAAAATGAAATGAACTAAGTAGCATTTACTTAGTTTTGCACTAATAAATTAAAAAATAATATTTAATAATATAATATATCAAAAACATAAATAAATTAAAATTAAAAAAATCACATATACATAAAATGTAATAAAAAATAAAAATTAATTTAATTTAAGATGATACAATTTAAATAAATTAAATAATATAATATAATATAATATAATATAAATTAAATTAAAAATAAAATAAAATTTTGATTTAATTTAATTTAAGATAATACAATCTAAAATAAATAAATTAAACTATATTAAATAATATAATATAATATAATACAAATTAAATTAAATTAAATTAGAATTAAAATAAAATAAAATTTTGATTTAATGGAATTTAAGATAATATAATTTAAATAATATAATATAATATAATATAATATAATATAATATAATACAAATTAAATTAAATTTAAAATAAAATAAAATATTTGATTTATTTTAATTTAAGATAATATAATTTAAATAAATTAAATTATAAAATAAAATAAAATAAAATAAAATTAACTTAATTTAATTTAAGATAATAAAATATAAATAAATTAATTAATATTAAATTAAACAATATAATATAATATAATCAAAAATTAAATTAAATTTAAAATAAAAAAATAAAAAAAATAGATTTAATTTAATATAATTAAATTAAACTTAATTAAATTTAATTAATTTAAATAATATAATATAATATAATACAAAATAAATTAAAATAAAATAATAAAATCAAAATAAATAAATAAATCAATTAAATTGAAATAAAATAAAATAATTTAATAAAAAATAATTTAAAATTAAAATAGGTTAACTATACTATAATAGCATATAATTAAATAAACTAAGTAGCATAAACTGAGTAGCACTTACTTAGTTTTTATCATTGGAAAAATAAACTAAGTAGCATAAACTGAGTAGCATTTACTTAGTTTATTATTGAAAAAATAAACTAAGTAGCATTTGCTTAGTTTTCCACAGTTACAATAAAACTGCATATATATACTTTTTCATGTAGTTGAAAATAGGTAGAAGCTTAGAAACTCGTTTGACATTCACTTAGTAGGAGTGAATGTCGAATAGTCCCCAGTTTGGGACTGTTACTGGATGTTGTCTCTCACTTAGGTCCGTGTCAATTCACAGGGTACGTTTTTATAAACTTTTGAGGATTTTTCAGTTGGTGTCTATACATGTTTTGTAAGGCCCGGGAATTTTATACGATTATGTATGTATATTTTTAGGAATAATTTTTTTTAAACATATAAGTAAATATGTGAATTAAGTGAGTTAGTTAATTTAATTATTTTAAGTTAACTAAGATGAATACTTAATCAATTTGATTAAAGAAGAGTAAGATAAGTTAATTTGAGAATTAACATAATTTGAATGGTAAATTAAAAAGATTTATAATCTTTAAGTGATTAAATTGATATGACTAATATAAAGAGATTATATGATTATGTAATAACTTATTAAGTCAAGTAGGGCAAATTAAGTTAATGAATTAATGGAACAAAAAGGAAAGCCAAGAAATAAGAATATATTAATTAAATATTAATGATATTAAAAATTTTGTGACATATAGTGAATGATAAATGTGTCATAATTTGTGTGGAAAGTGTATGTGTCTAAATAATACATATTATAAATATGTATATGTATATATTTATTTATTAAAGAGAATTAAAAGGAAAAGTTACATAACCTAATTATACATTAGGTATGGTAATAAAATAACCTAAGGATTGTGGTATTGAAGAATGATAGTATCTAAAATTTATACTACCCTAAGAGATTTATTTTATATATCTCAACTAATTAATTATATAACTTAATTAATAACTTAATTAAAGCAAGTCTAATTGGGTTATATAATTAAATATATGAGAATAACCATTTAAATCCCAAATGAGTGGTATGAAAACTCTAATTAAATAATTAGGGTAAGATAAAATTTAGGTATTGAACCATACTATTTTTACATGGCCTAAACAATTTAAATTAGGAAGCCCAAGTAATTAATGGATTGACCCAAACTTGAGCCCAATTCCACTACACCAAAAATGACCTCTAGTGAAGGACAAATCCTTCACAAGACATACTATATCACTCACACGTGAGTTATTGCAAAAAAATATTTTCTTCACACGATTGCTCGCATTAGACCTCCTCGCAATTGGGTATCTTTCGCTAAGTAGTAACTAAATATTTTTTGTGAAGGATATATTGTGAATAACTTTTTTATTCACAAATTGTATTCGGTAATGGAATATTGTTATTTAGTAAAAGATCGGTTTCC